>FR990062.1:5580109-6883609 GCA_905404095.1 Glaucopsyche alexis
CGAATTCAGAATGGACAATTTTTCTTTCCCGCCAAATATTAACGCGTGTGCTGCCATCTAGTTTAGACGGTCTGTACTCCGTAGTAGGCTAGTGTACTTGATTGTAAAAATTTTCAACACTAGATGGTGCTACTAAAAAACTAAATGCTACTCATCGCTAGATGTCGTCCGTCTTGCAAAAAACGCTAACAGTATAAAATTTTCGTTTTTTATTTTATTGATTTTAAATTATTATTAACAATAATAATTTATCGGGGGAAGCCATAGTTCAGTACGAACAGGTTTTTGACCAGAAATGGGTACCAGTAACAGTAGCAAGCGATTCGTTTGCCCATCCTATTTATTAAAAAACATTTCTTTAAATTATTTATTAATTTTAAATAAAACTGTTTTATAGTTGTTAATAGAAATAACTATTTTACCGGCTAGAATACGCTCATTTTCTTCGTACTAATGGAATTACAAAGAATAAATAAAATTAAAATACGTTACTTAAAAGGGTCCAATTTTTCACTAATAAAAAGAAAAACTCATACAGATAACAATTCTGCTCTTAACCTTTTTGACTATCCCAGGTGTCTGAGTAAGTAAATCTAGTTTAATATTTTTAGGAATTACTTAGGTAAGTATTTATTGATCCTCTTTACTCTCAACATAATAGATTAGCTCCATAATTTGCAGTACTTACAGTTAGGCACCGAGCTGATAACACATGGGCACATTTGCGACATACCATGTGCGTCAACAGCTGTCATTGCTGCAATAAAGGGTGGACTGTTTACACGAGTGCAGAACAAATGGGGCTGCGATTGCAAACGGCTGTCAATCCCCGGCTATCTCCCTGTTGCTAAACAATCGATCGTTTGTTTTAGCGTGTTATGCTTATATCTTCAAACGAAGCATAATAATATATCACTAGACGTTCCACGCGACTTCGTGCGCGCTAAAGGCCGAAATCTCGCAGGAAACGTACATTTTGCCGCAATAAAAAGTAGCGCATGTCCTTCCCCGTGGTCTATACTCTAACCCCCTTACTAATAAACGCTGTATAATCTTTGAATAGTTTATACAGTGTTTTGTTCCCGTCACACAAGTGACATGTTTAATTCGATAGAAGGAGACAAAACACTGTGTAACTATTCAAAGCTTATACAGCGTTTATTAGTAAGGGGGTATATCTGTGCCGGATTTCATCAAAATCGGTTCAGTAGTTTCGGAGCCTATTCGATTTAAAGAAAAACAAACATTTCCTCTTTATTATACTACACATTTCATTTCTCGATATATATTTTACCATGTAGTATATCCATACTTACGAGGCAATCCACGCATATTTCATAGCTAGAAATCAAGAAAAAAGTTACTTCTTGTCTATGATTCCTAGTTCCATAGATAGGTAGGTATGTTTCCTGTCACGCCATTATTTATGTTTGCGTGGCAAATGACGCATATTTTTGTTCCAAAAAGTTGAAAATAATTAATCTATAAGTTGAAATATGATACGAAATGTGATTTCAAGTCATTTGAGAAATGCTGAGACAAAAACTAACAAAAGAGGAAGAAATTGCAAAATTTAGGACGAAAATACGTAAGTCGAATAAAAAATGTCGGCGTTAAAATTGCTCCATTACAATCACAATGTCTAATAAATAATCCAGGTATGCCAAGATTATAATATATTTTCTACAATTAACATTAGTTCCAAAAATCAAACGCAATTTCTGTCAGTTTAGTCTCATAAAGGAACATTATACAAAGAACGTATTTGTCGGGAATCCGCTCTCTCTCTCTGTATAATATAATAATTTTTTGCATAGAACCACATATACACATGAAACAGTATGCGATTTGCATCTGTTGCTACAGAAATTCTAAAGTAGTGTCTGAACTAGGTAATCCTGTATCTCAGGCAAATTTAACGCTGGAACTGTCCTTAGTACAAGATTAGTTTATATTGCAAATACACGAGTTGTTTTTTAACATGATCTAATTATTCTTCCTAAGAAGAAATAAGAATATATAACTGGAAAGTTGTCATTATACCTACCTGGTGTTAGGATTATTTTTAGAATCCTTGAAATTTGTTAGTAATACTAATTTAAAGAGTACTCTGGAAAGTTGTAAGGGTTTTTAGGTTTCATTTATAATACTGGTTCTATTTAAATGAAGATACTCATTGTAAAAGTTAGTAGGTAAATAATCCAAAAATCAAAGTCATGATATTTGGGGCTTAACTCAGCTGTTAGGTATTGGCTTACCCAGCAGTTCATATAGAGTTATTTGCTTATTGCATAACATTGCTTCTCATGGATAATAGAAATTAATATACTCATGGATCAAAATGGGTAGAAACCTTTGAAAAAGTTTCAGAATCTAATAATAATTTTAATCTTGAAATTTATACAAAGCATCTTAGATTGTGTGTAATACTTAAAAAGTCATTGGTATATAGAAACAACAGGAATTTTAATGTAAAAAACTGAACTGAAAATGACCGCGTAGCTCAAGCGGTACGCCTAGCACTCCCGGCCTCGGTATCGAATGGTCCTGGGATCGCGCCTCGCTAGTGGCTTTCGAATTTAATAATTAACTTTTTTCTGTTTGTAAACTATTCTGGCTATAAATAAACTACAATACAAACATTATTATACAAATATAATAATAAAGAAATAGAAATATAATAAATTTAATGAAATAAAATATAAGCAATAAAACTTCAACCAAAAATTTATTGGGTGGTAAGTTGAGGGCTTACACACTACAACAATAATAACTCCCCGCACCGATTTCGGTGACGTTGGCCGATTTCATTGAAACCAGGCCAGTTACGCAGGAGTAATTTTATAGTGTCCAAGTGTGTGCGCAGTACACAAGAGACTCTCTATTCCTTTACTCTCATAACGGATTAAGGGATGGATCCCGGAGTGGGACGGATCCCGGAGTGGGACGGATCCCGGAGTGGGACGGATCCCGGAGTGGGACGGATCCCACTACAACAATGTATACATGTGTATGAGAAAAGTGTGAAAAACAGTCTATTGCTATTTATATTTTTTTTGGAAAATATACTTAATTTATATTATATTATATACAGAATATTTCAGTTTATAAAAATCAAATTATGGTCACACATAGACCTTGCTAAATGTTCACAGCACAAGTATGGTATTTGGAACATGATAATATTTCATTGTACATTTTATTGGCCATTGGCAAACAACGTTGAACAAGCAAAGCCAAGTATCTCTTTAGATACCATGATAGCTTAATTATCAAGTAACAGTTTAAAGCAACAATATGTGATGAATGATAAATTTGTATCAAGATATGAATTAAGGATTGACCAGATAAACCAGTAGAAAGTTTTTTGCAAAAAAAAAAAAAAAAAAAAAAAAATCTGTTAACAGTAAGACACAAATATAAGAATAATATTAAAAAAGAGAATAAGAAATAAAAAATTGAAACATGGACAATAATACTGATGATAATATGAGGTCTTATTGAACACGAGTGGGAACTAGATGCTTTTGTTTTGCCACAACAAGATTAACCTAAAATACATTAGGTGCATTGTACACGGGTGATATACGTGATATATTGACGTGATAACAGCTGACATGGGTGATATGCGAGACATATTGACGTGTTGCTGAATGCAAGTGACAATGAGATGTACATGTTTTGCCATAATAAGATTAACCTAAAAATACATTAGGTGCATTTTACACGAGTGATATGCGTGACATATTGGCGTGATTACAGCATACACGGACATATTGACGTGTTGCTGAATGCAAGCGAGAACGAGATGTACTTGTTTGGCCACAACAAAATGAACAAGAACAAGACCCTAAAATTACATTAGGTGCATTTTACATGGGTAATATGTGAGACATATTGACGTGTTACTGAATACAATAATTGGGAACTAGATACAATGGTATACTTTATTCAATCTGGATACGCACAAGCTATAACAAAAATAACATAGCAATGCACAATTTACATTATCCATCGGTGATATTTTCATTGATATGTTGCTTATTACAATTAGTGTACCTACTATGTGAAGCACCAGTAGGTATATTTTATACAATCATTGAGCGTATACGATATATACAAGAAGGTACTTGTGTCTGTACAACTTACGTTACTCCTTCTAGATGAGTCCACAAAAAGAAAGAGGAGGGGTGCAATACAAGAGTAGTTCATGTAATATTATACATATATGAACGCTTAATCTCTATGACCCAAAAATCGATAAAAATTTAAAAATAAAATGACAGACTTATTCCCAAAAAAGACCTGGAGAGGAATATGAACAAGAACAGGACAAAGAAATATTAACAGAAGTTGATTATATCCGATATAAGATAAACACAGTGTAACTTTAAAGGAAAAACACAATTAAGTACCCAATATAAAATGGAAATCTAGCAAAACTTATTTTAAATAACTCAATATTAATCCTTCAAGGTGCATCAATAAACAAGTTTCAAAATTACTTAGTGTGACAGACAGTATTAAAACAGAAATAAATAAATAAATGATAATCAACAACTGAGGCAGGGTTTATACCTACTCGTTTTTTTTAATAGAGCTCTATTTCTTATACCAACTAATGCCTTTGAATTTATATATCTATATATATTTTTTTTATCAATATAAAAATATCATAATTTGAATTTGGAAAAATCTATCATATAATACAATTTATTAATTTATTAAAACTTCATATTCTCCTTAAAATCTGGCATAATTCGTTTCAAATTTACAATATCTGTTTGAATTTTACTCTTCACTATTTCAAGCTTGCTCCACAAGCAAAGCATAACCAATAAATCAAAGCATGAGACGCAAAACATTGAGTCTGAAATTATAAAATATCTTGAATTAGGAGATATAACATTTTTGTGAACCTATTTCTTATCAGTTTGTATCGTGAATTTTGGTAATCCTAAAACGGTAACAAAGGTATACTTTGAATTTACTCAAATATTTTTTATATTTGTAACCTTTTTTCAATATAGCACTAAGCACAACATAGAATAGGGTGGCAATGATTAATCAAGATAATTTTTCAAATTTAAGTTATCTTGTACTTATTCATCTAGAATCTAGATAATAGAAAATATCTAAGCTGACGATAGTGTAGTCAATAATGAATTTGAATCATTAGGGGGATTTCTGTATCTATACATTTTACCAAAATATATAAAAAATTATATTAGCAGCAATATACATAAGAAAAGGTATTAAAAATATAATTCATCTTGATAATATCTTGTTGATAAGTATATCATCATATATATAATAACACAGTAGTGTTTAGTCTCAATAACAATAATTTAACTTAACTCACCTTTAATCAAAATTTATTATCCAAAACAAAAACATACTTAGTGAACCTGAATTATGTCCTACACATAATTAAATAAAACTGAATAAATTTACTTTAGACATAAATTCTGGTTAAAACCATAAATACAGATAAAGATAACTAAGTCGCTGTTTTAAGAAGTACTTACTTTATGGAACTTTAAAGCTGTTCCAGATCAAAACAAAATACAGAGTCAATGGATGCTTGTAAAACACGGTTGTCACAATCTTTCACCAAATTCTTTATTAGGCATATGTCTTACCCTAACAATTTTAGTTACATTATATTAATAAAATATAGTCTGTATTTGGTTTAAGATCATATTATTTATCCTTCATAACATATTAGTCTTAATAAGTGATGTGACTTCCATAAGACACAATTATCGTTTCTCTTTTACATAAAAGTAGGATAAATATTTTGAAATTAATTATTTCAGTTATATGATGGGTTCTTGGCGCAATAAGTATTAAGGGTATGAGCATAGTTATTTAGTTGAATAATTTTGATTTGAGAAAATTTAAAAATAACAGTTATAAAATACAAATATTATATTATAATTGTAAGTAGATACTTAAATATCGGTTACATAACTGATATAAGCTTAAACATGCAAGAAGGTATCATAATTTAGTAATGCTTGTTATTTTACTTAAACCAACAGGTAAAATAAACCGGAAGTATAATTATATTATAACAAGACTAATACCATACTATTATTCTAGTGTTTAACACATTACACAACTCCCATACGCTCTGAACATCTACATGGTAAAATATATATCGAGAAATGAAATGTGTAGTATAATAAGTGATCAAACGAACTTACCTTAAGTGAAGTTCGATCATTATTATATGAAACATTTCATTTCGAAGATATATACCCACCCAACCCAAGCACATAAGGCTATAAGTATATTATAAGCCTTACATGCGTAGCCCTGGGAGTTGTGTACATGTGGAAAGCTCTAAACAGAATGGCGTGACAGGAAACATACCTACCTATCTATGGAACTAGGAATCATAGACAAGAAGTAACTTTTTTCTTGATTTCTAGCTATGAAATATGCGTGGATTGCCTCGTAAGTATGGATATACTACATGGTAAAATATATATCTTCGAAATGAAATGTTTCATATAATAATGATCGAACTTCACTTAAGGTAAGTTCGTTTGATCACTTATTATATTAGTATAGATGTATAAACTCCCCCACACCGATTTCGGTGACGGTGGCCGGATTCATTGAAACTACGCCAGTTACGCTGTACGCAGGAGTTATTTTATAGTGCCCAAGTGTGTGCACACAAGAGCACTCTCTCTTCCTTTACTCTTATAATCCAGTGGGACGGATAACCGACACGACTACCGAGAGATCAGGGGGGCAATTCTGCTAAATAAAACCTGCATTAATACAATTACAATCAAGTCTCGACATGCTTACACTCTCAAAAGGTGTTTTTATGAACGTTAAACCAACGTGAAACGCGCTCTGATTGGTCGAAGCGGCATAAAATCCGTTCACGGTAACATGACGCTACACTTTCAATCCAAACAAAGTGAAGTTGACTGTTTAAATTGTTTACTTTAAATACGAGAATTGAGGTTCAGGTGCAGGTCCGACTTTTTACATGCCCATCCGACGCATGAATCTTTCTTGTCAGACAATCAGTGATCAGCCTGCATTGTCCTAACCAAACATCCATCCATCCTCAAAAACTCTCACATTTATAATATTAGTAGGATACGTCATGTTAGGTCTGTTTGATCACTTATTAATCTTATTATACTCATAATTAATGTTAGGTATTATTCTCGCTTTTAAAGTAGATTATATAATATATTACACTATGTACACTACCAGCAAAGTTGAAAGTTCTGCTCGACTAGTTCCTAAATTTAAACATTTTCCTTTGCACTTGGTCGCCTCAAAATATTTAAACACTGGATGTTGCCCGCGACTTCGTGCGCCCAAAAGTTAATGGCGCAGAAACCGTACATTTTTCCGCGATAAAAAGTAGCCTATGTCCTTCCCCGTTGTCTACTCTACATCTGTGCCAAATTTCATCAAAATCGGTCCAGTAGTTTCGGAACCTATTCAATGCAAACAAACGTGGTTGAAGTCCGTATACGTTAGTATGTGTGCGTAGGACGATTCATCGGCGCTGTTTACCAATTTTGATATTATGCTTATTATCTACATCGCACATTGTTTCTTTAGTCGCTTTTTTCTGACTTTATTTACCATAAATGACAAAAATTTTCCCGCGACTCAGTACGCGCAGAAAACACGCAGGAACCTAACACATAGGAACCCTTCGTGTGCGATTCCGACTCTCACTTGGCCGGTTTTTTCTTTTATTTTTTCTTCTTAATATCCGGCCGATAACAAGGAATATTGACATACAGCCACGTGCCGCTATCGCAGCTGGCAGAATGACTGAACCCATTGTGGACCCGACACATGCCTTACTTCCTATTTAGGTAAGTGGGGTAGAAAATGTGTTGGAATAAAATTAGGCATATTATTGTTGGCAGTTGGCACATCTGATGTTTGTTAGAAAAGCATGAGTCGGTTTAAAAAAAAAGTCCGATTTTCACCGGGTTTTCAAGCAGCGGGCTTGAAAGTTGAAATAGATTTTTAAAATGAGGGTGTTTGATATTTTTTCTGCCGTTAGGGGGCAGACCCAAGTCCCAACGCACACAATGCGTCATCTGGTGATGTAAGTGCAATAAAAAATGATCAACAAGAATTTTCGATTCTTTTCTGTCACCAGGCGGCGCTTGGTAGCCCGACGGTCCTTGTATCAAAAAGCTGTCAGAAGTCACGAATTTAAAAACCCCAATTCACACTAGATATTACAGTAGGTTTTTTGTTACTTTCAGGGAACCATTGTGGTGTGTAGAAGACAATGCACTTAAATAGGTTGGGGTGATTATACAATATTTTTGTAATGAAATGGACCAGGAAACGAGCAGTTGGATCGTCTGATGGTAAGCGATTACCGCCGCCCATAGACACTCGCAACACAGGAGTTACACTTAATGTAACTCCTGTGTGTCAAGGTGCATTCTATTATTTCGACGGCGAAGTTCGAAATCAAAAATGTATGGGATTTGACATACTTAGGTACCTAAGTAATCACTAAGTGACATGTCGCTTGCGAGGCCTTATGTAAAATCCCATACATTTTCGAACTTCTGCGTGGAATTTATCGAATGCATTATAACTAAAGGCCGGACCTCAAAATCTTCATCTCGCCAGAGTAACAATAATGTTTGGTAAAAACGTAGGTAATAATATAGTAATTGAAAGTCATTAAATTCAGTTTAATTTTCTCGTTTATTATGTTCTCATCTTAGATGATAGCACTGAAAAAGTGATACATTTTACACAAGTCAGAATAAAAAAAAATAACGCATTTATAGATTTAGGACAAAGTGCAAGGTAGACATAAAAATACCTAGATGATCTTAGATTTTCTTACACTAAAATATAGCCTGTACTGAAAGCACAGGAATATATTTTTGTGTGTGTATGCGATACATAAAATGTATTCATTTCACTTGTCATAAAATAAATCACAATTTTCATTGCATAAATATGACTAGAGTGTCATAAGTATAATAGGTATTTATTTTATATTTAAAATTATTGCTTAATAGGTATTTTCTAGAATTAAATTGCTAGCCTAGAGTTTATATTCGAAAACCTGCGGTGAATTGAAAGACCAAAAAATAAATATTTGAAATTAGAATAAAATTGGAAAATGAACCAGCACTACAATATTTTTTAATTGTTTTTTTTTATATATTATAATACTTATATACAAATTATACTTATGCGGCTCTATCATACAGAATAATATTTGTATCACATTGTGTCATAAGGCATTTTTGTTAACTACTGCTCAATTTATTATAAAAATACACCCAACTTAGCGACATATTGAATTTGAAAAGTTTTTTTTTTATATAGGTATATATATAACAGTTACGACATTATTGTATTTTTAATAACAATTTCAAAAAACTTACTTGTAATATATTACCTATTTCGTTGTAATAGGTAGGTAGATACTCGCTACTAAAAGTTATTGTCATATTTCTCTTTTGAACCGAATCTACAAATTGCCTTATAATTCTTCTGTTCTTATCATATCATACATAAGTTATTTACATCTTATATCTAGTATTTACAGTATTTACATGTTATAAAACTATTGCATAAAATATACATTTTTTCTTAAAATTACTGACTCGATTTATAATAAATATAAACATTTTATAGGCCACCCTATAAAAACAATTAAAGCCAAAATACATTATTCAGTTTAAGCGAAGCTTTTCCTAATACTTGGGAATGGTTTAGGCAAAAGTTAAAGGCACAAGAAATTCTTAGACATTCTATTTAAAAAATATATTTCAAAAAGTTCTTGTGCTTCTGTCTGTATATCCTACTATTGGACTGAAACTTAAAGGTTCTAGTAAGAAACTTGTCAAGTGAATGAAATAACTAACAATTATTACTAAAATGTCGAGCCCTATATTATAGTGTTCGTAAATAAGCATTTTTATTTCTAAGCATTAAATGTTTGTTTGTTATCTAGCATAGAATTTTTTACGTGTCGGATATTTTATTTGCGTGTTTTGTCTCTCGCTCGATATAGAGTAAGCAGAAACAAAACTTTCGAATGAGCTATCCGACACTTATTAGAAGATCAACAGGCTCTTAAGCGGACATATTTATTATTATTTAAATAACATCAGGTTTTTTTACTGTATTATTAATTGTTCTTATTTCAAAATTTATTCACTTGACAGTTTTTCCTACAGAATAGAATAAAAAAAACATTTTAAAAAGTTTTTAGTCTAGTTTTACCAGCCATTCGAGATTCAAATACATATTAAAAATCGACGGATAACAATTATTGTCGTTTTTGTACTAAACTTAACTTGGCTTAAGGACGGTATTAGGGATCGTCTTTCTTCTTTCTTAACTTTCCCTCTGTGTGTATCGTCTGCGTTACCTTCTCCACTGCTTCTGACAAGTCCTCATCTGGGTCTATAGCTGCTGATAACGCAGCAATGTATGCACACGCTATTCGAAGTACGGATAGCTTCGATAGTTTTTGGTTGTGACTATACGCCGGTATGGACTTCCTTAACGTGTCGAAAGCAGCGCTGATGGTATGAACGCGCGTTCTTTCCCGCGCGTTCGCTTCTATTCTTCTCTCTCTTGTCATATTCTTGTAGTTCCTCTGCTCTCTGGGCTTCGGTTTCTCTGGGAAGGGTTCCACTACGCCCGGATGTGGAGGGACTCTCGGCGGACCGGGCCTGGGTTCAGGGACGATGATAGGAACCGGTGGAGGCGGCGCCTCCAATGGCCTCCGTCGCTGCCTTAGTATGCTAGTTTCGTTGACTTTCTTGACTAAAGATAATGGTTCCTGTTGCGGTTCCTCGACGAAGGACCACGGACGGAAGGGGCTGTCGGATTCTGGACTGGCTACGTCTTCTCTGGATCCGAGACGGATTCTCTTCTTTGGCGGTTGCAGGGTAGGTGACCGGTCCCTCTTTATCCTGGGCTCGTTCTCCACCAGCCTGACCCCGGAGTCGTCGGAGTGGGCTGGGCCCGAGCAGGAGTCGTCATCATCGCCTCCCGACACGAAACCGGCGTCGCGCTCCAAAATGCGATCTGAAATAGAAGAGAAAAACTCATAAGTCATATTTATAAGGAATATCATTTGGGACGAAAATGGTTGAAAGATGAAGGTAAGTGGGCATTAGAAATTTCTGTAAAAAAATATTAAGCAACCTAATTGTGAAGCATTGAGCTAGCTGATGATGTTGAATTATTAGAACACTCTCGATCATGTCAGATTTCAAACAAAAAAAGTAGATCAAAATAGGTTTATCCGTTTGGAAGCTACATGCCACGGACAGACACACAGATAGACACGTCAAACTTAAACCCCCCCTAGGGGTGTTGAAATGAAACGACGGTGAAAATACAGGGCTGTTTTCGTCGGGGGTAAAAAATTTCCTACACCTTACATACATTTCTCTCTATGATTAACCCACTTTAGGTTGCAAGAGTAAAATAAAAAGCCAGTAAAAACCAGGCGTAAAAAAAGGCGGACGGAAGGTGAGTTAAGCATTGAGTGAAGCCCAACAATGGCGACGACTTACGTTTGTGTGAGATTATTTATTATTTATGCATTGGCGTACTGGCGGCCTTACTTTACTGTAAATGTGTGCGTGCGGCACGTGTCGCTACGATACGGCCGTCTTACTTTGATTGCTTCACTATTCATATCACTGAAGCGGTGTCCGCCTTTTTTTACGTACATGGTCAGTAGTATGTCTAAAGGAAAAGTAGCTAATCTGATCATGATGATGAATTTAAGGCGGGGCTTCAAGTGGGCGTGAGTTACGCCTCATACAAAAATTATAATTTATGTATTTTTGCGAAATCATCGAATGATTTGCATTCATTAGAATATCAGTGATTCGACAATTAGCACAGATTAGCTATTAGTGTTACACATAAAACACTATGTTTTAGTGTTATGCTATAAAAAACTATAAAAATCAACTATTAAATGTATTTTGGTGTAAAGTGCTTTCTCGTTAAATTTAAGATAAGGATAATCGTCGAATTTATTACAATTATAATAAATTCGGCGAGAAATAATTATAAATAATATTAACATAGAAATGTAGATCATAATAATATAATAATAATATCTTTGGACGCTTCCACACCACGTCAATCTGATCTCGTGGTATTAAGTTCTCGAAGAACTTGTGTAATACGGGTACCAGACAACGGAAATATATTAAATACTTTAATACTAGGTATACAATATACATTTTTATTATAAAATACCCATCCATGACCCAGGAACACAGAAATCTTTTTTTGTTCCTTCGGCGGGATTCGAACCCGCGACCTCCGGTTTGAGCGCCGACGCGTCAGTCGCTGAGCCACAGAGGTCATGCAAATATTATGTTATTTATATGTGGCTCATAATTATTATTGTGGTCTTGGCTAAGTTTTACACTAGGCAAGCAGCTTGCCACGGCTACTTACTTAGCGAGCGTTGCACAAATGATAGAAACATATATTTCTTTTTTCGCTATTTTAACGGCTAAGCAAATTCAAGTCGTAATTTTCTCTTAGCACTGGCATCCCACTACTACCTACTATAACTGTGAAAGTTTGTGAGGATGGATGGATGGATGTTTGTAACTATTTCACGCAATAACTACTGAATGGTATTATTGGCAGTAGTTAGAGCTCTCATGTACTAACAATTCTGGCTTCTTTTTATCCCGAAAAAGTATTAGATGCTATACTAACATAATAAGTAATATATATTATTTATTTTAAAAGTATACTTTTGTTAACCATATCCTGTACCTAGTATAATTCCCCCATTAGACCATTACCTACCTATGCGCTCTATTTTTTATTAGTCTTGTTTTTTTTTACATGACTATGTATTAACATTTTCCTTAGCTTTACAACTTGCACTGGCAATATAATATTATTCACGCTAGTCGCCATAAAAATATTTAATTATTATAACAACTTGCATGCTTAATATTAAATTATTTTATGTATCCTACATTTCTAAGTTTTTTTTTCTGAGTTATTCAATACTCATCGTACAACCGCCAATCAATGACAAGTGCGGATATAGGCTACCTGTATAGCCTACTAAATACTAATGTACCGACATTTGAATTTAGAATTATAATTTGACTTAGGTTTTATTCAAGTCCTAACATAACACAAAACATTTGACGGTTAAGAAATTAGTTCCTCCTCTTTTTGTTTTAAACAATCTATAAAGCACTTTTGTATGGACGATTCGTGTCTGCAAACAACATGTATAAGAAGAATTTAAATATTAACGATATAGGCATAGGATATAGGTATCTTTTTGAATATAAACAAGAAAAATTTTACATAATGCCTATTGCCTAAACATTCTTCCGTAGTAGCCACGGGATACCAGAACATAATTATTATTTCCAATTTTATAATTTGAATTATAAATATTTATTGTCATAAATTCTGAAGATATAGATTATTCGACAATGCAAAATATGTCGGACTAGCGCCGGCGCCTAGCTGATGTCATACGCAGGGCCGCCACCCGCGAGAAAAATCTCAAACAAAATACATCCGTGTTTGGGAAGAACAGGTTTTACAGCTGGTAACCCTGGCCACACCGCATACACGAGACTCATATTATGTTACTTCTCAGAATGTAAAACAATACGCTATATCTTTATTGTTTAGCTGAGGACACCACGAAGATATTATACATATTTTTAACATAAAACCAACATTTTTGCCGTGATTTTTATTAGCTCAATTTTTATTTTATAGCTTGTGTAAATCTCAATAGTGTTGTACAAGTTTCTGAGTTATGGAACAGGTTTACCCATATGGCCGTATATTTATCGATATTTTATTTTTACATCGCGCCGTCCGCATTCCAAATCGTACAGATTGCTTTAGTTTACTGGTTTTCCCCTTAATTCATGTTCAGCCACTTTATTTTAACAAACAAAATTGTTTCGATATTTAATTTGAATTTTGAAATATCATTTGAATTAAGAATTCTCGTGACGTTTAGTTTTTTTAATTGTGTTGCCGCCATGTCCGGAATCTGTAGAGCCGGGAATAATTCAGAACATTGAAAATAAAACTGTGTGCTAAGTGCTAATTACTTATACAATAGAGCTGAAAATCTGACAACTCGACAATCATGTGTTCGATATTCAACTCTATTCTTTTAGTCCAGAGTTCTATTTTCAATACTCTGAATTTTAACCGGCCTACCAGATTCCGGACTATATAATAACTTAATAAGTGTACACTCGTATACTTCCTACGTACGTTCATGATCTATATAAAAATTAACACTCCATGATTTTTCCCGTGTCTGCAAATTTTAATTTAGAATAAGCAAACTATAAAGTATATTTCCATTTCCACAAGCAATAAAAACTTTAAAACAATACACTCGAGATATTTTAACGCTCAATTTCCGTTTTTCACTACAAAGCCGAGCGAAATCGGGCGTTTTACTCGATATAAATCGTGTATGCGCTACCGGAATTACTTTATGGCTCTGAGGCGCCGCGAAGGCGTTCCAATTAGACAACCCTATTTAAAACAGAACACACTAGCATAAGCAACTTTATCGCATGGTGTTAAGGTTCATAGATTGACAGTCGGCGGTAATAGTGTTGGTAGTATGCGTAATAGATTACACCAGCATAAGCAACATTATTGCTATGGTAATAAGGTTCATAGAAAGCCACCAGCGTGGTATGGCCGAGTCGGTTCTCACACTCTACAGGTGTTTTTTTCTATGATAGAGCGCCGCCTACATTTGATTGAAGCTTTAATTGATGTACATTATCGAGGAATTTCTTTGTCATACCGGTTCATAGGAAAATATTGATCCACAATAGCTTTTGAGTCTCGTTAGATTAGTTTTAGAACTGAAAATTGTTTTAGATTAAGATGCATATTACATCTCGACTGTGGTTTTTGCCTAAAATGGCCAATTATGGCGTTCTTGATCTCAGAAACAGATGTATTAACAATTTTGACATATTTAATAGTGCCGGATAGCTATTGGCCTAGTTCGTAGCGGCCTCGCTTTTTGTAAATTTTGCTTAACTTTTTAATGAAACCCAAAATTTCATAAAATACGCGAAGACACTTTTTTGAGCTCCTGGATTGAACTACTGTTCTAAGCAAATGAAATAATAAAATAAGAATGTTCTCTCCTATATAGTCGTATAGTTCGTAGCGGCCTTAGAATTTTGAAATAATTTAATATAAAAAAAATCTTATTCTAAGCCAAAAAGACTTCAAAAATCGCTTTAACTTACCTGTGAATTACTCCTATCTACGATAATATTATTAAGCAAAATTTAACGAGCTGTCTCGGTGTGTGGTTTTAATATATTAATATAATTCAGTGCGTAGCTAGTAAGCTACACGCGCACTACTATAAATAAACCGGGCTCAGTTTTTGTTTGACAATGCTCTGTCTTCACTTTTTTACTAAGATTTAAGCCTGTGGCTCCTATTTATGAGCTGAAATCTAGTTATTTTTGCTTATATTCAATTTATGTTTACTTAGCTATGTTTAATACATACTACTTATGCGTTAATATTTATATTTATAAAAATGGCCACGGCACGTCTTAGCAGACACCACAATACACTTAAAAAAAGATTAATAAAATTCGACAAGACAAGATTAATAGTTTGAAATGGAGCAGGTCTAGTGATATATTGTGCGGTGCTACAACAAAAGGGCGCTAAGGGCAAACCCTTTGCTCATTACTATCACGTTGACGTGTTAAAACAAAGAAAACCTTAAATATTAGCTTTGTAAACCATTTTCAAACTTTAAGTCCATGTGTTAGGGTACATTTTGATTTGACCCACCCGGTATTCAAAGGTACCGGCACCTAAAGGTTGAATGGTGTCGATCTTACCACTAGATAACGAGACTCGAAAGCGTTGATATCAATCTGGCGCCAAATTTCACAGAAACAAAACGCGCCTCTAAAAAAGTCCTATTCAAAGTTCAAACGATTCCTTTTTTAAACGCGCGTTTATTTTTAATTTTCGAAAGGGTTGCCAGTGAATAAAAAGTCGGATAACTTATATTTTGCTCATTTAGCGTTGGCATTAAAAGTTGGCTTAAGATTAGAATCGAAATTTATTTATTATTTTATTTTTTTATTGATAAATAAAATATTTAATATGTAAAACTCTTAATCTATTGCTTTATAGATTAAAATCGATTAGGTAAATTAAAATTAATCGATCCAGAAATTTGTTGTGTGGACTTGTCTATCGATTCCCTTGTCTAAACTATTTCTGCTGTTCCTGTGCATTTATCTAAAAATGGTAATTATGAATAGATATTATTAAAATCATTGGCTTACTACTTAGCAAGTGTACCTAGGTATAAGTTAATAAAAAAACTGATATTTTGTTATAAATTATGATTATGACAGTTACATGATGACACCTCTGATTAAGGTATTAGCATGATGAGAATATGATGAGGTTTAAAAAAATATAATGTCAGTTAGAAATTCGCACGGTCCGGCTAATGTATGAGAAGTCGTGAGGTGGTTAGACTTTCACCGGGGCATTACCGATGGGCGATGGCGCCGTCCGCTATCAATTGCCGCTGCTTCACATTCAAATAAGCTTAATTTAAATGGCGTCAATATTACGGATGTAAATTAATTGAGTACAATTGCGATAGGTCTAGATAGTCTAGATTCTAGCGTAGATCTATATTGCAGGGAATTAAATTTCATTGCAACGACGATAAATAGTATCTTCTAATTAGATACTAAAATACGTAAAAGGAAATCATAGAATAAGTCAAATTATGTGACATCTATTCTCAATGTGATGCATCGAACAAGAGTGATTGATAATTCCCAACTTTATAAATTTACAGTTCATCATAAATCTGTCAAAAATTACTTATCACACAAATGGCGAACACGACAGTGAAAGTGGCGCCAAATTTCAATTCTTATCCGAACAATGGCAACAATACATCGGAGACAATGGTTTTTATCCCCACGAGGGTTGACATTGCGAAAATCCCGAGATACCCCGGAGTCCGGGATCGGCCGATTAGTCACGTATGCGGCGCGCGCCGCGCAGGCGACACAGCGGCGCCATGCGGTCGCCTCTACTTTATGTAACTAATAAATAACGTTTTCTTATATGGATTGAATTTTATTATTATTCTTCCATCGATCGTGCCAGGAAGTGACAATGATTGACTTTTCTTAAGTTTTAAGTCATTTCGTGTTTCTGTTTGGCGCTTACAATCCTTTTGTCGGTATCTATGGTGTCACGGAAGGACGTAGGATGTAACTACTGGATAGTTATGACTTATGACACATCTCTTATGTTTTCAAAGATTAGAGTTTTGTCACCTACCAAAATTTTAAATGATCAAGCTATTATGCATTTTTGTTTAAAGAAGAGCTGGTTTTTAATGAGTGTAAATCAATATTTAAGCGCTCTTGACTTTTGAATAACACTTGTCTGTATAAATACGGCACCAACCATTGTTACAACTACACAACTGTCTGCAGTCTGTTATAACTGCTTCTCGGAGTCAAAATAACGCATTGTTCCAGAATATAAACGTATCTATAATATTTTTACAATGTACCTATAGAGGAATGACAACAATCTGTCAATCTTTCGTATAATTTTTACATTTTAGCTCTAAAATTAAATATTATCATTTTGACATGATTACTCCCAACCTACCAGGTTGCCGGTAGCCATTAACAACTTTAAAATGGCGCTTTAAATTGGTAATTTTACTGCGATTAATCTATTTTTAATTGTCACCTTTACAAATAAACAAAATTTAATGTCATTTCTCCATCTTGACCTCGCAACTGTTGATCGAGACCGCAAAAAAAACTAATTCTGAATTTCTGCCAGCGTTTTTGTGCTCATATCTAATACGATGTATAATGGATAAAACCACCTGGTTGAAAGAGAAATATTGCATCTCTGTGACACTTTGTCAGGAACCATTTGTTATCCATATCTAACAGTCTCATTTTGAATAAAACCTAAGCTTGGGAGTGTTTTTTTTTTGGGAACAAATTGGAAAATTATACATGAGCAATTTGATGATACGTTCGATTCGGGAATTCGATTGTTTTCTAGGATTTAGCATTTGAAAACTCCGTTCAAAACAGAATTTTCAAAACATCTGACATCTGTTGTTTAGGGCTGATTATATTAACTTCAAGATATTCTTTGACCGGACGATAGCGTATGATAATTCGCCAGTGATGATGGCGAAAAGGAAACACTAATAGGCATACGAATTCCCGAAGATTTAGTTGGCAAAATTATTAGACAAGTTACCTATACAAAAACTAGAAGAACATTTTAAAATTATCGTTATTTTTTATCGCCATATCCATAATATATGATTAGAAGTCTTAGAACAAGTTAAACACTTCTTAGAATTAATCCGGGCAAAACCCGGAGACAGTAATGACAATTTGGCGCCAAATGACATAAAGAACGACCTTGTTCTGGCAACACCGCGATAAAATATTAAATAAATCACTATAAAAAGTTAATTTCGCATGCGGCTAAGTTGGAGCCAGATGGCCTACAGCCCTACACATCTGGCTGAATGTGATTGTGTTTAATCGTGGCGATTTTTGTATCGATCTCTATAGTTTTACTTTGATTGGCTTTAATCTCCGATTAGTTAATTTTCTTCTAATAAATTTAATGACTTTTGATTAATTTAACCGTTGTTTAAATATTTTAATCGACGATTGTGATAAGTAGTTCTATGTTTAACTTCAGATTTGATGATACTGTCGGTTTTAATTAAACACCTATACATATTTAATATGTTGTGTTGAATAACATAATATGTATAACATGTAAATACATTTAAATAAATGTAAATATTCAATTGGAATCTGAAAAAAAATTTTATAAGCTTGTGTTACTAAAAATCCTACATAGATTCTTCTTTTAGTTCTTTTAAAAATTTCTTAAAATATTAACGAACGACCTTCATTTTTACATATTATACTAGATATTGCGCGCGACTCCGTGCGCGCTAAAGGAAACCCCGGGGGAACCGTACATTTTGTCGCAATAAAAAGTAGCCTATGTCCTTCCTCGTGGTCTACTCTATATCTGTGCCAAATTTCATCAAAATCGGAAAAGTAGTTTCGGAAGTTTTCGATACAAACAAACAAACTTTTCCTCTTTATTATAATAGTATAGATGTTGACATAATATATGTATTATTATACATAAAGTTCTATTAGAATGCTAAGTCGTCTCTTGCGCCATATTTAGCGAGACATAAAATATTTGATTATGTACATAAATTCGTATTTCCCGGATATGGCTCCTACATCGAACTAGTTCTTAGCGCCATTTAAAACGATAATAATTTAACATTAGCCAATAATAATTATATGAATTCTTTCGGTGCTAGTCGGTAAATTATGCAAATGTCTGTATTCGTTCGAAATTTGAATTTATGGGACAAATCAAAAAGAACGGTCAGAAGGCCGGAGGAAGGCCAATACAGATTAGGAATACCTAAGACAAAATTATTTAAAAAAATAATTAGACGGCCAATTGACAGTCTTGAGATGTTCTTGAGATTGAGAATCTTAAGCCAGTACATATGAACGTGAACCTACAACGGGAAAACGTCTAGAAGCAAAAGTTTAATAATAAAAAAAACATTTCTTTTATTTTCGTTATACTAAAATGACACTGACGTGCAGTTGAAAAAATCCAACCGTTTTAACTTTCATAATATAAAGTTAACTGCTAGTAATTAGGGCCTAATATTTATAGGGTCAAAATTATTACGGATCGACTCAGTCAAGCGCGAACTAAACGACCTAGCAAGGTTGTAGGGGCAGGTCTTTCGCTTCGTATAAAATATTATAAAAACCTTTTACCAGGTGTTTGTTAGTAGACCGTTACTAAAAATTAACGCTGTCAATTTATCCCGTTAAATTGACACTGTCATTTAATGTTTTCAAATTACCTACACTGTATTTTTTTCTACTATAATCAATTTGACAACTGTACATTTTTCCAGTATTTAGATCTTTGCATCGAGGATACCCTTTTCGAATATATCGTCGCTTGATGTGTGTTCATTTTAATGGCGTAAAATGTTATCTACTGAGTTACTTCTCAACTAATCAATTGCCATAACATCAAGCACTTCTCTTAACTTCCTCTCCGATCCTTCTGATCCAGATCTGCTCTTAACATCTCATAACTGTATAAGAAAAACTATTTCCTGACTTTTTAACAAGTATATCCAGCGAATACTTCCTAACTTTTTAATAGCTGTTTAGGCATTTACCAGATGACATACGCTTTTTTAACATTTTACCAGATGATAGGATGTAAATCAAAATCATTTGCACTTGTGGGTTATCACTTTTTTTCTATGATACGTTTTTCTGTATCAGCGACGGAAGCTTTTTTGATTCGCTTCCTCCCTTTGTCCTTTTCGAGGAAATTCAACCCTTTAATATGCATGTATGCAAAATTCTAACTCGACTTTTAACCTTGAATCGTTTGAACAATTAACATTTATTTTAAAAACAATGTTAAGTTGTAGTATTTCGAAGTTTTTTTTAATCTATGTGGGTACTTGTTGTTCCTTGTAACTTTAGTATTTCATATACAGCCGTTTCATGTAATAACTAATAACGTCTATTTTGCAGGTCCTTTCGGGTATATTAGAAAATTGAAATAGTATATAATATTTGTAATTATATATAATGACTCCCCACCGATCTCGGTGACGGTGGCCGGTTCCATTGAAACCAGGCCAGTTACGCAGGAGTAATTTTATAGTGCCCAAGTGTGTGCGCAGTACACATGAGCACTCTCTCTTCCTTTACTCTCGTAATCCAGTGGGACGGATAACCGACACGACTGACGAGTGACGAGAGATAAGGCGCAGGTCCGACTTTTTACATGCCCATCCGACGCATGGATCATCTTTCTTGTCAGACAATCAGGTGATCAGCCTGCATTGTCCTAACCAAACTTGGAAACAACATTTTTTGTTGTTCCAATGCGGGAATCGAACCCACGACCTCCGAGTCGAGAGCCAAGGCTCTAACCACTAGACCACGGAGGCTGTGTAATTATATAGGTAGGTATATAACCTGTAAACCTCAGATACGTAGGTAGCTAATCAATCGTTAAAATATTTTAATACTAGCTGTTTCCCGCGACTTCGTCCGCGTCAACTGATGGCGCAATAATGCATTAATTTCTTAAAAGGTTATATAGTGAGTCAATCTTAAAAGATAGGCATATAGTGTCGTGGACATTTTTTAGATCAACTAAAGAGGAATAATTCTTTCATACATATTTTTTGGGTAGCTTGAACGTTTGTGCGCTGCGTACGGAAGCCCTCAAATATTAATAATTTCCCCGTTTTTTCCACATTTTCCACTGATTCTTCGTTCCTATTGGCGCAGTGTGATGTTATATAGCCTAAAGCCTTCCTCGATAAATGGACTATCAAACACAAAAGAATTTTTCCAATTCGAATCAGTAGTTCCTGAGATTAGTGCGTTCAAACAAAGAAACTCTTCAGCTTTATAATATTAGTATAGATTTATTTTTTTATTAATAGGTAGGCTTTAAAAATATTTAGGGGGGGTTAAATTCAATATTTTGTCAAGTGCAAAGGAGTGTTATAAACACGAAGTATAGAATACTAGAAGTCCGAACGGTATAGGCTTTTCCATAGTATTTATGTACACATTAATAAACCCAGATCTTAGTTCTCTTTTCTGCCACTGGCTGCGCTAGAATTTTGGATGTACCGATGCTATTGTGGCGTACCAATCAGCGCACAGTCCTGAATCGATCTTGGTATTTCTTGAAAAATGGCGCGCTCTACCGGTAAAAAATCTGTCCTCTAAATTGAGACCATTATTTTAACATTACGTCTGGTATCTATACTTCGTGGTTATAAGATTCCTTTGCTGCTTCCAGTCCAGTTTCACTACATTCTGCGAGTGGTGTCCAGATGTAACTGCAGATGTAAGTAAATTTAAAGATACACGTGTTGTACATGACCTTCCCATGTCCATTGTCCATACAGATGTTACTCAATAGCCTTACATCTGTTGTAATTAAACGTTTAATTTTAACGTTTTAATGGAATGTCTTTGTTAAGTTGTGTTTTTGTATAATATTATTTTTAGAGGTGAACAATAATTTAAAAAGCCTTAAGTGAAATAATATATTCAGATATTTATTATGCTCATTTTGTTCCATCTAAACTTATGAAAATATTTATTTTTGTATAAAAATAAAAAAGTTGCTAGTTGCCTAATTGAAAGAACAAATTTTCCAATTGAGCTATTTCTTAAGACTTTTACAACCTAGAAATGAAACAACGCCATCACGCGAGCAATGTTATATAAATCAGCTTATCGTTCAAAAAAGCATGTGATTTTTTCCATTTAACAGCCGGTTTTATGGTTAGTTTCGGCCGTAATATTTTGAAACAAACTTCACGTGCGTTCGAACACGTGTCGAACGTGGCTCCCGTATCGCTTTTATGTTCTTATTTTAAATTGCCAATTTTTATTTATTTTCTTTTTAAATTATTAACATAACATTTTTTTTTCTTTGGTAAAAATAGAAATTGCTATCATAAAGATGAAAGACATTTAAATTTAAATATAATGTGGATCAAGTATTTTTAAATCAATACATAATAATATTCCTAAATAAATCCTTTCACTAAGCAAGGTAAAAAGACAACTATAAAAATGAAGATTTTATTGTAATTCTTGCACCTAATTTAAATTGTTAATGATAGTTAAAAAATGCAAAACATTTAAAACTGATCTCTTTAAGACAAAAATTAAAAAGTTGTCAAACAACATCTGAAAAATATTGAACTAAATACAATTAAGTATAAAATCCTTTGGATGATTTGGTATAATGTAGCAGCCATGATAAAAGATAAACATTCCATAATTGGGTTTAAGCCCCATAGCACCTGATCTACGTCATAACTGCAGATGCGTCATTCTTATGACAAAATT
The DNA here is from genome assembly GCA_905404095.1 of Glaucopsyche alexis. Taxonomy (NCBI): domain Eukaryota; kingdom Metazoa; phylum Arthropoda; class Insecta; order Lepidoptera; family Lycaenidae; genus Glaucopsyche; species Glaucopsyche alexis. Next base: position 5,603,182 of record FR990062.1, read on the forward strand.
TTTGACAGTGTTCATTGAAAAAAAAAACATGGATTCCTTGGAAGTTTTTTCGTCTTGTTCGGTTGCGTCATTATGCAAAAAGTATTGCGCAAAATCACTAAGTACGTCACTGTTATGTACAATATCTTTTTTACTTAGTTTTCACGGAGTTGGTTTGCCAAAATTATTTTTCCGTTTACTCAAACTTTCATGTTGCTAATCATAGATATATTATATTAAAAAGAAGTATAGAGGTAGGTATAGTTATCATTGTTGCTAATAGTTATCAGCGATCATCGTTTTTGTATGAAAATGACTGGCGATGAATGAAAAACGACGATTCCCGAAATACGTTAGAAAACTGGCTTTACTGTAGATGGGTTTGAATCAAAGAAAGTTGAGAAATAAAATCGTAGAAAAATATCTGAAAATTCATTCAATCCAGTTAAGTGTTTTAAAGGACATTTTTAAAGGATAATAACAACCTTATATGTAATATGTATACTGTTGGAATTAGGTACTAACCGGTTTACTTTTTAATGTTAGACTTAAGATTTAATTATTTTCTGCTACACGACATCGTTTTGATAAAATTCTAATAACAACTTCCGTTTAACGTTCCATAGTTGTACGTTTATCATTTCATCAAACATTATTTCTTTCTCGTTTCCTAAAGCAATATCATTTCGAAAATCCGATTAAATATGTTAAACAAGTTCATTTGGATGCAGTTTTTCAGAACGCATTAGAATGTAAAATAGACTATGACATTTAGAGAATATACACTTTCACCGCTTTATTATATTGAAGACCGGTGAGTTTCAATTGTTGGTATCAAAATATTGAAGACTAGTTGACCCGACGATGAACTGAAATTGCAACCACCAATATCTGAAATAGAATTTTTTGCAGTCCAACCAAACAGATAATCCATAAATTTAAACCTTCCCTTTTAAGCAAATCAGTCCAGCGGTTCTCGAGTTTTAGCGAGATATTGGAATTGCAATCCATTTTTATATGTATATTAATATATGTAAGAAGAAGATAAAGTATTGATAAAGTATGATAATAGCTCAATAAGTGTTGCCACATGTTAGTGACGTCAGTGCTGGTGGTTAGCAGATGTGGCCCAACCATGTGGCCCATTATAGCTGTAATAATACAGTGTCGGCTGTTTGACATCTGTATCTTTGATGATACAATAAAAAAAACTAAAGGGTAACTTCTGTGTGCCAAAAATGGCGATGACATTTTTTAATCGATGCACTTTTAATTGCACATCCGTATGCAGCCAGTATTAATTATACGCGACAAATTATTTACAGTTCGAAAGTTAAAGTAAAAAAAAGAACAGCTGTACTTAAAATATGTAACGTTCTGATCTTATCTGGTATTTTGCATTCAGTCTTTTATTAATTCGAGATAGGTGGTCCTGATAAATTTTAGAACGAAATACTATGGATACTACATAATACACTGCACTAGCACATAAATATAGTAAAGGTTCTAACTTTCATCTCTGAGGTACTCCCTACTATTTGGCATTTATTAATCTTGTATATGAGGAATGGCTTGCTTTTGTTTAATAAACTATGTTATGTAGTATTATTAGCTATGTAGGTTTTCTTTATTTTCATTGAATCCGAAGAGCGCATTCCTTCATTTTATTAGACACACACTTTAGACCAGTAATCACGGATAAGATAATTGATAAGTGATATTACACTGTTTTCGCCTAGTGCAGGTGCACCTAAAAGAGGTGAGGAATAGCGCTGATATGTTATCAGAGCAAATTTCGCATATTATCATGATTATTTAAGCTTTAACAAGAACAGATGGGTATGACGTTACTGTGATAGTCTATCAAATGGTTCTTAGAAGTCATTAAGTACAGATTAAGACTGTAGAGCAAATTATAATGGTGGTAGCCTTCTCGAACCTTCAGGTGGTGCAAATTCCAAAATATCGTTCAAGAGCTCATTTCTGTGTCAGCCTGGTAGCTGCTGATCAAAGAAACGCCAATGCTTTAATTTAAACTTGGAACAATATTTATAAAACGAAACAGTCGGCAACATTGCGACCTAAATTTATTAAAAAAATAAACTTGTGTCCCACGCGACCCCCGCTATGAGACATGTGAACAAACAGAGGACCGAAGCAATCTCTCCACTCTTAATGCGATGACAATAACGATTAGAATCGGCTGACTGGATAAAAACAAATTAGCAGTAAAATACACTTGTCTAGGGGTTTACACCCTCGCAACATGTGCAGTGACTTTTTGTACCCCTTCTGTTTTACAGGGTAGTGATTAACAAATTGATTAGTTTTAACGGTTGCGTTGATACCGTTATGCCATATCGACCAGAAAAATTATGGGAAGGAGCTAACGCTTATCAGCGTTTGAGGTCCTGCGACAGTGGAACTAGACTTGTTTATGGTCTACAACCTTATATTTTGCCGGCAACATATTCGGCCAGTGCGTTATTTTGATCTGTTACAGTAGTTCTTATTTGCTTAAAAGTATCTTTTAAATAATCTTCTACATTTAGTATTTACTTTTTATTCGAACAAACACTTGCGGTTTTGATAAAGAAGCAATATTTGGATTATTTACAACACATAAAGCTATAGCTTTATGTGTTGTAAATAAACGAAGAAAAACTAATCTGAACCTCGTGACTTATATCTTACGCTCAATCACCATTACAAAATATTGATTATAGATAACGTACCCGTTTTTTACCCGACTGCACGACGCAAAGGAGTGGTAATGTGTTTATCAGCCTATGTATGTATGTATGTATGTATGTATGTATGTATGTATGTTTCTTTGAAGCACTATACAGACCAAACGCATGGGCCGATTTTTATGATTCACACGTCAATCGATTCCTCTTAGTCCGGCGAGTGTCACTAAAGACATGACGTTAGTGAAAATTCAATATGGCGACTACTGGACGCCATATCGTGAAAATTTAAAAAATCAAAGTCAACAAACTATATCAAGTGGGGTATCGTTGAATAGGTATTTAAAAATCATTGTTAGTTTTCTCTCAACATTTTTCGATTTGACTGACCGTTTAGGATCTATATCGATTTAAAATTGCGTAACAACCATTCTCACATTCCAGTGCAATTGTGATGTAGTACTGATGCTGATAGGAAATCCAGCCTGGTAAATAGCTAGCTAGGTACTCAACTAAAAAGTATAAAATAAAAAATAATAATTAAAAAAATTTAAAAACCCGACTGCGTAAAAAGTGTACCAAACTAAGTACATAATTAAAACTGAAAAGAAAAAAACAAGCTCAGTTGTTATGTTCCAATAGTATTAATTCAATAATATATTATAGAATCCTAGACCACCGGATCAACTAACATACACGTATTATAGATAATGGTTTTATCAAATCGGTATCACGTCATAATGGTCAACAAATTATAACAATTAACTGCCACGATTATAATATTTTGCTCTAATAAACATAGGTCATGCTGTTATGTTAAGTAAGTTTTGCAGGCACTTTGGAATATTGAGTAAAGTTTCAAACTGATTCAGTAACTCTAGTCTAAAAGCATAATTGTTTATTTGTATTTTAAAGAAACATATCTATACATATCTATAAACTGCTAAACCGAAGAGTATGTATGAAGAGAATAATGAAAGTGGACGAAGCGAAACAAGTATGTAAGGATCGTAGCAAGTGGAAAGAAGTGGTCTCTGCGCACCCCTACGGGAAAGAGGCATCATTATATGTATGTATTTAAAGAAATAGGTGATACAACGAAAACAGTAGGAAGATTTTATAATACAATTAAAACACTTTATTATAAAAGCATTATCCGTGGACCAACGGAAGCGTTATTAATAACTATTGCTTCTAGTAACTTATTATAATCGATTATAGCCAATTAAAGATAAGTTACATTAATTAGATCAATAAGGCGGTCTGTGGGCGTAGTGACTTGTTCATGATAAGCATTAGCATTACCTAGATTTGTATTACCTTTTATAGCCTTTGACAAATTAGCTTAAAACTTCTGTGCAATATGTTAATTTGATATAGCCTTAACATGGTCATCTAACCATTTGTTTTAGACTTCCGTTAAATCTTTGACACCTACAGTATTCAATTATTGCTATCTTTATTGTGTTATTTTAGACCATGTTCATATATTATTATTGGCGTAGACTCAATATTTTCAAATTTATGCTCGTACTTAGTTAGTAGTCTACTTCTTCTACTTTCTTTACTTTCGGTACATTGAGTAGATGTTTAATATTATTTAGATTCAGTTTAATATATTAGGTAGTTCATGTAGGCGTAATTTTTTTAAATAATTTTCTATATTTAAGACTAGCTATTGTATCCCACAGGAACACTGTACTTTTCAGGATAAAAAGTAGCTATATTTTAATGCAGATCTTAAATTACTAAATTTCATCGAAATCCGTTCAGCAGTTTTTGCGTGAAAGAGTAACAATCAATCCATCCATACATCCATCTATCCTCACAAACTCTCCGCTCCTCATTTATATTGTAGTAGAATTATTTGTACTATCTCCAAGTTCTCTGATTTCTGATGTAGGTATACGCAAATAATATATTTTATTTGTATTTATTCCGACTGAACTCCACATTTTTACTAAATTACTTAATTAAAATGTATTGTTACGACACGAAAAAAACTGAAGGAACTCTGCCTAGACTTAATAAAAATTAAATATAAATAAAGGAAAATCAAATAATGAAGTGTGTGAATAAACTAAATAAAACGCGTCAGGAAAATGTAGAGTCATTTTTGGTAAGATTAGTAGTAAAGAAGAACGCATTCCTTTAATTATTCAGCCGCATTATTAAATGTACTTATTAGTTTACCTGAAATTAGAAAAAAATATTACCTTTTCCTTCAACTCCTACGCTATCTTCCGTCGTGGTGATAGAGTCTGACATTCTCACTCCAGAACTCATAATCCAATGCAAAATCTTAATTCACTTGTCACTACAACTAAAACCAAACACAGTTTTATTCATGAGGACCACCGATCATTGTATCGTATTTCGCCTGCTACTCCAACGGCACACAACCTCCCCTCACGACGAGCAACTCACGACTGAAACAAGTTGGCGTTGGCCGGAGGAGGCAGAGTAAAAAGTGCGGCGCCAGTCCAGTCTCGCCCTTAGAGATGCGCTTGATACGAGGAATTATCGCTTCGGAATGGCTTATTGTTTTGTAATTCCGGTGCACATAAAAAATACTTTTGGACACTATTTCTGATTGGATTTTGGTCTACCTTTATCTGTATATTAGTAGTAAAAGTTTTGTACTCTACTTTTCTTTTCATTTTATTTGCAGAAAGTTAGTTGAACTCAAATTGAACATTTGAAAGAATTTGAAGATTCTATACTATCTATACTAATATTATAAAGAGGAAAGGTTTGTTTGCATTGAATAGGCTCCGAAAGTACTGGACTGATTTTGATGAAATTTGGCCCAGATATAGATCAGACCACAGGGAAGGACATAGAGTACTTATCGTGAGAAGAACATCTAGTTAAGAAATAAACAAATAATAGTTTATGAATGAAAGTTGAAAATAATAATAAGAAAATAATATAAGCTATGTGACAAGGAACTCGAAGTCAAAAAAAAAATGTAGATCTGTTGCAAAGTTTCGTAATATAGTAAAATTAAGAATCTTATTGACAAAAATATTGTAGAGTTCGTGATGCAGTACAAATTATCGAATATATTACACTTGATGATAAAGCTAAAAACAGAGTTCGTAAAAAAGTAAAATGTAGAGTTCGTGAACAAATTATCGATATATCACAGCACTGTGCGCCAGCCGGTCGCATTCTGGCGGGACGGCGACTTGAAGATGTAGAGACGATCGTATAGTGTGCTATTTCCAAGTCCACATGTGCAGTGACTCATGTCTCGTTTTCATTAAATTACACTTTAATGTTCAGTTAATTATTTACAAACTGTTATGTGCGAGTTATGTGCATTACATTTGTCAATTTGTTCAAAGCTTGTCGTATATTGTCGTGTATTTCGTGAACATAACTTGTATTATCCTTTTAAGTTTTAAAAGTTGAAGTTTTATTTTTATTTTTGTAGGTTTAACTTAATGTAATAAACTGGAGATAATATTATGTGATATGTTATTGATTGATAGTTTTTGCTCTTTATGATTATTTCTTTATTTTTCTCTAAAATTAGTAGCGAAATCTCTACCTACATGATTTGTGTTTATAATTTTTATCTATGTAGTATTTGTTTTTACTCATACAATATTTAATTGAAGTAAATTATTTATTTTAGGCTCTATCTAGAACTAAGATAAAAATGGCACTTTAACTTGTTTAAATAGAGACACGGATTGAGACACTTGAAGTCTACATATGATACGTCAACTCATATTGCGTATACTTACTTCATTTGTCATAGTCCCTCTCTTCAAACCAGTTATACAGGTGAGCCTCACATTTTAGCCAGATCCTGACAAGTTCATTTCTAGACATAAATCCAGACTGGTGTTTCCTATATGGACGAACACGGGTTTTTGCGTCCTGGACGTGATTCCTCCAACGCCAGATCTGGTCCGGCGCTGTCGGCGTTCTTTATACACTCTTAACGCGTCCAGATTTGGCAACATCGATACCGAAGCCTGTTCCCTCGGCTTTTTGCTCGTACATTTCCTCAGATTCGAGGAACGGCCACAAAAAAAGGCCATGTTTCGCCTCAGGTCTTTTATACAGGTTTTGTCATGAATTTTTATGGGCTCAGAACGGGGTAACTACATTAACTTGACTCATAAGCCTAACAAATATGTTTTTTATGTAACGTACCTTTAAAAGTCATTTATTTAATTACACTCATGGTAAGATTTCCTATTTCGTATTTACAATATTTAAATAAGGATCGTTGGTTGCTTGAAAATTATATGTTTTTGCTTACTGTGGTTGCCCATTGACCAAGGATCAAAAATATTTCGGCACCTATGTGTATAAGAAACAAAAAAAAATTTACACCTACTCACTCGTCTATAACATATATTTTTTTGATAACTTTTTCTTCCGACAATTTCCTATACACGTAAGGGTCCAATTTCGAACGTGTGGTAAAAAAAAACAATACACGTGAATTAGGTGTGAGGGGTTAACTCCTGTACAAATAATAAGCTGAGATAGTAAATATAACTTGTCCCGCGTAGGCGTGAACGGTCAGGTAAGGCTTTTGACACCTAGGCTGCGGGAAAATAGTGTGAATATCCACGCGATATATTTTTTCTTTATTTATAACTGCTAAACATACGAACCGTGTTAGATTTATTTTTCTGTGTATACAGTCCGAAAGTTTTTTGGAATATGTATGCAATCGTAGACTCTATGAGCGGTTTGTTGGTTAGGTTGAAAATTTCGAAATGTCAGTTTTTCTGAATCTATATAATATATAAAAGGCAAACCTGACACTTATCTATCAACGCATAGGCGAAACTACTAAACGGATTTTGCTGAAATTTGGCATACAGAAAGTTGTAATGACGTAGGCTGCCGCTAAGAAAGGATTTTTAAAAATTCGCTCCCTAAGGGGGTGAAAAAGGGGATAAAATTTTGTATGGAAACTGAACTCCACGCGCACGAAGTAGCGGGCAAAAGCTAGAATTTCCATAATTTTAAAAACTGCATTGATTTTGATAAAAAATCACTCGAAATGTAGAGTAAGAGAAAACAGGAAACTCTCAAGAAGAGTGTAGAGGACACTCTGTTTACGTAATATAAGAGTTGCCTCTGTTTACATTTTACAAACGAAGTGACATTGCGTGTGGAGCGTGTCATGACCGCAAATCGTTTCTCGTTCCCACCGATCATGGTACACATTACATACAACATGAATTCATGATGCAGGATACTTGCAATTTAAATTAAGAATCGATTTTAACAATGTAGTTTTTTTTTTTTTTTTAATTTCATTTTTTTCGTCAAAAGACGATTATTATTAGTATTGGAATGTTTTGATAGAATTGTAGAGTTTTTGATTTTAGAGGTTGGACGTTGTCTACATTTTTTACAAAATGCTCTTCATGCGTTCCTTCTTTTACGCTCCTTTATTGTGTATATTTTTTTTTAAATTATAACTTCATGATTTCGATACCGCCTATTTTATAATGTTTTTCATAAACATTCATCGTTATATTATCACTCATGTAATCGTCCTCATTACTTTCATTATTATTGGTTATTGGCTTGGCTTATTTGTCATTTATTTATTCCTAAAATATCATGATTATTATTCAACATTACTATTGATTTATCAACATTTTTCATTTATTTATTTTGTAAATTGATCTGCCGTCACAGTTATAAATGCGGTATATATGCGTATGTGCAGTAGTTTTTGAATTTATAAAAAGCTAACTTTTATGACGTCACAAGTTTCAAATGAATAAAAATCTTTGCGTATTCCCGACGTTTATTCAATTTCATATCTTACTCCCTTCGACTTATTGTCTGGAATAGCTTATGTGGGCTATAAAATAGCTTGTAGGAAAACATTTCTTCAATTTTATGAGCTACACTAGTAGGATTAAGGTTTAGAATAGCTTGTGTGGGCTATAAAATAGCTTGTAGGACAGAAGGCGCCGCGCTTGGCGCCGACTGGTCGGCAACACCTCGTGTATTATGAACTAGCCTCGTGACCCGGCTTCGATCAACTTGATTTTCAATACCATTAAGTGATTTCTAAGCATTTGTACTTACATGGAACTGTTTAATATTCATTACTCGGCTGTTTGTGGAACAATTATATTGATTTTGTTTTGTTATGTTCTATTATTGGAAGAAAATTATTTATGTAGGTAGTTAGGTACTAACTTAAGTGGTTTGTTTATCCATCGACCCATATTTTGAATACTTATTATAGTTTACAAAAGGGCTTTTTATACTTAGTGTTAGCAAGCGAGCAAAGAATTAACAAATACCAAATTAAGTTATTAAATTCAATTATCAGAATTAAGTAATTTCCTCAGTTTAAACTAATTTATGCAAGTTACTCATTAGTGAGCACATTCGATTTATTATATCCGCTAAATGATCGTATTATTATTAAAATATGGGCTGCTGAAATACGGTATTACTCAATATTTAAAATATTAATGATGTGTGGACATACTAAGGAGCGATTCGCATTAGAAGCGCGTTGTCCCGACCATACAAGCCGCACTGAAACAAAAACAAATGTTTAGAAAGAGACAGACTTATAGCTGCGTGCTACCTCGAAGCGAAACATCGATAATTTATGCGAACATCCCTAACAACAAGAATGCAGTAAACATTTGTTGGTAATCTAATACACACCTTATCTCATTCACATAAAGCTGGAACTCGCTTGTGCTAGCATTAAGTAAATGCTGTGGTTGAAACAGGTGTTCGAAGTTATGAGTTTTGCCGAGAGCGCGATCGAATGTGGACTCTATCCTATTCCAATAGAGTCAAATTTGGCGTGTCTTAAAATGGAGTTAGTACATTATAGAGATGTTCCAGATTTCATTGCTCCCAGATGTGCATCGAGTCTCTCGAGTCTCGACGTATTTGAGGCGCGGAGTTGTGACGCGAAGTTACCGATTAATGGCCATTTCTAATGATACGATTAATTTTAATCTTTACACTTATGATGAAAACATAGATTAAATATTTTTGAATGAGAATTGAGAAGTAAAGCGATTTACTATGAAGTAGAGACTATAGATGACCAATTTTGTTGATTTTAATGGATTTGATTCTTCGATTGCTTGTATAGCGGTAATCTTTGCAGACTCAGAAATTTGGACATAAGTAAATCAAAAATACCAATTACGACTACTGTGATTGGAATTTCAATACCTCTTAAGAATTACAACTATTGCAGTACTCTACAGCGTTTCGTCTAATAAGAAACAAAAATAACTTAAATGCAAGAAATAATATATAAGGTCTCCGAAAATCAACTACGGATACTTCGGGCACATGAGCCACTGCTTATGTAAAGACGATTAGGCAAAAAAATTATTATCATACTCAAAGTAAAAAATCATCTCTTGTATGGGTGACTCTCCGCAAAACGCAAACTCGCCCATATAAAGAAATTTTTTTTTTCGAGTATGACACTTATTTTTCTGCTTAAACGTCTTTACATAAGCAGCAGATCATATGCCCAAAATATCCATAGTTGATTTTACCGAACCTTATATTATAGGAGGAGAATAGCATATTTTTAGGTAGAGAACATAAAGCGCTCTCTGTCAAAGGAATAAAATTAAAAACAAAGTGTTAAAACAAATTGAGAAGTCCATGTCATCAGTCATAGGTCAAAGTCACAGTAGGGATGCAACAAGTGCATTGTAATTGCCGCCAAAAAGTGACAACTGTTTAAAAAAACCTATTGTCAAATATCAAACTTTTAAAATTACACCTTAAGTCACTAATAATAAGAATCAAGCCGAATCATTTCCTTATAAAACTTATATACAATTGAAATTGAACCTTTTAACTCAAAAGATAGGGTCTAATATTAAGTTGACACTAGCGAACAATGAACCAACCTGTCACTCACCTGACATTGACAGGGGATGCGCCGGCGCACATTTTTGCCCTCTTTCCGTTAGTTTTTTTTTTTTTTGGATGAAGATTACGAAAGATAATATCAAATTTTTTTCGCTATATAGTTTCCAATGGATTTTATGAGACAGTTTTTATTAGGGTTCCGTAATACTTAAGGAACCCTTATAGTTTCGCTCTGTCCGTCTGTCTGTCTGTCTGTCTGTCTGTCTGTCTGTCTGTCTGTCTGTCTGTCTGTCTGTCTGTCTGTCCGCGCCTCTAGCTCCTGTAATTATGAATTTAAATTGATGAAATTTGGTGCAGTTGTAGATTGTGTATAGATCACGGTTTCGGGATCATAAAAAAATAATAATTTTATATTTTAGGGGTGGCTCTCCATACATGTGAAGTGGGGATGAAAAATATTTTTTCACTCTACCCCATCGTGTGGGGTATCGTAGAATAGGTATTTTAAAATAAAGGCATGGTTTCATACGTTACTTTTTTATAAAGTTGACCATTTTCGAGTAATCGGCCTCCAAAGTAGTTTGTAAGTTGGTCCCCCCCTAGCATTTTTAAACTATAGGAGATAGAAACTTGCAAATTTCCATGCTGATAGATCATGCTAAAAACTCTTTAGGAAAATTATTGCGAACCAAATCGGACAGTAACTTTTGGAGTAATTAAAAAAAGCATATTACGCGTTTATAGTTACGGAACCCTCCTTAGACATGTCCTGACATGCTCTTGGTTAGGTTATTAATATTCGATCTTGTATAACAAGGTAACATATGTCAGATTTTGGATAGCACTGTGGGCACAGAATAGATATTAGTTACCACTGTGGGTAATGGGAATTAAATTAACATTAAACTGTGGGTGGGCATGGGTTAGTTAATAAATATTTGCTCATACTGTCTGCAAATTAATTATATTTAACTTCTCAAAACCTGCTGTGCTTACGTGGGCTCCAGTAGGCTCACATGTAGAGTAAGGTTTAAAAACAGCCTCCGTGGTCTAGTGGTTAGAGCATTGGCTCTCGACTCGGAGGTCGTGGGTTTGATTCCCGCATTGGAACAACAATAAATGTTGTTTCCAAGTTTGGTTAGGACAATGCAGGCTGATCACCTGATTGTCTGACAAGAAAGATGATCCATACGTCGGATGGGCATGTAAAAAGTCGGACCTGCGCCTCCTCTCTCGTCAGTCGTGTCGGTTATCCGTCGCACTAGATTATAAGAGTAAAGGAAGAGAGAGTGCTGATGTGTACTGCGCATACACTTGGGCACTATAAAATTACTCCTGCTTAACTGGCCTGGTTCCAAATTCCAATGAAACCGGCCACCATCACTGAAAATCGGTGGGGAGTTATTATTATAAGGTTTAAAAAAACATCCCAAGTTTTAATTGTTTAAATGTCAAGTTTCTGGTGCTGATTTCCATTCTTTTTCATCATATTATTATAACTACAACTTACATAAAAATATATAATCCGACTACATAAATTATATAGCTATGTTATCTGTGCTATTTTTACGAATTCATGAACATCTCATTTGTTAAAATAAAACCAGTAGTTTAAGCGCTACGGTGGAATATACATACATATACCGACTGCCATAATCATTAGTCATTATCCTTCCTTTTGGCTACGTCGTAATAAAAAAGTATTATATTAACATATTAACCAGGGGGTTAAAATGTTAATATAATTTCGGAGCTCTTAAATACAGTACTCGTAAGAGTACTAATGAACGCTGAATAAGCTTTCAATAGTTATACAGTATTTTGTTCACGTCACACAAGTGACATTTGTAATTCGATTGAAGAAGACAAAACACTGTGTAACTATTCAAAGCTTATACAGCGTTTATTAGTAAGGGGGTCTGTGTATTGCAAAGAGACAATGTACAATTTAAGAAGAGTTCCATTTGCTCTACATTTACCAACACGTGTGTCATGGGATACTCATCCCAACTTACCTGTCCGGTAAGTTGTAGTTTAGTATACGGGTACGCGACCCCGGCTTCCCTAGCTATTACCGTCCTATCCCTTGCCCTCCTGGGCGGTAATATCCTACATTTCCTATTTCCCACTCTAACTTACCAATCTTCCTTTCCACACCACCTATCCTTGCCTCTTCCTATTCCTATCCTCTCCGCAAATCCGTGGGAATGCAATAAATAATTATAAAAATAATTCGATTATCCAAAATGGCGGCGATGTGGTTCGCCACCCATCACGTCTCGTTCTCGCGGAGGCGAAAAGTGGCCCATGGAGAGCCACTTCGCTACGTTGAATGTAAGAGGAGGAATGGATGGTAAGAATGAAAGTGGATGAAGCGAAACAAGTATGTAAGGATCGTAGCAAGTGGAAAGAAGTGGTCTCTGCCTACCCCTACGGGAAAGAGGCGGTCTCTGCCTCCCCCTACGGGAAAGAGGCGTGATTATATGTATGTATGTATGTTAACAACACGTGCTGGACGCAGGCTGATGATGATGACATTAGAAGCAGGCTAGTAACCCACATCCCGATTGCACCTGCGGCGAATCCTTTCGTTTTTTGTGCTCGCACCTGCATCTCGGCATTAGGTGTGCCATTGTACAATGTAGCATTATATAGTGGTTAGAAAGGGCTATATAATCCATACTAATATTATAAATGGAACAGTGTGTGTCTGTTTGTCCGTCTTTCATGGCAAAACTACTGAACCGATTGAAATGAAATTTGGTACACAGATAGTACAGAGAAAGGACATAGGCTCCTTTTTATCGCAGGGCAATGTACGGTGGGATACTTAATTTACAGTTTCACGTAACTACTAAACCGATCATCATTTTGGCACAGATATAAAGTAGACCACGGGGAAGGACATAGGCTACCAAAGTAATAAAATTTAAGTGTCTATTTGTAATTTCAAATTAAGGCCGTGTGGACCCAATTTTACATGACTTTGAATCGATAGTAAACAAACAAATAGTAACTTTAAAAAGCCAAAAAAAATACACATTGTTGTTTACTTAATGTTCTTTTACAATTTGTGGTTCGAAACATAATATTGAAAACTTCACTCGATCAAAAATAATTCCGAAGAGGAGGCTAAATTTGAATATTTTTCTTTTTGTTCATGAAGTTCATGATAGTTTTACTTTCAAAAATCATATCTACGAAAAGCTAATAACTTAAAGAAGAATATTTTGTGGTTACATTTTGCATATTGGTTTAATTATTTTAACATTAAATAATTATTGAAATGCAGCGTGCGTAAGCCGCTTGAGTCGCCCCACAGTCGCCCGCTAGGCGTTGACGAGGCCAGACCTATGTCAGTTTTGCTAGCGCACGGCTTACCCGCGTATTTATCGAACAATTCTTTCGTTTCTAACGCAGTGTAGGAAAGTCAGTTTGTTTTGTTTCTTTTTATTTTTGAACTAAATTATACATATCATACACAATAACATGTTATATTTTATCGTCGCCGCGTCATTGCTTTTGCCAGATGAGACGACCTCTGTGGCTCAGTGATTGAGCGTGTTGGTGCTCAAGCCGGGGGTCGCGGGTTTGAATCCCGCCGAAGGAACAAAAAGTTTCCTGTGTTCCCGGGTCATGGATATGTATAATACAATAAAAATCTAAAGGAAAGTCAGTTTGTTTTGTATTTTTTTGTTTCTTTTTATTTTTGAACTAATTCTATACAGATAAATAAAATTGAAGTGTCTGTTTGTAACTTCAAATTAACAGCTTTTCATGTAAGGAATCTAAAAGTATATTCGGTACTTATAATAAAATACCAATTTTTAAAATTTTTGTCTGTCCGTCTGTCTGTCTGTTTGTTCCGGCTAATCTCTGAAACGGCTGGACCGATTTTCACGGGACTTTCACTAGCAGATAGCTGATATTATAAGGTCTAACATAGGCTACTTTTATTTTAGGGTTCCGTTTAAAAAATAGGGTTCCGCTTCCGTCAGTTAGGCGCAAACGAAGTTGCGGGCATCGGCTAGTTATACATATAACCATACACAATAACATTATCGTCGCCACGTCGTTGCTTTTGCCAGATGAGACGACCTCTGTGGCTCAGTGGTTGAGCGTGTTGTTGCTCAAGCCAGGGGTCGCGGGTTCGAATCCCGCTGAAGGAACAAAAAAAAAATCTGTGTTCCTGGGTCATGAATGTGTATTAAATATGTGCATAATACAATAAAAATCTTAAATATGTGTATAATTTAAAAATTATTAAATATATTTCTGTTGTCTGGTACCCGTAACACAAGTTCTTCGAGAACTTACCACGGGACCAGATTGACTTGGTGTGAAGCGTCCATAGATATATTATTGTGTTGTGTGTTATGAGAAAAAAGTAGCTGATGCGTGGAGTAGCCTTAGTACATTATTGAATAAGCCAGTAAACAGTTTTTATGAATTTGTAACATCTACCATCTTCTTTTCCGTACTTTTCGTTTCTTTTTATTTCGATTTCTGTTTTTACAATAATAATAATAAATAACTCCCCACGCCGATTTCGGTGACGGTGGCTGGTTTTATTTATATAACCTAGCCAGTTACACAGGAGTATTTTTATAGTGCCCAAGTGTGTGCGCAGTACACAAAGGCACTCTTTTTTTTTAACTCTCGTAATCCAGTGGGACGGATAACCGACACGACTGACGAGAGGCGAGGACGATGAGGCGCAGGTCCGACTTTTTATCTGCCCATCCGACGCATGGATCATCTTTCTTGTCAGACAATTAGGTGATCAGCCTGCATTGTCCTAACCAAACTTGGAAACAACATTTTTTGTTTTTCCAGTGCGGGAATCGAAATTAGAACCTACGACCTCCGAGTCGAGAGCCAAGCTCTAACCACTAGACCACGGAGGCTGTTCTATTTACAATAAAATATAAGGATACGTGCTCAACATCCGTCATGCTTGCCTTTGCAGAACACACCAAGTCACTCGCAAGTAGAGGTTGCAATCCGGATACTTCGAAATTCGAAAAAAACGAAAAATCCGGATTTTCATTTAAAAATCCGGATTTTCGATTTTTTCGAATCTTGGTTACTACTATGAAAATTACATATTTTAATTGTAATTAGTATGTACTCTAGACGTACAATATTTGAATAAGGGATATAATTAATCGAGTGAACAAAAAATAAGTTGGGGACTGCACGTGAGCATACTGTATTGCTGAATTTGACAGCGAATTAATATGTTGGCGACTAAATTACCAAACTGGTGAAATCACTCAAGTGACAAAAAATACAAAAATCGGCAGATAAAAAGTAGCGAAATTTAATCCAATTAGCACCGATGAGTTGGTGACCATTATACCATGTAAGTAGCTAATAAAGATTTGATTGATAAATTAATAGCTGCTAAAAATTCAATTTGCAAGCTACGGAAAATCCCAGTTTTGGATACTATTGGAGATTTTTTTTCTTTGGTATGGGTATCGTTTTCAAGGTTTTTGGGGATGCAGAATAATATGAAAATAAAATCCGTTTTAAAATTCCAAAATGGCGTATATTTTTTTTTTATTAAAAATGGATGTCTTTTTCCATGTTTCATAATTATGCTTATTATAAAATTGTCTTCCAATTTCATTTTCCAAAATGGAGATTATCCAATTTTCGTAAAATTAACATGTAGTTTGTAGAGGTACCAGCTATGTAAGGTATAGAAACTTTTCGAAATTCAGGATTTTCAAATTTCTTTTTTTGGCATTCATGAAAAAAATATGCGATTTCCGGGTTAAGGGGGAGGAAATTTTTATTATGTTTCCAGTAATAGTATTATTTTTCCGTTTCTAAAATAGAAGCGATTATAGAAAAAAAATATGGCAATGTTCTACTTTGACACGAACAGTGTATAAAGCTATAGAAATTTTGGAAAATTCAGGATTTTCAAATTTCTTTTTCTTCCATCGTGAAGAAAATATGGTGTTGCGGGGTTCTTAAGGGGAGGAAATTTTCATTATTTTTTCAATAGGATGCACCGTTTCCGAGATAGAATCAATTTTATAAAAAAAAAATTAAATGCTCTACATTGAGATACGAGGGATGTATAAAGCTATAGAAATGTTGGAAAATTCAGGATTTTCGAATTTCTTTTTCTCTCATCTTGAAGAAAATATATGGTTACGGAGTTATTAAGGGGGAGGTAATTTTCATTATTTTTCAAGTAGGATGCACCGTTTCTGAGATAGAAGCCATTATAGAAAAAAAAAATACGATAATGCTCTACTTTGAGATACGAACGGTGTAAAACGCTATAGAAAATTTGGAAAATTTAGTATTTTCAGATTTTTTTCTTCCATCATGAAGAAAATATGATGTTGCAGGGTTTCTAAGGGGGAGGAAATTTTCATTATTTTTCATTAGGATGCACCGTTTCCGAGATAGAATCAATTTTATAAAAAAAATATAAATGCTCTACATTGAGATACCGGGGATGCATAAAGCTATAGAAATGTTGGAATATTCAGGATTTTCGAATTTCTTTTTCTCCCATCATGAAGAAAATATATGGTTGCGGGGTTTTTAAGGGTGAGGTAATTTTCATTATTTTTCAAGTAAGATGCACTGTTTCTGAGATAGAAGTGATTATAGAAAAAAAATATGGCAATGCTCTACTTTGAGATATTATGAGCGATGTATAAAGCTATGGAAATTTTGGAAAATTCAGGATTTTCAAATTTCTTTTTCTTTCATCATGAAGAAAATTTGAGGTTGCGGGGTTACTAAGGAAATTTAAAATGGATGACTTTTTTGTAATCAGCACCCCCAGAAACCAACAAAGGGACAACCATATTATTTTTATAAAATTAAGTATGTCCGCCATATTGGAATTTCAAAATGAATGTCATTTTCGTATCCAGCACCCCCAAAAACCTGGTAACGACACCTATGTTAATTTTGCGAAAAATGAATAACCGTTATTTTTTAATTTCAAAATGAATCTACACAATACAATACAATACACCCCCCCCCCCCCTAAAGTCGAGGAAAATTAAAAATTGGGAATTTTGTACGCTCCTTTGTTTTTTTTTATGTGCGCTGGTTTTGCTGCTTGTATGTTTTTTGAGTTACCTACATTACGGAAAATATATGTACCTATTCTTAAATTAAATGTGTACTCACAAATTGTCGCCAAGATGGTTATTTGTTCGCTAATATAATATCTGTCTGCCAGTTTGGAATATTCAGTGGTATTATTTAGTCACCAGATTTGTAATTTTTTATTCCTTACATTCTTTAGCCAACATGGTAATTTAGTATTTAATATTCGGTATTTTCACATCCAAAATTTAATTGTTTTGTCGTGAGTTTAAATACATGCCTTTGGATAATTTGATATTTGTTGTCCTGTTGAAATTGTTGACACATTTTTCCATTTATTCAAGTTATTTGGTAGAACATAGCCAAACCATTAAATGGAGATGCGAGGAATGAAGATCTGCTAAAATATTATGGCCGCTATATATGTATATGTATGGACTGTTTCTAAGATACTTACCATTTTATATTTTTTCAGTAGTAGTACAATTCAGTAATAGGTGATCCAATTTATAAAAACACTGAATATGGTTTCAGTTTCAATTGCACAAGTAGTAAGAAGTATAATAAGCAAATCTAAACCCAATTAAAGCTTTGTATTTTTATATTTATTATTTATTGAATTCGTACTAACGAAAGTTGAAACATATTATTGTAATTTTAATTTCTACAATCATATAATGCCAAATTAATATGACAGCTTAAAAAGAAATGTATTGGTTTTTTTATATTTAATTATCTTCTAAATAATGAATATCTAAGTCCAAATACCTAAATCTTATATCTATGATATCAGAATAAATTCTTAAAAATTTTGGGAAGAAGTTTTGGAGTCGATAATACCTGACTGGTTGGTTTAAGATTAGAGAGAGTTTTGCCGAATGAATGAAGGTAATATTTTTTTTATTATTAAAATTAATTTGATTGAACTAAACTAACCTAAACTAACGAGTCAGTAGCAAAACTAAATGAAAATCAACGCTCCTGTTTTTGCGTAGAAATAATTATTTTTTAGATAATATTTTAAAAATATAGGTGCCAAAAAATAGCACCAACGATTTGTGTAAACCACTGTTATTTTTTTTGAGTAATGTAGTTTTCATCTTATAGCGGAAACTTCAAAGTGCAATGAAGAGTAAGATGTTACTGTTTATTTGTAAGTAAAATGTTAAAATAAAGATCTTACAACAGTTATAGATTTTAAATTGTGCTTACAATTGTTTATTGTACTTCTGTTAGTTACCGAGGGAATTAAATGCACCATTTACGTGTTTAATTATTATCCAAATAGGTGGGTGGTTTTTATTTTCAATAACTCAAAAGTGGTCCAATTTCGTCCATACAAAATTATTTGTTCAGCCCCATGCTTCAAATGATTTGTCTTCACTCCCCGGATCTCGATTTAAAGGATTTTCAGTTTCCTACGTTTTATTAAACTGTATTAATTTTCCTACGTTAGTACTTTCACATAGAAATTGAACTTTACGAAAACGGTAGTGGTGAACTGTGGCGTAGATATGTAAAAAAAGCATTAAAAAGATCACAGGCTATTCCACTTTTTTATAATTCTTTACTGCTGGAACATTTAGTAAATAACAATATATAAGTACATACCTTATTCAAAATAAAATACTAACTATAAAACTGAACATTGTAGGATTTGAAACGTAATCAAAAATATTTCTAAAAATGAAAAAATAAATATAATTAAGTATATAAGGTTTGGTAAAATCAATTACGGATACTTCGGGCATATGATCTTCTGCTTATGTAAAGACGTTTAAGCAGAAAAATAATTGTCATACTAGAAAAAAAAAAATCTTTATATGGGTGAGCTTGCGTTTTGCGGAGAGTCACCCATACAAGAGATGATTTTTTACTTTGAGTATGACAATTATTTTTTTGCCTAAACGTCTTTACATAAACAGTGGATCATGTGCCCGAAGTATCCGTAATTGATTTTCGGAGACCTTATATAATTTTGATATAATCTCATTATGTTTTTATTTATTCAGATTGTAATTCTAATACTTACAACTTAAAATAAGAATTTATTTAAATTAAATTATAAAAAAGTAACTGTTTTTTTACTAATGAGTGTAAGTTTTGCTACAACATAGTAGTAAAATAAACATTAAAGTTTTATAAAATATGCAACAAATCTAAAAAAAATTATAAAATCTGAATTATCCGGATAATCCGGATTTTTGGGAGAAAAAATTCGAAAATCCGGATTTTCAAAAAGTCAACGTTTGTGGAGGTTTGTATTTTGCGGCAAGTGGCAAACGTGCGGACTCGGCAGTAGGAATAAAAATTTTTGCAAGTGTCTGCCTAAGTAGTTACCATCAAATCGTCAGCACCTATGTACCTGATACAGTATTTTTATCTCACGAAACGACACGTACTTTAGTGACCACACGAGCTAACGATAGGTACTCGTCTCCATGCACACATCGAACACAGCGTGTTTTTATACTTGTAACAGAACACACTGCATAGAAACTGTCAAAATAATTGAATAAAATTTAAGCATTTTTTACTTAGGTACCTACCTATAATATCTATTCAAATTATGTGTGCTATGTGTTGCATTAAAACAGTTATCTATGGATTTTATTATCTTTTTCAATACAAATAATAAAATAAGATGACCTACTGCCGACACGACTACACTGTAACACTTTGGGTTCATGTAAGTTCACGCCGGCGACGTAGGCGCGCGGCTCGCTTTGCGGCAATTGCGGGCAACTCTTGGAAGCGTTAAATGCCTATTTCGCTTGGTCTACCTGGTCTTAACAGCTTTGCACTTAAATCATATTATGTTAGTACTATATTATACGGTACCTAATACTATTGTTTTTTCATTTTTGCCTGTATGTCCGTCTGTCTGATTGTGACCGATTTTCATGGCACTTTCACTGCCTGATAGCTGATGTTATAAAAAGTAACTTAGGCTGCTTTCATCTTGAGGCTCCGTTCAAAATAAATGGGGTTCCATTTCCCTTAGTTCTACTCAAACGAAGTGCACCAGCTAGTAGCGTATAGAATGCAATACCCATAACGAACAACCCGTATGTCAGCACGATAGTAGAGGCGAAACGTTTAATATATAAGGAAATAAGCCACTTCTAATGTCTCTAGCTCTACAATATGCACTTGACTATGAAGGTCGCTGCGTTTTTGTACAAGGTGTGATCCCTAGCGGATTTATGAAACAACCCCAAATCGGCGTGCGTTTTTTGTTTCATTATTAGATTTATAATAGGCCGTAGGCACTTACGATCAGGTGAAATATAATAAGCATTTCAAAGTCAGCTGTTGTTTTCGTAGATTTATAAGATTTTTTTACAGTTTCACTAATTGTTTTGAATTTAATAGTTACTGGTGAATTTGTAAAATCTTAGGGTAAACTGGAGACACTTGATCGTTAAGGGAGACTAGGTACACTCAATTTACAGTCTTTAAGGGCATTATAATACCTACTCTTACAGTGGCTATATCGGTATTATACGGTACCAGCAAACTTTCCCAAATAAATAGTTTTGATGGGTAGATTTTTTTCTATTATGACCTTTTTATATCACATTGGCAGAAATATTGTAGGTAGGTACGCGTATATCTTATCTGTCTAGAAAACAACATTTAAATCCGTCACTTTTATAGCCAGAAAAGTTGCAATAAAAATATCTGAAACATTACTTTTCATACCGGATGTCTTAGCCTTTGATACTGTTTTAAATTTCGATTTTTATTTTTTGCGATTTCCGGTACGCTTTCGGAGCCCTCTTGCAGACATATGGTGGCTTCTACTGCTAATATTTAAAATATGTGTGTCGATTATTATCATCATTAATTATATTAATTCTTCGGAATTTGGAAATCTTACATGATTTCCAAATTCTGAAGAATTAATATTATATATAAGAGCTCTTTTATGTCACTAGTAAAACCCTCATAAATTCTAAGCACCTTCACTACAAAATTTTAGCTTAATTATAAACCTAATTATTTAGTTTGTATTTCAATACGCTTAATAATAAAAGACACAAAGTATAATTGGTTGTTATATTTGCACATACGGCAAATTTATGTAATTTTCTATTATACATTTATAGGTATACCTCAACCCCCTTACTAATAATCGCTGTATAAAGCTTTGAATAGTTATACAGTGTTTTGTTTCCTTCTATCGAATTAAAAATGTCACTTGTGTGACGGGAACAAAACACTGTATAACTATTCAAAGCTTATACAGCGTTTATTAGTAAGGGGGCAAAAGTATAAATAAAAAAACATTTATTTATACTTTTGAGGTTGCTTGCTTGGTCTGTCGTACGTCAAACGGTTGGGGGCCACGGAAGACCAGGTACGAAATAGAGACCACTCAGGTGTTACACTGAGTGGTCTCTATTTCGGATTTTGGACATTACACTGCCTCCTGCCTAATTTTATTCTGTATTCTTTGTTGTTGTTTTTTTTTTTTTTTTCTTTTTTTTTTTTCATTTTATGATGTCACTGTTTTTTGTACTGTCCTGTAATGTCTAAAATCTTCGAATAAAGAATTATTTATTTAATTTATTTATTTAAATTCTTACACGTTCAACGCTATATCATACTTACTTAAATAATAATTTAGAACTTACAAACAGCAGGTACGTCGGTACAATCATTCCACCGAAACATTTCATGACAGGAATCCCCAACGCAAAATGTCATAAGTCACAAAACCCAACTATTTCTACATCAATTAATAAATTACTTCCTAAACTCAAACAATGTCACACCCCAAACCGAGGAAGCCAAAAATCAACAATCTGTGAGGTCCGAACACCGTAACACCAAAAAAACCCACAACCCCCCAAAAAACCCCCAAGTTAGAACTAATGAGCTCATCAATTTCTGTGCACATGGGCCTGGGGACACATGTC
The DNA here is from genome assembly GCA_905404095.1 of Glaucopsyche alexis. NCBI lineage: Eukaryota > Metazoa > Arthropoda > Insecta > Lepidoptera > Lycaenidae > Glaucopsyche > Glaucopsyche alexis. The sequence goes on from FR990062.1 coordinate 5,625,728, forward strand.
AGAACTAACGACTTGCGCTTCCGCTGCAAATTCACAAGTGTCATAACCTGGATATTCTTGTATTCATCATCATCATCTAAAGATGTCACTATCTTATACTACGTATTCTATTTAATCTAAACGTGAACAAAACGAACAATATAACACATAATGCTATCAATTTAAATATCACCTGTTTGCCGTGCATTAAAAAAATACAATGAGACATTATTTGGCCGACTTTCATCTGAACAGAGTATATTCATGTACAACGCGTTTCAAATGAGAATAGGAACGTCAATGACCTTTTTCTGTCAAATATCACTTGAAAAGTGCGATTTTCAGAAAAATCTATGTGCTTATAAATATTGATAGTCTTGCATCGAATGTAAAAAGTAATAACTAAACATAAATTTAACTATCATAACAGTCTAAATTCGAAACAATATGGCGCTGACTCGGTGCTATTCTCATTTGAATCGCACTATATTACGTTTTCTGATGCTTAATATTAATTATAGGAATAGTAGTTATCTGTTGCACTATGATCAATTAGCTAAGCTATAATCACTTAATAACTTAAAAATAACATTTTGCTAACTAAACTAAGCTACACACTTTTACATCATTAAAATAATATTTTATAAAATGATTTTTTTCTAGCTGCCAATTTATAATTTTTTGTTTTTTGTTTTTACCGCCTACGACGAACTGTCTTATCCACATTCGTCGAGCTATCTTCGCAATGTTCCAATAAACTGTAACATATCTGTTTACACCGACACCGAAACACCGTCGCCGTCAAACTCGCCGGCAAAAAACACGACAATTTGACAAACAGGATGCGTTCAATTACCAAACGGTTCGAAATTTACTAAATTACCTAATACGATAATTATTTACACGAATGGAATTATAATGTGACATTTTTCATTTAAGTCATTTTGGTCTTCATCTGTAGATTGTCTTGCTTTATTTAAAACAGTAACGTTATTTTATTAAATACTACATTTTTAGGAAATCTCACAGGAACCTTACATTTTGCCGCAAAAAATAAAAAAGGTTAAATACTTTTAGGTTAGATATAATTTTGGGATATTAGTCTATTAGATGATTAATTACTAATTAGTAAGTTATTTTAAACATTTCAAAAGATTTCACTATCCTTACAATAAGTAAGGATAGTGAAATCTTTTGATTTGATGATTTTCACATTAGGTATCCTTACAATAAGTAAGGATACCTAATGTGAAAGTTTGTGAGGATGGATGGATTTCTGTTACTCTTACACGCAATAACTACTGAACGGATTTTGATGAAATTTAGTATGGTAATAATTTAGGCTCTGGACTAACACATAGGTTGCTTTTAAGCTCATCAAAATGTACGGTTTCGACGGGATTTCTTTTTACGTATACGACGTCGCGGGCAATATCTAATAAAACATTTTATCTACCTATAAACGGTAGTCGACTTACCAGGAAAACGATCAAATCGTACATTGAAATAACCTCTTCCTTTTGGAAGTCGGTAAAAAATAGCTTGCTAGTGCATGTTCTTAAAACAAACACCAATGAAAAAAAATACTGTTTTAATTTTGTATTTTTTTTCGCCTAACTGGCCAGTAACATCTGTACATAACGTGTGCATCTGTTTGTCTGTCATTACACGTGGAGAACACACTTTAACAATGAGAATTAGGGATGTCTCAAATATGTTTTAACTTTAATTGTTTTTAAGGATTCCGTACCTCGAAAGGAACGGAAACCTTATAGGATCACTTTGTTGTCCGTCCGTCCGTTCATCTGTCTGTCTGTAAAGACCCTTTATCTCAGAAACTCGTGGAGGTATCAAACTGGAATTCATATTAAATACTCGGGTCTATTATCCCTTGGAGCTGTGAAAAACTTCTAAGCCAACGCAATCGAAAGGTACTAAGCTAAGCCGCAAATTTCCGCAAATTCCGACACTCGCAAGGGATTCAAACCTACAAAACCGCTTCCCGTAAACTCAAAATCTTTTGAATTTGGTACGAAGCAACGTCTTATATATAGCACAGATAAAGGAAAAATTGCGAAAACCGAAATTTTTTAGTTACTTAATAAAAATACTTTTAATAATTTTAAACTTGCTACCCCTTTCCTCATGAACGCGTAGAGGTATTAAATTGAAATTCATATCAAATACTTACTTATATACCTGCAGGTTTGTACGGAACCCTCGGTGCGCGAGTCCGACTCGCACTTGGCCGTTTTTTTTTCCTTTGTGGCGCGAACGTTAATAAGTTGCATCAAAAATCTTTAGCTTAAACTTCCAGGTGTAAGCGCTCACTAGAGTTGGGACAGTCTCAAGACAGTTTTGTATCAGATAGACAAGCCTGTCTTATAGTGTTAACAGACAGATATTCAGATCAGGTTTGGTTCGGGTGGACCACGAATTTGGTTGTCAACTAATATAAGGGATTTTTCGCTTAAAATAAGGGGGAAAATTGTCTCAAGTGCACGCTTGCTTTAACACAACTCACTTTTGATAACCACGACATCAGATTGACTTTAGTTCAAATTGACAGTTTCTGAAGCCGTCAAGGATCCTACGGTATGTTTATATAACAATAGTTAGTCCACTACTGGGGCTCAGGGCCTCTAGTCAAGATGCATTCGATAATTTCGACGGCGAACTTCGAAATCAAAAATGTATGGGATTTGACGTAAGTCATTGCTAAGTGACGTGTCGCTTGTGATGCGTTATGTCAAATCCCACACACTTTTGATTTCGAAGTTCGCCTTCGAAATTATCGAATGCATCTTGACTAGAGGCTCAGGTCTCTCCGCATTAGGAGGTTTACCACACTAGGTGGCTGAGGGTTTATCACTTAATCTTACATTGTTTTTAAAAGCAAATAATTATTTCGGTACGGAACCAAGACAACACCAAACGTGCATTACATACATGATACATGTGTGACATATGTTTGCAAACAATGACGTTATGACAGCGAGGAAATGAGCACAGACTCACACATGTCGGACTATGTTAATGACTTCGTACTGCATTGTATACCTAATGATAATAATTTGGATGAGGGTCTTCAAAATGTAAGTGGTAAGTGAAGTCGATAGGAAAGGAGTTATAGGAACCCCAGGCCATTATGAGGCACAGGAGGTGACACTAATGTCAGCCATGTGCAAGTCCATGGAGGTTATAGAAAAGGAGATCGATCGCTACATGCTAAAGCATTGCCCGCCTGTCCCTGAAAATTTGTAGAATTTATAATTCATTTTTCAGCCACCAGCCGCGCTGCCGTCAGTAAGTAGAATAAATTTCCTCGCGGCATTGGTGGCTCGCTTTTATTGAGACAACTTAGCGATCGCAGCGCCTCCTTTATTTTGTCCATATTTCTACAGCGATCGGTCTCCTTTTCTATAACCTCCATGTGTATGCCTAAGGTTGACAGTGTGACACCGAAATAATTTCAAACGTCACATCAGACAAAATGTCTTTTTTATGATGAAATTACATTGTCAATTACGTACCTACACGAAACGACCAGCCCTGTGAAACCAAGTCGACGACTTGTAAACCCGTGACCCGCGCGCGCCGCGCGGTCCCTGTGCAGTCTAGCCACGCACACTTAGGCGCGAGCTATCATTCGTGTAAGTCTATGAAATGACGATTATTTACGTTAGTAATATATTGTATTATATTCTTTAGTTTAAATAGAATAAGGAAAGATACAGGAATAGAAATATATATTGAGATACATTCCTTTTCTTACAATGTAATGTTAATTCGTATGTTTTTTCTGCCTAAACGTCTTTACATACGCAGTGAATCATGTACCTACTCGAAGTTTCCGTAATTTATTTTGAATAGCGTTATATTATACCTACATGTGACATAAAAAAAGGTAATGTAGATTATTTCTAAGCTTAGGTACTAGCGTCTTCAAACGTAATTATGTAATAGTTTCAAGCGTGTGGAACAGTATAGTCTATGGTATTTTGGCTCCACCATTTCCAGGCAATATCTATTTTATCCTTACACACTATAGTGACTGGACCTAAGTAGCGTAGCGCATCTATGGACAAACGTCTCCACAAACTATTGACGTTAATAATTACTAAATAAAACCATGTATCCATTAAAGCTACTTTAAAAATAATGTTCTTTCAATAATAATAATAATTTATTATTAACAGCCTCCGTGGTCCAGTGGGTTAGAGCTTGGCACTCGACTCCAAGGTCGTGGGTTCGATTCCCGCGTTGGAACAACAAAAAATTATGTTTTCCAGTTCGGTTAGGACAATGCAGACTGATCACCTGATTGTCTGACAAGAAAGATGATCCATGCGTCGGATGGGCATGTAAAAAGTTGGACCTGCGCCTGATCTCTCGTCAGTCGTGTCGGTTATCCGTCCCACTAGGTTTCGAGAGTAAAGGAGGAGAGAGTGCTCTTGTGTACTGCGCAGACACTTAAACACTATAAATGCGTAGCTGGCCTGAAATGAAACCGAACATGCGGCCTCAGTGGGGAACTATTATTATTATGTTGTTAAAAAAAACCTACAATCAACCGTCAATTGTTATTATTATCAAATAACTTACTGACAATTTAGCAATTAAAAATAATACCAAAACATGTTGGTCGTACTGAGCCTACACAGGTAGCCTGACGCTTTATAATTTCCTGACAGCAGCTGTCAAACCGCAAATTTAAATGAACTCCCGGCTTGCCACAAAAATTTAGGAAATAGCAAATGTTCAAAGATATCATTATCGGTGTAAAAGACTATGAGAAGTACCTATTTCATCATATGAAGATGTATGGTGTGATGATGATGATGATGATGATGATTACTGTAATTTGCATAGTAGCATAATATGCTTGCTGTTCTTTCAACGCTGAAATTCCCAAACATGTATATTTAAAGACTCAGTAGTGCTATTCAGCGGTTTTTGTACATTGGTACAAAATCTTAATTTTTGGTAGCATATAATATATGTGGCCCACGGAGAGCCGCTTCGCTACGTTGAATGTAAGAGGAGGAATGGATGGTAAGAATGAAAGTGGACGAAGCGAACAAGTATGTAAGGATCGTAGCAAGTGAAAAGAAGTGGTCTCTGCCTACCCCTACGGGAAAGAGGCGTGATTACATGTATGTAAACTAGGACCAATATTTCGTTTTAGATGTACAAATCAAAACAACCTATATTAAGCTGCAGTGTGTGCTGTCCTCGCGGGTTCCGTCTCTGTGCAGTCCAAAATCAAATAGCTTATGTTAAGCTGCAGTGTGTTTCGTCCCCAGGGGCTCGTTAGCCGTAAATAGCCACACGCGTCGTGTTGCGCGTGTTGTCGGGTGTTGCGCGTGTTAACGTAAATAAACCACCACGATCACTCATTGTCTTGTAAACTTCAGCTTCGAAGTTACACATCCTGAAGTTGGCTGGGGTAGAACTAATGGTGATGAAAAAATATCATTTTCCTCATGTATCTTCTAAATATAAAGGAAAACCTGATTGACTCATCTATCAACGTACAGCCGAAACTACTGAACGGATTTTGCTGAAATTTGGCTTCCAGATAGTTGTAATAACGTAGGCGTCCGCTAAGAAAAGATTTTTGAAAATTCGCCCCATAAGGGGGTGAAAATGGGTTAAAATTTTGTATGGAACTCTCTCACCAAGCCTCCACGCGTACGAAATCGCGGGCAAAAACTAGTTAAAAATATAATCTTTCAGAGCCTCCAGTACCGACTACCATTATCATTTTAGTGTCTCCAATATGTACGTACATCCGAAAATGCTTACTTTTTAGATTTCATCAACTTTGATTTTAAATAGATAAGAGACAATTTAGTAGAAGTAAAGAAAAATTATATAAATGAGAATTTATTTTTATACATGAACTTTAAAGTTAAGTAATTTTCGACGACCATGTATACAGACATCTGCAATTATCTACGGGTTGTGCCTTCTGGCTTGCAGGTGTGAGGCCTCATTTCAACAATAAGTAGAAAATTTCTAAAGCTGTTTAGGATTTGCAATATTTGTTTATAGAATTTAAACCTCCGCGTCATAAAACTATATAAGTAATCATAGTAAAAAAGAGAGAAAGGGGAAAAGTTTGTTTGCATTGAATAGGCTCCGAAAGTACAAGAAATATTTTGATGAAATTTGGCTGAGATAAAGGGTCGACCACGGGGAAGGATATTGGCTACTTTTTATCGCGGAAAAAAGTACGGTTTCCGCAAGATTAACTTTTGAGCGCATGAAATCGCGGGCAACATCTTGTCTACAAGATAAAGTAACATCTAGTCTATAAACAGTCTAACTTATTAGTTATTTATAGTACCTAAAAGTTACATAAAATCAGGAGCATACTCATTTCTGAAGGTTTGTGCGCTGACTGAAAAAAAAACATTCTGTATTTAAGTCGGCCATTTTGAAATTACATTTATCGATATAATCGTATCGATATAATCGAGAGGAAGTCGCGTGCGGGCGATCACGGGGAGGCAATCTGTTCAGGAAGCTCGGCCATCTGGTGGAAGTGTGAGTGCTTATTTATAAACACTTATTACTGCTTCTTTTTTAGGATACCGTAAGACAAGAGCCAGAGTACAGGGTACGCTATTTATGGGCTGGAGACACGATTTGACGCGATAGTCCAAAAATGCGTATTTTTTTAGATGAGTTCCATTTTTGGCTTCAGGGTGTAGGCTAAGGCAAACGACGATCAATTCTTTAGAAATTTTAACTCTTAAAATGTAGTAAAAATATTTACATGGCACCAGTGATAACATAATGCATGGCACCAAAAACATAAGGGCGCGTTTGCGAAATGTGTCGTTTGACAAGGGCCGAGTACCTACAGACTGACATTTCTGTAGAAATGTTTTGTGCAATAAATAGAGATTGTAAGTGAGTAGTGACCAAATAAAATAAGCTTTATTGTTACATATCTAAGCTTTATTGTTATTCATTTATTCATTCATACATAGATTTATGCAAAATAGCAAAACACATGATGATAAGATTTTTCATGGTTTCTCCGTACCTATACATTTTTAATATTGTTGCATTATTTTTAATCCAATGTTAAGATGATTATATCCGCTATTTAAACGAGATAGCGATCCAAAATTGAACTTTATTCGCTACACAATAAGAAACAATATGTTTTATTATATCATTAAATAAATCACTATTTTAAAAATGAATCGCCACCACGTCGCATATCATATCGGTGTGAAATGACCCTTAGATTTTGCAATCAACACTTTCTCATATTAGTAAAGTTACATTTCTTTTGTCTAGTCAGTTGTTTGCGTATGAACGTTATAATATGCGTTAACAGGTGTAGGTGACAAGGTGTTCCCCCATATGCCTTTAATAGCTGGTCAAAGGTTACAGGTGGTGAGGTACTATTAAAAAGGGAGCAACGGAGATAGCAGATGTATTGATAACAGTGAAATTAGTCATTCCTACATAAATTATGATAGGACAAAGCAATATAAAAACATGAATACTAGCAGTACTGGAGGATGGCTCGCCATCAATGAATACTTTTGGGTATAATATTAGATATTAACATTATAATAATAATTATCAAAATATCAAAACTTATCGACAATTAGGGAATATTATTCGAATATTCGAATATTCGTTTTATTCGAATATTCGACGATTTCATTATTCGAATATGACTGGGTTCAATATTCGAATATTTCGAATAAAACGAATAATAAAAAATATTTATTTATTTATCAAAAATATGTTAATAATAGCAATAAACTTGTACATAAACCAGAATGTTTCGTTATTTAATAGACTACTTTTATTATTTATTAATATTGTCGTCAGTAATATCCTAAAACAGATTTTACTACACTGTTTGTGAAAGAATACATACAAATAAAATAATATTTAAGATGATTTTTTTTGCTACAGGCGTCAGCGAAAGAAATCCATACTCACACGCTTGTCAAAATAACCTAACCAAGAGCGTGTTATGACGTGTCTAAGGAGGGTTCTGTTACTATAAAGCGTAATACGATTTTTAGTTTCTTAACCTTACTGTTCGATTTCGTTTAAAATAACTTTCCTAAAGAGAATTTAACATGATCTACCAGCATGGAAAATTGTAAGTTCCTAATCTTCATAGTTCAGAAATGACAGAAAGGGGTGAAACCAATTTGGAGGCCGATTACTTGGAAATGTTTGACTTCGTAAATGTCATGTATAAATCTTTTCCTTTATTTTAAAAGACATAATATTCAACACACTTGGCAACCGGGATGGTTTTCCATACTCGTGAAGTGTTTATAACTATGTAATAAAATTACATTTTTTTATCAAACCAAAACCAATATCTAGACGGAATATAGCTAGAACAGCAGATAGAAAGAGAGACAGGTGGACGAACAGAGTGAAACGATAAAGGATACCTGTTAAGTTGATTATTACAGTATTACACTGGCCTGCAAAACACTTGTTCTAACAAATCGTTTCAAATTTCATACTTTTCAAAATAATTATAACAAGACTTATCAGCTTTCTTTAAAAGTAATAAATTATATATATATCGGTATATTATTTTTATCTTTAAACAAAAATCAACCATTTTAATCTTAGTCTTAAAGACTACATTTACACGTTATATAAAATTGCAGTTTTGAATAACTCCTCGAGGCCTGACAACAGCTTGGCGGAGGTTTGTCATACTGGAAACGGGGTTTTTGAGCTGAATTATGCAATATTCTCTCCTATTCTTATATCAGGGCGTATTTTAGTGCTGTGAGGGTACTAACTGTAGGTGATAATTTGCGGCTTCTCACTAGCCTTCTAAGTATACTTAATCGGGTTGAGGTGAGGACATTAAAGAGAATCTTTAAGAATCTCTTGACCATATCTTTCTCCGGGTAGAGGTCCAATTGTCATTATGTGGTCACATACTCAGCGCGGACTCCTGAAAGTATGCCAGCCCATTGTATAGGTACTATACCTGAGCATACTGGACTCTATCTGAAAAGTAAGCTTGAAGATATCCCCTACCAGGTCACGTTTACTTAGCCTCCCTTCAGAAGTTCACTTTAACTTGTGAAGTTAGTGAGTAAATCCACTCATCTGGGACCAAAATTCTGGACCATTCTCGTTCATCCTTTTGTATGTGTTCACGGACGTATCACAGTGTTGCTACTCGATACTAGGGCTCTCGAGTTTGGTCTCAAGGTGAGACCACTCGCCCTTCGCCTCGGTCTTAAGGGATTCAAATTTACTTAAGCAAATCTTCTTCACTGTGCCGTCAGTAACATAGTTCCCTCGGGTCTGAAGAAGTTGTTTCTGAACTTAACTTCATTTAAGTGTTGATTTTCAACAAGTGGAAACAAATGAACAGTCTTGCCAAGCGCTGAGTCTGCCATTCAATCCAAAGTCTTGCACGGCCTTGTCAATTATTTTTCAGTCTCTTTGTACCCTCGCTTCATCTTCTGAACGGTTCGTAACATGACACACTCTGTTCTTGCAGTACAACGCCTGATGCCTACTTCTGCACTGATGCCTACTTTCAGAAAAACCATCACTCATTCTTTTCTATTGTTTTCTAACTTCCTTTTTGTAATAAGGCTCATCGTTGAAAAATTGAAAACATAAAGATACCAACAACACGGATAACTTGAAAATGGAAAAGGTTATTTTTGTTTTAAAGATTTTCCTCCTACTTTTTACCAACTATGAAGTTTTTTGTTATGATAACATTAAAATCTTTTTTGAGTGCTTTTTATTTTGACGGTTTATCTTGTTTACTTATTACGGTTTATATACACATGTACCGATTAGGTCTGGAGCAGACCATTATGACAGCACTATACTCGTATGTTTAGAGTTTTCAGCTGCACTATGTTAGAACAGAGCACTATTTACAGTGCATTCCGATTTCTGTGCAGTGTTCCAACTCTGCAAATATATTTCTCTCCAATTCTAAACAAACTGATATATAAATAATAAAGAAATATGTTCTGTAATATTCGTGTTCTTTATAGGTATACATTTAATTATACTACCAAAAGTTTAATTTAAAAAGTCAGACTGTAGGTCTGACTCTTTAAATCGATTGACTATGTTGAATCGATCAATAGCTTAACTCAATTAAAAACCAGAAAATACGAACCTCTAAAACAAACCCCAAAAATTCTCTCCCCTAGAGGATCTTTTCCTTAATTTTTTGAAGAAACCACTTAGTTGACAACCAAATCCATGGTCTCCAGACCTAAACCGTTCATGTTTCATGTGTTAATAGTTTTAAAAAAGTAATTGCGATTTAGTATTTTAAGTCTGAAACTTAAAAGAAGATTTTTTTTTATCAAAAAGACGTTGATTTTTTTAGAGTAATTTGTGAAACATGTCACATTTTGATATTATTAAATATGCAGGTATATATAAACGCATTATATTCCTTGTATTTAAAGTTTATTACTAATATTCGTATTATTCGAATTATTCGAATTTATTCGAATAGTGTTTTGCCATTATTCGAATTATTCGAATAGTAAAATTTGTCGAATAATAACATTCCCTGACGACAATGAAACAAAACAAAAGAGATGTGTTGTTTTAAGTAGAGTATCGTTTTAATAATTTAAATGGGGCTACAATATTTGTATTGACTGGATATGAAGTTTCCCCCTTGTTTTTACATCTACCCTGCAATATATGACAAGTGTTGAACAATAGATGGCGGCACGTGCCAAACGTGTGCGCGCCGCGTGTCATTCGCGTGTCGACCGCCGGAGGGGTAATATGTTTTGTTGGAAAAAATGTAAAAATATAAGGGTTTGGCTTCGGTACATTATAGTTTATAAATAGTTAGTAGTTAAACGCTAGCCCCCTTACTAATAAACGCTGTCATAAGCTTTGAATAGTTAAACACTGTTTTGTTCCCGTCACACAAGTGACATTTTTAATTCGATTGAAGAAGACAAAACACTGTTTAGCTATTCCAAGCTTATGACAGCGTTTATTAGTAAGGGGTTTAAAGTGTCCCTACTCTAGAATATATAAAAATATTGGCCGAATATGTATATAACGTACCTATACTATATATAATTTCAAATTAACAGCTAAATGCATATTATGATAGTGTATATACGGTACCTATATCTAAAGATCTTTTTTTGTTTGTCTGTCCGTCTGTCAGTCTGATTATTTCAGCTAATCTCTGAAACGGTTGGACGTATTTTAACCGGATTTTCACCGATAGATAGTTGATGTTATATGGTGTAACTTACACTATCTACTTTTATCTTAGGGTTCCGATTAGAACTTGCGGGTACAAACTAGTATTTTTATTATTAAGCTAGTGATGATAAATATCTATCTTCATAAACTCTACCAGCCACATAAATTGGCTAAGGTAGATTTTATGATGTTTGACTTGTAGAGTTAAGGCGTGTAGAGTCAGAAGTTTTACACGAGATCTTATAACTATTTGACAGTGCAATCTTGGCATCACTTTACATGAAAATGTTTTTGGTGGGATAAGATTTACTAATCTTCTCTCTGGTAAGTAAGATATATAAAATCTTTGAATTTCAGCTATTTTTGCTATGGAAATAAATATCGACTACCAACATTGTTATTCTTTATTTTATTTTTTTAGTCGAAATTCGAATGCATTTCATAGCAATAAACTGTATTCTGCCTTTTGCAGATAAATGTATCTGCTACATTGTCTACGTCATCGTTTCTCAACCTTTTTTATGTCGCGAGTCGCGACCCAGGAAAAAGCAAAAAAGGTAAGTAAACAGTCTTGCAGCCCCGTCATTATAAAATTATTATAATATGCACATAGCGCGCTACTTTTCTAAGCTATACGTAATACGTTATATTAGTCTTCACTCGTTCGAACGTTCGAACGATTTTTTCGACGTTCGATCCAGAATTTGTTCGAAAGACCGAATCTTTTGTACCTATACGTACTTTGTATTTGTTTATTTTGTTATTTTTCAACAGACTGCGACCCCCTTTAAAAACAAACTCGACCTCCCCAAAGGATCGCGACCCCCCGGTTGAGAAACGATGGTTTACGTTATTAGAATACGGAAAATCGGTATATTATACGAGGCCAATAGTCTTTATACAAATGATTTGGCGTCAGCAGACAGGTTGACGATTATGTGGGTTCCAAATTCGAAATCATTTTGAGAATAATTTGAATATTTTGAAAACAACATCTTTTTACATCTGCAAAACATGTCGTTACCGTAGCTAACCAAAAAAACCGGCCAAGTGCGAGTCGGAGTCGGATAAGTTTAATTCTAGCCGTTATTTCTATAATCAAGATTAGACATACTTACTTGGCTTTGATTAACAATGATCAAAGATTTCAAAACTCAAGATAGGTTATGACGTTTTGCCAAACCCACGTTTGACAAAACAAATTTTTTAAGAAAAAAAATAAGGAAAAAAATTAAAGGAAAAAGTTACCTACGCCTTCTTGGTTTTCACCATACTTCAAATGTAAAAATGACCCCAAAAATTTAAAATGTGAGGCCATTTAACTGGCTACATTTTTTGCCTTAACATGCCTATAATACGTCTATGACAATAATAATAATAATAATATCTATGGACGCTTCACACCACGTCAATCTGATCCCGTGGTAAGTTCTCGAAGAACTTGTGTTACGGGTACCAGACAACGGAAATTAATACTTTTATACTCTACACATATTTAAGATTTTTATTATATTATACACATATTTAATACACATCCATGACCCAGGAACACAGAAAAACTTTTTGTTCCTTCGGCGGGATTTGAACCCGCGACCCCCGGCTTGAGCACCAACACGCTCAACCAACTGAGCCACAGAGGTCGTCACAATGATACATAAATTTTGACCATGTTGTATCTCTTTTATTAAACCTAAAGTGTAACCTAAAGTGCTTATTACAAGTAGCGACTACGAGTAAACAAGGGGTGCGTACTGAGTGCATATACGACTTTATATAATAAATCAAACGATAGCTTCCATCGAACTAGGACTAAGCGTCAGCTTACACCGAGACCATGGAGAATCGAAGTAAGGAGCACCATCTCTCTAGTGCAGAAAAGCTAAAAAGTGTTCGACAAAAGTAACCAAATAATAGTTCCAAAACTGGCCGTAATTACGTTAGCAATATTCTTTGCCGTAATAGCGCTAGAGTCAGAAGAGGGTATGATATGAAGTTAGCAATAAGAGATGGAGTGAAGTTATTTGAAAGTTAGTTATTGCGGTTAGTTACTCTAATAATAATTTGTGGCCATTTTGTGGCGCTCTTTTTAAAATTCTTCCACATGCTACTATAGCGCCACCTTAATTTGCTCCCTTTCAACGGACACTTTTTTATTACACTGAGATGGTCCTTTATACCTCTATTCTCCATGACCGAGACGCATCGCAAGTCGCAATGCGCACTTTTAAGGGGTCGTACATTAATCACGTGATGCCTAAAGGGGGAGGGGGGGTCCGAAAAAAAATCACCAAGTATCACCAAGGGGAAGAGAGGGTATAAGGTGACATCACGTGTATTAATTTTCGAATCTAGTCTATGCATACCGAAATTATTATCGGTTGTAGATTCGTAGTGTTGTTTAATTACTTACAAGACAAATGACTCGTATAGTTTTTAATTGCTTAAATTATTCGATTAAATTGTTTTTTAAGTTAAAGTTTATCTTCAAATATGACCTGCTCACTATGTAAAAATAAATACACGTGATCTTAGATGGGGGAGGGGGGTTGTATAAAACCTCACCACGTATCACCAAGGGGAGGGGAGGGGTCTAAAAAGCTGTTAAAAACATCACGTGATTAATGGACAGCCCCTAAGGGTAGAGCACACGGTGCGTTGCGGCGTCGCTACGCATAGTAATAATAACAATAATCATTTATTTCTCTCTTCTACAACGATTACACAACCATAAATAAAATATATACAACAAAAGAAAACAATAGTAAAATATAAAACAAAATAGGTTTAATTAAACAAAAAAAAAACATTCTCCATAATATGGCAGTGCAATGCCAAGAAAAAAGGAAAAGGGATCCCTCAGGTTATGACAGCGACATTCGCCGCTGTCCCTGGTCTTCCGTAATCCCCAATCCCCGTATTACAGTGAAACTTTATAAACAAAAATTAAAAAAAAGTACATAAGTAGGACTTTAAAATAAAATAAAAAATAAACCGTGGTAAATAAAATAAAAATTCTTAATTAAAAATCAATGTTCACGAGTTGAAACAGGAAAAAGTGAGAAAAGATGACAATATTATAAGATTCGAGTATAACCAACGCCATACAATTTTTGTAGCGGCCGGCATCAGCAGGAGCAATTTGTATGGCAAGCCGGCTGCGGCACGGCGCCGCAACGCATCGTGTGCTTCCACTCTAAGATAGCGATTCAAAATTGAAATTTATTTAGTAGATACACAAAAAGATACACTACGGCCGCTGTATCTTGACGGGTCTGAACATAGGCTCTGCGAACTTTAGCGCATGTACAACTCGCGAAGAAAACTATTAATTTATTATTTTTATATACCTATGAACTAATAAAATGTCCCTAATACAGTTGACCAATTAATACAAATAAAATAAATACGAAAACACTTAGAAACAGCTAATGCGCAACCTTCTGCGCGAAGTTCAGACTCGCCAAGAATCAAGATACATCAGCCGTATTGTACACACTGCAAGAGCGGCGAGCGGCGCCGCACTGCAGTGTGCTGCGGTGCAGCTCTCAATTTCAACTCTTACAATGAAACCGGAGAATAAAACGTGTACCTATGTCACCGTAAAATTGTAAAAACCGTTAGATTGTAATATTACTAGAGATATTATAAAAAGTCGACAGATTGTCAAATAAACATTTCTCCTTACAATTGTACGCATTATTTTTCGTTATATTGTAATATTTACGTGCCGATTGGTTAAACGGCAAGTGCCCCACGCCGCCATATTTGTTTGCTTGTTCATAATAATAATTATAACGAAAAATAATGCGTACGATTGTAAGGGGAAATGTTTATTAGACAATATGTCGACTTTTTATAATAACTCTAGTAATATTACAATCTAACGGTTTTTACAATTTTACGGTGACATTTATATTATGTCCTATGTACACGAGTTACACGACACGGCACTGCATTTTTCAGATAGTTATTCAAAATTAAACTTTATTCTCAATACAAAAAGATACACATTGCATATTTATGACATTAGGCATACACTGCATAATGCACATATTATGCTCATGCATGCTCAACGTTCGTACTCTGTCAATGAAACGTCCTGGATAAAGTTCAATTTCGAATGGATATTTAAAAAATGTAGCGCCACGTCGCGTTTCATTTCGTGTCGGTATGAATTGACCCTTATTGTGACTACGTCATTAGTCATTTAAAACACTTTTGAATGTTTCAAGTATCTCCTTCTTCTTCTTCTTATGGCAAAGCATAGCCCTGTAATTCAAGTATATAATATAATCAAATTTTGTGCAGACATACGGAAACTGAATTTTCACTTAGGGGTCGTCCATTAATCACGTGATGCCTAAAGGGGGAGGGGGGGGGGGGGGGTCCGAAAAAAAATCACCAAGTATCACCAAGGGGAGGAGGGGGTATAAGGAGACATCACGTGTATTAATTTTCGAATCTAGTCTATGCATACCGAAATTATTATCGGTTGTAGATTCGTAGTATTGTTTAAATACTTACAAGAGAAATGACTCGTATAGTTTTAAATCGCTTAAATTATTCGATTAAATTGTTTTTTAAGTTAATTTTTTTCTTCAAACATCACCTGCTTACAATGTAAAAAAAAAACACGTGATCTTAGGTGGGGGAGGGGGGGGTATTATAAAAACTCACCAAGTATCACCAGGGGGAGGGGAGGGGTCTAAAAAGTTGTTAAAAACATCACGTGATTAATGGACGGCCCCTTATCAGTGCGCTGTGCGATGATATTCTCGGTAAGGACTAGGGGGGGAAGTAGATCTGTCAAAGCCGCTATAAACATGGCATTTCCTGTCACATTTTTCAACGTCAAGTCGCCGTATAGTAAAAGTTAGTTTGCTAAGTCCAGACGAATTATTTCTTTTATTTTTAATACTCGAGAGAATGGCCTATTTTTACAATCTAGATCAATCTTGAAATTTCTATAACTTTCTTGTTCGTTCAGAACCGTGGTATCTACTTTAGAGCTTTCTAAAATCATTCTGGAATATTCTAGATCATTCTGAAATTTTCTAGCACAATCAAAAATAATCAATTTCGATTAACGATAGTCGCACATTTTGAAACATCACACGGCATGTTTCAACCCCCGTATATTCTACACCCTTATAAGTATCAACTTGCAACCACTATAGTGCTCGATGGGAGCCTTGTACCTATTGCGACATACAAACACGTCGCAGACGTGCAGTTTTAGCTGCAAAGTGAAATATAAGTATCACCTCTATTTTTAGGGTTCCGTAATACTTAAGGAACCCTTATAGTTTCGCTCTGTCCGTCTGTCTGTCTGTCTGTCTGTCCGCGCCTCTAGCTCCTGTAATTATGAATATAAATTGATGAAATTTGGTGCAATTATATATTGTATATAGATCACGGTTTCGGGATCATAAAAAAATAATAATTTTATATTTTAGGGGTGGCTCTCCATTCATGTGAAGTGGGGATGAACAATATTTTTTCACTCTACCCCATCGTGTGGGGTATCGTAGAATAGGTCTTTTAAAATAAAGGCAAGGTTTCATACGTTACTTTTTTATAAAGTTGACCATTTTCGAGTAATCGGCCTCCAAAGCAGTTTGTAAGTTGGTCCCCCCCCTAGCATTTTTAAACTATAGGATATATCCTATAGTTTAAAAAAGTTTCTATAGAAACTTGCAAATTTCTATGCTGATAGATCATGCTAAAAACTCTTTAGGAAAATTATTGTGAATCAAATCGGACAGTAACTTTTGGAGTAATTTAAAAAAAAGCATATTACGCGTTTATAGTTACGGAACCCTCTTTAGACATGTCCTGACATGCTCTTGGTTAGGTTATTATATTTTAAAGATGTACGTTAAAACGGCGCAACAATGACTTTACTCGATCGATGATTTATGATTCGGGTGCACTTACATGCGTCGATTGCGACTTGATAAAATATGAAGCAATTTACGGCAACGCCAACAAGTAGCGATTTGGGAAAATGAGCGATAAGGAGCTACTCCAAGAAACTAGTCAATACTTTCATACACGAGCAATTCAGTTGAAAAAAAACGGCAAGTCGTATCAGCGAACAATATACAATATGTATAGCAACTAGGTACAAGCAATATTTTGTATTGCCGAAACAATTGCCGATTTTTTTAATTGCTCCACTACGCTCCACTAATTACTCCAGAATCCAGATTGATCCATCCGTATTGACGAGCATTTATTGCTCAAAAAATTGTATAAAAGCACCTGTAAAATATGTGCTAGCCAAAGGAATGTGTACTAATAGTCATACAAATAAATAATTATGAAACTAATTTCAATATTAAATAATTTTAATCGTTTATTATATAATATCGTAGTTTTTAACACATTTCGTTGAAGACAGGTGATAGATACTCCATTTGCGTGTTGGAAGTAGTTTAAAAACATTTCTAATAGGTACTTAATTCATAGTAAATAAAATTATGTAAACAGGTGACTTGACAGAAGTCCCTGTCTTTTCCCGTGTTAACCTACTTCTCATAAGGAAGAGGTTATCAATTGGTTGAGATGTTTCTTTTCCACAATGGCGCGAAGTAATTCTGGGACTATATTGTCTGGAATCTGTAAGGGTAAAAATTCAGAGCACTGAAAATGGAAGTCTGAGCTGAAAATCGAACTCTAAGCTGAAAATCAAACACACGAGTGTCAAGTCAAATGTCAATGTCAAACTCTACACTCATGTGTTCGATTTTCAACTCAATTAAAGAGTTTCATTTACAATGCCCTGAATATTCCCCAGCCTTCCGTAATCATAATATAGTTCCAGCCTAAGGACGTAAAAATTAAAATAGGTAATACTAATATTATAAAGCTGAAGTGTTTGTTTGCTTGTTTGTTTGTTTGAACACGCTAATCTTAGGAACTACTGGTACTAATTGTAAAATTATTTTTGTGTTGGATAGTCGATTTAACGGGGAAGGCATTAGGTTATATAGCATCATGCTAAGCTCAATACGAGCGGAGCACCAATCAAGAATGTTTCAAAATCGGGTTTTTTTCTTTGAGAGCTTTCGCTGCGTACGCTGCGGAAACGGTTTCGCTAAAATTTGTATGACAGAATTGTTTCCCTTTAAAAGTTCTAAAAAAAAGTCTGCGACTGTGTATGTCTATCTTTTAAGGTTGGCTCACAATAACCTTTTTATGCTAACCAAATTTGCTTTAAAATTAAGCATTATTTTTCATAAAGATGATATTAATCCTTATCCAACTAAATACGTTATTCATTACAAGCATTTAATCTAGAAGAAATTTGTCGTTTACATAATTTGATTTCAATGAGTATTTTAGAAGATATCGCAGTAATAAAATAATCAAGTGCGCAATAATAATGTACGGCGCGCGGCGCCTCCCCCATAAATTTCCAATGCGACCGGTCGCTCGCGGCCTGTATCCACCAACTCCCTGCGACTTTTCTCAGGCCATCTGTCCACCTGGTGGAAGGCCGTCCTATACTTTGACGTCCAGTTCGTGGTCTCCACTCGAGAACCTTTCGGCCCCGGCGGGCTACGGTTCTACGGGCTATATGTCCAGCCCATTGCCACTTTAACTTGTTAATGTGGGCTATGTTACGTAACGTACGTTGTAACTTTAGTTCTGCTACGGATTTCTATAGAATTTTATAGAATCTATATATGTATAATATATTCTATAGAATCAGAAGACAAATTTGAAGTTAGAAGTTAGAACTTGTTTAATTAGATAGATCTAAACTTATTATTATATATATTCTATAAAATATTAGGTTGGGGAAAAAGTTTCTTCGCATTTTATATAAAAATTCAAAAGGTTTTTTTATAAAGTTTATTTACAAGTGACTAAAGTATATAGGTGCCATTTTGTTCGATAACTTTTTGCCATCTTGTTGGTAGGTACATGATCCCATTGCTATAAAATTTTTGGGGCTTCTGATGAAAAAACTGCGACAAGTGGTTTTGGCAGTCCTCTTGTGATGTCAACCTGACACTGCCTAAGGAATTCTGCAGCGACCGAAACAGGTGGAAATCTGAAGGTGCAAGGTCAGGACTATACGGCGGATGCATTAACACCTCCCAGCCAAACTCCCGTGATTTTTTCTGAGTGGCTAAAGATGTGTGAGGTCTAGCGTTATCATGGTGAAAAACCACACCCCTTCTGTTGATTAATTCCGGCCGCTTTCTCTCAACTTCTTGCTTTAATCTCATCAGTTGTTCGCAGTACAGTTCAGAATTGATGGTCCTGCCTGGCGGTAACAGCTCATAATGAATAATGCCCTTCCAATCCCACCACACACACAGCATCACCTTGTTGCGAGTTAACCCGGGTTTCGCCACAGTCTGTAAAGCCTGACCGGCCTTTGACCACGATCTTTTTCGCACGTTCTTGTCGTACGTGATCCACTTTTCATCACCAGTTATCAGCTTCTTCAAAAATGGTTCGGTTTCATTACGTCGTAATAAAGAATCACAAATGAGTACACGGTTCATTAGGTTTCTTTCAGTGAGCTCATGAGGCACCCAAATATCGAGCTTTTTTGTGTACCCAGCTTTTTTCAAATGCGCCAAAACCGTTTTGTGGTCAATCCCCAGTTCTTCAGCTACATCGTAACTACTAATATGCCGATCTTGCTCCACTTTTTCAAAAATGGCAACAGTTTTGTCCGTAACAGGGCGACCAGAGCGACGTGCATCTTTGATATCAAAATTTCCGGATTGAAAACGCTTAAACCAAATTTGCGCTACTCTCACAGATACTGCATTAGGTCCATAAACATCACAAATTTTTTTCGCGGCTTGTGTTGCATTTTTACCTTTTTTGTAATAAAATTTTAAAATGTATCGAAATTCTTCATAAGAATCACTCATTTTAACAATAAGAAAAACAAATGAAAATCTCAAATTTACCTAATTTGAATTTGGAATTGTCTTCTGTAAAATTAAAACTTTTTAATGATACCAAAATCAGCCAGATACAATTGGTATAGCCCAAGATATTTTATGACAAGTTCATACATACTATAATGCGAAAAGACTTTTTCCCCAACCTATTACATAAGAAGTTTAGATCTAATTAGATAATTAAACAAGTTCTTACTTCAAATTTCGAACAGCTATTTCATGTACCTACTAAATAAAATACATCTATACTCAGGTATATGAATTATTTTAAAGCGCCATACTTTGAATAAACGCGCTAATCACCGGAACTTCTGATTCGATTTGAAAAATTCTGTCTGTACTATCAGGGACTCTAATTCATAAGCAGTATGACGGTTATAAAAATATAATATTATGATATCAAATTGACATGTCATTGATAATTGTATTGTGATATTATCGTCTTTATAATACAATCTAGATGTTTCCCGCGACTATGTGCACGCAAAAGCTAACCTCACGGAAACCGTACGTCTTTTCGCAACAAAAAGTAGCCTATGTCCTTCCTCGTAGTCTACTCTATGTTTGTGCCAAATTTCATCGATATCAATCCAGTAGTTTCAGAGCCTATTCTATGCAAATAAACATACAAAAAAACTTTTGCTCTTAAATTTATGTAAAGATAAATTATGAGAACACTCTGCTTAGAGTTAAGTTCCCTGAAAGTACTTGACTACATTATGGTTCGGCTAAACACACCGTATACGGTAGTGAGAAGACAATGATATCATCATATTTGTCTTACACTTAACTGCTACTCCGTACAGGCCAATGTTCTTAGGACAAACAGATTATATGGTGATTTCCATAAACTGAAACAAGTAACATCAACTACATAATATATAATATAATGATCTAACAACGGAAGAATACTGTCTAGCATCTAGTAGTATCATTTGGTTTGAGGTTTATTTTTTAAGTATTAGTTTTATGGCGTCTATGAACATCTTTACCAAAGGAGTTTTCATGTGAATTTTGTGAACACTTTGTGAATTTTGTGAAGACTTTGTGAATTTTGTGAACATACATACATACATATAATCACGCCTTTTTCCCGAGGGGTAGGCAGAGTCGCAGAGACCGCCTCTTTCCCGTGGGGGTAGGCAGAGACCACTTCTTTCAACTTGCTACGATCCTTACATACTTGTTTCGCTTCGTTCACTTTCATTCTTACCATCCATTCCTCCTCTTACATTCAACGTAGCGAAGCGGCTTTCCATGTGCCACTATTCGCCTCCGCGAGAAACGAGACGTGATGGGTGGCGAAC
Organism: Glaucopsyche alexis; assembly: GCA_905404095.1. NCBI lineage: Eukaryota > Metazoa > Arthropoda > Insecta > Lepidoptera > Lycaenidae > Glaucopsyche > Glaucopsyche alexis. Next base: position 5,647,182 of record FR990062.1, read on the forward strand.
CACATCGCCGCCATTTTGGATAATTATTATTTTTATGATTATCCATTGCGTTTCCACGGATTGGTGGAGAGGGTAGAAATAGGGAAAGGGAAGGATAGGTGTTGTGGAAAGGAAGATTGGTAAGTTAGAGTGGGAAATAGGAAATATAGGATATTACCGCCCAGGAGGGCAAGGGATAGGACAGTAATAGCTAGGGAAGCCGGGGTCGCATACCCATATACTATACCACAACTACCGGACAGGTAAGTTGGGATGAGTATCCCATGACATTTTGTGAACATACACAGTTATTATGAAACCCCTTGTTTCTTTATCTGATCTCATTAGGCGTAAAATATATCCTTTAGTAAGATCACCCACGCACCTTGTATAAGGATATCAAGGCCGCCAACATCCAAAAAAAGATTTTATTATCAGCTGTTTATGAATGAAGTTTTGTTCTAAAATTACATTGTATATATGAAAACATTTTATCCGCCAATTAATTTATTTCTTTTGTTCTGCCAGCATTCCATATAAATTAAAATACGAAGAAAAATTAACTGACAATGTATATTTTAACAAGATAATGGTGAAAAAATTCAATGCAGCATTAAAACGCATTCTTGTGATTAATAAAGTTTGCCAGTACGTTGTCAGTTAAATCGATATCTTCTTAACTGGACGGGCTTAAATAATATGTAATTACTAAAATGAAATTCCGTAACGAAAAGGTGTCTCAAACTATGATCAGCTGGCGACTCAGGTGCTCATATTCGACTGGAAAGGTGTAGACGAAAGTTAATAAAAAAATGTTAAAGAACATAATTCCTGGCCGTCTAATTACAGGAAACACATGGCTATTTATTAATTACAAGTTATATAGGTCACATAATTATTTGCATTATCCGAACGCAGGGCAAGTGGCAACCATCTTGTGTCAAATGTCAGTGCAATTGTAATGGAGACGTATTATTGCTAAGTATTATTGTGAATTTGTATAAACAGTGTTTGGTAGAAACTTAGAAAGTATTAGGTAGAGTCTGGCCAACGAAAGCTGTCCCAGAAAAAAAGCGGGAATTTAAAAAAAATCAAGAGCATGTTAACCCTATCAGCTACACACTGCTTAAATGGAGTTGATACTAGAAATAGAGTTGATACTACTTGTTGAACAATAAATAGTATCAACTCCGTTTCAGCAGTGTATAGACAGGGCACACAACAGCTCTTGACTTTTTAAAATTCCCGCCTTTTTTCTTGGACAGCTTTTGTTGGCCAGACTCTACGTAGTCAATCCGTGAAATATAGACCTGGGGGGTGAAGACTAATCATTGAACCCCCCTTTGTATGGCCGATATTACACTAAAAATGTTTTTATATTTCCTCGTTATAACAGAAGCACCATTACCTAACTAATCTAAGAACAAAAATCGATTGTATATCTATACTTCCATAATAATATAATAAAGAAGAAAAGTTTGTTTGTTTGCATTGAACAGGCTCCGAAACTATTGGACCGATTTTGATGAAATTTGACAAAGATGTAGAGTAGACCACTTTTTATCGCGGAAAATGTACGGTTTCTGCGAACTTCACTTTTGCGCGCGCAAAGGTCTGGGCAACATCTATTATTAATAATAATATGCAGTTGTAAAACGCACGTTAAACGGATAAACATGCAGTGCTCATGTCAAATGTCACTTGTCGACGTAATGTTGCCATGTTGAAAAAATCGATCGTTTTATTATCCCATCTGGCTTAATGGCATTAGCGGACACGTGCGTGCAAAAAATGTTAAAGAATAGGGGGACAAGATGGCGTCCGTGCATTTGACATTTCCAATTAATTTGCCCGCCACATCTGTGAGCAGCTGAAGATGGACGGATAATACGAATTTATAATATCTGGATAATAAAGTTAGATAATTCTCCATTGGGCAAGGCAAGACAATTAATTGGCGTGTTGATGAAGTATGTTATGACATTTATGTCATATTCTTGACTGATGAGGTTGAAACTATTTATACCAAAGAGAATATAATCACTATGATTTATACCTAGTTGATTAAAAAATAAAGTAATATGTCGCCCCAACTTACCTTATAAAAATTATTTAATATTAATTCATATGATAACACATACCTAAATGTAGACTGTATGAGAAAAAAAACCAAGCACTATTATACTTATACATATCTGTAAAGTATACTCTTTAAAAAAATTGTATTATAATAATGACTTCATGCCATACATAATGCAATCACAATAAAATTGACAATGATAGTATGTCATAATATTATAATACAAACAAATTGTGATAACGGTCTACTGCTTATGAATTAGATTCCCTGATAGTACAAGATATTACATTCACACTTATGTAAACAGATGAATGGGTTACTGTTGGCGTGTTGGCGAATTTCATTAACACAAGAATGAGTCTTAGAAAGCGATATGACTAATATTTTTGTAAAACCGAAGCAGGATGATATAATTAGTACTCCTTCGTGGAATACCAGTAGAAAATGTGTGGCATTTGCTTGCTTATAATATTTTCTTATTAACTGTAATCTATACTGATGTGATGAATGATTTGTTTGATTCTTTGCATTGAAGGTACCGAAACTACTGGACTGATTTTGATAAATTTTGACACACATATAGAGTAGACCACGGGTAAGGACATAGGCTACTTTTTCACGAAGTCTCATCTGTATATAAAAGCCTAGAAAGACAGAACCGCTTGAATAATAATCAATTTAATATAATATTTTCTTGTAAAATCTAGAAATGTTCGTAAGCATTTCGAAATGACGAATAGTAGGACCTATTAGCGTGGTGCTGAGTGGTGCTAGTGACACAATTATGTAGAGACGCATAATTATTAACGCATGAGTTAGGTACCTAATACATTATTATTTATTATTTTAAACCAATTAGTTAACACAAAGTATAAAATATTATAGACCTACAAAACTGTTCTTCAGTTTTGTAGGTACTGGGTACATATAATATTTTATATAATTTTTAAGAAATTATGACTGGCCAGTTACATAATTTCAGTAAACAGTTCAACTATAGTGATCCAAATTAATCTTACGATCCAAACGCGGGAGAAGCAGGAAGCGGAAATGATCAATTAACCCTCTCTGTGTATTCGGGAGCGCTAATCGCCCAACAAAGATCAATGTATCTCTGTTCTGGATAAATAAACTAAAGGTGCCCGCCTGTCATCGTAAACTCTACACCGGATGGATGTATCGCCGGTGTGCTTTGGCTTCTGTTGCGTTGACGTGAAAAAGTGAGATTTTAAATTTCGAATTTCTCTAATTGGCTTCTCGGGAGTTTTGGCGGGGATGTGAAAGTGTGATGTTGTTGTTTTTGTATTTCTTACTTAAAGTTTTGTTATTTCCTTTATAAATATGTAATATTGCTAGAATAATAACCATTAAATATTCGTTAACGTGCACAAGCGTGGGCAAGTGCTACAACTGCAAAAATCTTGCTATTTTGTGTTCTATCCAAAACTCCCAAATAAGTTTTAGTAAAGCACAGCTAAAGTGTCTACCAGTTTACTGAATCGACAGACTTGACTTATCTCTGCAATGACGATTTACTGGCAATTTGACTAGACCATGGGACTTGACAATTTAGGAAAATGATGTTAAAACTTAATCAAAAATTCTATTTTCCCTCCTTTTCAATTGGACAACAGCAATGGTTCTAACTTATTAGCCACACCGGTGTTGCCATAATTAAATACCAATTTTTTGAGATAAATATGAAATTTTGCTTTAAAAACTAACTTGCCTATTTAATGTCATCGGAATGAATTCATGAATTTGCAACATCATGACGATGCCGAAAAAAGTTTTTCAATGCAACCCATCTATTCATCTACTCGCATGAAATTGCATTCATTTAAATCAAATCACCAAAAAAGTGCAATATCTGGCAAGGGCATACCAAATTCATGCCATAATACTCGTGCAATAATGACACAAAGGGTGCCGCTGTCAAAACACGGGCTTCGGCCGGTTCAGTTTTTGCACTTCGCAGGTGCAAAACGAATGAAAAAGGTTTTACTGCGGCGCTTGGGCTCGACTTCCCCAGAAATAACGCCATTTATAATTTCACTGGCGCCATTTAGAACATTAAATTTTATGCGTTTTTTTTTGTAATTTAGTGATTAGTTTCATAATTAATTTCGGATGTGCGTCCTAATTTAGTTGAAGGTAAAATTATTGTCTTATCAATTAGATCATTTAAATTGGTACTTTACCATTTTAGCTCTTTCTTAGATACTATATATAATATTATAAAGAGTAAAAGTGTGTTCGTTTGTATGTTTGTTTGTTTGCATTGAATAGGCTCCGAAACTACTGGACTGATGTTGATGAAATTTGGCACAGGTATAGATTAGATACCGGGGAAGGACATATGCTACTTATTATCGCGGCAAAATGTACGATTCTCACGCTATTACCTTTTTGGCGCGTATGAAGTTGCGGGCAACAACTAGTTAAATAGATTTTCATTGCATATATTTGTTTTTAGTGACCGCCTAGACATCTAGACTCCAAACAACAACAACTCCTTACACCTAGATTCTAGCTCTTTTGTTTTTCTTCTCGTTCCATAGACAGATCCGACTATCCTGTGATTAAAAATAAGTTTACATTTTTTATCTTCACTGTAATCTACGAATATAATTACTAATTACTGTATATTTTTCATTGCTGTGTTTCCGCTGTGGCTATCGCAATTGGTAATAATGGCCACTTTGGAGCAAACGTGAGATGTGAATGTTGCACCGAGCTTAACAATCATCCAAATTGTTCCATACATCACGATTTGGCACACGCTTTCTCCTATCATTTTCAATTGGTTCACTCTTAGTAAGTTTGTTTGAACTGTGATACTCGTATTCTCAAAATCTAAAAAAAAGTGCCACAAAGGTACAAATCCACAAACAGTAAAAATTATAATTGCTATTAGCTCTCGGCAATCTTCGTTTTTCTATACAAATGACTTCTTCCTCTTCTTCTTCTTTTTAAAAATGGCTTCTTAGTGAATACAAATGACTTCAGACGATGACAAAACGACAATGTCAAAATGTCAAGATGACAAATGTTAAACCTAGACTGCTTCAAGCAACCCTAAAAGTAGGGCAGTTTAAGTGTGGATACTTTTTGTCTCGTCATGCCTCGTCTATAATATATAGGTCTACGCTTATAACTATTTTTTAATATCACCCATTACGGTCATTATTAGCTTTGACGACCCACATTACTTACATTGCTTTCCCATTAGAATATGCACCTAAATTCGTGAGAAAAAAGGCAGAGTAATATGACTCATAGTAATAAGACAGATTAAAGACCTTACAAATCGCCTAAGGTTCAGAATTAGAGGGACCTGTTAAGATAACAATTCTCATTGACCTCCCCGCTCGTATATCTTCCATACAAATGACATGCCACTTAAACTGGTCAAGGAAAAACTCATTACAAAGGCATTCTAATCGGTAGCATTTGCTACACGCGATTTCAAATGGAACGTTTTCAAATTCAAATTTGCGCGGAATGCCGATTGACGCCCGGTAGGTAATCCGGTAGCAATCGAAATAAGATATATTTTTTTTATTTAACGAAGATGCAATGATTACAAAGTAACAGTCAACAGATTTGAAAAAAAAAACTCAAGGAATATCCTGTAAATCTCCTATATTGTTAAGTCTGGTTTCTAAATTATTACATGACAATATTGATAATAATCAGACAACTTATTTAAATGTTTAGTTGCGTAGAGTTTTGGAGCCAGTATTGCATAGAGAAGATAAGGATTACTATTATAAGTCATAAGTCACTGTAGATTTAAAGTAAAATGACCACTCTCCATGCTTTTATCGCTGTTCCTTTACTGCAGTAAACAATGGGGGATAGTTTACACTTTACAGATTCCCATAGCGGTCATCTGGCCCGTGTGAACTGGCCTGAGGCCCCACGCGAGAATTCCTCACGACTTATTATGCCCATTGCCTGAAATGAACTAGAACTTTCCACTTCAAAAAGAACTTACGCTACGAGCATCCATATAATATATACAATAAATTATGTACTTATTGTATAATGTCATGGAATGTAAACAAATACACCACTGCTCTATAGAGAGGAGGAGGATAAATTAGGACACCTGAGTAGGTAGTTAGGTAGTAATTAGAGTAAAGAGATTTTTTGTTATCTATTCGCTCGACTTTCTTCCATCTACAGATATACATATTATTATAGATGAGGAAGCGCTTGGTAAAATATATATTCTCTACAAAGACTGCTACTGACTACTGCAGAGAATTGAATCACGCCTCTGATGAAGTACCAGTGGAGTAAGCAGGAACATTTTGCGTTTTCGTTACGTGTACGTAAATGAGAAAAATTAGGAATATTGTATGAAAATTTTAGTTACTTTTACGTCCGCTAGAGGCGCTTTCATGTTTTTCATACAATATTTCTCGCTTACGTACACGTAACGATACCGCAAAAAGTTCCTGCTTGGGGTACAGATACTGCAGACAGATGGTAAAAAAACGTACCTACTTACCATTAGTTCATTACCAATGTAGGTAATATTTTAAATTTTAGAATGCGTATCAGCATAGCAATAATATTAATATGATGAATGAGCTGCAAAAATATTGTCAAAAGACAATAACGTCGATAAAAATTATTTATCGCTTGCAGCTGTTTTAGGTGCGCTGCAAATTGCCAATCATTTTAATTTTTCCTTCGTTATATTTTATGGTTTCATTTTAAAGTAGATATTCAATAATATAAATGTCAGGATGCAGCTTACCTTTCTAGGTAGACGGTTCAATTTGTTTTAAACATGGTATGGTCTGGACATGGTTAAAGTTGCTAAGTTTAAAATAGCAGATCTAAGCCTAATTATAAAACTGCACGCTTAGCATGATCACACGATCACCATAGAAATGCGTTTTGTCTACACATTAATATACATATTGACAATAATTATTATGCATAGAATGACAGTTTTCCTTTGTCGCTCTATCATTTTGTCTATTCCTCCGTAGAAGGAAACCGTACTGACAGATTGTATGAACAATATTTCCTTTATCAGGCTATGTTCCTCGGAAAATAGCGCTATGAAAACAACGTAAGCAAAATGGCGACCGCTGGCGTTAAATAAGCAAAATGGCGGATTATGTTAGCACTTAGCAGTATTGAAGTTAGCAAACGTGTCCTAGCCGATAATCTGTTGTTTTTTTAAGCGCTAAAAAGCGTTTTTTCCGCGGAATACAGCCAATCTGTCATTGCGTCCATTCTTCCATTTTAACGGTGATTATAGTAGGTATGTGTGCTGCTACACATACCTACTATAATCACCTACCCACCAGCTAATTTACTTAAAATAATGGGAGTAAGATCCCATTATTTTAAGTAAATTAGCTTTACAGACCGACAGCTAGACTTTAAAAAAAGTTCAATAACATGCCATAAGCTACCAAGCCAGTAGCGTCAGGTGGATAAACATATTTGCTTTACAAGCACCATAAAAGTTAACATTAACTAAAGAAAATCTGAAGCCGACAGATGTTTATGCTTTTATTGGGGCAATGGCGACTCTCAATAAAATTATAAATCTAATGGCAGATGCCTGAGAGTGTCACAAATCAATAAAAATAAATTCCAATAGCACGCCACAGATAATAATCCATTCCTACGTAACCGTTACGAGCCGCGCCCATTCAAATAAACAAGCTCCTCACATGCTGGAAGAACACGGTAGGTATTGTCATCTTTAAAGGTTGTACTAACTTCTACTATTCTTTGTGGTCTCTTTAAGGTCCTGTTTTCTATGTGTAAAGTAAAAAGTTCAACTGAAAATGATCCATCTCTAAAGTAATTTCAAGATTCTTGGCTTAAAGAAATTAAGATCAATATCCCTAATAGGCAAGCGGACTGTTTTTTTTTTTTTATTGCATAAATGAATAGTACTCTTAAATATGAGTAACTTCTCAGAAAAAACCGTATATCAAAAGCCAATATTTTCAAAAGTACAGCGATTTGTATACAAAATTTCGCGAGTCTTTATACCAAAAAAAGTTTTTTTTTTTTTTGCGAAATTGGTAAACAAAACCTACATCATTAGTTTACTCACATCATATACAAAAACATTCATTATGGTAACTATGAACTTAAACGCACAAATATCGGAGATATTTACAAATATATTCCTGCGGCCATATACTTCATATACTACTTCTATCTTGTAGGTTATAGTATAACCTACAAGTGACGTCATTTGTAGGTCGACTTTAGTATGGAGCGTTTTTAGGAGGCTCGCGAAATTTTTTATACAAATCGCTATACCTTAAAATATTGACTTTTGAGAAGTTACTCATATTTAAGAGTACTATTCATTTATGCAATAAAAAAAAATAGTCCGATTGCCTATTCCCTACTAATATTATATTATCCACGCGAAAGTGTAAGAATGTATGGATATTTGCTACTCTTTCACGCAATAACTACTGAACGGATTTTAAAGAAATTATGTTTGGTAATAGTTTAGATTCTGGATGATCATATAGGCTACTTTTTATCGCAGTGAAATACCTACACGATTCCGGCGGGATTTCATTTTGCGCGGACGAAGTCGCTATTATCTAGTTTATGTATAACTTCAGTGACCCTCGCCTATGGAACTCTTTTTCAAGGAGCATTTGAACCCAAGCACAAAGCTGAATCCGTTTTCTTTGATCAAAAAGGCCGATTCTTTTAGCTACTTTTAAAAAGTGAGCTTCCGCCCTGTTTATTACTTTATCCGGTACTGTCCGGTTATAAAATCGTTAAAATAGTAATAAAATCTGGCTTCGGACACGTTTTGTGCCTTCACACGTCGTTTTTTGTGGACTATCTAATCTGGCCGTCTGTGTGTTGACCACGTTCAGCAATCAGTACAAGTTTTGTTTTAGGGGTTCCAAATCTAGCCTCGAAATATTTTCACGGACCTGGCCCGATCAGACCGAACGCCTAATAGCAAGCGAACACTAGGGAAGTCAGTTAATAGAGGATTTATTTATTTACCCCCTTACTAATAAACGCTGTATAAGCTTTGAATAGTTACACAGTGTTTTGTCTTCTTCTATCGAATTACAAATGTCACTTGTGTGACGTGAACAAAACACTGTATAACTATTCAAAGCTTATACAGCGTTTATTAGTAAGTAGGATTGAGTATCGCCTATTTTCTGAGACCGTGAGAACTCTCCTGTCGAGACGGCCCATATGAAGAAGCAAATGTATTTATTGCGAACCAAAATTAGAAGCCAATATTCCGCTCAAAGCTCATTGCTGGCTCACAAATTGTGATTCTTCCTTTCTTAGAAGCTATATCCCGAAATGTGCTTAGTTAGTTTTTAAAGTATCCATAAGTTATTTTGATAATTGTACGCATGCATGCATGCATTTATCATCGTGGGAATCCCCTTTGGCGACATCGAGCGTGTATTTTTTTTCGGTAATTATGGTTTCATAGAGGTCAAAGTGCGTAACAGAAATTGGTTTAGAAAGTCGCTGGAGGGCGTAATATAATTGGCTGTATCAATATGTACAGCTACGACCTCATTTGGGATAGAATAAAAAGATATGGATAAAATCTAAATTTATAATCAGTTACAGAGGGGCAATTCTGCTAAATAAGACATGCATTAATACAATAGGGTATTATCCTATGATGAAAATATACATCAGATTGTTGATATTTTATTGCTAAACATTAATTTAAACCAATTAAATCAACTTTTTGCACAAAAATATGTATGATTTTTATAAAATATCAAAAATAAAATTATGAATTTTTCACGTTTGACCACGTGACTAAAAACGCACGAGATTGGAATGTGACGTCATATTCTTGTACTTCTTCTTCTTTTTTTAATGGCCTCCCGATTTCCATAAAGAATAGCTAGCATCAGAATCATTAACGTCATGCGTCAGCGAGTAATAGCAACTTTTTCCGCATTTCAGTGTTCTTTGGTATGCTTACAGAGATTTTCCCCGGTGTTTTAATAGACGTATTAGTGAATTTTGGCACTACGCACCATTTATAAGGCATTTTTAATAGGCTTAAAACATTTACTTACAAACGTAAACAGTGGGTATTCTGGGATTTGGCATTTTCAGTGTAATTTGACACTTGACACTTAACAGTTACAATGTTACAAGAATGTGACGTCATGACAACACATTATAGCGTTTTCGCGCCTATAATATTAATTTAAACTTTTAGGCTAATTTGCAAGGAAAAGAAAGAAATTCACAAAGAATGGTTCTGCTAATGTATTTTAATATTAGGAACAATTTGACATACTTTTTAAAAACTTGGAAAATACCCTATTACAATCAAGTCCCGATACGTTTAAACTCACAAACGGTGTTTTTATGAACGTTAAACCAACGTGAAACGCGCTCTGATTGGTCGAAACGTCATAAAATCCGTTCATGGTAACATGTCGCTTCACTTTCAATCTAATCAAAGTAAAATAAAAATCTACTTTAAATACGAGAATTGAGGTTCTGATTAAAAAACTTAGTGAAGACGCTCACAGATTCTAGGGTTTATATCCCGAATAATTTTTAATTTGATTTCAGCCTTAACACAGCTACTAAATACCAAATGAGAACACTGACAGTAAATTTGTACATCCAAAGGTTTAAATCCTATCGTTCAAAAGAATCAATAAAATGGTATAGCAGCGATGTTTGGTCATATTTATGGCTTTGTTGGCAATAAAGCCTGTTTCCGCTGCTGGTATTACTGTTGTTACAACCTTGGAAGAAAAATATACAATACTAGCTTACGTCCGCATAGAGTTCGGTTTCCATACAAAGTTTTAACCCCTTTTTCACCCCCTTAGGGGGCAAATTTTCAAAAATTCTTTCTTATCGGATGACGACTTCATTACAACTATCTGTATGCCAAATTTCAGCAAAATCCGTTTAGTAGTTTCGGCTGTGCGTTGATAGATGTTCAGTCAGGTTTGCCTTTTATATATTTGGATATAGACAATATAAATGGAAGAAACACTAAAATCGAAACTGGCTAGTACTATATGCTCCGGAATCCGGAATGACGCGTCGGTGAAAAATAAGAGCGGTCAGAGCAGTAAAATAAGAACTTTGGACTAATGCAATAGAGTGCTCAGTGCTCTGAATTCTTCCCCGCCCTACGGATTCCGGATCATAAAGTCCCAACTCCCAGCCTAAGCATTTGCATTTGTATCACAGGCAAAAACAATAAGAGTGAGAGAGAAAGCAAATCTAGGTATGACTTTTCGCTTTTTTCGAAGGCTGTCCCAACTTGGTGATCTTTTGGGTCTTCTTTTTTTACGACCGACGACGTTGGATTCACTACTTTATGGCACTCATAATGAGTGTAAGCATGTGGGATAAGGAACGATATGTTTCTTATTTTACTAATAGCTAGGGTCTCTATATGCTATAATTGTTAATCTGAGGTTACAACAACCATGAGAATATCACCAGTTAACTTTAGCGAAGTCATTCTATTGAATGGCATGAGATTTGGTAGAGTAAAAAAATTGTGTAAGGTATTCAAACGTGTTTGTCTACGCTAAGAGTTTTTGGCCCTGCTTTATCTGTAGATTATCCCTGACTTAGTTATAAGCTTGTGTGAAAAAAAACTTTATCTTTTTTTCACACTAAGTACTGCGCCTTGGTGCAAGTACGTCCGTTGATATGTTTCAAACTTCGTGTAATACAGACTACAGTACAGAAACTGCCAATTAAATGTAGAGAAATAATCATAATTATTATAAGCAGATGATCCTTTGTACCTAAATTATTAACATTAGTTCTATTTAGGGTCAAAGTAATACAGTACCGTACAACGTTAGCCTGGCCAAAATCACGGATATCACGCGATATGGGCGTTAGTAATTAGCGACGAGCTAGAGAGAAAGGCTGACTGAGTGCTGGCCTGGGGGCGAGTGGTGTAAGGGACAAGACACAGCGGAAATAATAATAATATCTATGGACGCCGCAGAGAGTGCAGGTTCGAATCCCAGGTTGTGGCGTGTACCAATGAGACTTTTTCAGATCTCGAGTATATACGGACGCTCTAACGGTGGAGGAAAACATCGTGAGGAAACCCACACATGATTGGCCTCAGACGTATTGACCAGCCATTCCTCTGGACTAGGCTGACTGCGTTGTGAGAATATCGTATGTGCTTGGGCAACCATACGACATTTAAAAACCAACTGTCCCAGGCACTACAGTATTTCAAGAGTGGTTGCTTCGCTCGGAGAATACTGTATAAATCATTCATTATCGGATGAAAAGGCCTAAGTTTTTTTTTAAGTGATCTTATTGGGCACTTTTGCCCGCGGCTCCGACGGCGTAAATACAGTATCCCACGGGATTACTGCACATTTTTGGGATAAAAAGTAATCTATGTGTTATTTCAGGGCTTAAACTAGTAACCTTACCAGGAATTTTATCAAAATCCGTTCAGTAGTTTTTGCGTGGAAGAGTAACAAACATTCCATTCATACATCTATCCATCGATCCTTACAAAATTTTCATATTTATAATAGTATAGTGGGATAGCTTATAGTGTAGGAATGTACTGTTTATGGTAAGCTAGATTTTAGGTACGTAAGTACTTATAATAATAATAATAATAATAATAATAAAACATTTATTCAACAAAACGCTCACATTACACTACATTATCAACAAAAATCGACATTAAACATAAACAATCACGAAGAAATAACAAATAACAGCAAAATGAGTAAAACGGACATTTGCCTAAACCACATAGATAGAAAAAAAAATAACTTAGATTATACATATTAATATTAACAAACAGAAAAAGAATAGACAAATAACAAAATAGAAAAAAAAGGAAGGTATATGGCAGTGTAATGCGAACAGCTGTCGAAAAGGACTCCACTCAGGTGTACGATCGCAGCATAGTACACAACTATCCCGCAATCCCTGGTATTCTGTGGAGCCTCGTTGTTGTCAGGCGATTGACAGATACACACTAGCGGCTTCATATAATCAAATTAATATCAAGAGATATACCTACATGCAATATTACGTAAAATATATAATTATTACAAAGAAATAAGATAATGCCGATACAATACAAATAATAATATTAAATACTTATAATAATAATCCATGTCAAATTGAATTAAATGAATTATAATGTTATAAGTTAAATGTTTTAAACTAGTATTCTAAATATGTACCTACGCTTCTAGTTGTTTACGTAGTAAATGTTCTTTGAGTTTTGACTTAAAGCTATATATTGTTTTCAGAGCACGAAGAGGTGGCAAAAGGTTGTTCCAGATTTTGCTGGCAAGGTATCTGAAACTGCCTCTAAAACTGGATGTGTGATGCAGCGGCGTGACAAGCAAAAAAGATGAACCCCTGGTAGTGACAGTCAGCTCATTTTCACTAGCCCACTGTAGTTTGTTGAAGAGATAGGATGGTATTTTGTGTTTAACTACCCCGAACAAAAGAGTGGCGAAATGTACCTGCATGCGCCCATCCATCTTTAGCCAACGAAGGTTGTTGATATATGGCGTGACGTGCGCACGAGGTGGTATGTTGCAGCAGTACCTCGCACATGCGTTTTGTACTTTCTGTACGAGCCTTTTTGATCGCGATAGCAGACAGGGTCCTACAACTACGTCCGCGTAGTTTAAATTCGAGAGCACTAGGGATTCGCAGAGAGTTCTCCGCAGATCTTCGGGGACAAAGTTTCTTATATTGTATAGAACCTTTAGTCGGTAAAAGCAGCGGCTTACCGTTTTTATTATATGCCTTTCAAACTTTAGCTCCTCGTCCATTAGCACTCCCAAATTACGTGCTTCATTTACTCTCTCAATATTTTTATTCTGAATACGTATTGCGAGCGGAATTTCAGTAATTTTTTTAAGTTGTTGTTTAGTACCTAATACCATGTACTTAGTCTTATCCGGATTAAGTACTAAAGCATTGGACTCGGACCACTCCCTTATTCGCGCTAAGTCGTCATTTAACCTATCTATAGCCGAATTAGCGTCAAGAAGCTTAAAAGATATGTAAATTTGAATATCGTCGGCATAAATGTGGAATTTACAGTGCTTTATATTTAAAGTAATATCTGCACAGTACAATGAGAATATTGTAGGTGCGATCACTGATCCCTGTGGGACACCTCTGTTCACGTCGCGTGGGTTTGAGCGTAGTGGCTCACCGCTACCATCAATAAGCTCGACTATTTGCGAGCGATTCAGTAGAAAACTGGAGAACCATTTTACAACGCTTTCGTCGAACCCGTAATGTTTTAATTTTGTTAAAAGCAATGGTATGTGGATTGTGTCAAATGCGCGTGAAAAATCCAGTAGGACCAAAATCGTTACCTCACCCGCGTCTTGTCTGCAAAGAATGTTATCTACGACATCAACTAATGCAGTGGTTGTGCTGTGCTGTCTTCGAAAACCGGACTGCACAGAAGGCAGTATGTTGTGTTGTTCGAGGTAGATACTCATTTGGCCACACACTACCTTCTCTAGTACCTTTGACATGCATGGCAGTATGCTAATTGGTCGGAGATCTTTTAGTTCGGATATTATGTCCTTTTTGGGTAACCGCTTAACTATTGCCAACTTCCATAATTCAGGGAAGGTGTTTGTTGTGAGGGACGTGTTTATTATGTGTGTAATGACACTTAAACATATAGGAAGCCGGCAGACCATTAATAGCATTTCCAAATTGATACCGTCAGCACCCATCGCATTAGACTTTAATGCTTGCAGGATCTTTAATACATCACTATCACTAACCGTGGAGAACCTAAACGCAGACAGACTGACAGGTTGAGGATGTGAAAAGGTAGGAGCTGATGTAGGTACTAAATTTCCGCCCGGGACATCTAGAAAGAAGTCATTTATTAGGTTGGGATCAAAGAGGAGGCTAGGTATTTCTGTATCAGACTTAGATTTACGCACATTGATAGTTTCCTTAAGGTGTTTCCACATCACGCGAGGGGACTTGACATTTGAGTTGATGTGGTCATTAAAGTAGGCTACCTTCTCGCGAGACAAGGCGTTTGACACTTCTCGTTTGAGTACCTTATAGTAATTAATGTGTGATTCTATTTTAGTTCTACGCGCCCGTTTCTGTGCATCATCTCGTCTTTTTATCATCATTTTAATATTGTGTGTTATCCAAGGATACTGCCGTTCTCTAATGTAAAGTGTTCTGACCGGCGCTAATAAGTCATATGCCCATAACAAGCTAGTGTTAAATATACCTACCATTTCATTGACATTGGATAACTGCGTAAAATAACTCCAGTCAATGGTATTCATTACATAGTTAAAATCAACACTATCAATATCTTTTAGAGCCCTGTAGGTTATCTTTTTTGTTGCGTTCTTTACTTTAGCTAGGTCGATTTCAAAAGAAATGAATGCGTGGCTACTTAGGTCTGGGATATGGTCAACCCACACTCGCTCGTGCAGACGAGGTCGAGTAAGGTTTCAGTCTCAGCAGTAAAGTGAGTAGCCTGCGTTGTACGTTGGCGCAACCTATGTATGGATAAGAATTCTATTAACATTTTGTACTGAACCGTGTCGGTCTTCAAGTAGTTTATATTAAAGTCCCCGAGTAGGTAAAGATCGTCGTAACCCGATAAAGCGCCAATTGTTTCACTAAGTTCATCTAAGAAGATTCTTACTGACAGCCAAGGGGGCCGGTATGCCGTTCCTATAAACACAAGCTTGCCACCCGACCTAAATGACAGCCACATCTGTTCGACCGTAGGTGTTGTGCTATGGTGTTTTATTATTTGTGTGTTAAGCTGTTTGGTTATGTAGAAACCTACTCCACCGCCGCGGGAGCGCACGCTCTCTGGTCTCGGCTTATGCACAATGCGATAGCCCGGGACCCGCGGTGCACGACCCTCCTCACCCGGTCGAAGCCAGGTTTCATTAAGCGCGATAAGGTCGCAGTTATGTCTGTATAAAGCCACAATGAACTCATCATGTTTAGAGCCTAAAGACCCAGGATTAAGGAAACCAACTTTAACTTTACGTGGGTTAATCATTTAGATGTCCATTGATTATAATGTATATTGTCATGTTTGATAAAGGAAGTTAATAAGATAGTAATATTATAGATTAATCCATTCGATGTATAAATTGTATGGGTACAAATTAAATTTATTATATAATGAACAGGACGGCATAAGCTAAAACGTATACTTACATAAGAAAAAATCAATATACTTAGATAGTCATAATATAATATTAACATAGAAATATAGTGAAACATTATATTTACCGCTGAGTCTGCATAGCTGTTAAAGTAATTTGTGACAAAATTATGGTGTATATTCAAAGGTATCCGCGTTACACTGCCACTATAACATTTATATTTATGATATACCACGTACATTACAATATAGTATGTATTTTTTAAAATGGGGTAAATATTTCTTACATTCTTAACAATTAAAGACAAACAACTTGAGGGACAAGACATTGACAAAGTGTAATAGTAAATAAGACAATCTAGATCTAGATCTAGATCGACACGGGTTATTGTGAGAGGCCAACGGTACCAACACCAAAAATGTTATCTAGGTCATGGACTGTCCTAATGCGGTGTGCCCTAGAACCTGAGTCCTTACGAGCGAAAATGGAGCCTCCACGAGTCCAGACATACCGCCAGCTGTGGCGGCGGCTCACCTCACGGGTCCGGTAGAATAGGGCTCGATTTGTTTTGGTCAGGTGCTCGTTGAGGTACAAACGCTGAGGGAGGGCATCCAGGATACCTGTGGTGTCCAACCCACGCCGTACGCGAGCAGCCCTAAGAATATTGTCTCGCACTGATCTACGCGCCAGGCGGACGATGACGGGTCTGGGCCTCTGCCGCTCACCATCTGAAGCTGTGGCTCGTCTGACCCCCCTACGCGTGACATATACAATTTCGCGATCGTCCATGTCGATGCCAATTTTCTTGGTTACCAGACCCACCAAATGAGCGACGTTTTCTCCCGTAATTTCTGGCAGGCCCGTTATTTCAATGTCATTTAGTAGGTATTCCTGTTCACGAACATTAAAATCAGCCTGCAGTTGTTCGATGCGCTCAGTAGCCGCCGAGTCTGACGCGCTGATAGACGCGTGCGCGTTCAGGCGTTCCTCAACCGCGGACACGCGAAGTTCCATGTCGTCCACTTTAGTTTTAACTTCGACCATATTATTGCTAATATTAGCCACCTCCTGTCTAATAGCTTTCATCTCGGCGCGGACATCAGTTACTACCTCCCTGAGGAGCCTAATTTCCTCAGCCAGGAGGTTAGGTGACGAACAGCCGGGATTCGCGTCTCTAAACGTATCAGTTGGTGATGAGTACGTAGGGCAGCTGGGTGAGTTAGTGCAAGTGCGGCAAGTCCAAGTTTTGGCGTTCTTTGGATCGTATCCTTTGGCACAGGAGCGATGTGACATACCTGTGCATTTCGCACACTTGACACCATCAGCGACGCTGGCGAATTTGGCGCAAGAGGTACATTTAAAATTTGGCATTATTAAGATTTATAAAAAGTATTATAAAAATGAGTCTTTTATACTTTTATTAAATAACGAACTTATGCACTTCAAATAACAGTCGGTACGTTAAACAGCTGGCTGTCACTCACGGTTGGAATGTCTATTTTATGTTTCTATATGACACTTTATGTAATAAACTTTATATTTTACTTGTTCACTGTAACTTACTGCACAAAAATATATAGTTTTATTCACTTATATTGTTGTTTAAATATTTTTTAATTAGTTTTTCCTCAGAGCTAAATGTTATCTGTCAAACGTCCATACATCTATCCAAAACTTAAGTTTCCTATAGTACATTTTGAGTCAAGTATATTACGATGATACTGAAATTTGTTAAGAAGATGGCGAAATTTTACCTCACAATCAAACTATCTCGATATCTGTAGAATCTTGTAGGATAATTACACACACCTACTCTAAAAATAAAGCAACATAAATTTTGCTCATCAAATTAATTTCCCTTATCTGTAATTTATAGTTTTACAATGCTAAGTTTTTGGGCTACATTCTACAGTCAAAATACTTAATCTTCTTCAGAAAATGGCACTGCCAAAGGGCACTAAATTTTTACGTTGGAACCTTTGTGTAGCTTTTATTTTCGAGTTTACGGTGATTTTCTACGAGGCGACAACAAAAAGCTACCCATTTAAAAAATCCTGCCACCAAAAAGTGTATAACTTGCGCCAACGGCAAAGAGATCCATCGGTACGGGCGGCAAAAAAATGCAAATTGTCATAAGCCACGGGCGATTCACGAGCAGACATTCCCACGTATACGCCGGTACCGACAGCAAATTACTTTATATTAACATGATACCAGTAGCACGATTACCGTGTTATAATTGGGATCTTATTGCAACCCAACTTAGGTATAAAAGTTAAAACACACGGGAACAGTCGCACGATTAACGTTTTTTGACTTTTAACTGATTGGGAATTATTTGCAAGTTTGGCAATTATAATTTGATTGTTAAATATTGGAACGAAATTCCTTATCGCGCGTTGTGAAAGGGGGCTAGACTGAAAAAATTCTTACGAAAAGTTGTCACGACACTTTTTTAATTACAAAAGATAATTTTATTTTTTATAATAAATATTTACGCGTATACATTTATTATATTGATGTATGTATGTATGTATGTGTGTATGTATGTATGTGTGTATGTATGTATGTATGTATGTATGTATGTAATGTATGTATGGATAATATCGGTTCGGATATTGTATTATTATTTATTTTATATATACATGCACAATTGTCTGTCTGTATGTCTTTTTTTTTTTGCTATAGTAAGCTATTGTAAGCTGTGCGGCGTCGCATGTTTCTCTGTCTGTCTCTCTCTCTTTTATAGAAAGCAAGCCAGATATTTTCATCCGGAACTTCGTTCCATCCGGGTGTCCATTGACACCTCTCAAGTTTTTTTAATTCCAAACGATTTTCAGTAAATATTTATATCAATAAATTTTCCAAGTGAGAAATTAATTAGAAATAAAAGCATTATTGAAATATTGTTTAAAAAAAGCTAATTTGGCGATTCGATAAGAAACTGTAAAGCTATGTTTCCTACTACTATTATCAACGTGAAAGTTTGTGAGGATGGATGGATGTTTATTACTCTTTCACGCAAAAACTACTTAACGGATTTCGATGAAATTTGATATGGTAGTAGTTCTGGATTAACACATGGCATACTTTTAATCCCGATAAAATTAAATGTTCCCGTGGGATACTGTATTTATGCGGGCGGAGCCGCAGGAAAAAAGCTAATACTAAATAAACCTCTACCACAGCCTCTACCATATCGTCTACGAGTTACGAACTTACGACTTCTACGAGATACCTACGTGAACAAAGTGTACCTATGTTTTTTTTTTTTTTTTTAATAATTAGTGCCTGAGTAACCGAGCATTGCTGGGAACTCTAGTAGATAAAAAAAAAAGAATCACAAAAATATTTTACCGGGGTTTAGAGCTCACTACATTCCGAATTTCCGAACTACACAAAAATTACTCATATGCATACTAAACTGTCAATAGGACTGACAAATTAGAGTCGAAATTATTGATATATTGTTGCACGGCGAAAGAAAAAACATATATAATTTTAAATGTAAGTTAATTACGACATTGTCTCGTTTAAGGTTTACCAATAATACATTACCTATCCATGCTACATAGGATGTGGGTTATATGCATGTTATTGTAGGTGTATCAGTGTCAAAAGTTGTTACCAAGCAATATTATACTTACACGAGCAATTCTTGTATATGTTACCGTAAAATTGTAAAAACCGATAGATTGTAATATTACTAGAGATATTATAATATGTTGACAGATTGTCAAATAAAAATTTCTCCATACAATAGTATGCATTATTTTTCGTTATAATTATTATTATGCAAAAGAAAACAAACATGGCGGCGCGGGGCACTTGCCGTTTAACCAATCGGCACGGTAAATATTACAATATAACACAAAATAACGTGTAAATTATTGTAAGAAGAAATTTTTATTTGACAATCTGTCGACATATTACAATATATTTGTAATATTACAATCTATCGGTTTTTACAATTTTACGGTGGCATATACAAGAATTGCTATTTGCTCGTGTAAGTATAACATATACATATGTTACGGCTAGAACCGACTACGACGTGCGACTACGTCTAGTTTTAGCCGGTTAGAACTAGGTGTAACCATTTAATCTTGGTTAAATCTAGTATAAGCCGATTATTTTCGGGTAAAACTAGTTCTAGCTGGTATCATCCCGGCTAGTACTAGGTCCAACCAAACCCTAGTGGCTGATACCAGGTGCCGGCTAAAACTACACGTAGCACGTACGTACTTCGGGTTCTAGCCCTAACATATATGTATTATGTACACGTACCTATATTCAGAATAAAAAATAAAACTTTTTTGCTAACGGTAAACAAAACGTGACTAAATCCCCATAGATGTTAGTATCTGAATCAGTCCAGCACCATCTGCATTCCAGGTCATTATCGTACATTGATTTGCAGACTGTACTTTTGTTGTGCATGCTGTACTTTTTTCTGTGCTTTTGTTTTTGCAGACGGTACTTTTTTGTTTACGATAGTCTATGGATTAATGGCGATCATTTTAGAAATGATGCGGCTGCTTGACTAGTTTTTTTTCCAACAGACGGGGGCGAGACATGCTCCGGCACGAATGGAGCGGCTCAACTGGATAAATACCACGGCTCCAATGAAAACCGGCGTGAAATTTTGAGCGTTGTGTTCACCGAGTGCGTAAGGTTAACGGAGGCCCAAAGGGGGTTGGGGATTTTATGGACCTGCAGGAACTCAATTACACAACACTTGAACCCAAATTCTCGTTAAGTTACACTTTCAATTTACTTTACCATTTTGCTATTATAACATAATATCGGAAGTTGGGTAGTAGATCGTAGCTGTATTATTGCAAGATTTAATTAGCAGAATCGACCTTTAGAAGCCCGATTATTGTGATCACAATTCAAGGCATCTAGTTAAGATGCATTCGATGGCGAACTTCGTAATCAAAAATGTATGGGATTTGACATAAGTCATCGATAAGTGACATGTCGCTTGCAATGCCATAAGTCAAATCCCATACATTTTACTGTCGAACTTCGTCGTCGAAATTATCGAATGCATCTTGACTAGAGGCTCAGTTTCGGGTCCGCGCGGTGTCATATTCACACACGCGTCTATCACAAAATAGGCATGTTGCCGAAAATTTTTGTTTTCGTCTATTCGATGTTAGACAACATGTTAATAAATAATCCAGAACCCATTTTTGTATATCCGAAAAAATTACGTAGATACAAGCCATTGAAATTTTTAATATGAAAGAGAGCGATATATCGGCCTGTGACGTCACAGCCTGCTACCGCCATACATTTGTCATTACAAAATGTATGGTGGTAGCAGGTTGTGACGTCACGAATCGTTTTGCGAGAAAGGGATGGACAATATTTTTTATTTGCTTATATTTTTAAACCCGTCACTCCAAATACCTATTTCTTTCCGATTTATGTATATTTAATCAACAATTTTAAAATTTAATTTGTAAAACTGTGATATTCCACACTAGGCAACATCCCTATTGTAACCCTTTCGGTCGCGCCGCTACGCCGAATACACCTTATCACAAGCTTATCACGACGACTTAACAGCCTCCGTGGTCCAGTGGTTTAGAGCTTGGCTCTCGACTCGAAGGTCGTGGGTTCGATTCACACGTTGGAACAACAAAAAATTTTGTTCCCAAGTTTGTTTAGGACAATGCAGGCTGATTACATTGTTTTGACAAGAAAGATGATCCATGCGTCAGAACTCAGATGGGCATGTTAAATGTCGGTCCTGCGCCTGATCACTCACCAGTCGTGTCGGTCATCCGTCCCACTGGAATCTGGATTATGAGAGTAAAGGAAAAGAGAGTACTCTTATGTAGGTACTGCGCTCATACTTGGGCACTATAAAATAACTTCTGCGTAGTAGCTGGCCTGCTTTCAATGAAACGACCACCGTCACCGAAATCGGTGTGGAGAGCTATTATTATTATTATCGATGACGACGACGCGACGGGCAGATAAGTATTGCATACGAATTTAACTATGCAGGATGAACATCAGATCAAATAAACAACAAGGTTTTTTATTTGATCTGAGGTATGAACATCTTAATGTTTAATTACATAATGCAAATGGTTAGGTATGGAATCTTTGCGGCTGTGGTTATTAGATGCTGGCAAATGGCAATTGACAAGTTCTGTGACGTCCTGTAGCGGCGGAAGTGCTAGTGAAAGACGTGGACGGTGTCATGCGAGATGCGACATAACTTTTTCAGGGTTCCGTATATCCGTACCCAAAGGGTAAAAATGGGACCCTACTACTGAGACTTCGCTGTCCGTCCATCCATGTCCATCTGTCTGTCACCAGGCTGTATCTTATAAGCCGTGATAGAGAGTTGAAATTTTCACAGAATATAGACAGAAAAATACATATTTAAGTGAAGCTAATACATGAGCGTTTCTACCATGTGTTCGATTTTCAGCTCTATTGTATTAAGCGCAGAGTTCCATTTTAGTACAGTTTTTACTAACGCCGTGATAAAAAAGCGCTCGTGAGAACGAGGGCTTACTCTTTCATACCCGTAGACTTGATAAGGACCTAACAAAAATAAATTAAAATTTCATGGCTCTTTGTTATGCTTTGCATACACCGTCCACATTAGATTTAAAAAGGAAGCGGTGATACACAGACAAACGCTCTAATTAATTCTAACGACTTCATAATGGCCAATAAAGGTCCTTACTGTACTTATTGTAGGAAGGTACCTACTTACTGCACTGTCTTACCGCTGAGTGTTTTTAAGTAACCCCCAAATAATTGTTTTCTAACCGATCGATGTTAATCATAATCATAATAATCATAATCTTTTTTTGCAAGAAATGTGGGTGTAGAGATGACAAATCACAGATATAGGTACCATCACAAATTTCAACCAATTTACCAACACAATTCGCTAACTATATTTATAGCATGCAAATTTAATAATAATTCTGTAATTTTTGTAAGTTAATAGGTACAATATCTAGTAATCATGCTTAGTCATAAATCATAATAAATCAATATTAACCTGTCAAGCGTCACTTGCTGCACGGCAGCAAGTGACAGCATGGCTCTCAAGCGTCGCTTGCTGCCTGGTGGCAAGGTGGGCACGCCCATAGAATAAATTTCTAATTTATAAGTGGTTTGTTTGTACCACATAATTTATACATTTATGTAATTAATATTAAGTTTTTTATGCTTATACTAAGTATTTTCTATAAATCTACTACAAATTACTTCAGAAAATCGAATGAAAAATATACGTTTTTATTGCTATTTTATTTCATAGTGAGTTTATGATTTTCTTGTGAAATGCATTTTGAATTGAACATTTTAGTAGAAATTTTATTAGAACGGTACTTATTCTAGAGTCTACGAATAGAATATATGGATAAGAATAAGTAAATTTATTACTATGATTGTTTTTGTAAGACATTACCGTCAAAATAGGCCTAGTTTCGGAGGGTTCAATGAGGGAGTTCCCTTATTGTACATTGTAAAAAAATAATGAGTTACTGTAATATTTAACATCCTGAAATGTATAAAAATATAAAAATATGTATTTAATTATGTCCCAGTTACAGTTTATTGAGCAATCAAAATATGTACTATGTCAGATATTTTTCATAGTAATTGTAATTAGTTTTGCTCCAATCCTTGTTAGTACAACTGTTTTTGTATTAAATTTTTATGTATAATATATCCAATTACGTAAATAAAGCAACATTCACTGTATAGAAACATACATTTTATATTTATTTGAGTTTTAAAACAAAATATTAAAAAAGACGAAGTTTATGTGTTTGTATCAAGATTCCATTTATTAAATGAGTATTTTTCTAAATTCCATTTACGTCATCACTTAGGAAATCTATTCTACTTTTTAAATATATATCACATGCATAGGTAGTACATAAATTATAACAATATAATTTGGAGAAATAAAAATCGCGGGAATCGAAATTAGACTGACAATTTTATAGTAGGTAACTGTAACTTATTTTATATCGGTTTTTGAATTAAAATTTTATATATAATGTGTGCACCTACGTAAATTAAGCAAATTTTACTATATAGAAACATAAATTTGGCCTTAGTTTAGATTTGCAATAAAAATATAAGAAAAAGTCGTGTGTTGTGTTAGGATCAAGATTTCTTTTATTAAACTAGTATTTTTCTTAATTCCAATTATATTATCAATTAGGAAATTTAATCACCTTTCTAAATATATATAACATGCATATGTTTTATTCACATTAAAACATTATAATCTTGAAGAAAAACACGACGGGAAACGTCATATGATTTATAGAGGTCGGTACTCCGTGCATCTGTCATGAGGGAATGAGGTCGTCCTCCTCCTTCCTCTCCGTAATGTGTGTGATGAGGTATCATTTGGCATGTTCCCACTTGAGTGTCAATAACGAAGTCAAAAGTAAACAATCAGTACAAGTGTTTATGTTATTTGAAATGTTTACTTTCAAGTGGATAGGTACTTAATTATACTGAATCTAATAACTGTAATTTATAAATCTGTTTCTATATTACGTAATCACTTAGGAAATTAATTATATTTTTAAATATATACATCATCCATAGGTTTTATTTACTTATTAACATTAAAATTGCGAAAAAAAATCGCGAAAAAAATTGCGGGAGAATGTAAGGAAAATTAATTTTTGGTGGCAAAAAGGCCCGACGCTTGTCTGCATAATCTGTCAAAAAGTGTCAAGGCGCTTGACAGGTTATAGATGTTTTAAGTAATAAAGTAAGTCAAGATGCATTCGATAATTTTGACGGCGAAGTTCGAAATCAAAAATGTATGGGATTTGACATAAGTCATCGCTAAGTGACATGTCGCTTGCCATGCCTTATGTCAAATCCCATACATTTTTGATTTCGAACTTCGCTGTCGAAATTATCGAATGCATCTTGACTAGAGGCCCTGGACGGACAAATACAAAGACACAGACAGACACGTCAAACTTATAACAACCCTCTGTTGTTATCGGAGCTTATAAAGTAAGAGCTTATAAAGTAAGTGAATTTTATTATGCAGGACAATCTAAATATACTAATGTTATAAAGCTGAAGAGTTTGTTTGTTTGTTAGAACGCGCTAATCTCTGGAATTACTGGTTCGAATTGCAAAATTCTTTTTGTGTTTGATAGTCCATTTAACGATGAAGGCTTTAGGCTATATAACATCACGCTGTGACCAATAGGAGCGAAGAATCAGTGGAAAATGTTGTAAAAACGGGAAGGTTTATTAATATTTGAGGGCTTTCGTCGCGTGCGCTGAATAAACGGTTCAAGTTACCCAAAAAATATGTATAGAAGAATTATTCCTCCTTAAATGATCTAAAAAAATGTCCGCGACAGTATAAGTCTATCTTTTAAGATTGACTCACTATAACCTTTTTTATGGTAGTCAAATTTGATCGAAATTAATGCTTTATTGCGCCATCAGTTAAGGCGTACGAAGTCGCGGGCAACAGCTAGTACTATGATATTGTAGTACACTTTTAGGGCCTTTAGGTCAAGATGCATTCGATAATTTCGACGGCGAAGTTCGAAAACAAAATGTATGGGATTTGACATAAGGCATCGCAAGCGACATGTCACCTATCGATGACTTATGTCAAATCCCACACATTTTTGATTTCGAACTTCGCCGTCAAAATTATCGAATGCATCTTGAATAAAGGCCCTCACCCGTGGCCACTTTGTTGGACTTGTGTTTTAGTTGTTGCTAATGAGCTGTTTTATTGTTTTCAATATCATTAAAGCGGCTAACTATGAAAACTAAGTCGTAGTAGAAGATTGAAAAATTAAATATGAATTTTCTTGACTTTTTACAGTTTCGTTTTTCTTTGAGGCATATCTGAAAAATATCATATAATATCCTTTTATATAAGCATGAGGCATCCATTTATCTCATTCTTGTTACTATTTCGTCCTAAAGATTGTTCCGTCTTCCACAGTTTTTGAGATAATGAGACGATTGTATGCGCGGCCGAAAACGTCGAAGCCTGGGAAAATTTGGATGTTTGTTTAGGTTGTTTGCCCACGAGGTAGGTGTTAGACCGTTGACCACGAGTGGGAACTATCAACAGGGTGAGAGGTCGAAGTGGCCGGTGTGACATCGATATGTTTTGAATGTGTTGTAAGTTAATTTTTGGGCTATGAAATATAAACAAACTAGCTGTTGCCCGCGGCTCCGCCCGCGTAAATATAGTATCCCTCGGGATCACTGTACTTTTTCGGAATAAAAAGTAGCCTATGTTTTAATCCAGAGCCTAAACTACTACCATACCAAATGTCATCGGAATCCGTTCTGTAGTTTTTGCGTGAAAGAGGAACAAACATCACATTCTTTCCCATTTATAATATTATAAGTAGGATAATAATAAGAGTAAGGTAAGAAATTAAAACAACTTCATACCATCAGGCGATCTGTTTGCTCATTTCCAGAGCTATTTCATAATTAAAGCCATTAGCGGCCTACTTTGACATCTGCAACACACGAAGAGTTACAAGTGCTTCCCGATCTTCAAAACCACCAACCTCTGATGGTAAGAAATTATAACAATTTCTTGCCACCAGGCGAACGGTTTGCTCGTTTTCATATTAATTAGTAACAATTTATTCCAATTGCTTTGTCCAGATTTGTTCCATTGTTAAAAAGTTTACCTCCGCTGATAGACATCCGCAACACCAGAAGAGTTAAAAGTGCGTTTAAGAACTTTGCATGAGGAAGGTACCGGTGTCCTACTTCGGAACACCGGTATCTTCCTCATGCAGTAAGGCACAGTTGGCAAGTGTTGTTGTCCCATCTTTTTTCTTTTTTTTCTTTTTTTTTTCTTATTTATCCGGTCGAGTGGGTCCATTTGTTCCGAAGTATGTAGAACCTACCACTTCTCAATCTTTGAGATTTGTTATATAAATAACGATTACAAAGTTATCAGTGAACTTGTATTCATACATTAATTAGTTCCTGTTAATTCGTAAAATTCTAAAATCATTATATTATTATCTTTTCAGAATTTAATATAACTATTTTTACTTTTCCTATATTTCCCTTTATAATATGTACCTAGCTAATAACCTAGCCTAACAGCAAATTTGAAATTTCTAAGTCTGCTAGAAGTATGCTTTTAATTTTGCTTATTCTCCCTATCTCCATACCTCCTCATCCATATCTTTTAAACTCGCGTTTTTGTCGCTTAATATCTCCTAAAGTATGCACTAAATTTTTATGAAATTTAAAAGATAAGCTTATGCCTGCACTAACGACTTCTCCGCGACAAAAATTTAAGCCGCTAGCTTAATTATAAATGAAAATATGGGGGCCCGAAAAGCCGCGAAATGCTTCGAGAAAAGATAGCTACGGCAGCTTATTACTTAATTGGCAATACCGCGAACGCGCTATAAGTCATAATTAACCAACAATAAAAATAGAAAATTATCATCAATGTTCTTTTCAATACGTTTGGTAGCCCATAAAACAAACTGTCCTAACCTCTATATACCCGTTTTATAGATTACGATAATTATTATTATTTAACAGTTTCTTCCGGAACAGTTAAGCGCCTACGAGTTCCGGCGCTAAGCCGCTAACTCAATTAAGGCCAGTTTATATCATCACAATTTCTTAAGCGCTTCTTAAATAAGCGTTCAATTCACTCCGGAACGAAACGATAAGCGACGCGGCACTGCATTTTTAAGATAGCTATTCAAAATTGAACTTTATTAATCACAAAAAAGATACACGTTTCATATGACATCAGTCATACACTGATCTGTCTGTCTGTTTTCTTTATTGATATGATAATAGATAGTACCTGAGTAACCGAGCTTTGCTCAGAGCTCTGGTAGATTTAAAAATAAAATAAATTGAATTAAATATTTTACCAGGGTTCGAATCTACGACATTCCGAATTTCCGAACAACGCAAAAATTACACATAGCTACGCATACAGGAACCAAGCTACCAATCGGACTGACATATTAGAGTTGATGTTATTGATATTATATTGTTGCACGACGAAAGAAAAAACATGTACAACTTAAAAATGCGTAGTTTACGAGGGATATCCCTCCATTCTAAATTTCATGGAAATACAGCCGTTTTCGAGATTACGATTATATAATAGGTACAAGATTGTCTCGTTTAAAGTGTAAGATTTAAATCAGTAGCATTACAGTTTTTGCGTTTTTTTTTACAAAAAAAATAAAATTTGATGTGAACAGAGTAGTATTGCTCTAACTAGTTCAGCAACACGTTCATTTCGTCTCTTTCTAAAAACCGAACTTAAACTACAAATATTGGTGTCCCATGTATGTATTAAGTAGTTATAAGTAGACATCAAGTAAACAACCGAAAAGGAGTGTCATGTGATTTAACGGTAAGTAGTTAGTACAAACTACCATGAATCACGATACATTGAGAACTTGACCGTATTGTATGCAAAAACGACGTAAGTCAAAATTTAATTTATATTTAAAGTTTAGTATTATAGCTAAGATAGAATAAGTTTAGTAGTTGTATTGGGGTCCAGGTGCGCAGCCATAAACTCTTCAGAGAAATTTCCACAAAACTCGTAGAGGCCACCCGTATCCATCGCCATTCGCCGCCCATCGTGGAAACTCTTTGAGCCTAATAAGTACTCTGCCTGATAGAGACGACCGTTTTCTTATTTGTAGCCATTTAAGTTTTTTGTGGTTATCTTCTTTTCTGGCAACGTCCAGTATTAATTAATATACTTAGATGGTAATCTATTTTTGTGACTTACTCTTAAGTCATGCAATAAGAAGCAAAATACTTTCAGATACTGATATTCTGCATCTAGTAATTCAGTTCTCGTTCTGGAAAAACCAATCATTAATTAAGATGAGATCTTTAAAACTACATGAGTATAAACACTCATGTGGTTTTAAAGGTCTCATCTTAATTACTACCCAAATTATATTAGATAGGAATATTAATTTTAAGTCTCGACACAAAAACAAAATTTTTAGTTACACCGCTTTGCCTCCCGGATGTATGAAAGTGCAGTGGGTGGTGACCACTGTAAATTACCGTGAGAACCCCCGTAGTAAACTAGTACCTCAGATACCTTCTATTAACTACGATCTGTTGACACACTGATCATTGGGTAGACCAAATATCTACCAAGTTTGTTTATTACTTATGGCCATGAGGCCCGTAAGCCGTGAGCGTGACATCACGTATCTACTAGGTATCTACTGAAAACTATTTACTGAATACATCTACTGAAAACATACCCGTACCTAGCCTAGATAAAACATTTTGTTATTCCATAATATTTACTGTTTAATTCAAAATTTCAAATCATTTCAGCATCTTTGCGAAAAATCCTCCTCGAATGTTCATCAAAAGACATTGGCTAGCCTCACACACGCAATATTATTGACACAATAAATTTATCAATACTAGTCAACACATAATATTACAAAAAAATCGGCAATATAGCTCGCACACAAGGAATATTATTGTCAATATGAGCATTATTGCCAATAATATGGTATGTGTGCGGCTAGCCATTGGACGTTTTTAGTCGTTTTTTTTTTTATAAAAGTCGCGACAGCAAAGTACAAACCATAAATACTATTAGCTGTTATGATAAATGTACTAACTTTTAGGTACTGTGCTTTTAAGTTTTAAGTTGTCTAAATTTCATAAAAAAATATATCGTGTTTTGACCCCCCTCCCCTGCAGATATGCATAATGCAACCTATGCCGATGTAATCCAGATGCAACGCTTACATCTAATCTAACGATAGACTATTTTATCTATGTATCTAACAGTTATTTTATCTTGGGTAGCCGTGGAGTTCCTTATTAAAATTATATTTTTTAGAATTCATGTTTTTGCTGAAACATAATAATTACAAACATCTTTATTGAATACGAATAAAAAAATATGTAATTTAAAACGATTTCTTGCGCCATAACTTCCATAACTTTTCGGGACACTCATAAAATTTGTTATTACCTACTTTAATTTACCCCCGTCCAGTTAACTTCTAGACGATTCTCAACAAAAAATGTAAACACATAATAATAGTGGAGTTGTGGAGTTGAACCCGGGACCGTAAACGGCGAGTAATTAGTTATTAGTCGCTCGGCGCGCAGCAGCGACTCCACGCGATTGATTTCGTTGCCGCGCTGTCATTTCGAATAGCTTTTAAATTTGAAACGCGAGGAAATTGTGGACTTTTATGTTTTTTCTTTACTTTTTGCGATAAAAAATTTATACATGATGAATCCTATGTCATGTCACACAATTTGAATATTCGTATACCTATTTTAATGTTAGTACCTTTGCCAATGTATAATTATGACGTTAATAGAATATCTTATTATAATATCAAGATATGAATCTTATTTTTTTACTGAAATTGATATGAGCGAAAAACTCTAAAAAGCAATAAAAGACAGTAAAACAAGAAAATTCGTATGATTGGTCTATGGTTTTATGAAATAAGCTAAAAATAGGACTAAAGTCTAAACTGGATCAGTAGATAATTTTTATACATATTAAAAAGATTTTAAAATAAAATAAACAAAGTGGATAAGCTTTAAAAAGGAAAGAAATACTTGTAATCTGGCACTTCTCCAAAACACAGTGAAAGGACGAGAGAAAATACTCAAAACCACTAACTATTTTATATAAAAGGAAATGTTCAGAAAATATCAAAACATCTTAATTAAAAATATAGCTTTTTAAATCTCTGAACTTACAAAATTTACTAAAGTTAAATGTTTTATGTAGAGTTCATTTAGGACGCGTGTCGACTGTCGACGCACCGGTTTCAAGTTTCTAAGTTTGATTTATAGCTCTATTTTATTTAGCTGTGAGTTTCTTACGCCGCCGCGCCGCCGCGCGTCGCCGGTTCTTCTCGCCAAACTAGTTTCCGAATCGGTGGTAGGCATCATATAGGTCAATTCTATAATAGTATATTATTTAACCTATATGTAAATAAAAATTTTGAGTTCAAAATTAAAAATTGAACTCTAGACTCAAGTCTAGAGTTCAATTTTTAATGCTATATTGTCCTTTCGGATTCTGGACAATATAGTCCCAGGCCCCAGCCTTGGCTGAGACTATATGAAACGAAATCCGGAACGCCGAGGAAAATTCAGAGTACTGAAAATATAAATCTGCGCTAATACAATAGATTTTAAAATGGAAGTTGGAAAAAAGCGCGGGAATCTTTGTAAAAGGCGGTCGTGTTACTTTTGAAAATTTTAATTTTGGTCATTTTATTGTAAATATTTAGTTAGTTTTCTATAACTTATATTTAGTTTCTCTTAGTTTTTAATTTATTTAGTGAAATTTTTAGGTAAGTCTTTTTATATATATTGTAAATATGGATGTGGACCCGGGGGGGCCTGAGTGCCCCCCCTGTTGGTCATTTTATCACTGTATCAACATCTGAAATTGTAAATGAATCCAGTATGGATACAGACACATCTACACAAAGCACTATTCCCAACCGCAAACGCCCTGCAGCAACGAGGCGTGTTTATAGGAAGTGTAATAAAAAAATAAAGAAAGATCCCAACAAAGCAAAACCTGACGTCAACTGTATGTGTTTGAGTGATACAGAATTCAAAGAAAGTTTAAATAATATTCAGGAAACACATACACTTGATAATCAATCAGAGAAAAATCAAGGCCTTAGTAATCCCCGTATAAGTCGGTTGTTATACACTAGCACGGACTCCTCACCCTATGTTTTACATATACAAAAAGAATTATCATCTCCTAATAGTAACAGCAGCTTACATCCAGTTGAATTTGGTCGCCTCCTCAAAAACAATAACATTAAAAATGTTGACAATGGCAGTCTCAAAAGAATTGGAAGAAATAGATTATCTTTATCTTTTTCAGTTTACTCAGATGCCAACAATTTTATTAACAATGAAAATTTAACAAAACAAAATTATAAAGTTTTCATTCCGTCTTTCCAAGTTTGCCGGGTAGGCTTGGTAAGAGGAATTCCGGCAGATTGGAGTGACGAAGACATTTTAGCCAATATTACTCTACCGTATGGTTGTGGGAACATATTAAAAACAAGACGTATAAAAAAAATCCATTGTAAATAGTACTGTACAATTTATTAATACCGAATCAGTGGTTTTTACATTTGATGGCCAAACATTACCCAAAAGAGTATTTATGTGCTATAATTCATTACCAGTAGACTTATATATTTACCCGACCATACAGTGCTACAACTGTTGTAGGTATGGTCATGTTAAGTCCCAGTGCAGATCAACTCCTCGATGTTTCCGTTGTGGTCAAGGTCATTCTGGTGATACATGTTCAGTAGATGAAGATTCTTTATTCTGTTGCTTATGCCATGCTTCCCATATAGCGACTAGTAAAAACTGTTCTGAGTTCCAACGACAGAAATTGATAAAAGAAACCATGGCTCACAAAAGTCTATCATATGCTGAAGCATCAAAACTGCACCCTCCTGTTCCTAAATTATACTCTAATGTTTTAACATCAGCTAATTCTTCTTCTTTATTTGTAAATTCTCAAAAACAAAACTCAGTTAGCAAAAATTCTGAAAATAAAACAATCACTGAGTCATATAAGAAAACAGTATTTAGACAACCTAGAACACCACCAAAGCCAGTTATAGGGTATGATAAAAATGCTCATTTTAATTTATCCAAAGATTATAATCCACCATCTGGATCAAATGGCTCAGCATTTCCAGTTAATATTGATAACAACATTCCAGTAAAAGAATTAATAGCAGCTATAATTAATTATTTATCACAGTCGAATATTTTATCAGCATCAGTCGCACCGTCCAACGTAGCCTTAATAAATAGTAACACACCTTTAACCAACTCTAATTATGGATTTTCTAATCCAATGGAACTGTCGCAGTGCAGTAAGCAAAAAAAATGAAATTATATATTTAATAAATAAATATAAACCTCTTGTATTTGCTCTTCAAGAAACATGGCTTAAGCCAGGTTCTCTTTTTAAGATTCCTGGCTATGCATGTCTGAGAGAAGACAGATCTGATGGGTATGGCGGCACTGCCTTACTCATCAATCATCATCATTCATTTGTACACATTTCACTTCCTTCACATAATTCAAATTTTTCTATAATAGCAGCATCTGTAAATAACATTTATTTTGTCTCATTGTATATACCTCATCCATCATATTTAATATTTTTAGAAATTAAAAATTTAATTAGCCAGTTACCAAAACCATTTGTGATACTTGGTGATTTTAATGCGCAACACCAGTCCTGGGGAAGTAGTAATAATAATCAGTGGGGTTTTGAAATATTAGATTTATTAGATCACTATAAGTTATGTATTCTTAACACAGGATTTCGAACTCGGAATACTGCTCCTAATGAGGACTTCAGTGCTCCCGATTTGTCCATTTGCACTTCAAATCTTTCTTCACTTCTACAGTGGTCAGTATTGCCATCTAGCCATGGTAGTGATCACTTCCCAATTTTAGTATCACTTCCTTGTAAAAATAAAAAGCAAAGTCATAATATTCATTCATCTTCATTAAAATATAACCTGAAAAATGCAGACTGGGAAAAGTTTCATCGTGCATTAAAAAATAAATTATCTCGCCTTCCTGGTGTATCACCAGGAAATGAAACACTTTGTGCTGTTGCTCTTGTATCTGCTTTTATCGAGTCAGCAGATGAAACTCTTCCAATTAAGAATAGTCCGAAACAGTACATTCCGTCACCACCCTGGTGGGACAATGACTGTTCGATTGCTATTAAGGAAAGAAAAAAGGCTGAAAAAGAATATAATATTCATGCTACAATTGAAAACTACGATTTGTATTGTAAGTCTGTTAACCACGCAAAAAAAAATATTTAGGAAAAAAAAATCTGCAAGTTGGAAAAAGTTTTGTCAGTCAATCAGTCCAGATGTACATGCTTCTATAGTTTGGAATAATATTAGAAGATACAGGTCTGCATATAAACCACCACTTCATCCTATGCCCGATTCTTTAGGCAATGATTTTCTAAATAGATTAGCACCTCCTTCTGTTACTTCCCTCTGTCCGTCACCTATAAGTAAAGTTAGTCTTTTAGATCTTAACTCACTTTTCTCACTTCAAGAGTTAAAAGGTATTGTCACGAGTTTAAAGGACTCAGCTCCCGGCATGGACGGGATTCCCTATTCTTTTCTAAGCACGCTAGTGACAATATTCTATCTTATTATTTGGACTTGGTTAATTCAATGTTACTGACGGGCAATATTCCCAATACTTGGAAAACCCAAAAAGTTATTCCCATTTTAAAACCTGGTAAACTTCCCTCTTCCGCTTCTTCATATCGCCCCATAGTGTTATCGTCCGTTTTACTAAAAATTGCAGAACATCTTGTTAAAAACCGTTTAGAATGGTTTATTGAAAATAATAACCTCTTAGCAAAAAGTCAATTTGGATTCCGTAAAGGCAAAAGCACCATAGACAATATTGCACTACTTACCACAGATATTCGCATCGCTTTTACGGAAAACAAATCTATTCTTGCTGCCTTTTTGGATATAAATGCGGCCTACGATAACGTTAGGATAGATATATTAGAACGAAAGCTGCATAAATTAAATGTTCCTATTTTATTATGTAATTTTATTATAAACATTTTACTAGAAAGATTTGTCGCTCTGTCCTTGCAAAATGCAACGGAGTTGCGGGTTGTTTTTAAAGGCTTGCCTCAAGGCTCAGTGTTAAGTCCGTCTCTGTATAACATTTATACAGCAGATTTGGAATCACATATGTTAACTGTGGATAGTGAAATAAGTTTTTTACAATATGCCGACGATTTAGTATTTTATACAATGAACCAATCTATCGATGTAGCTGCTTCTCGATTAACACGCTCATTAGCGCGGTTAAAGGTTTGGTTAGATGCAAATGGATTGGATCTTTCAGTTAATAAAAGTACCACAGTTTTATTTACTCGAATGCGTTTTCCTCCTCCCATAGTGGTTAAATATGATGAATTACCGATTCCAGTCAACGGTCAGGCCAAATTTTTAGGAGTAATTTTAGATTCCAAACTAAATGGTAATGCACATAATGAATATATTGCGTCAAAGTGTGAACGCACTCTAAATATAATAAGATGTTTATCAGGTGTATGGTGGGGATCACATCCCTTTAACTTAAAATTGATGTATAACGCATTAATAAGAAGTGTTTTAGATTACGGAACATTCCTTCTAGAACCTTGTAACGTGGCTGGTTTTAAACAATTAGATAAGATTCAGGCAAAAGCTTTGAGAATCATTTGTGGTGCTATGGCATCATCGCCAATTAATGCACTACAGGTAGAATGTGGTGAGCCGCCCCTCTATCTTTTTTTTTTTTTTTTCATTTATTACAGTTTAAATAATACATCTAAAACATTTATGTAATAATAACATCAAGAAACCACAGAGGTTTGTATAGATGCTATTACAAGTTAGCACCAACTTATAGGTAGGTAATTAATAGTAAGTATCTATTCTATTCTACAACAAATATAAGTTTTAAAATTATACCTATTAATTTATAAAATATTTTAACAATGTTATGATGGAGAATAGGAGCTAAGCTATTATATTATTATAATGACCCGCAGCAAAGTGTTTTTTTAATTTATTTTTAATATTATTTGGTTTAAGGGATGTTTGCAGCTCGAGAGGTAAGTTATTTATAAGCCGAGGGACTAGGTACTGCGACGTCCGCTTGCCGTAAACATTATTCGCACCTATCGTACACAACCGGTTCTGCGAAATAGCTCGTGTATGTACGGGGTGATCTATTTTGCTCTTTAAAGACTCATTGAAAAAGTTGTCTTTAAGGAGCAAATATTCTAATATCTAAGGCGTCAATATCTGGCTGACAAATTTTTCATTCGTTGTCTGCAATTTTCAAACCATCCTCTTATTCCTAAACTCAAAAAACTTTTAAATTTAGTAAACACTAACAAGTTTTGGTTACACAAATCTCGTCCTTGCCTAGTAAATAGTTATGTTCGATATTTGTCCCTTGATGCCCCTACGTATAGATTACCTGTATTCCCCCTATTTAACTCTTCCTTTGAATCCCTTATTTTAGACCCAGATATTCGTTATGACATAGGTATCAAAAAATCGGACAAGTATTATGCAAAACCATTTTTTAACTATTTAACAAATAATAATTGGGAAGGTTGGCATCATATATACACAGATGCCTCAAAAATGTCAATAGGTAATGTAGGAGTTGGTATTTTCCATCTTCAATACAAAATTATCCAAAAAGTTAAATTTCCTCCACAAACCTCCGTATTCACAGGGGAATGTTATGGTATATATAAAGCAATTGACTACATTCTACTAGCGAAACTTAAGAGGACTGTAATTTTTACTGACTCTTTGAGCGCCCTTCAATCATTAAACAGATTTACATTTAGATCAAAATGTTTCCCCATAATCATACAAATTAGAAATCTTTTGCAAAAATGAAGTCACAATAACTTTTCTGTTACATTTCTTTGGATTCCAAGTCATTGCGGAATTCTAGGAAACGAACAGGCGGATAGACTGGCGAAAGATGCAGTTTCTAGTGGGGATGTTTTTCCTTATATTAATTACTGCCATGACTTGACTTCTCTTGCTAGGAACTTTCTCCAACAGGATTGGAGTAAGGTCTGGGCAGTGAGCAGTCAAAGAAAAGGAGTTCAATATAAATATATACAACCAGAAATACAGTTTAAGCCTTGGTTTTTCAAAATAAATGTATCAAAAAGTGCAACTTGATCTATAATTAGAATGAGATTGGGACACGTCTGTACACCTTCTCATTTAAAAAAGATTCACATCCGATTTGATGACGTTTGCGATTGCGGTTTAGACGTTGGTGATTTAAATCATATTATTTTTTCCTGTCCTCTATATGATCATTCTCATCTTTATTATAACCTCTCCTCTAATTCTATTCCATTTCCCACCTCTATTCAAGTTTTATTAAATTCATGTAATAAATTAGTATATTCATTTTTATCTCAATATTTAAGTAATAATTCAATTAACATCTAACTTTTAATATATTATATTTCGTAGTATAGACTTATGTATAGTAAAACTTCCTAACTTGACCCGAAATCCAAAACTCCGAAATATATATCCATCGCCTATTCCCTACCTTGTATATGGCAAAGTACACAAATCTAAGTGTCAGTGCCAATTTCAAAGAAAAAAAAAATGGAAGTTTCGAGGGTCGAGCTGTCATATATGACATTGACATTTGACTCGTCACTCATGTGTTCGATTTTCAACTCTATTGTATTAGCACATATTTCCATTTTCAATGCTCAGAATTCTCCACGGCCTTCCGGATTCCGTTTCTTATAGTCCCAGCCACGAAGTATAGATACCAGGAGTCCGAACGGTACAGGCTTTTCCATAGTAAATTGACACACAATAATAAACCCAGATCTTAGTTTACTTTTCTGCCACTGGCTGCGCTGGAATTTTGGACGTACCGATGCCATTGTGGCAGACCAATCAGCGCACAGTCCTGAATCGCGCTTTACCGGCAAAAAATCTGTCCCCTAAATTGAGACCAATAATTTAACATTACGTGCGGACTCCTGGTATCTATACTTCGTGATCCCAGCCAGCCTCAGGGCAAGTGTCGTGTCCTCCCTAATCTAGCGGTCTACCTGCCGCGGCCGGACGGCGGGCGCCGCGTTTTTGACAGATGATTAACTGAACCAAACCGGAGTGCTGATCAACCTTTTTTAATTTACAAAAAAAAACACAAACATCACCTGTATACGATCCCTGCTTACTGGTGCTTGGGCAAAAGTATAATATGTATGGTTTATAGTATATTTATGGTTTCAATTTTTTTTAAATTGATAATCCTGGATGAAGGGTATTTACTTATGGATTAAAATATAAACCTGCTTAAGAATTTTTGACCTTTTACAGCCAAATTTTCACTTACAGACTGTCAATGTCTCCACTTGTGTAAATTGAGAACCTCTTAAGTTTAAGAAGCGTTTCAGAAATTGGGAGTAACATTATATTTATATGTATAAATAACTAGCTGTTGCCCGCGGCTTCGCCCGCTCACGCGTATACAGTATCCCACGAGATCACTACCTTTTCGGGATAAAAAGTAACCCTATGTTTTTATCCAGAGGCCAGAGCTCAAGCTACTAGGTACCATACCAAATTTCATAAATATCCGTTCTTTAGAGTTCTTGTTTCCGCCAAGACGTGCGAAGCGAAGCGCAACCAAACCACCTTTTTCTCAAACAATATTTTTTGTCTTTGGCGTCTAGTATTAACTGTTACATTCTCAATACTTCGCTACTTTAAAATAATAGTTTTGTAGAGAAAACTTGTTTATAAGGTGTCAAAAGCAAAAAAATATGACAGCCACCGTCACCCACACGTGGTCATGTCACTGTCATCTATGGCCATAAACCGTACAAACGAGTAACACGTAGGTAAACACCAAATAAGTGGACAGCTAAAATGCGGCCGCCATCTTAAGGCCGCCCATAAATAAATTTAAAGTAACAATAAAGAACGCACTAACAGCTGATAATGCAATACAGTCGCGTGCGAAACGCATTTGAAAAATAATATTGTAAAAAATATTTTCACTTCGAGACCCTAGAGCTAAGGTCAACAATGGAAGCTTTTAGAAAGAGAAAGCGCTATCTCCATTTTAAAGGCCTATAACAATTGGTGCAAACATTGCCAAAAGGAAAAGAATGCACCAATGGGAACAAAGTCTTTAGTCATCGGCAATCAGCGGTAAGTTTTCGCTATTTTGGTATCTAAAAGTGTCCACAGTTAAACTGTCACACTTTTGGGGATGTTTGACATTATTTTGTCATCTTGACATTTTAAAATTTGTTTTCCGCAGTATAGTCAGGCCGCATTGAATTGACAAACAAAATGTTCTAAAATCAAGATGGCGTAACTTTTTCTTGTATGAAGACTTTTTCTGACAAATGTATATCATAGCCATCCTTAGTTTTGAAATCATTGGTTAGGTACCAATGACTAACTTAGTATCAAAAGTTGGAAAACTTGAAATCGAACAAAACGGCAACTAAAAAAATACAATTTTCTTGTTGTATCAGAAATTGGATTTCTACACAAAGACACAAGTAGCGACTTGTGCAAAATAATCTGAAACTACTTTTGTCGGTGACAGTACGATGCATCATCCGGTTTTTACAATAACCGCTTATTTAGCGCAGTGTTGCCCACAAAAACCGAAAATTTACAACCTAGAATGTCTGACGCTCTCCAAAAGTGTTTACATTTCGTCGCATTTCGTACAATTTATAGTTTATGTTTTAATTTTCAACGTAATAGCTTGTCGACTGTGCAAATTTACGAAAAAAGAAATATATTCCACATCATTACTGGCATCCATTTTCTGACTTACAGGTCCTGAATTCGACACTTCATTATATCCATATTGGGATAAAATATAGCGTTTTCGGCATAGATATATAATATTAAAAAGAGGGTTTTCAGCTTCTAAACTCCCCGGGGGCAGGGATGCCGCTTGTGTATACCCGATAATCAATGGTAATGTTTAAATCAGTGCAATAGAATTGTCAAATATAAAATGAGAAGAATATAATTTATTTAACCCGGAAAGACGAAAGTACTAATCGGTAATCGCAGTCTTTAATAGTTTTAGAATTGAAATAACTATATTAGTTTATTTAACTATAACCCGACTATGTATTATATATAAGAATCTATTGACACCTCATTTATTAAATTCATGTGGAACAAACGTACATAACTACATATACAATCACACATACATACATTGACTTCCAAAATCATTACTAGGGAAGGTGCTACGGCGAAGCTAAAAGAAAGTTTTAGCTTCGCCGTAGCACCTTCCCTTATTCTCTTTCTATGTTGTCGTTAAATATTTAAGGAAGCGTTTTAGCTACAAATATTTACCAAATTAGTCATACATACTCAACATAGTCGGATAGCGTTACCATTTGGCGTTTTTTGTGGCAAAAAAAACAAAAAAGAAAGGTCGACAGTTCGGCACACCTGCAGTTACCAGTATACTGTGCCGAGACTGCCAAGTGTCTATCGCCATACAGAGTAAAACAAAAAATGTTTCACTTTTTACTAATATCTTTATCTTTAATATAATATTAATTACTTACTATACAATAGACATCTAGGCATTTACCTAGTAAACATTTTATATAAAATGAGTTTTTTTTTTCATTTTCAGACACTATATTCTGTAGAATACAGAACATAGATCATGGTTAAAATGACGTGTAGAATTGTCAATTTCTAATTATAAAAAAATTGGCGCAAGTATTGTAATAATTATTTCCTGTTAGTAACAAGTTAACAACCTTTTCAATTAAAAATATGTTACTAAGAAACCTCCGAATTGTGAAGCAGAGAGCGAGCTGATGCTGATGAATCATAGCTAAGAACATCATGTCAGCTTTGAAACAAAAAAAAAATTTGGGAGCTACGATACCACACACATATACACACGTTTTATTATACTATAATCAGGAAACCGTACGATGATATGTTGATTAATATATTTTAAACAATATAGACGTATATTATAGACGAGGCATGTTGAGACAAAAAGTGTCTCCAGTAAAATGGCCCCAATTTTTAAATTTTTGGGGCCATTTTGAAATTCGAAGTATGGTGAAATCAATATGGCTGACATTTGAGTTATGATCAAAACCAAGATGGCGTTTTCCTGTATGAATTTTTTTTCTGCTAAATGTACGTGATAGCCTATCTTGAGTTGAAATCTTTGATTTTAAACCATTCAGATTTAATAACTCCAAGCAATAGGGCTCCTCCTTAGGATAAACGTCAATTTTTCTATAAGTTTATTATTTAATTTCGGGTATTTCAACAGATTTAAGTATCTTGTGAACTTGTCACAACGCGGCAAGAGAGTAGAACACACCCGAGGCAAAGAATATATATTACTGCCCGAGGCGTGCAATAGCCACCAAAGTTCGAACTAACTAATTTCAATTTTCAACGCGGCCACATGGAAACTCAAATTCAAGTAAAACAATCATAAAACAATGGCAAATTGAACGGTAATTTTTTACTTGTCGCTGACAAATGGCCGCAATTAATAATACTCACGTGTGCCCAACCGTTTGTGAAGCTACGTGCTAAATGTCGCAGGATAAGTCTGATGATATCGAAAGATGTATTTTTTCTATGAAAAG
This sequence comes from Glaucopsyche alexis, assembly GCA_905404095.1. Lineage (NCBI taxonomy): Eukaryota > Metazoa > Arthropoda > Insecta > Lepidoptera > Lycaenidae > Glaucopsyche > Glaucopsyche alexis. Next base: position 5,688,727 of record FR990062.1, read on the forward strand.
TTAAAATGTGTCGAAAAATTAAAGATGAAGAAAGAGACGCTAAATATTTAGAATTCGTGTAGCTAAAACAATGGCTTTTCATGACGTGATTTTTTTGATTTCATAAACAATTTTATGATTTTTGCTATAAAAGTTGCAAAACAGCCTCAGAATCTACTAAAAGTACTTAAAACACTTGTGTGCAGATTACAGATATAATTATATCTTAAGATCTATCTCCACATGTTTGTTCAGGTAGCCGAACAAAATTAAACACCTGTTCACACGATCAGGTGTTCCGAACACCCTATTAACAACGGCAACCCTCGTCTAGAGGTACTTTTGACATGCACAACACACATCGATGGTATATTTTCAACATCTTTAACAGAACTCAAAGTAAAGCAGCAATGTAAGGTTCATAGAAAAAAAAAAATCGTTTTATGCGATCTGTTCCAAACGCTCTACAAATTCATTGTAGGAACATTTTCATATTCTACATAATACATCGATGCTTTAGTAACATATTTGTTACTACACGCAAATGTAATAAGTATTAAATAAAGTATCACCCGTACATTAATTCCAAACGCCTCATACATTCATTGATATTTTGACACGCCTGCTCCCGTTACGAATTTGTTCATTTCATGCTCTAACAATACAATTCGTCAAATATGCACTTGTAAAGTTGTAATCAACTGTAGCTAAATGTTTTTTTTAGTCACGTGATATTTCGTAAAGTATACCCAAGTTAGGAAAGGCGTTTGGTTTTTGATAACTTACAAAATAGACTTATCAAGTTTTTTTTTTTTATATTTGACTAGACTAGAGGGACCATTTAAAAATATTTTATTTACACTTTAAAAAAAAAGTATTGTAGGAAAAGTGGTCGCCTGCTGGAAAGCGACTGCCATCACCCACGAACATAAACTAGAGGAGTTATAAACCGCCACTTTAATGCTCTAAGCCCAATCTTACTTAATATTATAAATGTGAAACTTTGTGAGGATGTGTGTATCCATATAAATGTGAAACTTTGTGAGGATGTATGTATGAGGATGTTTGTTACTCTTTCACGCTAAAACTACTGAACGGATTTTGATAAAATTTGGTATGGTAGTAGTTTAGGACCTGGATTAAAACATAGGCTACTTTTTATTCCGAAAAAGTACAGTGTTCCCAAGGGATACTATACTTACGCGGGCGGAGCCGCGGGCAACAGCTAGTACTGAATTATACGTGCGCTTAAGGCCCGTATTCGGAGACGCGCCGCGCGAAGTTTAGGTTTTTAGCGCTACTCTCACAACGATCGAGCCTCGCGCCACAGTATAAGGCACAGTAAACCATCTGCATACAAACGTGCCGCGTTTCGGTATCCGCAATTCCGCACGCATGCACACACCTCGTATAATAATTTTCAAGAACACCAGCCAGCGGGCTTAGCATGGCGATCCGAAGAAATAAATTTAAGTAAGAAATATTCTATCCAAATAGTGAGTTGCGAAATAGTTCTTAATCCATGGCAACAAGGTTGTCAATAGAAATCAACATTTCTAAACAGACATATGTATTTTTAAAATGGCTGTCGCGAAATCTTCTGTGAGAAAAGAAAGAGAAAATTCGGGAAGAAAAGAAAGATTGTTTCTCAACGACAATGAATCGACCTTGCTGCATATTTTGCTACAAATGGTATCTCTCATTTTGTCGACTCTTCGGTGTTTCCACGATGCGCATGCTAAGCCTGCTGCTCCTTAGCAGAACCGGTAAACCTTCAGGTACCATACATTTTTTGATCCCACCAATAGTCGTCACCAATACCCCAAAGACTTCCAGAGTCAAATTTAAAAATGGCTCCAAAAATTTCAAAAGTAGGGCCATTTAACTGGAGACACGTTTTTCAATATAGCGTTTTCACCATACGTCAAATTTCAAAATGGCGTGTTTCGTGAGAAGGCTATTGAAGGGGTCAAAAAACTTTTTGAGGGGGGGTTGTTGAGGTTTTTGAGGTATATCCCGGGTCCCGTTGGGGATTCAGAGGATCTGATGGAGCCAACTTATAGGGTTCGTTCTCCCGATTCCAATGATACCTCACTCGAGGGGTCTGGGGGTCCAGATGACTGAGATATGCCTCGAGGGGATTTTAGGGGGAGGGGGAGGGAAAGGGGGAGGGGGAGGTTTCGTGGGAAGGCTATTGGCGGGGTCAAAAATTTTTGAGGAGGGAGGGGGGTTGTTGAGGTTTTTGAGGTATATCCCGGGTCCCGTTGGGAATTCAGGGGATCTGATGGAGCCAATTTATAGGGCTCGTTCTCCCGATTCCAATGATACCTCACTCGAGGGGTCTGGGGGTCCAGATGACTGAGATATGCCTCGAGAGGATTTTAGGGGGAGGGGGGAGGGAGAGGGGGGGGGAGGGGGAGATTTCGTGGGAAGGCTATTGGCGGGGTCAAAAATTTTTGAGGGGGAGGGGAGTTGTTGAGGTTTTTGAGGTATATCCTGGGTCCCGTTGGGAATATAGGGATCTGATGTAGCCAGATTATAGGGCTCGTTCTCCCGATTCCAATGATACCTCGCTCGAGGAGTCTAGGGGTCCAGATGACTGAGATATGCCTCGAGGGGATTTTGGTGGGGGGGGAGGGGTGGTATCGTGGGAAGGCTATTGGTGAGGTCAAAAAATTTAGAGGGGGAGGAGCGTGACTTTGTACTTATAGGGGTGGGGGTGGTTTTTGGGGTGGAGGGTTGTTGGGTTTGGTTGATTGATGATGAGAGAGAAAGAGAGAGAGAGAGACAGCGAAAGACGCCACACTAGCAAAAACTGTCGTTACAACTTTTGGCCTTAATTTTTCTCCGTCTAGCCCCCTTTCGCAACGCGCGATAAGGAACTTCGTTTCAAAAGATATAATATACTTGCTCAACAGAACACGTCTTGTATCTATCTACTATTATATTTTATACTGTGGTTTGATCGCGATCTGTGGATTCGGCGTAAAGTGACGTGCTCTCTCTTCGAAGTTGCGTGGCGTACTGACCGCCGCGAGCGCTCGCACACGTATTTGTGGAAACTCGCCGGTTCATAGTAATTTGTATGAAGAATTTGAGCGAAAAAATTGTGCAAGTTTGTGATTTCTTAACACAAAATAAGAATATATTTACTAAGAAATTAAAATTTCATTTACTTCTTTATAGTTTTAACTTTATTATTTGATAAAAATAGTTTAATAATTCTTGATAATTACGACTCAGTTGTAATAATACGGGAGTGCGATTTACACGTTTTCAGTGATATTCAGATTTTTTTTTACACTTATCCATAAATACTATCTTAAATTCGAATGTTTCAGCGGCTAGTAACATTCATTGATAAGCCGTGTGATTTTTTTCAAGGCTGTGGAGTATCTTTTTCTGTATAATTCTCTTATATTCCCGACCCTCGATTGCCGTAATGGGCCCTTAACTCCCGCTAAAACGCGCGGATAAATCCCACTATTCGCTAATTACGCGCGCTTAGCTCCTACTAAAACATGCACTTAACTCCCGATTAAACGCGCGTTTCACTACCGCTAATACACGCGCTTAACTTCTAATTAAATGCGCACTTAACTCCCGATTCAACGCGCGGCTAAATCCCGCTAATACACGCGCTTAACTTCTACTTAAACGCGCACTTAACTTTCGCTATAAAGCGCATTTAACTTCCGCTTAAACTCGCGTTTTCTTCGCATAAACAAGCGGGAATCTCTTTATCATCAATGTCCCATCGCATAGATAACGTATGCCCGTTATTGTTTAGAAATGCCCTTTCGATGTGTGTCAGCGCCGCACCTGGCGCAAGGTGTACCAACCGCCAAGTGCCAGCTATCTACTTGGAGATCCTTGTGCGAAACTTTACTTTCTTCGTTTTATTATAATAATAAAATAAATTTAATGATAGAATCGGGTAAGGACCATGTTTCGGTACGAACTAACCGCCACTAACAGACTGGCTTCACCGAAGAAATACACAGAAACCCAGAAACCGATCAGGCGAATTGTCATTTGCCGGACTTCCTTATATTATAAACTAGCTTTTGCCCGCGGCTTCGCCCGCGTGGAATAGTTTTTTTTTTTTTGTTGTGTCAAAGTTGGGCAAGCGAGGTGAAAACGAGGAAAAAAGGAAAAAACCTCACAGGAGATGGACCTGGATGAGCCCTGACGGAGAGATAAAAAATGATATAGACTTCATCAGAGACAGATATTTAATTATGTCTCCGTGATACACCGAGTGAAAACCGGCAGCGATCACCGAATGGTGCGAGGCACATTAAACTTAAATATCAAACTTGAAAGAGTTCGCTTGGTGAAGTCTACTCTCCGATCGTCTCAAACCGGAATTAGAAACCCCGAAAGCTTTTAACTCGAGCTACAAAACCGTTTTGCTAGCCTGGAAAACTACGCTTCAGTGGACGAAATCTAGGTTCGCAGAGACTATCCATGCGGTTGGGTCAAAGTACTGTGAAACCCGCCGTAGAGGTAAGCCACAGAAAATCTCCGACCACACGTTTACACTAATGGCTAGGCGACGCACCCATTACTCTCCAAAAGTCTTTGCGGTACGATATTCGTCTCTTTAATACTAGAAGTATTGAGGACATAATACAGCGAAACAAGGGCTCAAAAGTGTTTGCAAGAGACACGTCTGTTGGGCAGAGCCGTTTGACGAAGCTGAAGACAGAGGATGGGAAAGTTGTGTCAGCCAGCCTGAGGTGCTCGCAGAGGTCGAGAGTTTCTATGAGCAACTTTACACCTCAGTTGCCAAGCCTGTCGTTAATCTGGCTGAAGATCCTAGAGCTAGAGTAACCCGACATCACACGGAAGATATCTCGGACATCAGCCTGTACGAGATTAGTATGGCTCTTAAACAGCAAATACCTACCATCAATAATTCGAACGCAGCTCGTGTCGACTTCCAACTAATCAAAAATATTATTAGTGCATATAAATATAGTGTAAATTTAGTGTTAATTACAGCTACAATACATAAATAACTAATTTATTGTTAACAATCCTCGCCGTAATAAATTTAGCAAACAATCTTCGTGATAATAAATCTATCAAACATGGAACACCGTGGGAATATCAACTTAATTAATGAAATATATCACCTGTAAAGAGAGATACTAATTTATTTGATTATTTCACGCGAAGGACACAGCGAGAAGTCTGGGGCGAAATTGTTTATTATCTCATGGAAAGATTAGGCGAGAGCTCTTCTTTCTCGTGAAGAGTCATCGAGCGAGATGGATGAGGCGAGACACACACTTTGACGTTTCTCGGGGATTCTCGGCAAAAGTCTGGACATAGGACAAGGCATGTCAACATTAGTCAAAAAAATTCTTCGCACAAGAAAATACTACTGTCGTCTGTTGAAAACCAATCGTATTACGATGTCTACAATCGAACTACACATACACATCGTACGCTTACTATCGTCGGCCGTGATGGCCTCGATATCGGGCTTTAATTTTTTAAAAGATGGACGGGATATAAATATTACAACAAATAATACTGCGCTTCTTTTACCTATAATATTATATCCCGTCCATCTTTTTTACTCGTCCAATATTCCAGCATTTTACAGCGCAACACAGAACACTGACTTCTATATTGTACAAAAAATCGAGTGCCCCAAAGATTTTTTATAAAAGACCCGTGATGGAGGAAATCATTTTTTCAGAGTCGGCAAAGTGAGTGCTAAGGTAACATCATTTGTACTACAGTTACTAGATAAGTATAGGAGAATAATCACATAATAAAAGGGCATAGGCTATTTCTCGGAAAAGCTGTACCGTAACCAGCGATGAATAACACATAAATGTCAAATCAAGTTGGCTGTGCCTCTATTAAGGCCGGCCTCTTTCATAAATATAACCGCCGTCATTTGGAACCCGGTAAAATATATGTATTTTAATTTTTAAACCTCAATGGAACTTTGAAATCAATAATAATATCTTATTATTGCTACAAACCGTTTTCAACTTATAACCGACTGCTCACGTCTCCGTTGTAGAGACTCGGTCTCAATTTTCTTCTCAATAGGGAATATGCATAAAATATAAAAATAGCTTAAAACATAATAATATTATACTAGACTGAAAAATAAAGGAAATGGCGAAAAAAATTTCAATATCTGTTGATAAATGAGCAAGATATGAGTGGTCAAAGTTTGTACTCTATCTCTTTCTAGCAAAACGAAATTTAGTATGAACTTTCTATGAAAATCATGTTACGTGACGTCACGATACACGTCCGATCTCTCTGTCTAACAGACTACTTTAAACGTTCATATCTTAGTTATTTTTAATGATATCAAAAAACTGATTTTACCATACGATTTACCAAACAAGATAGATCTATATAAAAAAATAAAAAAAAACGTGCATATTCCCTATTTCACCAATCTTCTTAAAAGACGCTTAACGCTAAACACAGATTCTTTTCTTTTTCTCTCATTCAATATTAGAACAGGGCAGACAGATCTTAAGCCGTAGCTCACACCTAAACGTAGGTTTGACGCGTTGATGAAATTAGGCCCACAGGATTAACTTTAACCCACAGATCTGGGTTAAAGTTAACCCTGGGTTCGAATATCATGCCTTGTCTTTCATAAATACGAAGATAACATAATAATTAACCCAGGGTTAATTAACTTTGAGCCAGATCTGTGCAAGTAGGCCTTAGAGGATAAAAGCTACATTTATTTGATGTAAAAACGCAAGATATGCGTTTCACGTGGCTTAGACCCACTTGCGCCAATCCGGGTTAAAGTTAACCTGGGTTAAAAAAACATGTTATCTCTCTCGTTCTTCGTATTTGTGAAAGAGAAAGCATATATTTTAACGAAAGGTAAACTTTAGCCCGGATCGGCGCAAGTAGGCCTTAGACGTTAAAAAAAAACAATTTAGAACTACGTTTGAAATAATATGTTCTACGTGTCAATTACATGTGTTCTAATGTGAAAATATGAAACAGGGTCAAGGTGTTACGTAAGTCGCTACAGGTGGCCAACAATCACACATTAACTAACAAACTAACCCCTATAACCGCAGCTTAGAGTCCAAAATGCGCTGGAAAATATCAACTGTCTCCAGTAAAAAGGTGTCCCTTAAGCATTTGTTATATTTTACGAGTATTTCGCCGATTATTTGATAACATTAGTAGCTTCATATGAAGCCGATCAACCAAAACCACCTGGCAATCAGCTGGTCGCCGAACATGCCTCATATTATGGTCATACATTATAGGAATTATTATTTCGCTTGTAATTGTCATATTAAAACAGCTGCTCAGTAAAAATTGGCTATCGCAAATTGGTATGGGGACTTTTGAGAAAGACTGTGACAGTAGGTCGATTCTGATATAAATTAAATCTTCCTACTACTTTTTAAAAATCCTTCTATTATTATAGATCTTAAATTTTGTGAGATGATGCTTAGATGGATAGCTGGATGGATGTTTGTTACTCTTTTATACAAAAACTACTGAACGGATTCCGATGAAAATTGGTATGAAAGCAGTTTAAGATGTGGATTAACACATAGGCTATTTTTATCCCGAAAAAGTAAAATGTTCCCATTGGATACTGTATTTCTGCGAGCGAATTATAATAGAGTTTCGGTGCAGTCTCGATATGTTAAAACAGCAAAACGGTAATCTCATAAACATCAAACCAACATGTAGGTACCGGGTTCGATTGGTCCAAACTCCAGTATCGGTTTATGATATCAAGACGATTTATTTAGGTATATTAATGTAGGTATTATATTGTAAGTAAATTGAAAGTCTAAAGTTAAATACAAGAATTGGAGGTTCTTCGCTTCAACCGTGCTTTAACTTTGTATCATTGGATTTGCTAGTGCACCTTAGGATGGATGAAGTACTAACAGTGGGCCCATAAGCAGCTATCTGTCTCACAAAACATGAATGGCAAAAACCCGATGAATAAGAAATGTGTTACTACGGATATTCCAACATAAAGGACGATAATTAAACCATACATAATAAATTTTCAATGATGAATAAATTAGCACTAAAATTTTACGGCGTCATAGAAATGGAACACCTTAGTATCATACCATGCTACGCAGTACGCAGGCCTTTTTTTGAAAAATTATTTGAAAATAAAAAAACATTTGAAAAACAATTATTGTACTTATCTAATCTATGGTAATTAATAGATAATTATTAAAAATATGCGGCCTCGCGTTCGCACCTTGAGTATCAAAAGAAATGCGTTGAAAAAGTACGTCTAAAAATTGCTAACTACACATTTCAAGTAAAAGCAGATGTACTTATATTTTTAATCAACCAACCAATGATCATAAAAGCTGCCCTACCTTTTAATTACTCACGCAAAGTACAGCATTCTTCTGCCGGCTGGTCTGTGCTAGGCTGTATAGCCAGGTGTCAAAGTTGACTGTTTCACAAAAATAAAAAAGTTAAAGATCACCCGGCTAAAAATCTGTGCAGGTGTTCGAAATTCGAATTCGATCAGGCGAAAAGTCAGCTGTCCGAAAACAACTGTCTAATTTAGTCGGACATTAGTTAATTGAAATTGGCGATCGTCATCAACGATCATCCATCGCCATCTGGAATCAATTATTATTTATTTTTCATACAAAAATTTATGGTATAATAATAGTATGACACTATAAAATAAATAAATAAATAAAATAAAATCCATTTATTTTCAGACAACATAGTCCATAAATAATAATAAATAATATGAGAATTAAAACTTAGTACTTAAACCAAAATTTATTAAAATAGTTAGCACGCTCCCTATCTCGCTACCCTAACATGTAACTCAGTGAGTCTGCGAAGGAGAGCAGTGTCAGTTCTGTCTCCTATCATTCTCAGGACACTATTCCGGCTCCCCCGCACTCGGTGTACTATCGACGCTACTTTTTTACGCATTACCGCGTAAAAGTCGTCTACTTTTGCATCAGCAAACATCCCGGATGCACTACAGTACCGAGGGAGACGGAAGAGAGACCTGAAAATGTTATTATAGAGAACACGCAAGGCGCTATAGGTGCGCTGTGTAAAGTTGGCCCACAAGCCACCAGTATAAAACGTCTGACAAAATGCTTTGAAAAGCGTAATTTTGACAGGCGCCGTACACCTTGCAAACCTGTGCGCCAACATATTACCACGAACCGATAGCGCCCTGCGTTCCCTCTCTATATCCTCTTCGTCACTTAGACAGTCTGTCACCATATGGCCTAGATATTTAAACTTTGTAACACGACTTAGGGGTACTCCGTTAAGTAAAAGTGGTGAAAAAGAAAAATCCTGAAAATTGAAAATATTACTTTTACATTTAAATATCATGTACTCACTTTTACTAACATTGTATTCCAAGCCGTGTTCAATAGCATAGTCTTCACAAATTTTTAATAGTTTTCTAAGGCCGCTAATTGAGGGACTCAGCAGTACCATATCGTCAGCATAGCTTAAATTATTAACACATACATTATCAATATGGCACCCAATATGAGTATTGCTGAGTTCCTCAATTAATTGGTTAACATAAATATTAAATAGACGAGGAGAAGTCCTCCCCCCTTGCCTAACGCCGTCAACACTATGCCGTCGTTAACATATTAATTGTACTTTTAATAGCTGGCAATACTACGAATAAAACTATTTATTTTTTTCTGAACAGGTACTTATCAAAGATAGTATCGTTTTTAGGATTTCAGGGCAATTTTTTTCTTCTACGTCTTGAAAGCAGTCAAATACAACAATATCATAAAAAAAATTAAAAATTAAGTAAATCCCGTCATTGTCTGTGTTTGGCGGAAAAAAGAGCTTGACAAAGCTTATTAGCGCTGCTAATTATTAATAAATTCAGTTGTCGGCCAGGGCCCAGGAAACGTTAACACAATCCGCCATTTTGCTGATTTACCGCTTAGTGATCGCCATTTTGCTTACGAGCGCTTTCGAGCGCTTTTTTCCGCCAAAAAGAGGCAATGTCAAGCAGTAGGCTTGCTGATGATGATGAATTATAGCTAAGAACGCTCTCGGTCTCGTCAGCTTTCAAGCCACCTCTGTCGTGGAATGTTTTGCTTTCGTCGGGGGTTTAAAACGGAATTCGAGAATCGTTCATTTAAGAATTTGTAATACCATTTTTACTTCACATAACATAATATTATTATCCCATCTTTAACATTAGATACCATATTTTTACTTACTATAATATTATAATCCCATCTTTCATGTATCCAAAGCTTTACATTCCTTTCTTTTATCTTTACAACTTTAAAAACTGCCAGCTGCTATATTAATTTTGCTCCTTTTATTTTGGCGGCAACTTACAACAGTCATATCTTTTTAATAGTGTTCCATTTTTAAAGGGACATGTCGTAAAATTAAGTGCAATTGCCATAAAATATGTCAATAAATTCTGTATTTCCATAGATGTCCTACAATACATCTATCGGTTCGGATCGGATCGGTTAGATCTGGAAAAATTAGTTTTTCTTTCTTTTTACATGTTACTAAGACATTTTGAAATTTTCTGTACAGTCACGTCTAGGTAGGTTGTTAGTGGTAGAGCTATTAATAAAATCTTTCACCGTTCATCATCTTCTGAATCTTCTGAAATCAGGATGGCGTTACTTTTTCTAGTATGAATATTTTTAATAGTGTTCTATTTTTAAAGGGACATGTCGTAAAATTAAGTACATTTGCCATAAAATATGTCAAAATATACTATATTTCCATAATTGTATTGTAGAGATCGGTGAGATCTGGAAAAAAAGTTCTTTCTTTTTACACTTTACTACGAGACATTTTGAAATTTTCTGTATCGTTAGGTACCTGCCTATTAAAGTTTATAGCAAGTTTATGTTGTACGAGTACTTTTAAAATCTTAGGGTATTCCTCATAGAACAGGTCATCTACACAGAAAGGAGAGCATTAAGAGACGGACCAATAGTAAAATTTTAATAATATACTATCAGGGCATCTAATTTATAAGCAGGTTGACTATTGTCATAATTTATTCATATTATATTATTGTTACGTGTTGGGGTTCGAAGGATTTGGAGAGAAAGACCTGCTGACTCTTTTGAGGACTTTATTTACAAGCACTTAGTCCAACATTAAGCACTAGGTCCAACACTAAGCACTAGGTCTAAACACTAAGCACTAACGGTGTCCTAAGTCATAGCCAAGTCGTCGGTTTCACTCACTGGTATCACTCTTCATCACCAGTTTTCACTTATCGCCGCTGTTTCATTTCGAAGGAAGCTCAAACTGAACTCCTGATCACTAGTTTTCACTTATCGCCTGTTTCGCTTCGAAGGAAGCTCAAACTGAACTCGCTCGTATTTCTGCATATAAGTACGCTACTTTTCGACAGTATCGAATGAGTTGTCGCGACGACTAACATATACTGACAAAAAGTAAAGTACTTTTTTTGCATGGGTGTGCGTGAGCGCATGTGTAAACTTGAAGTAGCGTAGTTTTTTAGGCTTCACTTCATACAAACGCCATGCGCTATCTTGGTTTATTATTTGATCTGAGATTGCTACAAAATTTATGGCTACTGAATTTCTGATATCTCCGAACTTTGCTATGCTGAGTATGAAGTATGAACATAAACGCTGTGTTCATACTTCATACTCAGCATAGTAAACTTATTTGATGCAAGTCATAGACGTATTATATTAAAATGTAACTTGTAAACTTATTATGTGGTTTTTTTTAAACTTTTTTTAATGTTTAAGTAAAAAATAATCCAACTTTTTGTGACTTTAAAATGCATCAAATTCCAAAACGACACATAAAATTTCTTTTTACTTATGCTTTTATCAAGTTATAATACTTAATTATTTCTGAATGTTGAAAAAAACAAAATTATTACATTTAGGAAAACACGCAATTGTTTTGTGGCTGCATGCCGTATTATTATTATACAAATAAATTAAAAGAACACTCTACCTGCTTATGATTTACATTCCCTTGTAGTACACATTATTCAGAAAGGCTATTCCTACTGCTGTTTGAGAAACCCACCCACAATTCCACAGGTAAGGAATTTTATAATAATTTAATTTTTGTACGGCAACACTGTAAATGAGATACTGATAAATTAAAATGTAGTAATTACGCGGGACAGGCGTAGATAATTTATAATAATCTGCGGCCATCTTTGACATTATAATATCCCCAATTAGACCTAATTTGAGCGCCATAACTTATAGAATAAGAGGAATTAAAATACTGCGACATTGCAATTTAATTATGATAAGATCTCTGATCTAGGGAATGACATTGCAGCTCAAACCATTGAATCGTTAAAATTATCTATTACAAATAAATTAAATTGATGTACATCTGTTTGAAATTTAAAATAACAACATTTTACTTTATGCATATGTAGGTAAGTTTAGACGGTACTTTACATAAAAATTCTGTTTTTTTTTGTATGTCCGTCTGTCTGTCTATTTGTTACGGCTAATCTCTGACATGGCTGGACCTTTTTTCACGGGAATTTAACAGGCAGACAGCTGATGTTATAAGGAGTGATGCTACTTTTCTTAGGGTTCAGTTTGAAAAAATAGGGTTCCGTTTCCGTTAGTTCTACGCAAACGAAGTTGCGGCCACCAGCTAATATGCAACAAATAGAATGTTAAACATCTTAAAAAGGTACTTAACTATTTTATTAGATAGTAGGTAATATGATAGATAACTAAGTAATTATTAATATGCCGACTGTATTTTATTTTGCTATTACTCTTAAGGATAGGCTTGATCTAGGTGCTTACTTTGTATCTAAAGTAAATTACTTGGTTAAAGCTTAAAACTTAGACGACATAAAAAGAAGGCTAGGTAGTAGGAGTTGAAGCTAAAAAGTTAAATTACAATCGATACCTAATAATTTTGTACCTTTAAGCACAGACTAGAAAATATATAACGTCTTCGAAAATCAATTACGGATACTTTGGGCACATGGTTCACTGCTTGTGTAAGACGTTTAGGCAAAAAATATTTGTCATATTTAAAGTAAAAAATCATCTTATGTATACCGATTACCGACCTCTGCAAAACACAAACTCGCCCATATAAAGAAACAATTTTTTTTTTCGAGTATGACGATTATTTTTCTGCTTAAACGTCTTAACATAAGCAGTAGATCATATGCCCAAAATATCCGTAGTTTATTTTACCGAACCTTATATAAACTTATGTACAGAAAAACAGCTTTCATGGAACGAACCAAATTTAAGATGATAATGATAATAAAACATAATATAATAAGTTAAAGTAACGCGCTATGTGCATAATACATACTAAATTACGCATTATATATTTTTATGGAGAAACAAAACGGTCACTAAATTTATATCTTCATTTTATAACGTTAACTTTTTTTCTTGACAATTTATAGGGTGATACACAAATGTCGAAGGAAAGGTGTGCGCACGCGCACCGGTTCGACTAATTTAATATACGCTTTTGCGCAATTTGTCTTCTCCCAGTCATTTATCTGTCTCGCGCGAGTCTGTCCGTGTCTAGATAATGCCTTATGAGTGTCATTACAAATAAACCAGGTCTCGTTTTGGACCACGCGTATACAGATATACTGGGTACCTTTTTTCCCGTTTCAAAAAATTCTATATTAATTATGTAATATTGTAATGTACCTACAACTGAATCTGTACACGGAAGTATTTGCGTTAATGCTCAAGTATTTGTACATAGGAAAATATTTTTTCGAAATCTAAATAAGTTCTCTTTACAGTTCGTGCGTAAATAAAGGTGTTTATCTAGCCGCATGGGTTGCGACTTGCGGGGTGGACAACGCACGCTCCGCATCGTCTTGAAAAATACTATAGAAATAGAGTGACAATAATTTTAAATTTCAATCTTTTTTTTCTGAAACGGAATAAAAAAATCAGCCTGTATATTACAATTTGACACTACAGAGCCATACTTTACGATACACCGACTAAATCAACATATTTGTTGAGAAATATTGCCGCGAAAATTATATTAACTTTTTTCCTCGAACGCAAAAGGCGAACATAAAGGATGACAGCTTTTGAGTAAATTGGCTGAGACATATGACAGACAGACAGACGTACACGAGTGATGTTACTGCCGTTTTGTACTGTTTGGATGTTAAAATAACAAAACGTAGTTTGGGAAACAAAGTTGAATCCTTTTTCAAACTTTTTCAAAATTTGCAAACTTTCAACTAGGCAACTCTATACGACCTTCAAAGTCAATATGACAAAGCAAAATTTGTCAAAAATTTTGTGGAACTCGAAAAAGTAAAAAACATCATGTGAACATTTTATTTATCATATTAGTATTAATTAATACATTATCATTTTTTATCAAGTTACTAATAGCAGATTATTTGAATTTTTATAGGAAAAAGAATCTTATAATAAAGCCACCCTTAGATCTTTTGCCACCGTTTCGCAAATTCAACTTTCGTTTGCCAGACCATTGCCAGACTCGTGAGTTTTTTTTAATAATAAGTTATAATTAAGGCCCAAATATACATCTAAAATTAACCTACATAAACAATAGAGAACAGACATTATAGCTATTACTTACAACAGCTATTATAGCTACAGCTTATAGCTACATAAATTAATTACAAAACACACATGGCGAATAGTTAATTAAAAAAAAACAAAATATTCTCAAGTTGCGCAACTTTCGTAACAAAATAGTAAAAGATGTTCACAATCATAAGACATGTGTTATCGACAATCGTACATAATATATTAAACGTTTATATACTATAATTATGAAGTTTTGACTTCCAGTTTCCACCTTTCGCAGAACCAATGGTCCGCATTGCTGCTTGCTTCCTATTTTGGTCATAAAATGCGACTAAATTATTTTCCGTGCGCAACTTTCTTTCTAATTATCCGAACGCGAACGTCAAAAATTCCTGAAGCTTCATCTTAAATTACAAAAACGGCGAATAGTTTAAAATCTTCAAGCCGACATGGGAATTAAAAATATAATTGTCATTAACGGTTTTTTAAATTAACTTATTTATTAAGAGATGTCCCTTATATAAAATTAGTCCGCTATTTAATACTAGTGATGATTATTGATCATCGATATGTAGAAGGTGTAAGAACTTTTTAAGTCCTGTTACAGGATGTCAAAACAAAAATCCATATCCATACTAATATTATAAATGGAAAAGTGTGTGTGTCTGTTTGTCCGCCTTTACGGCAAAACTACTGAACCGATTGAAATGGAATTTGGTACACAGATAGTCTATAGCCTGAGAAAGGACAAGCTACTTTTTATCGCGGGGAAATGTGCGGTTCCCGTGGAATACTTTATTTACACTTTCACGTAAAAATTACTAAACCGATCATCATGAAATTTGGCACAAATATAAAGTACTAGATGACGCCCGCAACTCCGTTACGCCAAAATTCGTTTATCGCGGCGGAACGTACATTTTTCCGGGATAAAAAGTATCCTATGTCCTTTCTCGGGTCTCAAAGTATCCCTATACCAAATTTCATCAAAATCGGTTCAGCGGTTTGGGCGTGAAGAGGTAACAGACAGACAGACAGACAGACAGACAGACAGACACACTTTCGCATTTATAATTTATAATATTATATATAATATATATATATATAATATATATAATATATATATATATATATATAAGTTATAAGTATATAAGTATATAAGTATAAGTATATAAGTATAAGTATTTATAATATTAGTATAGTATGGAGTATGGATATCACGGGGAAGGACATAGGCTACTTTTGATCGCTGGACATATACGGTTCCCATGGGTTCTGTACTTACGCGGGTGGAGCTAGTCTTAGATATTTTTGGAGCGTAATCAGTATCTACACAATTCTCGTTCCAAAAATATTATATTATGTAGGCTGTACCCTTAAATTTTGACTAGATAAAATATAATATAAGGTCTCCGAAAATCAATTACGGATACTTCGGGGACATGATCCACTGCTTATGTAAAGACGGTTAGTAGTTAGGTTAGTTCAAAGTAAAAAATTATCTCATGTATGGGTGACTCCGCAAAACAAAAACTCGCCCATATAAATAACAAAAAAAAAATTGTATGACAATTATTTTTCTGCTTAAACGTCTTTACGACCTTTGTACTGAGTTTTATGACCTTATATATGTGCCAAATTTAATCAATATTATTCCAGTAGTTTCGGAGCCTATTCAATACAAAAAAGCATACAAACAAACCACTCCTCTTTGTTATATTAGTGTAGATTTCAACAAATTATAGTACATCGTCAGTAACCTACACCCATAGCTGGGCACCGTTAATCAAATAGTTAACTTCGTTAATCGTTAATCCGCTACAAAAAAAGTTAGCTTCGTTAAACGTTAAAGCGTTACATTTCGGAAGAATTAACGCAAGTTAACGTTAATCGTTAATCCGTTAATATGTGTAAAATTGCATTTTTATATCGTTGCGTTAGTGAGTGAATTTATAAAACCTGTTGATTTAGGTTCTGGAAGTTTAGGAACAAAACAAAATACTTGTAAAATTCAAATATGTAATTTAATCGCCGGGCATAAGGTTCATATTTCCCTTCATGAACATTAACATGTTGAAGTCAAATGTGGCCATGGATTCTCATCATGACCGGTTGAATCCGATTCCATGTCTTCCATGATATGGTTTTAATTACTACACTGCACAGTACACTTTTTCTATCTTACTAAATTATACTGCACTCTTCTTTATCAACTCGCAAATTATCATTGATAGTAATTTATCCTATCAAAAACATAAATGTGAAATGAGAGCCAAGTTCAATAATCTATACTAATATTATAAAGCTGAAGAGTTTGTTTGTTTGTTTGTTTGAACGCGCTAATCTCAGGAACTACTGGTACGAATTGAAAAAATATTTTTGTGTTGGATAGTCCACTTATCGAGGAAGGCTTTAGGCTATATAACATCATGATAAGTTCAATACGAGCGGAGCACCAATCAAGAATGTTACAAAATCGGGGGATTTTTTTTCCTTTTGAGGGCTTTCGCTGCGTACGCTGCGGAAACAGTTAAAGTTTCGCTAAAATGATGTATGACAGAATTGTTCCTCTTTAAAAGTTCTACAAAAAAGTCCGCGACAGTATATGTCTATCTTTCAAGGTTGGCTCACTATAACCTTTTTATGGTAACCAAAACTGTTCTAAAAGTAATCATTATTTGTGAAGGTGTTTTCATAAAGATGATATTAATCCTTATCCAAGTAAATACGTTATTCATTACAAGCATTTGATCTAGAAGAAATTTGCCATTTACATCATTTGATTTCAATGAGTATTTTAGAAGATATCGCAGTAATAAAATAATCAAACGCGTAATTATAATGTACGGCGCGCAACGCGGGCGGGCAGTCGTGAGGTGGAAGCGCTTCTCCTTCTACGTAAATGAAGTCGCGGGTAAATTTTAGCGATATCCCAAAGTAACTGTTCCACGCGGACGAAGTCGCGGGCAAAAGCTAGTATCATATAATATGCCTTGGTTGTTGACTTCAACGACAAAAGAATAATATAATAATAATATCTATGGTGTGAAGCGCACACCACGTCAGTCTGGCCCCGTGGTAAGTATCCGAAGAACTTGTGTTACGGGTACCAGACAACGGAAATATATTTAATACTTTTTTATACTTTACTTATATTTAAGATTTTTATTATATTATACATATATTTAATACACATCCATGACCCAGGAACACAGAAAACTTTTTTGTTCCCTGGCGGGATTCGAACCCGCGACCTCCGGCTTAAGCGCCACTGCGCTCACCACTGAGCCACGGAGGTCGTCGACAAAAGAAGTGAGATCTAAATGGGTGCCAAGTTCAATAGTCAGTCCTGTTTATTTATAACAACATAAAATATAGTTTCTTCTCATAACTTACTTGGGTAATATACTGTAGCTTAAGGTCTGACTCGACTAGTTCTCATATACGAATTATTATGTTCGATGGCTAGTTTCTACCAGCAAGCCAAATTTTCGGAATAATAAAATAAGAACCGACAAGTAACAGGTTTAGAACTTCCGAAGGCTATAATATAAGTCAGACAGACTTCGTAGTCAGACCTTAGGCTACAATATATTATCCTAAGTTATGAGAAGAAATGATATTTTATGTTGTTATAAATAAATTTCAGGACTGACCATTGAACTTAGCACCCATTTAGATCTCACTTCTTTTGTCGTTGAAATCAACAACCAAGGCATATTACTTATATCATATTATTGAACTTTGCTCTCACCTCACATTTATGTTTTTAATAGGATATCATTACATATTTTTACATAAATTATTAGTAGGTACTTACTTATTTATAACAAAATTAATACCAAAGTTAAGTGTTCCTAATAGAATCAATTAAGTGAAAAATTATAATGAAATGATAAAAATTTACCAGTTTCTGATTTATTCCTTTGTATTCACCTAATTACCTATATGTATGCCAAATTTGAACATTCTAGGTCATCTGGAACTGGGTTAGAGTTTTGATATATAGGTCAGTCAGTGATAAAAATGTCGATTTTTGGACGATAATATCTAAATAACTGTTTGAGATCTGTTTATAAAATTTGGAGCACATAATATGTATCTCGCAAGTCTCAATATATGAGTCAAATTTGACACGTTTATGTGAAATAGTTTTTGAGTTATGAGAGGTCAAAAGTGGCTTCAAATGGTTCGTGTAATATTACACACGGTGCTGCTCGCCAGTTCTGTTACTTAAACTTGGCTTGACACGCTACTGAACCTGTTTTTCGCGCCGCGCCGCGGTGCCGTCCGGTAAATAGTAGGCATTGGATTAACGATTAACGGACTTCTCTTCATATTAACGGAAGTTAACGTGTCCGTTAACATTTTTAGAAGTTAACTTAAAAGTTAATCCGTTAATCAAAATGTTAACTTCGTTAATTAACGATTAACGGATTAACGAGTTAATGCCCAGCTATGCCTACACCTACCTATCTGTTAAAGCTAGTAGTTAGTACGCATTTAATTCTGGGTGGCTAGAGTAAAAAGGTATTTAGAGAATGTTTATGGACAGCCGGACGGACATAAAACGTCTGCTATGTAACCGCGACTTACTCATATTACTTAAGATAGCGGCCATATTACCTTCACTTAGCCCTTAGTCGTTTTAAAGAAATTTTGCGATAATGTGAAGAATAAAGTTTTGAGATCAAATCGTTTTATATAAAACTACGATAGTAGGAGTATTTTAGTAAATATAATAATAATGATATCTATGGACACTTTTACACCACGTCACTTCTTGTAACAGAAGTTCTTCAAGAACTTGTGTTACAGGTACCTGACAACGGAAATATATTTAATACTTATGTTTAAGAATTAAGATTTTATTATGTTATACACGTCATGTTTAATATACAACCGTGACCCAGGAACACAAAAACTTTTTTGTTCCTTTGGCGGGATTCGAACGCTTGAGCATCGACGCGTTCAACCACTGAGCCAAAGAGATCTTCAACTAATAATTAATCGACAATGAAAATATTAATCAAACATTAACAATAATTAACATAATTATTTTTAACAAACAGGCCAAGAAGCTTATCCGTATCGCGTGTATCAAAAATGTACTAACTGCTGAATAACACCATACTAGTAGTGATTTAATGTTATGATAGTCGGTAGTCTTGGTATTTACGTATAAAGTTCTTTAGGTATTTTTAGAAGAGGCGTTTATTAAATCGCGCGATATACGCTTGCACACGTGCTAGGTAGTAGTTTTTTTAGGTGCAGAGTAATCCTACTAAGCCTACTAATATTATACATGTGAATGTTTGTGAGGATGTATGGATGGATGAATGAATGTATGGATGGATGGATGGATGTTTGTTCCTCTTTCACGCAAAAACTACTGAACGGATTTTGATGAAATTCGGTATGGTAGTAGTTTGAGCCCTGGATTAAAACATAGGCTACTTTTTATCCCGAAAAAGTACAGTGTTCCCGAGGTATACTATATTTACGCGGGTGGAGCCGCTGGCAACAGCTAGGCCTCGTATAAAGACCAAAATATATAAGCCTTCGACTAATAGAACTTGAAATAGAAGAAGTAGTCAAAAGCGTTGTTTAGGCCCGTGAGTTAAACCCCCCCTTGTAGAGCTCGTCAAACGCGCGTTTAGAACGTGCTAAACGCGCGTTACCCGCGTGACAAACGCTAGTGGTGTGTTACTCTTTGGCCATCGAGTGTTTGTACCGCTCACCGCTCGTGAGTCGTGACTCGACAAACGCGCGTTATCAGCGTGTCAAACGCGCGTTATCAGCGTGTCAAACGCGCGTTACCCGCGTGTTAAACGCGCGTTTTAACCCGCGTGGTGTGTCCGTGTTTTGCGCAGCGCAGCTGGCGCGCCGACCGGCGAGAGACCGCAGCGAGCCAATTTCACAGATTCGTCACCGATTAGCACGCGCCCGGCGCCAGCCACTGAGACTGTGCTACATTGGCTGCTTAATCTATTACAGTAAAATCATGTTGCTAATGGCCCTCGGTCTTCCTTCCTTCTATGTAAATGACAGACGTATGAAAAATGACGATTGCTGTAAGATAAAATCGTGGTCGTAAACTATCTGAATTTATATTTTTCGAAAAAAAAAAACATTGGTACTTATAAAGTAATTTGGGTGAGTTTGGTAAGGCATTGGAGACGCTTAACATTCATCAATCGAATGTCTTTTTGTTAAAAATAAATACCAAATATATAATTGCCGAATATTTTTCATATATTCGGTACATATTCGTAGCCCTGCTACGCTCGTAGACCCCTACATATTTTACACTTTAACAATCAGGGATAATATTATAACCTGGTTGCCGGGTAGCCGGTGCCAGGTAGTCGGTCGCGAAATGTATGGACATGTACGATAGCTTTCACACGTACCGGTGTTCACGGCCATACATTTCGCGACCGACTCATGTCGTATTGCAGACGCACTTAGGGTACCTGCAAATTACTATGCTTGGTCATCGGGTGGGGAGAGGTTTTAGGTTTTGTTCACCTAGTCAATATCTTTTAGGAAAATCTCGCGATACGGACGTTGGTACTACGAGAAAAAGGGGTGGTTAGGGGGGAATATTGATAATAATTGGTTGCGTTACAAGTAGTACGGGTAATTTCCCTAATAGTTCGCTTGCTTTTGATGAAGGCACAATTTTGGAACATGGCGTAAACCAATGAAATATTTTTGAGTACATTTGATGGCCACTTAAAAATATAATGTCAAAATTCGTTGCAGCGTGTACGTGTCTGAGTAAAGTCCCCACTGTTGGTATTTGATTGTCCTCTTATTCTGAGGGGATTTTCTACTAGGCTAGCCTCCTGCAGGCTTAGCATGACCACCGTAGAAATCGGTTCTGTCCACGGTGGACAAAATGATAGATTGACAAAGGATAGTTGTCAAATTGTCATTTTGTCGATATTATATGTCAATATGTCTATTGTTGTGTAGACAAAATGCATTTCTATGGTGGTCATGCTAAGAGTGATTGCATTGGGCGCCGGATTCCGGCGGGCCCGAGAAAATTCAGAGCACTGAAAATAGAACTCTACGCTAATAATATAGAGTTGAAAATCGAAGTGCTGTGCAGAGTGAAATTGACATTTGACTCGACACTTGTGTGTTCGATTATCAGCTGGCAGCTCTATTGTATTAGCATATTAGTAATAGTAATAGTTCTATTTGCAATGCTTTGAATTTTGCTCGGCTTTCCGGATTCCGGATTATTATCCCAGCCTTGTATCGTGATTCCCGAGCCAATGTGCGTGGTACGAGTATAGAAATGCGAAATGGCGCCACTTCGGCGCCGCGTGCACTGCGGAGTGCACCAACTGTACCGCGACTACAGTCGGCAAAACAAGCGAGTGTTTTTTTTTTTTTTAGTTTTATTCTAAAAGGGCTGACGCCTGCTAAAGTAGGTCCTAGAACAACAGCGGTGGTTTCACAAATAGCGACACCAGTAACATAATATATTATGGAGTTGCTTTTGTAATTGGTTGCTAAGGGTCAATGCACACTGAAATGAAACGCTGCAGCTAAGATAGCTATTTAAAATTGAACTTTATTCATTACACACGAAGATACACGTTTCATTGTAAGAGTTCGAATGTCATATTGCACCGCACTGCACAGCAGTGGCGCACAGTGGGTCGAAAATCGGCTTTCATAGACATAGAAATGAAATCTCGAAAGTAATAGATTTTTTTATGGATATTGCTTCAGTTTAGTATTACTATGTAGAAAATGAAGTTTGAGATAATTTGGCCCAAAAATGAGGGAGTAATAATTTTTTTACGTAAAACTTGTATGGAGCCAACATGAAAAATTCAATTATTTCAAAAACGGCAAGTTTAACCGTAATATCCTGACAGATGGTTATAGTACTAATTATTCATGATTTTTTGGCATACATCATAATTATAACGGTTTTAGCTGCTCTTTTTTTTTTTTAAATCGTCAAAATTTTTGAAAAAAAGTCAACCTGTATTATTGCACGATTCGATAGTGTTACTAATAAGGAACAATTTCTTGAAAGTAATGGTATACGGCAAACTTGAGGAAAGTGTTGAATTTTAATAAACTACTTCATATTTTGAACAAATGTATGAACAATTATATAAAATGCTAAAATTAAGCACTTTCCTTAACTTTCTCACATATAGTTACTTCCTAGCAATGAGGAAGATGTAAATCAAAATTTATTCCCCTTTTTCAGCCCTAACAAAAAATTTAAGCAATAATAAGACTAACTGTGAAAAAATTGTGTTGATATCACGAAAATTGAGTTTTTTATAAGCAAATCAATATGGGAACGCGCGAAAACTGATTGCGCCCGTCGAGTAATGGCTGTGACGTCACATCGCCGTGCGTAGCTAGCTAACTATGCAATGTGCATACAGTATGTTTTTGACACGCGCTCTGTAAACTTACCTTCGTTCATTTCGATTCATTTTTATATATTATTATAATAAATATGACTTAATAGGGAAAATTGTTAAATTTAAACAAAAAATTAATACCAACTTTCAAAGTAAAAACGCACAAAAGAGTATGAAATAAATTTTATTTTCTAAAAATAATTCTCCTTTTAAATTCGGCTAAAATTTTAACTATTTCCCTACTCAATCTTCTTAATTTTGAAGTCTGTGCCAGCCCAAACAATATCCTGATAAAACAATATTTTATAGAACTCACATTTAAGTTGGCGACCAACTTCAAAATTATGCAAATCGAGTAGAGAAATCAAAAATTTCAAACTCAAAATGGGCTATGAAGTACATTATTGTGATAGAACAAATCTTTATCAAGTAAAAGTTACGCTATCTTGGTTTTCACCATACTTCAAATGTCAAAATGGCCCCAAAAATCTCAAAAATGGGACCATTTAACTGGAGATAGTATACGTCTATGAGAGAAATAATTAAAATTTTTGCCGAATTTAAAAAGGGAATTATTTAGAAAATAAGATTTTTTTCATACTTTTTTGTGCGTTTTTACTTTGGAAGTCTGTTTTCATTTTTTGTTTCAAAATTATAATGTTTTCCATTTTTAGGGCTCCACTTAGGGCACACAAGGAACGCTTATAGTTTCACTCGCTCCGTCCGTCCGTCTGTTATACTTCCGTAATTATGAATATTGATGGATGAAATTTGGTACAGTTATAGATTGTGTGTAGATCTTAGGTTTGGCATAATAAAATAATAATAATTTTATATTTTAGGGGTAGCTCTGAAGGGGGGATGAAATATTTTTTCATTCTACCCCATTTGTGGGGTATCGTTGAATAGGTCTTTTAGAATTTAGGTAAGGTTTCTTTTAACATTACTTTTTTACAAAGTCGACTATTTTCGAGTAATCAGCCTCCAGTGGTTTGTAAGTTGGTCCCCCCTCCCTTAGAATTTCTAAATTATAAGAGATAGAAACTTGTAAGCTTCTATGCTAATAGATCATGCTAAAAACTCTTTAGGAAAATTATTTTAAGCGAGATCGGATAGTAACTTTTGAAGTAACTTGAAAAACCTATTACGCGATTTCCAAACGTGTGTCTTTAAAGACTGAGTTCTGTTCAATGCTTTTGGATCTAGGGTATACCCTTGGCACAAAATTTTACTTTTTGGTATGATATGCTTAATTTACTTCACATTGGCCAAATTCTTAAAGATGTACCTATACATTTTGAGGAGTTCCCTCGATTCCTCATGGATTCCATCATCAGGTTTCCACTTTAGTGACTAAAGTCTAAAAGGGCCAATTTCAAATTAGGGGCCATCCATAAATAACGTCACACGTTAGGGGGGAGGGAGGGGGTCGACGAAGTGTGACATTGTGTGACAAGGGGGTAGGAGGGGTCCTAATTTTCGTGACGTCACATTTCAAAATCTATTTTAATCTAAGTGTTAATATAGTGATTATAAGTAATAGCTATATGATATTATGATAGCTATTGCCCTAGTGTCGAGACCCCCCAGCCCCAGTGATGTTTAAGAGATCATAATGTTGTTTTTTTATTACATAAGTTATTTTTTTTTCGCCGATAAAATGCGTTTCAGCATCCCACTAGGGGATAGCGGTCCTACCCGTGAGTATGTGAGACTCTGCTGCACCCGAAAAGATGGTGAATGGGCGCAGCCCCTACTCAATAAAAACTCGGCGGTACTCCACTCCATACCACCCTTGGCGGGCCACGGGATCGATCGAAAGACGATCCATGCGTCAGATGGGCATATAAAAGTTGGACCTGTGCCTAATCTCTCGACAGTCGTGTCGGTCATCCGTCCCACCAATTCAAATTAAACAAATTTCGGAACTGCTGTTTTAATTGAATAATTATTTCTAGATGTAAAATTGTAAAATGTGACGTCACGCTAGGGAGGGAGGGGGTCTCACAAATGTGACAAGGACGGGGGAGGGGGTCAAAAATCATGAAATTCGTCTGACGTAATTTATGGATGGCCCCTAAAACTCGAGAACGGCTAGACCGATTTGGCTGATTTTGATCTTAAAATAATTGTATCAGTTCAGGGAAAGTTCAAAAGGTGAGAAATTAATAGCCCTAACGTATAGTAATACAGGGTTATTTTTTACCAGTACAATAAATCAACATACGTAATAGTTGTCAAAAATAAAAAATACTAGCGATTTTTGTTACTACCCCTTTGGAACAAAAAAACAAAATTATCAATCCCCGAACTTATCCGCTAAACTAATACAAAATGTGGATACGTTACGCATCTATCGATGCTTTGTTGCCAACTCGTGCGCCGCCCGGCCGATCGCTTACCCCACCCCGCCGCCCCCTACCTCATACCGCACCCGTTGACGCCTAACTACGTTAACTACAGTTAGTGCGCACATGCGGTATTAGATTGGTTATAGGATAAAATAATTGAAATGAAAAAAAAAAATTTTTTTTTGAGAAATGTACTCTATTATCGATACCAATGACGTGGTAAAATTTATTGTACCGATGAAAAAGTATTCCTGTATATACGTATATTAATATAATAATATATACGTTAGGGCTATATACATATATAGCCCTAACGTATATCCGCCATCTTTTTTTGGATGTCGGTTAAAAAATACTAAAATATAATAGTCAATCTATTACATTTTGTTCATAAAGTTTTTTGTCGAGATCTCAAACAAGTGACTACACCATAAGCGAGGGGAAAAAGTAGGTAGGGAGTTTTTTGTATTGTCTTATTTCATCTTTTAGGTTTCATTCAATAGATTAAATATATTTTTTAAGTAGGTACCTAACATATCTGCGAGACTCGTGTTTTATTTCTCTATGTAAAACCCATTGTTTAAAATACATTGTCACTAAAATACTGAATTCATTCTGAGCATATTCTATAAACTAAACATTTAGTAATGCAAAAAAAATGTAGGTAGATGTTTCGTATTTATTTAGGTACCTACTCAGTACTTACATTAAAATATTCTTCGCAATAAATGTCTACTGATTTTGTAGCTATAACACTTTTTTTAACACTTTACACAACTAATTTTCTCAGATTTTGTCGTTGGGCACATGAAAAAAGTATTTTTCTGGAGTGCTAACCGTTGTATTATACATAAAGGTGTTATACAATTATATCTATATGTTATTTTATCACCATAATTCCAAAAATTTCAATAAAACTTCAAAATTACTGCACGAGTTCCTTACCGCGGCGGTCAGAGCCGGCGAAATGACGTCACGCGTTGAGCGGTCAAGCTCGCGCTGATTTTAAAAACATCCAACTTTAAAAATTAATAAAAAAATCAGTTTTTGAGATATCGAAAAAATTCTTTCACTAATATTTTTTAGATTTTATTTTTGATTTTTATACATTATAAAATAATTACACTCATCTAGCTCATTGTTATTTACTAGCAAGACTATCGAATGCTGCAATAATACAGGGTGACTTTTATTCAAAATTAACGGATTCGAATCCTTACCAAGGATGTTGACTTGTCTATAATCTGATAATGCAGTTATATTCGTCGTACACTGTGAAGTGAAGGAAAATTATGTCACAGCAATTTCTTCCCAAAAATACTGGATTTATAACTTTTTTATAGAAAAATTCTATCAAGCCAATGAGAAAAATCCAATTATCTTCAAAACGGCAAGATAAATCCTAATATACTTGCACGTTATTATAATACTATTTATTCGTGATTTTTTGACATAGTTCATGAAACGGTTCTATTTGCCATTTTTTTTAATCATCGAAATATTCATTTTGAAAAAAAAAAAGTCACCCTGTATTATTGCACCATTCGATAGTCTTGCTAGTAAAGAACAATTGTTGGGAAGTAATTACATATTATGAGAAAGCTGAGGAAAGAACTAAATTTTAGCATTTTATATTATTTTTCATACATTTGTTCAAAATATGAAGTAGTTTATTAAAATTCAACACTTTCCTCAAGTTTGCCGTATACCATTACTTTCCAGAAATTGTTCCTTATTAGTAACACTATCGAATCGTGCAATAATACAGGGTGACTTTTTTTCAAAAATTTTGACGATTTAAAAAAAAAAAGAGCAGCTAAAACCGTTATATGATGTATGCCAAAAAATCATGAATAATTAGTACTATAACCATCTGTCAGGATATTACGGTTAAACTTGCCGTTTTTGAAATAATTGGTTTTTTCATGTTGGCTCCATACAAGTTTTACGTAAAAAAATTATTACTCCCTCATTTTTGGGCCAAATTATCTCAAACTTCATCTTCTACATAGTAATACTAAACTGAAGCAATATCCATCAAAAAAATTGTTACTTTCGAGATTTCATTTCTATGTCTATGAAAGCCGATTTTCGACCCACCGTGTGGCGTGAGGTTCCTATAACTCCATGTCTATCGGCTTCACTTACCACTTGCCTTTTGAAGACCCTCAGCCAAATCCCTACCTACTACACAGGCTTGGGCTTCCCTAAGAAGGAGAAACAGCATTTGCCACTGCTGCACAGCACATGTGCAGTATATGACTGATGTCATACGAAAGTGTATCTTTTTTATAGTGAATAATGTATAATTTTGAATAGCTATCTTAAATATGCAGTGCCGCGTATAATCGCAGTGTGAACTTACCCTTAGGAATCACGCTAACCAGGACAGTGGCTGCAACAGTAACTGGGATGCCAGTAGTAAAATAGAGGGCTTTTGTAGAGTAGCTAGTGGCTCAGCAAAAACATTTTTGTAGAGTGGTGGGCAGATTCATTTCACAATGGCTATGTTCTGCGGAAAATAGCGCTAACAAAAAAATGTAAGCAAAATGGCGACCGCAGGCATAAGCAAAATGGCGGATTATGTTAGCAGTATTGAAGTTAGCAAACGTGTCCTGGCCGATAATCTATATATGGACGCTTCACACCACGTCAATCTGGCCCCGTGCTAAGTATCCGAAGAACTTGTGTTACAGCTACCAGACAACGGGAAGTATATTTAATACTTTTATACTATACACATATTTAAGATTTTTATTATATTATACACATATTTTATATACATCCATGGAACACAGAAAAACTTTTTGTTCCTTCGGCGGGATTCGAACCCGCGACCCCCGGCTTGAGCACCAACACGCTCAACCAACTGAGCCACAGAGGTCGTCAATCTGTTTTTTTTTTCTTAAGCGCTAACAACGCTATTTTCCGCAGAACACAGCCAATGACTACGTAGCTACTTTACCACACAAAAATAAATAAATCAAAAAATATGAAGATGAACCGTAAAGTCAATTACGTATATGTAATGTAATAACTCCCTAACGCCCGAAATTAATAAAATATCTAAAATTTTAAATTGACTTCAATCTGAGATTCGTCAAACAAAAATTGACGTAAATTGACGTGAAATGAATGCTAGAATCGTTGTAATGTATTGAAATCTTGATATCAGATAGCTCACATAAGATTTAGATTGATTATTTATTTCGGGCGTTATTTGCAATGCAAAAAATAACTATAATCGAACTGTAATCGAACGTAGGTATATTAGTGTTCCTTAAACGTGAGCGAATGTAAGTATTCTGTGGTTGCGCGCGTAGCTAGCACAACTATTAACTAATATTGTGTTTTGTCCGTACATTATAATTGTCTTCCTTTTGTAGAATAGTTAGTAAGTAAGTGAACTCAATGTATATTGTCTACACAACTCTAATAAGGGTTAGAGGCAGTAAATGCCAGATTGTAATATTATACAGATTTATTTAAATAAATAAATATATGTCAAAGACTTTTTGTTGCTTATTGTACTACACATCTTTCACGCCACATACCTACAGTACTAGATACACAACTGGCTAACTACACGCGTAGTGCGTACTACATTTTTAGAACTACTACTTTAGTCAAATATGTACCTTGGACCTTTTGCCTTGTGAATGACAATACGAATCGACTTTAGAATTTAGACATTTACCTCCACTAATAAAAATGTAAATTAAATAACGGAGCTAATCAATGTTTCTGTCTTTGTCTCATACGTTGGAAAAGTCACTACAGAGAAAAGAGCGAGTGCCGAGGACCTAGATCAGTGGTCCCCAACCTTTTTTTTACGCGGGCCACAAACCCGTTGTACTCCTGGTGTCTCGGGCCGCAACCAAAATTTTTTAGGGGCAAAAAAATATGTTGTTTAAAAGAGATGTTTGTTGATGCTCTATGTACACCACATAGGTAAATAGGAAAAATATAAGGGAATTTCATAAAAATACAAAAAAGTAATTTGAAGAAGGGTATGTGCGTACAAAAATGATTATTTGAAGAGTTTTTTAATGCAAGAACCCTATTTTAGGGCGGCCATGACAGTTGTTTTGACTTGACTTTTGACGTAGTTGATAGTTTTAGGAAGAGACATCTTCTTGAGTGTCATACGTCTTTCTTTGTGAAAAGTCATGTCATTGTCAAAATGATATTTGGTTAATTCTGATCTAATCCGCCATGTTTTATTTTACGTTGTAACTTGACGCTCTCCTTGACGAATTTATTTTAAATGTGCATTGAAACGAAGTGAAATAAAATAAAGGATAGGAAACAGTTACTATATTATGTTGCTACATTTACATATAGTGTACATAGGGCTGGCCCACGCCTCATACATTTCTAGAACATCTCTTTTAACGATTTAATAATAGAATAACACAAGGTAGTTAAAAGAGTGAAACTAAACATTTAGGATGAGCTAACGACACAAACTAAAATAAAATAACAAATATGTATTATAATAATTATGTTCACTCAGTGAGATTTTTGGAATAGGGTTGTGTCCTAAAGTCGAATATCACATTCATACCAATTAAATTTTAAAATTGTTGAATAGCGATACATAAATATAAAAGAAAAAGTTATTTAGGTTAACGCGATAAAGAATTATAAGCAAATAAAAAGTATTGCCCATCTCTTTCTCGCAAAACGATTTGTGACGTCATGCCGTGCTACCGCCATACATTGTATAAAGACAATTGTATGGCGGTGGCACGGTGTGACGTCACAGGCCGATATGTCGCTCTCTTTCTTATTGTAAATTTAAATTGTTTGTATCTTCGTTAATTTTGAAGATTTATAAAATTGGGTTTTAAATTGTTTACTATCATGTTGTCTAGCATTGAATAGACGAAAATTATTTTTTTTGTCAACTAGCCTATTGTGAACGCTTTTTCACAACTTTATCTAACGGTTACAAATTTCACGCGGGCCGCAGATAAAGGCCCGGCGGGCCGCATGCGGCCCGCGGGCCGCGGGTTGGGGATAGCGGACCTAGATTAACCAATCAATAGTTTAAATATTTTTAACAGAGGATAGACCAATCTTATAACTTACCTATAATTAAAAAAAAAGTAACCCCCGAATTTTTAAGCAGTAATCAATCAATCAATCAAATCGTTTATTTGCGAGAATCTATACTAATATTATAAATGCGAAAGTGTGTCTGTCTGTCTGTCTGTTACCTCTTCACGCTTTAACAGCTGAACCGATTTTTATGAAATTTGGTATAGACATACTTTGGGTCCCGGGAAAGGACATAGGAAACACTACTTTTTCAGGATAAAAAATATTTATCCCGAAAAAGTAGTATTCCGCGGGATAATGTATTTACGCGGGCGGAGCCGCGCGCAAAAGCTAGTATGGTGTAAATGTAGCTTCAAACAAAAAAACTATATCAAAATCGGTTTTCGTCCGTTTGGGAGCTACGATGTCACGGACACACACAAACAGACACGTCAAACTTATAATACCTCTGTTTTCGTCAGGGGTTAAAAATTATATAATGTGTTAAAAATTTTAAAAGTTACAAATATATTATTTTAATCAAGTTGTTTTAATGGTTTTGTCAAACAGTCATGGACTTATGGGAAAAAAGTTTAGAAAAACTCTTTCAGATGTCACGCAGCACAAGCTGCGCCTTTTGGGGAACTGATGTTTTTTTTACCCGACTGCGCGACGCAAAGGAGTGGTAATGTGTTTATCAGCCTATGTATGTATGTATGTATGTATGTATGTATGTATGTATGTATGTTCCTTTGAAGCACTATACAGACCAAACGCCTGGGCCGATTTTTATGATTCACACGTCAATCGATTCCTCTTAGTCCGGCGAGTGTCACTAAAGACATGAAGTTAGTGAAAATTCAATATGGCGACTACTGGACGCCATATTGTGAAAATGAAAAAAATGAAAGTCAACAAACTATATCAACTATATAGTGGGGTATCGTTGAATAGGTATTTAAAAATCATTGTTAGTTTTCTCTCAACATTTTTCGATTCGACTAACCGTTTAGGATCTATATCGATTTAAAGTTGCGTAACAACCATTCTCACATTCCAGCGCAATTGTGATGTAGGACTGATGCTGATAGGAAATCCAGTCTGGTAAATAGCTAGCTAGGTACTCATAACTAAAAAGTATAAAATAAAAAATAATAATTTAAAAAATTTAAAAACCCGACTGCGTAAAAAGTAAATTTTTCAATGGATCCTGACTGTTTAGTTGTTATGTTCCAATAGTATTAATTCAATAATATATTATAGAATTCTAGACCACCGGATATCTAAGTGCTTGTTTTTTTCTTTTCAGTTTTAATTATGTACCTACTTAGTTTGGTTCACTTTTTACGCAGTCGGGATTTTAAATTTTTTAAATTATTATTTTTTCATGCAAAGTAAACAACATGAAGCAATGAAAGCCGTTTTTATGTTTTCAGCAGTGCTATTCTCTAAGAACATTTTCATATATCTCGACAGCTGAATTCGCTCTGAGTGTCAAATATCATATACAAATTTTACACTCACCGCGGATTCAGCTGTCGAGATTTGAAAATGTTCTTAGAGAATAGCACGGCAGATCTAATAATTTGACTTTAGAATTCCTGTTTCAAAATAAGATTATGTCTTAAATTAAGAGTTTGGGGTCCGCAATCAACAATACAGTGTTACAACTTATAACTTAACCCTTTCCATGGGACTCATATATCCCAAAGCTTAAGCTACGTTTAATTGTTGTAAACTGCAGAGGGTTAACGGGTTTTTCAATATATAACCACTTACGTACTAGCCCCTGGGAGCATTTGCAAATGTTGTTGGTAATTGCCACATAGTTATTGAAAATTAGTTTTTTTTTCTGTCTGCTTTAACTTTTCGTAAAAGAATAACTTAAATACTACTTACTACATTGGACCAGGAAGTTTTTTTTGCCAGTATTAGGACTAGGAAGCGAAGGCATAACTAAGGTTTTTTTATGAAATGGACCAGAAAAGTGGAAACGAGCAAACGGATCACCAGCAACACCAGAGGAGTTGTGTGCACATTTACTCTTCTGCAGGCTTAGCATGCGCACAGAAGACACACCGAAGAATAGAAAAAAATAAAATATCAGATTGAAGAAACATTAATACCATTCGGAGCAAAATAGTTCTTATTGTAAGACAGCAAGGTCGATGTATCATCGTTATGAGAAACAACAATAATTCTATTCTTCCCGAGCATGAGCTCACAAAATGGTAGCAAAATGGCCTCTTTTGACAACTAAAGTAATGGTATCTACAGACACACGAATTTGGTACGGAGCGTAGAGCGGACCATATCCGCAGACCGAATCCGGTGTCGCTACACACGCACGGATTTGGTACGGTGCAGTGGACCGAAAAGCTCGACACTCGTGTGTTCGATTTTATGCTCTATCTATTGCATATAGCACAGAGTTCTATTTACACTGCTGTTTTTCAACGACGACGATGATGTGAATAATATAAAAATAACTTATCTTAATCTGATTTCACTTGTCGTGTGTCTGTAGATGCCATTACAATTGTCAACTACTCCACATTGTCAAGGCGGTCCAAGACTAATTTTTTTTTATATTGCTATTTAGAAACGTTGACTTCTATCACAGTATCTTCTATTGACGACCTTGTTACCCTGGATAAAGAACTATTTTGCAACGAACTGTTTTGGATAGAATTTTTCTTCTTTAAAATTATTTCTTTGGATCGCCATGCTAAGCCCGCTGGTTCTTAAAATCCCAAACCCTAGGCCTCCGGTTATCTCACTCACTTGGCGTTTTCTGTGAAGCCATAGGTATTTAATATTTATCCTATCGTGTGTATCTTTTGTTCCATATTTATATTGCCTTTCGGAAAATATAAGATTTTTTTCTGATTTAAAACAAATGTATATAATATGTTCCCTATTAATATTATAAAGAATAGAGATAGGGATTCAAAATAAACTTTATTCACAACACAAAACATAAACTTAGAAAACTTAATTATGCCGCGGCGTGTCGCGTCGCCTCTCGCGTGAACTGACGCTTACTATTAATATTGACACAATTTGTGACAACTGAAAAAGTTACGATATCTACAAAACATGTGTTTAAACTGTTGTACAATTTTAACTTTAAACCATCTGTCTCAATACATACAGTTGACATTTGTACATACGTACAGTTTTTACAGACAAAAACCAAGTAATCGCCTGTCTTAACTTTTTCTGAACAAATAAATTCGTCATGAATTTGCTCAAAGAAAAATAAACCGTATCACAGAGAGTATAAGAATGAATTGTTTATTATGTAAAATTTGAAAATATGTCTAACCTATAACCCAATATCTATTACTTTATATTTATTTGGTGAAATGTCATCATAGCGCGCTGGTTTCTAATGTTTTGAGCGTTTTTTCTTTAAACTAATCGACATATGCACGGTGTGAAATTTTTAATGATCCAAAAATATTAGACAGTCGACATCAGTATTTCTAATCAGCAAACTGAAAAACTGAAGCCAGTTAGTAACACATTCTCAGCCGTAAAATGTATTCATTTATTTCATACCTATTCTGTTCAGAAACGCTTAGAACTTATGAACTAAGTACAGCTAGCTACTCACCGGATTTGAATACAGCTTTCAGCAATAAATAGAGTGATTCAAAAGGAAGGTTTGGGTAAACAGAATCGCTTAGAACTTATGAACTAAGTACAGCTACTCAACGGATTTGAATACAGCTTTCAGCAATAGATAGAGTGATTCAAAAGGAAGGTTTAGGTAAACAGACTTGCTTAGAACTTATGAACTAAGTACAGCTACTCAACAGATTTGAATACTTACAGCTTTCAGCAATAGATAGAGTGATTCAAGAGGAACCTTTGTCGCTGCTCCTTTGCGACTAGTAGGTATACCTAGGGTTGCCAACCGTCTCGTTTTCCCAGGACATGTCCTAGTTTTAAAGTGTCCTGAGGTGTCCTGGATAGTTTTAAAGCAGCGTCCTGGCTTTATAAACACCGTGATAAGGTCATATGTAATATTTTAAAATTCGTGTGCTACTTTTACAATTTTTATTTCTAATTTACTTAATTTTATTCAATTTTTTTATTAGCATTAAATGTATTTCATTGAATCTAGGTATTTTCACTTCAAACTGCACCCCAATTGCGCTAAGTTTTTTCAGTTGAACCGCAAACGAAACGACGTTTTGACAGATAGTTGGGACGTAACTGCACCGCAGCTTCGCTTCAGCGCAAACGCTTTAAAAATAAAAAGTTGATACGGAGCTTCTTTTCCTCGCACGTTACTGAAACGTTCGTTGTTTTTTGAGGTCTAAGAGTGAGAAAACAATTAAACAAAGTGAGATATAAAAATAAAAATTGTACCTAGATTTGTTGGATATTAAATATTCAATACGGCAGTGGCTCAAGCTGTTTGTGAGGCTGTATGATGTATCCAGACGTGAGAATTTATGCGATCGCATCGAGTAAAAGAAATGCCTCCGATCGCATGTTTATACTAAAAGGAACCGAATTACAAAGGCAATAACAAAAGCCCTAATTATTATAGAAGTGGCCTCCCACATGCCACCAACCTTGTGTTCGGATGCTTTGGACATAGAGATGAAGGTAAATTCCTATTTAGTAGTTCTTAGGGCCACACGCATTTAATGAATCTATTAACTATGTATAATATGTAAATAAAATGCCGGGGTGCTTGGCTTGCAATTATGGGCATCTCTGTTAGGTTACTCCTCATCTATGTTGATGGGCCATTGTGCATCCACATGAGCATGAACTATGAAGTGGGATACTATAGTCTATGATAGAAAAGATTACCATTCTCTGAATGTTCAAATAGTAAGCATAAGCAAGCATCTAATGTAAAATGTAAACTGGTACTTGAGAGATAATATTATACCTAATTTGAAATTATTTTTCTGTTACAGAAGTGCGATGCAAAATTAAATATTACAGTGTCCTTGCCCATCAAGTCACCCATTAAATTCATACTTAAACCGGCTGCATGTTGTAGATGAAGATTGGAGAGGACATGATATATCTTCAGGTAAATACTAATTGCACATATTGCACAATAAGACTTTTGAACAAAAAGTTTGTGCAACTTAAACTAACAAGAAAATAAGTTATGTCTGCTTTGTTTACTTATGTAGAATAATAAATAATTATAAAACTATTGTTATAAGCACATAAGGATTGTGTTGCGGTGTACTTTGCATTGGTGCAGTTATAAAACTATTTTATTAAGATTTTCTTATTGATGTTTGTTCTATTTTAGGGGAATCAGATTATCCACTAAGGCCCATTATGATGACACCATCTGACCCACAGCCTAACAATCCCGAAGAACTTGTGTTGTGTGAACAAGCTTACATTTGAATGCCATACTGTGAGTTTGTGTTGAGCCGATGTAATGTGCGAATATCTTTAAGGAGTTTAAAAATATGATGCCTATGGAATCTTGGTAGTTTATCAACTCTCATCTAATGATGAAATTTAAATTAATGTGAGTGTGTGTGAGGAATTAATAAAAAATGTTTTGTATTTATAAAACTTGTTTAATTTAACAATAATTAGTCAACAAATTAACATGTAAGTAGTGTGTGAAAGAAACTAAAATAATAGCACCATTAACAATAGTATTAAGACATTCCCATTATAATATACTAAAAGTAATTTTAACACTGTTACATATAGTTTTAATTTTAACTCTTTACTTGTAGATGTCACTGTAAAATTGTAAAAGTGGTTAAGAGTGTAATAAAACTAGTGAAATTGTAAAATGTTGATAGACTTCCGATGCGAATATGCTGCCTATAATTTCACACATTATTTTTCGTTCGATTATAAATATATATAATAGTTTTTAATATTTCAACATATTTTTACACTCTCGTTAGTTATTTTACAATCTAACAATTTTACAGTGACATATATAAATCAGTCTATAAATAAATAATTATGGAAGTAGGTACTTTAAGAAATTCGAATAACACTGTTTAAGAGCACCAGTAACACAAAACACTTACAACCATTAAAATTATTGAAAGTAGTTTGCACTAATTATAATATTCTTTTATACCTTAATTCTTAACAGTATATAAACTTAGTTAAAAATAAACAATTAAGGAATAAATATGTAAATACTATGACAAACTAGAATAAAAGACAATGTATTTATGTATTGTATAAGACATCAAATTCGCACCAGATTCACTCTTAATAAATAAAGTCAAGAGTGGAACTAATGCGAATTTCAAAAGTAATAATAATTAAAAAAAATTAAAAAACCCGACTGCGTAAAAAGTGAACCAAACGAAGTATATAATGAAAAACTGAAAAGAAAAAAACAAGCACTTAGATGTCCGGTGGTCTAGAATTCTATAATATATAATTAAATGAATACTATTGAAGAAAATAAAATATAATCTAATAATGGAACATAACAACTAAACAGTCAGGATCCATTGAAAAATTAGATTGGCTGTCGAATAATGTATCCCGACTGTTCAGTTGTTATGTTCCATTAATAGATTATATTTTATTTTCTTCCATAGTATTCATTTAATTATATATTATAGAATTCTAGACCACCGGACATCTAAGTGCTTGTTTTTTTCTTTTCAGTTTTTCATTATGTACTTCGTTTGGTTCACTTTTTACGCAGTCGGGTTTTTTAATTTTTTTTAATTATTATTTTTATTTAATACTTTTTAGGTATGAGTACCTAGCTAGCTATTTACCAGACTGGATTTCCTATCAGCATCAGTACTACATCACAATTACACTGGAATGTGAGAATGGTTGTTACGCAACTTTAAATCGATATAGATCCTAAACGGTCAGTCGAATCGAAAAATGTTGAGAGAAAACTAAAAATTATTTTTAAATACCTTTTCAACGATACCCCACTTGATATAGTTTGTTGACTTTCATTTTTTTCATTTTCACAATATGGCGTCCAGTAGTCGCCATATTGAATTTTCACTAATGTCATGTCTTTAGTGACACTCGCCGGACTAAGAGGAATCGATTGACGTGTGAATCATAAAAATCGGCCCAGGCGTTTGGTCTGTATAGTGCTTCAAAGGAACATACATACATACATACATACATACATACATACATACATAGGCTGATAAACACATTACCACTCCTTTGCGTCGCGCAGTCGGGTAAAAAGAGCCTTGGGCTGGGACTATGCAACAGTTTTCATCTCTTAGTGAGGCTTCGGCTTGTCTGGTATACTGAAACACAATGATAAACAGATAAACAATAAACTTGTGTTACAGGTACCAGAAAACGGAAAATATATTTAATACTTTTATATAGTTAAGATTTTTGTAATATGATACATATAGTATTTAATACACATCCATGACCCAGGAACACAGAAAAACTTTTTGTTCCTTCGGCAGGATTCCAACCTGCGACCCCCGGCTTGAGCACCAAAGCGCTGAACCATTGAGCCACAGAGGTCATCTTACATTTTAATAGTAAAATGTCTCACATTAATTAATGAATTTTATGGAGGCAAATGGACCTTGCCAGACATAAGGCTAGGGCCCAAAAAATAAAAAATAAAAAAAAGTTCTTTCAGTAAATGTTATAACATGGTTATATTATAAATTTGTTAGTTACACATACCTTTGCCCGTTTTTGCGGGTCCATCGGCGAGCATTCTCGCCATAATCTTGATGAAAGAGCTCGTACCTCGCCTCGTTTGACCTAACTCTTCCGAGAGTTAGTACCTAGGTCTTTGTATTTTTCTTAATACTCCAAGATTAGCGTCCGCGACCGTTGTTAGACGACGGCATTCACAGTATAAGAAGACGACGGTTTCATAATTATTCACAGTATAAGAAGGAAGTAATTTATTGGAATAAAAAGTAAAAACGAAAAACCAAGGATGACAAATTATAAGTAAAGAAGACTTTTAAATCCATAAACCACAAATTTCAAAGCAATTAGTGCGGCGCGCAAGTAAAATAGATGTCGATTATGCTAAAATCACAGATATTTACAAAAATACTAGGTTCGCATCCCTAATGTCTACCAAAAGGTTACGTTCCGTTTCGTTCGAGTTTCGTCTGAGGTTGAGTTACTTCAAGAAGGATAGCGCGATACTGAAATTTATTCAGACGCACCTCAAACGAATCGTAACTGAAACGCAACCGAAGCAGAGATGAACCTGAATTGAAACGTTGAAAAATAGCGCGATTGGGGTGCTGATTTAAATGTTTGCAACATTATTACTGCGTGCTGTTTTTAAACTGAATTTTCCTGGTTTTTCCAACTTTAAGTTCTAATTTGGGGTTGGCAACCCTAAACTTATCTAAATTCTGAACGCCAACAAAAATATTTAATTCGACCAAATGAATATTGTGTCAATGTATTAATTTATTGTGCGGTTAATAATATAGTGTGTTTTATTGTATCTTTTTGTTTAAATTGAATCATAAGATTTACCAAAATCTCAAAAAGAAAACGAGGGTTCGAAGTTTCGATTTACTCGCGTCACGGACGCATGGCCAGTATAAAACAAAACAAGCGCAACTCTAATAATAGAGATAACTGAATGTTAACACGAACGGTTCCGCAGATGAATTTTAATGTCATTAACGACTATACCACCTGATGGATCCTACAGGTGTTGTGGGGCCTTGCGAAATGGGGAGGCTGATGTGTTCCACACTGCGCCTATTGTAATTTGTATAAAATGTTTTAAAAGAATGTTGGTCAAAGTTCTTAATTTTTCTTTTACATTCTTAGTGTTTGTTTATAAGCAGGATCCTATAATTGTTATTATCATTTCTTTTAATTTTATATATTAATGTTATTATTATTTTAATCTTAATGTAAATTGTACCCAATTATGGAATCTATAAAACAGTTTAACCTAATATAGCCCTTACCTAATATTGTACTGTACCTGAATTACCAAACTTATCTAAGCCGTTATAGTATACCTTCAGTGTTCATCACAGTATGGACTATTATCATGATGACTTTTTCAGATTTTTCGAGCCAGACTTTTAGCTTTTTTATATCATAGGTAGGCTATTCTCTGTGTGTATTTAGTTTATAAAAGTTGAGTTACTTAGGTAATATACTTTCTAAGGCCCAATTTCACCAACCTATTGAAACAACGTTTAACGCTGAGCATCGGTTTAAGAATTAAGATCTGTCTACCCCGTTCTAACATCGAATGAGAGAAAGAGATAAAGTCCGAGTTTAACGATAAGCGCGTTTAGAAGTAGGGTGAAATATGGGCTAAGTCATAGACGTATTATAGACGAGACATGTTGAATCAAAAGTGTCTCCAGTTAAATGGCCCCACTTTTGAGATTTTTGGGGCCATTCTGACATTTGTAGTGTGATGCAAACAAGATGGCTGACATTTAAAGTATGGTGAAAACCAAGATGGCGTAACTTTATAATACAGTACAAAGAAATAGGAGTTTCATAATGTATGAAGATTTGTTCTGTCAAATGTACGTCATAGCTTATCTTGAGCTTTCAAATCTTTGGGCTAAGTATGTAAGTAGTACCAAGTGGAACACACCACAGACGTACGTGGGGTAGGTACTGCCACGTGCGGTGGCCGGTGGCACCTTGCGGGCTGCGGTGGGGACAGATGACGCGCACGCGAACACTCGGAAACGGAAATTCCGACTGCCGCAAGTCCCACTTACCTATCTTATAACCTACTCTATTGTTCTCGTGTGTGATAATAATTTGCCTATTTAATTAATATTATATCTAGCAATACCCACAACTAATAGAAATGGCCCCACTTTTGAGGTGTTTGGGGCCATTTTGACATTTGAAGTATGGTGAAAACACGATGACTGACATTTGAAGTATGGTGATAACCAAGATGGCGTAACATTTTACCTATCTTGAGTATCGAAATCTTTGCCTTGCGAGCAAATGTGTGAGTGCAAGCATGCGTAAAACACCCTAAAAGTTAAAACACCTTCCTCCATTCACACTGCTTATGCGTATTGCGTACTCACACATTTGCTTGCAGCAAAAGCTAAAAGAGAAAAAAATTATCTTATAGCTTTTGCCCGCGGCTCCGCCCGCGTAAATACAGTATCCCAAGAGAACACTGTACGTTTTCGAGGTAGAAAGTAGCCTATGCTTTAATCCAGAGCCTAAACTATTAAACCCAATAAAAACATACCAAATTTCAGTTCAGTTCAGTTCAGTAGTTTTTGGGTGAAAGGGTAACAAACATCCATCCATCCATCCTCACAAACTTTCACATCCAAATATATAAAAGGCAAACCTGACTGACTCATCTTGACAACGCACAGCCGAAACTACTAAACGGATTTTGCTGAAATTTGGCATACAGATAGTTGTAATGACGTACGCATCCGCTAAGAAAGGGTTTTTGAAAATTCGCACCCTAAGGGGGTGAAAAGGGAGTTAAAATTTTGTATAGAAACCGAAATCCACGCGGACGTTCAAATGCGTTTAGTTAGTGTACAGACTACAGAAGTACAGAGTACGAAGGCGGCACTAAAAAATTTCGGGAATCAAGGAAGTGACACAACATTACTATTTAAAAATGCATTGCTTATTTATATATATATTTACTTCGAGTATTCTCCGCGAAATTTGACACATTTTTCCATACGATGGAAGCAATCATTGAAGCAACCATTCCATTCGGAAGTTGGGGTCTCCAAAATGGCCGTTTTGTAGGCGTCCACAGCTTCTTCAGGTGATGAAAATCTCTGACCACGCAATTTATTCTTTATTTTAGGGAAAGTATGAAATAGTCATTAGGGCTTAGGTCGGGGCTGTACGGCGGATGATCTAATAATTCTATGATTTCTTGCTCTAAAAACTCTTTTGTTCTGTGCGCGGTGTGAGAACTCGCATTGTCGTGATGGAGGATGTTGCGGCGGTTGCAGTTCTCTTTACGGAGTTCAGAAACGACCTGTGGCAAACAAATGTTAGCATACCATTCTGCATTAACCGTTCTTTGTCCCTCAAGAGGAATAGTCGCAACATGGCCGGTTTTGGAGACAAACGTGGCCACCATTTTTTTTGCAACACTCCGTGAACGAACAATTTTTGTTGGCTTTAACTCATTTTCGAACACCCAAACTCGTGACTGGTTTTTTGTTTCGGGTTCGTACGCGTATATCCAGGATTCGTCACCTGATATGATGTATTATACAGCATTTGAGGATCCTGCGTGGAATCTTTCGAGAGTTCTGACGCACCAAGTAACGCGAGCCGCTTTTTGCTCTTCACAGAGCAAATGCGGTATCCATCGGGAAAACAACTTTTTTACACCTAATTGTTCATGCAAGATTATTTGTATTTGACTCATGCCAATGTCTAAAGTTGCCTGAATTACGCGGTATGTCACATGTAGATCTTCCTCAATCAGCTTACGCACAGCATCAACGTTTTCTTGGGTGACTGCAGTTTTTGGACGACCTTGACGGGGATCATCACTGAGCTTGACACGTCCACGTTGAAATTCAGCAAACCAGCGATAAATTGTGGTTTTGGATGGGGCTTCATCACCAAATGCAGAAATCATCCGGTCAACACACTGTTTTTGTGTTAAACCACTTCGAAAGTCATAATAAATCATCGCTCTAGAATTTTCTCGAGTCAATTCCGTTTTCTCAACGACTAAACAAGTTTGACAAGACCTTGTGACAAGACCGAGAATCTTTTTTTAAATAAATAAACGGTATTCGATTTTTAAAACCAAGGAGTTTTAAATTAAAAAGATTTTAATATGACAGGAATAGTGGAAATATTCCATTCCCGATACTTTTAGTGCAGCCTATGTTTAGGTAGAATTACCTGTCTATTGTTCTTCGTGATATAGGTACCTACTTAAATTGCCGAAAAATCGAGATGTCTACAACTCCTTTAGCGCTTTTTAAAAGATTGTAGCGTAATGTTGGGTTAACTGTCATTCGTTTAAAGATATAAGATTTCTCAATTTATATGATTATTATGATAAAATTATTTTGACCCGACTACGGCGAAACTACAAGGAAGGGTACCTAAGTATTATAATATTATGTTTGTTCTACCGTAGCGCCTAAACTACTGAACCGATTTTAATGAATGAGATGTTATTAGATTCGTAATAATAACCCAGGGAATATAGGATATATACATATAATTTACGTACCTAAGGGCCAGTTCACACGGCGCGTTGCGTCGACGCAGCGCAAACATGCTAACGCAATGCCGGCCACACGGGTGCTACGCTAACGCAGCGTTGTTGCA
This sequence comes from Glaucopsyche alexis, assembly GCA_905404095.1. Taxonomy (NCBI): domain Eukaryota; kingdom Metazoa; phylum Arthropoda; class Insecta; order Lepidoptera; family Lycaenidae; genus Glaucopsyche; species Glaucopsyche alexis. Next base: position 5,731,363 of record FR990062.1, read on the forward strand.
ACGTAAACGTAACGTGGTTACCCCTCCCGCTTCGTCTCGGGGGATGCTGTCCGTTGTTCGTGCGTCGTCACAGCGTTGCGTCGACGCAGCGCACCATGTGAACAGTACAGTTTTTAGTATGTAAAACGACGGAGCGACAGCGCTGCTTCGACGCAACGCTGACGCAATGCGCCGTGTGGACTCGCTCTAATCCGGTTAAGGTTTTTATAAAATTTCATAGTTATTTACCTTTTGGGAAGGAAATAACCCTATTATCTAACAGCATATTAGCAGAAAGTTTAACCGCATAAGCGCCACCTAGAATAAAAATGTTGGTGCTACAGGTTCCAGCTATTCAGCAACAGATGGCGCTGATTTTTGTTTTGACAAAAATTAAGGGAAGTAGTTTAGAATTTTGCAATTTGCATCATTTCATCTTAATAATATGCATATGATTTTCCTGGCATTTAACGATAAAAAAATTATTATCGCTTTTTACTAAAGACACGCTTATTGATATTGTATCTGTTACGTTTATTAGGACGGGTAATTGTGTAAATTACAACAGATTCCACGATACGTCAGCGCGTAGCGTGTACATTACGTAATAATATTTTTTTCAACTGTTTCGCTTCACTAGCAAGGTTTTTTACCTAGTCATTTTATTAAAAGTTAACATTATGTCGTTGCCTAAAGTGCTCATAGTGAATAAAGCTTTTCCAGCCGCAGGATTGCAATTATTAAAACAAAAGTAAGCAACTTTTAATATTTGTAAGAAAAAATTATCATGTTTGGATGAATTAATTTGACAATTTGACTGTCAGATAAAATCAGCGCGAAAATCAAAACTAAAAAATTTGATATTTTTGATTAAGATATTGGTCTCGCTTCACTTGACGCTCAATGATTAGTATGTGTGATGAATACAGAATAAAAATTTTAAAAACCCCCCGACACAAAAAATAAACTCTAAAAAATAATAAATAATATTTTAAACCTATTATAATTATATTATCACATATAATATTATGTAAGTTGAAATAATTTTATTTTCCAATCGTCGCCTCGTCGGGGGACCGCTAAAGTTTTTTTACAACAACAGCTAATTAATTATTACGAATGTGGTATAATTCAGGTATGAGCAAATTTTTTCGGAGTAAATTCTTTTGTTCATTCTGCGACTACACCTGTTTTTTTCACATAGCGGTCCCCCGACGAGACGACGATTGGAAAATAAAATTATTTCAACTTACATAATATTATATGTGATAATATAATTATAATAGGTTTAAAATATTATTTATTATTTTTTAGAGTTTATTTTTTGTGTCGGGGGGTTTTTAAAATTTTTAATTTTACTTTTATTTTATCCTTTTTAAAGTAGACCTATCAATAATGGTTACCTTACCATATACATACTTTCAACATCATTGAAGTAACATGGTACCAAATTTCGAATCGATAGGACATTTGGACGATAGTCAGATCCCCTTATCAACTAATAAAGAAAAGATGATCTTCAAACGGCTAATTAGGTCATGGTTACCTTGCCATGTTCTTTAAATATCGTTGAAGTAACACGGTACCAAATTTCGAATCGATCGGACATAAGAAAGTTAGTCAGATCCCCTCATCAACTAGAAAAGAGCTGATCATCTTCAAACGGCTGATCAGGTCATGGTTACCTTACCATGTTCTTTGAATATCGTTGAAGTAACACGGTACCAAATTTCGAATCGATCGGACATTGGAAAGTTAGTCAGATCCCCTCATCAACTAGAAAAGAGCTGATCATCTTCAAACGGCTGACCTTTCCACCATCAATTTTCTCATCAAACGAAGCTACGAACATTCTCGATTAAGTCATCAATATTCTCTTACAGTGCGTTTTCACCTTACTCGAGTATATATTTTGCACATTCGGTGTTTCTTCCCCGCTTTCACCCCCCACAACTTTTTAACGGCTCAACCGATTTTCATCAAACATGTCTAAGAACACTCGCATGTAAGTCACCTTTAATACAAAAGAAACTAAATTGAAATCGCTTTATCCGTTCGGGAGCTATGATGCCACAGACAGACAGACAGACACACCCACAGACAGACAGACAGACAGACAGACACGTCAAACTTATAACACCCCTCTTTTTGCGTCGGGGGTTAAAAAAAGTGATAACCGTGTCATGTTAAAAATAAATAATAACATAAAAGAAATACATAATATAATAAAATACATGATAATATATATGTATTTCATTTCAACATTTATAGATTTTTACATACACACATTTGACATTACACCATTTAAAAATAGACTAGCTTTTGCCCGCGACTTTGTCCGCTTGGAGTTCGGTTTCCATACAAAATTTTAATTCCTTTTTCACCCTCTCAGAGGGCGAGTTTTAAAAAATCCTTTCTTAGCGGATGCCTTCGTCATTACGACTATCTGTATGCCAAATTTCAGCAAAATCCGTTCAGTAGTTTCGGCTGTGCGTTGATAGATGAGTCAGTCAGGTTTGCCTTTTATATATTTAGATAATAAATTTAATTTCTAGATTTTAAGATCTATAAAGATATTTACGCTTCTTTGACCTCAGGACTGCGACGACAGTACTCCAGCATCACGAACACGAACCGGATTACTATAGCAAAGTCAAAAATATTGTACCACAGGGATACGATGCTATAATTTGGAATACAAAATATCGCCTGACAGACGAAATTTTGAGTTCAGCTGGTTGGTAGAAAATATTTATTTTAATATTGTTGATGTTACTTTCCTTGATAATTTGCTTAAATATTTTCTTGTCTTTACATACAAATACATAAAATCTAAGTGTCTGTTTGTAATTTAATTTTTATTCAAATACAGTTTTGAACTACATAACTACCTATCCCTACACCAAAAAATCAAATCTGCAATTTTTGTCGGTCTGTCCGCTTGTTTGTCTGTCCATCTGTCTGTCGGTTTGTTTCTGCTAATCCCTGAAATGGCTGAACCGATTTAGACTGGACTTTCTCTGACAGATAGTTAAAGTTTTAAGGAGCAACTATCATGCTACTTTTATTTTAGGGTTCCGTTAAAAAAACAGCTCCAAGGGACAGTAGACCTGAGTATTTGATATAAATTCCAGCTTAATACCTTCGCGCGTTCCTGAGAAAAAGGATCATGACAGACAGACAGACGGACGGACGGGCGGACAATAAAGTGATCCTATAAGAGTTCCGTTTTTTCCTTTCGAGGTACGGAACCCTAAAAATAGGTGTCAGTTTTTTCATTAGTTGTCCACGCAAACAGAGTTGCGGGCAATAAGTAGCTAGTAGTAAATAAAAATATGACGTAACCTTCTGTTATTAACGCAGGTATCCCAATAGTCATTGCAGTTCTAAGGAAGGCCATAATACCTATACCATTTTACTAATATGTTTCAGGTCCCCAAGTCAAAGCAATCACAACGATGGCTTCTGGGTACGATCAAATCGACGTAGATGCTGTGTTTAAGCGTAATATACCGCTGGGCAATACGCCGAAAGTACTGGACGACGCCGTGGCTGACTTAGCAGTGGGGATCATGATTGCCGCTGCAAGAAGGTTCAAAGAAGGAGTCCAGGAATTAGAAACGTACGTAACCCCCAAGTCTCAAACCCTTTTCAACGACCCCCAAGACGGAATCATATAGATTATAGATATATTAAAATTTTTAACAACAGATCATGAGAGTTACGTGATATTTTTTCGACTACTTTCATATTTTAAGAAGTAAAGTCGAATCAAAAACTTTACAAATATTAATTCCAGCGGCCAATGGAAGTACGGAGTGCAATGGATGTTGGGGCAAGATATTAACAACAGCACAGTCGGAATTATTGGTTTTGGAGGCATCGGACAAGCCATTGTTAGGAGACTGAAAGGTTTTGGTGTCGCACGATTTATATACAGCGGGAGAAGTGACAAGCCTGATGGTGAGTTTCTAGTAAAGACTGAAGCATTAAATAATTATAATAATGAATCCTGTGTATAATGTTGAGTATTCTCAGTGTATTTAAATTATGACAAATTATTTAATTTTTGTACTGCCTTTTTTTCAGCTAAGAGTCTGCAAGCCGAACGAGTGCCTTTAAAGCAGTTACTGAAAGAGAGTGACTTTGTTCATATTTGCTGTCCGTTATCCAACGAAACCAAGCATCTCATCAATAAAGATACTTTGAACCTCATGAAAAAGAACGCAGTCCTCGTGAACATTGCTAGAGGAGGTAAGGTTTTATAATTATTTTTTATTTAGGCAAGCAAGCAGCATTTGATACCCAATTGGGTTAAAAAAAAGTTGCAACATTAGAGGTTGCAGGTAGATCTGCCTGTTTAAGTTGTTACCTCTTCGGCATACTTTCTAATGGTTCATCGTATTTATTCTTGAAATTGGAATATAGGCAGCATTTATTATTATAAGTAAATTATTTATAAGGGTCATAATAATATTTTATAATGACCCTTTCTTTCGACCATAGAAAGTTATATTATTGATAATAATTTAACTGACTATATTAATTTGCTTAGTTTTAAATGCCCTTTGACTTAGGCCTCTTCAACCTTTTTTAACTGTCAAATCATTTCTCAAGTCTCCATGTTAGACCATTGTTGCTGTGGTTATCGATGAGACAACAGAGGAATCGCAATTTGCAAAATTTTCAATGTAAGCATATTTATTGCAGGTATTGTAGATCAAGATGCTCTTTATGAAGCACTAAAGGAGAATAAAATCTTTGCTGCTGCCTTGGATGTAACAACTCCGGAACCCTTGCCTAAAGACAATCCCATCGTTTCTCTGCCAAACTGCTGTAAGTTCAATTTTAGTTTAGAACTTGGCTTTCGACTCCGGAGATCGTGGGTTCGATTCCCGCATTAGATCATCAAAAAATGTTCTTTCCAAGTTTGATTAGCACAATACAGCTGATCAGGTGTGAAAGAAAGTTGATCCATGCGTCGGATGGACATGTTAAAAGTCAGAACAGCGCCTGATCTCTCGCCAGTTATTCGTTCTACTAGGTTTCGAGAGTAAAGAAAGAGTGCTTGCTCCTGTGTAGATGGCCTGGCTTCAATGAAACCGGCCATCATCGCTGAAATCGGTGTGGGAACCGAATTTTTTTTATTTTTTTGCTTCGTGTCTATTAAAATTTGTTAATATCTGATCTGGGGGCACGGCAGTGCCCCCGCCAAGTCGAGCGCGAAGCAAACACTGCCGTACCATCCTTTACTGGAACCATTTCGCCGCATTTTCAGGCCCCTATTTGAGAACCTCTGGATAAGACCAGAACGCAGAAATTTTCGTCATCCAATAAGCTATAATCACGTACTTAAAATCCAAAATTTCAAGTCTGTAGGTCATTTAGTTCCGAAGTTAAGCGAAAGCAAAGTTTCGCATTTTCGACACTCACTCACTCACTCACTCACTCATGATCATCAAAATAGAACTAGTACTTCCCATAAACTTAGAGAGCTGAAATTTGGTACAGAGTTGGGGTTTAATGGCCACATAAAGGGAAAACTATAAAAACTAGGATAATCGATCTGGGGGCACGGCAGTGCCCCCGCCAAGTCGAGTGCGAAGCAAACACTGCCGTACCATTCTTTACTAGAACCATTTTGCCGCATTTTCAGGCCCCTTTATTCTACTCGAACATTACACAAATTAAATAAACAAATTACACTAAAATCTAGGAAAATAAATCAATATGCCCACGTTTCTACAAAAAGAAGTGAAATCCCACCAAAAACATTCTGTAAAAAACTAGCCAAGTCTCGATGGAGCTGCTTGCTTATCTCTAAAAAGTTATGAAATCTAGACAAAATCGTGCCAAGTCTAAGGTTCCTTACTGCGGTTTCTTTATTATTATAGTTAATGTTGTGTGACTTGGCCGTTGAAGGGCACACAAGGGTACAAAAGGGGCTCTATGATACCATTGCTCCAAAACGTGTGTTGTACAATCAACAACAGCCTAAAATGAGACACTAGCGTCCAATTACCAATACCAGTATGGGCTATTATCTCGCTTAACAAACATAGGTAGTTACAAATGTAAACAAAATTGACTTGTACCCACAAAAGTATAAAGAATGTTCAACGGCCAAGTCACTCAACATTAACTACAATTATAGTTAATAGAGTCAATACTCTGCTTTTCCGGTCGAGTGCGTAAACAAGTGTTTTTCACATTTTATTGTTTTTTTAGTGTGTTTTCGGATTATTTTACAATAATTTTGCTGTTGAAGTTTCTATTATTGGTTGTGGGTGTATAATATTGTGATCGTCCTAGTGTAAGTGTAGTTTTAAGTAGTTTTAGATTGTTTTTAACCTAACACAATAGTGTGCGTGTGGTTTGAGGGACCAACCCGAATTTCCCCAAAATAAGTATACCAAGTTTTAGTAGAAGTCTAAAAACAATTGTAGAACAAATCTGGGAATTTGTAAAAAGATAGTTTAAAAGATATAGCCCTCAGAGTGTGGTCCCTCAGTTCACACACCGCTATTTTCCAGATCTCGAAAAGTATGTGGAAAATTATGGTTTTTTCACTACAGAATTTTAGTAGAACTTTTGTAAAAGTTTTTACAAATTTATCAGATACATAGCATTAGAAATAAAAAAGCTACAACCACCGAAGTGTGGTCCCTCAGTTCACACAAAAATGACATACTCATTTCGCGATATATGACTGACTTTTTTAATTATTTTTCTACGTAAAGTTTTAGTAGAAAATTTGTAGAATTCATAGGCAAAATTTCAGAAAAATCTATCGGCGCATTTGGAAGATATATACCATTATGTTGGGTCCCTCAGTTCACACACTTGTGTATAAGAAAAACTCAAATAACTAATAAACGAGAAAACTAACAGAAAGTCTACTATACTTAAGTTTTAGTAGAAGTTTTTTTCTCTTGGATTAGCACATAAAATATTTAATTTCTTGCTTCCTAACTGAGATAATGTTAATTTTTTGATTGTATGAAAATGCAGAGTAGGGTTACCACACAAGAAGCAAAATTCGGACAGTACCTAATATTATTGTGTGTGTTATACAATGACCTTCGTGTTATACCTTATTAAATTTACCTTTTCACTATTATATGGGTTCATAGTACTACAAACAACCTATATACCTACTTATGTACTTATTTGTGGTTTCGCTCTGCCCGCCCTTTTCTCTGTCCGTTCTTGCTAACTCCTTATATGTAATTACATATATATTATATGAATAAAAAACTGGCCAAGTGCGAGTCAGGCTCGCGCACAAACGGTTCCGTACAAAACGGCAAAAAAAATCACGGTTGTTGTATCGGAGCCCTCGTCCTCGTCTCGTCGTCGTCTCGCCCCCAGCACCAAAGATTATACATACTCAATGTAATATTATGACTGCACCTAATATTTTTGTTATACTAGCTTTTGCCTGCGGCTTCGCCCGCATGGAATAGTGTTCTTGGAGAAAAAACTACTTCGGCGAATAACTCTCTAAGTCTCTACTTACAGCAATATACTTCTGATACAATACTGAAATGTTTTTAGGTTTACCCAATGCAAATAGTTAAAAATTGGACCCTTTCGAGTTTCGCCTCGACACTAGTGGTGGGTCGTCGACGCTTTTTCGATCAACGAAACGAGACCGTTTATCGTTCATCGTAAACTAGTTGAAAAAACAGTTTTTTTTTCGACTAGTTTACGTGTTCGACGAATACTGAACTGAGCAATAAACTATGACAAACAAAGTAGTTTTGTTGAATGAACGACTTTCAGCATATAGGTTGTTTGTAGTACTATGAACCCATATAATAGTGAAAAGGTAAATTTAATAAGGTATAACACGAAGGTCATTGTATAACACACACAATAATATTAGGTACTGTCCGAATTTTGCTTCTTGTGTGGTAACCCTACTCTGCATTTTCATACAATCAAAAAATTAACATTATCTCAGTTAGGAAGCAAGAAATTAAATATTTTATGTGCTAATCCAAGAGAAAAAAACTTCTACTAAAACTTAAGTATAGTAGACTTTCTGTTAGTTTTCTCGTTTATTAGTTATTTGAGTTTTTCTTATACACAAGTGTGTGAACTGAGGGACCCAACATAATGGTATATATCTTCCAAATGCGCCGATAGATTTTTCTGAAATTTTGCCTATGAATTCTACAAATTTTCTACTAAAACTTTACGTAGAAAAATAATTAAAAAAGTCAGTCATATATCGCGAAATGAGTATGTCATTTTTGTGTGAACTGAGGGACCACACTTCGGTGGTTGTAGCTTTTTTATTTCTAATGCTATGTATCTGATAAATTTGTAAAAACTTTTACAAAAGTTCTACTAAAATTCTGTAGTGAAAAAACCATAATTTTCCACATATTTTTCGAGATCTGGAAAATAGCGGTGTGTGAACTGAGGGACCACACTCTGAGGGCTATATCTTTTAAACTATCTTTTTACAAATTCCCAGATTTGTTCTACAATTGTTTTTAGACTTCTACTAAAACTTGGTATACTTATTTTGGGGAAATTCGGGTTGGTCCCTCAAACCACACGCACACACACAATAAGCATGGACGCTGAGCCGCCCGACCCCGGAGGGGGGAGCCGTAATTTTCAGGTATGCCAGGAAGAAATGGAATGTGACACTAATATAGTTTCTAGAAAGCGTGCTAATCCCGATAATAATAATATAGTCGCTAAAAGAATCACCGATAATGCCCATTCCGTTCCTTCGATACAACTAAATTATGTTTGTCCCGATTTTGAGAGCAAAAAAGTATACAATATTGATGATGCTGCGCCATTCCTGGTTCATGTGTCGAAGACTGAGACCGATAGTGGACCTACCTTACGACCCATGGAATTCGGACAGTTCTTATTTAAAAATAACATAAAAAACATTAAAATGGACGGTTTAAAAAAAATCGGCCGTAACCGCATATCTATAGAACTTAATACTGCTGTCCATGCTAACGAATTTTTAAACTTGTCAGTGGTTACTAGTGCTGGGTATGTTGTAAGGATCCCATCATATAGCATATCCCGCATGGGTATAGTGCGCGACGTACCTGCGGACTGGTCCATGGAGGAGCTAGTCACGAATTTATCTGTACCTTCTGGTTATGGCACAGTTATTAAGGCCCGGAGACTGAGCCGGAAGACATTTAACGACCAACGGCAGCCGGTATGGATTCCAACCCGTTCTGTTGTCCTGACCTTCTCTGGTCAAAAACTCCCTCCCCGCGTTTATTGCTACTACACTTCCCTACCAGTCGAGACATACTTGCTGCCGACCATACAATGCAATAAATGTTGTCGATTCGGCCATATCAAAGCCCAATGTAGGTCACAGCCTAGATGCTATAAGTGTGGACAGTCGCACGAGGGGGAGACTTGTGTAGTATCAAGCCCAACATGCTTCATCTGTTCAGGATCACATACAGCGAATAATTCATCCTGTCCAGAACATGCACGACAAAAGGAGATTAAACTCGTCATGTCGCAGGAGAGCATCTCATACATGGAAGCTTCGGCTCGATTTCCCCATGTGAGACGTTCTTTTGCAGACTCGGCAAGAACTTCTCCCTCTGCGATTGCCACAGCAAATCCTAAATCCCAATCCAAATCCCCTGTTACCACTTCTTATAGAAAAACTGTCTATACTCCCCGCCGTCCAATTACCCCTGTGTCACCTGGCTATGACCACCAGGCACACAGAAATATCACTCAAGAACCCACTTCCCAATTACCAAATGGAAGTGGATTTCCTTCAGTTACTGAGATATCCCCGAACGACAACTTTATTGACTCCCTTATTAACACCCTCATACAATTAGTCTCCCGGTTTAATGACTCCGGGCTACCGAACAAAACTCGTTCAAACTTGACTCAGCTTCTAAACACAGTACTTAATGGATCAGTTCTCCATGATCCAGTGGAACTGTCGTAGCATCAAGAATAAGAAGCATGATATTTGTAATATTGTGAATAGATATAGGCCATCAATTATTGCCATCCAGGAGACATGGTTAAGGCCCGACTCACGTTTTCGTGTCTCGGGCTACTCATGTTTCCGGGATGACAGAATAGATGGTAAGGCTGGAGTAGCCATTCTGGTCTCCAGTCGTTGTACATATTCTTTGTTTTCTCTTCCTGTACATAGTAGTTTGTATAATATTGTAGCTGTCCGTGTTTTAAATACTGTATTTATGTCTGTGTATATACCCAACCCAAATCCCTCCATCTTTTCTGAACTTTCCTCTATCATTTCTTCCATTTCATTCCCTCTGGTTGTATTAGGTGACTTTAATGTCCACCATACATCCTGGGGGTCCTATTATAATGATTATCATTCTGCAATGTTATTAGACATTGTAGATGATAACAACTTAGTGGTTCTTAATGATGGGTCTCCGACTCGGCGGGTCTCTCCTTTACAGAACCCGAGGAGTGTGGTAGACCTGTCATTGTGCACTCCTTCTATCTCTTCCTTGTGTTCGTGGTATGTAATTCCCTACTCTTATGGTAGTGATCATTTTCCCATTGCTATCACTATGACTGACTCGACAAGACAGACAATCTCACCCGTCCCCCCCAGACTTAAATACAAAGTGGAGAAGGCTAACTGGGACGAATTTGCAGTTGCTACAGATGTTGAAGCTGGCTTCATTCCCCTTATAAACACATATAACGCTCACACTCAATACCAAAACTTAAAAAATACACTTTTACAGGCTGCGGATAGGTCAATCCCCCTAAAACACTCAGGAGATGGCAGATTGTCACTTCCGTGGTGGGATTCCGAATGTACCTCGGCATGTAAACGACGCAAAGACGCGGAAAGACTTTATTCTAGATCAATGACATTTGAAAATTTCTTTAACTATCAAAAAATCGCAGCCGAGGTCAGAAAACTGCTCTCGGAAAAAAAGAAAAGTGGTTGGCACCGGTTTTGTTTATCTCTTTCACCTGCGTCGAAGCCATCAATGGTTTGGAAAAATATAAAGAGATTTCGAGGTTCCATGGCAAGCGATTACCGTCAGTCCAATGACCCAACTGAGTGGATTGGAGCATTTTCTCAAAGGTTGGCGCCGCTGACGGCTCCTTCTCTTGAGGAATCCACCACATATACAACTACTGGCCCTTCTTCGGATTATTTTGATTCTCCATTCTCTCCGGAGGAATTTCAACTAGTTTTAGGTTCATTGAAGGACACTGCTCCCGGCGAGGATGGAATACCATATTCATTCATAGCCAACAGTGGACTAGACACAAAGTCAGTGTGCCTTAATATTCTTAATGGTATCTATGAGTCAGAGGTTCCTCCTGAGGAATGGCGTTCACAAATTGTTTTGCCTATACTTAAACCAGGGAAACTTAGTAGCGACCCTTGTAGCTACAGACCAATAGCTCTTTCGGCCACTTTATCAAAAATTTTGGAACACCTCATTAAAAACAGACTAGAATGGCTTATGGAGAGTAAGAGTGCTTTATCCAGGACACAGTTTGGTTTTCGGAAGGGCTTTAGCACTATGGACGGTTTAGGTACCTTTGTAACTGACATACGTATTGCCCTTTCGAAAATGGAACATGTGGTGGCAATGTTCTTGGATGTATCATCTGCGTACGATAATGTTTCTCTTCCGGTGCTCAGGCAGAAAATGCAACAGCTGAGTATCCCTACGAAGATGATCAACTACATTTATAATAGCCTCTCCTCTCGTTCCCTTACCATTTCCTTTCAAAATTCCAATCTATCCACTAGAACAGTATACAGAGGCTTACCGCAAGGTAACGTCCTCAGCCCACTCCTCTACAGCATTTATACTTACGATTTAGACCTTACAGTTAATAGTTTTTGTGAGGTTATTCAGTACGCAGATGATTTGACCATGTACATTGCCTCAAAAGACATAGCGGAATGTTCCGCCCGCCTCAACTCTGCCATAAGCTATCTAAATGATTGGATGGATAGACACGCACTTTCCATCTCTATCCAAAAAAGCTCTGTTGTTGTTTTTTCGCGATCCAAAAATACACCAGATATAAGCATTCAATATAACCAACAAGTTTTCCCGGTGAAAGATAAGGTCAAATTCTTAGGTGTTTTTTTGGACTCAAAGATGACTGGCATACACCACATCAATCACATAGCAAAGAAATGTGAGAAAAATTTAAATATCCTCAGATCTCTCTCTGGCGTGTGGTGGGGCTCACACCCCTATACACAAAAGCTGTTGTACAATTCGCTTGTCCGCAGCCACCTAGACTATGGTTCATTTTTGTTAGAACCGTGTAATAAAATCCCTCTAAAAACACTCGACAAAATTCAAGCAAAGGCACTGAGAATTGTTGTGGGAGCTATGAAATCTACTCCCATCAACGCTCTCCAAGTAGAATGTGGGGATCCGCCACTAAGCATCAGGAGGCAATGCCTAGCAGATAAATTTGTGTTTAAAATGTTTCAATACTCTTTTCATCCTCTTATAGGCAGACTTCATATTCTTTCCCAACTCGTCGATTCTTCCAACTACTGGTCTCGCAAAGAAATACCCTGTCTTTTGGTTAGCTACCGTAAGATCACCCATCTACCCTGTCCTGTCTTCCAGTGTATTCTCAATCCCCTCTTTTCCACCCCTTTTAAAGCACTTACATTTTCTCCAAAAGTGTTTTTAAATTTTACTATAGATAAGGGCTCTCCTCTGGCTAACACTCAATTTAAAAGTATAATTAATCAGCACTTTGAAGATTGGCTGCTTATTTTCACTGATGCTTCTAAACTTTTGGAGCGTAGCTGTGTTGGAGTGGCGGTTTGGATTCCAAAGTTGAATGTTATCTTAAACTTTAAATTACCCCCAGACTCCACGGTATTTACAGGGGAAACTTTGGCAATCTTAGAAGCACTCTCTTTTGTTGAGTCCCATGGGCTTAACAAGTCAATTATCCTCTCAGATTCCAAAAGTGCTTTGGAGGCCATTGCCTCTAACCAGTTTCGTTCTAAATGTAAATCTCCCATAATCTTGAAAATAAGACAAGCTGTCTTTAAATGTCATTCAGATAATATTCAGGTCATTCTGGCTTGGATACCAGGTCATAGTGGGATAACTGGCAATGAAAGTGTAGATGCCTATGCCAGACAAGCTATAACATCAGGTGGTCTCAGTCAGTATAAACTTTATTGTCAGGACCTAATTCCACTATCCAAAAGTCACATGAACATCAGGTGGTACACTGAATGGGCCAGAAAAAGTGAGAGCAAAGGCAAACATTATTTTGAAATCCAAGATGGCATTCCGGTTAGGCCTTGGTTTTTCAAATATAAAAATGCAAGTAAAACAGTGTGCTCAACGATATGTCGAGTCAGACTTGGACATTGTTGCTCGCCTGTATTCCTTGCAAAAATTAGGGTAAGGGACAGCTCCCTTTGCGAGTGTGGCTTAGACGAGGGCACCTTAGACCATATATTTTTCTCCTGTACTAAAAACCAGTGTTCCCTATATGATCTCCTTCCGCCTACTATTCCTCGCCCTATCAATTTTAAATCTGTTTTAGGTTTTGTAGATACTTCATTTATTAATGTCTTATGTACATATATAACAACTAACAACATTAAACTGTAACATAGCTATTAGTTACTAACCCCTAAATGTTTGTGTTTGTTTTAGGTTTTTTCAACAGACCTCGCTATTCAACTTACCGTACCCTTGTTTTGTCATAAGACCTCCTCAATAAGCAGAGTTTCCGTCACTCACTCTGACATTGGCGAATCACTACGGAGCCAAATATAAAAAGAAGAAGAAGAAGATTAACTATAATAATAAAGAAACCGCAGTAAGGAACCTTAGACTTGGCACGATTTTGTCTAGATTTCATAACTTTTTAGAGATAAACAAGCAGCTCCATCGAGACTTGGCTAGTTTTTTACAGAATGTTTTTGGTGGGATATCTTTTGCTGGATTATGATCGAAATATTCTTATATTTTTCTGTGTGTTTTAACAGATGTTTTATTTGCCCTTTACACTGCCTGATTAGTTTTTATTATGTTTCAGACATAATTCCACATCTCGGAAGTGCCACATTCGAAACAAGGAACGCAATGGCTAGAATATCAGCGCAAAACATACTTCTGGGCTTAGAAGGAAAGCCAATGCTGTATCCTGTCTCATGAAAGATAAATTTTGTGTGTTTTGTTATTTAGTTACATATTTGTCAACAATATATTTACAGCAGTAACGTATTTATAATGTTTAAATGCAAGGCAAGGCCAAGTGAGAGGTCTTTAAACACAAAATGACGTTTACTCAAATAAAAAGTAAAAGACTATTTTTATTGTAGGTATATTACTAAAATTTTAATGACAAATTGATATTACTTTCTCAAAAGTGAAATTAACATTGATACTACTTTGCTTCTCCTACTTAAATTTGTATACATGAGACTTTAAATTAAATGTGTTAAAAAGGGATGAAGTTGACTGTTGTCTCACTCATGGCTTAGAACTTGTAGACCTTATTAGGCAATAGCGCCGTTCCAGTTCTATTAAATTCATGCCAGTTGTTTATAAACTAGTATATTAAGGCATATTATAAACCAGAATAATATTAATGTTGTATTTTATAAAAAGTAGTAAAATTTTCACTTTCAATAAAAATATTTTAAGCCCTTGTTGTGTGCTATGTAACTTTTGTACAGCTAACTAAATTAAAGAAACATTTGATTTGCTTTTTAAATTATGTACAATTTTAGTTATTGAGTGAGGACCATGAGGAATCGAGAAGGGTTTATTAACTGTTACTAAAATATTGTAATATTCCGGCTCTAACTTAAGGTCTTTAAAAAAGACTTGGCTATTGTATTGTACTTTGCATAAAACTTAATAAATCTGTTACAAAATTTATTTCTCTTTGTTAATATAAGTTGACCAAACCAATTAAGTACTGATAACCCCATTTAGATAAACTCACGAAATTAAGAATTTTACAAACTAAGCATTACATAAAAATAAAGAATGAATTCAAATTCGAATCAGAAAAAAAATAAAAAAACTTCTTGCAAATGGTCAAAAAAATCAAGTTCAAATCCTAATTACATGGTTTTATCCTCAAATTAAGAAATTTAACAACTCTACATAATGTATATTTAACAAATACCTATTAAAATAATCAATATCATTATAATATGGTTGTGGACAGCCTTAGCTCATTTAAGTTTTAACCTTATAAATAAACCGCAACCACTCCATTTAGCATTTACCCATGGCCTTCATCAGAATACGACAGTAGCGCGAACACACATAACATTGATAAGTTTATTATCTTCAAGTATTCATACCTGATAAAAATATTACCTAACAGTATGTATTGTGCAATTTTTGCTATCGTCACAATAGTTTTGCTACCGGGTAGCGAAGGTGCGTCTCTAGCAACAAATATGACGAAAGATATAAAAGTTTTAGTGTCATCAAACGACTATCCGGAACCTGGACTGAAAATTCTTCAAGAACAGTAAGTACTAAACTCAAATTAAATTAAAACAATGATATTTTTCAATTACCAACCCTTTTTATTTATGATTTTTTTTAAAAGGTTAATTTATGTCTAAAACACAGATTAGTATTATGTAGCTCTAAAAACGATTCAATATAAGTTTTACGTCACTTGTCAGTGTCAAAACGACCAAAGACTTGTTCGTCTTCTTTTTGTACTTTTAATTACCTACGTAATTTTTGCCAATTTTACTAAACCTACTGGTACAAATTCGATTCATGATCACATGATTGGTAATAATAATTTTCAAATCTCAAATGCTTACAGCTTTACAGTACTCGGGAGTCCGTTTTCTAATTTCGGCGAAGAAGGCTTAAAAGAAAATCGAGAGGAACTTCTGAAACTAATCCCAGGATGTTCGGCACTTGTGTGGATATCTCATCATCCAATAACAAAAGAACTTTTAGATGCAGCAGGTACAAGTAGTTTATTATAAGATTTCCTTAGAATCTTTTAATTTTGATATTGATTATCTATACGGTAATAGTATTTCCATTGATATTAAGGTCTTTTCAATTTCAGGCCCCCAATTGAAAATAGTGAGCACCATTTCAGCTGGTTACAATCATTGTAACGTCCCAGAGCTGAAAGCGAGAGGCATCAAACTAACCAACACACCAAATGTCCTAAGCTCGGCTGTAGCCGAGATAGCAGTTGCTCTTATGCTGGGCGCAGCTAGACGTTTTACGGAGAACTTAGATCAAGTCCACAGGTAATAGATATTGTAACCATTTAAATACTGCCTGATAACAGACAAACTCATAAAAATGAGTCAGTGCTTGTCACGGGTTAGCCGGAGTATTAATTAGTATAGCGGGTCATCGAACATGGCACAAAAGCGGAAAGCCAATCTCACTCCTACTTGCCCAAGTTGCTACTTGTCAGGGGCGTATCTACCGCTGTATTACCGCTGTTTTAACAGCCTCTGTGGTCTAGTGGTTAGAGCAATGGCTCTCGACTCAGAGGACGTGGGTTCGATTCCCGCATTGGAACAACAATAAATGTTGTTTCCAAGTTTGGTTAGGACAACGCAGGCCGATCACCTGATTGCCTGACAAGAAAGATGATCCATGCGTCGGATGGGCATGTAAAAAGTCGGACCTGCGCCTGATCTCTCGTCAGTCGTGTCGGTCATCCGTCCCACTGGGTTACGAGAGTAATGGAAGAGAGAGTGCTCTTGTGTACTGCGCACACACTTAGGCACTATAAAATTACTACTGCGTAACTGGCCTGGTTTCAATTAAATAGGCCACTGTCACCGAAATCGGTGCGGGGAGTTATTAGTTATTACCGCTGTATCAGCCGTATCAATAATATGGCCCCCCGTTACTCTTCACTCGGGCGAGGAGCCCAAAAAAGTTTTTGATATGGCCCCCTAAGGTTCGCTCGCTACTCTACTACTGCTACTAATATTAATATTCTGATAATCCACCGTCGGCATCTGCCACGAGATTTCCATAGAAAAGCACTACCTACCTGCTGCAATCTGCGTCTTGCTTGATTACATGCCAATATTCTAGAATCGAGTTTAAGTTTTTCAATTTATTCTATGCTCATTATTATTGCACTAATATTATAACTACTTTATCACTATCTTTATATTATAGAGGAGTATGGGAAATGGGTTTCCAAAAAGTCCTGGGCCAAGACCTCCGCGGGAGCACTGTTGGTATCGTCGGTTTGGGTGGAATCGGCCAAGCTACTGTTAAGCGGTTAGCTGGTTTCGAAGTCGCTAAATTCATCTATACGGGGCACAAAGAAAAGCCAGAAGGTAAAGAATATTGATACTAGCAAAACATGGTAATATAGAGAGATGAACCGAGAGACTTCCATATAATAATATGATTCCGTTTACGTGTAAGTACTTACGTAGCATCCAGTTTTCATAATCTATTTCTTTATTTAATTGAATGCTTCAAAATCGCAAAGATAGATGATTTGTAACAACAAAAATAACAGCTTTTAAAGCTATTAAGTAGGTACGCAGATGTAGACTAATCGCTGGCGACTCGGTCGATCGAGCCGATTTTAAATAGGTATGTACCTACGCACTTGGTCGCCGGTCGCCCAGCCAACTCAGCCTATTTTGGTCGCCGAGAAACCTAGTCGCCGGCGACCAGTCGATAGTGCGTAATAGCTCCTAACTGTTTCAGGTAAAGCTTTAAACGCAGAGTTCGTCAGTTTGGACACATTATTGGCTCAGAGTGACTTCATAGTATTAGCAGTGCCGCTGAACGACGAAACCAAGCATATGATCAACGAAACCACTTTGGCAAAGATGAAGAAAAACGCAGTCTTAGTAAACGTTGGAAGAGGAGGTAATTAATTTAGTAGCTAATAATAAAAATCGATACTTACATTTTTTACCGTGGACGAGACATGATTTGGAGATTTACAGCGTGAAATAGGTAATGCTTGCATTGTGATTTGTGAATAATTGTGATTCGCCGCACAAAAGACACTGGAAGTTTTTTAGAAGATTGAAAATCAATAATAGGTTTATTCATTATTCTTGTTGCTTTTTACAGAATTGATTGACCAAGACGCACTCTACGATGCCCTGAAGAACAAAACCATTTATGCAGCTGGACTTGATGTCACTACACCAGAACCATTACCAAAAGACCACAAGCTGTTTACCTTGCCAAACCTGTGTAAGTACATTTTCTGTAGACTATAACATTTAACAAGAATATAATATTATGGGCTCATTGCTCTGAAAGTAATATATAAGTTGCAGTGGCATAGCTACCCATGTATCAGCCGTATCAATTATATGGGACCCCCTGCAAATTTCATCACTCAGGCAGGGGCCCCCAAAACTATTTTTAACATAAAAATAGTTTTGGCCTCCTAAGGCTTGCTACAGTACTGATAAGATCATTTCAGTGTCGTGCGTTGAGCCCTATAGAACGGTCGCGCTCCGCAATACACTCACGAAGCAAAATTAATTTTTTTGCGAGTCGCGCGGTTGATTTGCCACTGCGCATCAATAATCGACACTATGGACGAGGTCAGCATCATGCAGATCTGCAAGTCAACCTTTACCAATAATGAGATTTGTATGGGCAAACAGCTGCTGTACGAGATGCTCGGCCAGAGCGTGAACATGCCATCACGGAGGAGAGATGGCGGCGAACGAAGCGTGCAGGATATCATCTTTCTGCTGAAGCAGACGGATCCAGACATCGTGCAAGCCTTTGTGGCGAAAGATCTCCACAAGCTGCCAATGGTAACGACGGACCACGTCAACGTCTCCAGCCTGCTTTAACTTTAACAGCATGAAGGTAGAGCTGGACGAGATGCGAGGTACATTGGATGCATCGGAACCACCATCCATCCGCGATTTGCGTAATGAATTATTACAATTTAAATTTGATAATTCAAGTAGGTCACCCGAGCATTCAATTGCCTTTGTCAACACACGTCGTGGTGGCGCGCGTGTTGACACATCATTTTGTGTGTCAGCGGAATCCGTCGAGTCGGCGATCGCGGCCGCCCCCGCCGCATGCGTTCCCCTCCGGGTCACGCCGACTCGAGACGCCGAGTCAATCAGCGACTCAGCAGCGAAATTTTGCGAGCGTAGCCGCAGGGAGGTGCAGACCTCCCCCGCGGGCGAAGACAAAGGGGGAGAAAGAGAGCCGAAAGACCACAGAGCGCCGCAAGGCTACGGAAAGCCGCAAGGCTGAGCCTTCTCGATCTGGCAAGGACGAGAGCAGGAGGTGCGACTGGCCGACGGGTGTGGTTTACCAGAGGTTCCGGGGGAGACTCCGTAACGAAGCGCGCATCACGTCGCCGTCAACACGTGACAAAGTGTAGTTTTTAAGTATGTAATATGTATGTTTGTCTGTATGGTATTTATAGTATGGACCTATGCAGCCTGAAATAAAGGTTATTTATTTATTTTATAAAAAGACAATTCATCCCCAATGATGGAGCACGATGTGGCTCAGTCCACACTGAGCATAACGAAAACATGATATCCACCAATGATGTGATCAAATTTTGGAAGTGGGCTTACAATATATTTCTTGAAACAAATAACACAAAATTAATTTATTAAATGTATCTATACCTTTTTTTTTGTTTTCAGTTGTCCTACCTCACATTGGAAGTGCCACTGTCCGTACTCGTGACGATATGGCCATCCTCGGTGCCAACAACATTGTCAATGCATTTACTGGGAAACCACTCATCACTCCTGTTTTACCTTAGCATCACAACTATATAAGTTTCAATACCTACATTAAAAAGCATTGTGACTTTAAGTATCAAATAAAAAATAAATGCATATTATCCACCTTTTTTACTTTTAATACCTAACTTATATTTCTATCAATAAGTATTTTAGCACAAAATTAATAAGTAAGAACTGATTTATAATTTAATCTTAATCTAGATCAGAAAAATCTTTAAAAATGAATGAAGGTAACTTGCAAAAAATAAAAGTTCATATAAAAATATAAATTTATTTAACATGGCTAATATTATTTAAGTTATAAAATATGAAATATTAGTATTATTTACATACTTAAAGAAAAGGCTTGAATATATTATACTACATAATATATATGCTACCTACTTACCTACACATTTTGTCACGTAAAAACATTTTGTAATTTTGCAGCAAATTACAAAGTAAGTTACCGTTCCATATACAGGGTATTTTTTCAAAGATTATCCACATTTTTTCAGAGGCTTCAGATTTAGTAACCGATAATTTGAATAAAAACATATCATATTATTTCCAAAAAATTTACAATATTTTTCCATAAAAAACAAAAGATGTGGACAATGCAGAAGTCATAGATATTTTACTACACACGCACAACAAACGTAAGATTTGATACTTTTTTTACAACACAAAGTGTGTGCGTCACATCAGTGTTTGTGACCGGCTGACTGCAGCGTTCGCACTACGAAAGTGCATTGACTATTAATCACGCGTTTTTTTAGATATTTTCAAATGATATTATTTAAGGAATCACAAGCTTTTTAAACATTTTGAAAAATACATAACAAAAATTAGTCACCTTTTGAAAAACCACCCTGTATTTAAATAAGTTTTTCTAACATTAGAATATGATATAATATGAAAAAGATTTCAAGCAGAGCAGTCTCTCAAGGTGCATCGGCCACTATTGCTTCTAAATCTTTTAGGAATGGTTCAATTTGGCTCTCCAGTGATAGTATATGGCCCGTGTTACAGTTATCACTACCAATAAATGTTATAACCAATGGTAATTTATTCATTTGTATTACCTGAAACAAAATCGAAGTTGTTAGGAATTAAACATTGTTTTTTTTTTTTGTTTTTTTAAGAGGACAAAGTTCAAAGTTACAATGTAAATCACATGTCAAAGCTTATAGAAATTGAATTATAACAGTTATAGCCTGTTTCACGATTACCTAGTGACAAATAGCTTATCCATAAGTTTTGTCTCTGCCGCTCAGTATAAAGTAGCGATAAGGTGAGACGCACTAAGCGTAACTACTGTCTCATACAATTTTATACAAAGAATATTTGACTGTGCCATGTCTCGTAGTTCCGTTGCCGCATAATGCGGTCTCACCTTTAAGCGAGTCGTCACTTACTAGGCGATTGCGAAACAGCCTTTCAAAATCGCCTAAAAAGTGAAACCCTTTAAAAGCTTAGAATAATTACAGTATACAGTTACCTGATAGCTGGAGTACATGGAGATAATTGTTTTATTTCTTCCTAAGCCCAGTTTACTCGCTTGATCAGTCGCCATACCAAATGTTGATATGAAGTTTGGTCTCAAAGCCAGCTGTGGTGCTTTTTCTGTTACCGACCGCACCACAGGTACTCCATCCCGATCAGTGATCAGGATACAATGAAGACCATTTACTCTGAATACAAAATAAATGTTACTATATAAAGTATTAAAATATATTTTGTAATTCATGAATCATATAACGAAATTACTTCTCCATAAGATGGTTTAAATGTTTCCGTAAGTCGTCCACCATTATCAGTCAAGGCAAAATATATTATTAATTTTACTTTAAAGACGAATAAATTGCGGTTTACAAAACCACTTATATTAGGTACATGTAGAAAAACAGTTTTCCCAGCAAATTACAAAATACGATCTTAGAAAATACGACACAAATTATCGCATCTTCTCCTTCTTAAATTTTGGCAACCATTTTTTTTTTGACAATGACAAGACCTATGTGACATATTATTTTTTTCATTAAATAAATATATGGCGTTGGCTTTTAACCATTTGCCAGTGTCACGTAAAAAGGCGGGAAATAAAATATTCGTTAAAATTTTCATCACCGTATATATTTTGTTTTTGTAGACTTGACGTCCAAAGTCTTATTAAAGTCTATAGTCAGGGTAGTCGATTCAATAAAGAGGTAGATGCTTTAGGCTGGGACTATATGCAACGGAATCCGGTAGGCCGTAAAGAATTATGAGCACTGAAAATAGAACTTTGTGGCTTGTGCTAATACAATACAGTTGAAAATGGAAGTTTCGAGTGTCGAGCTGTCATATATGACATTGACATTTGTCTCGACACTCGGATGTTCGATTTTCAACTCTATTGTATTAGTGCAGAGATCTATTTCAATGCTCAGAATTTTTCACGGCCTTTCGGATTCCGGTGCCGTATAGTCCCGGCCTTAGGCTGGGACTATATACACCGGAATCCGGAAGGCCGTAGAGAATTATGATCATTGAAAATAAAAATCTATGCTAATACATTAAAGTTGAAAATCGAACACACGAGTGTCGAGTTAAACGTCAATGTCATATGTGACAGCTCGTCATCTGACACTTCGATTTTCAACTCTATTGTATTAGCGCCGAGTTCTATTTTCAATGCTCAGAATTTTTTACGGCTTCCCGGATTCCGGTGCATATAGTCCCAGCCTTATGTGAAACTTTCTAGGGAGTTTTGGCGGGAAACCAAAAATCACGTATTTTGTAGTTGTATCATTTTCCACACACTTGTGCACATCAACGAATATCAAATGGATATTATTCTACCAATAATACACATTGAAAACGAAATAACACAAATTTAGAAAGAAATACAATTATACAAATAATCGCTGATTGGCTAGCCGCACACGTGCAATATTATTGTCAATAATACTCATAATCTATACTAATATTATAAAGCTGAAGAGTTTGTTTGTTTGTTTGTTTGTTTGTTTGAACGCGCTAATCTCAGGAACTACTGGTTCGATTTGAAAAATTCCTTTTGTGTTGGATAGTCCATTTATCAAGGAAGGCTTTAGGCTATATAACATCATGCTAAGCTCAATACGAGCGGAGCTCCAATCAATAATGTTTCAAAATCGGGGTGTTTCTTTTTCTTTTTGAGAGCTTTCGCGGCGTACGCTGCGGAAACGGTTAAAGTTTCGCTAAAATTATGTATGACAGAATTGTTCCCCTTTAAAAGTTCTAAAAAAAAGTCCGCGACAGTATATGTCTATCTTTTAAGGTTGGCTCACAATAACCTTTTTGTAGTAACCAAATTTGTTCTAAAATTAAGCATTATTTGTGAAGGTGTTTTCATAAAGATGATATTAATCCTTATCCAAATAAATGCGTTATTCATTACAAGCATTTAATTTAGAAGAAATTTGCCATTTACATCATTTGATTTCAATAAGTATTTTAGAAGATATCGCAGTAATAAAATAATCAGCGCGCAATAATGATGTGCGGCGCGCTGCGGGCAGTCGTGAGTCGTAGGCAAGCGCTTCTCCTTTTACGTAAATGAAGTCGCGGGTAAATTTTAGCGATATTCCAAAGTAACTATTCCACGCGGACGAAGTCGCGGTCAAAAGCTAGTAACATTAATATTCCTCGTGTGCGGGCTAAGATTAAGAACCTCTAGATACGCAACACTTGTAACCACTAGAGTGCATCTCGCTCACCCACTATGTGTTGCCATGTACAAACATAGCCTTCAATTGTGGTATTTTTGTCTTGTTCTTAGGATGCACATGTAAGTTTTCTCGTCGTAGTCAGTAATAAACAAGAACCGTAAAACGAGTTTTCCCTTACACCACTCATTATTTAAATAAGTAAATTTCAATATTTTAATACTGGCGATTAAATTGTTCTAGTTATTTTTTATGAGTCAGAGGTTTTAAGAAAACATGCGATTAAAGTACGATCGTACCTGGATTTTCAGTCTCGATTAGAAGTCTTTGGTCTCGATCGACACCTATTATTAAGTAAACTCTAGGCCAAGACCGAAAGTAATAGATATATTCAAAAAATATTATGACCGTGGTAAAAATATTTTTAACTCATGAACGGCTGAACCGATTTGGCTGAAAATTGGTGAGGTATCTTGAAACCAGGAGAAGGACATAGGATACTTTTTATCCCGTTCACAAGGGACTCAAAACTCGAGAACGGCTGGATCGATTTGGCACATTTTATATTGTTTTGAAATAATTGCGGAAGTTCAGGGAAGGCTTGAACAGTGAGAAATAATGAAAAAGGTTGTAGGTGTAGGACTAGGATGTAGGATGCATTATAAGTGTAGTCATTTATTCATTTCAGTTCATGTTTAAGACAGAACAACGTGTGTCGAGACAGCTAGTTATATATTATTATTAGGGGTTATAATAAAAAGAAAAAGATAAAAAGGCCTTTACCATAGTTACTGAGCCTCTCATACAATTTGTATGGTTTTATGGCTTCAAATACCTAGTAATTTTGTTTAAATTAACGATAATTCCGCTGTCTGTGGACCAATTTTCGAATTGTTTTTTTTATGTAAAGGGTTCCTATGGGTGTAAAAAGTGGTGACCTGATGATGGGATCTATGAGGAATCGAGGGAACTCGTCGAAACTTATATGGTGATTTTAACTTTTTCTGAAGCATAAACCACCAAAAAATGACTTACTATTTATACTGTTAGGTAGGGTAGGTATTTCTCTTAATATAAAAATTAAACAATAAAATTAAATAATATTAAAAATTAAACAATATCAAAAAAGTAAATAGTTTTTTATATAAGTAGATGTTTCAAACATTCTTCATTCACTTCAACACATTTAAAAAAATTTACAGTTAAAATACATATAAAAGAAACTATCCCGTCGAGAAGAGCCAGCGTAAGAAACTCGTACGGGGCCACTTTTTAGCAAAAATATTTTTACAATGTAGTAACTTAATCTATATGTCACCGTAAAATTGTAAAAACCTTTAGATTGTAATAAAACTAGTGAAATTGTAAAATGCTGATTGACTACCGACGCGAATACGCTGTCTATAATTTAACACATTGTTTTTCGTTAGATTATAAATAGGTATATAGTTTTTAATCTTTCGACATATTTTTACCATCTAGTTAGTTATTTTATAATCTAACGGTTTTTACAATTTTACGGTGACATATAATATAGCAAAAGTCAAGATAACTTAATTACATGGAAGCAGCTTTGCAAGGGTCTATCTTATTCCTAAGGTGTGCAATCGTTAATAAAATCATTAATGAAATAACTTTTTTAAATTTGTGGCACACCTAATGTCCTATTTTGGTCCCAGTAAACCTTGTAGAATTTACTTCTACTCTCTGCGTTCTAATTTTAAGATAAGAACTTAAAAGTTTAAGTGCCGTGTCCCTTTATAATTTTCTGACCAACGTAGCGTGCTCGACACAGTCGAAATCCTTGGATAGATCACAAAAGACACCAAGTGCATCATGTGATCCCTCTCAGGCTCCAAATATACTGCATAGAAGACTAATACCTGCGTCTGTTGTGGACCGACCTAAAAGTAAAACCTAATTGATTACTATATTATAATAGATTATTTAAGTTAAAGTGAACGAGCAATTAATTTAAGATTATTTTCTATTTGAATTGATTATTGTGCGCTATGGCACATTTGTTGCTGGGATTGAGAGAAGTAAAACAGTGACACAGTAATTTTCCTTTCAGAAATCTTCCTTTATTCTTCTTACTATTTCTTCTTACAGTAGTATGTAGCCGAATACTGAAGTGCCGAATGCCAAAATCGATCCAATATTTATATGGATCCGGCCACAGAATTATCTAAGCTCTTATTGGTCCGAAAATATACACCAATCAGAATGAATTTACAATTCACCAATAAGAGCGTTCCTATCTACCTCTTACTCTAACATATTGCCTATCTTGTCTAACAATACAAAATCTTTACATCGAAATTTCTTATAAAATTACTATATAATGTAAAAAGATTATTATTAATTATCAAACTTAAAACAGAGTAGAAGCTAAATAACACGTTTATAATTACATAAATTAACATTAACATATTCTAATAAGACTTTTAAAGTTCCCATACATATTTGCATCTTTGTCACACATATGCAATAAGAGCGGGACAACAAGCTATAAGGTAACCTCGGTTGGGTTACAACCGATAGGGGCTAAACAAGTTATTTAGTAAAAACTTATGTGAACTAACTTTTCTAAGATTCTAATATGAATTTATGTTATCAAATCTTATTGGAATGACTAAGTATTTTATAATTGTAAGTATCTAAACAAATATTTACATTCCTATCACTAAATATGAATCTTACATCGATATTAAACTATATTTAACTACATGTCACGTTTCGGTGTCGTCCTGCACAATTATGTATCCAAAATTTATGTTTAGTGAGGTTTGTGGAGGTAAGGGTTAGCTGTCGCCTTATTACTCCCAACAAAAACTTCAACCACTAATATCTCAGTAACTGTGGGTTTCCTGATGGGGAGAGTGGGGGTTCAACCTTCCCCCTCCCCTCCCCTCTTAACCCCCTCCTCCACAAATCGTGGAATCGTGGGATATTATACAAAATTTTTACCGAAAGAACTTTAGTCAGTATATTTTGGTACTAAATTAAATAGCAACACTAAGACAAATATATTTTTAGAATAAGTTACAAATTATGAAAAAAATACAGATTTCATCTCACTTTCTATGGAAAATATGATTGTATTTACGTCCATATACCATCATGCAATCACAAACTAAAAAAACACGAGCTATAGCTACTTACGAGTGAAAAGTTACGGCAGCACATTTTCCTTCGCTGCGACTTTTGCACCTCAAAATACTGCATCCACCCATTGTTAAAATAGGTACTTAAAAATACACGGAGTCCATATCTCAAAAGATTAAATAACATAAAACACACCAAAAAACAAAAGATTTCAAATAATACGAAACCTCACTCTTCACAGCTGTTATTTGTTTGGCACAGGATTGTCAAATTTGACAGCTCTGAGCCAAAAACCCGGTTACAGCGAAAGGGACAAAACATAACATTTTTGTCTCGTTTCTTCACAAGTATTGACCAATTTACGTTCTCTCTCTAACAAACTGTGACGTCCATGGATATAGTACCTATGGATAGAAGACTCCGTATTTTGTAATTGGTAAAAAGAACTGTATTATCTTGGTAATAGAGTGTATTTCACAATCCACGTATCATAGAGGCAAATCCGAGCCGAGCGAGATAGCCAGAAGGGAGGCTGTGTGTCTCGTTCTTGCATGTTGCCAACCAGAAAAATGTTGGTATTTATAAAAAGTAACTTGAAAAATCTTAGATAAAACGAGTGTACTTTATTATTATTTTAACAAATGTTTATAACTTATCATATTCTAATTAAAAAAGTTAGAAATAGTCATATAATACTAAATAAAAATGCAGTTTACATTAAATCCTTTTCCTTCTTTTTTTATTAGATGGTATCATTCGCAAGACAATAGATACGCCATTACACATATTTTATGCTGAACACCGGATAATATTAAAATTGAAAATAGTTTTTATTTCATACTTCATGTATCTCCGTAACTATGTTTTTATTATTTATTTGATGATTTAACAGTCAAAATGGTGAAAAAATGTTGTGTATATTCTTGTCGAAGTGAAAGTTATGCTGGTTGCAATATTTCGTTTATTAGTAACATTAGTAAGTTAATTGTTAATGTTAATCTAGTTATTCTAGTATAAAAATGATAACATTAAAGCAACTGACGTTATTATAACGCGTTTCAAATGAGAATAGGAACGTCAATGACCTTTATCTGTCAAATATCACTTGAAAAGTGTGATTTTCAGAAAAACTAATGTGTATATAAATATTAATAGTCTTGCATCGAATTTAACCTGTTGAACGACAAGGCCAAAGATTTCAACTCAAGATAGGCTATCACGTACATTTAGCCGAAAAAATTTTCATACAAGAAAAAATTACGCCATCTATGTAAAATCAACGGAACTTCGATGTTCCTTTGATTTTACGATTTTACCATTCCGATGGAACAGTCGCTAGTCGTATGATATAACTTTGTAAGGGCGTACAACGCATACATTTTTTTTTAAATACATATCTTGACTAAAGAAATGTTAATAAAATTGTCCGGCGTACTTAATATAAGTTTAGCTCGCATTAATACTGGAATTACTAAAATATTAGCAACAATAAATCAATAAGGCTTACAAACAAATATAAATTTTACAGGTACGTAATGTAATTTAAATATTTCATATTTCTTATTACATTACTCTCATTATCATAAGCATAGACGAGGCGTGTTGAGGCAAAAAGTGTCCACACTTAAACTGCCCCACTTTTGGGGTTTTTTGGGGCAGTCGAGGTTTCATATTTTGTCATCTTGACATTTCGACATTTGCTTTCCGCAGATTTTTCAGTTATTTGATTAAATCTTCTGAAATCAAGATGGCGTAACTTTTTCTTATACCTACATTATTTGTCAAATGTATGCCAAAGATCAGGAACGCACTTTTAACTCCTCTGGTGATTAGTACACATAGATGACGATAATTACATACTAGAATATTATACAGATATTATATCGGTGTAATAGATTAGTGCAATGGCTATTATGGTGTATGGATACTAGATATTTTAACCTAAGCAAGATATTTTAAAGGATTTTACAAGAAAACCAATTTGTTTTCTTCTATACGGCGTATGGACCTAGACCAGACAACAAATTTGTTTTTACACATGTGCCGTAGCTCCAGCGGCGTCACAGAAGGGGCGGAGCCGTAGGAGCTGTGACGTTTCACAGCCAGCGCTGCAGCAAAAATTACATACAAATCCTAGCGCAACAGCACTTAATATTCCTTTATTACCTAGATAAATAAAACAAGACTCATTAAAAACAAAACTAATTATATTAAGTACCATAAAAAGAATATTGAATTATAATTTATAAAAACTTATACATAATCTAATTCAGTTTGAAAGTAATAATCTACATGTACACTAATATTATAAAGAGGAAAACTTTGTTTGTATGTTTGTTTGTTTGTAATGAATAGGCTCAAAAAGTACTGGACCGATTTCAAAAATTTTTTCACCTTTCGAAAGCTACATTATCCACGAGGAACATAGGCTAAATTTTATTTTGGAAAAAATAGGGTTCCGTAAGATATTTGGGTTTTTCGGACACAAGGTGTAAAAATCAACCAGAAAAGTTACTTATTTTGCGTACGCTGCCTATACTATAAAAGATAGAACCATAAAATGTTCTAATTAATTGTAGATCTTATAAATATCTACAAAAAAGTCCGTGACACACTATACCTATCTATGTCAAGTGAGGCATAACAACCATTTTTTTATTTAGAAATCTTGAATTTTTTTTGGACTATATTTAAACGCATCAATCAAATAAATTATTTCATTACTAAGTACAGTTTATGTAGATAATATTAGGTCTTTGAATTATTCAAATTGGATGTTTGGTTTTGAAGTTATGGCGAAATTAAAATATTACGATTTCTGCTGCACGGCCCGTTGCGAAGTGGGTGTCACCAAGGCGCGAGCGGGAGGGGAGTTTAGATCTATGAGTAACTTTTTTGTTAGGCTCATTTCGTTGTTCTCGAATAAGGCGAGTCCAAATCTCTTTGCGCTCTGGATTATTGGGAAATCTGTAATTTAAATACTATAAATTTCTGCGATGTTTACAACAAATGTTCACTAAATTAGACAAAAGAAAAAATAATAAACTAAGTATGCCAAAGTACTCTATTTTGTGTAACTATTATACACTGTTTCTCTTGAAACGGATTAAAAAATCACTCGGTATAAAGGTGCTTCCAGTAACATAGTAATATTTCAGAAATATTACTTTTTTTTTCTCCAAAAATGCATAATGTTAAATCGGCCCCTGAACATTGTAGGTGGTTGTTTAGGAGTAGAATAGACAGTAGGTGCAGGTTATAGGTGATCTACATCTAGTAGATGTAGCTTGTAGGTTTTTAGTGGGGTAACTACTGTTTACCTACCAACCTATCACCTACCAACTATAGGTATGTAGTAGGTCTAGATGTAGGTTGTAGGTGTAGGGTATGACTTATGGGTGTAGCAACCTACGCTTACAACCTTCAAGTGTAGTTATTTTTTATTCAATTTCATAATTCACAGAACAACGTCTGTCAGGCCAGATAGTAAATAATATTTTTAAATATAATATGTAAAAATCAAATAAATAGTACGCCTTAGTTTCATTTTATTTAAATTAATCAAAAATGTGAATACTGACGGGTAAGTTAGGTTTGGTTAGGTACTGAAATAAAAAAAAACTGAATCTCTTATTTCTGTAATTTACAATAATAAAAATGACGTCCCTGCAAAGTTACCTTTTCACTGTTGCGCATACAATAACCAGTGTTATATTTCATAGTTGGCCGCCATTTTTTGAATATTTATTTAAAATTCCATAAGTATTTTAATTGTAACAAACAATATTGTGATAATTACCTGTGATAAGATATCCCGTCTATCTTTTTTACACGTTTGTCATAGTTTTTACAACCTTTAATTACGCAACTACTCGGCATTTTATGAATTATATGCGGACTGGATAAACTGCATATATAGCAAATGTAGAAATGGTAAGATCACAAGTGCCAAACCTCAACTGTCAAAATGGCCCCAAAATTTAAAAATTGGGGCCATTTTTTTGGAGACACTTTTTGCCTCAACATGCCTCGTCTATAATATACGTCTATGAGACAAGGCTCAAAATCGACTGAATTTCAGAAGTGTCATGGCGCTGACAGCCCGCTTAAAGTTTTGCTGTCGGACATTATATTACAGACATAAATAAACAAAACTTTGTAATTATATCTTGTGAATCATATAGGTATCACGATAATATTACATAAATGTACAGTAAAATTAACAACTATAAAGCATATCTAAAAACATACCTTTAATTGTAGACTCCAAATAATTTTTAGCTCCAATTAATTTTTCAACGAATCTTTATTTCATCACTTAAATAAGATTGTTAAATAGTAATCAATTAACTATATAAACATAAACTTAACTATCATAACAGTCTAAATTCGAAACAATATGGCGCCGACTCGATCCTATTCTCATTTGAACCGCACTATAAGAGTTATAATTGTACTTCGTTATGTTATAAACTAGTCAGTAGCGACTCGCCCAGAATCGTAGTAAGTACTGAGAAAAAAACGTGTGAAGTCGAGTAAATCCTTTAATGATAATATAATAGAGTTTTTATAGATTTCCCAACAGTTAAGAAATGCGACAAAAATGGCTCAATAGTGTTTAAGTAAGGCAGAGAATTAAATAAAAATCTGTTACATATTAATGCCGCCGTCACTTCAAACCTTCTTGATTTTACACTATTCAATCTAGTCGACTTTTATAGCCTCAGCTGTATGTCATTCAGTGTTACACAATTTGTCTCACACAGCTTTGCAGTTTTCCACAGCAGAAAATATTATTGTCACCCTACTAGAAAGGGAAACACAGCCTCTCTTCCAACCTCGGTCCTGTTGTTATACTAGGTCCATTGTGACGTCAGGAGCTATCCTGCCCTGTGTGCGGGCCATATTGCGGTTTTTTTTTGTATGTGTTGACTAGTATTGACAATTTTATTCTGTCAATAATATTGCACGTATGCGGCTAGCCTGACATTCCCGGCAAATGGTTTTAAGCCAAAGATTTTAAGCCGACGCCATAAACCACGAAGTATAGATAACAAGGAGTCCGAACGTAATGTTAAAATAATGGTCTCAATTACGGGGACAGATTTTTGCCGGTAGAGCGCGCGACGGTCCGACATGCACTCGTTTGAAATTACGCGGGAAGTTTAAAGTTGCTATTGACAGCTCTGGAAAGATTGAAATCTTATTATATAAAAGTTTTAGGAAATTCTTAGAAACTGTTCTCGAAAAATAGATACCGTAGAACACGGTAATTGCCTAACGGTAATTTAAAAATAATTGTAATAAATAATAGTATTGGCAACACTCGGTATAATAGTATTGGCAACACTCGGTACTCGTCGGTCTCGCACGCCTAGCGGCAGAAAAGAGAACTAAGATCTGGTCCTATTATTGTGTACATAATTATTATTAAAAAGCCTATACCGTTCGGACTCCTGGTATCTATGCTTCATGCCATAAACAAAAAAAAAGATAGTCTTGACTGTTGTCTATGAGCAAAGGAGTTCTACCGGGAAAGTCAATCAGCAATGTTGTGTTTCTGTATTATTTTTCTAAATTCGTGTTAATTCGGTTTTTAATGTGTTATAGTGGTGGAATAATAACCATTAATTATTCGTTGAGGTGCATTAGTGTGGAAAAGTGATACATTCTACAAAATGCGTGCTAAATTGGGTTTCCCGCCAAAACTCCCTAGGAAGTTTCAGTAAAGCGTCTACCACTTTACTGAATCGACTGACTTGACTAATTGACTACCCTGACTACTTATTTCGACTTTGACTAGACTTTGGACTTGACGATTTAGAAATAAGACAAAGAAATACCTCAAACGACGGACGAGGCAGTATGGTCTAAGACCTTAGCCTGTTCCATTTCGGGACGAATTAAACAAAAAAAAAATGTCTATGAGCAAAATGGAGAATTGACAAGTTTGTGAATTTCATTTTGTAGGTTTCGATTTATTTTGGGGCTGAGAAGTATTTCTTATATCGTTTGTGCTCACAAAATATGTCCTAATGATTTAATTTAATGTTTTTATATTGTGACTGTGGCTTAGTGTGCCTCTAAACATTTTTATTTCGATTTGCTTTTGAGTGAGAAATACATTTGGTATGATGATAACAAAAGATATAAATTCCTGTCTCGTCTCCATATAATGCTCTTTTACTTGGCCAGTTTGTAGTGCGGATTAGCGAGTCATGAATAACGAAGATACTCAAACGTAGTTATGTATACGTAACTGAAGAAAAAAGTGATTATAGGGTTTGTGACGTCACTGAGAGAAAATAATAAATTTAGTGCTAGTGTATGATGTTTACTTATCTTTTTCTGTGAGTGCGAAGATATTTCTGTAATTGTGTTGAGTGGGAAGTTCGGGGTGCAGAGTTGGTCTTCCGCGAGGATGGGCGGCGATGTCTGCCCCCTCCGATAGCGCTCAAAGCTCTTCACCATGTGCGTGCACGAATATATCTCTTATGCAATTGTTTCATGAGCTAAAACAAAAGTTCCCCGGTGTTCCTGATCATGTTGTATCCAACACGATCGAACTATATTGCCACGATAAGAAAGCTTGCGAGACACACTTGCATCGCGAAGTCAAGGCCTCCCTAACGCACGCCTATCATGCCTCCTCTTCCGCCGCGGCCCGCCAGCTCAACGAACTCAAAGCTAATCCACCAGTCAAATGTCGAAACCAGCCTATTGTGAAACACGACATTGTCAAATCGGAAGCTATAAAGTCAACAATTTGCCAGGGCCCTCAAAAAGCAATTATTAGCTCAGTAGCGGAGCTAAAAGATAACATAAACACTGACGATAATCAAAACATTGTGTTGGATAAAACTGGCGAATCTAATGTATCGAGTCCTGTTACTGTCAATATTGATAAGTGTGAAGCAAAATATAGTGCAGATTCAGCGAGTGATATAGAGCTAAGCAATGAGAGTAAAAACAACCAGACGACTGCTCAAGAACCTGTAGATTTTCCAAAGAAGATTGTAAATGATCAACAGGAAGGCAGTCTGAAAGAACAACAAGAGAACACAAATTATAGAATACACAAAAGTAACAAGATTACATCCAACCTTAATGAGAAATTAGAGCTTGTGAAAGAAAAGAAAACAATAAAAAAAGAGGATACAAAACCTCAAGAAAAGCCTCAACGTCCTAACACGTTGAATTTTATAAAAGCAAATCCAGATGCAGTATTTCATGAGCATTTGAAGCAACCGGGCTCGGAGTCCTGTCGGACAGTTTCCCCCGCTCCACCGCATAAAGAAACAAAGGAACAAAAGCCCGGCAATTATAAGCAAGAAAGAGAACGAGGTTTTCCTCTCAATTTGTCCGTCAATGTCAATTGCCATATGGACTTGAGCCATGGATATGATCCATGGTTAGAAGATTACGATAGTCCAAGGGCTATCACATCAGTGAATTTGACAGTCTGTACACCAACTTCAAACATGGCAAGTCCAGTAAGGGATACCAGGGATGATGACAGTGGGTTTGAGGGTCATGTTACAGTTACAGTGAGCCCAAGTACTGCCAGAGCTCCGAGAAGAAGAGCGCCACCGCCTCCACCACAGGCGTCACGGATTGAGTCTCCGAGATTCACAAGAGCGGCTCCTGAACCACCTGGACAAACAATAGGTAGGTTTTAATCATAATATACCTTTCTCCTTACTATTAAATTTTGTTGTGTTTTTCTGATTCATTGGGAGAGTTGCTTGACAATTGAGGTTAAATATTGTATTGCAATTCTGTATTTCTGTCATTTAAGTATTCAAAAACTGGCTGAGTGCGAGTCAAAACTTGCGCAGAAGAGTTCCATACCATTTTTTTTTTAATAAAAGTAGGGGGCTAAAGAGCAAACAGATCACCTAATGGAAAGAGATTATCGTCGCCCATGGACATCCGCAACATCTGTTTTTTAGTATTTTTTGTTAAAGAGGCAACGGAAATACAACAAAAATTTCAACTGTCTATCACGTATCATGAGATATAGTATGGTGACAGACAGACGGACAGTGGAGTCTTAGTAATATTATTATTATTTATTTTTTATCATTTTATTTAATCAGGCAGGCAGTTGAGACAACTGATATTGCCTGTATCAGGTTATTTTCTGTCTTCTATCAGTGATTTTTGTTTTAAATATCTGTTAAGTCTGTTCTTAAACTGGTTCACATTTTGGGCTGCAATAACATCCTCTGGCAAGCTATTCCAAGCTCTTACGACACGGTTGCACAGGAAATGTTTATGTGGGTTGTTATTTGAAAAGCTGGCAGAGAGCTTCATGTTATGACCTCTTAAATGTGTGTAGCGTAAATATTTTATGAAAGTCCTGTATATCATAATGTCTATTTAGGATCTTGTATGTTTCTATTAGATCTCCTCTGTCCCTATGTTCCTTTAAAGTGGTAATGCTCAAGGCTTCCAGCCGTTCTTCATATGACAGTCTTTTCATTTTTCTTGGTACTTTAGTAAAGGAACGCTGCATAATAGGGTCCCGTTTTACCCTTTGGGTATGGAACCCTAAAATTTAGATGCCAAATAAAAAAGATTTAAATACTATTCATGTTAATCTGCCCTGATATAAATTGTCATCTAAAGCAAACTATTATTGAAATAACTTAGTCTGATGATAAGATAACAAGAAGTTTTATTTTAGTTGCTATCTCAGGAAACAATTCTTAGAAATATAAAACAAACAATATTATCAGTAACACTTAGGTAATCTTATCTAAAATTCATTTTCTATTTTTTCATTTTCTATTTAAACTGAAAAAAGTTGAATTTCCTTAACTGCAAATGAACTTTTATGTACTATTCCTTGAATTAATTACACAATTTAGACATAGTAAAATACTGATGTAATAGGGAATATGCACATATTTTTTATATAGATCTATTCTTGTTTGGTAAAATCAGTTTTTTGGATATCATTAAAATTAACAAAGATATGAACGTTTAAAGTACTCTATTAGACGGAGAGATTGGATGTGAATAGTGACATCACATAACACGACTTTCATAGAAAGTTCATAACTAATTTCGTTTTGCTAGAAAGAGATAGATTAAAAACTTTGACCAGTCATATCTTGCTCATTTATCTACAGATATTGAAAATTTTCTCGCCACTTCCTTTTTTTTTAGATTAGTATCATAATATTATTATGTTTTAATTTATTTTTATGTTTTATGCATATTCACTTTGATGCAAGTACTATATGAATAAGAAAATGTTTTTTTTTTCTTATTAAATATAATCCTTATAATGATATGGTTTTTCAGATCGTTCCCTCATTGAGCGTCAGAAAGAGCGTCTGTCTAGGTTAGCTAGTGCACTAGCTCAGGAGAAAGGACAACTAGCTCAGTTGAACCAAGAGACACAGATTTTAGCCGCACCGCCCCCCACAGCAAATATGATGCAGAGGCTTAAAGATTATGTAGAGAAGCTGAGGGATGAGTGTGATACTCTAGCTAAACGTTTGGAAATGCGTGGTACTGGTAAGTAGTTTTTTTAGTAGTTTTTTTAGTTGTTTAAGCATACAGGACATATTCTACAAATAATTCTACCATTTTTTGTATTGTCTGGTAGGAAATAGGTAACTTTGAGAAGGTGTCCCATTAAGATGTTGTTTATATAAATTAAACCTAGATTTTGTGATTTTCCTAATAAATAGGAAATAAATGTATCCAGATTCCTGCAATCATTTTGGCCTAGTTCTAATTTATAAAAACTAGAATATTATTTTGGTGTCTAATCAATATATAGCTTTACATATAAAGGGTGTCACAGGTGGTGAAGATCTGAGAGTGTGGCAGTTGTCTTGCCAAATAATATTTTATCTTAAGATGCCAGTACATTTTACTGTAATATGAGAATATATAGTATCTTAGCTGTCTATGATAGTTTACACAAACTGTATAGCAATAGATATTTTAATTAACATAAAATATTATACAATCTTTGCTGTTTGTGATTCCTGTTACGTTTCTTTGTTGCTTCTTCCAGAAACAGATGATGTTGGGAATTTCTACAGCAATATCTACACTGGGCAGAGGCCACCGTCGTCATGGCAATGTCACATGTGCACCTTCCGGAATCATCCGCTGTTGGACAAATGCGAGGAGTGTGATATGCCACGGATACTCGTAGGTACGTCGCCCGCTACCACACATGACTCTGGATTTGGCTCCTTCCGAGACAGAAACAGACGGGGTGTCAATAACGTTACCAGTGTTAACACAGACGTAACAGATGCCCCTGTATCCAATTTGAATAGTGACTGTCGTGCTGTCAACGTTTAAAATTGCCTTATGAGTGCCTTACAAGTGCTTGTTTGAAGTGTTAAAACTATATACATTGTTGTGCAAAACTAAACCTAGCATGTGGCATGACCACTGGCAATACAGACTATTGATGTTGACATATGGCAAATTTTGCTATTTGTTCGTTCCTGTTTGATTGTTCGTTCGTTACATTTTGAATTATTGCATGTTTCCATGTGTTTAAAGTGTGAATTAACAATAGTTGTATAGATATTACAGTAAAGTTGTTAGAAAATATTTAAATATGTTACCATTTTATGGTCACCGTTTGAATTTATCGTTATAATTTGTATATTTGAATTTTACTTTATAGGATATTTACAATTTACTAATTGGTTATGTTAAGATTATTCTGTATATAGGATGTTATTTAAGTTTCGTGTTATATTTAGGTGCGATGTTATATTTATTGTTGTAGTTGTTAAGACGAGCCTGATCTAATTTTACATCACTATATGTCTGGTCATAACATCACAAGATCTCATAAAAAGACTATCAAAGCACCTTGCCAAAAATATTTGTTTCGAAATTTTTTGCCAACTTTGCTCAAACATGATTTGCTCAGTAAGGTTTTTGACTAAACCTAATGAAAACTTTAAAAAACTAGCTATAGACAATTTCTAACGTTACAAGTGTACTTAAAATCTATTTATACCCATGGATTAATATTAAAACATTTTTAAACACAAATTTTATCACACAAAAATGTGGTTTAAGGCAAAAAAATATATTTATATTTTAGTTCTAAATATCTTACTACGCTTTATTTTGTAGACAGACCATATTATTGCCTTAGTGCGACTTTACAAAGCCTTATGCAGTTACAGCTCGGCAAGAGTAATGTGGTGACATCAGGGACAAAAATTTTACCTTACCCTTACTAGATTTGAATGACATATTTAATTTAATTAAATTAAAATATAACAAATATTTAAATATAATAAATTTATGAAAACTCTTTTTTGCCAGGCTGTACTTTAAAATCTTCAGTTATAGCAAGCTGCACTGCACATCACAAAAAATATACATGATAATAATATTATGTGTACCAACTAAATTAATATCTTATTAAAAGTTATGCCTATTAATATAATGTGATATTCATGCCTTTTAAAGTTTAGTAATACATATCATTAAAAATAATATTACTATACAGTATACAAAATGTATTAATAAATTAGTAAGTTTTCACGAAAACCTTTATCGAATTTTTTATTCAACAAATTAGCCTATTTGAGTATATTTAACGTCATTTAAGTTAATATCAATTGAATTTATTCTTTGAGATTATGTTACATAAATTGTACAGTCACGAGCACTAAATACGCACAAAAATTTTATTAAAATGTATACACACATTTTAATTTAACACTTGTTTACAATATGTTTTAGCTAATACACATCGCATAATAGTAGTGTCTGTCGCCCTATATTAATGGATTGAATTATGTGGTACGATTGTTGTAGGCAATATGCCTATTATCTTCATACTGATTGAGTTCCTCTATCGACTATTAATAGAAAATCCACAGGATGCAATCAATAGAAAGTGCTCGTGATTGTACTAGATATACCTTAATAGTGTAAAATATAATACTTTTGTAGTGTAAAATGTTTCAAAGTATGTACTACTTCATATTAATAAGATAAGGCAAGACAAGAGTAAATATATGAGATTGTCTAAAATCGATTACGGATATTTTGGGAAAATAATGATTATGTAAAACTATGTAGGGGGCTGTTCAAGCAGATTTTTTACGGTTACCAATTCACCCCTCCCCCTCGTCAGCAAAAGTAAGCAAAGCTCTTACCCCCCCCCCCCCCCCCCATGGTTACGTAAACATTGCTACAATTGGATTAATTCATGAGCAGCAGTTATGAGTCTAGAAATAAGGAATAGGTTTGGAATAGAGCATTCATTATGTGTAGGAATCCCCGAAAATGCATTTAGTTTTTAAGCATAGACAATGTGTGGGTTGCCATACGTAAAAAAGTAAATAATTACTGCTGACGTAATCACCATCTAGATCTCCCCACCGTCCATGTCATCAAAAATGAGCAAAGCAAAGATAATGGGGATTAAAAATATATTCTACAGTTTGGCAAATAGGTCCTAGTGGCATTGGCAGATGGAACTAAAAACTTTTTCAACTGTATCATCTTATAACAACAGTATATAGATTGGCCTAACACGGAGGTAACAGCCTCCGTGGTCTAGTGGTTAGAGCCTTGGCTCTCGACTCGGAGGTCGTGGGTTCGATTCCCGCATTGGAACAACAAAAAATGTTGTTTCCAAGTTTGGTTAGGACAATGCAGGCTAATCACCTGATTGTCTGACAAGAAAGATGATCCATGCGTCGGATGGCCATGTAATAAGTCGGACCTGCGCCTTATCTCTCGTCAGTCGTGTCGGTTATCCGTCCCACTGGATTACGAGAGTAAAGGAAGAGAGAGTGCTCTTGTGTACTGCGCACACACTTGGGCACTATAAAATTACTCCTGCGTAACTGGACTGGTTTCAATGGAACCGGCCACCGTCACCGAGATCGGTGGGGAGTCATTAGTCATTATATAGATTGGCATAAAATTTATAGTACATACTTTTAATATAATCTAATAAGCATAAATGCTACCACCACCGCCAGGACTTTTTTGCCAAACTGTAGATACATACTACCTCAAAATTAGTATGTCATTTTAAACATCATGCGTACACATATAAAGAAAAATATTTTTCTCGAGTATGACAATTATTTTTTCTTCAGCAAAATATTATTAAGCAAAATATTTGCACGTCGAGATAAAACCGACAAAATATGAGTTTCATGTAATATTAAATACCATCTTTTTGTACCATATTTTTGCAAATAAAATATTCTTATTCTTCTTCAGTCTTTAAATAAGCAGTAGATCATATTATGCTCGATGTATCCGTAATTGATTTTACTAAACCTTATATATATAAGGTATGTCACCGTAAAATTGTAAAAACCGTTAGATTGTAATATAACTAACGAAATTGTAAAAATATGTCGAAAGATTCAAAACTATATATTTGTAATCTAACGAAAAATAATGTGTTAAATTGTAGGCAGAATATTCGCGTCGGAAGTCTATAAACATTTTACAATTTCACTACTTATATTACAATCAAACGGCTTTTACAATTTTACGGTGACATATAATATTATTTTTACATTACGCTTTCTCAGGCGTTGAGGTCATGAATCTCGCACAAACAGCTGATTTATAGGGCAAGCAAAGTCTTAACCTAAATAAAATCAATATAATCGGATGTGTGAAGTTAATGACCCTAACAGCGCCGTAAAGAGCGTACTTACTGTAATTTTATCTAGTATTTTTTCCGTTTTTTTTTATTCTGCTTAAATGTCTTTAAGCAATAAATACATAAGCAGTAATCCGTAATTGATTTTAACCAGCCTTATACAGGATTATCCAAAACACACCAACGAAACATAATATTATGAATACATATTTATGTGTTTACTATCATGTTAAATTCCCATTTATACCGATTTTAAAATAATAAAGTAGCAATAAAAATAAGTAAGATTAAAAAAATAAAATGTTATTTATATTTTAGTATTGTGATTATACAAATCGAATTGTATGTTTAAAATATACGGAATTTAGAATAAAAGTTTTGATCGAATGTTGTGTTTTTGAGATTTAGATATTCTACCTAACCTATTCCACTAAGTGTTTTTCTTAATTAAGGTAAGTCTTTTTTTAAACCTGTATTTAGATTGTGTTCGTGTTGTGCGTTTTACTAAAAATGAATTAAAAATAATTAATTTATATTTTTTATTTTAATAACCTATTTTGTTACGCAGTTCGGGCACCAGATGGCATCACTGTTCGCTTAATGCCTGGTCGTCGAAGTGAGTATTAACATGTTGACATAAATTTTCGGAATAGGTAGAGTAGTTTCAGGAAAAAAACTATAGATGAACAAAAGTAATAAAAATTCAATGACATATCAAATCTTGGGAGTCTCAGGACTCATAAGAGATGTCCTGACAATCCAGGCTGTAACTTAGACTTCTAATAATAATTAATTATTATTATTTAGTCTGCTTCAATTTGACACTATTTGTAGGCTGGTCTGGATGCCCCTTTACTGTGCTTCTTGCACAACTTAACATCCTATAATTAATATTATAATAATTAGCTACTAATAAATATTTGTACCTGTAGGTTGTAGTTAATAATTAATATTTAAAATTATTAATTCGCAATTTTTTTTCAGAAATCATGCGGTCGTGGGTTATATGATAAGGCGTTTGAGAGGTATATTTTTATATATCACATAATCTATCTTAAGTGCAGTAGTCAAAAAATAAACATATCTGTGATATTCGCATTTGGTAATTAAATTTTTTAGTTTAGATTTATTTGATTTACACATTCCAATGACTTATATGTTCCTTGATTAATTGTTTACAAAAAAAAAAACTTTTTTTAATATTGTGGCCAACAAATCTTCTCTGATCTGTCTGAGTGCTCTGTTCTACCAAATGCGAATAACTAACTGTTATTTTCATTTAAAACTGCTGCATTTAAGATGGATAGGGAAGATTTATTTTTATTTCGAAGGAGATTGTACTGAGATTCAAAATGCAGTCGCATTTATTGTCATTTGAGATTAGCCAATGATAAAATATAATATACTCAAAGTAAGTTATGTACATCGTCGAATTTTTAAGATCACAATATTTCTGTAAATATCGTAACTTCTTAACTGTAAGCTGCATTATTGTATGAATAATCTGTTATATTAGGGTTTGGTAAAATCAATTACGAAAAAAAATTACAAAATTAAAATTATATTGCAAGAAATTAAATCTATTGCATAAAGCGTCCGCGCGCAACAAGGACAGCTGAAGTCACGACAGAGACAGCGATACATAGTCTCTCGAACAAGGAATTTGTAAGTATTATGTATATAATACTTACAAATTCCTTGCTCTCGAATGACCTTTCCTGGTATATTACATATACCATTCATTCGAGTTCATATCTGAACAGCTGTTCGCATTCCACGAGTATCAAATAATTTTTTTTTGCCTAAACGTCTACAAGCAGTAAATCACGTCCCCAAAGTTTCCGTAATTGAATTTTTACCAAACCTTATATACAATAATTGCAGTTTCTTTTTATACCTAAATATATATTGTTTCAAAGACTTTATTTAAGTTTTTTGAGAATTATTTTTGTAACATGCTGTAGGTGTACCTAAACTTAAAACAAATAGTGGCTTATTTTCTGGTCTCTCTGTTTTCTTTGAATTCTAATAACAATGGTTGCCCGGTCTTTTTATAGAAGAACTTATATGCATAATAATATGTGGGCTGTGGCCTCGGACCTAGGCAATTCAAAGTTGAATAATAAAATTTGTCAAGTTACCGTTTCCCCACGGCAAGTGATAAATTATGACACCTTATGTAGGTATATATTATTTTACTCTGACACCACGTCGCGCGTTTATAATAGTCACATAAATAACAATTAAAATCCTAAAAGTATGTTTTACCTCACTACTCGCTAGTAATCCGGAGTATTTTTAGCCTTTTAATATAGCCTGTCTATGAATGATTTTTAAAGGATGGATTAGTGTAAGTAATTGAATTATTAAATTTAAGTTGCCATATTTTGTAGAGGGTATTAGCGCGAGTAATACCAATCCAACAGCCAATATTGGCTATTTAAGCGACTTTAATATAGTAATTGAATACTTATTAGGTACCAATTTAAGAAGTGAGAGATATCATCCAATGTTACTAGTTATAATAACATTCGAAGATGATATTGTTTTACAGAAGGCAGGGCATATTAGCTAAAAAAACTTAGGCCTTTGCATCCGTTAATGGATGATTTATACAGTACTCTCCGAGCGAAGTAACCACTCTTGAAATACTGTAAGTGCCTGGGACAGTTGGTTTTTAAATGTCGTATGGTTGCCCAAGCACATACGGCATTCTCACAACAAAGTCAGCCTAGTCCAGAGGAATGAACTGGTCAATACGTCTGGGGCCAACTATGTGCGGGTTTCCTCACGATGTTTTTCTTCACCGTTAGAGCGTCCGTATAATGTACTTGAGATCTGAAAAAGTCTCATTTGTACACGCCACAACCTGGGATTCGAACCTGCAATCTCTCGAGTGCGAACCAAACGGTCTACACTCTACCCACTAGGCTACGGAGCTCGTATAGCTAACATAACTACTAACTAGGTACAATTGCTAACTAAAATACCTACAACTTACAAGTATTTCCATCATCTGTTATCACTTGTAAAACAACCAGTGACTATGAAATAACTTGTCTATTTGTTATGCTAGTTTGCATAATATTATCAAAATGAATAATTAAATAAATAGGCACTCACTTTTTTACAAAGATAAAGGATTCAAATAAACGAATTGTCAACGAAACAACGCTCAATTTCTCAACATT
Source organism: Glaucopsyche alexis (assembly GCA_905404095.1). Lineage (NCBI taxonomy): Eukaryota > Metazoa > Arthropoda > Insecta > Lepidoptera > Lycaenidae > Glaucopsyche > Glaucopsyche alexis. Next base: position 5,774,713 of record FR990062.1, read on the forward strand.
TAAACCGCTAATTTACAAAATATAATAATTTATAAACACAGATGTGCAAGTTTTTAAATTCATACAAAATAATAAACAAAACTATGCAACGCCATCTAGCGTCGAGTAGATGAACAATGAACATGTCTAATTTTTCGCTTGTATGTCGCCCGTTAGCCATATTGTTTGGATTATAATTAATTTTATTGTTATATTGTTGATAATAAATTGATATATTTCTAAATTAGTTATGGAAAGGTAGGCTATAACCTATAATGTACAATAGGCTACTTGACTCATATTTAATTTCATACATTGCAATTGAAAGAGTATTTCCTTTAGTACTTGACTTAGGAAAACGTATTCTAGCGATATCACAAATTAAAAACTTAAGATTGATAAATAAAGTTGATTTAAAATACGTTGGTATTTTTTTTTCATTTCTACTGATGTAAACACCTCGATGTAACTTCCGGGCGAGGATGTGAATGAAACACACTATAAACACATACGTAGTAGTGAAACGGAACATTTTTCTGTAATAAATAGTTCATGACATCTTAAAAAGTTGTCAAAACGTTTTTAGATTTGAAAATAATGTAATATATATTTTTTTTGTGTACCTAATGAAACAATTATAAAGCATTTAGGACTTAAATAAAAACAAGGTCAAGTAGTCTATAAATAGAAAAAGTTTATATTAATACTCTCTTATAATCTAAGACTTTCCTGGCCAGTGTTTAATAAATTGTGATATCAAAATTGATACAGGCTTTAGAGTTTACATAAATAGAGCAAAGTGTTGAAAAATTGGCATTTGGCAAAACTTTTAAATTATGTATTTAGAATTATAATGATTTAAAATAAAATACACTAAAATATTACATGCCGGTGTATTCGTTAATCTAATTTATAAACTACCAAGAAGCCATCGCGAACGCATGGCAAATATAAAACATTGAAGTAATAATTTTCTACAGTTACATTACAGGTACAATTTTGGGTATAAATAGGTATTTCCAATAGGCATTGACATAATTCAATATTAGACAATATTATGATATTAACTACAATGTAAACCCATTTTTGTAAATATAAATTATCAAACAAATGTTACGTCACGATGTGCTTTAACTGCTATACATATTTTGTTATTAATTAAATATACTCTATACAAAGTATTTTGTGTTAGCAGATTGTGACGTCACAATTTCGCAAATAGTTTTGTGAGATAGAGATTGGCAACATTTTTTATTCACCTATTTTTTTTTATTGTGTCAACCTAATTAACTTTTTATTTTTATTAGGTCATCGTAAAATTGTAAAAAACTAGCTAGTGACATTGTAAAATTTTCGTTAAATTATTAGGTTGGGGAAAAAGTTTCTTCGTATTTTATATAAAAATTCAAAAGGTTTTTTTATAAAGTTTATTTACAAGTGACTAAAGTATATAGGTGCCATTTTGTTCGATAACTTTTTGCCATTTTGTTGGTAGGTACATGATCCCATTGCTATAAAATTTTTGGGGCTTCTGATGAAAAAACTGCGACAAGGGTTTTGGCAGTCCTCTTGTGATGTCAACCTGACACTGCCTAAGGAATTCTGCAGCGACCGAAACAGGTGGAAATCTGAAGGTGCAAGGTCAGGACTATACGGCGGATGCATTAACACCTCCCAGCCAAACTCCCGTAATTTTTTCTGAGTGGCTAAAGATGTGTGAGGTCTAGCGTTATCATGGTGAAAAACCACACCCCTTCTGTTGATTAATTCCGGCCGCTTTCTCTCAACTTCTTGCTTTAATCTCATCAGTTGTTCGCAGTACAGTTCAGAATTGATGGTCCTGCCTGGCGGTAACAGCTCATAATGAATAATGCCCTTCCAATCCCACCACACACACAGCATCACCTTGTTGCGAGTTAACCCGGGTTTCGCCACAGTCTGTGAATCCTGACCGGCCTTTGACCACGATCTTTTTCGCACGTTCTTGTCGTACATGATCCACTTTTCATCACCAGTTATCAGCTTCTTCAAAAATGGTTCGGTTTCATTACGTCGTAATAAAGAATCACAAATGAGTACACGGTTCATTAGGTTTCTTTCAGTGAGCTCATGAGGCACCCAAATATCGAGCTTTTTTGTGTACCCAGCTTTTTTCAAATGCGCCAAAACCATTTTGTGGTCAATTCCCAGTTCTTCAGCTACATCGTAACTACTAATATGCCGATCTTGCTCCACTTTTTCAAAAATGGCAACAGTTTTGTCCGTAACAGGGCGACCAGAGCGACGTGCATCTTTGATATCAAAATTTCCGGATTGAAAACGCTTAAACCAAATTTGCGCTACTCTCACAGATACTGCATTAGGTCCATAAACATCACAAATTTTTTTCGCGGCTTGTGTTGCATTTTTACCTTTTTTGTAATAAAATTTTAAAATGTATCGAAATTCTTCATAAGAATCACTCATTTTAACAATAAGAAAAACAAATGAAAATCTCAAATTTACCTAATTTGAATTTGAAATTGTCTTCTGTAAAATTAAAACTTTTTAATGATACCAAAATCAGCCAGATACAATTGGTATAGCCCAAGATATTTTATGACAAGTTCATACATACTATAATGCGAAAAGACTTTTTCCCCAACCTATTATAAATATGTAGTAAAGAATCTTTCGACATATTTCTACAATCTCATTAGATAAATTACAATCTAACGGTTTTTACAATTTTATGATAACATATTATATAAATATCTATAATCTCTGTTAAAATTTTTTGCAGTCATTAAATTTATCATATTGTTGCAAATGAGGGAATAGAGCTATCAATATTATTTCGTACTGAGAAATAGTGTGATGTACCCAATTTGGCTGATCACATGTATTTTTATTAAATAGTATTTATTGTAACAGAAAGGTGCTGACTGCTCAACTAGACTTTGATTTATTTTTATTCTTTAAATAGTTTATTGACTGTGATCCCCTGAAAATTAATAATTAAATGCTTAAATTACCCCAATCTCATAGGTACCATGGAAACCAAGGAAGATTTTCTTGCTTTAGTTAAATTTCACATGATCCCTGAGAGATCGTGAGGACATGGTGAGGTGACCATAGGCAATAAACTTTTTAAAACTACAAAGCCAAAATTATAAGCTAACTGTAGCCTTATATTATTATGTGCACTCATTAAATACTTAGCGCTATTTAATAAAATGTGAAAATATTTCGAATTTTGTATTTATCAATTTGAAATGTACTTAATCTCTATAAAATAAATTTGTTATTTAAACTTGTTTAACTTTTGTTTTTATTTTTTACTAATTCTATAATTACTGAGGGTTACGGCCGAATACTGGATCGATAGTTAAATTAGGTGAGGCTGAAGTCACGCGCTGTCCTTGTCGTTTCGGCTAGCAGAGACAGGGACAGCCTTAATTTCTTAACCCATTCGCTGCGGCGGACGCCCATCGGCGTCTTTGGGCGTCACATTCAGATGCGGCATACGCCCATCGGCGTCTTTTTTTAGTAGCTTATATTTTGGCTAAAATAAATTATAAAAGTTTATACCTGCAATATATGCTCAAGTTTTGAAAATACAATAAGATAATGCACGCCGTTTCAACAAATTCAACTTTCTGCAAAATTGCCAATTCCTTTTTAGATGCGGAAGACGCCTAAAGGCGTTTTCCAGCTATTGACAACCTTTGGTTTTAATAAAATTTTCTTAAAATTTTCAGCCAACTGTAATACCATAAACATCTATAATAGTATGTAATATTGTTATAGCTATATTCTATACTATATACAACGCGAGGATGAACAAGTCAGTACTTCAAAAGTAAGTCCACCTCGCACTAGAGCGCACTAGATATCTCAGTAACGGTGATAATTAGGGAAAAAAACATAAGAACCATTTTTGTAGATAATTTTGATATCTACAACTTCGTTCTGAAGTATTATTTGATAAAACTTACCGTTTTCGAGAAAATCCCAAAAAACCTGAAATGTTGACCTTTGACCCCGCATAACTTTGTAAGCTCATATGGGATTGATGGGGACTTTTAAATTTCAATTTATTAGGGCAAACCCAAGGTCTCCACCAATATTTGATTCTGTCGAAATTTGTGTTATTTCAATTGTCTAAATTAATCGGAGTATTAGCTATGTGTGATCTGCGTAATATGCTTACGGAAATTAAGAAAAGGTTTGCCACCCCTGTTATTAATTTGTTATGTTAATAATAATGATTATTTTTTTAATAGTGTGCTGAAAACGCCGATCGGCGTCTTATTATTACCCTTTGAGGTGCGGAAGACGCCCATCGGCGTCGCGACGAAAACCGTCCCCGCACCTGGGTAATAAGTGTAGTTTTTATTGCCGCATGGAATGGGTTAATCTTAATTTTGATTAGCATTTCAGTATTCAGCCATAATTGTATAAATAATGATTATGGCAGTTTTATAATATTTTTAATAAAATATACTTTATAAAAGTACACATACAATCAATATTCTGTAGAAGAAAACCAATAGGAGAGAATTTTTTCCTTCTTCTATCATATTAAATTTTAAGTTAACACAGATTTGATCTTTAACTAAAATAATGAACACATTTACAAAATAAATGATCATAGTATGGAAACTATGTACAGTGATTTTAAGAAAATACTTTAAACCTGAATTTACAAACTATAAACCTAATATTTTTACTTTATAATATTTTAAATAGCTGTACCACGTTCCAAATTTTGTTTAATTTCAGCTGTGTGTTCACCATAAAATCTTTCAAGTTTCTTGTTGAATTTAGCATTCCGTTCATTAATGTAGTCAATGTCAGCGTCATCATTGTGAATTCTCCTTCTGGAATATTTTGCCCTCTTAGCTATTTGACCTTCTATATCATTAACCATTTTGTCAACAGCTTCTTTACGGTCTAGATGCATTCCGTGTATGATGACATTGGGACCTCCATAAAATGCGTCACCATATTTTTGCTTCTGTTTTTCATATTGCTCCATATCCGGTGCTGGCATGTTCTTCACTAGTCTCGAGTACTGCCTGACTGTTGCTTGCTCGTATGTCGAAAATCCTTGGTCAGGATTTTTTTTCTTTTTCTTGCGTTCCAATCGTTCCGCTTCCACAGCAGAAATGTTAAGCAGTTTCACTCTGTCATAATCTTTGCCTTGCATTGACGCCTCTTCTCTTTTTGCTTGGTCGTCTAAAACCCATTCTGCTTGCCGTTTTTTGGCCTCGTAGTTCGCAGGTAACTTGTTTCGAGCTTCCTCTGCTACGACTTCTTGGTGGTTCTGTGTTCTTGCTTCGTTTCTGGCGCTGTGTAACGATCTCAGTCTTTTCATGCGTTCTGCTTGTTTTTCTGCAAATGTTAGTTCCTTAGGTGCTGCAGAGGATTCGTTTGAATCACTCATTTTTGGATTTATTTATTATTTTGACGACAAATCGATGAAACGCACAAAAGGAAAAAAAGAAATGTGATTGAAGTAGGGATGCTCGATGATCATCGATTTTCGATGATCATCGATGTTAGACGATAAAACATCGATGTTTTAAAATCGATGTTGCATTATTTAAAACATCGTAACATCGATGTCACGGACACAAACATCGAAATCGAAAAACCGAAAGTTGAAAAAACTTGCGGTAAAATATTTAACCACTATTGCGACATCAACGCCATCAGAGCGATTATTTTCTAATGCTGGCTCAACCCTATATCAACAGCGCAACAGGATAAAAGGTTCTGACCTTAAAAATTATATTTTCTATAGTCAATTATTGACAAAATAATATATTGGAACTTATAATGTATTCTTCCTTATATCTCCAATATAAAATTTCTTTGTTTCATTAAAAAAAACGTGTGATTTTATGTTTTTTTTTACAATTTACTAGCTGATACCCGCGGCTCCGCCCGCATAAGTACAGTAACCCACGGGAACCTTATATGTCCCGCGAAAAAAGTAGCCTATGTCCTTCCCCATGGTCTACTTTATATCTGTGCCAAATTTCATGATAATTTAATCGGTTGTGATTTTTACGTGAAACCGTGAATAAAGTATCCCTTGGGAACCGTACATTTCCCCGCGATAAAAAGTAGCCTATGTCCTTTTTCAGGCTCTAGACTGTAATATGTGTACCAAATTTCATTTAAATCGGTTCAGTAGTTTTGGCGTGAAAGACGGACAAACACACATACTTTCCCATTTATAATATTAGTATGGATGTATTGATGACGGACGGCCGTGAAGACGTTCGCAAAAAAACATCGATGTTGCCTGACATCGATGTTTAGAGCTCGATAAACATCGAACATCGATGTTTAGCCATCGATGTCATTATCGATGCCAACATCGATGTTTTTGCAACATCGAACATCCCTAGATTGAAGGATTTTTCATTTTTGACAACTGAACAAGGCCATTGGCTTGCCCATGTTTTAACATTACGTTCGGACTCCTTGTTAACCTGTTGAGTGTCACTTGCCGTGCCACGGCAAGTGATGAAGTGACACCTATAGACGCAAGTGTCACTTGCCGTACCACGGCAAGCTCAAGGTCAATCTTCCCGCGTCGTATGATTTAAAGACTGATACAGCCGCACTCAGAGACGTTCATTAAATTAGCCCTAATCAGTATTTAACTAATGAACATTAAATATCTTAATGAAGCGTGTCTCCCAGAGTCAACATTTAATGGATCGTTAGCTAATGACAAATTTAATCATTCGTAGGGCGGTGCATCTCCGAAATAAGTTGTCGATTACTTAAAAACTTGGAGAAGATGTAGCCATACTTAAAATTAATTAATATGAAACTGTTAAGTTTGGCTTTAATAAACATCAGAAATCATGTAAAGTAGTAATATAGTTAGAATTTATTTAATTAACAAAGAAAATCGACAAAAAATTATCCAAAATAGCTATTTATCGAATATTTTGGTAAAATAATTTCAATTTTCTAATATGGCATTACAGTTGCTAACTGTCAAAACTTCGCGGGCGGCGAGCGTGAATAGGTACCTACCTAATACAAAAAAATCTAAAGTTGAAAGTTTATTGCACTCTACATTTTAGTATTAGTGTAATTTTGAATTGTGTTTCAAATTATAATATTCATATTAAGGTGAATATCCGTCTATGGTGAATATATGAATTATGATTACCAAAATTGAAATTCGTTGTTGTTGTGAAGGAAGATTGAAGAAATAAAACAAGAAGCGGAAAAATATTAGAAAAGTTACAAAATAGTAATAAATAAAAGAAATTATTTTATATGTATTGTCTTTTATTAATCAAATCCAAATTCTGCTACATTATGCTTACCACCGGCGAGAAGAAAAATTGTTCTTTTCAAAAAATATTTTTTTACAATATAGTACCATAATCTAAGACAAAAGTCAATATACATAATAAGTACATACATAGAAGCAGCCTTGCAAGGAGCATCTTATTCCCAAGGTGGTAAAATGATGAAACCGTTGACCTTATATTAAGCTTTGGCACACAAACATTCTTTAATAACCTTCTTTAATTTAATCATGGAAAGAATCTGAACGTTTTCTGGGATTCTATTGTATACACCTTTAAAAATTAGTCAGAATACCTATTTCTTTAAACTTATCTCTCAGAGATTCAAAGGAAATTCATGATTTGGTAGCTCGGAATGGAAAGAATGATGACATCTTATAAATAGAACATAGGTATAGCTTGCCTCTGTAGCACAAATATTGTGTATTCTATTTCTGTACACTTCTGAAGTGATTCCTCCAGGAGTTCCAGGACTTTTTATTTTAATAATGATATTTAATTCAATACACCCAATCACCCTAGGAAAGTGTGCAATTTCATAGAACTTTCGTCTGTAACAAGAATATAATATTTAAATTACATAATTATAATATAATCATTAGATGTAGTTTAATTAATATTATAATAATACATTATCTTGGCATACATTTAGTTCAAAACGAATATATCAGTAGTAGTATCAGTACCTGTACAGTAGCCGGGAACTTGAAAAAATCTTGCATTTTCATAGCAATTAACGCAGAAACTTTGCTGACAATTCGTGAGACCGATTACTGACAGATATTAATATAAAAATAAGATAGCAACATACAAATAATATTACTTATTACAAGCACATAGTAAACTCTCATGATTCTAGTTTTGTTTATTATTTTAGCTACTATAATTTAGAAACTAACCTGAAAACTGCCTGTAGCTAAATATATTACAGTAAACAGAAGCATTATTTTGGGAGTAGGTAAATGGTAATCCTCTTCTAATAGGTATCTGATCTATTTAAATCTGATTTCTACATACCTATTATTATTTAGTTTTTTTACAACATAGGACTTCGGAGTGAATCTATATCTAACATGGAATTCTTGGATTGAATATTTTAGTGAAAGGATCCGAATAATGTCTTCTATATTGTCTTGGTCATCTTGGTCCCACATTTCTGAATCTTAAAGAAAAATTTTCAAAATCTATAAAGTCCATCTGATAAGACATTTTGCATAAAAATGGTAAAAACAACGTAGTAGTAACTGAAATAATAACTACAATAACTAGTAATAGCGTATTATTAAAATTCAAATGTAATTTTTGTTACAATAACAAATAAATAACCTCAAATTCGATCGACTTAATCCACAATTAGCAAGTTAAATAGAGGTTTTGCAGTACTTAAATTTAATGATCATTAAGTCACGTTAACGATCCGTTAACAAAGAGAATGTAAAGCAGGGGTAGGCCACTTCGTGTAAACGTAGGTTCCAGACTCACACATACGCAACAGAGAATTCGGGGAATCCCCGCACCGATTAAGCCTTCTTTTTTAATAATTCCAATTCAAAATATGTGCCAATTCATAATCGCGTAGTGATGCGCTAACTCGGTAAAAACACGACCGAGTAGGTTCAGGGTAGCATTACTTCCGTCAAAGATCTTTGTATAATCATCGGAAAACTTCTTGAGTAATGACCTTGAATACGCAGAAACCTATTTTAGGTCTCATCGGTGGTGCGGTGCGGGGCGCGACGACGGGAATCGTCATCAAGATCGTGCTATTGGTAGATCAGTCGACCCTCGCCTTACGCGCTGCGTCCACGTCCCTTTGACTTCCGAGTACACTCACGTGCATTGATTTCGTTGTAATTTATTGTTGAGTATTTATTGTTGAAATATTATTTATTATTATTAGCCGTTTGTGTCCCACTGCTGGGCAAAGGCCTCCCCTCTCTCTTTCCACAAGTCCCGATCTTTAGCTCTTTCTGGCCACTCTTTGTCGAACGCGTCCAATTCGTCGCGCCACCTTTTTTGGGTCGGCCTCTGTTTCGCCGACCAGTCGGTATCCACTCCGAAACTTGACGCGCCCACCTGTCCGGGTGCATACGGAAGACGTGCCCTGCCCAGCTCCATTTCAGGCTGGCTGCTTTCCTGCCCACGTCAATTAGCCTCGTTTGAGAGCGCAGAGTAGTGTTTCGGATACGATCAATCCTTTTGACACCTAAAATGCTGCGCTCCATGGCTCTTTGGCAGACTCCGAGCCGGGACTTCTGCGAAGCTGTCAATGACCAAGACTGGGCACCGTAGGTTAGGATAGGCAGGATACACATATCCACGAGTTTACGCTTTAGACAGAGTGGAAGGTTCCCTTTCATTAGATCTTTTATTGACCAAAAACTCTTCCATACTTTTTCGATTCGTTGGTCTACTTCTTTATCTTGTCTGGTATGGAATGATGTTGTTTGTCCTAAATAAACGTACTCGTCGACATACTGCATCTCCTGCCCATCCACCTCGAACCTACGTTTCGTGCTGTTAGACATGATCTTGCTCTTTGATTGATTCATCTGAAGTCCCGCCTCGAGGCTCGCTGTACTAAGGTCTTGTAGCATTGACTGCAGGTTTTGGGCTGACGTGGCAAACAAAACGATGTCATCGGCGAAGCGAAGGTTTGTAAGCCTTTTCTTGTCGATAACAATGCCCTTGTTTTCCCAGCCTTTCGAGGCTTTCTTAAAAATCTCCTCTAAGGCGCTCGTAAAAAGGCGAGGAGAAATCGGGTCGCCCTGTTTGACACCCCTTTCGATAAAAAATTTTGGGCCTGTGGATTGTAATTTGACGGCGGCTGTACTGCTTTGGTAAATAATTTTGAGAAGGTCTATGTAGGTTGGCTCAATATTTTGGTTGCTGAGGGCTGAAAAAATATTTTTGTGGTATATGCTGTCAAAAGCTTTATTAAAATCTATAAATGCTAAATATAAGGGTAAATTAAATTCGTTAGATTTTTCTATTATTTGATTTAAGGTGTGGATATGATCCATAGTCGAGAAACCTGGCCTAAATCCGGCTTGTTCGGGAGGCTGATGAATATCCAGTTGGCAGTCAATGCGATTCTGAATGATTTTTATAAAAAATTTGTATATGTGTGATACTATACTGATGGGCCTATAATTAGAAATGTCGGATTTATCTCCTTTCTTATGTAGAAGTATAATATTGGAGTTGCAAAATTGATCGGGAAGAACACCTGTTTTTAAAATACGGTTGAAAAGGTTGCATAGATGTGGTAGAATAGTCGGCTCGCCAATCTTTAATATTTCTGAGGCTTTTATTATATTTTAAACTTAGGATAGCTTTATGAATTTCCTGTCCTGTTATGATCGGAACTGTGTCAGGGCAATTGTAATTTATATTTTCAGACGTTTTTGTCCTGTCGCTGTAGAGATTTTTGTAAAATTTTGTGCAAATATCTATTACCTTTTCTCTGCTTCTTTGTTTTTTACCTTGCTCGTCTTTTAACTCGGTTATCCAAAATTTGCCGTGGGTGACTCCATTCTTAGCAACTCTCAATGAACTATTTTTTTCTAAAGCGTTCTTGACTATCAAAGTATTCAGTTTTCTTAGGTCTTGTCTTATTCTCCGCTTAACTATTTTATCTAAATTATTAAATTCTGTCGTTCCTTTCTGCAAATTTGATCTTTTATCTATTAGGTTTAAAGTCTCTTGAGTTAATTTACTACGGTTTGTTTTAGAAGATTTAATATTTTTATTTGCTACCGCGATACTGTCTTTAATGTTTTGATATATTACTTATGTGTCATTAATTTCCATGTTGAGGCCATTGAATGAATTTTGAAGATTAAGGTTGAATAGGTCTTTGTTAGCAATAAGAGTTTCTTTTGTATGTCTCTTGGTATGATTACGGAATAATATGAAGCGTTGAAGTTTGAAGTTAAATTTGAGTTTAGCTCTTAAGGGTCTATGATCGGAGCTGAATTTGAATGTGCTAATAGTGCTTACGTCAGAAACAATTTGTCTTTGAGATGATAATATGAAATCTATTTCATTTTTTGTATTGTTATTTGGTGACATCCATGTCCAACGTCTCTGTGGTTTTTATGGAAGTAGCTGTTCATGATGTTCATGTTCTGGCCAAATGCAAATTGGATAACACGAGTGCCTCTTTCGTTTCGGGTGCCAACACCGTGAGGACCTACTGTATCGTCACTATCCAATGGCTGCTTTTGACCAATCTTTGCATTAAAGTCACCGACAACTATCTTCCAAGTACCTGAATTTTCAGCACAAGCTTGATTTAAAACATCATAGAAGTCTTCAATTTCTACATCTGGATGTGTTGTTGTTGGTGCATAAGCCTGTATAATTGTTATATATTTGTTGGCTGTTATTTTTAATTTTAAAACAGCTATTCTCTCAGAGTACCCAACAAATTCCACGATATTATCCTTCCACTTCTTTGCTACCATAAATCCCACGCCATATTGCCCCTGAGTTTCGCCATAATGGTAAAATATTGCATTTTCCCTTTCTTCTGTTGCCTCACCTATCCTTCTTACTTCTGAGAGTCCTAAAATATCCCATTTGACATGCAATAAAGCATTTTCTATTTCTACAAGTCGATCGTCTCCCATTAATGTTCGAACGTTAAACGTTAGCACATTTAACATATCGGTGTCCGTGTTAGAGTGAGCCATGGTCGTTGAACGGTTGGAGTGCCTCGCCCGGAGATTCTTCGCACCCCTAATCCCAGCGTCAGGTCGACCACCGTCCTGGTCTCCCCGACATCTGGATTTGCCGGGCACTTGGGGCCTTTTTCTGTAAAGTTGTGCCATGATGAGAGGGGGGTTGGACTATATGGTTAAACCATATTGCCCGCCACGCTAGTCCAATGCGGGTTGGCGGGGAGAGTCGCCAGAGCCTCGTTCGTTGATTGGCAGGGTATACCACGAGCAGGTGAGGTTGGCTTGGGCTCCTAAAGATGTTAGTTGGGCCCCTTATACTATATTATTATTTATTTTTAATTATTAAGTTTTTGTTGTTTCTAAAAGATATACACTATGCCAAATTGATACCTTCGACTAATCTGTGATTAGGAGATGCATACATAATTATCATTTAACCAACAATGAACTTCCTATCGTGGAAAGGCTCCATACGAAATTAGAATATCATATTAATTTTAAAGGCTCAGAATCTGTTCTGAGCCTTTAAAATTAATATAATATTAAAATTAAGGCGAAATTTGAAAGAATAGGGCTACCGGTGGAAATAAAACATAATTTTGTTAAGTATTATTTTTTGCCCGCAAGTGTATATGCGCAAACTTTCCCTACTACGTCATGTGATGCTCAAGAAGTTTGCCGCAATAAAAAGGCGATGTCCTTCCCCTTGCTCTATTCTATATCTTTACCAAAATTTCATCAAAATCGGCCCAGTACCTTCGCAGCCTATTCAATGCAAACAAACAACCAAACAAATTTTTCCTCTTTATTATATTATACAGTATAGACATAGATAAGGGTATACTAATCTATGGAATATTCTTAGAATGAAGATTCCTTAGAAAAAGTCACAAAAATATTTATTCAATTTTGTACTAAGTATTTGTTTACCAATGACCATGGATATACAACCTTTAGTAACTGGATGGTATGGTAATAGGATGAAACTGAGTCTATGATTTATTACAAATATAAATTTACTCTAGCTGACGCCTGACTCGGCAAACGTTGTTTTACCATTTACGAAAAACCGGCCAAGTGCGAGTCGGACTCGCGCACCGAGGGTTCCATATAAACTTGAAATAAAAAATAATGGTTCGCGGTTTATGCATAAGGTTTATGTTTATGAAATTAAATGTTTTTTTTTTTATATTTGAGTTGATTGAATGAAAGAATGTCATGGGATACTCAACCCAACTTACCTGTCCGGTAGTTGTGGTATAGTATACGGGTATGCGGCCCCGGCTTCCCTAGCTATTACTGTCCTATCCCTTGCCCTCTTGGGCGGTAATATCCTATATTTCCTATTTCCCACTCTAACTTACCAATCTTCCTTTCCACACCACCTATCCTTCCCTTTCCCTATTCCTACCCTCTCCACCAATCCGTGGGAACGCAATGGATAATCATAAAAATAATGATTATCCAAAATGGCGGCTATTTCGCGGTTCGCCACCTATCACGTCTCGTTTCTCGCGGAGGCGAAAAGTGGTCCATGGAGAGCCGCTTCGCTACGTTGAATGTAAGAGGAGGAATGGATGGTAAGAATGAAAGTGGACGAAGCGAAACAAGTATGTAAGGATCGTAGCAAGTGGAAAGAAGACCACTTCTTTCCACTTGCTACGATCCTGCCTACCCCTACGGGAAAAAGGCGTGATTATATGTATATGTATGAATGAAAGGTAAATTGCGGTATACGATTTATGACGTATTAAAAAAAACTACTTACTCGATCTCATTAAAACCAATTTTCGGTGGATTTTTGCATGGTAAATCATACATTTTTTTTAGTTTTATAATTATTTTAGAAGTTGCTGGGACAGTACGCACATTTTACCACTTTGGAAGTGCTTCTCGCGCAAACTATTCAGTTTAGAAAAAAAATTATATTAGAAACCTCAATATCATTTTTAAACGACTTCCAAAAAGGGGCCTTGGGTGGGGAATCATGACCAGGGGCTTTGCCCCTCTACATGAGAAGATCCAAAATGATACGCCCAGTACTGAATAATACTGGGCGCCAGAATACTGGGCGCAAAAACCTGTTTTAAGGGAGGACCCCCGCGACAGAACGCAGGGAAACCCGAAGTGCTGAGGGGTGAATTTCAGCGACGGCCGAGGACGGCTTAGACCTGCGGACGACGCCGACGACGCGAGGGGATCTGGTCCGGGGACCAGGAAACGTATATGGGGCCACTCCCCTCGCGCCGCTTTTGTCGACCGCGGACACAACCGATCTGGGAAAAGAAAGGTGTAGGGAAGGATTCCCTTGCCCCGACATACGTATCGGGGCGCTGCAAATTGGGTGAACGCGGGGAAAGAAAAGGGGGGAGCGGAGGACAGCGATCCAACGGTGAGTTGGGGTGCGACGTTCGCGGGCGAGCCAGGGCAGCTAGCACTGGTGTCCCCGGCAGGTGGCGTACATTTTAAATTGGCTGCCGTGTCGTCGGGCGGGCATGCGCTGGCTACGGGTCGCACACGACCGGGCACAACGCTTCCGCTCGTACGAGCACTTTGTATTCGTTAAATCACTGCGAACATAAAACGGAATTAAAATTTCCACGCTTGAGGAGCGCGGGGGGGGGGGGGACGGTGCGTGTAGCACGCGTATGTGCCGAGTCCGGAGTGTGCGTCGTAGATCTCTGGCAGTCACAGTCAGCTCCTCTGATAGGAGCCTCTGGATGCCGGAGATATCTAGCCGCGGGTCCGGTACTAGGGTCTGGGTAGCCACAAGGAAATTAGGGCGGAAAAAGTAGGGACGCCTTCTTTAAGGGCCTGCATAATTGTAGGTAAAAACTACTACAAATAAATATCTAGTCGTCACCGTCACGTGTGATTGCTTAGCGAGTAACGAAATGTATTCGTGTGTCACGTTTCGTTACTCGGTATAGAATACATCCGGTTTGCTACAGCTCTAATTTTATTTATTATCAAATATGGCTGCTTTTTTGTAAAAACGGAATTGCTGCTTTTATTTGGTTTTTGTTGTAAATTTCTATTAAAGAAGCCGAGAAAAGAAACCATCATGAGCTTTAGATGCATTTTTGGCTGCCCACCAGCAAAAAGTAAGTAATACATATCATATTATATTTAACATAACCTCGTTTCAATTAAAAATAGTCAGTCAACGCAAAATAGTTATTATTATATTGTTTATGCATTTAACAAGTTAAATAAGTAAAAAACAACAGTTAACACTAACAAAGCATTGCTCGGTTACTATTTTATTACATTCCAAATAAATATGACATGAGGTGTTAAGACTTGTAGTTGAAAGTTTTATAACTTAATTTACAATCAGTAGTAATTTAAATACAATTTAGATTTTATCTTCACAGTTAAGTCTTTTTACTATTCGATCTTATTTTAATATTTATATTTTCTTTTAGGGTCATAGGTTATACATCGTTTCCCTAATCCTATCACATACCCAAAACAGTTTGAAGCTTGGTTGAATCTTATTTCAAACGACTTCAATAAAGAAAATTTTAACTATACACGTGGAATAGGCGCATTAATAGTCTTGCAATTCCAAAATTGCACTTACCTGATCAGATTGGTAAGTAAGTCTTTATAATTCATCTAGGAGTTCAGAGATAGCAGCTATTATTTGTATTATTACGGATGCTTTACATAATAATTTATACCAATTGGTATCACACATACCAATAAGTGGCTGTGTTCGGCGGAAAAAAGCGCTAAGAAAAAAGCGTAAGCAAAATGGCGATCGCCAAGCCTTAAATAAGCAAAATGGTGGATTATATTTGCGGTAATGAAGTTAGTAAATGTGTCCTGGCCGATGTAATCTGTAACTTTTTTCCAGCACATTTCTCCGCCAAACACAGGTATTGTAAAGGGCCCTGACACAATCAAATGGTTCGGCTGAAACCATATGTGTTTAATGCAACCGTTTGACATCAGTTTCAGTCAGTTTGTCGAACAGAACTGTTCAGTTTCACTGTCAAACAAAACAAAATTAAGTAATTCCATGAAACAAGCTTCAAACCCTTTAATTTTTGACGAACCGGTCAAACTAGCTTTGTAAACAATCAAATTGGTTTGATCGTCTCAGGGGATGTTTATGCATCTTTGCCTTCATTCTGACTTACTGAATGTAAAATGTGTTTATCACAGAATAGATGTATTGTAATGAATATTATAATATTGTTGATTCAAATATGTAGAAATATAAATATGTCTGTTGTGTATAGTGTTCTGACTAATCAAAGGGAGGAATTTAATGAGATGTATCATTCTTTAATATACATCTTTACATTATAGTTGCTGTTTGTAGACTTCTTTACTTTCAATAAGTATTTATTAGTACAATTCATATTTAAATAATTAATTTTAAATTGAATACTCACAGGTAAGTTTATATGTTATATCATATTCATCACAATATTTTACCATATTTCCAAGTACACATTTTTCCTCTGCAGATTCATTTAGCATTGACTTACCTTCCTCAAGTGAGTAGCAATATAATTCAATATTTAAAAATATGTATTAATACTCTGCATTCTACTTAAATCATCTGTAATAGATGATAACACGAAGTATAGATACCAGGAGTCCAACCTTATGTTAAAATAATGGTCTCAATTTAGGGGACAGATTTTTTGCAGATAGAGCTCGCCATTTTTCAAGAAGTACCAAGTGCGATTCAGGACTGTGCGCTGATTGGTCCGCCATAATAGCATCAGTACATCCAATACCACTGAATATTCCAAACTGGCAGACAGTTATTATTTTTTTTATTAGGCCTTAACATTAAAGAATTTTAAAAGCATTATATTCTAATTTCTATGTTCAATGTTATAGAACAGTATTTATGAAAGTTCATATTATGCACTTTAAATTTCTATGTACATATTATGCACAATCCAGAATGAAAATATTCTCTTGTCATTTAAGTTTTTTTAATTATTTTTTCAGACTGTATTAGAGTAACACCTCAACTACATTCACCAGGACAAGTGTGTGTTATACAATCTTTTGGTGGGATTGAGGAACCGGAAGAAGAAGTGAATCACGAGTTCTTAGGGCTGTGTGAGTATATATCTTTTATAATATTATAATAGTTTTATAACATTCACTCTCAACATACATATGCTCATGAGCAGTCGCCATTTTTAGGGTTCCGTAATACTTAAGGAACCCTTATAGTTTCGCTCTGTCCGTCTGTCTGTCTGTCTGCCTGTCTGTCCGCGCCTCTAGCTCCTGTAATTATGAATATAAATTGATGAAATTTGGTGCAGTTATAGATTGTGTATAGATCACGGTTTCGGGATCATAAAAAATAATAATTTTAAATTTTAGGGGTGGCTCTCCATACATGTGTATGAATGAATGCATATATATTATATTTCTTTGGCACACTCTGCAGTGTTCAATTTCACCCAAAAATCGATTATTGTTTTTTTATTGGTCCATTCGAAAAAGAGTACCTACTTAATAACAAATGCCCGAGTAAAATATGCTTGACATGTATTCCTCATATTATGACAAAGGCATCCACTTAGGAAGGATTTTTCAAAATTGTTTCATACAAACTTTTATCCCCTAATACATGTGGTGTATTAGGATATAAAAGTTTGTATGAAACTAAAAAAGGGACTCTTAAATGTTGGTTAAATTTAAACTTGAATATTACAATATGTTCACTATACAGAGTCAATGCTGCCTCCGAAATATAAGAAAATGGCAGCAGAAGTAAGATCTCTTCGTCGTACAGTAAGGAACTTGCGTAAGGGACGTCATCATCATCAGCCTATCGCCGTCCACTGCTGAACGTAGGCCTCCCTGGCCGCCCAATGAGCGCCAACCATCCCGATCTTGGGGAGCATCATTACAAACTAGATTAGATGAAGCTGAAAGTTGGCTTGAATCCGTGGAAAATATTACAAAGCCCGCTCGAATTTTTTGCAAAATGCAATTCACTCAAAGGAATAAAAAACTAAGAGGAAGTCGTTTTACTTTAGACGAGAAAATTTTATCCTTATCTATCTGTAAAAGAAGTCCTAAGGTCTATAATACTTTATTGTATAAACTATTTACTTTGCCCTCTCCAAAATCTTTAAAAAGGCTTCTCGCTCAAGTAAAACTATGTCCTGGCACGGATAATCATAAAATATTTAAAATTTTTAAAAATGTAGCCAATCGTTCTGCTCCTGAAGATCGTCTTTGTTCATTGATGTTCCTTGTTGCCAAATTTGTCAATAATATTATCTATAGGATGTCTTACATAATACCTAAAATACCCTTATTGCCCTTGACGTCATGACTTAAAACATTTGTCATCCCTAATTATAAGTACCTATTATTATTTAAACATAAGGATATCATATTTTAATTTCCTGATTATTTTTTTCAGCTTCAAACGGAAAAGTGTGGGCGCTTCTTGTAGATTTATTGTGGTGCAACCTATTGTCGTGGAATCGAAAGTTAAAACATGAGAGCTAGTCCATGGTCATCAATAATTAATAAAAGAAACAAGAAAAAGCCGTTGAAGGTAAGCACACCATTTATTTAAAAAATGATTAATTTGTAAAAATACTGAATAATTTCAGGTCTTTTAATTTTTTAATAATTCATTTTGTTATAAGGCTACTAAAATTACTACTTAACATTTAATACGTATCTATTAACAGCCTCCATGGTCCATTGGTTAGAGCTTGGCTCTCGACTCTGAGGTCCTAGGTTTGTTTCCTGTGTTGGAACAACAAAAATTGTTTCCACATAAGGACGATGCAGGCTGACCACTCGATTGTTTGACAGTAAAGATGATCTATGCGTCGGATGGGTCAGCCTGATCTCTCGTGAGTCATGTCGGTTATCTGTCACATTGGGTTTCGAGAGTAATGGAAGAGAGTACATTTGTGTACTGCGAACACACTTATTCAATGAAACTGGCCTCTATCACCGAAATTGGTGTGGGGAGCTATTTAATACTCAACTTGACGACCTCTGTGGCTCAGGGGTTGAGCCAGAGCGGGGGTTGAGGAGGAACAAAATATTTTCATGTTCCTGGGTCATGGATGTGTATTAAATATGTGTTTATAATAAAAAATCTTAAATCCATACTAATATAAATGCGAATGTGTGTCTGTCTGTTTGTCCGTCTTTCACGCCAAAACTACTGAACCGATTTGAATAAAATTTGGTACACAGACAGTCTCTTAGCCTGAGAAAGGGCACAGGCAACTTTTTATCGCGGGGAAATGTATGGTTCCCGTGGGATACTTTTTTTTTACAATTACACGTAAAAACTACTAAACCGATTATCATGAAAATTGACACAGATATAAAGTAGATCATGGGAAAGGACATAAGCTACTTTTTATCGCGGGACATGTAAGGTTCCCGTGGGTTACTTACTGTACATACGGGGGCGGAGCCGCGGGCATCAGCTAGTATGTGTATAATTTTAAAAGTATTAAATGTATTGTATACAGATGTCATGGGATACTCATCCCAACTTACCTGTCCGGTAGTTGTGGTATAGTATACGGGTATGCGACCCCGGCTTCCCTAGCTATTGCTGTCCTATCCCTTGTCCTCCTGGGCGGTAATATCCTACATTTCCTATTTCCTACTCTAACTTACTAATCCTCCTTTCCACACCACCTATCCTTCTCTTTCCCTATTCTTACCCTCTCCGCCAATGCGTGGATAATCGTAAAAAATAATTTAAGTATCCAAAATGGCGGCGATGTGGTTCGCCACCCATCACGTCTCGTTTCTCGCGGAGGCGAAAAGTGGCCCATCGAGAGCCGCTTCGCTACATTGAATGTAAGAGGAGGAATGGATGGTAAGAATGAAAGTGGATAAAGCGAAACAAGTATGTAAGGATCGTAGCAAGTGGAAAGAAGTAGTCTCTGCCTACCCCTACGGGAATAAGACGTGATTATATGTATGTATGTATTAAATGTATTTCCCATGTCTGGTACCCGTAACATAAGTTCTTCCAGAACTTACTATGGAACCAGATTGTCGTGGTGTGAAGCGTCCATTGATACTATTATTTTAAATCATAAACCATAAAGTTTACTAGTTTTTATACTAAACCAATGCTTTTTATTTTTCAGTATTATGTATTCAACGTGTCAATCTAACTATGAAATGCTGAAAGTCAAGAAAGTCAAGATAAGAATTGGATCCCGAATATGGTAGAAAAATAAGCATTGATTGGGAGGATGGACGAAGACGTCGTGGCTGACCTCTAGAAAGAGATGTCGTGACTGTAGTACAAGATACAGTATAAGGAATATATCCTTCAACTATTATTTATTTGCAATAAGTTTCATATTTAACATATCTATCGCAAATATGCTTATCTCGTAATTAAATTCCGTGCAGATAATATTAAACGAAAAAGCTCCATCTATATAACGCCGGTTCTTCTCACCGGGCTAGTTCCCGAACCCGTGGTAGGCATCACATATATACGTTCAGAAAGTGTATAAAAATACCAACTTTGAATAAAAAAAAATACTTGAATTAAATATGCTACATAAATTTATTTTTTAATTCAGGCAGAGTTAATTTGTTTTTTGTTATTCAGCAATTAGGCTAGTTTTATGAAGACCATATGTCACTTTTGGTGTACAAGGAATCGATTTAAACTATTTTGACTAAGAAAGATAATTATTTTCTTAATTTTCTCGATGTGAAAGCGTCAACAATGAGTAGCATTTCTGATCAAAAAATTATTAATTTCATAACTAGCAATTAATGTTGACATTGCTACTGATGATGGCAAGAAAGTCATGTTTGTTGTATGAGTCCTCCCTTAAATATTTATTGTTTTTAATTTTGTATTTGTATTATAGCCGCAACAGAAATACATCGCCGGTAAAAAATTAAACTGTCTAACTACAGTTTAAATATCCACTCACAAAATTTCCGTACTCAAAGTCACTGTCTGTCTGACACACAGAGACTTTGGGTACGGAACCAAAAATAAATTAGAAGTATCTAGATGAAGCCTTTTCGTTTAAAAGACATTGGGAGTTTATGACCCGTTGTTTAAAAATTGTCGATCACAAACCACTATTAGATTGTAAATTTTCATTTCCTGTAATTATTTTAATTCTCATCCATAGAAAAATGGAGTCAAGTCAAAGACAGTTATAATTTATGAGAATTTAGCACACTTCCTGCAGATGTGCGACCTGAGTAGTTGTAATCAAGGTTTAATAATTACGCTTACATCAAGCCTTATTTTGTCTTTGGTCGCCGTAGCAAATTGTTTCATAGAAAATTCCCAGTATACTTTAATTATTTATTAATATCCGCACGAACTTTAACTAAGCAGGCTATTTGCGATTGTTATTTTGTTTTTTATCTTTAATATAAAACATAACGCAAATGAATAACAGATGAGGATATTATATAAGGTCTCCAAAAATCAATTACAAATACTTCAGGCACGTGATCTACTTCTTAATATTAAGCAGCAGATCATATGCCCGAAGTATCCGTAATTGATTTTACCAAACCTTATATAATATTCTTTATACCTGATCTTAGACTAATGTCACCGAAAAATTGTAACAACCGTCAGATTGTAATATAACTAGTGAGATTGTAAAATGTCGATAGACTGCTTATAATTTAACACATTATTTTTCGATACATTATAAACATATAGGCAGTAAACTTTCGACATATTTTTACAATCTAACGGTTTTTACAATTTTACGGTGACAAATACAAGCTTATTAAGGGTATCACAGGTGGCGAAGATACTATAATATTCTATCTTAAGATGTCTGAATCTTTATATAAAGTGTACTGTAATAACAAATAATATATTATTGATTGTACTGTAGGTTCTTGATGGAAATTCATGTTTCACTGTAATAATACACACTACTTCTTGCACTATTTCCGCTTTAATAAATATAAAATAAATATATTAAATTAAAACATAACCTTAAAATTAATAAATTAAGTCAAAATGATCTAAATTAATACCCTTGGATACAAATTGAATTAATGGTGAAATGTAGAAGATAGTATAACCTATAAATAATAATTAAATTTCTTGCAATAATATGGAACTCGAAAGGCATGTCTGGTCATTAAGTAAGATCCCAAATTTTTTTGTTTGTTATTTTTTTTTTAATCTACCTACGCCTAATGATGAATTTGTCGAAACCGGTCGTGTTATATATTAAAATTAATGTAAAATAATTATTAAAGTGGAAATAGTGCAAGAAGTAGTGTGTATTATTACAGTGTAACAGATAATAATATAAGTATACTAGGTGACCCGTCACCCGACAGACATTAAGAGTTTTATGTAAAAATAAAATATCCCTTTATCATTTAGGGGTTTAAAAATAGATCATGACCGATTCTCAGACCTACCGAATATGTTAAAAAAATCATAAGAATCGGTCAAGCCGTTTCGGAGTGTGTCGGGGTAACACTATGTATGACACGAGAATTTTATATATAATAATATTTCTATGATACCTCTTAAAAATAGCTTGAAAAATGTGGTTTTGGAGTTTCGCTGATCATCACCGCTGCCGGTTGCCAGTTGGCCGGTTGGCTGGTTAGCTTACCCAGCCTATTGCTACTACTTATCAATATTTGAAATTGTTTAATGTTATGTATAAAGGATTTTATAGCTTGACTGGGCTTATACAAAATTTTGCCATATTGCGGAAAATTCGCAAAAATAAATAAAAAATGAAACAAATGTCAGATATTAGAGCTAATGCCAGCTTTTCGTATTTTTTCTGCAACAAAAAATTAATCAAGCTGAGTGCAGGTTTTGAATTTTTCTGTTTAGGCCTTAAATTTATTGTATTTATTTGTATTTTAGATAGAGAAACAAAACGGAGTTCTTCCTTTTGTCAAACTAACATTCTCTATAAATTTCCTATGGGGTCCTAAAATGCATAGTTTTAAAGGTAATAATAGATATCTTAAATTATTAAGTATAATGGTGACGATCGCGATATTATGTGGTGCTCCAAATATTGACACATAATTGGATTTACATTTAATGATATGGTACTGAATGTTTTCATAATAACATAGTCCTAAATCTAAAGGTAACTATGGGAATCAAAAAGAACACGTTGTATTAATAATTGGTGATAATTTTATATGAAATTATATCTGGCAAGATTTATTCAATATCAAATAATTATATTCTTAATTCTGTAAATACCTGGGCTCTGTTTAATAAAAGTTACAAGTCGACAATTTTGTAAATAAGTAACAAATTTGTTGTGTGACAAGTGATGTTTATTAACCCTTACAAATAAGTAAGAATTTTACATATAAAGTCTTACAAATATTGTAATTACAAGTGCTGTTTTATAAACGTTTACAGTGTGTGTGCGTGCAGAAAACGCCTGTAGTATTTCAATGAAAAATTGTATCCACAAAGAAGAAGTGGCAAAACGTCCCCACCCTTGTAGCACTACAAGACATATATCAAATGAAACAACAAGAAAGGCCTTAAAAAGTATGTTATTTTATTGTATGACGAAAAATCTCTAAACCATGGGGGGAAAATGTTAATGAGGGTTCAAAGTTAAAAAAATGTTTTAAAAAATCACTGAAATGGTGCAATAATACAGAATGTATGCTTATTTTTAACATTTTATTATTTTCCCATACATTTCTTCAAAAATATGAAGCATTTTGTTGAAATACATTTTCCTGAAGTTTGCCGTATACCATTACTTACCAGACATTCTTCCTTGCTAGCAATACTAAGAAATGGTGCATTTCTCCTATGGTTTAGAGAATTTTTGTCATACAATACAATTACACACTTCAAGCCCTTTTATTTGATATGTCTTGTAGTGCTACAATAGTATGGATGGACTCCATACAAAAATGCCCCTTCTTCTTTGTAGTTGTAGGTTAAAAGTTGCTTATAATGTAAATTCTTATTGAAGAAATTCATGAGTGTAATTTTTTTTAATATTATTTATATATTTTTTGCCTTGAATGTAAAACAAAAACAAAATTAAAAAACTGTAACTGTGTCTGTCACATCAACAGTAAAATTAATCCTCTCTCGAAAAACTCCGTTGCCGTTCATTTACATAATATTATTCATCACTACTACTGTCACTACTTCTAGTTGTTAGAACCATTGTCCATTTTTGTGTATCAAATAACTTTCTATAATAGGTTGAGGCACTAAATTGTGAATTTCTGACACGACAAGTCCACCTATCGGAATTGTACTACAATTTACAAAATATGTAAAATTGTTATTACAATTATTATTTGTTTAATAAAACAGTTCTAAATACAAATTTGTAAGTTAACTGTAAAGAGAAAATGTTTATTAAACGGAAATATGTAAAATTGTAGGTACATTTTGTGAATTTTCCACCATGGTAAACTTGTAAGTTGTATTCTTTAAAAAACTACAATTTACAACCATTTGTAACATTTATTAAACAGGCCCAGGTCACATGTTACATGAGTTTGACATGTCGCATATATTTAGTATGTTTATGAATTAAAGTTAAATCTTGTAGTGTGTTCCAAAATATAAAAAAAATAATATTTACTACAAAAAACTTAAAACTATTGATAACAATGTTGTACTCATGTTTAACTTATGGTTCTTTTTTAAATCTCAGCAGTTAAATGTCATTTTTATAAGTATAAGTATTAAGAATGTTAAGTTGTAAACTCAGTTCAGATCGCAATTAATCTAAACGAAAGCAAAATTCACCAAATATCATTGTGTGTATTTCATTATTGCACGGCAAATAAGTGACATTTGAATAAGTAGCTACACGAGTATTCGCTTACGTTTAAATTAAATTGGATCTAAACAGAGTATAAGTAGTATAACGTGTTTAATAAATAATATTTTTCCATTTCATATGTGAAAATAAAATATTTTTTCTTTTTTGGTTAAGTTTTGTTTTATTGTGTCGGATTTTTATGTTTCAAAGGCTTTTTTTTTTGTGAGAATTGTGTATTTGCTAAGGAAACTTAACAAATAAACACTGTTCTTACAAAAATCAAGGTCTTTGAAACATAAAATTCTGACATAAAAATCCCGTAGATTTAAATATTGAAATCTATACCTATATATATATATATACAGCCATTTAGTGCAACTGCACCAACACCAGGTGGCGCTAGGACCTACATCGAACCTTCATTTTTGAACCGTCAAACAGCGTTAGTGCGACTTCTATCTCTATATGTATACTTTTTTCTATGATGTAAAGCTATACTACGTATTAAGAGGTGGCACTCCGAATAAAAAATTATAATTTCGAAATTCAAAACTATACCGTAACTTTTTTACGTATTTATATCTTCTAAAATGCAAAAGATTCAAGCCTACAGTGAAAAAAAAATAAAAAATAAACTATACGTAGGTTATTGTTTTCATTTTTTTAGGACCCAATTATTAGATTAAAAAGGTAAATAAAACAATAAACAACAAAACAATTACTATAATTTGATCGTTTTTATTGCATTAAAAAAATACAAAAGTAAGGCTACATTCCCACGAGCGTTTTTATGTGATCACGAGATTCACGACTAATAAACTACACTATAAATAGAACTTTGCACTAATACGACACAGCTGAAAATCGTGTACACTTGACACTTCAATTTTCAGGTCTATCGTAGATTAAGTGCAGAGTTCTATTTACAGTGCAGTTTTTCCTGTCGCGTCACGACTCGCGACCACAAAAAAACTCTCGTGGATACGAGGGCTAAAAGTTGGTAACCAAAATATTTCAGAATACCACATAATTATACGACATAACCTGATTAACTTCAGCGGTTATCCTTGGTGCAAAATAGATAGGTACATTTTATACGAATGAGAATCTTGAAATATTTTCATGTTGTCTTATTTATTATTGCGTGCTCTTGAAATTGGAATCCAATACCTGCAAATTATGAATTTATATTACATTTTACTTATTCCTTCTTATTCGCAATACTAACAAAGGTTAAACTAAATGTTAAAATTAGATTAATAAGTATGCGGTAAAACTGTAAATAGTATTAAACATAAAGTACCTACATAATTATTATTAGGTATGCACCTATTTAAAGTTTTAACTGACTGGCAGACATAACAAAATATATTAGGTAAGCAATGTGACTTTGTTTTAAACAATATTGCGTGCCTTTATATCCGTAAACATTCGAATCTTATATTATTAATAGAGAAACTTTACAATCTTAAATCTTAGCATGCATATTAAAATCACTACACAATAAAATTCATTTATTGAAACAAATAGTAATAATAATATGTATGGACGCTTCACACCACGTCAATCTGGCGCCGTGCTAAGTATCCGAAGAACTTGTGTTACAGGTAGGTACCAGAAAACAGGAAGTATATTAATTAATACCATGTTAATACTATACTTAAGTATATTTAAGATTTTTGTTATACCTATTATACACATATATAGGTACACATCCATGACACAGGAACACAGAAAAACTTTTTGTTCCTTCGGCAGGATTCGAACCTGCGACCCCCGGCTTGAGCACCAAAGCTCTGAACTGCTGAGCCACAGAGGTCGTCAAAAAAATATGTCTCTTTTCAATAAAAAGAGAAGTTAAAATATGGTAAAATTTTATACAAATACTCACCGATATTCTTTGACTTAAAGCATGTTTATATAGTGGTTATATACATGAACCTATTTTATATAAATCACTGTTTCATCATTATAAATATGATTTCGAGGTCACTTCACTAAAAATTACAGTTTTTTGCAAATAACAAAACATGAGTTAACAAATTGTAAAAGTTGAAAATAATTTTTCAAAATAATAGAATAGAATTACGTAGTTTGAAATTTAAAATTAATCCTCTATTTCTGTTTAACCAATCACAGGCGATGTGTGAAAGAGTACACACGATAAAAGAGCGAGCAAGGTATGTGGTTTGCACAGACGATAGTCAGGTATAGTTTTGGATTTCGAACGCCAATACTTACGATAGGAAGTTGCGACACCCTGTCCGTTAACTGACTCTGAGAGTGAGTTTTTTTAAATCTATACTAAGTAATGGTTTAAGTAACAATTAAATGACTCTGAGTGCGGCCGTATATGGTATAAAGTCTCTGATTTTTTTTATGATTTTGCTACAGACATTAAAGAAGGCATTGTAGCTTTTTGTTTTTGCCTGAATACGTTCGAATAAAAAAGAAAAAACTTCAAACTATGAGTAAAGAAATCTAATGACAAATGGCATCAGTTGTCATCTGCATTATTTGATATTTATGATAAAAATTATTTACATATTTCAAATTTTTTTGTATAAATAGTTATTTAAACATATATTTAACTAATTTAATACAAACTTAGGTATGTGTGTCGTAGTATTTCGCCATAATTTAGCTTCAAAAACCGAAACCAAAAATGTGAAATTATGTTTGATATTTTGCATGTTAAACGTTATATTTCTTGATATTTATTTAATAAAATGTGTAGTATGTTTATTCTAGTTTCCAAAAATATATAACATGTCAAGGTTTTACTAATGATTAATTAATAAAAATCGAAAAACAAACGCGGATGACGTTTGGCGTGGACAGCCATTCGACACGCAAGGGTTTTTTGTGTAAACATTGCGTTCACATCAAGATTACTTGTATTCATTCAGTATTTTTAAAATTCCAGTTTCGTAGTCATGTAGAGAATTTATTCTAGTTTTTAAATATATGTCATATGCACAGGTCTTAGCAGCAATTTATCAATATAATCTTAAAAATATAAAAAGCGGGAAACCCGCCGCACCCCTCGCCGCCCCCCGGCGACACGTAATCTGTTACAAAATTTTAAAGCGCGACACCTTAGAGCACGAAGTATAGATAACAAGGAGTCCGAACGTAATGTTAAAATAATGGTCTCAATTACGGGGACAGATTTTTGCCGGTAGAGCGCGCGACGGTCCGACATGCACTCGTTTGAAATTACGCGGGAAGTTTAAAGTTGCTATTGACAGCTCTGGAAAGATTGAAATCTTATTATATAAAAGTTTTAGGAAATTCTTAGAAACTGTTCTCGAAAAATAGATACCGTAGAACACGGTAATTGCCTAACGGTAATTTAAAAATAATTTTAATAAATAATAGTATTGGCAACACTCGGTATAATAGTATTGGCAACACGCGGTACTCGTCGGTCTCGCACGCCTAGCGGCAGAAAAGAGAACTAAGATCTGGTCCTATTATTGTGTACATAATTATTATTAAAAAGCCTATACCGTTCGGACTCCTGGTATCTATGCTTCATGCCTTAGAGGTTAACTATACTTCGTGGGCTTGCCATTGGCATTTTAATTTTTTTATATTGCAGTTTAATTAATAAGGCAATTGCCAGTGTCAAGTTAAAAAGGGAAAATAATTTTCTTTTACGCCCTATGTTTCCAACGCCGTTTCTTCCTCAGGTCCAAAGTCTAGTCAAAGTCCAATATAAAACGTCAGTGAGTCAAGTCAGTCGATTCAGTAAAGCGCCTTACTCACGGTCCAGCCTGCATATCCAACACCGGTAATAATAGTATTGTCTTAGATCTTATACTACGGGATACGCCTTACATGCGCTTTCCCCTCTGTCGAGGTATAAGATTTTTGAATCTAATGCGTTCATAAAAACTATTTACGTAATCGATTTTAATCATTATGTGCATCGGTATAGCATCGAAAGGACGTCCGAAATGCTCCGCTAAAAATGCCGATTTGTGCTCTTATATTCTGTAAAAACAAGTCCAACACGTCGAATCTTAAAAAATATGGAATAACCTTTCATTTGTGAGTATTTTTTTATTTAATTATTGTATATTTCTATTTAAATGTAATTTCGTAAAAATCGACGATGTATCGAATAGCGGTGTAAACGAGACCAATAATCGGAGAATATTCGATGATGACGTAGGCGCACTCCCCACGAGACTATCGTTGTTAGATATAGAATTTTAGTCTTTATTTCCTATGTAATAGATTCGAATTTTATTATGGCACTTAATTCTCGAAACATGGCGGAATTTTTTTATTACTTTTTGAGTGACGTGACAATCACTAGAATAACGATGTCGATAAAAATTAATTTTTTTCTTGGTATACTAATTTTATATTTTGTGATGTAAAAATATTGGATTGCTTTTACACTTTATACGACAGATCAAGCAAGGAGTATAAAGTGTGCATGTATGTACATACGTGATGTTTATTATTTACCCCACCGCAACTTTGAAACTTGAAAGGCTGAACAGGTTATTTGGATGTTTGAAATATGGAATTGTTTGAAGCGCAGTTCATTTTTAGGGTTCCGTAATACTTGAGGAACGCTTAATAGTTTCGCTCTGTCCGTCCGTCTGTCTGTCTGTCCGCGCTTCTACCTTAGCCTAAGTATGAATATAAATGGATGAAATTTGGTACAGTCATAAATCACAGATTAGTAATAGGTAGACAGATCATAGATCTCGGATTTGGCATCATAAAATAATAATAATTTTAGTACCTGGGCGACTGTTTATTGTAATATGGTGGGTGATGTTTAGGTGATAATCTACATAAACTTAAAAAGTAAAATGTGAACTGACAATTATTATTATTTACAATCGATAAAAAATAAAAAAATATAATTATATAAACTTGAACATATAAAAAAAAAACAAAAGTAAGGCACCGAGCAGGTTTCGAACCCGTAACACTCGTTTCTTGCCTTTCGCGTCTTAACCCGCTGGACCAAACGAACAGCGGCCGGCAGGACGAAATTACCGACCATATTCTGCGTGGAAAGAAAAACGCATTAAAACACGAACACGCATTTTCCCAAACATAAGACTAATCTAGATC
Source organism: Glaucopsyche alexis (assembly GCA_905404095.1). Taxonomy (NCBI): domain Eukaryota; kingdom Metazoa; phylum Arthropoda; class Insecta; order Lepidoptera; family Lycaenidae; genus Glaucopsyche; species Glaucopsyche alexis. Next base: position 5,804,584 of record FR990062.1, read on the forward strand.
GATTGTGTACCCCCGAAAACCCCCATATACCAAATTTCAGCGAAATCGTTAGAGCCGTTTCCAAGATCACGGTCATATACATATAAATAAATATACAAGAATTGCTCGTTTAAACGTATAAAATATTCTAGGTGTGGCTCTCCATGCATGTGAAGTGGGGATGAACTTTTTTTTCTTTCTATCCCATCGTGTGGGGTATCGTTTATTAGGTATTTTAAAATAAAGGCAAGGTTGCATACATAACTTTTTTATAAAGACAACCATTTTCGAGTAATCGGCCTCCAAAGTGATTTATAAGTCCCCCTAGCATTTCTAAACTATAAGACTTAAAAACTTACAATTTTCTATGCTGATAGATTATGCTAATAACTCTTTAGGAAAAATATTTTGAACCAAATCAGACAGTAACTTTTGAAGTAATTTGAAAAAATATTACGCGTTTATAGTTACGGAACCCTCCTTAGACGTGTCCTGATATATTCTTGGTTAGGTTAGGTTATTTTTTGCTTTGATGTTTGCAAAAAAGGAGAGTTGTATGTTTAGTGTTCATAATAATATCTACGTATGTGAGTATTAGCGTTTGTATGTGCGTATGTGCAGTCTATAGTGTACGTAGAAGCTATGGCGGTTTTAAAAAGCTTCACATAGATAAGTGGTAAATACAGCCTATAGGTACGCGTTAAGTTTGCAGTGAGTCATCAGTGCAAATGTCTAGAAAGCAATGATGCTTAGCTCGTGTTCACGTTTGACAATAAAGGTAAGCCAGTTTAACATTTGTAAATTGTACTGACGACTCACTGCAAACTTAACGTGAATAGACTTTATTTACTACTTATGTATGTGAAGTTTTCTATTGCTGCCATAACTTTTACGTGTAATATAATATAATATGTATATCGGAATCATCCGGAATGGTTTTATTTCAACAAAATACATTATTTTCAAATAACGAAGATGTGACCAATACAAATTCATATCGACAATATATCGATATAATTTGTATTGGTAACATCACTTAGCATGCCAGTGTATTAGTGTGTACGCTACACTGTTATATTAGCGCGAGTCTTATTTGTGTGAAATAAATAAGCTAGTGTTGCAGTTTTATAAATGTGTGAGTTTGTAACGATTACAATATTTTTGTGAGTGTGTGATTTTGTTTTCATTGTGGGAGTTACCCTCCCCGCACCAAAATTGGCAGAAAGTTTTGTTTGAAAATTTCCCCGCGTGCCTTATCTTGTAGTATATAATCTAAGAGTATTGTCAATAAAATAAAATTTTGATATTGGATTTGTAGGCTGGACCTTAAAGGTAAGGTGCTTATGGTAGTTGCTTTATAACGCTTTATACTGAAACATCCCAGTGAGGTTTGGAGATGTAAACTTAAAATTCAACGGACGTGTGATTTTCTTGACCATAATAATTATTATCTCAGCAAAAAAAATAACTTACCAGAAGTTAGTCACAGATCAAATGACAGTTTCGTTTGCCAGCACGCCATATTGCCGCCAAGATTGAAGTGAAGTGAGTCAGTCATTGAATATTGTGGATAAGTGTCGGGTGTGCAGTGCGATATTTGAACTAAATTTTATAAAATCTAAGTGCATTAAAAAAGTACAATGTCGGATGAAATAGCAGAAAACGGAACAGCAAACGGAGACGTTCCAGAAATCGAGTTGATAATAAAGGTAACGATTTTCAATTGACTGCAAATTATATCTACCAACGACGGCAACCTCAAATAGCCTGCTGCACACGGCCTTCAAAGTTTTATAAAAAATCTAAAAAGTATTGTCAAAAGTGTTTCGAAGAAGTTATACCTACCTACCTGTTTTTATTCCAGATTCATAATGCAAGACTTAGTAAACATGCACCTAACGTGTAGGAAACCGCATTACATGTCGTATTTCTGCGCGTTTCATACTTCATATGCATGAAAGTGTTGTTGCGGCACTTGCGGCACTTATAATGCGGGATAATTGGGTCATTTGCGACTGCGTTTCGTTGATCTTACATATTTTATCTCCATGGGGTGTAAATATTGCGCCAGTATGGAGTACGGATGAGGTCATACTTAATCTTAACTTGTAGCATACTATTTACAATCGAGCGTTGAATCATAATAATTAGAATAAGGATAGGTAAATGTAAAGTGAATAAAACAACAATACAGTAAACAAAAAACTTACAGAGATGCAATTCTTATTAATTTGGTAACTCAGAATACTTACGGCCGGTTTCAATAACCTATCTACCAAATAACTATTTATTAAAAACGTCACATTTAGTATGGCTGTCGCAGACCAAGATTCCTTTATTTAGATATGTTTATTGAAACACAATAAACCGGCAAATGGTACCAAAGGGGTGACTTTTTAACAAATAGTTATTGGTAGATAAGTTATTGAAACCGGCCGCTTCTCGCTAGTGATGTTGTTAATGGATAAAAAGATTGAGCATGAAGCTTTATAGAGTGTACTAATATATAGAAAACAAACAATTTCAATGTTTTAAGGAGTTTATACTGTAGTTTATTAGAAACTAGCTTTAGCTACTATCACTGGTGGTTGCTTGATATAGTATAAGACAGTAGATATAGTAATATTATGTAGGTATCACATGGAATATCATAAAATATGTTTTACATCCGTTTTGAGCCTGGTGACGTCCACTGCAGGACATAGGCCTCCCCCATAGACTTCCAGTGCGACCGGTCGCTCGCGGCCTGTATCCACCGACTTCCTGCGACTTTTCTCAGGTCATCTGTCCACCTGGTGGAAGGCCGTCCTACGCTTCGGCTCCAGTTCGTGGTCTCCACTCAAGAACCTTTCGGCCCCAGCGGGCATCGGTTCTACGGGCTATATGTCCAGCCCATTGCCACTTTAACTTGCTTTACATACCTACTCATAAAATATGTTTTATTACAAACTTAATATCATTTATATTTAGAATTGTAGGTTTTTAGACCGTGGATTCTTTTCTTATGATTCTTATTTATAACAAGCAATATTCTTATAGGTAACATTATTTTCTCTGAAATCTTCTGGTGAAATTCTGATATCTTTCAATAACTAATAAAAGGACAACAAACCATTTAATAGACAAAATCATAAGATTTACTGTTATAACTATTAAATATTGTTGGTCTTCTGAACATGTGCAACTGTATGATCAAAACATTGCTTCTGCAAATTACTTTATTGTATTTTATCGAACATCATCATAGCAAGCTAATGAGACTTTACAAGTAGAAAAGCTAACCAAACTTCTGAGAATTATACAATAACAAAATGTAACATTTTGATTTGGTTTGTTCATAAAAAAATGTCTCTAAACCTCCAGTGTTCTAGTTAATTTTACAATACTAGATGTTGTCAGCGACAGTGTGCAAAACTTAAAAAAATAAATAAAAAGTAGCATATGTCCTTCCCCGTAGTCTACTTTATATCTGTGCCAAATTTCATCAAAATCGGTCCAGTAGTTTCGGAGCCTATTGAGTGCAAACAAACTTTTCCTCTTTATAATATTAGTGTAGATATTGTCTACACTAATATTATAAAGAGGAAAAGTTTGTTTGTTTTTTTGCTGTACTTTCAAGGTTACAGTTTCCATAGAATTAATTTATTAAACTAAGTATGTGTATGTCTGGAGAATTCTTCCTCCTGGGATCCTCTTCTTTCGCATAAATTTATTTGTCATAATTTCATTTGGCATACCTCACTTGGCATAATTTTATTACGCATAATATTACTTTGGCATAATGGTTTCTTGGCATACTACATCATTAGGCATAAATATCATTTAGACTAATATTTTTTGTCCTAATTTAATGAGGCATAACTCGCAAGGCATAATTTTTCTTGTCATAATAATACTTTGGCATAATTGTTTTTTGGCATAAACTCGTTAGGCATACATATTTTTTTGTCATAATAATATTCAAGGCATTTTGTCACAAGGCACAAATATGCATAAAATGGAACGACATAATAAAAACGGTTAAGGTAATTAAACGCATATTTATGAAACATTAAAAGCAGGTATTACACTCATTATACCTAGTGTAACACATGTAACAGTAGGTTAAGTTGCGGCGGGGTGGCCCTTGGGCCACCCGTAAGCCGCTAACGTGTTTAAAATAAATAATACGAAAGGTTATTAATGCATAAAAAAACTTACTTTATCCTTAAGTGCATTGAGCTCGTGGTTATGGCTCGGCATGTTCGTAGATAGCAGTTCGTGTTTTTTGTCCGAATTTAATTACGTAATCAGTCGAAAATTACAATTATAATTGTTATTTCGTCTTAACTCGCACACCCAGTAGAATTTATCATTCATTAGTATGTGAAAAAAAATGCTACAAAGATGTATGCGTAAATATAATAGTATGCTTAAATATCATTATGCGTAAATATATTTATGCTTTTTAATATTATGCATAAAAATATTATTCTTTATTAATATTATGCGTAAAAAAATGTATGCCTAACAATTATTATGCTTTTAGTAATTATGCGAAAAAAAATTATGCTAAGAAAGTTATGACAAATGAATATTATGCGAAACTACTATTAGGTCAAATGAAATTATGCCAAGTAAAATTATGACATATGATTTTATGCGAAAAAATAGGGAACCCTTCCTCCTATTTTACCACCAACCGAATCCTAGACTAAGTTACTTAAAATTGTAAAAACTGTTAGATTGTATAATATAAATGAAATTGTAAAATGTTGAAAGACTGCGGACCCAAATATTCTGCTTATAATTTATCACATTATTTTTTGTTACATTATAAATAAGTAAGTATTTACTTATAATAGCAAATAATATTTTTACAATTTCACTAGTTATATTACAATTTAACGGTTTTTACAATTTTATGGTGACACATACAAAATACTCTTTGTGAGTATCAAGAGGTATAAGAGAGAGGTATCATCACCTTCATGTTAAATAAAATAAATAAAATAAAATAGCTTTATTATTTCCTTACAAGTTGTACATTTATCATTTTTATTGGTGTGTTTCTCTTAAATTCTATGTTGTTTGAAGTTGTTGCCTTAAGCATTTTTAGTGGTAAGGACCGCATCTGCGGTAAAAGCCTCCTCCATTTTATTCCACATTGATCTGTCTTGAGCTGTGCGGGACCAAGTTTTACCTGCTATCTTGATTATGTCATCACCTTCATGTTACATGTTATTTATTATCGTATGGATGTTTATTTTGTTGTCTAAAGCTTCATTCACAATAATTATACTTCTCCTGGATTTATGCCAAACAGTAAAATCTCAGTGTGCCAATTATTTTTAGAATTTCAGTAATACAAACAAAATTGGTAATTATGTCAATGTCAAACATTTGTTAACAGAATGGATGAGCCTATAACCTATTACTTACATAATTTAACATAATATTTTTCTAGTACGTAATCCTACTAAATTATGAATGTATTTAAAGTACCTATGAGGTGCTATTTATTATTAGACTATATGTTGAGCGGGACTTCGTGCGCGACAATAGAAAATCTCGTGGAACCGTACATTCTGCCGCAATAAAAAGTAGCCTATGTCCAACTGTGTCCCTGTGGTCTATTCTATATCTGTGCCAAATTTCATCAAAATTGGTCCAGTAGTTTCGAAGCCTATTCAATGAAAACAAACAAACAAACATTTCCTCTTTTTTATAATAGCATAGTCCATAGATAACAGATTTGAAATAAATTAAAAGCATTAAAACATGTTTAGAGGCTACAATTAAACCGACTTCCAAAAAATTGGTGGTTATTTGTACAGCTGTGAATATCTTTTTATTTTAAAGTCTATTAATTCTTTACACAACTCTTAAACAAAATCATAAAGTCCAAAATTATATTTTCGTACAAATGGTGAGGTAAGATTTTCTAAACATATTTTTTCATGATTAAACTCAAATGTAAAGCTACGTATAACATTCTCTGACCAATATTATTTGTGTTCTAAATACCTTTTTTACGAAACATTTTTAATTACGTACATATACATATTACATAAAATGTTTGTTTTGGTTGTTGATTATGTATGTGGTTTACTGTTATAAAATTAATTGGCAACATTCATCTCGCTGCATTCACTATTCTGAGTATTAATGTTTATTTTGAGCGCATACGCGGCGTTGCGTGTTAATCTCTAAGCCTGTAAATATTACAGCCTCCGTGGTCTAGTGGTTAGAACTTGGCTCTCGACTCGGAGGTTGTGGTTTCGATTCCCGCATTGGAACAACAATAAATGTTGTTTCTAAGTTTGGTTAGGACAATACAGGCTAATAACCTGATTGTCTGACAAGAAAGATAATCCATGCGTCGGATGGGCGTGTAAAAAGTAGGACCTGCGCCTGATCTCTATCCAGTCGTATCGGTTATCCGTCCCACTAGGTTATAAGAGTAAAGGAAGAGAAAGTGCTCCTGTATTACTCGTACCTATATGGCTATTGGCTATATAGGTACAGCTCCTGTATGTTTTTATGTAGTGTGTAGTGTATTGCGCACACTCTTGGGCACTATAATAACTCCCCACACCCGATCTCGGTGACGGTGGCCGGTTTCATTGAAACCAGGCCAGTTTCGCAGGAGTAATTTTATAGTGCCCAAGTGTGTGCGCTGTACACAAGATCACTCTCTCTTCCTTTGCTCTCATAACCTAGTGGCACTATAAAACTGCTCCCGCGTAACTGGCCTGGTTTAAACCGGCCACCGTCACCAAAATCGGTGTGGCGAGTTTTTTTTTTATTACAGCCGAATACTGAAACGCTACTTAAATATAGGGGGCCCCTAAGAAGCTATCACTGAATGACAAGGAAAGCATGTGACTTGAGTACACTTATGTGGCGTCGAATTACGGATCAGATAAGCTCTTTCAATATTCGGCGATAATATTTACAGAGTGTGAGATTAACACGCAACGGATGCGTTCAAGATGAACATTAAATTCAAATGAATGCAGCAAGATAAATTTTGTTAGTCAACGGTTAGGACTAGAAAATTCCTCGATCCTCTAGAACATTCCACGCGAGAGAGCTCGCGCGCCTTCGAAACAGAAAACTTGGTCGCCTCACCAGAGAAAGTGATGTTGCACGCGACACGCTGGAAGTCAGGTGACACGAACGATTACCATGTCCACTGTCGTCCATTATCATACTACTTACCTAATTACAATAATTTACGATTATTTCTCTTATAGCAAATAAAGCATAGCAATTATAGATTATGATTATTAAATGAGGGTTTGCAGTCTGCGCTATACTCGCCAAAAATATCATTAGATTTTTCACACAAGTACGTTTATACTGCCTGTTGCATTTATGCTCAAATAGTGAATGTATCCAGCCCTATCAGGCTAGCATGGGCACTTTAGCAAAATTAAAAAAAAAATGTCAGAATTTGTAGCTATTTAGTTGCTAATTATTTGCCAAAATAACGATTTTGTTGCTCAAGCCGATCGCGAGAAATCGCAAATTATGCTACCTTGATATAAACGTAGCAGAGTATCTCAATAAATTGCATACTTTTCTCCTGACCATGACAGTAGATTTTGTTGCTAATTAGTTGCGATAAGTGAGAAATAGCGGAAAATTCGATTTTTTTTTTAATTTTTCTAGTATATGCTACCTTAAACCCGTTTTTCCTGGAATAATGAGTGCTCTCAATATGTTGCTGACCGAGAGAGTACTAAGTTACTCCTAAAGAAACAGGAACAAAATAGTTGAAACCGATCGGCCGATTTTTAACATTTTTTTCGATTTTCCTGGTCCATGCTATCTTGAAAACGGTTTTTCTTCAAAAGTAGAGTGCTCTGATTTTGTTGCTGACCGAGAGAGTACTCAGTTACTCCTAAAGAACCAGCAACAAAATAGTTGAAACCGATCGGCCGATTTTTAACATTTTTTTCGATTTTCCTGGTCCATGCTATCTTGAAAACGGTTTTTCTTCAAAAGTAGAGTGCTCTGATTTTGTTGCTAACCGAGAGAGTACTCAGTTACTCCTAAAGAACCAGCAACAAAATAGTTGAAACCGATCGGCCGAGTTTTTAATTTTTTTTTTAATTTTTCTGGTCCATGCTATCTTGAATACAGTTTTTCCTCAAAAGAAGAGTGCTCTGATTTTGTTGCTGACCGAGAGAGCACTCAGTTACTCCTAAAGAACCAGCAACAAAATAGTTGACACCGATCGGCTGATTTTAAATTTTTTTTTAATTTTTCTGGTCCATGCTATCTTGAATACAGTTTTTCCTCGAAAGTAGAGTGCTCTGATTTTGTTGCTGACCGAGAAAGTACTCAGTAATCAGTTACTCCTAAAGAACCAGCAACAAAATAGTTGAAACCGATCGGCCGATTTTTAATATTTTTTTCGATTTTCCTGGTTCATGCTATCTTGAAAACGGTTTTTCTTCAAAAGTAGAGTGCTCTGATTTTGTTGCTGACCGAGAGAGTACTCAGTTATTCCTAAAGAACCAGCAACAAAATAGTTGAAACCGATCGGCCGATTTTTAACATTTTTTTCGATTTTCCTGGTCCATGCTATCTTGAAAACGGTTTTTCTTCAAAAGTAGAGTGCTCTGATTTTGTTGCTAACCGAGAGAGTACTCAGTTACTCCTAAAGAACCAGCAACAAAATAGTTGAAACCGATCGGCCGATTTTGGAACGAAGTTCCTTATCGCGCGTTGTGAAAGGGGGCTAGACGGAAAAAATTCTTACGAAAAGTTGTCACGACACTTTTTTAATTACAAAAGATAATTTTATTTTTTATAAAAATTAAATATTTACGCGTATACATTTATTATATTGATGTATGTATGTATGTATGTGTGTATGTATGTATGTATGTATGTAATGTATGTATGTATAATATCGGTTCGGATATTGTATTATTATTTATTTTATATATACATGTACAATTGTCTGTCTGTATGTCTTTTTTTGTTTTTTTTGCTATAGTAAGCTATTGTAAGCTGTGCGGCGTCGCATGTTTCTCTGTCTGTCTCTCTCTCTCTTATAGAAAGCAAGCCAGATATTTTCATCCGGAACTTCGTTCCATCCGGGTGTCCCTTGACACCTCTCAAGTTTTTTTTTTAAATTTTTCTGGTCCATGCTATCTTGAATACAGTTTTTCCTCAAAAGTAGAGTGCTCTGATTTTGTTGCTGACCGAGAGAGCACTCAGTTACTCCTAAAGAATCAGCAACAAAATAGTTGAAACCGATCAGCCGATTTTTAACATTTTTTTTAATTTTCCTGGTCCTTGCTATCTTGAACCTTGTTTTTCCTGAAATAATGAGTGCTCTCAATTTGTTGCTGACCGAGAGAGTACTCAGTTACTCCTATAGAATCAGCAACAAAATAGTTGAAACCGATCGGCCGATTTTACCATTCTTTTCAATTTTTCCGGTCCATGCTATCTTGAAAACGGTTTTTCTTCAAAAGTAGAGTGCTCTGATTTTGTTGCTGACCGAGAGAGTACTCAGTTACTCCTATAGAATCAGCAACAAAATAGTTGAAACCGATCAGCCGATTTTTAACATTTTTTTCAATTTTCCTGGTCCTTGCTATCTTGAACCTTGTTTTTCCTGAAATAATGAGTGCTCTCAATTTGTTGCTGACCGAGAAAGTACTCAGTTACTTCTAAAGAACCAGCAACAAAATAGTTGAAACGACGTGTTATAGTACGGGAGTCTGAAGGATGGCGGGCATGAGGGTATCGCCTCCGGTAAATCCTCAATGCCTCTGCGGCATTCCCAAATGCTTCTCCTAAGCACATCAGCATCATACCATATTCAGAGCGGTATACGCGTATGGCGAAGGCATTTTAAAATAAAAAAATCACACACAAACACAAAAAACAAACAAAACAGTTAATACTAATTACAAATAAAACAGTTAAAACAAATGAAAAAGTCAAAATAAAAGGAAGATAAGAATTAGTAGGTAAAAAAAAATAAAAAAAAATAACACGGATAATTGAAAAAATTGGCGAGAACGTCACTCGAAAGCGCGGGCTTATGCTATCTACAGACACACGAATTTGGTACGGAGCGTACAGCGAACTATATCCGGAGACCAAATTCGGTGTCGCTACACACGCACGGATTTGGTACGGTGCAGTGGACCGTGAAGCTCGACACTCGTGTATTCGATTTTAAGCTCTATTACATTAGCACAGAGTTCTATTTACAGTGCTGTTTTTAAACGACGACGATGATTCCCGCAATTCATTGATAACGGGTAGTGATACCAACATTTTAAAAAATATTTCTCCCCAAATTTTACCCCTGATTACTTATACCGTTGACAGGTCTTAGAGATATAAGCTAGAAAGAAAAGTTATGTGTTTAACATAAAGATTTACGCGTGAATAACATAAAACTAACTTGTCTTAATCTGATTTCACTCCCAATACATTTCCATATCCCTGGCTACATACACACATTAAAATAATTTTTATTATTACATACAAATTGATTCATAAGGACTAAACTCTAAACATCCTGTCCCCTAATAAACCTCCGTAGACATTTTCCCTAATTTTAGGGGTACCAGTGGCGAGGGGTTCCTATAACTCCATTCCTATCGGCTTCCCTTGTCACTTACCTTTTGCAAACCTTCATAGAAATCCCTACCTATTATACAGGCTCCGGCTTCCCTATGAAGGAGAAGCAGCCTTCGCCACTGGGGGGTACATCCCTAAGTTGGCAACACTGATACCGTTGTACGGCCTAACCACCGGACTGCTCTACACACGCACGAATTTGGTACGGAGCGGACATCCGATGCGGACAACGGTGAACTCTTCGCCTTCTTATGTTCGCCGGACTGCCCTACACACGCTCGAATTTGGTACGGAGCGTACTAGATCCGCTGTACGCTCCGTACCAAATTCATGTGTCTGTAGACACCATTACAGCCAACTGACCAAAGCTGAAAAAATTATTATAAAAACTTAAGCATGTGCCCCGAACCGATACATTTAACATGTTTTATCGATAGTTTTTCCTATCGATAAACTATTTGCATACGCATTGATTTGTGTGAACTTATTAAAAAAACTACATAACTAATAGAAAATTAACAGTTAATTTATTAAAATAATGAAATATTTCATCAATAAATCGTATACCTACAAGCATTAGGTAATAATGAGAACATCTTATCTTTAATCTTCCTAATCTTACAACTATTTTGTTGCTGGTTCTTTAGCAGTAACTGAGTGCTCTCTCGGTCAGCAACAAAATCAGAGCACTCTACTTTTGAGGAAAAACTGTATTCAAGATAGCATGGACCAGAAAAATTAAAAAAAAAAAAATCGGCCGATCGGTTTCAACTATTTTGTTGCTGGTTCTTTAGGAGTAACTGAGTACTCTCTCGGTTAGCAACAAAATCAGAGCACTCTACTTTTGAAGAAAAACCGTTTTCAAGATAGCATGGACCAGGAAAATCGAAAAAAATGTTAAAAATCGGCCGATCGGTTTCAACTATTTTGTTGCTGGTTCTTTAGGAGTAACTGAGTACTCTCTCGGTCAGCAACAAAATCAGGGCACTCTACTTTTGAAGAAAAACCGTTTTCAAGATAGCATGGACCGGAAAAATTGAAAAAAAATTAAAAAATCGGCCGATCGGTTTCAACTATTTTGTTGCTGGTTCTTTAGGAGTAACTTAGTACTCTCTCGGTCAGCAACAAATTGAGAGCACTCATTATTCCAGGAAAAACGGGTTTCAAGGTAGCATATACTAGAAAAATTAAAAAAAAAAAAATTTTCGAATTTTCCGCTATTTCTCACTTATCGCAACTAATTAGCAACAAAATCTACTGTCATGGTCAGGAGAAAAGTATGCAATTTATTGAGATACTCTGCTACGTTTATATCAAGGTAGCATAATTTGCGATTTCTCGCGATCGGCTTGAGCAACAAAATCGTTATTTTGTCAAATAATTAGCAACTAAAAAGCTACAAATTCTGGCACTTTTTTTTTTAATTTTGCTAAAGTGCCCATGCTAGCCTGATAGGGCTAATGTATCCCACATTGACAGGAAACCTGTGAAGTCTGAAATCGCGCAGTAAGCCAGATTGACGGACTATAGCTTAATTTTGCTGCTGGGGAACGGGGCTCTCCTTTATTTGAGAATATCTCCAACAGTGGAAAATATAGTAGTGGGTGACAGTGATTACAGAAACTGCAAAGTTGCATACACACCAAAACATTCTCGTTTTTTAAGGTTTAAAAGTTAAATGGGCTTCCGCTTAGAATTAAGTAAAGCATTCACAAACTTAAAGCTTTTGTTTTCTACGAGATAGCGGTCATTAGAAATGTCCTAGTTCTAAAAAGATAATATTTTATACGAAATACATATTATGTATGTACTTCTAATGTCTGATATACGGATATATGACTCTGCGTGACATAATAACAAATATTTATAATGTTACTCATAATATGGAGGTGAATAGTCTTGTCTTTTAAAGGTTTTGTAATAGATTGCGGATGTTGTGTCATTCTTGCGAAAAATATCTAGTAGCTAAGTCATAACTACATTAAAGTATTGTTCTTAAACCAAACGCAAAAGTCTCGATCTATCAAGATTCTCGAGCAGTACCTAACTCGTTCTACGTCATGATTCCATTTTCAAAAGTACGGTGCAATAACTCGTTCGAAATCATGATTCCATTTTCAAAAGTACGATGCATTAACTCGTTCTGCATCATGATTCCATTTTCAAAAGTACGATGCAATAACTCGTTCTGCATCATGATTCCATTTTCACAAGTACGATGCAGTAACTCGTTCTGTATCATGATTGCATTTTCAAAAGGCGATACAGTAACTTTCCTTTAACAAACCTTTGGTGATTCCATTATAAATGCGTTTACGTGCCTACCTGAAAAACTTGATGCGTCTTTAATCGTTGGAACTAATAAATTACTTAATTTTACATGTACGTGTATGATTAACTTTAATGAATAATGTCTATCACACGTCAGCTTTTCCTATTTTGTCCCATGAATGTATAAGGCAGGTGCAAATAACTTGAGAGTTAGCATTTACGATGCGATGCGATGATGAAGAGAAGATACGCTTAATTTTTTGTTTTTTTTTTATTTATTTCTATTTGAGAAACGTTCATTAAAAGTAAGCAGTTAGTCGTTTTTAAATATTTGAGGGAGAATTTTAGATGTGATAACCTTTGCAAATTAAATATCAATGTGGCTACATTCAAAGATTTTACTGGCGTTAAACTATGTCCTACGTCTTGCGTACGAGAAACGAATACTTTCAACATTTTAATACTTACGGGAAACATAAAAACTATTAATATCTATGATTTTTGGTAGTATTCAATATTTTCAAATTCTGTGATCGTTAATCGTTTCAAAGCACTACATTATTTAAATTATATTCCTACTAAATATGTTCCTATTTCCTGTAGGTCAGTAGGTAAATAAACAGTATTCTAGAAATAACTAAATGGAAGGTGTTATTGTGTAAAGCCTTTTTGAATGTTTCGCATTCTTTAACGTGATATTTCATATTACTATAGAGATTTTGAAGTTGAAAGTGCTAAATTTTGTTAACCTTGGAGTTGTGAAATTTTGGATGTCACGATTCAGCACCGTTTGAACTTGATGTTATGCAAAACTTGCTCAAAACATGTTACAAATCGCCCGATTGGGTCAATACTGAATACTTCAAATGTCAAATGGTTGCACCATACGTGATAGGAATATGGCCTCTCTATTACGGGCGAACACTGAAATTAAGTGGCTCTCAAGTACTATGATGTCCTTGTCACATTTGGGGTCGTATAGAAGGAAAAAGTACTAAAAATTAATTTTACTTTACATTTTTCCTTCCGTAAGTTACACAATTTGGCGATCGTTGTTCATCTATTTCATATGAAATAGTATTACCAAAATTAGTGATTAGTCGTTTAGTATTTTTCTCGGCGAAGAAGTTATCCCACTTTTTTTTTTTCGTCTTTAATTTTAAGGTCATAAATTCATGTTTAATAGGTGTTATGTACATTCTGGGAGTTATTTGTCTATTGTGTATTCGGTCCATTGTCTTGGAACAATAATTTCACTAGTAATTATTATTATTTTGTTGATATATCATAATATTTTGACATTTTATGTTTATTTTATTGAATTAACTTTTTGCTTACTTATTTTATTTGGGTGCAATATTTAATTTATCTTTAAGCGCATAATATCTATTCTTGTACAATCACAACCCTTTCCTCGATATCTGCCTCGTTCCAATTAGTTCTTCAACAAGTGTTTCCATACATGTAAACTGGCCTGGAATTAACTTTCCTCGTCGTGGGCATCTGGTTCTAAAGTATCTAGAGTTCATCATTCTATTTCATTGATGTCTTGGGTTGCAATATTAATTAATTTCGTTCGCGTTTTATTTAGAAAGACTGTTTGTAGAAACACTTAGTTGAAAAGATAATATTAGGTACAAAATCTTACAAGACTGTCCAACTCCACATGTCGTTTAACGTTTTTTTGACCTATTGTCCTTGATGATGTAATAATATTATGACGTCACTTCGTATGTTTTCCTCTTTTTGCAGTAGTGAATTTAAAATGTAAAAATATTTGCTTTGGCTAAAGTTTTATAAATATTTCATGTGACATTATTGATGAGCAATATTTACTATAAGATACACCATGCTTTTAAGCTTACTTAATGTTTCCGGTATGTCACAGAAATATTAAAATATATCGTTGAATTTGATTTATGCGATGTATTAAATGGTGGGGTGACTACGACTACCTACTGATTATTGGTATACTATAATACGACTGCAGTTTCCTGTGACATGAGATAAAGTCTCCTCTAAAATATACACAAAGAGTACACTGATGGCGCGTGCTGACTAGTTATTTTATGTTATTTTATATTATATTATATTTTATGTCGTCGACAGGTGTGTAAGCAGGAAATGATGCGTGACAGTTGTATCGAGGGTAGTTGGTCCTCTTTGAAGTAACGGATTTCTAATAAATAATAATATGAATAATACAGTACTTTTTAGAGTTTCGTGGTAACTACGAGGCTTATAGTTTCGCTCTGCGCGTCCATCTGTCCTGAACTCGTCGCTTGCTAACTTCAGTAATTATGGATATAATTTAAATAAATTTTGCAGTCGTAAATCATAGTCTAATATCAAAAGGGATTGTCAAGTTTTTGATATTCTAGTAACGAGAACAGAATGGCAAGAGACAATCTAAAATGGCCATGAATCCTAATTTCCGGCGTGCCAGAGCAAAGTGGTTTTCTTATTTAATATGTCTTCTCTCTTAAGTGATTATAATCTTTTTAATTGTGCAATGTAATGTGCTGATCGTACAATTCTCAATTGTATTGTTACCTTATCTTTTTTTCAGCTAAGTTTAAATATTGAACACTTACAGTAATTAATCGTTGATTGGTCACCTGCGTTCAAGCAATGTACTTACATTATGCGCATGCACCCATCCCCCATATTTCCATATAAAGAAAGCAATTAACTTTAATTGCTAACAGCGACAGCTAAAAAATGCCGTCTATGAGCACTCTTTGGCTTTAATGTTCTTTACAATCTAAGGCTTCAGTAGGTTGACATGTCACCTTACAAACTATAATCACAGGCAGTATGCAGACTAGAGTCTAGTAATCTAGTTCAATAACCTTACGCTTAAATTGGTTAATTACCAAAAATTCAAAACTTTGGTTTAGTCCATTTTTATGAATTGTCGTGATGATTGGCATCAGTCGAAATTCTGCAAATATTTTGCATGATGTCATCGTATGTGGTCGTTACTAAAATTATATTAATTATATTAATATAGGTACCTACTTATTACAAACTCATAATTCTGAAAAGCTATGTCATCAACTGCCGCAAAGTTCTAGGAAATTTATGAGGGTATGATTCATTATTAATAACAAAAGTAAGGAAAGTAAACAATTAACATGTCACACTAATTAATTTATATTCTGTTGCACATGAAATAAAAACGTTGTTTTATAACATTCATAGAATAGGAATAGACTATGAAAGAATAGAGGACTTTTTCGTGGCAAGAATTAGCATAGAAAGTCAGCAATTCTGCAACGATGTTTGTTTTCGCTAACTTTAACTTGTTTGAGGACCTTTATGAGAATTATGAGGGTATGATTAATTTTTAATTACAAAGGAAAGTAAACGATTAACATGTCACACTAATTAATTTATATTCTGTTGTACATGAAATATAAACGTTGCAATATAATTATATTCTTAGAATAGGGATGTATGTATTACCTACGAAAGAAAAGAGGATTCTTTCGTGGCAAGAAATAGCATAAAAAGTCAGCAATTCTGCAACGACGTCTGTTTTGGCTAACTTTAACTTTTTTGAGGATCGCAAGCAATCTTACTATAATATATTAAATAAATAACAGGTTGCAGTTTTAATTTTTGTAACCAATTACTCGTACGTAGGGGGAGCACCGAGCAACCTGCAGGACAGATGGCATTAGTAGCAGCAGCTGTTGTCCGTTACCCACATTCAAATTCAACCCGCGGCTTATTGAAACTAGTACTAATTATATCTAAATGTCATATCAGATATTTACTAGATAGCCAGGATATGGCTTATTATAGGTACGCAGTTTAATTAAAAACCTATTGCATTACTAATTGATTAGGGTGTTGCTGGTTTAATACAAAGTTATTGCATTAGGCCTCTCACCTACATATGATGTGTGTTCAAAATATGTAGAGTTTAAATATTACTTTCTTTAGAATTCATTAGATTTTAGATTTTTTGTTTCCATGTGTAGTAGAAATAATTTCAAAAATATACTTCAATGATTTGAGCTTATCTTCAATATTGTACATCGCTACACAGGTATTTTCTGTTGTTATAAGCCTTTAAAGGAGTGTCACATATTTATTTATCTTTGTTCAGCTCGGAACTATGTGAAAATGACGCTTAAAGTATGACACAATAATAATTTGTAAATTGATAAATTGAAACTAATAGCTATTTCGATTAAAAAATATTTGTGATAAGATAATAATAAACTTTTGGTCCATTAGATTTTTTGTAAAAAATATATATAATGGACCAAATTACAACAAAATTACAAATTACAACTAAATACTTTGACTAAATTACAATCTATCGTAACAGTACTTAATTGTATCATTACCTAAACCTTTATTATCTTTAACCCAAATCATTAGAATCTGTTGAATTGAAACTTATTTGATTCTGAAAATAATAACTTTTTGCCCTTATTTCTAAACTGCCCACACCTCAGGATATGACTTACAAAAGTTACAAGCCTTTCTACCAGATAATGTTGTGATTAGATAATATTGTACCGCTAGAACAGTCTTATCGTAAATATATGTCACTTAAACACTTCACACTTATTAAAATGTTTATTCATTAGAGTAAAATTGTTTATGTCGTTTACCTTATTATCGCAATGGCTTCATTTGTCATTTGCCTTTAAGGGCTCAAACAAACCGCAGATTTCCATATGCCGACCGTAGGACACCTTTGCAATGGTCAATTAATTTTTCTGATGTGGTTCACGTTTATTTTTAATTTAAAAATACTGTTAAAAAAAGCCTAAAATTATTTCTGCATTAATTATTACAATACTAAATATGATTCTTTATTATGTCTGTAACGTACTAATTCATCCCCAGATATCCCCTGAAATTTGAAAGATTCAAATTGACTAAAACAATCTCTTCTTATTCTATTTATTCCACAAGAAATTGCTTGTTTTTGTAAATCAAAGAACTCCAGCTTCGTGTCCAAGCATTTATCTACATATTTACATTATGGTGTGCTGGTATAAATCCTTAAAGCTTTTGCTTCAATGTGTTTGGCGCAGAGGTCGCGCTTAGGTCGCGGTTGACTCACCGCAAAACCGGATTCGCTCGCTCGACTTAGGAGCTGGCTTTGGAAGCTCACATTGAACCTTTTTTATCGTGAGCTGTGAATGACTCTTACTCATAATCGATCCAAATATTGAAATTGGCGTTTTGTCATACTGGCCACTTTGATCTCAAATAAATCTTCTTTGGTTAGGAATTCCAATTTCAAATTTATACTGCTATTTACTCATGCATTTGTGTTTCGAAAACCGTAATTCATTAGTTTTTTCCTCTTTTAGTTTTTTGCGTCACTCTGCTTACAAAATGGAAAACTTGAAATATCGTATTATTTTCGAGTACAAGTTCCACCGTTGCACCAGTGCTGCAGAAACGGCTCGAAGGATTAATGATCATGTATATCGCAAAAGAAAACACAGTGCGTTTTTTGGTCCAATGTTTTCTTTCTGGAAATTTCGACCTGCAGAACAAGCCTCGTGGACGGCCGGATACCAAAGTTGATAATGAAGAATTGAAGGCTATTGTGGAAGCAGATCCATCGCAAACCATGTCCGAGTAGCTGCAGACGGGAAGGTGAAAAGCTTGAAAGGTACCTTTATGAATTGAGTGCAGCAAACCGACAAACGCGCGTCGACTGCTGCCTTACATTACTCAATCGGCACAATAATGAAGGGATTTTAAATCGAATCATTACCTGTAATGAAAAGTGGATCCTGTACCAAAATCGGAAACGCTCATCGCAATGGCTGAACTCTGGCGAACCAGCCAAAGCCTGCCATAAGCGAAAATTTACTCAAAAAAGTTACTTGTGAGCGTTTGGTGGACAAGTGTCGGTGTCGTTCACTACAGCTTTCTTAAAGGAGATTTTCAAAAATGTATGAGGCGTGGGCCAGCGCCCAGGACTATGTACACTATATGTAAATGTAGCCACATAATACTTTATTTTATTTTATTTCACTTCGTTTCAATGTACATTTAAATTAACTTCACCAAGGAGAGCAACACAACGTAAAACATGGTGGATTAGATCTTATCAGAATTATCCAAAGAATGTAATTTTGACAATGGTATGATTTTTGGCAAAGAAAGATGTATGACGTTCAAGAAGACGTCTTTTCCTGAAATTATCATCTACATCAAAAGTTATGTCAAAGCAACTGCCATGGCCGAACTAAAAATAGGGTTATCGCATTAAAAACTTTTCATATAATCATTTTTGTACGATTATCTCAATCTTCAATTTTTTTTAGTAAGTATTTTTATGAAATTCCCATATTTTTTCCTATTTACCTATGTGGTGTAGGTACATAGAGCTGGCCCAAAATCAAACATCTCCTTTGATTCTCACGATTACGGCAGATGTCTATTGCCAGCAACTGCAAATCATGATGGGAAAGCTAGCTGCTAAACAACCGAGGTTGGTCATTCGCTCTAGGCCACTGCTGCTTCAGGACAACGCTAGGCCACACACTGCACAACAAATGGCTACCAAATTAGAGGAGCTTCAATTCAAATGTCTAAGACATCCCCGGACCATGCTCCAACAGATTATCATTTTTTTTTTATTTGGATAACTTGCAAATTCAACTGCGATGGGGCAGTCTAAAGCGCCTTCAAAGATTTGATTGATTCCTGTCCGAATGTTTTTTTTAGTAAAGGAAAAATGAACTACCTATTAGATGGCAAAAGTGCATAGATAGCAATGGTATATATGTACTTTGATTAAATAAATATACTATGTTTAAAAAATCGATTCTATGTACCTCCTTTATACTTTGATTAAATAAATATATTATGTTTAAAACAAGTCGACTCAATGTTCCTCCTAGTACTAATAATGTTGTAATACTAGTTGATGTGCCTACTGCCTCGTAATTAGGGATGCTCGATGTTGCAAAAACATCGATGTTGGCATCGATAATGACATCGATAGCTTATCATCGATGTTCGATGTTTATCGAGCTCTAAACATCGATGTCAGGCAACATCGATGTTTTTTGCAAACGTCTTCACGGCCGTCCGTCATCAATACATCTATACTACTAATATTATAAATGGGAAAGTGTGTGTTTGTCTGTCTTTCACGCCAAAACTACTGAACCGATTTAAATGAGGTACAAAGGACATAGGCTACTTTTTATCGCAGGGAAATGCGCGGTTCCTGTGGGATACTTTATTTACAGTTTGACGTAAAAACTACTAAGCCGATTATCATGAAATTTGGCACAGATATAAAGTGGACTACGGGAAAGGAAAAAAGGTACTTACTTTTTATCGCGGGGAAATGTACGGTTCCTATGGGATACTTTATTTACGGTTTCATATAAAAGTACTAAACCGATTATCATGAAATTTGGCACAGATATAAAGTAGAACATGGGGAAAGACATAAGCTACTTTTTATCGCGGAACATATAAGATTCCCGTGGGTTATAGTCTCCGATGGCGTTGATATCACAATAGTGGTTAAATATTTTACCGCAAGTTTTTTTCAACTGGGTTTCCGATTATGTGTGTCCGTGACATCGATGTTACGATGTTTTGAATAATGCAATATCGATGTTAAAACATCGATGTTTTATCGTCTAACATCGATGATCATCGAGCATCCCTACTCGTAATGAAAAACTGTCTCTTGTGCTTTGGAAGCTGAATGTAGAACTTCAACGCAGATTTGCTGTACCGCGACTGTCGTCAAATTAACTTCTGTTTTCTCTGCAAAAGAGTTGAGTATTAATAGCTCATGGAAAATTATATATGTATTCCTTTTTATGCGATTATAAACATGCTTCACAAATCTAAACCTCATATTACAAATCTGTGGAGAAAGGCTGTCGAATTGTACCTGTGCCACTTTCAGTCGTATTGTTAAAAGTTAAGGTCAACCTTGAAGACTTATTGGTAGAGTCTGGCAAACGAAAGTTGAACCTTGGTTATTTGCAAACTTTTAACTTTGCAACACTTCAAAGTAATTTGACAAAAAATCTGTGTTTTTTTGTTTGAAAGGGTAAAAAACATTTATTTTACATTTTAGTTATCGTCAGTACTAATTAATTATCCAGTAACTTATCACGTCATATTTGAATTTTTCCTAGGAATAAGAAGTTCAAGGGAACCCAATTTTTTTAAATTTGCCGGAATTTCTCAGGTTGAACTTTCGTTTACCAGACTAGATTAATTTGCGGTCTCGGCTTCTTATAACAAGCTTTTATTGAAGTTGCAATGTATGCCTTTTGTTCGGGTGGCATTTTGCAACTCAATTTAAAGCAGATATCTTCAACCGATTGAGCTGAAATTTTGTATACACGTTTGGTTTGGATGATAATGCATGGTTAGCTATGTGACGTCATTCTAAATCCAACAAGGCGGATTACCAAGATGGCCCACAATCATTTTAATGCACTCCTACAATATGGGTTTCAAATGAAAATGCTTGCTGAGAATAATTCGTCATTCAATGATGCGTTGAATGAGATGAACAGACTGAGAAACCTGTCTAGCGATAACGCAAAAGTAAAAAATAAATTAAACATAAAAAAACATTAAAAAACGCTTTTATTTGAATGCGCCAAAAGCTTGTCGAGAAAGAATCAAACAAATCAAACTACCTAGTAAACTTTTATAATATCATATAAATTGTGTAATGACGGTATAATGAGATAGTAAAAGTTTTAAAGCAAAATATTATTTTATTCTTTTTTTTCGCATTCAAATAATTTGTAATTATTCTGAGTTGTGAATTGTATTGCTTACTTTTATTAGCTGTAGAGGCTCATCTTGTTTGCAAATTGTTTTAAAATAATAATATTATGGACCATACATTCAAATTTAAATTCGTCCGTTACCTGTAAAATTTACCGGTAAAACCAGATAACGGGAAAACTGATAAGATAATATTATGTGTAATATTAAATGTACTTATAATATACAAATTTTACTGCTTAAAATTCAAGGACATTTTAAGCCATTGAATAATATTAATATATGCGTGACTGAAATATACATATTTTAACATGGCGTGAGGAATCAATTTTATCCTTAGAGAAATATTTGATTTTATATTACGTGGTTTTCTACATTTTTTGCCAAATGTCCTAAAATTTTAGGCTTCAAAAGACCGAAACTACGTTAAATGTCTCGTAATTCATTTGCTGCATAAGTAACAGTTTTATCAACCGGTTAATGGCACAACCACCTTTTTTATCTTCACTTTCACAGCTTGTGCAATACTGTCACTAGGAAGTGCAATAAACTTGTTTTATTTATGGTCGAACCAATGAGACTATGATATGGGTTTAAAACTCTAAACTAAGACGTTAGTCTCAGTTTATGATGTTTTCCTTGATAATGTTAAACTATTTTTTAATTATAAGCACCAGTTGTGTTTTCTTAGATTGTTTCTTGGTGGTTTAATTCTTATCTATTTTACTTTTTACCGTCATTTCACATGAAATAGCGATAAATAGTAAAATACCATACTATATAATATAGGGACCTAAGAAAGTTAATCTGACCACAAACCTAAAGTCTGTGTACAACTAATGATAATAGATTTTAGCTGTGTTTGTATTTAACTTATTAACTTTAATATTGAATTCTTTTGAACTGTTAAACATATTGTACTATCCTTTTAATTATTATAATAGGTATATTTTAGTAAATTATTGATATACCGCATTTATAATCTGTCCTGGACTTTTTCCGTCTGAAAATTTTAAATCTCGTGTATCAAACTCACGTTTCTCAAGAGAATTTCCCAGAATCCTTTCCCTCAAATTTGGATGTCATGAGCTATTTCGTTTTGACCGTGTATTGAAACATAAATTGCAGCTGCAGTATCGTACATACCTGCGATTATTGAATCGAGATGATTTGCAGCAATCGCTCCAAAGTTATCATTAAAGAATTATGTCTGTTGTTAGACTCTTCTAGAATACTGCGTAACCTTTACTCAATGGGACGATTATATAATCTCATTGTAAACTCGTTTCACATGGATACAAGCATACGAATGCGACTTATTCGTGCGAACTAATATTTTTATGTCATTAATTATTATATACGTATGATGTTAAATACATTTGTAATATTATGTTCTTCTGAACATTATATAAGTTAGATTATTCTTTTTAAGTTAGAAGTATCATAGAGGGGATTTTACGTTCGAATTGTTGAAAAATATAAGTTTTAAAATTCCAAAAATTTTGAACATTTCTTAAATTGAATTGTCTGCTTTGCTAGAACCTAACGGTAATGCTTAATATGTATTGTGATTAATCACTCCATAGTATAAAACAAAAACGCTTTTTTTGTCTGTCCCTATGTATGCTTTGATCTTTTAAACTACGCAACGGATTTTTTATAGATAGAGTGAAGAGGAAGATAGAGTGAGATTCAAAAGGAAGGTTTATATTTATAGTATAACATGTATAATTTTAGAGTTTCTAATGTTGTTAATAAACACATTTTTCTGCGCTTACATTGCAAACGCTGGCTGAACCCTACGAGATAGATTAAAATAATGTACTACAGTATTGTACATCTTAAGAAGGTCTACAAAAAGTCCGCGGTGTTATTATGTCTATCTCTTAGGGCTAACCCACAATAATAATTTTTTATCCTTAACTTTTTACGAGAAATAATGGCTAATTTACGAAGCGATTTTAAGCAATATAGCCTTAATCCTTATCCAATTAAGTACCTTAAATACGTTGTGTATTATGATATAACAGCGCGGCGATCGCATGCGTTTATCGGAGCTCTCTAGAGAAATTAGATTTAGATGGATACAGTATGCCATATCAACTTAAATACGTTACTTACTTTAAGTATTTTATACACATTATAGTAGCCCTTTAAACCATGCAATTTAAATTAATAATATTTTGTATTTAGAAAATATCGTAAAATTTGTATTTGAAACATATAATACATCAAGCGGTCTCGCACGTCGCGTCAAAGTGATAGGGTGATTAACCCTGGTAGCCCTATTTAACCCTGGTAGTCCCGATTTTATCTATTGGCTACGAAACCCTAAAAATGTTTTCAATAATATTGTATACAGAAGTATATTGCAGCGAGTAGAGTTATTTGCTGAAGTTTTTTTCTCCAAGAACACTATTTCACGCAGGCGAAGCCGCGGGAAATAGTCTTTTCAGTTTTCTAAACTGCTAAGATAATAATGCGTTTGGAGTTACAATGGAAGCTAGTTATAGCAAAAACTCATTTTTTGCTTGTTATGCATATTGTATATTGTCTATTAGAAATACAATATACTTACATAATAGTTTAACAACACAATTCACAGTGGTCTCGGAAAAAGTCAAGATCCTCAAGGTCATATTGATTGTCACGAGTGACGACTGACAGTCACAATACCTTTTTAACACATCGTGAGCTAAATGTTATGACATAAGATAGCTAATAAACTATCTTATTTATATCTTATGCATATACAATATACATATTATGTATTCGTTATTTTTGACGTGAATTGCACTTTGTAATATATGATTTTCATTTTTAAAGAAGAGCATAATTAGTATTAAATCACTGATTGCATGAAAAATCTCTTATGAATGGGATTAAACGGAATATTTTTGTACATAGACGAGATCACGAGACAGACCTTAGTCCTCACCATGCTAAGTGATATTTGTGCAACAAAAATTGAAACGTCACAAAGCTGAAACTGTTGCAAAATTTAAAACAGAGCATTGCATTATGCATGCGATAGCAACATGATTGTAGCCGGTAGATTTTCAGCACAAAGACTCTTCGGTCAACATTGCAAAAAATTGCAATTTTTTCGCAATCAAAACCATTCAAGCGTCAAAAGATCATCTCCAATAGCAGACAAAGTAATATTGTCTAAGTTGTTACGCATGATCAGATTCCCAAACAAATGGAGGCAGGAGGACCTAGATCAAGATATACTTTTGCACTTACAAATTACAATAGGTACACTAAGCTGAATTGACATAAATAAAAAAAAAACTTTTTAGGACGTAAAAAAAATAAGTTTTGTGTTTGAATTGGACAGTAGAATAGCATTTCAATCAACACTGACAAAAGCGCGGGATTGATAAATATTTGTGTAGATTCGATTTCTTCATCAATTACTTCTTTGTATTACACGAATTGGCTAATTTGGGGAAAGTAAATTTTGCTGTTGCATGATTAGAGAGAAAGCGTGAAAATTTGTTACGCTTACAAAAATTAACGGTATTATAACAATGAATAAATAATTTGAATGTTAATATTTTTGTTGTATTGTTACAGGTAAGACATTGCGGTTATCGTGAAAAGGATATATAAAATGGACAATAGAGAGAGAGAGAGGCAACTGGGTAAGGCATGATTTAACGGCAGCATCTAACGAATATTTTCAAACGGATGGACTTAATTAGGATTGATAATAATAATATGAGTATTAGGGAACACTCCGTATTCTTAGGCCCACTTGCGCCAATCCGGGTTAAAGTTAACCTTGGGTTAAATATCATGCTTTCTCTTTCACAAATACGAAGAACGAGAGAGATAACATTATTTTTAACCCAGGGTTAACTTTAACCCAGATTGGCGCAAGTGGGCCTAAATGATTATTCCCAATTCAAATGCGTCTATTAATTTGTATCTACGCGTTCCTAATTTCATAAAGCACGATAGGAGTCGATGACAGTCCTAAGATCTACTTTGTTACAATTACGTGTAAGTAGCTCTTCATTTATTGAAGCATTTATTTTCATATCAGGTGTTTCTCGTCAAGAGCCATTACACATAATTATATGTTAGCCATCTCTGGTCACTCGCGCGGTACGCGTACTATATGATTTACATTTTTGTGCTCGTCTTTTATCTCACTAATTACTTTATTTAGTTAGGAAAAGTGTTGGCGATAGATTTTTACATTGTATACTGTATTTTCGATACAGTATATATATCGCCATTTTACTTTGCAGTTTTAAATGATATCAGTCAGCAGTCTTTGCAGAATCATGATTTACTTTCATATTTTTTTATTAAGTTCAAATATGCAAACAATGTAGTTACGAAAGAAATCAAAGGTTTTTTTTTAAATCTAGTTTTAGACATTGTTTCAAATTTTCTACCAGATGGCCTTAAACTTTGTCTCCGTTTACTTCTTTTTATCTACCGACCTAGATTTTTTCCCTGGAAATGGAAATTGTGATTGTTATCGTCGTTTGCGGTTTACTGGTTTGTGGAAGTGTAGTAGTGAGAATTAAGATGAAAAACATTTAATAGCCGATTTTCAGTCTCATTATTTCTCGAAATGAAATCTGATAAAAAACCGTTAACATCACGTATAATCAATTGCCAATGTCTTTTACTTATGAATTATGCATGTAATTTTCCTTGCTTCTTTTCGGTGGCCATGCCAAGCCATTTAGTATTCTAAAACTTGACATGAAAAAATAATATCAAGGGAATAGCTTAGCAACCATTGCAATTTGCAGGCCGTTTCATAGCTAAACTCTTTACTTTTTTGTCTTTAGAGTTTCATTGGTTCATATTTGCGATGATTATTAAAATGTTGGCTCTCAGTTTCAAGTACCTAGGTAATAAAATGTTCTTACGTCATTGTGATCATACTTGTTGAGATCATCAGAGTTTAATATTAGCTGGTAATATAAGTTAATATAAGTATAAATATGTTCCTAACTAAAAAAACCAAACGCTTGTTTTACAGAAACAATAAGAAGTAAAGAATGATTTGTTTGTTTTGAGATATGATGAAAATTGTTCTTAAATTAATTAATTATCAGGAAACTAGCATTAATTGCCCGCGGCAACGCCCGCGTGAGATTAGGTTTTCAACTTTCATCCCCTATTTTAACCACCTAGAGGTTGAATTTTAGAAAACGCTGAAATACGTAACTCATTATTTATTCCGTACTCAATTCATATTTCATACGAAAAAATATTATGTCCAAGGAACAAAAAGTTTCATACAAACTTTTATCACCTATTTTACCCCCTTGGGGGTTGAATTTTGAAAAATTCTTCCTTAGTTCCAGGCTTATTTACACGTATTTCTCATATATGAATATGAGAAATACGTGTGCAAAATTTCGAATTTATAGCATTAAGGGTTTGGTTAGTTGATACGTCAGTCAATCAGCTTTGCCTTTTATATTTATAGACACACGCTAATGCTTACGATGGAATCTCTGAATCTCTATCTCCAAAGAATGATGCTAATGCTCTTTGTAGTTAATTGTACATTTTTAATTTTCACAAATCAAAAAATTCAGAATTGCATAAGTAGGTACTTATTTAACCCATTATTTAGCACATTAAAATATTTTTTGACAATTATTGATGCTTCGTTTACGATGAAGTTATTATTAAGTTGATACTTGATAAGATAAAATTCTTGTGATAAAATATCTGTTAACTGATAAAAATTCATAAGGTAATCCTATATTACGTATGTCTTTCAATACATTAACGATACAGTCGTAATCGTAAAACTAGTAAAATTTGAATAAAAATCTTAAAAAATAATTAAAAATTACTTTATTCTTAACTTTTTGTACTCGAAAAGTGTTACTAGTGATACGATATTGATAGAAAAATTAAAATGAAAGGCTTAAAGTTGTTGCTGATAATTTAATTAGTGGCTATTTACAGTAATAAGCAGTCGTCCATGAGAACGTGAAACTAAGCTTGCAAATTAAATATTATACATTTCAAAGGATATAGAAAATAGCTAGTTAAATTATTTGTTTTTTTTTTTCTGTACCTGGTCAAGCTGTTAAGTTTAATCATAATAATGAATGTATGTGTTAGCAACTAATGACTGTTAAATGATTCCTGTCGGAAAGAACTCAAGTTTTAATGCGATATGTTTTTTACTGTAATAGTAATATTTTAAGTGAAGATAGGTAAGGAAGTGTATCCTATATTTAGTAATAATGACAGTATTCCTCCGTTTAGGGAAGTCCATCCGTCGTGTCGACAAGCGATGTTGCGTGCTCCATTTGAATTGCAATAAGTGATATTTTTTACTAAAAGCACTAGCAGACATTCTAGTAATTTGCTCAAACTGACTTGCAGGCTGTATTAATTATTGAAATGTAGGGAAGTTGGACAAACAAGTCACAGAACAAATAAATAATATATACTTACGTACAGAGAAACACCTTTCATTGATCGATCCAAATTTTGTCAGGGTTGTTACAGAAGATGGAATTAAATTAAGCTAAGTCTAAGTCAGTATGTTGTCATCATGACGACCAACAACACATCACAATTCTCAATCTCACATGAAATGTAGATTGAGAATTGTGATTATTTGAGCCAATATTGGATGAAATTGCTTAAAAATTATGTCAACGTACAAGACATAAGACTAATCTTTTGATGGCTAGCAAATCTTTGAGGTGACAACAAAAATTATAGAATTGAAACAAATCAGCTAGTTACTTAATAGTGCCCAAGTGTGTGCGCAATACCTACTTGAGCACTCTTTCTTCTTTTACCCTCGTAACTCAGTAGGACGGATGACTGCCACGACTTTGACTGCGCCTGATCACTTATTAATGATCGGTCGCAGTCAAAAGTCGATCTCTTACGAAGCCCTTCCCGACGACAATCAAGTGATCAGCCTGCATTGTCCTATCCAGAATTAAAGTTTGTATTTTGTTTTTCTAACGTGGGGATCGATCCCACGACCTCCGAAGTCGAGGGCCAAGCTATAAACCACTGGACAACTGAGGCGACAGTATTATAATATTAAAATAAATAAGGTATAATATAGGTAATAACGAGGAATTTTATTAATTGAAATAGCAGTAACAACATTTCTAAATGAAGAAATCCTTCTATTATGAATTTTAACTGCATAATTGACGACTATCCCGATAGAGCTATTAAAAATTCCTCCGTCGTGTTCTTGTATCGTCCCTAGATTCTTTAGCCATATCCTATACTGATCTTGAGGATAAGCGTTGATTTATGGCGCTAGAGGAACATACTTTAGCATAATTGTCTCGTTGTTCATCGAAATCTGATTCTGCTATGTTCTTACTGTGTTTACTCGAGTTTTTAAATGGTGTACTGGTTAAGCTTCATTATTTTAAGCAAATTTGACGAGTGTTTCGCCCATCAATGTTCAACGTAGTCAAAAATTTGTTACTTCTGGCCTTCGTACATTCTTTTTTGAAGGTATAGGGTGTTTCCCTACAGGAATGTTGATGTTGAATGTACATAAGTCCAAAATAAATCTGAACTTAAGGAATGACAACAGCAGTGACCCGTTCAAAATGATTATTGTCATTAAAATATAGTTATGACTACAGTTTTATAACGGTTGTAAAGTGTACAGTCAGCGGTTATGCTAAACAAGCGTTAACTTTTATCCGTATTCCCTGATGTTAATATGCTCTTAATATTTCTATCAGGTAATTCTTCTGTGAACAATGTACATGTCAAGGCTTTGTGGCCATAAAGTATAACCAACATTACGACACCCACGCTGCAGAGCAGTGACTCATGACTCATGAGCATGTTGGTATCCTTTTAACTATATACTTGATTACTTAATACATATTACCTACCCATTTTTTACTTTGATCCAGGAGATAAAAATGACATGAATGGAATATTCAACATATCTTATTACTTTTATCTATTGGATACTGGATCTCATTCAACTATTTCGTAGTCTGTAAATCAATATTTGATGCTTGAATGTAGAAATAATTGTGACCAATTCAAAGCGATTATTACTACATTTCCCTGTAAATATTAAAATAATGTTCTGAACACATTCGATTATTATAAGGACGCTTTTGAGAGCAATTTAAACCAAAACAAGTTTAGTTGATATATCGGTTTCTAATTATATTTTTGTTTTTGGATATTATCTGAATTGGCTTTCCGTTAAATTAGTGTTAATTGTTTGAAAGTTATCGGTCCTGTCGCTGGACTGCCAATTACAGTGATTAGAATATTTAACTTGACTTTCTATATTACTAAACTTGGCTTTGATTTTTTTCAGCTTGGCAAGAGTTTCTCTCGGTTAGGTACCCAAAATTTTAAAGAACATTTTCAATTTAAGTCTCGTGATGAAATTGGCAAACGAATATTAACCAGATTAGTCATTATATAGTTCTTAATTATGTTGAATTCAAATTATAATGAAGAAATACCTACTGTAAAAATGTTCACACGTTACGACGTCTCTCATATTATTTGTATTTTGTTTATCTACCATGTAGTCTCAATCTTAATTCTCATAATTAAATTCAGCTGTTCTTATATTTGAAATTATTTATGGTCATTCTCGATATGGTGTTGAATTTCAATCGATTTTTTACAAATTTGGTTTTTATGTTTTTGTAAATAAAAATATTAAAATTGTTAGAAAAGATTCTGCTAAAAAATTTAAGTATGCAATTTCGTTGTGCTACACGTTCAAATATCAAAATAACAGATATCAAAATAACTAATAGGAGCTTTTTATTTCATCCGTTGTCTTCAATGTATTAAGAGGATGGAGGAGGAGAGGAAATTTATAAAAAAAAATAAAGAACATCATGTCTCGTCTCTTAAATATTACTTATTATAAATAAGTACCATATTATCTAATATTTCCAATTTAACTTACGTTTACACAATATTTTAGTGCACAGTATTTGGTTCGTTTTATAATATCTCAGGTAATGAAACATTTACAATTTTAGAAGTTGCAAGTGCATGTGCAGTTATATCACTGCACCTTGGCTCGAAGCATGCGGAAGCGAGACAACTCCGTCTCACTATATCAAATTTCACTTCACCAAAACTAATAGGCACGCGATGAGTTTTTACAATCATTCAATCTTGGGAGCTATTAATCAGAACGAACGTGCGGCCGAAGACAGTTTTGTTCGCGATCAGCCCGGATCACGCAATAAAGTAGTTTATTTCAAATTACGTGCAGATTTATTGTGAGGCTCTTGTACGTAGTACGTACACAAACTTTGATGGTATTGGAGGAGTTCTGCTAAATCAGCTCTTAATGCCCGCTACACACCTAACGTTTTATCGTAACGATTTAAAAGTGTAACACCCGCTACGCACAGTTCAGTTAAATTTAACAATGTAAAGCAGGGGCCGGCAACCTTTTGGCAGACATGGAATACGTAATAGAAAAAAAAAGAAAAAAGGCGGGCCGCACTTGTAAGATATAATTTGCTTCTTCTTTACAAATTGTATATAAGAATTTACCTTTGTAAGGTTACCTCATGTTATATAAGCTCCATAAATCGTCACTTCATGTATAAAATCGAAAGTCGTTAAGGTTAAAAGAAATTGCAAGTTTCCTAAGAAATCGTTTTTCAATAATTATTTTCATCGGCGTGTTGAAAGGCTAGTGTGGGTGATAGGAGACACTTTCTCAAATGGGCCTGGTACGTGGTCAGTTCCCCCGTTACAGGTCACTGCTCTGATGCTGGTCGTTAGAAAAGTACTATTTGTGCATGGTGCTGTAAAATTTAAGTGCTTAATCAAACTATCTCCTGTGTGCATTCGTGTTAACGTTTGGTATGTATTGCAAAATACTTGCAACGCCAACAAATTGATGCAATCCAGGGAGCTGGACTTGTCTCGTTTCTTGGATCGTACTATAATAGGTTTGTCTTAGGTAGATGTTGTTAGGTAGGGCGTGAAATGTTCTATATCTGATGTGAAACTACATAATACTGGTCCACAAAATTGTCCTAAAAAAATATAGAGATGTTCTTGATATAGCAAACAAGGCGAATAGACCTCCTCACAGAATCGTGTTGTTATGAATAAAATATTATTTTATTTTACAAGATTTTATTTACACGTGGCATCCATATTTCGCATAGTAATATAGCTCACAATTATTGATAGTTGTAGAAAAAATTATGTACACGTGCGCATAAATTCTTCTGAAGATTGCTATGGAATGGCTCCCACTAGCTAGTCCCACAATTTTAAGGTTTTACTACATACATACATACATATAATCACGCCTTTTTCCCGTAGGGGTAGGCAGGACCGCCTCTTTCCCGTAGGGGTAGGCAGAGACCACTTCTTTCCACTTGTTACGATCCTTACATACATCTTTCGCTTCGTCCACTTTCATTCTTACCATCCATTCCTCCTCTTACATTCAACGTAGCCAAGCGTCTCTCCATGGTCCGCTTTTCGCCAACGAGACGTGATGGGTGGCGAACCACATCGCCGCCATTTTGGATAATTTAATTATTTTTGATTATCCATTGCGTTTCCACGGATTGGTGGAGAGGGTAGGAATAGGGAAAGGGAAGGATAGGTGATGAGGAAAGGAAGATTGGTAAGTTAGAGTGGGAAATAGGGAATGTAGGATATTACCGCCCAGGAGGGTAAGGGATAGGACAGTAATAGCTAGGGAAGCCGGGGTCGCATACCCGTATACTATACCACAACTACCGGACAGGTAAGTTGGGAAGAGTATCCCATGACATGTTTTACTAACCTTAAAATATATTTATATTTTGCTTTTGCCTAACCAAATTGGTTGTTTTAATTATAAAATATAAAAATTACGATTCACGATCTACGACACGACTGAACTGGTGTCATTCGTAGTATGAATTTGCGCTAAATAAATGGTCGTGCGTTTGACAAATAGTTTTGGCCGATGCGTTCGCGCAGCTCCGTGACGGATTATCGTCTTTTTCAACGGCTTTGCGAAAACGCGCGGGATATGTGTGTGCCGCTTTCATTTTCATGAAACTGAAAGTGGTGATGTTCGGCTGTGTCGTTGACTCGAATGTTTGTTTGCCACGCCTGGTTGGTTGTATCCTATCGTGCTGCCATTTTGTGTGTTTTGTTTGTGCCAACGACCGTCACGCGGTTGCCTCTACACTTTGTTGCTCTGATTAATTAAATGTGATGATTGTTTGTAATGACTTGACCTTTATCTCTTATGCTCGCGCCATAACTTTCCATAGCCAACTAGCCACTAGACAGCTAATAAAGACCGACATTCAGCGCGATACTGACATAATTATTTTGCATCACCCACATTTGTTGAGAGGCTCACAAGTCACAGACTTCTTAAGAATTTTAAATCGTTATTTCTCATTTTGTAAATACATAGTTTTTTAATTGCCAAAGAAGGCACAGGT
The DNA here is from genome assembly GCA_905404095.1 of Glaucopsyche alexis. Taxonomy (NCBI): domain Eukaryota; kingdom Metazoa; phylum Arthropoda; class Insecta; order Lepidoptera; family Lycaenidae; genus Glaucopsyche; species Glaucopsyche alexis. The sequence continues at coordinate 5,837,643 of FR990062.1, forward strand.
CACGTTCAGATGTTGTCCGAGACCTAAAGGTCTAGGAATTTCGCATCACGTTTGGTGTTTAGTGACTTATCGGTGTTTTCATTCTTCTCATTATGTGACATTATCATATTTTTTCAATTCATGGACAATTGAAAAAATATTTGAAGTTAGTGACTAAAGTCCCAAAGTTACCTTGAGGAATTCTTTGATGGCCTTTTCCTTTTATAAGATCGTCTACATTCTGCTTGGTTTTTGTTTATGATTTCTTCTTTTTCACTCCACTACAGTCACTCAAGTTTTTAAAATCTTCATAATTCATAAAACTGTTTATTATTTATCCTGCTTAAAGAGTGTAATATAAAAATGTAATATAAAAATATAGTTAAAGCGTTTAAGAAAATTGTTATTGATACCGTTTTAATTTACATACAATATTAAACTAAAATGTACCGATGTTATATGAAACAAGTACAAAAAGGAAAGTTTAAATGTTTTCCACGCATGGGTGACGCTATAAATAATGTATACTGTATTTACTTAATACTTTATTTTTATACAAATTTCATATTGCATTACTGCAACTGGCACAACAACTAGTGGAGACTGGGCATGCAGTGCTTATTACTGCTAACCCGGTCACCAAACAATAATTATGTTCAATGGAGCTTTAATATGGCAGAATATTGCCAGTTTTATCAAATTGATGAATTTTTAGAAATTCGATGTATACTAACGGCCGAATACTAAAACGATAGTTAAATAAAGTGACGCTCAAATCACATGCTGTCCTTGTAATTTCGGCTAGTAGCAGAGACAGCGACAGCCACAAATAGGGGGGCTCGTAATTTTCATTAGCGTTTCAGTATTCGGCCGCAAGAGCCCCAAAGGCTTGATTGACAAATAAGAATGAATAATTGTCATTTGGTTTGTGATTCCCAAGTCCCAACCTCGGCTGAAACAACTTTCTTGTCTCTGCGTCTTTTTCTAGGCATTTCGATTCAAATAAAAAGGGTCGACACCCGTTGGTTGTTACTTGTTGCGTTCGTTTGAACTGAAACCTACCTTTTTATGTGGTCCGTGGTCATTGTCATAGTGATATGATGTAACTCCATTCATGTCTCATGTGCACTTCAGCTTTACGTTATTCAGTCTATTCAGTACTGACAATGTGCTATTGAGTTTTCTAATCATATTGTGGTTGGTTGGTGCGTCTATGCGTTACGCACCATTGCTGTCGGTTTTCTATTCCGTTCGTGGGTCGGTCGTGGTGACACCATGTTGGTTACATATTATTGCAGATCGCTTATTGATTGAGCCCCATATTGTTGTTTATAACCAAAGAGGGTCAAGCCCTTAGGCTTATAAACTCAGTCAAATGTTAATCCACTATATTTTGCGCGGGAAAAATTAGCCAACTTGTTGAACCAGGCTGGCTATAGGTACTAGGTAGGTGCCAACTTGTCCATCTGACGATACATACTAGATAATACATAATTATTAATCATATTATTATCTAGTTTATTTTAAGATTCGCCGTACCAGGTATTTCAATGACGCTCAGGTTTAATCTAGACTAGTAGACCGTGAAATCGGATTTCAGATCGAAAAACTAATTACATTTGACCAAGTCCGGGCCGTCCGGCGTAATGTTTTTATAACCATTAGGGCTTTTGCAATCATTTTAAAATTTGCTTTTGCAGCAAAAAGCTTTTATAAGTTTTAAAATTTTAATGTTCTAAAACCTATCTAGTTTATATTTATACAGTCAGACAAACTATGATAAACAATAATATTAACGGTGAAAATAATGATGAGCGCATAATTGACATTATTTTTATTTAATTTTTGTTAAATTACACATAGTATCGAGGGTTCCTGTTAACATTATTTCTTAGGATGTGTGAACTATGAATATAGTAACATTATGTAACATCATTTGAATTTTGCTCTTCCGTGTAATATTTTCGTAAATTATTAGCACTTCAGGTGATAAGCGACGCGACGCTAATATTTCCATTCGTAATAATACACGTAACCGTGTACCTGACAAGTGACTGACAGTGGTTTGCCTCTACAGGTAAATCGGAGCGTTTGTAGTGGCCAGGTTTCCATATAGTACCCATCAGCTCAAGCTTTAACTTGACACGTGTAACTGTGTAGGCAAACCTGTCAGGTAAACCCTGACGGTGAGTGTATGGCTAGCTTAAAACGAAAACCACAATTTTAATGCAAATGAAGCTCAATTGTGGTATGGTTCTTTGTGTGATGCTCTTTGTTAGCTTCGTAGTCATGATTCATTGGCCCTGCCGATTTGAGGTCAAAGGGCTGACGTGAAACTTTCTAATCTTTACACATTGCTACTTTTATACCTAGACATAACATACACATTATCAACACCACGCATTCATAGCACATTGATTGCTTAATACAATTTTATGGAAGTGATCACAGTTTCGGAAGACATGCTCTTGGTTGGGTTATTTGTGTATAAATAACCCAAACAAGAGCATGTCAGGATCACAGAATACAGAACATGCAGAATGAGTGTTCGATCATATTTGTATGCAGCGCACTGTGTCCAAAACCATGGCGAAATACCGCCCCGCCCGCTCTTTTTAATTTTTATTACTCTTTACACGTAATATAGGTTTTTTGTTCAAATTACTTCAAAAAATAATGTCCGCTTTCGCCCAAAATAATCTTTCTTAAGAGTTTTTAGCATGAGCTATGTATGAAAATTTACAAGTTTCTATCTTTCATCGTTGAGAAATGCCAACTTATAAATCACTTTGGAGGACGGATACTTGAAAATGGATCACTTTATATAAAAGTCATGGATCAAACCTCGTCTTTATTTAAATTTACCTATTCGACACAAGGATGAAAAAAGATGTCAACCCCACTTCATATTATGTATATACCGCCAGCGTATTAGAGCCACCCCTAGAAAATAAAATAATTGTTCTTTTATAATGCTGAATTATGAATCTGAAGATTTTACATTCTCTAGATGAACTTAAGTTTATAATAGTGCAAAGTCCCAAAATATCCAACTAGTTACTAGTGGACCTGATATAAACACTCAGCTTCACTGATTTGTGCAATTCATGCAGGTGCCTACATGAACTATCAGTTCTCGAACCAATGGCAATAGCGTTAATAAATAGATAAACTAGCGACAAATACACCTCAGAGACCCGGCATCAGACAATTATTCATGTGTCAGTCTTTGAGAATTAATTGTGTACAGACAAGGGGTTCATTACTGAATATGAATGTTGAATAGCAACATAAGTCACGGCGCTATTATAATAGAGTAGAGAGTTATGAATACACAATGAAGGTCTTCGTCTATTTTAAGTGTAGCTATGGCGTGAAAAAACTATATAGGTTTAACAGCTATGCATCTGATTATGGTTCCCTATTTTTTCGCATAAAATCATATGTCATAATTTTACTTGGCATAATTTCATTTGACCTAATAGTAGTTTCGCATAATATTCATTTGTCATAACTTTCTTAGCATAATTTTTTTTCGCATAATTACTAAAAGCATAATAATTGTTAGGCATACTTATTGTAAGGCATATATTTTTTTACGCATAATTTTCATTAAGAATAATATTTTTATGCATAATATTAAAAAGCATAAATATATTTACGCATAATGATATTTAAGCATACTATTATATTTACGCATACATCTTTGTAGCATTTTTTTTTTCACATACCAATGAATGATAAATTCTACTGGGTATGCGAGTTAAGACGAAATAACAATTATAATTGTAATTTTCGACTGATTACGAAATTAAACTCGGACAAAAAACACGAACTGCTATCTAAGAACATGCCGAGCTAATTATTTTAAACATGTTAGCGGCTTACGGGTGGCCCAAGGGCCACCCCGCCGCAACTTAACCTACTGTTACACATGTTACACTAGGTATATGAGTGTAATACCTGCTTTTAATGTTTCATAAATATGCGTTTAATTACCTTAACCGTGTTTTCATTATATCGTTCCATTTTATGCATATTTGTGCCTTGTGACAGAATGCCTTGAATTTATTATGAAAAAAAAATATTCCTAACGAGTTTATGCCGAAAAACAATTATGCCAAAGTATTATTATGACAAGAAAAATTATGCCTTACGAGTTATGCCTCATTAAATTAGGACAAACAATATTAATTTTGAAATTTAAATGATATTTATGCCTAATGATGTAGTATGCCAAGAAACCATTATGCCAAAGTATTATTATGCGTAGTAAAATTATGCCAAGTGAGGTATGCCAAATGAAATTATGACAAATAAAATTATGCGAAAGAAGAGGATCCCTCTGATGATTATAGTCTTACGGTCGCACTCTGTGGACATTAATGCTTACTTAAACTAATAAATAAGACCAACACAGGGTCCAATAGAGGAAATGCGGAAACCACCTAGGCCCATAGGAGTAGACAAAGACCACCGAATCCCGGGATAGACAGAGAGCATATAAAATCTATAAGGCTGGGACTACGTGATCCGGAATCCGGCGGAAAAATTCAGAGCACTGAAAATAGAACTCTGCGCTAATACAATAGAGTTGAAAATCGAAGTGTCGAGTGTCGAGCTGTCATATATGGACATTGGACACGTCACACGACACGTCTTGTATGTTCGATTTTCAGCTCTATCTACTGTATTAACGCATTTTCAGATCATATAATAATGTATCAGGCCCAGGCCCAGGCCCCAGCCTAAAACCGCAATATTTTAATGTTTTTTTTTTTCAGGCATCAACAATCGATGGCAGGCGAAAAGGAGCGTGCCTGTTCTGCCAGGAGTACTTCATGGACCTCTATCTATTGGCAGAATTGAAAACCATCAGTCTAAAAGTGAGTCACGTTTAGATTAAATCGAAAAGATAGTAAATATAATATAAAGTACCCCAACTCGAAACTGCTGGACTGACTGGTCAGAAGCGGGAATAAGTCAATATACAAATTTTTGAAAATATTTTTTTTATACCCATTAAGTATGTTTGAAATTTTGATATAGTGTTAGTGTAATGTTTAAGGAGTTTGGGAAAAAAAGCCATGCCATTTAGTCGGCCCTTTAACCTTGCCATTCCAGTGTAATAGTTAATTGGAAAAAAGTTGAAAAAACGTGTACACCTTGGAATTTTAGTAGGGTACCCTCCTGAGCAGCGGCACAGGGTTATTTTGGACTCCTCGCAGGCCGCAGTGCTATTGCTCCGCAGTTTTACTAACTAAAACCCCTCGAAGTCCGCTTTCGCGCTTTTGACGAGTCCATGAAAACTGTTGTGACTACCACAACCCCGCTGACAAAAGCAGATTACCTATCATTGTCTATTATGCTTCTATTACTATAACAGCCTTTCTCTAGTGTAGTCTAGTGGTTAGAGGTAGTGGGTTCGATTCCCGCATTGAAACAACAAAAAAATGCTGTTTCCAAGTTGGATTGCACTACAATCCAGGCTGATTGACTGTCAAGAAAGATGATCCCTGCGTCGGATGGGCATGTAAAAAGTCGGACCTGCGCCTTATCTCTCGTCAGTCGTGTCATTTATCCGTCCCACTGGGTTATGAAACTAAAGGAAGAGAGAGTGCTCTTGAGTACTGCGCACACACTTGGGCACTATAAAATTACTCCTGCGTAACTGGCCTGGAAAAGTTTATTTGTTTGCATCGAATGGGCTCCGAAACTACTGGACCGATTTTGATTAGAGTAGACCACGGGATAGACCAGAGTAGACCAAGAACATAGGCTACTTTTTATCACGGAAAAATGTACGGCTTCTGCGAGATTAAAAGGAAAAATGTAGCTTTTGAGAGCACGACGTCGCGGGCAACATCTAGTCTTGTATAAAAATATTGAACTACCTTTTCAGGTGACGACAGTTGACATGCAGAAACCGCCACCAGACTTCCGCACCAACTTCGAGGCGACACACCCGCCCATCCTCATAGACAACGGCCTCGCCATACTCGAGAACGAGAAGATAGAACGACACATCATGAAATCCGTGCCTGGCGGACACAATCTATTCGTACAGGTTTGTATTTACTTATCATACCTACTTATCATACGATTAAAATAATAGATAGAGCTTCGTGGCCTAGTGGCCCATAGACCCTTTGATTCGTACTCGAGTGAGTACTTTTTTTTTTTTGCTAAATTAGTAATCAAAACCTACAATCATTAGGTTACTTACAACATAAAGAAATACATTCATTACGGTAAGTATGAACTTAAACGCACAAATATCGGAGATATTTTCAATTAATATGTTCCTGCTGCCGTATACTTCATACACTTTAACCTAGGCGTGACGTCACAGCTAGGTACGACTTTAGTATGGAGCGTTTTCACGAGACTCGACTTTTGTTATACTGTTTCTTCTGAGAAGTTACTCATATTAATTAAGAGTACTATTCATTTATGCATTATTTTTTGTCATCTAGCCTATTAAAAATAACAATTACAAATAAACATTTTTTGACACCTTTAATTGTACTAAAAAAAATTGAATAGCACTCCACTAATAGACACGTTTTTTATTTATTTACAGGACAAAGAAGTCGCGTCACTGATCGAGAATCTGTACTCGAAGCTGAAGCTGGTGCTGGTACGTAAGGACGAACAGAAATCGGCGGCGTTGCGTGCGCATCTGTCAAGAATCGACGGCCTGCTCGAGCGCAGAGGGACCAGGTACTTCTCCTTTTGACCTTTATATGACCCGTAACAATTTGCCAACCATCCAGTACCAATCTGCCATTCGGATTGACATCAATAGAGTCGAAATTATTGTTATATTGTTGCACGGCGAAAGAAAAAACATAATATTATAATAACCTATAAAAGTGATTCCCCAGGGATAAGACCTAGCTAGATCGATTTTCTCCCGCAAAACCATTGCATTATCAAAGAAAAAATATGGCTTTAAGTAAAATTCACTTTTAAATTATGAACTATATGTTGCCCGCGCGCAAAAGGTAATCCCGCGGTAAAAAGTAGCCTATGTCCTCCTTCCCTGTGGTCTAATCTATGTCTGTGCCAAATTTAATCAAAATCGGTCCAGTAGCTCCAGAGCATATTCGAGGCAAACAAACCTTTCTTCTTTATAATATTAGTATATTATATAACTTTAGTTTGATTCGCTATCGAGTGTTCAGGTTCGATTCCCAGGTTGTGTACCAATGACACTTTCAGATCTCAAGTACATTATACGGACGCTCTAACAGTAAAGGTAAACATCGTGAGGAAACCCATACACGGTTGGCCCCAGACGTATCGACGAGTCATTCTGTATAGGCTGACTATGTTGTGAGAATGCCGTATGTTCTTGGGCAATCATACGATATTTAAAAATCGACTGTCCCAGGCACTACAGTATTTCAAGAATGGTTACTTCTCTCGGAGAATACTGTATAAATTATCCAATAACAGATGAAAAGGCCTAAGAACCTCATTGGATGCGTGCTATATTTCCAGGTTCCTAACGGGTGACACTATGTGCTGTTTCGACTGCGAGCTGATGCCGCGCCTACAGCATATCCGCGTGGCTGGCAAATACTTCGTTGACTTCGAAATTCCGGTAAGTAAAATATGTAAACGGTAGTCAAAATTAACATAAATTTATGAATTCTAAGCTCCGATTTTACCAAACTTCGTAAACCCTGGCGCTTAACTCCTTGACTCGGATCGATCTCTTTCTTTCAATGTTAGAACGGGACAGACAGATCGAATCCTTAAGGCTACCTCTCCACTAGGGTGTTTTGTGGTTGCGACCACAAAAATCCTCGTGGGTACGAGGGCTTACTCAGCGTTAAGGCTGACCGCACATTAGGAGTGCGCGTTCCTCGGGCGTGTGAGTGGCGCGAGCAGCGCCCGCATCGCTGACACGCAGCGCGCTCGCGGTGCGCACGCAGCTAGGGTTGCCAACTTTTTTTACGAGAAATAAAGTATATTAAGGTCTGAGAAGAATATTAAACAGTATTTTAGAAAAATGAACAGTATTTTATTTATTTAATGTTTTAAATACATATTTTTAGAGCTTCTCGCATTACTTATTAATTAATAGCCTTTTTTAAAAGCTTCATACGCCTCACCACAATCAAAATATTTAAAATTAAAATAAACGAGGAGCTCAGTTTTTATTAAATTAATAGCTGTTGCTATTATTATATTAATATTTCTAACCTTTTCACTTTTGGCCAGTACCCATTTCAAGAAAAATGTCTTCTGATATTTGATACTGAAAATAGTATTTTGTATACTTTATTTTTGTTCAATAGTAGAAAGTATAATGTTATGAAAACTATTGTTTTTTATTTTATTATAGCTAAACTAGGGAAACTATGAATATGAAAAGACGGAGTATAGCGTTCTATACTCCGTCTCCAGCGAAGGTGGTTTATTCTAGAAGGACCGGAAGGAAGTTAGACAGCTACATCTACATTTTTAACTTTAATTTACAGGCGCGTTCACTTTATTATTTATGGCCTGCGTTCATTATTCCAACAAAAAACAGTATAATACTGCTTTTAACAGTATAGTTGGCAACCCTACACGCAGCGGCCGCATCGCTGACGCGCCCGAGGAGCGCGCACGCCTAATGTGGGAGAGGCCTAAACGTAGTAATACGTTGGTGAAATTGGGCCTTCGAAATAAGTTTACTGCAGACAATAAACGTTTAATTGAGGAAAGTAATGAATACCGGAAAATTTTGTTTTTACCTTGTATCATAACCTAGTGATTAAAATGTTTTAAACATAGGCTCTAAAATGATACTTTCATCAATATAAAAAATTGCAGACGAGTTTCCACGCGCTCTGGCGTTACATGTACCACATGTACCAGTTGGACGCATTCACGCAGAGCTGTCCCGCCGACCAGGACATCATCAACCACTACAAACTCCAACAGGTACGTCCTCCCGTCTAGTTTACGTCAAAGTGACATATTTCAAAATATTTTTTTCTTTTTTTATGGCCTTGATAACCGTCAACAAAATATTGTTAAATCTTCTAGGAATTTCTTAATAATGTAAAGTATTGCAATTATTTTAAAATGCTAGTTTTATTAGGAATCGTAGAACATCTTCCTCTTAGTTATGTTATAAAATCTAACTAGCTAAGATATCCCTAAAATATGACTATTGTGTTTACAACAATCTAACTATTATTAAATTATATTCTTTATTATTTTTTCTTACAATATATTGTAAACTAGCTGTTTCCCGCGGCTCCGCCCGCGTAAATATACTATCGAGTATCTCGCGGGAACACTGTACTTTTTCGGGATAAAAAGTAGCTTATGTTTCAATCCAGAGCCTAAACTACTCCTATACCAAATATTATCGAAATTCGTTCAGTAGCTTTTGCGTGAAAGAGTAACAAACATCCATCCATACAATCCTCACAATCTTTAAATTTATAATATTAGTAGGATTATTATCTTCTTTGTTATCTCAAAACCAAAAATATATATTCTAAAGTATTGTTGTCTGTTTTCAATCTTTAAAAAAATTTTGTGTTTCTTCTTTCTATCTTATATCTTAATACCACAGCAATCGACAAAAGGTTTGATCATGTCGCCGACGCTGTCGAGACAACGCAAAGACGAAACAACACCGGTACGTTGTGTGTGTTGTGAATCACGTCACAATCACATGGACAATTGGAAAGAGAGAGCAATAACCATATCATAAAACGGACTGTCTCATGGATTAAACCCCCGTTTCCTACGCCCCTTAACTTTAAAACTATAGACAATTTGAAAAACATAGCAGTCAGAAAATTGTAGTACATTATAATAAAATATTGGTAAATTTAAAAGAATAGATTCGCTTGCCAATAAGATTCGCGATTTTCATATTATGTTACTTTTTTTTTTATTATTATTATTTAATTATTAAATCTTTGTAATGGAAAATTATTATTATAAAAGATTTATCACGTTAAAATCAAAATAGCAAAATTTAAATTTCATTATCTCATTTGTGTGTTTGTAGTACATACCTTATTGATATTTAAAAATTAATATTTTTTCCAACTTGTTGTAAGCTGAATCTTTTATAGGTTCTTAGCATATTCAATAAAAATTATGCCTGGCAACCCTCGTCATAAGCTAAAACTCAGGATAAGGATTTCATTGCTTATTTACAAAATTATATTCGCTTTCTGTGACGTCACTCATTCATAACCATGGTTAAGGTTATGGTAATAATTAATATAATACCTGCTTAAAAATAATCAATACTTAATTCACAGCATTTTATGCTATGAATCTGGGTCATGACTTGTGCTCCTTGCATTTATAACTTTCCATCAGTATGAATTCGTCTTTAATACTTATGTTGCACATGTTTTTATTACACCAAATAAAAAGAATACACCCTGTGTTAATAATTTAATATTTGTCAACTACTCGTATTAGTTTTAATGTGAAATAAAATTCCTAATACTTTTTTTATAATTTACAGGCATTGAAAATGAAGAAACACGAAGAGCTTGAAACTCCAACGTTCACAACCTCCATTCCAATTGACGTAAACGACTTAAATAACTCCGAGCAGTAATGCGGCAACACAAGGCATACTGTGTTGCCAACTTAAAAAATATTGTTTACTTAAAATGCCAATTGCAATTCTATATTTTTACATGACATACTTTTGACCGGACATTTGATTTACAAAAATCCTTTATCAATTTAAACCGATTACAACAGTTTTTTTACAATTGACTGATATTTCAATAGATTCGTACAAAGTTGGTATATTCTAAATTATTTCTACACTAAAAGCGTTTTCCCATTATCCGATCCGATATCGGTAGGTATCGGAGGCCGATAGCCTAAGGCTGGGACTATATGCAACAGAATCCGGTAGGCCGTAGAGAATTATGATCACTGAAAATAGAACTCTGTGCTAATACAATACAGTTGAAAATGGAATTTTCGAGTGTCGAGCTGTCATATATGACATTGACATTTGACTCGACACTCGGATGTTCGATTTTCAACTCTATTGTATTAGTGCAGAGATCTATTTTCACTTTTCAGTGCTTATAATTCTATACGGTCTACCGGATTCCGTTGCATATAGTCCCAGCTTAATGTATGAAACATAGCTGTTTTTCAACAGATGTATCGGATCGGACAATGGGAACGTTGTAAGACGATTATTTATCAACTAGATTTTTTCGTATTCATAAGTATTTACTTAAAACCTCTTCACAGAGGTGTTTGTGGCCATTATGTTGGTTTCCATGAGAAAACTTTTCTTTGCCTGAACTTTTTTCAATCGCAGAGGTACGATTTTTTTTTTTAATATAAAAACGTACATTTAATTAGTTCGTTTAGGATTAGAATAGACGCAACGAATAAGGATATTGAAATATTTTTGTAATATATTCACAATTTAGATTTTAAGATTGGTTTACAGTATTTTTTGACCACTTTTAGTTCTGTAGTTATTTTTCCCCACAATTTTGTATCATCCTCTGCCTTCTTGATTGGTTAAAGTAAAAATGTTATCACTATTTAAATTTTTATCTCTTGCCTGCCTCTTAAAAATATTATGTTACCTTGCAAAGGTATTAAAATATATATAAACATAGTTTAATATTTTGCTTGCCAGTGCCCGTAAACATTTAAATAGTAAACTATTTTGTCGTTATTTGCATAAATTTTCCTAGCACTGGGAAATTATGTTACTGCTTCTTTACAATGGTGTAGTCAAAGTAGGATTAAGGTGCAAAAACAATTTTATAAATTGGTGATGGCTAAGAAAACTTTATTTTCTTCCAAGTCACTGCCCACCGAAATTGTCTGTTCAACTTGTTTTTAAAGTGGCCGTTTTTTACCGTGCCATTAAATCTGAAATTAAAAAATATCATGATATAAACCTTCACTGTGCACCAATTTTACTTCGCCCGCCATTGCTTCGTTTTATCATAAGTTAGTAAGAGAGGCTTTAAATTAAACCACCTAAACGACAAATATCTAAAAGGTATTTTATTTGTTAAATATATAATTTACATGAAAATATTATGTATGGTGAAACAGTTTTAGTACATACAATAGGAATGGCAAAATATCACCTCGTTTTTGGATAATGTATAAAATATTAATACTAGGTGTTAATGTTATGTTAAGAAATAAACCTGGATAAATATTATTTTTTATTTGAGTTTTATTTTGTTTTTTTTTCCTGTGACAATTCCTTTTTAATGTTTATATTGCTTTTTTTTATTTTTAAATAACAAAAATGAGACTAAAGCAGGCCTGTCCCACTCCCCGTGTAGGTATGAAAAATATAAGTACGTGCGGCGGCCTCCTTAAACGGGCCAATTAAAAGGGACTCGCGCGCGAGCAGTGAGCGACGTATGCGTGATTTGTTCGTCGCAATGTTTTATGGATTTGATTTAATACCTTATAATCGGTGCACATAATATTACAATACTGTGTTTAAGTTAGGTAAAAATCACCCGGCCAGCTATAACTATAATACCATAACATAATATTTAATAATATAGTTTGAACTACTGCAATTAACCAATATTTAGTGTTTAGGTGTTGGCTCCAGCCTCCACCTGAACTATCTGTTCGCGTCTTATGTTATTCCGATGTGATAGATTAAAATATTCCGATTTGAAGAGTTATTTGTTGACAAAAGTACCTAGAAATAGTAAGGTGGCGTGATTTAACTTCTTTGAGTAATATCGCCGTGAAGGTATCGAAAACGGTTACGTTTACGCATAAGTATGTATATACTTATAGGTATGCGCGAATTTATTACAATTATAAAAGTACTATTAACAGGTACCTTGGGTTTATTTGGAAAGCAATTTGTTCAGTAAAGTACAGTAGGTAGGTACTAAAAAGTATGTAAAAAAATGTTGTAATTAAATATTAAGAAAAAATATATATTATATACATTATACATACGTATAACCGCCTCCTTTTTTGGAAGTCGGTTAATTATTTTCTAAAATGAGTCAACCCTAATGTCATTAGAATGGATAAGAATTACGCGATAGAAAGAGACGCAACTTCTAGGTAAATATAATCGTAGGTAATCAAGCGCTGCGTTAGCTGAATTGATCCTTATCGTATCGCAGTAAGAGTTCCTATTTCTTCAAACCATTTGTCGGAGTGGTTCTTCTGTACCTCTAGGTACTATTATTTATTCTGTGACTAAAGTCGAAAGACACATTTTTATTTCCTTTAGAAGTGGACTAAAGCAAACGAAATTTACGTTTATACCTGGTACATTAGGTGGGTAGTTGCAGAAAAATCAATTAAATTTTGTGGCTAAAAGAATCCAGTTTTTAATAGAAATTCCAATCATTGTAATATATAATACAATAAATAACAGTTTAAGAGATAAAAGAGTAAAGTAAATGTTTCTGAGGTAGGTACTTAACTAATTAATTACAATAAAAAATATCTCATGTAGGTATTACAAGAGTATAATAATTTTAAAACATATATCCACAACCTTGGATACCTTGAGATATGAACAATGAGAATTAAATAAACTTAAATTAAACATCTCTAAACTTTTAACATTTTAAGTACAGTCAGGGAAATAACACGGGTTAATTTGGTCATAATCATAATTATTATTATTAATTTGTATTCTTTGATTAATTATTACATAGATACGTTATATCCTTACAGAACTGACAATATTTCTGTGCCACGACACACATTGACATGGGACGCGTGTCAATGAGTCAACGTCGCATAGTAACACAAAACACGCTATTACTCGCGGAGCACACTAACAAAAATTGGCCCGACTCGGGCCAATTCGAGTCTTCATTTTTTCGCGTTTATAACATATCTACCTCTTTTAAATATTATATATCTATGTTTGTATCATAATGATTTGGTGGTGTCATTCTTTACCATCAAGGATTAGTAATAAAACCAATTACAGCATGTAAATTTTCTAAACATTCAATTTCTTAACTTATTTGTGACTAGTTTAGTGAAAATATCAGATTGCACACCACAGAATTAAAATTACGGGATAACCAACCCAGCCGCCATTTCAGATTGCGTCCGCGCTCTAGAATGTTCCGTGAGTCCCGACTCCCGTCACCCTCTAGCGGAGGGTAGTTAAAATTATGGCGCAATACCGGGATGGTGGACGGATTCGCCTTCCGGAGGCCGTATTGCGCGGCAATTTGAAATTACTTGGCGCTATACTAGTTTCAATATTGGCCTATGTTATGCTATTTTGTTTTGGATAGCAGCTTAGCATAGCAGTTTTGGGAAGAAGTTACATGAACTGTTTCTCGCCTTCGATTTTGCATGTTCATGTTAGTAAGATTTAGTTTAATTAATGCACCAAATACCAACTATAATAGGTGTTTAAATTTACTCTGAAAATTCAGAGGCAGTATTGCCGTTCAGCAAAAACATCAATTAGGTATATAGCTTGTTATAAAATTATAATCGTAATATTGTTTATAAAGCTTTTGTGATATGTATGTAGCCTTTGTACTTTAATAAATTTTTAATACATTGTCTTTTATTTACTTATGTTTACTTACACTTTTGTGTAACCTTAATTTTTTGCCCACATAAACATAGGAATGCATAAACCGAGCAAATGGTAAAATTATTAAAAAAATAATACTATAAGTTCGGTCGCCTAAGATCGGATGCATCGAATCTCACAAACTAGGCATTATTTTCTACTGCTGGCAACACTAATAGATCCGCCATTTTATTCTGCTCCATTCCTCAAATCCTCATATAAGATTTACACTCTCGCCTCGCAACTCACTTCGCCCTTCGCCTCGTTTCTCACCTCGCGCGACGCGCCTACGAGTGGGTGCTTACACTCTCGTGGTGCGTTCAGTTGTCTGCATAGATTATACAGATATATACTAGTATAGATGCGCAACTCTAAAATTGAAACTGAGTCTTGCAAAAGTTTCGGAATGTCGTTTTTAGATGGCGTTGTACTGTTTTAGTTACTATGAAACCCGCTAGATGGAAGTAGTACCGCCTGATATTTATTGTTGAACTGATTTATGGACAGAAATTAGGTTTTATCGAAAGTCGTAGACAAACAATTAGACAACAACGACCAAATCTCTCTTCAATAGTGGGATATGGTTACTGCGTACTGCGTAGTAAAATGTTCGCGACCCCATATACATACGCCTGGTGTTATCGATAGCGCGATCTAGAAGTCGCTTAGTGGCATCTGTTGTGACTATTCGAAAACTTTCAAACTGTTAGTACCGGATAGTCATTTTTAGATGTCTCTGTTCTCTGTTAATTTGTGCATGTATGAGAGTTTCACCCCCCTGGTTGTCTGTATGCCATTGACAATGGAGGACGTCGAAGTTTTAGCGGCAACAAGTCTAACTTTGTTGAGTTTTATGGTTAATATAATTATGCTTTGGGTTCCATATATTATGCGACTTGACCTTGTTTTTATTTAAGTCCTAAACGTTTCATAATTGTTTTATTACACAAAAAAAATATATTACATTATTTTGAAACCTAAAATAATAATAATATATTATCTTAGACGCTTTAGACCACGTCAATCTGGTCCCGTGGTAAGTTCTCGAAGAACTTGTGCTACGGGTACTTTATTATACACATATTTAAGATTTTTATTATATTATACACATAATATGAATTAATATTAATTCACATCCATGACCCAGGAACACGGAAAAACTTTTTATTCCTTCGGCGGGATTCGAACCCACGATCCCGACTATAGCACCAACATGTTGAACCACTGATACACAGAGGTCGTCAAAACCTACAATTTTTTTAAAAATAAGTACACTTTTTAAAAACAGCCGAAAACACAATTCGACATATTGGTTGATAGATTATTATTATTTACAATCGATTTCTGTGTAGATCAGGTGTTTAATCTCTAGCATTATCAATTTTTTTTTAAACTTGTCTAAAAACAATGAAAATTAAAAAATTATATAAAGTAAATTTATATAAAAGTAAGTCACCGAGCGGGGTTCGAACCCGTAACGCTCGTTTCTTGCCATCCGTCTCTTAACCCGCTGAACCAAACGGACAGTGGCCGGCCGGACGAAATTAGCGAACATATTCTGCGTGGAAAGAAAAACGCATGAAAACTCAAAAATACGCATTTTCCCAAACATAAGACTATACATACAAGAATTGCTCGTTTAAAGGTATAATATTTGCTTAGTGTGTTTGTATCGTGACATCCTTTCCGGAAGTAACTTCGGTGTTTTTATCATAGAAATTAAAAAACAAAAATACTTATTTTATATAATATCAACTTTATTTATCAATCTTAAGTTTTTAATTTATGATATCGTTAGAATACGTTTTCCTAAGCCAAGTACCTACTTAATGAAATACTCCCTTAATGTATGAAATTAAATATTTGAGTCAAGTAGCCTATATATATTATTCTTTTTCTTTTTGAAAAAGTTCTAAGAAACGCATTATTTCGCGTGCGAGAGAAACAACTGTCGCGCATGAGAACTAGCAACAGACTGAAGCGAACGCGAGAATGTGAACACCCACTCGTATTCGTCGCGAGGTCCTTTGACTCGTGCGCAAAAAACCGCTCCGGACGCGAGCGTCGTGAGTGGCGAGGTGAATGGCGAGGCGAGGAACGAATGCCCGTTTACACATTCGCCTCGCGACTCACTGAGGGCCTCGCCTCGCCACTCGCGCGAGAGTGTAAACCACTTATCACACTGGCCGGCCAGTGACCAGACGGGACTTGCACACAAGTGATTCGGCAGAAAAAGTGTATTTTGTGGAATTTCCTGGCCATAAGTCCGGATGTTTTCCTAATGTGTACTTTATTATTAAACGTATAGAAGTGAAGTTAATACATAGTCCGGTCTTCGGCTGAAATGTTATTTTCTTCACTATGGTAAATTGATAAAAGTCTGTTTTTTAAACCCTTAAATTGCTTGGAAATATAGCATCTAGCGCAAACCAAAAATTAGGGGTTAAACGACATTTCTTTGTCATCAATTTACAGTAGACCGCAACAGAAAAACGACATCGAATCAAGAGAAATAAAATAAAAAATACAGTACTTCTAAAATTTTCGGCTAATGCGTCTGATCTTAGGCGACCCAACCTTACTTGAGGGGTGCCAAACCATAACATTTTAAGTGCCTGACACGTACACTGTACACGAATTATTATGTTGTCGGTTACTCTGTTGTCTCATGAAAACAAACTAATGAAAAATATAATAAGAAACATTTTTAAAGAAGCTTTTTAAAATTAAAGAATATACAGAGTATATTTATATACCTACTTGGAATTAAAATAAAACTTCAGAAAAAACGCGATTTCAATGTTTTTCATTTAAAATGATTCGAAAATGTGTGAATTTACACTGTCTCACGGCAAAGAATAATATATATTACTAACACGGAAAAATCAGTGTTATAAGTTCCGTGATTACTAAACTAACGTACCTACTCACGGTCAGTTTTCTTACTTGCTTTCGATTTTCTGGAACAGTTTTGTATGACGGCTAACCAATGACCAATGTATAGGACTATAGGTATACCGCAATGCGGCTAACATTGCGACTATTTATTTTTATTGTTTGATAGTTGAGTATTTGATAAATAAAGTTTCTTTTCGTTTGTAAAATAACTTAATGAATTCGCGACTACCGGACATGTCTAGATAGTCACTCATATTTTTCGATAAATATACCCATTTGTGGGCGAAATTGTGCAAAGGCACTGATTCCAAAAGACCTTATTGAGCTTATTGCAAATGCTGGCAAAAAAAAAACCCTTTCTTGGTTGGATGAATCTGGCTAAAAATATGATTAATACCAAAAAGCAACAGATATCTTCTGCAACGATGATTTGCCTAGCATCTGAAAATTTTGGTGTCATTTTTACAAATAAAAGTTACAGTGAATTTGCTCCATGGATATCAACTACAGTTCCTAAACTTGGAATTATGTACTAAGATGAATTTTGAGAAAGTACAAGTTGACATGATTGAGGCACCTTTATCTGCCGAGAAAAAGAAAGACATTGGTGCCATGTTGCTATATTTAGCCGGAGATAGCAAATTGATTTATGAAAACCTTTTAAAATAAAGATATTTAAAGTTATGTACAAGTTATATTACTTGTACATAACTTTAAATATCTTTATTTTAAAAGGTTTTCATAAATCAATTTGCTATCTCCGGCTAAATATAGCAACATGGCACCAATGTCTTTCTTTTTCTCGGCAGATAAAGGTGCCTCAATCATGTCAACTTGTACTTTCTCAAAATTCATCTTAGTACATAGTAATATAGTTTATTATTAATCATAGTAATATAACATTTACAACATGACGACTTGCATAAATAATGGCACTTGAAATGTTTTGTCCTTTTAATATTTTTATAAAGAAAATAATACTATTTCTTTGTTTTCACAGAGCACAAAAGTTATGTTAAATTATTATATAATAAATGATAATTTGATTATACATACTTTTTTTATTGCTTTGCACTTTGTTTTTTCATTAAAAATGTTTTTGTGTTTCCTGAAAATTTCACTTTCTGGCATGTGAAACGTTATGGTTTGGCACCCCTTATTTTTTTGTTTCTATTTTAATTAGACAGTGGTAAAATTTGTTTATCTAATTTAATTTTTTTAGAGTTCCAATTGTTGAAGTAAACATCTTTTGGTAACAGTGTAGAGAGAAATACATGTGTTATGATTGCAGTTATTCCCCAAATTTTATATCCATTAGCCATAAACACTGGTAGAATATATCCGTTTTGAAATTGAGTGTAAAATTGATTTTTTGAGTTGCACAATGTCTCTAAAGAAACTGCAAATACCTCTGATACTTCATTCCTGTTAATCGATAAGTTTTCTTCCTTTAAGTCCATTATGCTGCCTATAACTGGTGTAATCATTATTTTATTGTTTCTCCCGGGGAATGAAGGTCCATAACCCCAAACTTCAACATTTTTTCGATGCAGTCCAATTTCTTCTTCAGTTTCTCTTAATGCTGTTTCAATGGGTGTTTCGCCTTTGTCCGTCTTTCCCCCTGGGAAGGAAATCTGGCCGCTATGGCTTTTCAGATTTGATGATCTCACAGTATAAAGTAACGAGGTAGAATTGTCTATACTACACAGTGGTACTAATACAGCAGCAGTAGGCAGAGACTTCAGATCGATTTTGGATCTAGATATTGATGGAACACGTATATTTTTTAAGTTATTCATACACCGTTCGCGAGATGCGACCGAAAAAATATTTTGAACCTTAAAAGTTGTAGAGGCCATTATTGTTTTCTTACATTAATACATTAATAAATTTGTCAAATACAACACTGGACTTTGAACATTTTCATATGCCTGTTTTTTGATAATTGGCTTGTACGATTTTTGGCATTTGCACACCAATGGCCAAAACAATTTTTAGATCTCAATTATTAGTGTGACAGATATCAGCTGATAAGAAATGTCAATGGTCGTTTAACGTATTCCGTTTTATCTGTCTGTAATGTACACACGGACTGAATGTATTATTAATTTATTACCCATAATAACCGACTGGATTTACCTCGAAGTTTCTATGAGAGTAGTCCATAAATAAATCTTTAGCTTATATACCCTGTCAGAAGTAAAATAACTCTGAACGAATTGTAGTAGTGATAAGCAGATCGCGGCCTTCATTAAAACGACGGATGACTTATACGCGCATGCTGACGAAATATTAAATTGGTCAGTGTGTTGGCCGTCGTGATAGCCTTGTTCTATCCACCTCGATTTAACTAGAAATTATTGCAGCAGCATACTGTCAGTAGGTTATATGTTCCTACGTTATGTTCCAATATCTTATATTGGTATTTAAAATGGAATACACAGGCCTCAGCTGATAGTGAAAAAAAATTTTAATGTCAACTTAACATGACGTCTCTGATCGCACCTTGATCGCACTACGCACAGTTCATAATTTTTTCAAAATAAAGATCGTAAATGATTTAAAAATCTTCATATAAGTTCCAATTCATAGTTTTATCTTTATTGAGCTATGTCTTTATCACCTCAAGATTTATTATCGGCAGAAGGTCGTGGAAAATGTATAGAGAACTTAAAAATTCTACCTGTGTTTACATCAGAAGACGAAAAACCTAAACTAAATGCTGCGGTATTGGTACCTCTGTGCGTGCAAAACAACGAAGTCCATTTATTATACACACTGAGGTCGTCCAATCTAAGAAAACACAGTGGACAAGTCTCGTTCCCCGGTGGTAAAATGGACGGCAACGAAACAACAACTGATACGGCATTGCGGGAAACCGAAGAAGAAATTGGCTTCCCGCGAAGTGATGTCGAGGTGTGGTACAAAATGCCATCGTTTTATACCAATAATAAGAAAGAAATGTGCCTCACGCCAGTTGTTGGTGTTCTCAAGAACTTTGACATGAATAGGTTGAATGCAAATGTTGATGAGGTGGAGGAAATATTCACAGTTTCCATGAACGCTTTATGTGACGTTAACAACCATGCGTATGTGATAGATGAAGATGTTATAGCACCAATATATTACTCAGGTAAACACAAAATTTGGGGTATCACTGGATTTATAACCCATTTGTTCCTACAGGCTTTTTTACCTGATATATACCACCCTAACTTTACTAGAAAACAGTATAAGTTAGAAGAACTTCAACCATCAAAAATATGAGACCATAAAACAATATTAATTTGGGTTAAAGGAATTAGTATTAAATGCTATGGTGTGGTCATAGTGTAGCAAAGCTTATAAATAAGTAGTTAGTAAAAACTCTTACTGGAAAACTTTCAAACTTTATTTATAAGTATTATATTTACAGTTTTAAAATGTAGAACAACTGTCTTTGAAGACAATAAAATCCTTATTTAATTTTTTTTATTATTTATATTTACAATAAATAAATAAATATAACTTAGTTTAAAAAGCTGTTGTTATTTTCGATTACATAGTGACATCATTGCTCAAAGTTTCTGTAAATGAAAAAAAAGGAATTAAACAATAAAACATGAAAATATGATCCACAATGTGATAAATTAATGGATATGTGATATGATAAATATAATATATTTATTTTTGTATCATGTTTATTAATTCAATTTTCCTTTGATAAAACAATAAGTATGTACTAAAGTTTTTATGTGAAATATGAAACTATACCTCAAGATTAAGTCCAAAATAAAGTTGTTATTAACATTGAGTTGCTCTTATTAATTATAAACATTATTATGAATAATTTTTAATACAATATTTGTATATTACTTACATCACTATAATCAAAGTCAGTTGCGTCACAGCGATCCTCTTTGACAATTTGAAGTTTAATATGTTGCGTAAGCAGTAAATAGTCCGCATCACATTGGAATTCGCACATATTGTCATAGCTCTGTCCATTAGATCCACATACAGGGAGGTATATTTTGAAACAGGGGCACGGTTTATTATTTGCAGTGTGTCTATATGGTGTACTATAACACGACACCACCATTAACATAACAAAGAGGACTGAAATACAAGTTTTATGTGATTAGAATTGTTTGCGTACAAATTAATGTCTTAATGATACACAATAGAGAAGACAATAGATATTTTTACCTGACTATGGTGAAGGCAAAAGGAAGGATAATGATTTTGGCAGTATATGTGTCTATGTATATTTGTATGTTTGTTCTACTGTAGTACATAAACTACTGATCCGATTTTAATAAGGTGGCAATAGATTCGTATCAATAGGGGTAACATATGCTTATAATTCACAAATTATTTAAAATACTGTTGACCACATACTGTCTTTTATTGTAATGACTATTGAAAATTCACATTGCAGATCCTTACCAATTATTTTGCCACTCATTTTTGCTGTTTACTAAACACTGATGTTAATTTAGACTAACTTTGACGATGAATCTAGTGCTTTACCTGAGTTTTTAACTTATTTATATACATATAATTTCTGTGTGATAAAATTACAATAAATACGATAAAACGTTACTAAAGTTTACTCGACCTCAATTTTCGAGTGCAGTAAAAATAAATTAAGTTCATATCTTGAGTATTTTACACATGTTACTATCTTTTTTATAGATCAATTAATGTCTTAGCGTTATACTAAAGTGCTAAATATTGTCATTACTGAAACAGTCGAGGTGAAAGGGAGTCATCTGTTTTTTTTCGCAATAAGTACACATTCGGCGTAGGTAAGTATAATAAAACATACAGAATGGCCTCTGCATTGCTTTGTTTAAGTCATATTGATATGTGTCGTTTTAATTATTATAAGCCACTAAAATGCCTAAGTCGGTAAGGACTAAGGAGTAGAGACCGTATCAATTTAAATCTTAGTATATATTTTTGTAAACCTAAGCTAAACCTACTGATACGTATTTTGCAATAAAGTGACCACGGGCAACGCACTTGTGAATCCTCTGGTGTAGCGACTGTAGCTTTATATTGGGCGTTTCGTTTGATCGTTTGCCCACCAATTTTATAAGAAATCGCGCACCTTGCGTTGTCGCAGTTAACAAGTAACAACGCAAGGTGCGCGATTTTATAAAAGGATAAATGTTGAAGAGTAAAGACGCAATAAGCGATTTTTATCGTAATTCTTCCATCAATCGAAAGTTCGCCTTCCATCGTGACTTCTACATTATATAAAAAAAAAAACAATTATTAAAATATGTAGGTATGTATACCTATTTATTTTTCCATTTCTTTGCCTACCTGTTAGTCGCATTTTCTTTAGCTTCAAACCATTGCTTGAAACAATAAAAATACCTATCGCGAACGCAAATTCGAACTCTTATGTAGGTAGGTAGGTACTTTAACCTTTAAGTCGTGTGGTAAATTCTTTTAAACGCGTAACATTATGGTCGATGATAAAATTTTGGGTTCTGTAATTCATAACAAATCCTTTTCGTCTTAAACTAATCCGTTTGGTTGTTTCAACTATTTGTTATAAGTTTAAGGGATATAATTAATCGAGCGAACAAAAAATAAGTTGGCGGCTGCACGTGAGCATACCTACTGTATTACTGAATTTGGCAGCGAATTAATATGTTGGCGATTAAATTACTAAACTGGCGAAAACACTCGGGTGACAAAAAATTCAAAAGTCGGCAGATAAAAAGAGACGAAATTTTATCCAAATTAGCACCGACATTTATAAGTTGGTGACTTAATTTCCGAGTTGGTGACCATTATACCATATAAGCAGCTATAAAACCAGATTTGGTTGATAAATTAATGGCTGCTAAAAATTCAATTTGCAGGCTACGGAAAATCCTATTTTTGGATACTGTTGGAGTATGTTTTTTTTTTGGCATGGCTGTCATTTTCTAGGTTTCTGGGGGTGCAGAATAATATGAAAATAAAATCTGTTTTGAAATTCCACAATGGCGTAAATTTTTGTTATTAATATTAATAAGGTTGTCCTTTTCCAGGTTTCTAGGGGTTATGATTACAAAATTATTGTCTTCCAATTTCATTTTCCAAAATGGATAATATTCAATCTTCGTAAAATGAATATGAATACTAAATTAGAAGATCTCGGGGATGCTAATTAGGCTTGATGATTATTATAACAGTATGTTATGTAGTTCAAGGTACCAGCTATGTATAGAAATTTTTCAAAATTCAGGATTCATGAATTTTTCTGCCATTCAATATGAAAATATGCGATTTCTAGGTTGATAAGGGGGAGGAAATTTTCATTATTTTTGCAGTAGGATGCACCGTTTCTGAGATAGAAGCGATTATAGAAAAAATATGGCAATGCTGTACTGAGACACGAGGGGTGTATCAATCTATAGAAATGTTGGAAAATTCAAGATTTTCGATTTTTTTTCTCCCATCATGAAGAAAATATGATGTTGCTGGGTTCCTAAGGGGGATGAAATTTTCATTATTTTTTCAATAGGATGCACCGTTTCCGAGAAATCTATAGAAATGTTGGAAAATTCAGGATTTTCGAATTTCTTTTTCTCCCATCTTGAAGAAAATATGATGTTGCGGGATTCCTAAGGGGGATGAAATTTTCATTATTTTTTCAATAGGACGCATCGTTTCCGAGATAGAATCAATTTTATAAAAAAAAGAAGTAAATGCTGTACACTGAGATACGACGGATGTTTATAGCTATAGGAATGTTAGAAAATTCAGGATTTTCGAAATTTTTTTTCTCCCATCATGAAGAAAATATGATGTTGCGAGGTTTCTAAGGGGGACGAAATTTTTATTATTATTTTTTCAATAGGATGCACCGTTTCCGAGATAGAATCAATTTTATAAAAAAAAAGAAGTAAATGCTGTACATTGAGATACGACAGATGATTATAGCTATAAGAAAAGTTCTTCCACTCAGTGTATAGCACGGAGCCGGCTTCACTGGATGTAGCGGCGAGCGCTGCGGGTTCTCAGAGCGGTGCCGGTGCATGGGCCCACCTCGGCAGCCTCGA
This sequence comes from Glaucopsyche alexis, assembly GCA_905404095.1. Taxonomy (NCBI): domain Eukaryota; kingdom Metazoa; phylum Arthropoda; class Insecta; order Lepidoptera; family Lycaenidae; genus Glaucopsyche; species Glaucopsyche alexis. The sequence goes on from FR990062.1 coordinate 5,862,132, forward strand.
GCGGTCCCAGGTGCGGCGCGCGCTCGCGCAACTGCCTGCTAAACGTTCAGTGGGGCCGGATGGCATACCTCCTTTTATATTTAAGGACTGTGGAAGGACATTGGCGGATCCATTGCTGCATGTGTTTAATTGCTGTATTACTAAAACAACATTTCCTGACCGTTGGAAACTGACGCGAGTGGTACCGGTGCCTAAAGGTAAAGTTGGTAGGGAAGCTAGTGATTACAGACCGGTGGCGATTCTCTCAACACCTGCAAAAGTATTCGAGGCGGCTATCCACAGCAACTTGTACGCACAGGTGAGTAGCCACTTATCCGACGAACAACATGGTTTCCGTCCAGGAAAAAGTACGACGAGCAATTTACTTAGCCAGCTAGTAACCACGATTCCAGCAGTTGATGCAGGGCTGCAGGTGGATGTTGCTTACTTGGACTTCCGGAAAGCGTTTGACACAGTCGACAATGATGTTCTGCTTCGTAAGCTGGCAGATATGGGTTTCACTCCTCGCACGTTAAAGTTTTTCGCGAGCTACCTGCGCGATAGGCGTCAATTTGTCGACTGTGGCGGGTGCCATTCGGAGCCTTACTACACTAGATCTGGAGTTAGTCAAGGAAGCAATTTGGGACCATTTCTTTTCATTATCATGATTAATGACCTACCTAAAGTAGTCGAGGAGTCCCTAGATTTGCTTTATGCTGATGATCTCAAACTTATCAAAGTGATAAAAGATAAGGCCAGGGATCATAACACAGTACAGCGGGATTTAGAAAGGGTTGTAGATTGGAGTAAAAGGAACAAGTTGTACTTTAATGTACAAAAATGTTCGGTGTTGTCATTTACTCGTGCACATGCCCCTAATTATTATGAGTATCACATAGAGGGGCAACCAATACAGCGTGTTACAGAGGTCAGGGATTTAGGAGTTCACTTTACGGCAGATCTAAATTTTAGAAAGCATATTGTGGGGGTTTGTAAAAAAGCTTACCGTAACCTAGGGTTTGTTTTACGCCAGGCCAATGAGTTTACAAACATAAAAGCTTTAAAAGCGTTATATGAGGCTCTAGTCAAAAGTCATTTAGAGTGCAATGCCGTAATTTGGAGTCCGAATGAAACCAAGTACAAAGCGATGTTGGAAAAAATACAAAACAAATTCATTAGATTCCTTTATTTTAAATTATACAAGGTACATCCCGGTTACCCCTTACTATATCCAACATTATTTTTGCTTGGCATGGTAGGGTATTACAAACTGGAGGTTAGACGAGAAGTAACGCTTGCTACTAATAAATAAGTATTTATTTAAAGTTATCAGAGGGAAAATTCATAATCCCAATATACTGAGAGAAGTGAAGTTATGCATCCCGGATAGATACATGAAACGGCGGCGGCGACCGCAGCTGCTAGAGGTGCCGACAGCACGCACCAACCTCTTACAGCAGGCGCCGCTGACGCGCGCGCTGCGCACGCTCAACGCGGTAGACGAGAAAACTGATATATTTGATTGTTCATTGAACGACTTTACTAAGGCTGCATGTTTTATAGTATGTTTTAATTGTTTTAATTCTTAAGATGTCTGAAGTAAGTAATTGTTATCTAGATATTTAAGAAATTTACCTTATTAGTTATTATGATTTTGATGTTTATGTTATTTTTATTGTTTACTTTTAAATTACTTGTCTGTCATATTAGGTTAAGCTCCTGTAAAGATAGAATTAAGTTTGGAAATACATAAATAAATAAAAATAAATAAAAAAAGAATGTTGGAAAATTCAGGATTTTCGATTTTTTTTTCTCCCATCATGAAGAAAATATGATGTTGCGGGGTTCCTAAGGGGGTCGAAATTTTCATTATTTTTTCAATAGGATGCACCGTTTCCGTGATAGAATCAATTTTATAAAAAAAGAAGTAAATGCTGTACAGTGAGATACGACAGATGTTTACCTATAGCTATAGGAATGTTGGAAAATTCAGGATTTTTGATCTTTTTTTTCTCCCATCATGAAGAAAATATAATGTTGCGGGGTTACTAAGGAAATTTAAAATGGATGACTTTTTTGTAATAGACCCCAGAAACTAATAAAAGGACACCCATATTATATTTATAAAATTAAGTATGTCCGCCATATTGGAATTTCAAAACGAATGTCATTTTCGTATCGAGCACTCCCAAAAACCTGATAAACGACACCCATATCAATTTTACAAAAAATAAATATCCGCCATTTTTAAATTTCAAAATTAATCTACACAATAATCTACACCCCCCTAAAACCGAGAAAAATAAAAAATTGGGAATTTTGTACGCTCCTTTATGTTTTTTTTTGTGTGCGCTCGTTTTGCTACTTGTATGGTTTTTGATAATCAGGGAAAATATATGTGCCTATTCTTAAATTAAATGTGTACTCACAAATAGTCGCCAAGATGGTTATTTGTTCGCTAAAATATAATCTGTCTGCCAGTTTGGAAAATTCAGTGGTATTATTTAGTCACCAGATTAGTAATTTTTTTTTTTCCTTACATTCTTTCGCCAACTTGGTAATTTAGTATTAAATATTGGGTATTTTCACATCCAAAATTTAATCGTTTTGTCGCAAGTTTAAATACAGGCCTAAGTTTAATACTTGAATAGCTTACCTACCTAGGTAGGTATATCCGTTGTGTAAATATTTTTATTAGTAAAGGCGCTAATATATTTCGGCCTCAACTAATTACACCGTATGCGTATGGACTGAGGGACCTACCTGAATTTCCCCAAAATAAATATAGCAAGTTTTAGTAGAAATCTAAAAAAAATTGTAGAATAAATCTGGGAATTTGTAAAAATATAGTTTAAGAGATATATCCCTCAGAGTGTGGTCCCTCAGTTCACACACCGCTTTTTTCCAGATCTCGAAAGTTTGTGGAAAATAATGTTTAGTTCACTACAGAATTTTAGTAGAACTTTTGTAAAAGTTTTTACAAATTTATCAAATACATAGCATCAGAAATAAAAAATCTACAACCCCCGAAGTGTGGTCCCTCAGTTCATACAAAAATGACATACTCATTTCGCGATATATTACTGACTTTTTAAATTATTTTTATATGTAAAGTTGTAGTAGAAAATTTGTAGAATTCATAGACAAAATTTCATAAAAATCTATCGGCGCATTTTGAAGATATGAAAGTTAAATTGGTGTTTAAGAAAAACTCAAATATTTAATAAACGAGAAAAATATCAGAAAATCTACTATACTCAGTGGCGGACTAACCGGGGGGCGGAAGGGGCGGTCCGCCCCGGGCCCCCGGTCTTGGGGGGCCCCCAAATGCCTCCGTGTTCCCCTGATAAAATCCTAAACAAGACTTAAAAAATGTGCTTGATAGTTGATACCTACATAATTTCATCAAGATCAAAACACTACAGCTATCTAGACTTTTTACGCGGTACTAATACTCATTTAACTTTACTGAACGCGACCAATACGCTGGGGGAATTCCTGTCTTTGTAGCGGGTACTTCTTCAGCAGAAGCGTAGCGTGCCTTGGCGGGGCCCCGTATAAAAATTTGTTTGGGGCCCCTTAGGAAGGGTAAAGTTTGTTCACAAAATAAAAATAAAAAAATTGCATTAATTAAAAGAAATATTTATTCGTCATAATTATTAGCTATCTATCACTTTTCCAAAATTTTTACAATTTAAATATACACTCACCTTGCCTTTTTGCGGCAAACTGATTTATTAAATCATTTATAGTTGATGATGAAATGAAGATGAAATTTGGGAAGTTTTTATTAATTTTTGCACTTTGGGGCCCCCGTGCCCTGGGGGCCCCGTATAATTGATACGGCAGATACGGCGGTAGCTACGCCCCTGTTCCTCAGGAATCCCTGAATGAATGGAGTGCAAATAATTCCCTCTTTTACGCCTACATTTACATTCACTACATTATATTTACGTAGAAAAATAAACATTGGCCTCATTTAAAATATAGGTATTAAATTTCTTTACGTTGATATTTAATAGTTTATTAGTGTGTTCCGATATTTTTGCGAACAGATAAGCTTTTTTTTTAATTGTAAAGTAATAAACGCGATCTTATCCGTTCAAAGAAATTTCATTAAAAAGCGTAATAGTATTTTTGATTTTTGGTGCGGAATAAAAGTAAATGAGTTCAGAGTTGAGTAAGTGCATTTTCGAGTATTTGGAAAAAGTAACTAATTCTTCGTATAATTTAGCCTAGAAATAATTTCTAGGCTAAATTATACGAAGAACTTTTATGACCCGTAGTTTCTAGTCAACATGCATCTACGAGTACATTGTTTCAGTTATTGCATTTTGCAAGTGGTCCTTATATTATTTGTAGTGTACGTTAATTAGAGACGTAGGTATGTACTTGTTCTCATCGTAAGACTCAACATGGCAAAGTCTTTGTACATTTGTATATATATATCGTCAAATCAGTAATGAAGCTAGGGCTTTTACCATTGAAAATGGTCAAAAGAGAAAAAAAATATAGTATGAAACCCATTGAAAAGGATGAGAATATTAAAAAATAAAATGAAAAGTAATTTGATGACCTCCGTGGCTCAGTGGTGAGCGCAGTGGCGCTTTAGCCGGAGGTCGCGGGTTCGAATCCCGCCAGGGAACAAAAAAGTTTTCTGTGTTTCTGGGTCCTGGATGTGTATTAAATATATGTATAATATAATAAAAATCTTAAATATATAAGTATAGTATAAAAAGTATTAAATATATTTCCGTTGTCTGGTACCCGTAACACAAGTTCTTCGGATACTTACCACGGGGCCAGACTGACGTGGTGTGAAGCGTCCATAGATATTATTATTATTATTATTTACGGGCGATTTGAGGTTGGGAAGTGTAAGGGGTGAGTTTTTAAGGGTAGAAGACGGATTATCTCAATTTCCAGCAAAACTACAAGTCCTATGGAAAATAGATGGCAATAGAAAGAAAAATTTCTAAAGAAATCGGTTTCACCTTTGATTAATAATATTATATATCTATGGTTTCACATAAGTTATTGAGGAGTTCAGTAAATTGAAGGCACGAAAACACATATAACACGCTACAAAAAAAATCTTTTATTTTATTTATTTTATCTATCGATTTGTATTTTATTTTCCTCACCAATATTCATTCCATATTGTAGGTATGTATGTTTCACTAGCCAGATTTTAACGAAATAAACATAAAAAACTAAATTTTTAGGGTTCCGTAGCCAAATGTCAAAAAACGGAACCCTTATGGATTCGTCATGTCAGTCTGTCTGTCTGTCTATCACAAAAATTAAAAAAAAACAATAAATTTTATTTTGAGCGTTCCCCATACTTTTTTTTCATTAAACCCATACGTATGGATAGGTAGGAAAATTTTATTGAGGTTTCTAATATCTTTTTTTTTTCTAAACTGAATAGTTTGCGTGAGAGACACTTCCAAAGTGGTAAAATGTGTGTCCTCTAAAATGATAGAACTAAAAAACATATATGATGTACATTACCATGCAAACTTCCACCAAAAATTGGTTTGAACGAGATCTAGTAAGTAGTTTTTTTTAATACGTCATAAATTGTAAACCGTAAAATCGTAAAAAAAGAATAAAAGTAGACACGGAGTTTGTTAACAATTTAAAATTTGCTAACGATATCATTATTTTTGCAAAAACATCAAAAGAACTACAAATAATGATAAGTGAGTTAGATTATGAGAGCAGAAAAATTGGTTTACGAATGAACACTTCAAAAACAAAAGTAGCGACAAATAGTGTAAAAAACGACATATACGTAAACAATGCACAAATGCAATATGTGGACAGCTATATATACCTTGGAAAACAAATATCCTTTGAGAAGACGCGCCACGAAGATGAATTAGAACGCCGTATTAATATGATTTGGAGAAAATACTGGAGTATCAAAGAAATTTTAAAAGCCAAATTCCCTATGAAACTCAAAAAGAAGGAAATGGACTCCTGCTTATTGCCATGCCTGTTATATGGAGCACAAACGTGGCTATTTCAAGAAAAAACAAAAAAGAAAATTCGGACATGTCAGCGCGCAAAAGAAAGAAGCATACTGGGTATCAAACTTATCGACAAATAAAATAGCAATGTTATTCGTAAAAAGACAAAACTCATAGATGCAGAACGACATGCACAACAACTTAAATGGAGATGGGCTGGCCACGTTGCCCGTATGACAGACAAAGAGAGTCACCAAGTGGAAATGCGCAGGTGGAAAGAGAAGCAAAGGAAGACCTAAAGATAGACGGGTCGACGAAATCATAAACATAACGGGCGAGGAATGGATAACAAAGACGACAGACCGAAAACAATGGTAAAAATTGGAGGAGGCCTTTATCCGAAGAGGAGCCATGCCAAAAAAAAAAAACTAATACATAAGAAACATTTTATAAGTAATTCAATATGTACCGACTAATTTTAAAATAAAATCTTCTTAGCTTGTAAAAATTTAAAAACTAAAAAAAACTATGTACTTAAAGCATGGAAATAAAGGGCTATATTATTAAATCGTTAACCGCAATTTACCTTTCATTCAATCAACTCAAATTTATTATAAAAAAAACATTTAATTTCATAAAATATATAAACCTTATGCATAAACCGTGAACCATTATTTTTTATTACAAGTTTGTACGAAACCCTCGGTGCGCGAGTCCGACTCGCACTTGACCGGTTTTTTAAGCGGCTTTGCCTCATTTGGCTTTGCCGCCCCGGGCCCCTGACGGGCTTAGTCCGCCACTGACTATACTTACCTACTTAAATTTTTGTTGAAGTTTTTTTCTCTTGGATTAGCACATAAAATATTTTATTTCTTGCTTCCTAGCTTTTTATTGTTAATTTTTTGATTTTTTTTATCCTTTCTCAGGCTCTATACAATCTGTGTACCAAATTTCATTTAAATCGGTTCAGTAGTTTTGGCGTGGAAGACGTACAAACTACAAACAGACAGACAGACACAAACTTTCCTATTTATAATATTAGTATGAATACGGTCGAACGTATAACCGCCTCCTTTTTTTATAAGTTGGTTAAAAGATTTTTCTAGTCTTAAGTCTATTTTATAAACTACAACATATTCTGTTATCAGTAACATGAGCAAAAGTAACGAATCCAGGTTATTTATTTGCGTTGTATTCAATTATACGGTGCAGTGAACTACCTATTTAATTTCTAAATCTTGCCTCATGTAGTATTTCAGGATATTCCATTAGACGCTGCAATCATTGATCCTTTTTAATTCCGAATTTAACTGAGTTTCTCTAATAAGACTAGGGTACAGTTCAGCAAATATTATTATTTCTGAGCATAAAATAAAGTATGAAATAAAACTTATCTTCTAAAGATATTTAAAGTTTTATTTTAGGTGGATTTTTACTTTGGAAATCGGTTAAATTTTATTATTTTAATAAGTCCCCTTTTAAATTCGGCTAAAATTTTAACAATTTCTCTACTCAATCTTCTTAATTTTGAAGTCGATACCAGCTCAAACAATATCCTACAATATTTTATAGAACTCACGTTCAAATTTTCTGGTATAAATATACCATATAAATTTCGAGAAGTTCCCTCGATTCCTCATAGATCATCAGGTCACCACTTTTTCAAAACGGGACTAACTTGGATCCTTATACCCTTTACATCAAAAAAAAGAATTTTGAAAATCCGTCCACAGACGGCGGAATTGACAACATTTCATTTAATTAATCATTAAAAATAAAAAATACCATTTCTTTGTTTTTATTTCCGAAGTCCTAAAATAAAATTACAGATTTTTTTGATCATTAATTTCCGAGAAAAAAAATTAAAACGAAAAATCCACTTGACGTCACCAATGACGTCACATTGGTACGGCAGAATACGATACACACCTTTGCTGGCTCGAAAATAATGCAGATCTAAACACAATCACAATTCAATAACCTCAAAGTAAAGTACCCAAGGAATTTGTAAGTATTATATACAACAGGAAAGAGTACTTCAAACTTTATTTTCTTTTAAATTGTTGCGGTGCTCTTCTGTCAGAGATGATTAATACTCGAATGTGTTCGAAGGAATGAATGTTTATTTACAGAAACTTAGCCTATTTATACAAATTTTTCTATATACAATAACCAATCAGATACAATAGCCAATCAGATACATCAGCCAATCAGAGACAATAGCCAATCAGATAATTCAAGGTCGTGCGCAGAATTCCTAGTTGTCCGGTAGAGGGCGCTGCTTGTATTCTCCCATAGTACTCCCCCTCAAGCGAAGCGTACATTCTTTTTGACGACTCTGCCACTCCTCGTAACAATACGAGGAATATTTGTTTCTTCAGTGATGTTCGTTTGCGATGTACAGCTCCGCGCCGGTGTATGCGACACCACTGTTGAAGTATTTTCAGGTTCACTTGATTCTTGATTGAGTAAGTATGCGGGTTTCAGTCGATCGAGTGAGACGACTGTGGTTCGCAGCGGCAACTGTATCTTGAAATATTTTTCGTTGCGCTTCAATACTTCGTAGGGTCCATCGTACGGTGGTGTCAGCGGCGCGCGAACTGTGTCGTTTCGTACGAATACATGGCTGCACGTTAGTAGATCTTTGTGAATGAACGTAGATCTATTTTCACAGGAACGTTGTCGCGGTTTTAACATAGCCATTGTTTCAGTGAGTTTCCGTACGAATTCTGCATCTTCAATTCTTGACGTTGTCGGTACAAAGAAATCTGATGGTACTCGTAACGTAGTTCCGTATGTCATCAGTGCGGGGCTTACGTTGGTATCTTCCCGGAGGGCTGTACGTAGGCCAAGCAGTACAGTCGGCAACTCGTCTGTCCACTGTGTCGATGCGCCGCGGGCCATAAGCGCTGTCTTCATAGTGCGATGCCATCTTTCTATTTGACCGTTCGATTGTGGATGAAAGGCTGTAGTGCGTATTCTTGTTATTCCAAACTTTTGTAGGAGAGTTCTGAATAACGATGACTCGAACTGGCGTCCTTGGTCTGTAGTGATACGCAAAGGAACACCAAAACGAGCGATCCAGTTGTCGTAGAAGGCTTTTGCTACGACTTCCGCTGTGATTTCTTGTACTGGTATTGCTTCTAGCCATTTCGTACATCGATCTGTGATAGTCACACAGTATCGGTAGTCTCGAGATAACCGCAGCGGTCCCACGATGTCGATGTGTACATGTTCGAATCGCTGCGACTGCGGTATCTGTTGTAGCGGTGTTACGACGTGTCGCTGAACTTTAGCGCGCTGACAGCTGATGCATGTTCTTGCCCATTCTGTGACTTCTTTATTCATTGACGGCCAAAAATATTTTGATTGCATTAGTTTTCTTGTAGTTCGTATTCCAGGATGACTTAAGTCGTGTTGCGACTTAAATACAGGGTAGCGATATGCTTGCGGCAGGTAGGGACGGGGCGTCGAAGTAGATAACTCGCATGTTATTTGTCGTTCGAGTCCCGGCAAACTTATTTCGCTGAATTTTAAGTTCGGTTGGCTTCTTAATTTTTTTAGTTCTTCATCTCTGCTCTGGTCGATGGATAGTTGACTGTAGTCCATTGTAAACGGACATTCTATATCTTCAATGCGAGATAAAGCGTCGGCAACTATGTTTTCTTCTCCTTGTATGTACTTGATTCTCGAACAAAATTGACTAATGAAGTGTGTCTGTCTCTCTCTTCGCGGTGTGTCGCTGCTGCTCGATGTTTTCGTAAGTGCATATATGAGAGGCTTGTGATCTGTATATATTGTAACTTCGCAGCCTTCTATTAATCTTCGAAAATGTTTCACGGCAGCGTACATCGCTAATAATTCGCGGTCATATACACTGTATCGTTGTTGTGTAGCGCTCATTGCTTTTGAAAAGTATGCTAGCGGTCTCCAAGCATTTTTAATACGTTGTTGTAGCACAGCGCCGATACTGTGGTCGGACGCGTCGGTCATTATAGCGAGCGGGGAGCTAGGTACCGGATGACTGAGTGTTGTAGCTTCTAAAATGCTTTGGCGGCATTTTTCGAAACTTTCTTCAGCGGCGGGTGTCCATTCTACTGGTGTCTTGTCGTTTTTCTTTCTGTTGTGCAGATACTTGTTGAGTTCGTGTTGAAGATTCGCTTGTTGTGGTAGGCAATCACGGTAATAATTGATCATGCCTAAAAAACGACGAAGTTCGATCACCGTCTTTGGTTTTGGATAACCTGATATAGCAGATGTTCGTTCTTCTGTAGGTTTTATTCCGTTTTCAGACACTTCGTAGCCCAAAAAGTCGATTTTCTTAACACCGAATTGACATTTTTCTATGTTGAGTGTTACGCCATACTTGTTAAGGCGATGCAGTACTTCGTGTAATATTTTCTTGTGTTGCTCTTCATTTTCCGAGTAAAGTAAAATGTCGTCGACGAAACAGAAACAATCTTCGATGTTCTTTAGGACTTCATGCATGAATCTTTGAAACGTTTGGCTGGAGTTCCGTAACCCGAATGGCATACTTGTGAATTCGTATAGACCAAACGGGGTTATAATTGCTGTCTTCTGTGCGTCTTCTGGGCTTGCCATTGGTATACAGTAGTAAGCCATCTTCAAATCCAGCTTCGTAAAAATCTTCTTATTATGTAGCGAGTAGGTGAAGTCTTGTATTCGAGGTATTGGATAGCGATCGGGTTTTGTTACTGCATTCAGTCTTCTGTAATCGCCGCATACCCTTAACCCGCCGTCTTTTTTCTTCACTATATGCATCGGATTTGCCCACGGGCTATTTGAAGGTTTACAAATGCCCATCTCCATCATGCGCTTGAATTCTTCTTTAGCGGCTTTATATTTGTCGGGGGGGAGAGGGCGGGCGCGGGCGAAAAGTGGCGGTCCGGTTGTTTCTATGTGATGTACGACGTCGTGTTTGACCGGCTTCTTAAGTGAAAATGGGTGAAGAATGTCTGGATACTGCTTCAAGATGTCGTGATATACTTGCTCGGAGTTTAACAGGCGAATACTTTCGACGGGACTTGCGATTTCTATTGTCTTCACTGATAGTTCTGTGACGCTGTCGATTAGTTTATTCTTATGTAAATCGACTAGTAGTTGATAGTGGCGAAGAAAATCGGCTCCTAATATAGATGTCTTGACGTCGGCGATAATGAATGTCCATGTAAATGTTCTTCGTAGCCCCAGGTTCAGTTTGATAGTTTTCTCGCCGTATGTCTTGATCTGAGTGTTGTTAGCGGCGTACAGTGTGTACGGACATGCTTTCTTCATTCTAGTTTTCTTAGTGGCGGCTAACACGGAGATATCTGCGCCTGTGTCCACGAGGAAACATTCGTTCGTGTCGCGGTCGCGGACACAAAGGCGATTAGTTGTCTTGGGGACACCGACATCCGCCACAGTCGGTGTCGGAATTAGTTTTCCGACGTTTTGTTTCTCCTGCAGCATGGCGATTCGCATCTCTTCGCTTTATCGCCATATCTGAAGTGATATTTACATTTCCACGTCGATTCATCTTTCATTGCAGGCTTTCGGCGGACGGACTTCGAGCGCGAGCGAGAGTAGCGCGAGTGAAAGGGACGGCGATAGTGCGGCCGCGATGAATGAGTGCGTAGTTCGGCAATTTGTAAGGTAAGTTCTTCGATTTTCTTTGACATATTTTCTAGCGCATTGTTTTCGTTGCTGCTTGATGATGATGACGTTAATACTTCAGCTACAGTGTTGTTGTTGCCACCAGAATACTCCATCATCTTGTCGGCCATTGCTGCGAGTGTGTCAAGTGAAGATTCTTTGTTGACGGAGAGCACGCAACGTATGTATGGCGGTAAGTGGTTTAGCCATTCTATTCTAAGGCCATCTTCAGTTATCATGCCGCCTCCAAGTTCTCGCATCTTTCGGAGCAGCTGCGTTGGTTTCTGGTCGCCGAGTTCTAGGCCGCTGATGAGCTTCTGGAAGTTCTGTACTTCTGACTTCTCATATACGGTAAGTAGACGGTTCTTGATCGTTGTATACTTATTTTTTTCTGGCGGGTTATAGAGGATGTCTGTGAGGTGCTGGAGGTCTGTAGCTTGAAGTTGTTGAAGAACGTAGCGGAATTTCTGGTCGTCCGATGTTTTCAGAGATTCGACGACGGCTTCAAATTGAATGAACCATGCTCGTGGAATTTCGCGCCAAAATGGTAGGAGTCTTGATTGTACGGAGACAGCGGCGAGTTCGTGGCTTGATTCTTCGTATTTTCTTACAGGAACGTTCGATGCTTTCTCGGCCATAGTTTCGTCTTGATTTTTATTTGCAGGAATATTTGATGCCTCCTCGGCCATAGTTCTTCCTTGATTCTTCCTTTTTCTTCCAGTGCGGGGTCACCAATTGTTGCAGTGCTCTTCTGTCAGAGATGATTAATACTCGAATGTGTTCGAAGGAATGAATGTTTATTTACAGAAACTTAGCCTATTTATACAAATTTTTCTATATACAATAACCAATCAGATACAATAGCCAATCAGATACATCAGCCAATCAGAGACAATAGCCAATCAGATAATTCAAGGTCGTGCGCAGAATTCCTAGTTGTCCGGTAGAGGGCGCTGCTTGTATTCTCCCATAAATTCAATCAAAAATGATCTTTACTACTCAGACTTAAAGCTTATCACGTGCGCAATAAAAAAACCGGTCCCGGTGAGATAGCTATAAGTTATCCCTGTGTCTCGTTCTAACAAGTAACCTAGTGTAGCCAGTTTATATCTTTCCTTAAATTTTAGGTTTGGTAGATTTTATGTGCGATATAGTGTATAAGAAAGAAATACTAATAAACTCGGTTAAATATTATGTTATTCATAATCTGAGAGAGAAATGTAAAATAAAAATCACTAGTTATTTAGAACCTACCTACTAACCGATAATTAGAAATTTGTTATTTATTTTTTGATTATTTGCATTTTGGTAGAGTAAAATGGAAGAAATGAAAATAGAATAGTTGCAACACAAAACGCCGTGTATTTCCCTTGGAACATTCTAGATGTTCGGGTGACAATATGATTTAATAGGGAATGTAGGACATTTATATTATTTTACCTACCTTCATGATATTGTGAAGATGAAACCATTGTATGTTTGTATGTTATTGATAATTTCTGAAACCTAACAGATTTGAAAAATTCTTTCACTGGTAGAAAAAATCTTAATCCCTGAGTGCTTATTATGTGCGCATAGTTACGTGAGAACCTCGCGGGCGACATCAGACAGACAGAGTTATAATATTGGTAGGTTTATCTGTATAGGATGACTTATAATATAATAATAACATTTATGGACACTTCGCACCACATCAATCTTGTCCCGTGGTAAGTTCTCGAAGAACTTGTGTTTAATTTTATAAGCTTTTATTTAGTTTCACCTGTCCCGTTGTCAGTCTGCAATGGATTCTTGCAAGTTAAATTTGATCCACTTTCCGGTTTCCGATTGAGTTGAAATTTTGCACGAATATGTAAACCGCATGACAATGCAATATTATGATGACGTGGAGCTGATCTGATGATGGAGCTGGAAGGTGGCCACAGGAATTCCAAAATAAAACCACATAGTCCCATCGAATTTGGGCTCGTTTAGTTCGTCTTGACAAGTACTTTGATACTATATGGTAACCAGGATCTGATGATGGAGCTGGAAGGTGGCCATAGGAACTCCGTAATTAAACGACGAACCCCATCAAGTTTTGTCTCGTTTAATTCGTCTTGACGAGTACTTTGATACTATATGGTAACCAGGGAGCTAGAATATGGCCATAGCAACTCTGTAATTAAACGACGTTGGGGTTCCATCGAGTTTGGGCTCGTATGATTCGTCTTGACGAGTATCTTGGTTGGCGTGAATATGCAATCAAATGAAAGGGCTTGCTTAGAATAACATGAAAATCTAACATGATGGAACATCCAAGATGGCCGGCAAGTTATTTTTAATGCACTCCTACAATATGGGTATCAAATGAAAGGGATTGCTGAGAAAAACTCGAAAATCCAACATGACGGAACGTCCAAGATGGCCGACAGTCAGTTTTAATGTAATCCTACAATATGGGTATCAAATGAAAGGGCTTGCTGAGAATAACATGAAAATCCAACATGATGGAACATCCAAGATGGCCGGCAAGTTATTTTAATGCACTCCTACAATATGGGTATCAAATGAAAGCGATTGCTGAGAAAAACTCGAAAATCCAACACGACGGAACGTCCAAGATGGCCGACAGTCAATTTTAATGTAATCCTACAATATGGGTATCAAATGAAAGGGCTTGCTGAGAATAACATGAAAACCCAACATGATGGAACATCCAAGATGGCCGGCAAGTTATTTTAATGCACTCCTACAATATGGGTATCAAATGAAAGGGATTGCTGAGAAAAACTCGAAAATCCAACATGACGGAACGTCCAAGATGGCCGACAGTCAATTTTAATGTAATCCTACAATATGGGTATCAAATGAAAGGGCTTGCTGAGAATAACTCGAAAATCCAACATGGCGGAACACCCAATATGGCCGACACGTTATTTTTAATGCATTCGTACAATATGGGTATCAAATGAAAGTATGGTGTGTTGGGGTTTTTTGAGGTCCTTACTGAGTAGAGTAAAATCTCTAGGAGGTCTCCTGGAGAGCTTGACTGTACTAAATTAACCGGCAAACGACCTTGCAATAATGATGCGTTAAATGAGATCAACAGACTGAGAAACCTATCTAGCAATAACTAAAAAGTAAAAAATAAATTGAAAGTAAAAAAAAACTTTTTAAAAAAACAATCTTTTATTTGAATGCGCTAAAAAGAATAAATATTTTTTCCTTTAAAACTTTTACTATCAACTTACAACTTACTTATGAGACAATTTATTTGATTCTCGACAAGCTTTTATAACATATAAATTGTGTAATTACGTTATAAGTTGATAGTAAAAGTTTTCAAAGAAAAAATGGCGGAATTCGAACCAGCGACCGGCTTGATCACCAACATGCTCAACCACTAAGCCAATGAGGTCGTCAAACTTTTAATTAGTGAAAAATATACTTTACCACGTGGTAGTGCTCATGATTACAAACTTTCCCAAAGGAACTTTTTTATTTAATCCACCTCAACTTAACATTGGGTAGCGAATTAAATAATAATAAAAAACAACGGGTTGCACTCCGGGAGTGCCGGTAGAAGTGAAAAATTTCAAAAGTGGGGCCATTTAACTAGACACTTTTCTCCTTAGTGTTTTCACTAAACGTCAAATTTCAAAATGGCCCCAAAACTTTCAAAAGTGGGGCCATTTAACTGGAGACACTTTTTTCTTCATAGTGTTTTCACCATACGTCAAATTTCAAAATGGCCCCAAAAATCTCAAAAGTGGGGCCATTTAACTGGAGACACTTCTGTTCTCCATGGTGTTCACCATACGTAAAAATTTCAAAACGGCCCCAAAAATCTCAAAAGTGGCGCCATTTAACTGGAGACACTTCTGTTCTCCATGGTGTTTTCACCATACGTCAAATTTCAAAATGGCCACAAAAATCTCAAAAGTGGGGCCATTTAACTGTAGACACTTCTTTTCTCTTAGATACTGATTTCACCGTACGTCAACTTTCAAAATGGCTCCAAAAATCTCAAAAGTCGAGCCATTTAACTTAGGGTAAATGTGATGGGGATGATTGGCGGTCAAGGTCAAGGCCAAAGGTCAATAGTTAGGGTCACAAGTAAATACGAACTAAAATAGTTTCATGCTCGCGTAAACCAAGACAGCAAACAATTGCAAGTTGCATTTTATGACTTTTCAATCAGATTTACGTGTCCTGCTCGAGTTTAACAGTTTTTACCTATTCCAAGAAAAATGCACAGTGCCGCTAAAGGAATTTTCACTTATAATAAATGCTCTAAAAAGTTTATTTGGGTAAGATGTTTGTTATCATGAGCATTATCACGTGGTAAAGTGTTTTACACTAATTAAAAGTCACTCTGTAATATACGTTTCAGCAACTTGTATTATCATTTATAACGTATTATTATTTTTAAACAAAAAATTAATCCGACTCCCAAAGTAAAAATACACAAAAAAGTATGAAATAAAACTTATTTTCTAAATAATTCCCCTTTTAAATTTGGCTGGCCCCTTTTAAAGAAGATTAAGTAGAGAAATGGCCAAATTTAAAAGGGAAATTGTTTAGAAAATAAGTTTTATTTCATACTTTTTTGTGTATTTTTACTTTGGAAGTCGGTTTAATTTTTTGTTTAAAAATAATAATTTCACCCGTTTTAGTTATATATTTTGTTAAGTTGTTATTAATACGTCTTAAGAACGTCTAAAATAAACGATCGAATGTATAATTGAATACGCGCCAAGCTTCCATTAGGTATTGTTGTTAAGGTGATGATGATGATTACTGTAAGTTACAAAGTGGCATATGCTTGCAGTTCTTTAAACAATGCTGAAATATTCAAACGCGTATCTTTAAAGACTGAGGAGTTCTGTTCAGTGCTTTTGGATCTAGGGTATATCCTAGATACAAAAATAAGATGTTGAAACCAAGGTATACCTTGGTTTCAACATCTTATTTTTAGGAGCATATGCTGCATTGTGTTACTTCAGTAAAAGTCAAAATCACTATATGTGTCGATATAAATTTCGAGGAGTTCCCTCAATTCCTCATGGATCGCATTATCCGGTTTCCATCTTAGTGACTAAATGACCAATTTCGAATTAAACCCTTTACAACAACAAATGAATTTTTCAAATAGGTCCATAAACAGCAGAGTAATGTTCAAAGATCTCCGTGTTAGTGTAAAATACTATGAGAAGTACCTTTTATATCATCATAATGTGATGATGTATGGTGTGATAGTGGTGATGATGATGATGTTTACTCTAATTGACAGGGTGGCATATGCTTGCAGCTTGCAGTTCTTTAAACAACGCCTAAATCCCCAAACATGTATTTATAATGAGTCAGGAGTTCTGTTCTATACTTCTGGATCCAGGGTATACCTTGGAGCAAAATATTACTTTTTGATAGCATGTGCTTGGACTTCTTTAGAAAAAGTTGAAATCACCATATGTTTCCAAACTTCAACTAATTTGTCCCCAAATTAAAAATATTGTTGTCACCCTTGTTAAAAAGAGATGGAGCGGTTTGTATTGTATCTCCCTCTCGGCACAGATTTGATGCCGAGAGCTCTTTCCAGTTGTATATAATACTTACAAATTCCTTGAAAGTACCACAAAGTCAGTGACAGTACTGACAGTTTTTTTTAAGAAATCAGATAAGATGTGCAAAGGTATTTTGTTGTTCAACCGTACCAATGACGTCATTTGGCGCTTAAGTCATTTTAGAATGATCAGAATTAAAAACCAAGTTTAATAAATGAAAATGACCACATTTTCAAAAATAAAAAAATATGGGTCCCCTAATTTAACCCCTACTTTTATATTTCGTCATAAAACAAGTACAAAAAATATTTGAAATGTTGTCAATTGTAGTCTAACATACAAAAAAATATATATATATACAGCATGATACAGCCGAACGTAACTATAACCGCATCCTTTTTTTGGAAGTCGGTTAAAAAACGATGACAGTGACTTCAGGACTTACAATAAAAAAACCAATAAAAACCCTCAGAGCAATACTTTTAACATCCTTCTTCCGTGAAAAAACTTAACCAAGAGCATCCCAGATAGGTTCGGTCGCTTTCAAAGCGTATTAGTTTTTTTTTTTCTGGCCCCGTGCTAACTATCCGAAGAACTTATGTGTTACAGGACTACAGGTACCAGACAACTAGAAGTATATTTAATACTACGAGTACTATACTATAGGCAGGTCCATATATTTAAGATTTTTATTATATTATACACACATTACATCCATGGACCATGACCCAGGATTCAGGAACACAAAACTTTTTGTTCCGCAACCTCCGGCTTGAGCACAAACGCGCTAACCACTGAGCCACAGAGGTCCTCTATTGTTGATTATTAAGTTATTATAATTATTATATTGTAATTATTATTTTATGATGCCAATTGCCAAACTAAAATTTGTATAGGCCCAGCTTCGTATAGTACTTACAGCTTTCCAGCTTCGTATAGGCAACCTTTTGAGTGAGAAAGTTAAAAAGTTACAATTTAATATTACAAAATTACTCGCATTGCATTGTTATTATTGTAATTAAAAAATTACAATAATAACAATGCGAGCGAGCGAGATTTTTTTTGTCTATTTTACAGGCTCAGATTATTTGATCTGAGTTTACAGTTAAAACTTTACACCCCGAAAGACTATGTAAGTACACTTGGGAAAAAACAATAAAATCAACAGCCTAAAACAGAACTTCCAGTGGCGTAGGGTTCCTATAACTCCATTCCTATCGGCTTCCCTTGTCACTTATCTTACCTATGAAGGAGAAGCAGCCTTCGCCACTGAGAACTTCGGTACAAAATAATATCTATACATATAATAAATCTGTAGAGGGGTCATGTCTGTACATTAAAGATATTTAAGTGAAAATCAAAATGGGGGGTCTATAAAGGCCACAGAACCTAAAAATAACGTTTTTGAAAAAAATGTCTGTCTGTCTGTCTGTCTGTGTGTTTGTTATCACATCACGCCGAAACCACTGGATGGAATAAAATGAAATTTGGCATTTAGGTAGCTTAGGACCTGAAGGGTAAAATAGGATACTCTTTATCCCGCAAAATTAAAGGGTTCCCATGGGATCTTCAAAAAACTGTACCTACCTGTTTGACGTTATTTCAGGCAATCTACTCGACGTATTTAAATAAAACTTGGCACAAAGGTAGATTGGAACATGAAATAACTAAAATTATTTTTTTTTCTTGGAAACCAAAACGGTTCCCACGGGATCATGAAAAAACTGTATTTTTGAACTTGCTTCACAAACCGAAATAAATCATCATTTTTCGCATGTTTTCTCTTGAAATAAAACTATTAAATTAAAATTATAAAAATAAATCTTTTTTTATCCTACTCAACACAAATAATAAATAGCGAAGGAGTAACCCAATAGTACAAGATCTACTTAAACTAAGAATTTGCTTTGAGCGAGAGGTCAACTTATTTGGTGGTCTTTAATAAGGTACCTACTTTTTTTTTAGCCGGTAAAAATGTACCTTGATATTATTTCGTTCAGGCGCGTGAAATATTTGCGTTCGAAATTCAAAATTAAGTCGTATACATAGGCTGTGTTCCGCGGAAAATAAAACGTAGGCAAAATGGCAACCGCTGTTATAAAATAAGCAAAATGGCGGATTATGTTAGCATTATTGAAGTTACCAAAATATGTGCCCCGGCGGATAATCTGTGTTTTTTTAGCGCTAGCAAGCGCTAACAAGCTCTATTTTCGGCGGAACACAGCCATAGTTTTTTTACCGTATTGATATTGACTGAGCAGAATAGAAGAATAACTGTTTAATAATTTCAAATAAGTAGGTACTATTCTATTCCGTGAAAAAATATTTTCAACTTTTATAACATTCGTCTTCTTTAATTTTAGTGAAATAAACTTTAAATTGATGTTATATCTTTGAGTATCCTACCATATTATAGGTACTAAGTAATTGTATATTAGGTTGAACTTGAAGCTTGGTAGGTATCTTATTACGAATGGTGTCTACAGACACACGAATTTGGTACGGAGCGTACAGCCGATCTGGTACGCTCCGTACCAAATCCGAGCGGGTGTAGGGCAGTCCGGCGAACATATGAAGAAGGCGAAGAGTTCGCAGCTATCCGCATCGGATTTGGTCCGCTCCGTACCAAATCTGTGCGTGTGTAGAGCAGTCCGGCGGTTAGGCCGTACAACGGTGTCAGTCAACACTGACACCGTTGTACGGCCTAACCGCCGGACTGCTGGCAACCCATCTTAGGGATTTACCACCCAAAATTAGGGAAAATATCTACGGGGGTTTACTAGGGGCCAGGATGTTTAGAGTTTACTCCTTATGAATCAATTTGTATGTAATAATAAAAAATATTTAAATGTGTTTATAAAGTCAGGGATATGAAAATTTTATATTGGGAGTGAAATTAGATTAAGACAGTTAGTTTTATGTTATTCACGCGTAAGTCTTTATGTTAAACACATAACCTTTCTTTCTAGCTTATTATCTCTTAGACCTGTCAATGGTATAATTATCAGGGGTAAAGTTTGGGGAGAAATATTTTTGAGAGTTGATATCACTGCCTGTTATCAATGAATTTCGGGGATCATCGCGTCGTCGAAAAAAGCACTGTAAATAGAACTCTGTGCTAATGCAATAGAACTGAAAATCGAACACACGAGTGTCGAGCTTTTCGGTCCACTGCATCATACCAAATCCGTGCGTGTGTAGGGACACCGGATTCGGTCTGCGGATATGGTCCGCTGTACGATCCGTACCAAATTCGTGTGTCTGTAGATGCCTACTCTGCAGCAAACCGCAAAAGTTTTTACAATACCTATACTAATATTATAAATGCGAAAGTGTGTCTGTCTATCTGTCTGTTACCTCTTCACGCTTTAACCGCTGAACTGATTTTGATGAAATTTGGTATAGACATACTTTGAGTCCTGGGAAAGGACACCGTAATTTTTCGGCATAAAAAGTACCCTATTACTTTTAATGCCGAAAAAGTACGGTGTTTCTGAGGGATAATGTATTATTCTGTGTATATTTGACTGTCTTTCACTGCTAAAAGGTTGATCCGATTTGAATGAAAGTTGGTATGGTAGTCATAGCAAGCGTCCATAGATATTATTATTATTCTTATTATTATATTATTATTATTATCATGGTAGTGGTTTATGCTTTGGACAAACGCGCAGTCCACTTTTTTCCCAAAAAGATACAGTGTTCCCGAGGGATAATATATTATTTTGTGGATATTTGACTGTTTTTCACTGTTAAAACGTTGAACCGATTTGAATGAAAGTTGGTATGGTAGTGGTTAATTCTTTGGACAAACGCGTAGTCTACTTTTTATTCCAAATCTATACTAATATACTACTATTAATATACTAATATATTATACTTCTATACTTAATATTATAAATGCGAAAGTGTGTCTGTCTGTCTGTCTGTCTGTTACCTCTTCACGCTTTAACCGCTGAACCGATTTTAATGAAATTTGGTATAGACATACTTTGGGTCCCGGGAAAGGACATAGTATTTTTTAATCCCGAAAAAGTAGTGTTCCCGCGGAATAATATATTTACGCGGGCGGAGCCGCGGGCAAAAGCTAGTAGTACATAATACCTATGTTGTTTATTGCATCTGAATAATTCGCGCCTCAATTATTGAGGTGCGAGGCCACAGGCGGAGGGTGTAGTATATGATCTAAGGGCGGAGGTCCACGCCGCGTCGCCCACGCTTTACGCTGCCTCTGGCTGCGGGGAAAAGCGATTTTCACTTCAACCAGCCAGCCGAAGTGGCTGTGAGATAGAATGGTGTCTTATCTTCATTCATCGATTCAAAACGATTTTCAAACTTTTTTTTTAATATAATAAACAATATTTGCGTATATTAAATACTAAAGAGCCGCAGCTTCACATTCAAAGAGTTACATGTGGCTCGCGAGCCGCAGGTTGCCGACCACCGGGTATAGTACCATCCTATCTATACTTCTATATTATTATAACAAAGAGGAAAAGTTTGTTTGTTTGCATTGAATAGGCTCTGAAGCTACTGGACTGATTTTGATGAAATTTGGTACAGATGTAGAGTAGACCACGGGGAAGGACATAGGCTACTTTTTATCGCAAGACAATGTACGGTTTCTGCGAATTTAACTTTTGCGCGCACGAAGTTACGGGCAACATCTAGTAGGTACCTATCTAATATTTATGATCATTATCAATATTATACTAGGTACTATGATTATGCATTGTGTTATTTATAGAGTTCATGGATTTTCCAGCGCTTCTAAGTTCTAACTTCTAGTAAATGTGTTTGCTTGTTTATTTAATAAAGTAAATTGTTTAATAACAGCATAGCAAAGATCGTCATTACTATGATAAGAATACTACAGGTCTCTATGTGAGCTTTTGTGCCAGGGTCCTCTAAGCAGCACCCATTGCACCTTTAGCGGCTTTCAGACTACGCTATCTATAGACTGTGACGCTATATTATAATAGCATATAGTATATGACGACCTCTGTGGCTCAGTTGGTTGAGCGCGTTGGTGCTTAAGCCGGAGGTCGCGGGTTCAAATCCCGCCGAAGGAACAAAAAGTTTTTCTGTGTTCCTGGGTCATGGATGTGTATTAAATATGTGTATAATATAATAAAAATCTTAAATATGTGTATAATATAAAAGTATTAAATATATTTCCGTTGTCTGGTACCCGTAACACAAGTTCTTCGAGAACTTACCACGGGATCAGATTGACGTGGTGTGAAGCGTCCATAGATATTTTTATTATTATATAGTATACAGCTTATAGCACAACAATATCGCGCACCATACGCATAAATTCAACTCCGATGGGGCAGTCCAAAGCATCTTCAAAGATTTTATTGATTCCTGTTCGCATAGTTATTTTTTAGTAAAGGAAATGATATAAGGAAATGATAATGAACGACATATGAGATGGTAAAAGTATATAGATATAGCAATGGTATATACTTACTTTGATTAAATAAATATATTATTATGTTTAAAAAAAATCGACTTTATGTTACTCCTTTACAACGCCAAGTTCTTATGTACCTACTTAATGACCTAATATTACATAAAGATATAAACAGCACGATCAATAAACAATACAAGACGTGAATACTCGTAATACGACTGAACGGGCAGGGTCAACCAGTCGACACACATTGAGGTAAGCCGTAAGTTTACAAAGCCTTGATGGTAATAAGTATACCTAATTAACAAGACAATGTGCCCTGGGCCTCTAGTCAAGATGCATTCGATGATTTCGACGGGAACTTCGAAATCAAAAATGTATGGGATTTGACATACGGCATCGCGAACGACATGCCACTTATCGATTCGACATTTTGTTTGCGAAGTTCGCCGTCGAAATTATCGGATGTATCTTGACTAGAGGCCCAGATTCATCAAATACTCAGATTTTATAGGTACATCCTGTAACCTTGCTAGTGCCAATAAGGCTAGGACTATATGATCCGGAATCCGGCGATCCCGGGGAAATTTTCAGCACTGAAAATAGAACTCTCTGTATTTCAACTCTATTGTTTTTCGATAGAGTTGAAAATCGAAGTGTGTGTGTGCTTGTGTGTTCGATTTTCAGCTTTATTGTATTATTACAGAGTTCTCTTTTCAATGCTCTGAATTTTCCACTTCATTCCGGATCATAATTATAGTCCCAGCCGAAGTAGGAACTTTTTAGTACTAAGTAGTAAGTAGGTACTGTGTAGTTACTACGAGTACGCTTGTACGATACAAGTTGTACGATACATCCTGACGGTAAACAATCTTTCACTAAATATATATTTATGTACGTACCTAAGTACTACCTCTGTATCTATCTTTCACGCAAAAACCGCTGAACGTATTCGCCTGATAGGCACACAATATGTAGCTTGTATCCAATTAAAAAATAGGCTACTTTACCTGAAAACACGATTCCTGCGGGACACACATAAGTACCTAGGTAGGTAGGTACTAACATTTTGCACAAACGCAGTCGGAAGTCGCAGGCAACAACCAGACTTGGAATATTGTAGAACAATATAGTAGGTACAAAATATGGAGTATTTAATGAATTTGTTAATTGGATACAATATGTAGCTTATATCCAATTAACAAATAGGCTACTTAACCTGAAAACACGATTCCTGTGGGACAGTGGGACACACATAGGAATGTACTACCATTTTGCACAAACGCAGTCGGAAGTCGCAGGCAACAAACAGATTTGGAATATTGTAGAACAATGTAGTAGGTACAAAATATGGAGGCATTTAATGGAATTTGTCCTTGGGTGACTTCAATTACATCCGCGATTTGAGCACCAATACTCCACACAGCCTTATCTCTGACTGTTTATCTAAAAATAAAAATTAAAGTAGGTAAAAGTTAAAGAGTAACTGCTTAATGTTTGTTATTCTGTGGTACCTATATCAAGGTCCACATAGCATATAATATAGCTACTATACTTGGCCCATAGCCGAATGTACTTTGTGGTCAATACTCAATAATAAAAGTGAAGATTGAAAGCTTCTGAAATCTGACTCTATCAAACTTCTGACTCTACACGCCTTAACTCTACAAGCCTACCTACGCAAACTCTACATTTTAGTCAAAATAATGCGGCCTGACCATTTCACTACATTCGTTTGGGCATCAGGTGAAAAATGTACGGACTGTTTTTCTGTTATATAATTTTTTTGTAGGAACGAAACGGCCAAGCCACATAACTTGACTATAAAGGTGTAGAGTTTATGAAGTTAGGCTTGTAGAGTTAGGCGTGTACTGGGCGTGTAGAGTCAGAAGCTTGGTTTAACGTGAGATATTATTTGACAGTGCGATTTATCATATCTAGAATAAAAATTTGCCTAGGTAAGTCTCTTGCAAATTTTCATCCCCTAGTTTAAGGGGTTGGAAAATAGAAAATCCAACTATGATAATTTTTATGTTGTTTATGTGCTAGTTTTGTTTATGTACCAAATTTCAGATTTCTAGGTCATACGGAAGTAGGTACCGTAGTTGGTAAGTAGTAGCAAGTAGTACCTAGTATAATTTTGTTGATCATCGGTGAAGTGACGAAATCAGGGTTTTTTAGATCTATCAATAAAATCTAAAGTATAATACCTATGCAATGTGTAATTAGTCTCAAACTCAAACTCAAAATTTTTATTTCCATAGGTTATAATTAGAGTCCGACCGAAACTGGTTTTCCGGCCGAAACCGAAACTGAAACCGAATATTCGGCAGTGGCTTCAGTTTCGGCCGAAACCGAAACCGAAACTCACGTGGTCAAGTAGAAAATTCCTTAAAATACTGAAATTTGGTGCATTTTATCCATTATTCTGCATTAATTAGGACATGAAATGAAAACACGGTATATTAATTTTGTTGTAATCATTTATTTAATGTAATATTGGTTATGGGATACTCATCCCAACTTACCTGTCCGGTAGTTGTGGTATAGTATACGGGTATGCGGCCCCGGCTTCCCTAGCTATTACTGTCCTATCCCTTGCCCTCCTGGGCGGTAATATCCTATATTTCCTATTTCCCACTCTAACTCACCAATCTTCCTTTCCACACCACCTATCCTTTCCTTTCCCTATTCCTACCCTCTCCACCAATCTATCAATAAAATCTAAAGTATAATACCTATGCAATGTGTAATTAGTCTCAAACTCAAACTCAAAATTTTTATTTCCATAGGTTATAATTAGAGTCCGACCGAAACTGGTTTTCCGGCCGAAACCGAAACTGAAACCGAATATTCGGCAGTGGCTTCAGTTTCGGCCGAAACCGAAACCGAAACTCACGTGGTCAAGTAGAAAATTCCTTAAAATACTGAAATTTGGTGCATTTTATCCATTATTCTGCATTAATTAGGACATGAAATGAAAACACGGTATATTAATTTTGTTGTAATCATTTATTTAATATAATATTGGTCATGGGATACTCATCCCAACTTACCTATCCGGTAGTTGTGGTATAGTATACGGGTATGCGGCCCCGGCTTCCCTAGCTATTACTGTCCTATCCCTTGCCCTCCTGGGCGGTAATATCCTATATTTCCTATTTCCCACTCTAACTCACCAATCTTCCTTTCCACACCACCTATCCTTTCCTTTCCCTATTCCTACCCTCTCCACCAATCCGTGGGAAAATCATAAAAATAATAATTATCCAAAATGGCGGCGATGTGGTTCGCCACCCATCACGTCTTGTTTCTCGCGGAGGCGAAAAGTGGCCCATAGAGAGCCGCTTCGCTACGTTGAATGTAAGAGGAGAAATGGATGGTAAGAATGAAAGTGGACGAAGCGAAACAAGTATGTAAGGATCGTAGCAAGTGGAAAGAAGTGGTCTCTGCCTACCCCTACGAGAAAGAGGCGGTCTCTGCGACTCTGCCTACGGGAAAAAGGCGTGATCATATGTATGTATGTATGTATATGTATGTAATATTAAAAAAATATTAATTATATTTTAATTATGTTTTCAAATTCAGTTGCGTTGTCAAAGCGTTGCCGCAAGAAACGAAGTTAGGCGAGCGTGTACGAAAACTTCCGAAATCAGTTTCGGTTTCGGCAAAAGTTTCGGCCACTTTTGGCCGAAACCGAAACTGCCGAAGAAACTTGATTTTTGGCCGAAACTCGGCCGAAACCGAAACCGAAACCGAACTTTCGGTCGGACACTAGTTATAATATAACGCTTATAGAATTGTCCTACATGATGCCTACCACCGGTTCGGAAACTAGCCCAGCGAGAAGAACCGGCGTAAGAAACTCGCACGGGGCCACCTTTTAGCAAAAAGATGGGAAAATTGTTCTTTTCAAAAAATATTTTACAATACAATGGTGTAACTTAATCTATATAACATTAGTCATAAGTACATAGAACATACTTAAGTACATAAAAGCAGCCTTGCATGGGGCCATCTTATTCCCAAGGTGTGCAAAAATCACTAACTTTATAATAAGCTTTAGCACACAAACGTTCTTTAACAGCTTTTTTAAATTGATTAATGGAAAGATTTTGAACGTTTTCTGGGATTCTATTGTAAAGGCGTATACATTGACCTTTAAAAGATTTACTTACTTTACTGTCTGCTACTGGAAACATAACCTAAAAATTTCGTTTATCTGGATTCTGGTATAATCCAAACCCAAGTTATGAGGGTTAAAAAAATCGACGAAACGCTTCGAGAAAAGGTGGTCTGGTAGGGTCCTTGCGCTTCGCTTGGTTCGTCTTGGCGGGGTCTGCGGGGTCTGGTAGGTACTGTGCCAGGTGCATCCAGAGTCCAGAACAACGCCTTTGATGCCTGCGGTAATCCGCACAGTTCTCAAACGCGGGGTTTCCGCTGTGTCTAAAAAAGGCCTAGGTATAGGGTGAGTTGTTTCTGGATAAATATGGGGTTTGGTGGTCCCTAATCCCTATACCCGCTAGTTGTCAGAGGTCATTATTACTAGTTTCAGTTATGGTATCAGGCTGCTCGTAGACCGTAGTGGGAAATTTTAAAGTCGAATACTCGGATTTAAGAATTCAAATAATATGCGACCCCGGCTTCCCTAGCTTTTACTGTCCTATTACTTGCCCTCCTGGGCGGTACATTTCCTATTTCCCACTCTAACTTACCAATCTTCCTTTCCACACCACCTATCCTTCCCTTTCCCTATTCCTACCCTCTCCACCAATCCGTGGGAACGCAATGGATAATCATAAAAATAATTTAATTATCCAAAACGGCGGCGATGTGGTTCGCCACCCATCACGTCTCGTTCTGGCGGAGGCGAAAAGTGGCCCATGTAGAGCCGCTTCGCTACGTTGAATGTAAGAGGAGGAATGGATGGTAAGAATGAATGGATGGTAAGAATGAAAGTGGACGAAGCGAAACAAGTAGGTATGTAAGGATCGTAGCAAGTGGAAAAAAGTGGTCTCTGCCTACCCCTAGGGGAAAGAGGCTTGATTATATGTATGTATGTATGTTTTATGGACAAGAAAATTGCGAAAAATTAACATACTTATGTTGATTATATAATAATATTTAAGTATTGGAAACAATAAACACTTTCTATCGTTTCCGAGTAATGTGAGAACAACACTCCACAGTCACTCTGTAAATTATTTGTTCACGCACTTGGGGATTTACTCATAAACATTTTCCTACTAAGTTACTACGTTTTATAACTTTACACAGTATAAAATGAATAATAACTATATAAGCACAATATCTGCGCTTCGCAATCAGTATTCCCAGCACATTCGTGGAGATAACTAGACTCAAGATGATATTTTATTACTTAGGTGAGTGTTTTGATCATGTACCTACTTACATTAATACGGACGGACGCATGTTGAAGCTAAAATGTCCGCACTCGAAGTTCAGATTAATTTATGGTTTTTATATAATAATTCAATCAAAACCTCGAAATCGAAAGATAGCCTGTACTTTTATTACTAGCTTTTGCCCGCGGCTCCGTCCCCGTAAATACAATATCCCACGGGAACACTGTCCTTTTTCGGGATAAAATGTAGCTATGTTGTAATCTAGAGCCTAAACTACTACCATACCATCCATCATCATAATTCATTCAGTAGTTTTTGCGTGATCGTGATAGAGTAACAAACAAACATCCATCCATTATCCATACATCCTCACAAATATATAATATGTATTAGTATAGGATGTATCGTGATTCGTGTAGCACTCGAGAGGGTTCGATGACAAAAGTCGATGATTACATAAGAGAGAGACCCTGCGTGTCGGAGAACACTTAACAATCTTCTACGACACGTGAAGTCTGCCAACCCACAATAGCCAATAGGCTGGCATGGTACATGTTATGGTCTACAGTTGAGAGATACAGATGCCCAGAATTGGGGACGTCCTTAGTGGCCCTCGATGATAAAAATAAAGCAGCTAAGTGTGAGAATTGTTGTACCTTTTAAATGCTAAGAAGTTTGGTTTTCATATTACATATTATCTACTAATAACAAGATAGTGCCCGTAACTTTGTTTGCGTAGAAGTAACGTGAAAGGAAACCTTTTCTTTCAAACGGAACCCTAAGATAAAAGTAGCTACTAATCCAGCCATTTCAGAGATAAGCAAGAACAGACAGACGGGCAGACTAAAATTTAAAAAAATGATTTTGTTTATCTATATTATAAATTCATAATATTATGCATTAAGTGAAAAGCTCTTAATTTAAAATTACAGACACTGCAATTTTATTTATTTGAATATTTAGATTAGATTTAATATAATATATTATCGGTATAACCATAGGAATAGAGACGCAAAATTGTAATCAAAATTTTATGGCTAGCCGTTGTGGCTAACTACACACACCATATTATTATTGGCAATAATACTCATATTGACAGTAAGGGTCAATTCACACCGAAATGGCAGTAGAGCGGCAAGCAGCGTAACTGTCATACAATTTTAAGCTTTATCTTTATTACTATAGTACATATTATCGCTTAGAAAATGGGGACGTCCCGCGGCCGTCGGCGGCCGGTAGCGGCCGTCAGCGGCCGTGAGCAGCGGTGGTTGTCTCAAGCGAAACTGTGTTTTATGGACATGAAGATAAAGTTTAAAATTATATGACAGTTATACTGCTGGCCGCTCCGCTGCCATTTCGGTTTGATTTGACCCTAATATTCCATATTGCCGTTAACTAATTATGTCAACTTAGACTGAGTTGAGAAGTTGAGAGCGAGAGAGAGAGGTTGTATTTATTATGGCCCAACGACCAACGTGCTTTCCATGTTGGGTTTAAAAATAAAACCATACGCATTTGTCAGTCCATTGGCGTTGCGGGTGTCCATGGGTGAGATAATCTTTACCATCAGGCGATCCGTCTGCTCTTTATGTAGTTAGTTAGGAGCAGAACCGAACCATGACTTTTGCTCTAATATTTGTAGCCAAGTATTAATATTATAAGTAAATAGATACATACTTGTTTTGAATAAAATAATGTAATTAACAAAACATTGATAACAGATCAAGTGTCTATTGTCAGTTTATTATCACTCGTTATGTAATGACTAATAATAATATTTATTATCTAGTTACTTTACAATAATAATAATTGGTATTTTGGTTATCAGTTTATCACTAAGTAGTGTAAGTACGTACCTACTGCAAGTAGGCAGGCTGTTTTTACCTGACTACGGCCAAGCCAAAAGGAAGGGTAATGATTTTGGTAGTCTATGTATGTATGTATATCTATTCCGCCGTAGCGCGCAAACTACTAATCCGATTTTATTAAATTATTTAGATTCATAATAATAGCCCGGGAAACAGGCTATATTATAGTTAACGTAGTCGGGTTTTATAAAACTTAGGCCTTTTCTCCGTTAATGGATGATTTATACAATATTCTCCGAGCGAAGTGAACACTCTTGAAATAATGTAGTGCCTGAGACAGGCGGTTTTAAATGTCGTATGGTTGCCCAAGCACATACGGCATTCTCACAACATAGTCAGCCTAGTCCAGAGGAATGACTGGTCAATACGTCTGGGGCCAACCATGTGCGGGTTTCCTCACGACGTTTTCCATCACCGTTAGAGCGTCCGTATAATGTACTTGAGATCTGAAAAGTCTTACTGGTACACGCCTCAACCTGGGATTTGAACCTGCACACTCTCGAGTTCGAACCAAACGGTCTACCCACTAGGCCACGGAGCTCTCGAGTTAATATAGTTATTAGCCTTTACAGTTTGGTATACTTCACAGAGACTAACTCGCGGTACCAGGTACTGCTACCCACTATAGCCCAAGAGCTACTGAGAAATTTAGAGTAGGTATTTGAGGCACGATGAAACCTTGTCCTGTACTTCTCCTATTGTAACTCAACACGAGAATGTAGGCCTGGCTGGTCAGAAGCGGAACTTAGCCAAGTTACAAATTTTTGAAAAGTCCATTTTTTAATGCCAAAAATCCATGTTTGAGGCGCTTTGAAATTTTGATATACAGTTAGTATAATGAATAAGGAGTTGGGGAAAAAAAGGCCATGTAATTTAGTTGGAACTTTAACCTAGCCATGTCAGTTTAAAAGTAAATAAACTGGCTTTCGATTCATGATTTTCTGACATCTATTGGTCATTTTATGAACTGCAATATACGTACGGGCGAAAATGCGACATCTATGAAGCCCTCAAAGAACTACGTGGTCAAATAATGAAATAATTGCGTATTGTGCAATAAACTTACTCGTCAAAATGTATTTATAAAACAAATAGGTATTAATGAAATAGAAATGGCATACGAACCAGCATAACCTACCATCTACATGTTTTAAATAATAATTTAGTTAACTATAAACGTAAAAGCAACATCTAGAAAGAATCAAAGAACTACGTGGTCTTGATAATTTTCGCAAAGTCGATATGAGTCGTTTTTAATTGATTTTCCTATAAAAATCGAAGACATCCTTTCGTTGTTTATACAATATTGTGTGCAATAAAATTATATATTGTGCAATAGTCTAATTTACTCTACTACCAAATGATAAGATCCAAAAG
The DNA here is from genome assembly GCA_905404095.1 of Glaucopsyche alexis. Lineage (NCBI taxonomy): Eukaryota > Metazoa > Arthropoda > Insecta > Lepidoptera > Lycaenidae > Glaucopsyche > Glaucopsyche alexis. Next base: position 5,893,314 of record FR990062.1, read on the forward strand.
CACCAAGGTGCAACATCTTATTATTTGGTAGCATATGCTGATGTTACTTCAGTAAAAGTCAAAATCACTATGTGTGTCGATATAAATTTCGAGGAGTTCCCAAAAGCACCAAGCTGCAACATCTTATTTTTTGGTAGCATATGCCTTATGTTACTTGAGTAAAAGTCAAAATCACTATATGTATCGATATAAATTTCGAGGAGTTCCCTCGATTCCTCATGGATCGCATCATCAGGTGTCCACTTTAGTGACTAAAGGACCAATTTCGAATTAAACCCTTTACAACAAAATAATTTTGCAAATAGGTCCATAAACGGCAGAGTTATGTTCAAAGATCTCCGAGTTGTGAAAGTGTAAAATACTATGAGAAGAGCCTTTTATATCATAATAATGTGATGATGTATTAAATTAACCCTTTACATCACAAAAATAATTTGAAAATCGGTTCATAAACGACGAAGTTATCTGCGAACAAACATAATATTGATTTTTTAGGTCATCTGGAACTGGGTTAGAGTTTTGATCTATAGGTTAGTCAGTGATCAAAATGACGATTTTTGGACGTTAATATCTAAATAACCGTTTGGGCTCCAAATGGTTCGTGTAATATTACACACGGTGCCGCTCGTCAGTTCTGTTACTTGAACTTGACTTGACACACTACCGCGTGTCTAGATTTGTTTTTTATATACAATTTGTCGAGTAAATTAGACTATTGCACAATATATAATTTTATTGCACACAATATTGTATAAACAACGAATGGATGTCTTCGATTTTTATAGGAAAACCAATTAAAAACGACTCATATCGACTTTGCGAAAATTATCAAGACCACGTAGTTCTTTGATTCTTCCTAGATGTCGCTTTACGTTTATAGTTAACTAAATTATTATTTAAAACATGTAGATGGTAGGTTATGCTGGTTCGTATGCCATTTCTATTTCAATAATACCTATTTGTTTTATAAATACATTTTGACGAGTAAGTTTATTGCAAAATACGCAATTTTATTTTTTGACCACGTAGTTCTTTGAGGGCTTCATAGATGTCACATTTTCGCCCATACGTATTATTGCAGTTCATAAAATGACCAATAGATGTCAGAAAATCATGAATCGAAAGCCAGTTTATTTACTTTTAAACTGACATGGCTAGGTTAAAGTTCCAACTAAATTACATGGCCTTTTTTTTCCCCAACTTCTTATACATTATACTAACTGTATATCAAAATTTCAAAGCGCCTCAAACATGGATTTTTGGCATTAAAAATGGACTTTTCAAAAATTTGTAACTTGGCTAAGTTCCGCTTCTGACTAGCCAGGCCTGCATTCTCGTGTTGAGGTACAATAGGAGAAGTACAGGACACGGTTTCAACGTGCCTCAAATACCTACTCTAAATTTCTTAGTAGCTCTCCAGCTACTATATTAACACCATAGACTTCTATATTAACCCTATTAATAGTTATGAGACATCAAACAAAAATAAAGAATATTATGATAGCTTACAATAATATAGATTTCATTAATCTACTTTATTACTAAGGTATTAAATATCGTTGTATTCAGTCATTGTGATTTTTTAATTACTTTGAATTATTGAAGATAAAAGATGTTGTTGTAGAGTGTAGAGGTTTTTATTAGGGTAGTAGCATTATTCAGCAGCTAAATAATTGTAATAAATCTTATTACGTAATACCACAGCGTAATAAAGATACAGTGGGACAACTCACAACGCGTTTGAAGTCGCGCGAAATGCCGCTTTTGTGTAGGTATTCGTCATTGCTGCAGGGTTGTCACAATAATGTGTTTTATTATAATCTGTTCTACATTTTGTGTATTCATAGTATGTGTATGTAGAGTACTAGGAATAAAATAAAAAATACAAATGCGTATACAAAAGCTCAGGGTTCGCATGATATATATCAATTGATATAATATATAGGATATATATCATGATTAGGGAATATTATTCGAATATTCGAATATTCGTTTTATTCGAATATTCGACGATTTTATTATTCGAATTTGACTGGGTTCAATATTCGAATATTTCGAATAAAACGAATAATAAAAATATTTTATTTATTTTTCAAAACTAATGTTAATAATAGTAATAAACTTGTACATAAACCGGAAAAGTTTCGTTATTTAATACATTATTTTTATTATTTATTAATATTGTCGTCAATAATATCCTAAAACAGATTTTACTACACTGTTTGTGAAAGAATACAAAACTGTTTTTAAAAAAAAATAATATTTAAAGTGAATACTTCCTACAGGCCTCAGCGAAAGAAATCCATGCTCACACGCTTGTCAAAATAACCTAACCAAGAGGGTGTTAGGACATGTCTCTGTTACTGTAAAGCGTAATATGATTTTTAGTTTCTTAATCTTACTGTTCGATTTCGTTCAAAATAACTTTCCTAAAGAGAATTTACCATGATCTACCAGCATGGAAAATTGTAAGTTCCTAATCCTCATAGTTCAGAGATGACAGAGGGGGTGAAACCAATTTTGAGGCCGATTACTTGGAAATGGTTGACTTTGTAAAAGTAATGTATAAAACTTTGCCTTTATTTAAAAAAACATAATATTCAACACACACTTCACATGTATAAAAAGCCGGGGTGGCTTTCCATACATGTGAAGTGTACTTAACTATATAATAAAATTATATTTTTTATCAAACCAAAACCGATATTTAGACGCAATATACCTAGAAGAGCAGATAGAAAGAGAGACAGGCGGACGAAAAGAGTGATACGATAAAGGATACCTAGTTAAGTTAATTATTACAGTATTACACTGGCCTGCAAAACGAATTACAAATCGTTTAAAATTTCATTCTTTTCAAAATATTATAACAAGATTTATCAGCTTTCTTTAAAAGTAATAAATTATATATTTTATATCAGTATATTATTTTTATCTTTACACAAAAAGATACAGATATCAAGTCATGGGGTACTCTTCCCAACTTACCTGTCGGGTAGTTGTGGTATAGTATACGGGTATGCGACCCCGGCTTCCCTAGCTATTACTGTCCTATCTCTTGCCCTCCTGGGCGGTAATATCCTACATTCCCTATTTCCCACTCTAACTTACCAATCTTCCTTTCCACACCACCTATCCTTCCCTTTCCCTATTCCTACCCTCTCCACCAATCCGTGGAAACGCAATGGATAATCAAAAATAATTTAATTATCCAAAATGGCGGCGATGTGGTTCGCCACCCATCACGTCTAACGAGACGTGATGGGTGGCGAACCACATCGAGAAACGTCTCGCGGAGGCGAAAAGCGGACCATGGAGAGACGCTTGGCTACGTTGAATGTAAGAGGAAGAATGGATGGTAAGAATGAAAGTGGACGAAGCGAAAGAAGTATGTAAGGATCGTAGCAAGTGAAAAGGATCGTAGCAAGTGGAAAGAAGTGTTCTCTGCCTACCCCTACGGGAAAGTGGCGGTCCTGCCTACCCCTACGGGAAAAAGGCGTGATTATATGTATTATATGTATGTACAAAAAATAGCCATTTTAATCTTAGTATTAAAGCCTAAATTTACATATTATATAAAATTGCGGATAACTCCTTGAGGCCTAACAACAGGTTGCAGAGGATGTTTGTCATATTGAAAACGAGGTTTTGGAGCCGAATTATGCAATATTCTCTCCCATTCTTATATCAAGGCGTGTTTAGTGCTGTGAGAGTACTAACTGCAGGTGACAATTTGTGGCTTCTGACTAGTCTTCTAAGCTCTTATCAGGGTATACTTAATCGGGTTGAGGTGGGGACATTAAAGACAATCTTTAAGAATCTCTTGACCATATCTTTCTCCAGGTAGAGGTCCAATTGTCAGGCCACATACTCAGTGCGGATTCCTGAAGGTATGCCAGCCCATTGTATGTGTACTCTGCCTGAACAAGCTGGACGCTATCTGAAAAGTAGGCTTGAATATATCGCCTACTAGGTCACGTTTACTTAGCCTCCCTTCAGAAGTTCACTTTAACTTGTGAAGTTAAAGTGAGTAAATCCACTCATTTGGGACGAAAATTTTTGGCTATTCTCGTTCATCCTTTTGTATCTATTCACGGACGTATCACAGTGTTGCTACTCGATACTAGGGCTCTCGAGTTTGGTCTTGAGGTGAGACCACTCGCCCTTCGTCTCGGTATTTAGGGTTTCAGATTTACTTAAGCAAGTCTTCTTCACTGTGATGTCAGTAACATAGTCCCTTCGGGTCTGAAGAAGCTGTTTCTGAACTTAACTGCATTTAAGTGTTAATTTTCGACAAGTGGAAACAATTTAACGGTCTTGCCGAGCGCTGAGTCTGCTATTAAAGTCTTGCACGGCCTTGTCAAATGTTTTTCAATCTCTTTGTGCCGTCGCTTCATCTTCTGAACGGTTCGTAACATGACACACTCCGTTCTTGCAGTACAACACCTGATGCCTACTTCAGTACCTACTGATGCCTAGTTTCAGAACAATCATCAACACATTCTTTAGGCTATGATACAATTTTTTACTACTAATCTACTGTTGTCTAACTTCCTTACTAACAAACCCATAAACATGGTTAACTTGAAAATGGAAAAACGTTATTTTTGTTTTAAAGATTTTTTACCCAATTTTTACTAACTATGAAGTGTTTTGTTATGATAACATAACATAACATTAAAATCTTTTTAAGTGCTTTTTATTTTGATGGTTTATCTTGTTTACTTATTACTACTACGGTTTATACAGCAGGATACTCTTGTGTATAGAGTTTTCAGCTGCATTATATTAGAACAGAGCACTATTTACAGTGCATTTCGATTTCTGTGCAGTGTTCCAACTCTGCAAATATATTTCTCTCCAATCTTAAACAAACTGATATATACATAATAAAAAAATATGTTCTGTAATATTAGTGTTCTTTATACATTAAAATATACTACCAAAAGCTTAATTTAAAGAGTCGTACTGTAGGTCTGACTTTTTAAATCGATTATCTATGTTGAATCAATCAATAGCTTAACTCAATTTAAAACCAGAAAATACAAACCTCTAAAACAAACCCCAAAAATTCTCTCCCCTAGAGGATTTTTTCCTTAATTTTTGGGAAAAACCACTTAGTTGGCAACCAAATCCATGGTCTGCTCCAGACCTAAGCTGTTCATGTGTTAATAATTTTAATAAGTTGTTGCAATTTAGTATTTAAAGTTTGAAACATAAAATAAGTTTTTTTTTAAATTAAAAAGACGTTGATTTTTTTAGAGTAATTTGTAAAACACTTCACATTTTAGTATTATTAAATATGCAGGTATATATAAACGCATTATATTACTAGTATTTAAAGTTTATTACCAATATTCGTATTATTCGAAATATTCGAATTTATTCGAATAGTGTTTAGCCATTATTCGAATTATTCGAATAGTAAAATTTGTCGAATAATAACATTCCCTAATCATGATATATATCAAAATTGATATTTATATTTAAAAATGTAAAATAATGCTTTATATGTAAAAAATCTTACATCAACACAGGTTTTATTTTCCGAGAGTTTCACAAGCCTAGGTCATCAAAAACTTGCTATTTGACACGACATTAACTAATCATAGTCGTCGACGCGGCTTGTAACTTAGGCTTATGACACCCAAGTGACCTCCTATTTTTCGGAAGAAAATTCCTTGTTTGTTATTATACTATTGTTATACCATTTATACCATGTGTCAAATTAATTCGACTGATAAAAATTAATACACTTTTTTTCTTCTAGTTATAAACAAGTCATTTTATGGATTTAAGACTTAAATTGATACTCCAAAAGTATCTATCGTTGATTTTTAATTTATTTGAAAACTTTGAATATCAATAATAAATAAATGAGTTTAATTTTACTTCCCTATCTTCAAATTATCAGACATACAAATTATTTCGATTCAACTATTACGAAAAAACATATCAGAGTATGAAATTTGTATGTAATTTTGAAAATATCAAAAATATCAAAAAAAAAATCAAAAATATCGGATATATATCAAAGATATCTGATATTTTGATATTTATTATAAATATCGGATATTTAGAACCCTGCAAAAGCTACAAATGCGAAACTGAAAGGTATTTTCGACATTTGGATTTACTAGTTTTTAGATTGCGATTGTTGAATTTGACGATGTAGTAAATTCTCATATTATGTAGATACAATTTTATTAAAAATTCTGACGGGAAACAGGCGCATGGTTTTGTATTAAAATTAATCTTCTTTAGCTGTTCATATAATTGACCATTGTAAATAAGTACCTACCTACATACAACTCAAACGAAACACTGTCGCAAACCACTTGTCCCAAGCGAGTGTATAGCAGCTTGGGCTCGCTACCGCCCCTCTCTCACCCCGCACGCCCCGCACGAATGCTCTGTCTAGACGTGTCCGTTGGACGACTGTAAGTTCCAAAGACTGTGGTAATACCATCATAATACCTAAACGGTCCCTATCATTCAATACCGAATAGGTAGGCACATATTCGAAAATACTTACATGCTAACTTAATTTTACAGGTGCTCTTGTCCTCGCGACATACATATCGGCGTCCGCGGCTCTGCCCCCCTGCGTCTGCACCCGAGACCTGAAGCCCGTCTGCGGCACCGATGGCACCACCTACAACAACGAGTGCCTGCTAGACTGCGCGCGCACGCGAGGCAAGTCCGACCTCGCGGTAGAGAGACGAGGCAAATGCGAGCTCCCTGGTATCCAAGCCGACCCCGCCTCCTGCATATGCACCCTCGCGGACTTGCCAGTCTGCGGCTCCGATGGCAAGACTTACCCCAACGGCTGCGCCATGGACTGTCAAGCTCGCGCGAGGAACGTGGAAATAGTCAAAGTCCACGACGGTGAATGTAGACAGAAGAGGGAGATAGGTCTTCCTGACCAAACCTGCATATGCCCCATGATTTATAGGCCAGTGTGTGCATCAGATGGAAACTCCTACCCCAACCATTGCACCATGGACTGCGAAGCACGAGAGAGGAGTTTGGAACTCGTCAAAATCCACGACGGTCAATGTAGACAGAAGAGGGAGATAGCTCTTCCGGACCATCCCTGCATGTGCACCATGGATTACAGGCCAGTGTGTGCCTCCGATGGAAACTCTTACCCCAACCGTTGCGCCATGGACTGCCAAGCACGAGAGAGGAGTTTGGAACTTGTCAAAGTCCACGACGGTGAATGCAGACCGAAGAGGGATACTGTCAAAGTAGCTGAACTCAAACCTTGCGTCTGCACTAAAGAGAAGAAACCGGTGTGCGGGACAGACGGACACACGTACGCCAACCCCTGTTTATTGAGATGCGCTAAGCAGGCCAAGGCCGATTTGGACATCCAGCACAGAGGAAGCTGCGAGAATGTGGAAAGCGTGATCCCGGACATCCCGAAGAAGACCCCTTCGTGCACCTGTAGCAGGGATTTGGAGCCGGTCTGTGCTACCAACGGAGAGACCTACCCCAACGAATGCCTGATGAAATGCGACGGGGCACAGCTGGACAGACAGGGACCCTGCGACGAAGTCACCCAATAAGTCGTTTTGGATAAGAATTCATCTTAGACTTATGATAATAATAATGTGTAAATGAAATAAATTTTATTCTTTAATAAAAAAAAATGCGTCGTCTGTGATAAATAATTTACATATTATTGTATATGTATATGTCACCGTAAAATTGTAAAAACCGTTAGATTGTAAAATAACTAACGAAATTGTAAAAATATGCCGAAAGATTAAAAACTAGGTACTTATATATTTATAATTTTTCCTTTCCATTAATAAATTTAAATTTTAAAAAGTAGTTAAAGAACGTTTGTGTGCAAAAGCCTATTATAAGGTCAATGATTTTATTGACGATCGCACACCTTGGGAATAGGATGACCACCTGCAAGGCTACTTCTATGTACTATAATATGTATCTGACTTTTGTCAATATTATATAGACCTAAGTTTTCAAATTGTAAACAACTTCATTTTTTTTAAAAGAACAATTTTCCATCTTTTTGCTAAAAGATGGCCCCGTGCGAGTTTCTTACGCCGGTTCTTCTCGCCGGGTTAGTTCCCGAACCGGTGGTAGGCATCAAGTAGGGACAATTCTTTAAGCGTTACTTTGTAACCCATATGGAAATAAAACTTTTTTGATTTTGATTTTTGATAATGTAACAAAAATAATGTGTTAAATTATAGGCAGCATATTCGCGTCGGAAGTCTATCAACATTTTACAATTCAACTGGTTTTATTGCAATCTAACGGTTTTTACAATTTTACGGTGACATATACACAAACATATAATTTAATAATAAAATCAAACCGATAGCTTTGTGTTGACGTTAAAAAATAAATACTTGTAAGTTGTACCTAACATGAAAAAAAAATTGAACTGGAACTTTTTTATTAATTATTGATTATAATATTAATTATTATATCGAATACTACCTATATTATTATGAAAATCTATGCTGTCAAAGTAATCGTCACTAGTTACAATAATAATTATAGTAATTATGTTATTATCTCAGTCATTTTTCATTACAAGTCTAGTGTTATTATCAAAATGACCTTGGAGTCTAGATAATATTTTGTACTAATTGATTAGTAACTGAAAATCTATAAGTACGTATAAGATGAATAGTTTCGGAAAATAAAAAAACAATAAACAAACGTTAAAAAGTAATAAATCGGTATATTTACAACTCTACTATTACTAAATGGGATATAATTAATCGAGCGAACAAAAAATAAGTTGGCGACTGCACGTGAGCATAGTGTATTACTGAATTTGGCAGCGAATTAATATGTTGGCGACTAAATTACTAAACTGGCGAAATCACTGAGATGACAAAAAATATAAAAATCGGCAGATAAAAAGTGGCAAAATTTAATCCAAATTAGCACCGAAATTCATAAGTTGGTGACTTAATTTCCGGGTTGGTGACTATTATACCGTGTAAGCAGCTATAAAACCAGATTTAGTTGACAAATTAATGGCTACTAAAAATTCAATTTGTAGGCTACGGAAAATCCCATTTTTGGATACTGTTGGAGTATGTTTTTCTTTGACATGGGTGTCGTTTTCAAGATTTTTAGGGGTGCAGAATAATATGAAAATAAAATCCGTTTTGAAATATTCCAAAATGGCGTACACTTTTTTTTTTCAATTTAAATTAATATAGATGTCCTTTTCCAGGTTTCTGGAGGTGCTGATTACAAAATTGTCTTCCAATTTTATTTTCCAAAATGGAGAATTTTCAATCTTCGTAAAATTAACTTGAGTACCAATTTAAAAGATCTTGGGGATGCTGATTAGGATTGATGATTGTTATTACAGTACTATGTTACCTATGTAGTTCGAGGTACCAGCTATGTACAGTATAGAATTTTTTCGAAATTCAGGATTTTCTAATTTTTTTTTCTCCCAAGGGGGAGGAAATTTTCATTATTTTTCCAGCAGGATGAGACGTTTCTGAGATAGAAGCGATTATAGAAAAAAATATGGCAATGTTTTACTTTGAGACACGAACGGCGTACTTATAAATCTATAGAAATTCTGGAAAATTCAGGATTTTCAATTTTCTTTTTCTTCCATCATGAAGAAAATATGATGTTTCTAGATTCCTAAGAGGGAGGAAATTTTCATAATTTTTTCAATAGGATGCACCGTTTCCGAGATAGAATCAATTTTATAAAAAAATGTAAATGCTCTATATTGAGATACGAGGGATGTATAAAGTTATAGAAATGTCGGAAAATTCAGGATTTTCGAAATTATTTTTCTCCCATCATACAAAAAGGTGGTTCCGAGGTTATTAAGGGGAGGTAAATTTCATTATTTTTCAAGTAGGATGCACCGTTTCTGAGATAAAAGCGATTATAGAAAAAAAAATATGGCAATGCTCTACTTTGAGATACGAACGATATAAAGCTATAGAAATTTTGGAAAATTCATGATTTTTCAAATTTCTTTTTCTTCCATCATGAAGAAAATATGAGGTTGCGGGGTTACTATGGAAATTTAAAATGGATAACTTTTTAGGGTTCCGTAATACTTAAGGAACCCTTATAGTTTCGCTCTGTCCGTCTGTTTGTCTGTCTGTCCGCGCCCGTCGCTCCTGTAATTATGAATATAAATTGATGAAATTTGGTGCAGTTATAGATTGTGTATAGATCATGGTTTCAGGATCATAAAAAATTATAATTTTATATTTTAGGGGTGGCTCTCCATACATGTGAAGTGGGAGTGAAAAATATTTTCCACTCTACCCCATCGTGTGGGGTATCGTAGAATAGGTCTTTTAAAATAAAGGCAAGGTTTCATACGTTACTTTTTTATAAAGTTGACCATTTTCGAGTAATCGGCCTCCAAAGTAGTTTGTAAGTTGGTCCCCCCCCCCAGCATTTTTAAACTATAGGAGATAGAAACTTGCAAAATTTCCATGTTGATAGATCATGCTAAAAACTCTTTAAGAAAATTATTGTGAACCAAATTGGACCGTAACTTTTGGAGTAATTAAAAAAAAAACATATTACGCGTTTATAGTTACGGAACCCTCCTTAGACATGTCCTGACATGCTCTTGGTTAGGTTATTTGTAATCAGCACCCCCAGAAACCAACAAAAGGACACCCATATTATTTTTATAAAATTAAGTATGTCCGCCATATTGGAATTTCAAAATGAATGTCATTTTCGCATCCAGCACCCCCAAAAACCTGGTAAATGACAAGGATTGTTTTTATCTATTTTTGGCATCAGTCACATATCCGCGACCGCGAAAAAACTATATTTACGCGGGCGGAGCCGCGGGCAACAGCTAGTTTATTATATTAATATTAAATTATATTCATATGAGACTGCTGTTGTTTGCTCGTCCTCTGCCCGGAAACAAGGGGTCCACGTAAGACCTGCACCGCCGTTATTTGAGAGCAAAAAAGAAAATGTTTATAGAAATTTTCTCACTTTTTTGCTTATAGTTCCTTAATTTTAAATTTAGGACAAAAAGTTGTATGAACATATTTGTAGGCAAAGCGATTTGCTACAAATTATGTCTACGAATTTTTGTAGGACGCATAGTTTCCGAGATATCGCGAAAAAGGTGTTTGCACCCCTTTTTCCAAGATGGCGGCCGTGGGACAAGGGCGGCAACCCCACAAACTTGGGGTTAAGCTTCTATTGACATGTCCCAAAAATAAAATTGCGTCCTCTAAAAAATGCAATATTAGGTTCTTAAATTGTAATATTTCAATGGACTATCTATGTTGTGTATAATACTATGGTAGTGTACTATCAAAAGTGGCAGAATAAAGATGTATTTATTTATATTTAAAAACTATAAGTACTTATAAGATAAATAGTTTAGGAAAAAAGCAATATACAAAGGTAAAAAAGTAATAAATCGGTATATTTACAACTCTATTATTACTAAATCAATTACTTTTATAAGTTATGAAGAAATATGAAACAATTTAACAAAAAAAAAAAAATAACAATAAATTCAGTAAGACGACAATTTCTCTGGTATATATGGCAACCATCATTTCCCTTATTTTACCCTCCTAGGGGCTGTAATTTTTAAAACTGAGATACGTAACCCATTATTATTCGGTACTCATTTCATGCAAATATGTCCAAGGAATAAAAAGTTTAATACGTGGTAGAGCCATGCTTCGGCACGAATGGGCCGGCTCGACCGGAGAAATACCACGGGCTCACAGAAAACCGGCGTGAAACAGCGTTTGCGCTGTGTTTCGCCGAGTGAGTGAGTTTACCGGAGGCCCAATCCCCTACCCTATTTCCTTCCCTACCCTCCCCTATTACCCTATTCCCTCTTAAAAGGCCGGCAACGCACTTGCAGCTCTTCTGATGCTGCGAGTGTCCATGGGCGACGGAAGTTGCTTTCCATCAGGTGACCCGTTTGCTCGTTTGCCCCCATATTTCATAAAAAAAAAAAAATACAAACTTTTATCTCCTATTTTACCCCCTTGGGAGATGAATTTTATATATTTAACTAGCTGACGCTTCTTTAAACTGGAATACCTACCTACATGTAACTACCTACTTACACATACCAATAGCCTTTAGCACCGCTTACAGGCGGTATTAAATTTACGTATCTATAAATTTGACCATAGGAGTGAGTACTTTTCATCGATACACTCTTGTTTACTTTACTATGACAAAAATGTGTCCCTATTTTTGACTCATATTGTAGTATACATAAATTTGAACACAAGGTGAGATACATACAGTCTTACAAGGATCTTTTGGCACGTGGACAAAATCAGAACTAACATCGCCGTCTTGTAAAATGTCACTTTTAGTATTATGTATTGTTTTGTAGTTGCGAAACTTACCTTTTGGCACGTGGATAAAATCAGTACTAACATCGCCGTCTTGAAAAATTTCACTTTTAGTAATAATTATTATTGTTCTTATTTGCGACACTCACGCCCCCATCCAAGTGCCAAAAGATCCTTGTCCGACTGTACTATTGAAATTTAGAATAATTACATATTATTGCAAATTTGTCAATGTGTCTATATTAGTGCACGCGACTGTACTATCAGGGAATCTAATTCATAAGCAGTAGAGTGTTTTCATATTTTGTTTATACTATAACAAGCTGTGAAACCCCGCTTCGCTGGGTAATTTTTAATGTATATTTCGTTAATGTTAATAATATATCACTACTTTAAAAATTTAATTATCCAAAATGGCGGCGATGTGGTTCGCCACCCATCACGTATCGTTCTCGCGGAGGCGAAAAGTGGCCCATGGAGACCCGAATCGTTACGTTGAATGTAAGATTAGGAATGGATGGTAAGAATGAAAGTGGATGAAGCGAAACAAGTATGTAAGGATCGTAATTCGTAGCAAGTGGAAAGAAGTGGTCTCTGCCTACCCCTACGGGAAAGAGGCGTTATTATATATTGAATTTATGTATGTACTATCACTACTTAGGGTAAGACACCCAATTGCTAGCACTGTACCTAATTATTAGCCCCCCGAACAAATAGTAGAATTATAAGCTTCTCTGTCATTAATTTTTGTTTCCAGTTAATAAAAACAAAACTTGAATGTTTCTGGAATCTACTGCCGGCGACACCATACTTTAAACTATAAAGTATTTTCCTCTGTAATAATCGAGGTTATAATTGGACCCTTTTTTTAAAGTGCTGATAATTGGTACTCTCACCCTACTTGGCATACAATCTGGATCAATCTAGAAATTTCTAGAACATTCTGTGTTCAAGTGGTATCTATTTTAGACCTTTCTAAATCATTCTGGAATATTCTTAATTATTCTCAAATTTTCTAGAACAATCCAAGTCATTTTAGATTAATGATAATCACACATATTTAGAAATCACGTGTTTCAACCCCCGTATCTTCTACACCCTTATTGGTATCAACTTGCAGCCACCATAGTGCTCGACGGGAGCCTTGTACCTATTGTGACATAAAAACACTATGCGACGTGCAGTTTTAGCTGCAAAGTGAAATATTTATACACTTTTATTTTTATATGTATACTAGCTGCGAAACCCGGCGTTGCACGGATTAAAATATACACCGTATGTTTAATGGTGTAAAAAATACATGAAGATACATTTTTGATGTAGATTTTATTTCGATACTGCATCTGAGAGACTTCATAATAACCATGTAGTCCGTTTTACGACCTACAACATCGCCACACGATTTTTAGATAAGTATTTAAAAAGATCTAAAAAGTACATGTTCATTCACTCACGGCTCGACCGCTCCCGAACTCCCGCTTGGTTTCATTCGTTTTTCGTGTGCGACATCGTCAACACGCATAATTAATTTTACAGTGATATAGTGTAATTAACAGTTTTGATCGCTGGATAATATGGGAAAAAGGAAGAATAAGGATGACAACGAACATATTCGTCGCAAAATAAGGCGATTGGAAAATAAACTCCGCCGCAACAAAGGAAAAGGTATCGAACTACCCACATATATATTTTTTTTTTTCGAATATTCGTGTTTTTTCCTTTGTTCTCAGTTAAGGTGTAGTCTCTGTATGTTATAAAAACGACTATCTTAACGTGTTAATACGTGATATTACCCAGATAGTCATTTATTTGTACCTTAACGTGGTAATACGTGATATTACCCTGGTTACAAAAATAAGTTCTTTCTTAACGTGATGGCACGTGATGCCATCCTGAAAGTAACTTCGTGCTTTTGTTTCTTCAGACCGAACCAGAAGATCTGAGTCATCAGCTTCCTCCTCGTGGGAAAGCCGCCTTGATTACGAGCGTTCACCTGATGTCAATAGGCGTGATGAAGGAATCGACGTTGTAGACGTCGATTACGTCGAGCCGCCCGCACTGGCGCCAACCTCGCCGCAGACCGCTTCGCCGACATCAGTACCGGTTAGTCAACCAGATGTCCCTGTGTCGGTAGATTCCAATAAAGAAACTACCCCCACATTGCCACCTGAAATCTTAAGTATTCTTGGAGAGGCAAATGAACCAGAAAAATCACTAGGTGGAGACATACCTACTGAACTCTCTGAACGTTGGAGTAAAATCCTTGTGGATGGCTTGGCAAACGAGCAAAAGAAGTCTCTTGTGGCGAATATACTTATACCAAATAACTTTTTACTAGTACAAGCGCCTAAACTTAACCAGGAGGTGGCCGCGGTTTTACAAGAAGCGGCAAAAAACCGGGACAAACGGTTAGAGAACGCTCAGAATCACCTAGGTCTAGGAATAGCTAGCCTCGCTAATCTAACAAAGGAACTCATTAAAGGAGATTTTCCGAAACTAGAAATAATTAAACACATTTCTGAAACAGCTCAGATTCTACTAGATTTACATTTTGAAGAATCAGTTAACAGAAAGAAGCTAATATTACCTTATTTAGATAAAAAATTTTGGAATACAATTCAAGGTGTAAAAAGGGACGCATACCTGTTCGGTGAAAGGCTTGGTGAGAATATAAAAAATACCAAGGATATAGAAAGATCCGGTCTTCAAATAAAGAAACCTTTAACTCAACAAGCTTTCTCGCAGCGCAAGCAGCAGGCAACTCCGGGAAACTCCCGAGTTCCTCCTCGTCAACAGTACGTGCGACCAGCGCCAGCAGCGCCGGCCCGCTCGTACGAGCCGCAGCCACCCACGTCGGCGAGGAGGACACTGCAGCACCAGCGCCGCGGCCGCCCCTACACGAGCACCAGAGCCAACAACGAGAGGAGACGTCGTTACTAGAGGTACCTCATGCAGGGCGCATTCAATTCTTTTTAAATAATTGGTTTTTAATTACTTCTGATAGTACTGTGCTGTCGTATGTTAAAGGATATGAAATACCTTTTTGTAAACCAACTTATCAACATATGGAACCAAATAATCCACCGTTTTCAGAACGCGAAATGTGCAAAGCTATAAGTAAACTTAAAAAATTAGGTGCTATTTCATTATGCAATGAAAATTTGCCTGGTCAATTTATCTCATCTATTTTTCTAACACCGAAAAGTAACGGTGGATTTAGGTTTATATTGAATTTAAAATCTCTTAATAAATTTGTTCATAATCAGCATTTTAAAATGGAAGACATTCGCACCGCTACAAAATTAGTTTCTACAGGTGCCTTTATGGCCTCAATTGATCTCAAGGAAGCATACTTCTTAGTACCTATTTATACACCACATAAAAAATATTTGAGATTTAGATTTAATAATAATCTTTATGAATTTAACTGTCTTCCGTACGGCTTAAGTTCTGCTCCATTTGTATTTACAAAGCTCCTTAAGCCTCTTCTCACATGGCTAAGAAAGCAGGGTCATATAATAGTTGCATATCTCGACGACATACTATGTATTGGTAAAGATTATGCTACATGTAAAAATACTATTAATGTACTAAGAGTAAAACTTGAACAGCTAGGTTTTGTTGTCAACTTTGATAAAAGTAACATGGTGCCTTCACAAGTTTGTAAATTCCTTGGCTTTGTGATAGATACTAAGCTAATGCAGTTACAATTACCTTCTGAAAAACTTGTAAAAATTTCTAAATTAGCCCACAAAATCCGTAACAAAATTCAAATTAGTATACGTAATTTTGCGAAATTTATTGGCACTTTAACTTCAGCATGCCCAGGAGTAGCATACAGCTGGCCACGTACTAAATACTTTGAGAGAGAAAAGTTTTTAGCTTTGCAAAAATATAATAATAATTTTGATTCGATTATGTCACTAAAGCCTTATTTATACGATGATTTGAGTTGGTGGTGCGATATTGAATCCAAAGCTTTTAATAGTATAAATAGAAGTTTGTATGAGTTGGAAATCTTCACAGATTCTTCACTTACGGGCTGGGGAGCCTCGTGCAACGGGGTCATAGCTAGAGGTCATTGGTCAGCGGATGAGGCTCAGAATCATATTAATTACCTCGAATTATTAGCTGCATTTTTGGGTTTGAAATCGTTCTGTAAAGATTATTTTGATATAAATGTATTACTTAGAGTAGATAATACTACTGCTATATCTTATATAAATAGAATGGGAGGAATTCAATACCCCCACCTAAATGAAATCACCAGAGGTATATGGCAGTGGTGCGAAAGACAACGTATTTACATTTTTGCTTCATATATTAAATCACGCGATAACACAGACGCTGACCAAGCTTCTAGGTACACTAATATCGATACGGAATGGGAATTAAACGAAAATAACTTTCAACAGATAATACTTGATTTCGGTCAACCTAATATAGATTTATTCGCTTCGCGTTTAAATAATAAATGTCGAAAATATGTTTCATGGAAACAAGACCCAGGTGCCTTTGAGATTGACGCTTTTACTATTTCATGGCGCGATTACTTTTTCTACGCTTTCCCGCCATTTGCACTAATTCTTAAGAGCCTTAGAAAAATTGTTGAGGAGGAAGCGACCGGTATAGTGGTCGTCCCGTACTGGCCGTCACGGCCGTGGTACCCACTATTTCGGTCGCTACTCAAATCTGACGTCATTTATTTTAAACCTAATAGAAATCTTCTACTATCCCCTTCCAGAAAGTGCCACCCGCTGTGGCCCAGTCTTACCCTGGCGTGTGCGGTATTGTGCGGCAAGCCTACTTGAAGCGCGGAATACCGAAGGAGTCCATTGAAATAATGTTAAAATCGTTATCGAAAGGTACAATTAATCAGTATAATGTAGGATTAAAACAATGGTTTAATTTTTGCCAAATTAATAATATCGATTTATACGATGGATCAGTTGCCGATATACTACGGTTTCTGACTGAAAAATTTAATGAGAATGCAAGCTATGGCACGTTAAATTGTTACAGGTCTAGTTTGTCTCTAATCATTGGCAAATCACGTTGCAATGATGATTGTGTATTAAGATTCTTTAAGGGAGTTTTTAGGAGTAAGCCTAGTTTTCCGAAATATTGTTCTATATGGAATCCTAATTTAGTCTTGGAATATTTGTCTAAATTTTATCCGTATGATTCAATCACAACAGAAATTTTATCAAAAAAGATGGTAACTCTCATGGCGTTGTCCACAGGACAACGGGTGCAGACGTTGTCACTAATTAGAATATCAGACGTCAATTCTGATGATTCGCGCATTGTTATTGCTATTAATGATTTAATTAAGACTTCAGTGCCAAATAGGCATAATCCAAGACTAATTATTCCGTTTTTTAAAGACAAGCCCTCTATTTGTCCTGCACTCGCTGTGCTATCATACTTAGAAAGAACTAGTGATTTCCGAAATCTTAAAAACACAGATAAATTAATTCTTACCTTCAAGAAGCCGGTCCACAGCGCGAGTTCCCAGACCATAAGCCGCTGGATTAAGCAAACCCTGAGCAGTAGCGGCGTGGACGTGAACGTATTCACGGCGCACAGCACGCGCCACGCCGCTACCTCCTCCGCCGGCAGGGCCGGCGTGTCATTAGATTTGATTAAGAAAACGGCAGGATGGTCGGGAAACTCGCTTTGTTTTGCGCGCTTTTATAATCAACCCCTAATTAATACAGAAAATGATAACGCTTTTGCTCAAGCTGTATTAGATAATAATTAAAAGACTGATTATGTAATATTATAATAATAATTAAATAATCTCAAATTGTAGTCATTACTTTCTTAGAAATGTTTCATTTACAATATATATTAAATACATAAATGTTATGATTGTAATGACTGTTTTATTCTGCAACAAACGCTGAACATCTACATGGTTATTATGAAGTCTCTCAGATGCAGCATCGAAATAAAATTTATGGTTAAACGAACTTACCTGAAGTGAAGTTCTACCAAAATTTTGTGAGATGCTGCATCTGAGAGACTTCACTCCCTCCCAAACCCTAGCACGCAGCAAGCAGGTGACGCATGCTGAGCAAGGACCCCAAGGTGCAGAATAAAAGCCTCGACTAATCCTCTAAATTGAATGAAACCAAGCGGGAGTTCGGGAGCGGTCGAGCCGTGAGTGAATGAACATGTACTTTTTAGATCTTTTTAAATACTTATCTAAAAATCGTGTGGCGATGTTGTAGGTCGTAAAACGGACTACATGGTTATTATGAAGTCTCTCAGATGCAGCATCTCACAAAATTTTGGTAGAACTTCACTTCAGGTAAGTTCGTTTAACCATAAATATTATAGATTCCTATCGTAGATATTAAGACTTATTCGACCATTAAACTTACGGTGGATATAGAGTACATCTTATAGACTAATAATTAGCAAATCGAAATAGTGTAAAGAAAGAATTTAGTAAATATAAAATTTTTCATTTTATTTATATAATTGTCTATACATCATATCATTCATACACAGATTACATAAAACGTTATACACTAATACTATTACATATTTACATTTGTTATTTTAGTTTTATTTTTTGTTTTAAATTTATCTTTATAATATTTGCTTGTACACTACATTTATGGTTCTGTTGTTTGGACTGTAAATAAACAAATGTTGAGGTGATCCAACTCGTGAGCATGCGACATATAGTTGGCCATGTGCAAAGCATGGTTCCTTCAAGTCAACGCCACAGTACTGAAATGTTTGACCTTGTGCTTTATTCACTGTCATACTGTAAGCCAACTTTACCGGGAATTGTAATCGTTTAAAAGTAAAGGGCAATCCATTTGATATCAAAGGTATCCGTGGTATATTTACTGTCTGTCCTTTCTCTTTACCAGTCATTATACTGGCTTCGATAATGTTATTGTGTAATTGTTTGATACAAAGTCTCGTACCATTACACAGTTTCGGCGAGTTCAGATTTCGTAGTAAAATAAATGGTGAACCAATTTTTAATTTAAGGCAGTGTAATGGCATTCCTGGAACATTTAATGAATTCAAAAATTCAGTAGGAAAATTAACGCTTTCTACCTCATCAGTCATTATATCGATTGACGTGTAAATTTTCTCTTCTCCCGGAATCATTCCCTGGATGATGTTGTTGATGTCGTTGACAATGTCGTTCTTTGTGGCTAGAATAATTCGTTCACGTAACCATTTGAATGAGTATAATTTTCAGCAATATTTGGATATACTTCATTTATTACTTTTTCAGGTGTTTCAACGACATTACATAACTCCTTAGTTAATACTATTTGACCAGTATTTTCGTCTACTGGATAGTTGCCTTCTCCTATTTGCAATAGTTTTTCAGAGAATTCCTGTGCCTTTTTATCTCCTGACATTTGCGCTCTCATGTTTGTTGTTAACTTAATAATTTTCATGTGGTCCCATATGAACGATTTCTTCAAGCAAGCATTAATTTCATCAGCCGGCGTCGATTTGGGAATAACAGGCAGAGTTTGACGAAAATCGCCTGACAGTATTAACAGCACACCTCCCATTATGTTATTATTGTTGCATAAACCTTGAAGTGTTGTATTGAGCGCTTCTAGAGATTTTTTATGGGCGATTGTACTTTCGTCCCATACAATGGCTTTGCACTGTTTCAATAATCGTCCAGGCGCTGATGATTTTGAGATGTCACATACCGGAAATTCGCAGTCAGCTACATTTAATGGTAATTTTAAACCAGAATGTGCTGTCCGTCCACCATCCATATGAGTAGCCGCTATCCCCGATGACACCAGGGCGAGAACGATATCTTTATTTGCACGGATTTCAGCTAGAATTAAATTGATTAGAAATGTTTTTCCGGTGCCACCAGGTGCATCTATAAATATTATGCCACCTTGCTGTTTTCTATAATAGTCCATTATTATATCATATGCTTGTTTTTGACTCTGAATTAATAGGGATTTGTTGTGTTGGATGTAATGTTTCAATTCTTCTATATTATAATTTGTTTCTCTTAAAAATTCACTATTCATAGCATCTAAATGACTTCGTTGAGGAGATTGAACACCTAGTTGTTCTAATGTTTGGTTAGATATTGCTAAACATTTGTCTTCTATCAATATCAAAGCTTTGTTAAAAATTTCTTCATTAAAAGTTATTTCTAAGTCCGGATTTTGTCGTCGTAGTTCAGCCAAAATGTCATCGCTCATATTATATTCTCGATATTTTAGCCATAGTCGATTTGGATTAGAAGGGTTACATGTAGTTATTATAATTGCAAATAGCTCACGAATTTAAGTCGCTGTTGCTGTTTGGGCTGCTTCGTTCATAGCTAACTCCCAATGATTATAGTTTTTTAATAGACCTAGTCTTTGATATGCCTCACGATATGTTTCACAAATGAAACCATTGACACTTCTGAGGTCTTCAAAACACGTTGGGCCACGAATATTGTGTAGTAATAAACGCAGATAAAAACATTCTGCGTTTTTTGGGTGCACTGTAATGACTCGTCCTATTGCGTTACTTTTAAATATTCCATCATGTCCCTCTACTGGTATTCCACGTTTTCGAGGATTAAATTCTTTACTTGTTGCATTCCACGTATAATAATATGGTACCTCTGAATAAAATAAAGTCTTAGCAAATGAATCTTTCTGGCATAATTCAAAAAATGCTGTTAAAGTTGTTCTTGCTGGTGGTTCTGTCGCAACTTTCTGTGCTGTTTCTGTGTAAAAAACACACGTTGTCCATTTTCTAAGTGCACGGATAAATGGAGAACTGGCGGATCTCGATCGTGAATTGGGAAACTTAAAATTCGCCAAACCGCTTCATTAGTATTAATGTAACGACCCATTTGATATTGTACTATTTCATCATGCTGATTTTCATTGGTCACCGTAAAAACAGCCATATCACTGCCTTTGTTAATGTACTTGCATACATATTTAATTGATTTGACAGAACTGCAGTATTCGACATTGATATGGGCATTAAACATTTTGGATAAAAGTGGATTGTATGGAACTACCCATTGATTGTTAATTAGAATTTCTTGATTGCCTCGTATTTTAATTTTAGCTGTAAACCCACCTTGTTCTGGTGATCGACGCCTGTATTTCGGATATCCATCTTCACCCGTAATTGTTTCATTCAAAAATGGCTTTGGATAACGTTTTGTACATGTTTCATCTTTCATACACGGAGAACTTTTATTTAGTACAATAAATCATACATCCAGCAGATAACAGCACCACACGGGCCTAAAATTCAAATTAGTATACGTAATTTTGCGAAATTTATTGGCACTTTAACTTCAGCATGCCCAGGAGTAGCATACAGCTGGCCACGTACTAAATACTTTGAGAGAGAAAAGTTTTTAGCTTTGCAAAAATATAATAATAATTTTGATTCGATTATGTCACTAAAGCCTTATTTATACGATGATTTGAGTTGGTGGTGCGATATTGAATCCAAAGCTTTTAATAGTATAAATAGAAGTTTGTATGAGTTGGAAATCTTCACAGATTCTTCACTTACGGGCTGGGGAGCCTCGTGCAACGGGGTCATAGCTAGAGGTCATTGGTCAGCGGATGAGGCTCAGAATCATATTAATTACCTCGAATTATTAGCTGCATTTTTGGGTTTGAAATCGTTCTGTAAAGATTATTTTGATATAAATGTATTACTTAGAGTAGATAATACTACTGCTATATCTTATATAAATAGAATGGGAGGAATTCAATACCCCCACCTAAATGAAATCACCAGAGGTATATGGCAGTGGTGCGAAAGACAACGTATTTACATTTTTGCTTCATATATTAAATCACGCGATAACACAGACGCTGACCAAGCTTCTAGGTACACTAATATCGATACGGAATGGGAATTAAACGAAAATAACTTTCAACAGATAATACTTGATTTCGGTCAACCTAATATAGATTTATTCGCTTCGCGTTTAAATAATAAATGTCGAAAATATGTTTCATGGAAACAAGACCCAGGTGCCTTTGAGATTGACGCTTTTACTATTTCATGGCGCGATTACTTTTTCTACGCTTTCCCGCCATTTGCACTAATTCTTAAGAGCCTTAGAAAAATTGTTGAGGAGGAAGCGACCGGTATAGTGGTCGTCCCGTACTGGCCGTCACGGCCGTGGTACCCACTATTTCGGTCGCTACTCAAATCTGACGTCATTTATTTTAAACCTAATAGAAATCTTCTACTATCCCCTTCCAGAAAGTGCCACCCGCTGTGGCCCAGTCTTACCCTGGCGTGTGCGGTATTGTGCGGCAAGCCTACTTGAAGCGCGGAATACCGAAGGAGTCCATTGAAATAATGTTAAAATCGTTATCGAAAGGTACAATTAATCAGTATAATGTAGGATTAAAACAATGGTTTAATTTTTGCCAAATTAATAATATCGATTTATACGATGGATCAGTTGCCGATATACTACGGTTTCTGACTGAAAAATTTAATGAGAATGCAAGCTATGGCACGTTAAATTGTTACAGGTCTAGTTTGTCTCTAATCATTGGCAAATCACGTTGCAATGATGATTGTGTATTAAGATTCTTTAAGGGAGTTTTTAGGAGTAAGCCTAGTTTTCCGAAATATTGTTCTATATGGAATCCTAATTTAGTCTTGGAATATTTGTCTAAATTTTATCCGTATGATTCAATCACAACAGAAATTTTATCAAAAAAGATGGTAACTCTCATGGCGTTGTCCACAGGACAACGGGTGCAGACGTTGTCACTGATTAGAATATCAGACGTCAATTCTGATGATTCGCGCATTGTTATTGCTATTAATGATTTAATTAAGACTTCAGTGCCAAATAGGCATAATCCAAGACTAATTATTCCGTTTTTTAAAGACAAGCCCTCTATTTGTCCTGCACTCGCTGTGCTATCATACTTAGAAAGAACTAGTGATTTCCGAAATCTTAAAAACACAGATAAATTAATTCTTACCTTCAAGAAGCCGGTCCACAGCGCGAGTTCCCAGACCATAAGCCGCTGGATTAAGCAAACCCTGAGCAGTAGCGGCGTGGACGTGAACGTATTCACGGCGCACAGCACGCGCCACGCCGCTACCTCCTCCGCCGGCAGGGCCGGCGTGTCATTAGATTTGATTAAGAAAACGGCAGGATGGTCGGGAAACTCGCTTTGTTTTGCGCGCTTTTATAATCAACCCCTAATTAATACAGAAAATGATAACGCTTTTGCTCAAGCTGTATTAGATAATAATTAAAAGACTGATTATGTAATATTATAATAATAATTAAATAATCTCAAATTGTAGTCATTACTTTCTTAGAAATGTTTCATTTACAATATATATTAAATACATAAATGTTATGATTGTAATGACTGTTTTATTCTGCAACAAACGCTGAACATCTACATGGTTATTATGAAGTCTCTCAGATGCAGCATCGAAATAAAATTTATGGTTAAACGAACTTACCTGAAGTGAAGTTCTACCAAAATTTTGTGAGATGCTGCATCTGAGAGACTTCACTCCCTCCCAAACCCTAGCACGCAGCAAGCAGGTGACGCATGCTGAGCAAGGACCCCAAGGTGCAGAATAAAAGCCTCGACTAATCCTCTAAATTGAATGAAACCAAGCGGGAGTTCGGGAGCGGTCGAGCCGTGAGTGAATGAACATGTACTTTTTAGATCTTTTTAAATACTTATCTAAAAATCGTGTGGCGATGTTGTAGGTCGTAAAACGGACTACATGGTTATTATGAAGTCTCTCAGATGCAGCATCTCACAAAATTTTGGTAGAACTTCACTTCAGGTAAGTTCGTTTAACCATAAATATTATAGATTCCTATCGTAGATATTAAGACTTATTCGACCATTAAACTTACGGTGGATATAGAGTACATCTTATAGACTAATAATTAGCAAATCGAAATAGTGTAAAGAAAGAATTTAGTAAATATAAAATTTTTCATTTTATTTATATAATTGTCTATACATCATATCATTCATACACAGATTACATAAAACGTTATACACTAATACTATTACATATTTACATTTGTTATTTTAGTTTTATTTTTTGTTTTAAATTTATCTTTATAATATTTGCTTGTACACTACATTTATGGTTCTGTTGTTTGGACTGTAAATAAACAAATGTTGAGGTGATCCAACTCGTGAGCATGCGACATATAGTTGGCCATGTGCAAAGCATGGTTCCTTCAAGTCAACGCCACAGTACTGAAATGTTTGACCTTGTGCTTTATTCACTGTCATACTGTAAGCCAACTTTACCGGGAATTGTAATCGTTTAAAAGTAAAGGGCAATCCATTTGATATCAAAGGTATCCGTGGTATATTTACTGTCTGTCCTTTCTCTTTACCAGTCATTATACTGGCTTCGATAATGTTATTGTGTAATTGTTTGATACAAAGTCTCGTACCATTACACAGTTTCGGCGAGTTCAGATTTCGTAGTAAAATAAATGGTGAACCAATTTTTAATTTAAGGCAGTGTAATGGCATTCCTGGAACATTTAATGAATTCAAAAATTCAGTAGGAAAATTAACGCTTTCTACCTCATCAGTCATTATATCGATTGACGTGTAAATTTTCTCTTCTCCCGGAATCATTCCCTGGATGATGTTGTTGATGTCGTTGACAATGTCGTTCTTTGTGGCTAGAATAATTCGTTCACGTAACCATTTGAATGAGTATAATTTTCAGCAATATTTGGATATACTTCATTTATTACTTTTTCAGGTGTTTCAACGACATTACATAACTCCTTAGTTAATACTATTTGACCAGTATTTTCGTCTACTGGATAGTTGCCTTCTCCTATTTGCAATAGTTTTTCAGAGAATTCCTGTGCCTTTTTATCTCCTGACATTTGCGCTCTCATGTTTGTTGTTAACTTAATAATTTTCATGTGGTCCCATATGAACGATTTCTTCAAGCAAGCATTAATTTCATCAGCCGGCGTCGATTTGGGAATAACAGGCAGAGTTTGACGAAAATCGCCTGACAGTATTAACAGCACACCTCCCATTATGTTATTATTGTTGCATAAACCTTGAAGTGTTGTATTGAGCGCTTCTAGAGATTTTTTATGGGCGATTGTACTTTCGTCCCATACAATGGCTTTGCACTGTTTCAATAATCGTCCAGGCGCTGATGATTTTGAGATGTCACATATCGGAAATTCGCAGTCAGCTACATTTAATGGTAATTTTAAACCAGAATGTGCTGTCCGTCCACCATCCATATGAGTAGCCGCTATCCCCGATGACACCAGGGCGAGAACGATATCTTTATTTGCACGGATTTCAGCTAGAATTAAATTGATTAGAAATGTTTTTCCGGTGCCACCAGGTGCATCTATAAATATTATGCCACCTTGCTGTTTTCTATAATAGTCCATTATTATATCATATGCTTGTTTTTGACTCTGAATTAATAGGGATTTGTTGTGTTGGATGTAATGTTTCAATTCTTCTATATTATAATTTGTTTCTCTTAAAAATTCACTATTCATAGCATCTAAATGACTTCGTTGAGGAGATTGAACACCTAGTTGTTCTAATGTTTGGTTAGATATTGCTAAACATTTGTCTTCTATCAATATCAAAGCTTTGTTAAAAATTTCTTCATTAAAAGTTATTTCTAAGTCCGGATTTTGTCGTCGTAGTTCAGCCAAAATGTCATCGCTCATATTATATTCTCGATATTTTAGCCATAGTCGATTTGGATTAGAAGGGTTACATGTAGTTATTATAATTGCAAATAGCTCACGAATTTAAGTCGCTGTTGCTGTTTGGGCTGCTTCGTTCATAGCTAACTCCCAATGATTATAGTTTTTTAATAGACCTAGTCTTTGATATGCCTCACGATATGTTTCACAAATGAAACCATTGACACTTCTGAGGTCTTCAAAACACGTTGGGCCACGAATATTGTGTAGTAATAAACGCAGATAAAAACATTCTGCGTTTTTTGGGTGCACTGTAATGACTCGTCCTATTGCGTTACTTTTAAATATTCCATCATGTCCCTCTACTGGTATTCCACGTTTTCGAGGATTAAATTCTTTACTTGTTGCATTCCACGTATAATAATATGGTACCTCTGAATAAAATAAAGTCTTAGCAAATGAATCTTTCTGGCATAATTCAAAAAATGCTGTTAAAGTTGTTCTTGCTGGTGGTTCTGTCGCAACTTTCTGTGCTGTTTCTGTGTAAAAAACACACGTTGTCCATTTTCTAAGTGCACGGATAAATGGAGAACTGGCGGATCTCGATCGTGAATTGGGAAACTTAAAATTCGCCAAACCGCTTCATTAGTATTAATGTAACGACCCATTTGATATTGTACTATTTCATCATGCTGATTTTCATTGGTCACCGTAAAAACAGCCATATCACTGCCTTTGTTAATGTACTTGCATACATATTTAATTGATTTGACAGAACTGCAGTATTCGACATTGATATGGGCATTAAACATTTTGGATAAAAGTGGATTGTATGGAACTACCCATTGATTGTTAATTAGAATTTCTTGATTGCCTCGTATTTTAATTTTAGCTGTAAACCCACCTTGTTCTGGTGATCGACGCCTGTATTTCGGATATCCATCTTCACCCGTAATTGTTTCATTCAAAAATGGCTTTGGATAACGTTTTGTACATGTTTCATCTTTCATACACGGAGAACTTTTATTTAGTACAATAAATCATACATCCAGCAGATAACAGCACCACACGGGCCATGAATCATATTTCTCACGATTATATTATATATTATACAGGTCAGGATCTTCGTCCGGGTTTGGAAATTCAGCCTTGATAATATTATCTATTTGATCCGGATGTATTTTATTTTGAAGCCAAATTAAGTTGTGAGAATGTGGCAGTCCTCGTTTCTGCCATTCGATTGAATACATCCAGCAGATAACAGCACCAAATATTTGATTTTTTACGATGGCATCAATAAACTTAATTTGTTTTTGGCGAAAAACTCGGGCAACAATATCATGTCGATCGCTAGCCGTTTGCTTATATTGTAATTCATCTTTGATTTCCACCCATGAAGAATTACATGTAAATGTCATCGTCACGTTGTCCATTTTCTAAGTGCACGGATAAATGGAGAACTGGCGGATCTCGATCGTGAATTGGGAAACTTAAAATTCGCCAAACCGCTTCATTAGTATTAATGTAACGACCCATTTGATATTGTACTATTTCATTATGCTGATTTTCATTGGTCACCGTAAAAACAGCCATATCACTGCCTTTGTTAATATACTTGCATACATATTTAATTGATTTGACAGAACTGCAGTATTCGACGTTGATATGGGCATTAAACATTTTGGATAAAAGTGGATTGTATGGAACTACCCATTGATTGTTAATTAGAATTTCTTGATTGCCTCGTATTTTAATTTTAGCTGTAAACCCACCTTGTTCTGGTGATCGACGCCTGTATTTCGGATATCCATCTTCACCCGTAATTGTTTTATTCAAAAATGGCTTTGGATAACGTTTTGTACATGTTTCATCTTTCATACACGGAGAACTTTTATTTAGTACACCACACGGGCCATGAATCATATTTCTCACGATTATATTATACAGGTCAGGATCTTCGTCCGGGTTTGGAAATTCAGCCTTGATAATATTATCTATTTGATCCGGATGTATTTTATTTTGAAGCCAAATTAAGTTGTGAGAATGTGGCAGTCCTCGTTTCTGCCATTCGATTGAATACATCCAGCAGATAACAGCACCAAATATTTGATTTTTTACGATGGCATCAATAAACTTAATTTGTTTTTGGCGAAAAACTCGGGCAACAATATCATGTCGATCGCTGGCCGTTTGCTTATATTATTGTAATTCATCTTTGATTTCCACCCATGAAGAATTACATGTAAATGTTATGAATAAATCTGGTCGGCCGTGTTTTCTGACATAAGTTATCGCATCTTGGGCATATTCATGCATGTAACGTGGACTTCCAGTAAACGTAGAAGGCAAGATGACCAATTTTCCCATGTTATCAACGTTTCCATCATTTATCATAGCATCTCTCAAATGAATGTATTCATCAGAACGCAACTTTCGTTGATTGTGGCGAATAAATTTTAATCTTTCTGTCTCTATTTTAGCATACATATCCACGATAAACTGCTGAAATAACTGACGACAATTTAAAATATGGTTATATTCATTATTTCTAGTCATAATTCGATAAGCATAAAATTGCATAGCTGACACTTTTTTATTAGTTTCTACACCTGTAGCCGGATTGATCTATTGAATGTTAAAGTGATAACCATCTTCACCTTGCCAAAAAATTAACGGGTATTGTAGTGCATCATAACTGCGATGTGTTTCAGCAATACGTTGCAATTGATTACTTCTACGTTGAATAAAAATATCACGATGGCTATATTCATTATCAACAATTACTACAGCAACTTCTTCCGTTTGAGGAGCATTAAACCTTCGTTCATGTTGACCGGCTGGTCTTTTATCCGCTCGAATGACGATCTTGTAATTGTCTGCAACCATTTTATCTAATGAAGTTTTAAATACATTGATTAGTTGATTATTATCGTGAAGTAGACACTGTAATTTTTGAATGATGTCTCGTTGTAGTCCCTGAATATGAGAACAACGTTGATCTATTTCAAGCTCTTCGTTACCAATAAAATATACTTGAAGAAACTTTGGAGTTCCATCTGACATCGGCATCAGAGATCCTATCCGATGGTAAATTTGGCCTTGAACCTTGAAAACTGAACTGAAATTTTCTTCGTGACATATTAAAGTCGCTCCAAATGAAGTCATTTGAAAACAACAGTTATATCGTCGTATATTTTGTAGAAAATGAATGGAATCTGGTGTTTCTCCTTTCATATATGCGAGTAATTCTGGTGGCGGTGTATTCAATGGTAGTAAATTTACTTTACCACTTGAGCAACACATACCGGGAGTTTCTCCTGGAAATTTGCGTGCATTACAATACTTGCATATCGTATCCATTTTTCCAATAATTATATTCGGATGTTCACTATATTGCTTTTTACAATCATAATGGAACGCCTGAAGTTCTAAGCTTTGTCATAATCGATTTCGAATTGCTTGTACTCGGGACTGGGTTTCTTCGTTAGTGCGAACTCTTACTTCGGCGGTTTGATTTTCTCTGAGTTTCTTTATACGTTCACGATTATTCGAAAGTCGTTTTTCCGTTTGTTCTTCTGTTTCATTTTGACGTGCTTCTTTCATTTTTTTTGCTCTCACTTGAGGTTTTGTAAATACTTTTTTACGCTTTGGCATTGTGTATATGTAATGTAATAAAATTACACAAAGTCGATCTCTCGCTTATAACGATGATAACACTAACAAACTCACTAAATTTTGGTATATAAATAATCGAACATGAAAATTTCTACATTCGGAACACTCTAGAACCATTCAAAAGTTTGTTCTGTTTTATTTGTCAAAATCACGTGAATCGTTTTAAGTACTGGTCACTTTTAATTCTCACTGATCTTCACTCGACTGCAGACACGATTAAACTAACGAAAAGCTACTGATTTCGGGTTTATATACTGTCAGATATAGAAATTTCTAGATTTGGAAGACTCTAGAACCGCTATCCCCAACCCGCGGCCCGTGGGCCGCATGCGGCCCGCCGGGCCTTTATCTGCGGCCCGCGTGAAATCTGTAACTTAAAAATCAGCCAAGGAAAAGCCATTTTAGGAAAAAAAATAGACAAAAATTGTATTTTTTATGAAAACCCCTTTTATATTAATTTTTATGTTGAATTATATATTGGAGTAGAATTCAATTTAGTATCTTGTGAATATTTAAAGTATTGCCATCGACTAAAGAAAGGACAAAAAATCGCGTTTTGTTGTCATAAAAAGGGCTTCTCCTTATATTATTTGTTTTATCTTGTTTTTTAGATATGATATTATGTTGTTATAGCGGCATCAGAATTAAGACTTATGAAAATATCAGCTTTCTAGCTAAAGTGGTTCTTGAAATACAGCCTACGATGTAATAAGGATAGCATGCAGCGACAAACCAGCTCTAGATAAAGTTGTGAAAAAGCGTTCACAATTCCAAAAATCTCACTGAATGAACATAATTATTATAATACATATATTTTAGTTTGTGTCGTTATCTCATCTTAAATGTTTAGTTTCACTCTTTTAACTACCTACCTTGTATTTTTCTATTATTAAATCGTTAAATTTAAACACCGTATTTTTTGTCCCTAAAAATTTTGGTTGCGGCCCGCGACACCAGGAGTACAACGGGTTTGTGGCCCGCGTAAAAAAAAGGTTGGGGACCACTGCTCTAGAACCTTCCAAAAGTTTATTCTATTTTTAGAACTTTCCTAAAGTTCTAATGAGTTAGAAAAGGACAGATTATTAATTTCAGTACTTTCTAAATCATTCTAGAAAATATTAGAACTTTCCGGAACATTCTATATCATCTACATTCAGTTTTATACATTTTGGAACGTTCTAGATCATTCGAGAAAATATTAGAATTTTCCAGAACATTCTATATCAACTACATTCAGTTTTATACATTTTGGAACGTTCTAGATCATTCTAGAAAATATAAGAACTTTCCAGAACATTCTATATCATCTACATTCCGTTTTGCACATTTTGTAACGTTTTAGATCATTCTAGAAAATATTAGAACTTTCCAGAACATTCTATATCAACTACATTCCGTTTTGCACATTTTGGAACGTTCTAGATCATTCTAGAAAATATTAGAACTTTCCAGAACATTATATATCAACTACATTCAGTTTTATACATTTTGGAACGTTCTAGATCATTCTAGAAAATATGAGAACTTTCCAGAACATTCTATATCAACTAGATTCAGTTTTATACATTTTGGAACGTTCTAGATCATTCTAGAAAATATTAGAACTTTCCAGAACATTCTATATCATCTACATTCCGTTTTGCACATTTTGGAACGTTCTAGATCATTCTAGAAAATATTAGAACTTTCCAGAACATTCTATATCAAATACATTCAGTTTTATACATTTTGGAACGTTCTAGATCATTCTAGAAAATATGAGAACTTTCCAGAACATTCTTTATCAACTACATTTATTTTTATACATTTTGGAACGTTCTAGAACATTCCAGAAAATATTAGAACTTTCCAGAATATTGTTTATCAACTACATTCCGTTTTGCACATTTTGGAACATTCTAGATCATTCTAGAAAATATCAGAACTTTCCAGAATATTCTATATCAACTACATTCAGTTTTACACATTTTGGAACGATCTAGATTATTTTAGAAAATATTAGAACTTTCCAGATGTTTTTAGAACTTTCTAGAACATTCCAGATCGATTGAAACATTTACACACATTCTGGACTTTTCTAGATCATTCCACAAATTTTCAGAACTTTTCTAAAGTTCTCATGTGTTAAAGAAGGACAGATATATATTTTTCACATTTTCGCCACCCACAACCACCCACTTCCACCCACCGCGCCCAAACTCCCTTACTTTTTTCTAGGACCCAAGGGGTGTCTACCACCACAATGGGGTGTTGATTGGAATTGGTGGTGATATAGAAAACCGGTCACATACATTTTCACCCAAGCATTTTATAATATATATTAAGATTAGATTAGATTAGATAGATTAGATTAGATTAGATTATACACATTTTTAATACATCCATGGACTATGACCCAGGAACACAAAACTGTTTGTTCCGCAACCTCCGGCTTTAGCACAAACGCGCTAACCACTGAGCCACAGAGGTCGTCTATTGTTGATTATTAAGTTATTATTATGATTATTATATTGTTATTAATATTTTAATCATAATATAAAAAAATTACAATTTATAAGATTTCTAAGTTTTTGAAGAGCCACAAAAAAATTTCTTGCCATAAATAAATTCTAGCATAAGTAAATACAGTTTTTTTTAATTAAAAAACTAAGATTTTAAATAAAAAACTAAATATTTTTATAAGTAAAGGGGCTAATATATTTCGGCCTGAACTCATTACACCAACCTAGGCACTGATACTAATACCAGGGTCCAGGGATGGCTAACCTTTACGTAATACGTAAAGGTTTACGTTTTAGGGTTCCTCAAGTAGGTACTTGAGGAACCCTTATCGTTTTGCTTCGTCTACTCTAGGAGCCCGCGTAAGTACAGTAACCCACGGGAACCTTATATGTCTCGCGATAAAAAGTAGCGTATGTCCTTCCCCATGGTCTACTTTATATCTGTGCCAAATGTCGTGATAATCGATTTAGTAGTTTTTACGTGAAACTCTAAATAAAGTATCCCACGGGAACCATACATTTCCCCGCGATAAAAAGTGGCCTATGTCCTTTCTCAGGCTCTAGAATATCTGTGTACCAAATTTCATTTAAATCGGTTCAGTAGTTTTGGCGTGAAAGATGGACAAACAGACAGACACATTCCCATTTATAATATTAGTATGGATACAGTCGTATAACCGCCTCCTTTTTTTGGAAGTCGGTCAAAAGAGTTTTCTAGTCTATTTTATTTACTACAACATATTCTGTTATCAGTAACATGAGCAAAACGAATGCAGGTTATTTATTTGC
Source organism: Glaucopsyche alexis (assembly GCA_905404095.1). Classification (NCBI taxonomy): domain Eukaryota; kingdom Metazoa; phylum Arthropoda; class Insecta; order Lepidoptera; family Lycaenidae; genus Glaucopsyche; species Glaucopsyche alexis. The sequence goes on from FR990062.1 coordinate 5,926,322, forward strand.
GATTTATTCAATTATACGGTGCAGTGAACTACCTATTTAATTTTTAAATCTTGCCTCATGTAGTATGTATTTCAGGATATTCCATTAGACGCTGCAATCCTTGATCCGTTTTGATTCCGAATTTAATTCAGTTTCTCTTAAGACTAGGGTACAGTTCAGCAAATATTATTATTTCTAACCAAAAATTAAACCGACTTCCAAAGTAAAAATACACAAAAAAGTATGAAATAAAACTTATTTTCTAAATAAGTCCCCTTTTAAATTCGGCTAAAATTTTAACTGTTTCTCCACATCATCATCCTATTTTTAATAACAATGCGAGCGAGCGAGGAATTTTTTTGTCTATTTTACAGGTTAAACTTTACACCTCGAAAGACTGTATGTGCACTTGGGAAAAACAGAAAAAATCAACAGCCTAAAAAACTTCGGTACAAAATAATATAGTACCTACATAATACCTATGTTGTTTATTGCATCTGTAGACCAGTGCCGATAGGTTTTAAAACAAAATAAATTTATAGTAGGATGAAACCCATTGGAAAAGGAAGAGAATATAACAAAAATAAAAGGAAAAATAATTTACGGGCGATTTGAGTTCGGGAAGTGAAGGGGGTGAGTTTTTAAGGGTAGAAAACGGTTTATCTCGATTTCTGGCAAACCTACAGATCCTATCGAAAAAGTCCAATGGCAAAGTTGTAGAGAAAAAAAAGATCTACAACTTTTGTATTTTCACTCTTTTCACATAACCTCAAAATTTATGTGAAAAATTCAAATAACCAAGTTTTTGGTTTTTTATTTTTATCTTGTACAAAAACAAAAAAATTTTCACGAAATTTAGTAAAAACTTACCTTTTGATGTCCTAAATACACTGTAATTTTTTTGATTTAAAATATTTATTTTTTCACCTTATTTTGTCGTAATATCGAAAAATTAACCCTAATTTTCAATCGAAAATTCTCCCGTCAAAATATCAGCTTTTTTTTAAAGTTGGTGGGCTTCTTGTTTGTTGAAATCTATTCTTTCTGATTATGTAAAAAAATACATACATTACCTTAGTAAATGTTCTCAGAAAATGCAAAGAAAAGAATAGGTAGTAAGGCCTAGCCCCAATAAGACATCTACAATATTTTGAGTAAGTTGTCGAATCTTCTTTAAATTATGCGCATACATGTCTATTTATTGCTATTTTAAGATGACTTGTATACTTGAGTGACCTACGGATAATTTTAACCCATCAAAAGGTATTTCATATACAAGATGGAAAGGGGCTAGGCGATCTGAGCCTTACTACTTGCTCTTTTCTTTACATTTTCTGAGAACATTTACTATGGTAATGTATACATTTTTTTACATTATCAGAAAGAATAGAATTCAATAAACAAGAAGCCCACCAATTTTTTAAAAAAAGCTGATATTTTGACGGGAGAATTTTCGATTGAAAATTAGGGTTAATTTTTCGATATTAAGACAAAATAAGGTGAAAAAATAAATATTTTAAAACACAAAAATTACAGTGTATTTAGGACATAAAAAGGTAAGCTTTCACTAAATTTCGTGAATTTTTATTTGTTTTTGTACAAGATAAAAATTAACAACCAAAAACTTGGTTATTTGAATTTTTCACATAAATTTTGAGGTTATGTGAAAAGAGTGTAAATACAAAAGTTGTAGATCTTTTTATTCTCTACAACTTTGCCATTTGACTTTTTTCCATAGAACTTGTAGTTTTTCCGGAAATCGAGATAAACCGTTTTCTACCCTTAAAAACTCACCCTCCCTCACTTCCCGACCTCAAATCGCCCGTAAATTATTTTTCCTTTTATTTTTGTTACATTCTCTTCCTTTTCCAATGGGTTTCATCCTACTATAAATTTATTTTGTTTTTGACCATTTTCAGAGGTAAAAGCACTAGTCTACTGAATTCGCGCCTCAATTGAGGTGCGAGGCCACTGGCTGCGGGGAAAAGTGATTTTCACTTCAACCAGCCAGCCGAAGTGGCTGTGAGATAGAATGGTGTCTTATCTTCATTCAGCGATTCAAAACGATTTTCAAACTTTTTCTATACTTATATAATAAAGAGGAAAGGTTTGTTTGTTTGCATCGAATAGGCTCCGAAACTACTGGACCGATTTTGATGAAATTTGGCACAGAATAAAATAGACCACGGGGAAGGACATAGGCTATTATCGCGGCAAAATGTACGGCTACTGCGGGATTTCCTTTTGTCGCGCACGAAGTCGCGCGCAACATCTAGTTTTTAATAAAATAAACAATATTTGCGTATAGTAAAGTAAATATGTACTAAAGAGCCACAGCTAAACAATCAAAGAGCTGCATGTGGCTCGCGAGCCGCAGGTTGCCGACTCCTGGTATAGTACGATCCTAATAATTCATATCTATACTTTTATGTTATTATAACCAAAAGGAAAAGTGTGTTTGTTTGCATTAAATAGACTCCGAAACTACTGGACCGATTTTGATGAAATTTGGTACAGATGTAGAGTAGACCACGGAGAAGGACATAGGCTACTTTTTATCGCGAAAAAATGTACGGTTTCTGCGAAATTACCTTTTGCGCGCACGAAGGTACGGGAAACATCTAGTATCTAATATCTTAGATCATTACTTATCAATATTATACTAGGTACTATGATTATGCATTGTGTTATTTATAGAGTTCATGGATTTCCCAGCGCTTCTAAGTTCTAACTTCTAGTAAATGTGTTTGCTTGTTTATTTAATAAAGCAAATTGTTTAATAACAGCATAGCAAAGATCGTCTTTACTATGATAAGAATACTACAGGTCTCTATGTGAACTTTTGTGCTAGGGTCCTCTAAGCAGCACCCATTGCACCTTTAGCGGCTTTCAGACTACGCTATCCATAGACTGTGACGCTATATTATAATAGCATATAGTCAACGGCGGATCCAGGGGGGGGGTCATGGGGTCATGACCCCCCCCCCTGAGCTGGTTCCAGGACTTAGGTGGACCACTAATTGAACATAATGATTTTATTTATATACTTTGTCACCATGCAGATTTTATGTAACTACCTTCAATATTTAATTAATTTAATATAATATAATAACTTTGTATGATGGCAAACGTTTCTAGGAATGAACGCATCGAAAATTTAAAATTTAAATCGTGGCTAAGATCTTCAATGGTTAAAGATCGCCTAACCGGACTGGCATTTCTCCACGTTATTAAACGTACCCATTGACTTTTTCGGAGTTTTGCGTCATATAGTGCGATTCAAATGAGAATAGGATCGAGTCGGCGCCATATAGTTTCGAATTTAGACTGTTATGGTAGTTAAATTTATGTTATGATAATTGATTACTATTTAACGTTTTTATTTTAATTCGATGCAAGCCTATAATATTTATATGCACATAAGTTTTTCTGAAAATGTTTAAGTGGGCCGAAATGGGCCGGCTAGTCCATGTGAATGACCCATATACAGAGGCGTATATAGAAATTTTGCGACACAGGCCAATTAACATATTTTGCCGCCCCATTATCCCTATCTGAAAGATGATTTTTTAAAGTTATTTAAAAAAAAAATCAACAGCTTAAAACAGAACTTTAATACTAACTTGTTCTATACAAGTATGTTGTATGTGTTTGTGTTAAATTCGTTCAAACTGAGAGAGCGAGCGAATGTTTTTTACGCTTTAACCTGTTAAAATTTTAGCCCTGAAAGAACATTGTACTTTAGAAAAAAAACAATAAAATCAATAGACTAAAACAGGGATCGCGAACCTATGGCACGCGTGCCATCGAATCCTCGAACGTATAGCATGCGTGATGCGACACAATATTTTGGGCACGTCACTTATCCTAAAATTTTGTAATAATGTACTACGAAAAAAGTGTGAAATAGGTATTATATGACAAACCGGTATAGGTATTATATGGCATAATAAGTTATTTGTCATTTAATTTACAACATCAGAAATTACACAAATTTTACTTTGATTTAAATTACAAAATGATACTATTTTTAGTCTTTTAAAGTGTAAAATTTGAGTATATTTAACCTATTTAATATGAAAAAAAAATTGGCTTGCTCGCTTCGCTCGCTCGCGTTTAACATAAATAACATATTATTATATTATTTAGTAGCGATATTCTGTTTTAGCCGGTTCATTTTATGATATTTTCCGAAGTTCATCGTTATTCAGTGTTTAAGTTTAACGATTGAATAGATTTTAACCTATAGAATGGGAAAAAAATTATGCTCGCTCGCTTCGCTCACTCGTGTTTGGCTTATACAGACATATTACTATAAAATTTAGTACCGACGTTCAGTTTTAGGCTTTTGATATTTGTATTTTTCGATTTACAGAGTTTTTCAGGGTAACAGTCTTTGAGGGTTTAAAATTTGAGCAGATTTAACCTATTAAATAGGAAAAAAATTTTGCTCGCTCGCTTCGCTCGCTCGCGTTAACATAAAGAACATATTATATTATTAGGTAGCGATGTTCTGTTTTAGCCTGTTCATTTTATGATATTTTTCCGAAGTTCACCGTTATTCAGTGTTTAAGGGGAAACCCTGAAAGACTGCTTTAAAACATAAAAAGGTAAAAACAAAAAAAAATGGGCGCACATTATTCTAATGTATAATCCTATTTCCACAGTATTTAGGGTTTAAAGTTTGAACAGATTTAACCTATTAAATAGGAAAAAAAATTGCTCGCTCGCTTCGCTCGCTCGCGGTTAACATAAAGGCCATTATGTATTACGGATGTTCTGTTTTAGCCGGTTGATTTTATGGTATTTTTCCGAAGTTTATATTTTAGTTTAACGTTTGAACAGAGTTGAACGTTTGAACCTGTAAAATAGGAAAATTTGCTCGCTCGCTTCGCTCACTCGTTTTTGGCTTAAAGAACGAATTATAAATTTTGTATTGACGTTTAGTTTTAGACTATAGATGTTTGTATTTTTCCGAAATACACAGTCTTTCAGGGTTTAAAGTTTAAACAGGTAACGAAAAAAATCTAACGTGCCCAGGGCCTCTAATAGGTTAAAGACGGCCCTTATTATTAAATGTACTTTTCTTGAACCCTGTTTATATTTTCTTGAACCCCCCCCCCCCCCCCCCCCCCCCCCCCCCCACCGAAACTAAAACCTGGCTACGCCCATGATGTGACCCCCTCCTGGCGCCAAAGCTGGATCCGCCCTTGCATATAGTATATAGCTTATAGCACAACAATATCGCGCACCATACGCATAAATTCAACTCCGATGGGGCAGTCCAAAGCGTCTTCAAAGATTTTATTGATTCCTGTCCGCATGGTTATTTTTTAGTAAAGGAAATGATATTTATTTATTTATTGTATTTATTATATTCATAATACATAATAGTGCATAAAAAAAAAGAACTAAAAAGAACATTAAAACTAGAAAAACTTAAAAAGCTACAGTAAAAAGAAATATCCCAGGTCGTCCCCACCAGGCAGAGTACCTAGAAGGCTCAAAGAGTTTCCCCGCTGGATTGCGATACTCACTCTTTGGGTCAGATAGGTGCCGGCTCTGGGGTCTCGGGTGGCCTCAATTAGTTTTTTGGAAATCTCTCTAAAAAGTTTGTGCGCACCCGGACCCCATGAACCTAGGGTTTCAACCCCAAACGGTTCAAATATGAGATCCCCACTAAGGTTCTCATATTTGCGCCGCTTGAGGTTCTCCGCCTGATTGGCGGCCGCACCTGCAGTTCTCGAGGTGCCCTGGACATGGGACGGAGCAAGTGTATCGACGCAAGTTGCGTCCCATACAAGAGCCCGTCCCACTCTCCAAGGGACCAGGGTCATACCATCTGGTCTCTTGCCATCGTCGCGCGCCAAGCCAGAGGGTTCCAGCACAGCTGGTATTCCGGCAGTGACAAGAGCCCGACGGATGAGGTCGTTTAGGCAGTGATGTCGGGAGATGCGGCCGGCGCTTCGCTGACAGGACAGACCGTGGTGTCCAAGGCTGTCCACGTTTGCGCCACAAACGCAGCGGTGGGAGACGATGTGGGGAGTGCCAAGACGCAGGGAAGAGGCTAATCGGAAAGCGGTTCGATCCAGCAATGTGCCCGTATTGGGTGACGGCAACGCTTGTAGCCAAAGGCCCGACTCCCACTTCTCCGCAGCTAAGAGGCGAGCCTGCTCCACAGGACTGGAAGACGTATTAAGAAGATTATTCCGTACCAGTCTGCAGAGTGGCTCGTCCCAGAGCCTTTGGGAAAAAGCGTTGTCAGGCAATTCGCTACAAGCACTAGTTGCGCTCCAGGCATCCTTGGCCTCGTCCAGAAAGGGAACTATAATGGAGTAGGATTGGTGTTCTAGTATTCTAAAGATAAGTCTATGGTTGGCGTGGACTGAGGACAAGAAGGCCGGGAGTGATATGTCGGAAGGTTTTCGAACACCCAGGCCACCGAACCTTACTGGAAGCGTTGCCTGAGTCCATGAGCGATCATCAAAATTTATATTCAAAATCGTCGAGAGCGTATGTCTTAAGGTATCATCCAACTGTTTGAGAAGTTGACGGAACTTCCACAGTTGACAACACCGCAAGACATACGTAAATTTTGGTACGAAAATGCAATAACGGATTAGGGTGAAGGCCATGTGACAGTTGATTTGCAGGAGGCGGTCTAAAGTTTCACTAAAATTTTGTAATTTATTATTTATGAATTCTGGGAGAGACTCGTCTAAAATAGGTGAGCCCAAAAGGAAGAGCGAATCCTTATCGATGACAGACAGTTGTGGAGCTATTTCTTTAAAGCTGGATATAATCGCGTTTCTATCCCTACAACTGTCTGGCACAAAAAGTTCGCACTTTCCTAGGTTCAGCTCCAGACCTATTTTTTGGAACTCGCTGATCAGAGTCTGGAAGTCGGATAGTACAGTGGGTGCATCGCTTCCAATGGTCCCGTCATCTAAATACCAAACATTAAATTTTGAATTTAGAAGCTCGATGACCGGGTGTATGGCAAGGCTGAAAATTTATTTATTTATTTATTTCAAAGGCACATCTACAACATAAACACTAACAATATAAGTAGGTACTATCAGCAAAGTTGCTGCACGACCAGCCATAAGGCTATATTTGCTTAGCAGCCATCAATCATGACAGATGAGTCGTGTACACGCACACATACTCACGTTTAAAAACTGACTTAAAACTTCAAAAACGTTTGCAATCGATGCGATGATAATTTTATTTTGTGTTTTAATTACCTCGTTCATTCGTATTTGATTTGTGTAAGTATCGTCATAAAATATTTTTTACATTGTGTCTGGATGTAATTTATTGATCGAGGAATGTAATATTTTTAAACGTGGCTGGTCAAGGCTTCTAATGCAAAAAAATTTACGCGGGAGACTCATGCTTCGGCACGAATGGGCTGGATCGACTGGATAAATATAGTGGCGTCACAGAAAACCAGCCTCATTCACCGAGTGAGTGAGGTTACCGAAGGCGGAAGAAGGGGTTGGGGAATTTATGGAACGCACTACCTACTTTGGTGTTGGGTGCCCATGAGCGCCGGTAATCGCTTGCCGTGAGGCGATGCGTCTGCTTGTTTCATGGTCCATCCTACTAATATTATAAATGTGAAAGTTTGTGAGGATGAATGGATAGATTTATAGATGGATGGATGAATGTTTGTTACTCTTTCACGCAAAAACTACTGAACATTTTTTTTATTAAATTTGGTATGGTAAACTTTTGTCCCGGAAAAGTAGATACGGTATTCCCGAAGGATACTCGATAGTATATTTCCGCGGGCGGAGCCGCGGAAGACAGTATTTTCATAAAAATATATTTTTCTAGGTGGGAGTCAAATCCACGACACATCTGCGTTGTAGAAAATGGCGATATGACCACTTAACCACTACACCAGTCGTGCTACATGCAACACTTTATGAAATGAAGGATAGGATTTTAACGCAAAAGGAGCCGTGGGAAAAAAAGTATTTTGAGAATGAATAAAAAACGTTGATTTCGGATATAATAAGATTCATTTATTATTAATTTTATTAGTTAACAAGTATTACATTTTTCTAACAAATAAACTACTGTTGACAAAAAACTTTTGCGAATAATTCAGTATTTTTTAATATTTATTTGAAAACTAACAAGTAAAACCTATTTTAGTGATAAAAATCGAAAAGTTCTTAAAATACACCTTATAATAATAATAATCATTCTTTTATCGTTGTTAATCAGAATATTCTTGATAAACGAACATTAATAGTTGAAAAGTTCAGTATCATCTACCATCTATCGTATACTTTAAACGAGACAATCTTGTACTTATATGTCACCGTAAGTCACATGACTTCCTCCAGCAAGCCGGCATACCCTCCCGTTAATATAACATAACACTCCTGAGCTATCAGCACTCATCTAGCCCCACACATATTCACGACTATCCAACCAGATTCGTTGTTAGCTTTTACATTTTGGGCTCATATCGTGTATTATTCACACGCTATAGATTCTGACGTCCCTCTTGATTTCTCATCGTAAAATATGGCTTGGGAAAAGTCGAAATCCCGGAACTCGCGGGCAGAACGCACTCTAGCTTCTTTTTGTGCCTGTCCTAATACTCAAAGAGAATATAATCACTAGCTAATACTATTTTTTGGCCGGACTTGGTTACTAGTCGATTTATAAACAAATTTCAAATTTGTTTACAAGTTGCCAGGTAACCTTTGTTATTAAATATTATAGGTCGCGCAACGAATTAAGATCTTTCGACAAAAGTAGAGGGAGTATGCGCAGAAGTCAGTTTTTGGGTGTGTTTGGCGGTAGCGGGCTCGGGCGGGGAGGTGTGGATGCGCCGAACGCATGCCGAACGTGGCGGCCGACACGCTATTGGTACATTAGTAATTTAGATTCTTTGCTATTGGTCACATGCGCGAACGATCCCCTCCACTTTCACTGAGCGCTCATAAACCGTTGCGCGACCTATACCAAGTTTCGGTGATTCCACAGCGCATGCGCCAAAAAGTATACCGACGAACACAACCTTACTACTAATCATTTTTACGGTCAAGCACACGACGATGTGTGCGTTAACCAATCACGCTGTTATTTTCTATGTGCTTAAGAATTTTTGAGTACAAGGGAAAATTTTCAAAAGTGATCGACCAGGAACTTTGCTTATGGTACATTACAATAAGACTAATACCCATTTGCACTAAACGTGAGTTAGGCCAGTCCTAGTTAAGATATACTTAAACATAAGAACAGCCTAGCTAAACATTTTGTTTGCACTAACAGATATAACTTACCTAATTATGTCGTAGCTTAGGCATTGCCTAGATAAGTGAATGATTGAACGAATGTAAAGATTGGTTGTTTATGGTTTTATAAACCGGCTAAGTAATGTAGTCCATAGAAAATATTTTGGCCTTCTCTTTACATTGATTCCGTCGTGTGTTAAAAAGTGACAAAAGATAAGACCTTGGTTTATTTTATTTGGTAACGTAGGCTGTCAATTGTCTTGTCATTACAAGACGTCAAACAGATATATATTTTAAACGTGTTTACTGTTGACTAAAATTATACATCGATTGATTTGGAATCGTTATTGATATACCTATTATGTAAAATAAGTTAAAATAAAAAGTAAAAACCGCAAACTTTACGGCGGAGAAAAAAATAAATTTTGTGCGATTGTTGTGCGACGAAGGCCCGTGCATTCTATCGAAAGTAACTTTTCACGATGCCACGAAGAATAAAGAGAAATAATTCTTTTGCACATCCTATATCGCCTAAAGAAGACGATTTCATCGAAATTTTGGAGCAGTTTGGTCGTGATCTTGTTATTCTAGTTCTCGCGTGTCGTTCATTATGAAAATCGACTTCTACAAATTCAAGGAAATTCAATAAATATTAAATCCCCCCTGCCATGGTGATTTTGATCTGACTATTTTAAGCTTTGAATTTTTAAAATCACTGTAATAAAAAATCTGCTAAAAAATATACTTACCTCTTTTTATTGTAATACATCTAAGGCTAGATCTCTGACAATAGTTTATCAATAAAACTATATCAATAGTTACAAATAATCTACAAGACTAGATAAAACACCGACTTATGTGTTGCCTACGCTTACGCACTTCCTAATCGGGCTCATAAAGTTAAGAATATCCTAAGTGGACTTAGGAATGGCCTAAGGTTAGTGCAATAGTATTTTTTGCTAGGAGCAGCCTAAACAAGTTAGGAAAGAACTTAGGCGATCCTTAAGTTTAGTGCAAATGGGCATAAGTGTTGTGTTTACGTCAATTACAGATATGCAAAACATTATTTTACAAATATAAACATAGTCAAAATTATAAAATTAATTAACAAATGATCAGTCGTAATTAATATGTAATAAATAATAAAAAAAATTAAAACGAAATAAACTAATTAAAAAAAAAGCAATTAAAAATGAAATTTGAATAATAATTATGTTAAGAGTTAAAATTAAAGTATAATATCAATCATCCAGTATAAACCTAAATAAAATAAAAATAAATTATGAAAGAATAATATTAAACATGTCAATTAAATTACAAAAATAATCACACAAATTACAAATAACAGTCAACAATCAAGATCATGTATAAAAACATATAATGTCGCTTTGTAAACAGATGAAATAAAATTATCACTTTAATTATTTATTTAATATCTTCCTCTTAAAAGACGTGCGTTGGTCGTGAAACATGTCTAGGTCCAGTGTCAATCATTATAAGTAGCAGGGAGTCTAACTATAGGGCTGTTTTGTCCCAAATTCGTTTTGTACCTAAGGGTATTAAACACTCCCACAGGTTTACGTCGGGCATCCAAATTAGGGACTGCCAAAGACAGACTTTCAAGAAAGTCTTGACAAGGAATTTGGCCTGTAACTACGTCACGTAGGAATACCATGTCCATCATACGTCTTCGTTGTGACATTTGTTGTCTCCATACTAAACGCAGTAAGCCTCTCGTCATATGAGCATCGGTTCTTAATGCCAGTAGAGACATAGGCAAGGTGTCTGGTAAACGAACGTTGGAGAGACTCAATACGTTGAGAGTGGCCATTATACATAGGATTCCAAATTACACTGCCGAACTCCAAAATACTTCGCACAAAATTTTTAAATAAAAGAACTTTAGTATCTGGACGCTTAAAATCTCGCGAGTTTCGTTTAATAAATCCCAAAGTTTTGGCGGCCTTATTAACCATATAGTCATAGTGCTGTACAAAATTTAATTTAGAATCAATAAGAATGCCTAGGTCTCTTACGGTCGATGCGAGAGCTACGTTATTCCTGTTAATATGATATAGGGTAGGAATAACCTTTCTTTTCTTCGTGAACCTGATGTGCTGACATTTTGAGGCATTCAATTTCATCCTATTATTCAGGCACCAGAGGTAAATGCGATCTAGATCAGATTGCAACATCCACGAGTCAGCCAAAGAATCTATTTGCAAAGATATTTTCATATCGTCTGCAAAAAGAGAGCAACGGCAATGATGTATACAAGCTACAATGTCATTTATGAATAGCAAGAATAGGATTGGACCCAGGTGGGATCCTTGTGGCACCCCTGAAGACGCAACATATTTAGCTGACTCGTGTCCATTAATCACAACGGATTGCTCACGTAGGTTTAAATAAGACGCAAACCACCTAAGCATATTCCTATCTATTCCGTACTGAATATTTAATTAATTTATTATTATTTCATGATCAACTAGATCAAAATCCGTGTAAACCGAATCTATCTGCTTTCCATCATCCACTCCCTTAAAAATAGGAGTTAGGTATGTAACGAGGTTAGTAATAACCGATTTTTTACTTTGAAACCCGTGTTGTTCATCGCAGAGTAATGGTTTAGCTTGATCGACTAGAATCGGACAGACAATAGATTCAAAGATTTTGGCAAAGGATGACAGAATCGATATAGGCCGATAATTTTTAACTTCACTGTTATTCCCTTTCTTTAGTACCGGCACTATACGAGCCCTTTTCCGTTCGTAAGGAAAGACACCAGATTTAATTGACGTATTGAATATTTCTTTTAAGGGGTGGACTAAGGTATGTGCACAATTCTTAATAAATATGGGTGGGATGTTGTCAGGACCACAACCTTTATTTATATTAATTTTTCTTAAATTATTAAGTATAGTGGTCTCGGTAAACGCTACATGAACTAGCTTAGTATTATATTGCGACAAATTAGTTGTGGGTGAATATTCCAGGGGCGGTTCAAAATTATTAGTTGGCTGACCATAAACTGAACTAAAAAGAGAAGCAAACAGATTAGCAATATTTTTACCACCAGTGACTGCTCCACATTCCCCTATCATAGTTGAAGGATAGCTGTTCGAGGAAGACTTTTTGTTTTTGATATAAGTCCAAAAAACACGTGGGTTATCTTTGACACTATTCTCCACAGCCTCTATATATATAATTCCTGTGGCATACGTTAACTAATTTTTTACATCTTTTTCGTAACAATTCATATTCATATTGGTCACGCGGGTTTCTAAATTTATGCGCTTTACGTCTTAAACTTTCTTTTTCTTTCAAAAGATATATTAGATCCGTTGTGAACCATACAGGGTATTTTGCTTTATGTGGTTTACGCTTTGGTACGTGTTTACTTATAACTTCATTTAGCACTTCATAAAATTTTTCAACCATATTATCTACATTCGTACAAGAAGTAAAGACTTTAGACCAATTCACGTCATTCAATGAGGAAGTGATTTCACTATAGTCAGCTTTATAAAAATTATAGTCACTACGAGGGACACCCTCTACACTAGAGATATCACAGTTATAATAATACAAATATCTATGTCAAGGGGTGGATGGTAAGGATCTAATTTACTTAAGCAATGAGCTTCATTTACACGACATTGCAAATTGCTGAGGACTAAGTCAAAAATTTTATTGTCTTTGTTCATAACAGAATTATTTTGATTTAATCCAGTCAGGGAAATAAAATCATTGAGTGCATAGCCTAAATTGTTTTGATAATTATCAGCAAAAAGAGTTTTACCATCCACTCCTTTGTGCCAGGAAACAAAACCCATATTAAAATCACCTGCTATTACGATATCATCAAGTTCGGTAGTTAAATTATTCACAGAATTATCAAGAAAAGTTACTAGTTCATTTAACTTTTTCGGTGCAGATAAGCAGAGGGTGTAAACAGCACAAATACCTATACTTTTTATTGTATTGTCATCGCGCAGTTTTATTAAAACCCACAATTAGTCCTCACATGCACTTTCCTTGTGACTAAGCCGCGAGCTGGAGATAGACTTTTTGACCGCAATAAGAACACCCCCACCATCGCTTTTGTCGTAAAATTGGGATGCAGTACGGTCACGTCGATATGTGTTGTATCTCTCATCTATGAATTCAGAATCGTGAATTTTTTCATTCAGCCATGTCTCAGTAAAAATGATAATGTCATAGTTATGTATTAGAATATTTTTATAGATGCCATTGGTTTTAGTGCGCATTCCACGCAAATTTTGATAATATATGTGAAGCATTGTAGCAGGTATGATGTGTCATGGATACATGTTACTGGTAAGCACATAAATATAATATAAATATTTTATTGCAGGTTATTTAACTGAGATAGGCTGTTTATAACTTTCGCAGGAGAGTGGTCAGATTTTCTAATGAAAATTTTTCCATTGCGAACCCACACATATTTGTAAGACAATTCTTTGGCTTTGATTCTTGTTGCAGCATGCAGTGACTTTTTCTCCGGTGTCAGGTGTTCACTTACATAAAGGGATCTCTTTTCACCTCCAATGTCAATCGCGCTGGTATATATATAAGGAAATGATAATGAACGACATATGAGATGGTAAAAGTACATAGATATATCAATGGTATATACTTTGATTAAATAAATATATTACGTTTAAAAAAAATCGACTTTATGTTACTCCTTTACAACGCCAAGTTCTTCATAATGACCTAATATTACATAAAGATATATAAACAGCGCGATCAATAAACAATACAAGACGTGAATACTCGTAATACGACTGAACGGGCAGGGTCAACCAATCAACACACATTGAGGTAATAGAGCTAGCGCCCACCGTCGAAAAAGGAGCTCATCGAGAACAAGCATTGGATCACTGCAGATCGCTAGGGGCCCTAAAGCTTGATATAAAACCGCCGGTCTGGCGGTTCTAAACCTGGCAGATTTTTTTTTATTGACCAAAATGTGTGAAGATTTTTTGAGTAAAAAAAGCTCATAAGGAATAAGAAAACTGTTGTTATACACGGGTGCGCGCCAACTAGAAACCGATAAAAATGCAAGTCTGGCAGTCCTACTCTTGACCAGTTTCCAGCCAGACCGCCCTGAACGTGTAAGAATTTTGAGTAAAAATAGCTCATAGAGAACAAGGTCAAGTTATATGTCAATCTGTTCGTCTCCTAATCCTCTTTTGAAAATCGTCGGTCTGGCATGTTCAAACCTGGCCAAAACTCAGCCAGACCGGGATGAAGTTACCTCCTGTGATACTTACTAATAGGTAAATAATGAGTAATTTTCACTTAATGAAGCGTGATTTTAATAGATTTGTATGTATTCTTTCCGAATTTAAAATTTTCTACCCGTTATTGCTACCACTCGATCCGCCATCTTAAAAAAATGGCGATATCTTTCAATATTTTGGCTATATCTCTTCACAGACAAACTTTACGATAAAAATATGTTCCACGAATATAAACTATTTATAATTTTCTACAATTTATTATATGAGCATTTTTGTATCAAATTGATAGTTTTAGCGCTGCAGAGTCTTAGAAGGAAATTTTATTTGTGTTGTTGACATTTTTTATAATCAACTATATTCTACTGTTTATGTCCTTTTAGATGATACTTATATCGAGAAGTTTATAAATAATTATAAAGTCCGCCAATTTATGAAGGCAGCCATTTTGAATTAACAATAATATTGAATATACGAAATTTTAGTGTCAATAAAACCAAAAGTATATATACTTAATATCAGATCAGAATATAAATATTATACAGATAAAGGGGTCAAACTTCTATTCAAATTTGACTGCTTACAAAATTGAGAGTTTTGGAAACTTTGGAACTTTGTTCCTTATAAAATAGATTTTATTAGACTAAAATATAAAAATAAAGCATCACACAAATTTATTTTTTTAATAATCGCTGTACAGAAATTATTTTTCACTAATATTAATTTTACTTATTATAAGATATTAGTTTAGTATACTTGTAGTTTTATTGCTACTAAAATTTGGTATATTTAAAATGATTGTGAATTCGAAATGGCCGCCGTCCTAAATTGGCGGTCTTTATAATTGTTTATAAACTTCGCGATATGGGTATCATCTAAAAGGGCATAAAAAGTAAAATATACTGAATTATAAAAAATATCACCAACACAAATAAAATTTTACTCTAAGTCTCTGCAGCGCTAAAACTATCAATGTGAGACAAAAATGCTTATAAAATAAATTGTATACAATTGTATATAGTTCATATTCGTGGAACATATTTTTATCGTAAAGTATGTCTGTGAAGAGATATAGCCAAAATCTTGAAAGTTATCGCCATTTTTTCAAGATGGCGGATCGAGTGGTAGCAATATGGGGTAGCAAATTTTAAATTCGGAAAGACTACATACAAATCTATTAAAATCACGCTTCATTAAGTGCAAATTACTCATTATTTACCTATTAGTAAGTATCACAGGAGGTAACTTCATCCCGGTCTGGCTGAGTTTTGGCCAGGTTTGAACATGCCAGACCGACGATTTTCAAAAGAGGATTAGGAGACGAACAGATTGACATATAACTTGACCTTGTTCTCTATGAGCTATTTTTACTCAAAATTCTTACACGTTCAGGGCGGTCTGGCTGGAAACTGGTCAAGAGTAGGACTGCCAGACTTGCATTTTTATCGGTTTCTAGTTGGCGCGCACCCGTGTATAACAACAGTTTTCTTGTTCCTTATGAGCTTTTTTTACTCAAAAAATCTTCACACATTTTGGTCAATAAAAAAAATCTGCCAGGTTTAGAACCGCCAGACCGGCGGTTTTATATCAAGCTTTAGGGCCCCTACCGATCTGCAGTGGTCCAATGCTTGTTCTCGATGAGCTCCTTTTTCGACGGTGGGCGCTAGCTCTATAAGCCGTAAGTTTTGATGGTGGTAATAAGTATACCTAATTAACAAGACAATGTGCCCTGGGCCTCTAGTCAAGATGCATTCGATGATTTCGACGGGAACTTCGAAATCAAAAATGTATGGGATTTGACATACGGCATCGCGAACGACATGTCACTTATCGATTCGACATTTTGTTTGCGAAGTTCGTCGTCGAAATTATCGGATGTATCTTGACTAGAGGCCCAGATTCATCAAATACTCAGATTTTATAGGTAGGTACATCCTGTAACCTTGCTAGTGCCAATAAGACTAGGACTATATGATCCGGAATCCGGCGATCTCGGGGAAATTTACAGCACTGAAAAAAACTCTGTGTTAAAACAATTGAAAATTGAAGTGTCGAGCTGTCATATATAGTGCTTGTGTGTTCGATTTTCAGCTCTATTGTTATCACAGAGTTCTCTTTTCAATGCTCTGAATTTTTCACTTCATTCCGGAATCCGGATCATATTGTTACGTTACGTGTTGTTGGGGTTCGAAAGATTTGGAGAAAAAGACCTCCTGACTTTTTTTTTGAAGACTTTATTTACTAGCACTTAGTCCAACATTAAGCACTAGGTCCAAACACTAAACACTAAGTCCAAACACTAAGCACTAACGGTGTCCTAAGTCGTAGCCAAGTGGTCGGTTTCACTCACGGTATCATCACATCACTAATATTCACATCGATATCGCCTCTTTCGCTTCTCAACTCGAACTCCCGATCACTAGTTTTCGCTTGTATCGCCTGTTTCGCCTCGAAAGAAGCTCGAAACTGAACTCCCGATCACTAATTTTCGCTGGTATCGCCCGTATCGCTTCGATGGAAGCTCAAAAAGAACTCGACTCGCTCGCATTCTTCCGACGGATTTATACCGGTCGATACGAGTCCCAGACGACTCAAGAAGGTTCCCGAGTAGCGTGACCGTGTTGGATTTATTCTGGAACGTTTGCACAGTAGCGCCATCTAGTACTGAGTAGGAGGCCCCACGCTGTCCCTGTTCACACCAAGTGGTTTCATTGGTTGACGTTAGATGGCGCTATTCTCTGTGTTCGTAACACTACTCCCCTCTTAGAGATGCTCGTCCCGAGCATCGCCGCCACTGCCATGGTACCGCACTAGACGATCTATGGGCACCACTTTGAATGACCCTCTTGACACCTAGATGACCTGATACGCCATCATGCATTTCACGGAGAACATCTGGCACTCTCGTTCTTGGGACAATTATCTGAAGATGCAACTCTCTGCCGTTATTTCCGGTAGGGTATTCCGTTTATAAGACTGTCCCATTGCGCCCAGTACGCCTTAGTGATAGCGCCAGTGGGCGCAACCTCACTCCAGATTAGTTTTCCCCGTTTCTTGCACGTGACGATGTGTCAAAGGTCGTCATCTCTTTCTCGAGCCTCCCTCATAGCATCATCCTCCCAGAGACCCAAAGGACTTGAGCAGGCGGGGCCCGGGGTGCGGGGCCAGTGGGCGGAGCTTGGACCACAGCGGTCGGAGCCTGAGGGGCGTGGTCAGTGGGTGGGTCATAGTAGGCGGGGCCAGTGGACGGAGCTTGGTCCCCAGTGGGTGTGGCCTCCGCCAGGGGTCGCTCCTCTCCGCCAGGGGTCGCTCCTCTCCGCCAGGGGTCGCTCCTCTCCACCAGGGGTCGCACCTCTCCGCCAGGGGTCGCACCTCTCCGCCAGGGGTCGCACCTCTCTGCCAGGGGTCGCACCTCTCCGCCAGGGGTCGCACCTCTCCGCCAGGGGTCGCTCTCCTCCGCCAGAGGTTGCTCCTATACCAGGGCTGCTTCTCCCGCCGCACTCCTTGAAATCTTCTCTCGGAGTCAATGGTATCTCCAAATCTCACTTCCGACACCAGTTGTTACGTGCTAGGTACGCAGGGATTTGGAGATAAAGACCTGCTGACTCTTTTAAAGACTTTATTCACTAGCACTTAGTCTAATCGTTAAGCACTAGGTCCACACATTAAACACTAAGTCCAAACACTAAGCACTAACAGTGTCCTTAATCGTAGCCAAGTCGCGGGTTTCACTCACGGTATCATTACCATCACTAGTATTCACATCGATATCGCCTTTTTCGCCTCGCAGGAAGCTCAAAGTGAACTCCTGATCACTAGTTTTTACTTTTATTGCCCGTATCGCTTCGGATGAAGCTCAAACTGAACTCCCGATCACTAATTTTCGCTGGTATCGTCCGTATCGCTTCGATGGAAGCTCAAAAAGAACTCGCCTCGCTCGCATTCTTCCGACGTATTTATACCGGTCGATACGAGTCCCAGACCATTCCAGAGAAGTTCGCGACTCGCCTGAACTGGTTGGATCGTACCAGAATATTCGCACAGTAGCGCCATCTAGTACTGAGTAGGGGGGCCCACGCTGTCCCTATTCACACCAAGTGGTTTCATTGGTTGACGCTAGATGGCGCTATTCTCTGTGTTCGTAACACTACTCCCCTCTTAGAGATGCTCGTCCCGAGCATCGCTGCCACTGCCATGGTACCGCACTAGACGATCTATGGGCACCACTTCTAATGACCCTCTTGACACCTAGATGACCTGATACGCCATCATGCATTTCACGGAGAACATCTGGCACTCTCGTTCTTGGGACAATTATCTGAAGATGGAACTCTCTGCCGTTATTTCCGGTAGGGTATTCCGTTTATAAGACTTTCCCATTGCGCCCAGTACGCCTTAGTGATAGCGCCAGTGGGTGCAACCTCACTCCAGATTAGTTTTACGTCCCCCCGTTTCTTGCACGTGACGATGTGTCGAAGGTCGTCATCTCTTTCTCGAGCCTCCCTCATAGCATCATCCTCCCAGAGACCCAAAGGACTTGAGCAGGCGAGGCCCGGGGGGCGGGGCCAGTGGGCGGAGCTTGGCCCACAGCGGGCGGAGCCTGAGGGGCGTGGTCAGTGGGTGGGGCATAGTAGGCGGGGCCAGTGGACGGAGCTTGGTCCCCAGTGGGTGTGGCCTCCGCCAGGGGTCGCTCCTCTCCGCCAGGGGTCGCTCCTCTCCGCCAGGGGTCGCTCCTCTCCGCCAGGGGTCGCACCTCTCCGCCAGTGGTCGCACCTCTCCGCCAGGGGTCGCACCTCTCCGCCAGGGGTCGCACCTCTCCGCCAGGGGTCGCACCTCTCCGCCAGGGGTCGCTCCTCTCCGCCAGGGGTCGCACCTCTCCGCCAGGGGTCGCACCTCTCCGCCAGGGGTCGCACCTCTCCGCCAGGGGTCGCACCTCTCCGCCAGGGGTCGCACCTCTCCGCCAGGGGTCGCTCCTCTCCGCCAGGGGTCGCTCTCCTCCGCCAGAGGTTGCTCCTATACCAGGGCTGCTTCTCCCGCCGCACTCCTTGAAATCTTCTCTCGGAGTCAATGGTATCTCCAAATCTCACTTCCGACACCAGTTGTTACGTGCTAGGTACGCAGGGATTTGGAGATAAAGACCTGCTGACTCTTTTAAAGACTTTATTCACTAGCACTTAGTCTAATCGTTAAGCACTAGGTCCACACATTAGACACTAAGTCCAAACACTAAGGACTAACAGTGTCCTTAATCGTAGCCAAGTCGCGGGTTTCACTCACGGTATCATTACCATCACTAGTATTCACATCGATATCGCCTTTTTCGCCTCGCAGGAAGCTCAAAGTGAACTCCTGATCACTAGTTTTTACTTGTATCGCCCGTTTCGCTTCGGATGAAGCTCAAACTGAACTCCCGATCACTAATTTTCGCTGGTATCGCCCGTATCGCTTCGATGGAAGCTCAAAAAAAACTCGCCTCGCTCGCATTCTTCCGACGTATTTATACCGGTCGATACGAGTCCCAGACCATTCCAGAGAAGTTCGCGACTCGCCTGAACTGGTTGGATCGTACCAGAATATTCGCACAGTAGCGCCATCTAGTACTGAGTAGGGGGGCCCACGCTGTCCCTATTCACACCAAGTGGTTTCATTGGTTGACGCTAGATGGCGCTATTCTCTGTGTTCGTAACAATATAATCGCGGCTTAAGTAAGTAGGAACTTTTTGGAACCAGTAAGCACTGTAGTACTGCGAACCGTCTGCGAATCCCGACGGTAAACAATCTTTCACTAAATATTTATGTACCTACCTAAGTACTACCTATGTAGGTATGTTTAACTATCTTTCACGCAAAAACCGCTTAACGAATTCGCCTGATAGGCACACAATATGTAGCTTGTATCCAATTAACAAATAGACTACTTTACCTGAAAACACGATTCCTGTGGGACACACATAGGTATGTGTACTACAATTTTGCACAAACGCAGTCGGAAGTCGCAGGCAACAACCAGACTTGGAATATTGTAGAACAATATAGTAGGTACAAAATATGGAGCATTTAATGAATTTGTTAATTGGATACAATATGTAGCTTATATCCAATTAACAAATAGGCTACTTAACCTGAAAACACGATTCCTGTGGGACAGTTGGACACACATAGGAATGTACTACCATTGTGCACAAACGCAGTCGGAAGTCGCAGCCAACAAACAGATTTGGAATATTGTAGAACAATGTAGTAGGTACAAAATATGGAGCATTTAATGAAATTTGTCCTTGGGTGACTTCAATAACATCCGCGATTTGAGCACCAATACTCGACATAGCCTTATCTCTGACTGTTTATCTAAAAATAAAAATTAAAGTAGGTAAAAGTTAGTGAGTAACTGCTTAATGTTTGTTATTCTGTGGTACCTATATCAAGGTTAAACATGGTATCCACATGGTATAATATAGCTCTTTGATATAGCTACTATACTTGGCCCATAGACGAATGTACTTTGTGGTCAATACTCAATAATAAAAGTGACAATTGAAAGCTTCTGAAATCTAACTCTACCAAACTTCTGACTCTACACGCCTTAACTCTACAAGCCTACCTACGCGTACTCTACATTTTAGTAAAAATAATGTGGCCTGACCATTTCACTACATTCGTTTGGGCATCAGGTGAAAAATGTACGGACTGTTTTTCTGTTACATAATTTTCTTGTAGGAACGAAACGGCCAAGCCACATAACTTGACTAAGGTGTAGAGTTTATGAAGTTACGCTTGTAGAGTTAGGCATGTAGAGTTAGGCATGTAGAGTCAGAAGCTTGGTTTAACATGAGATATTATTTGACAGTGCGATTAATCATATCTAGAGTAAAAATTTGCCTAGGTAAGTCTCTTGCAAATTTTCATGCCCTAGTTTAAGGGGTTGGAAAATAGAAAATCCAACTATGATAATTTTTATGTTGTTTATGTGCTAGTTTTGTTTATGTACCAAATTTCAGATTTCTAGGTCATACGGAAGTAGGTACCGTAGTTGGTAAGTAGTAGCAAGTAGTACCTAGTATAATTTTGTTGATCATCGGTGAAGTGACGAAATCAGGGTTTTTTAGATATATCAATAAAATCTAAAGTATAATACCTATGCAATGTGTAATTACTAATTAGTCTGCTACTGGAAACATAACCCAAAAATTTCGTTTATCTGGATTCTGGTATAATCCAAACCCAAATTATGAGGGTTAAAAAAATAGACGAAACGCTTCGAGAAAAGGTGGTCTGGTAGGGTCCTTGCGCTTCGCTTGGTTCGTCTTGGCGGGGTCTGCGGGGTCTGGTTCTGTGCCAGGTGCCTCCAGAGTCCAGAATAACGCCTTTGATGCCTGCGGTAATCCGCACAGTTCTCAAACGCGGGGTTTCCGCTGTGTCTAAAAAAGGCCTAGGTATAGGGTGAGATGTTTCTGGATAAATATGGGGTTTGGAGGTCCCTATACCCGCCAGTTGTCAGAGGTCATTATTACTAGTTTCAGTTATGTTATCAGGCTGCTCGTAGACCGTAGTGGGAAATTTTAAAGTCGAATACTCGGATTTATGAATTCAAATAATATGCGACCCCGGCTTCCCTAGCTTTTACTGTCCTATTACTTGCCCTCCTGGGCGGTACATTTCCTATTTCCCACTCTAACTTACCAGTCTTCCTTTCCACACCACCTATCCTTCCCTTTCCCTATTCCTACCATCTCCACCAATCCGTGTGAACTCAATGGATAATCATAAAAATAATTTAATTATCCAAAATGGCGGCGATGTGGTTCACCACCCATCACGTCTCGTTCTGGTGGAGGCGAAAAGTGGCCCATGGAGAGCCGCTTCACTACGTTGAATGTAAGAGGAAGAATGGATGGTAAGAATGAAAGTGGACGAAGCGAAACAAGTATGTAAGGATTGTAGCAAGTGGAAAGAAGTGGTTTCTGCCTACCCCTACGGGAAAGAGGCGTGATTATATTATGTATGTATGTATGTATGTATATTTTATGGACAAGAAAATTCCGAAAAATTAATTTACTTAACTATGTTGATTATATAATAAAATATTTAAATATTGGAAACAATAAACACTTTCTATCGTTTCCGAGTAATGTGAGAACGACACTCCACAGTCACTCTGTAAATTATTTGTTCACGCACTTGGGGATTTACTCATAAACATTTTCCTACTAAGTTACTACGTTTTATAGCTTTAAGCCTAGTTCGCATTAGGCCAGTATTTTAGTCAACTAACTTACTTTCAACTCGCTACTAACCGGAAAACTGTTCGCACCTGCGTTCAGTGCAGTTCACAAGTGAGGCATGTTTTACAAGATGAATAGCCTACGATTGCCTCCAAAGTGAATAAACTGATTAATGTAATTGTAAAAGTTATTTTAGTTGAGGTGGATAAAGAAGTAAAAAAGAAGCTATATGGATAATAAAAATATGGATCGATAGAAATATATTATCGAAATACATTAGGAGCAACTAACTGTCTTCTGAAGGAAGCGTTGAAAGATCCGAAATAATACTTCAATACTTTAGACCG
Organism: Glaucopsyche alexis; assembly: GCA_905404095.1. Lineage (NCBI taxonomy): Eukaryota > Metazoa > Arthropoda > Insecta > Lepidoptera > Lycaenidae > Glaucopsyche > Glaucopsyche alexis. The sequence goes on from FR990062.1 coordinate 5,949,397, forward strand.
AAAATTTGCAAAAAAAAAAAATGTCTGCTATTTTTGTAGCAACTAATGAACTCGACTAAATCGATAGGTTCGGACTTGTTTAGCCGGTGAGCCAGTGAGCAGGGACGCCTGGTGGGGGGGCTACTCGCCCATGAAAAATAGAAATAAATGGATTGACTCGACTAAATTACTTACTAATCTACTCGACTAAATTTTTGGTGTTCAGACGCGTTTAGCTACTAAATTACTCGCTACTCGACTAAAATACTGGCCTAATGCGAACTAGGCTTAAACACAGTATAAAATGAATAATAACTATATAAGCACAATATCTGCGCTTCGCAATCAGTATTCCCAGCACATTCGTTGAGATAACTAGACTCAAGATGATATTTTTTTACTTAGGTGAGTGTTTTGATCATGTACTAAGTACTTACATTAATGCGAACGGACGCATGTTGAGGCTAAAATGTCCGCACTTGAAGTTCACATTAATTTATGGTTTTCATATAAAAATTCAATCAAAACCTCGAAATCGAAAGATAGGCACCTTTATTACTAGCTTTTGCCCGCGGCTCCGCCCCCGTAAATACAATATCCCACGGGAACACTGTACTTTTTCAGGATAAAATGTAGCCTATGTTGTAATCCAGAGCCTAAACTACTACCATACCAGTAGTTTTTGCGTGATCGTGAGAGAGTAACAAACATCCATCCATACATCCTCACAAATATATAATAATATGTATTAGTATAGTTACTATACTAATACTGTATATTATTATATATTTGTGAGGATGTATGGATATATATAGGATGTATCGTGTAGCACTCGAGAGGGTTCGATGACAAGAGTCGATGATTACATAAGAGAGAGAGAGAGCCTGCGTGTCGGAGAAGACTTAACAATCTTCTACGACACGTGAAGTCTGCCAACCCACAATAGCCAATAGACTGGCATGGTACTTACATGGTATGGTCTACAGTTAAGAGATACAGATGCCCAGAATTGGGGACGTCGTTAGTGGCCCTCGATGATAAAAATAAAGCAGCTAAGTGTGAGAATTGTTGTACCTTTTAAATGCTAAGAAGTTTGGTTTTCATATTACATATCTACTAATAACAAGATAGTGCCCGTAACTTTGTTTGCGTAGAAGTAAAGTGAAATGAAACCTTTTCTTTTAAACGGAACCCTAAGATAAATGTAGCTACTAATAACATCAGCTATATGCCAGTGAAAGTCCCGTGAAAATAGGTCCAGCCGTTTCAGAGATTAGCGGGAATAAACAGACAGACGAACAAACAAAAATTTTAAAAATTGATTTTCTTTACCTATTTAAATTCATAATATTATGCATTAAGTGAAAAGCTCCTAAGTAAACACCCCAATGATGGACGGTTTAAGAAGAAAATCTTGGTATTTTAGAAAATTCACTTATAACTGTGAAAGTTTTAATACAAAACGTAATGAAAATTGGAAGTCCTATATTTATTCTATCTTTCTGCTTTATTTAATGTAGGTCACTTTAATAGGTTTTAATGTTATAAACAAATAAAAACTTAGATTTTTTTAACCAGTTATGGACAACAAAAATCTAGTCATGGACACCCAGTAATAAACAAGAACCAAATATGGACACCTAGTAATGAACATGGATCATGAGATGCTACCTATATGTTAAATTAACTGTGGAATATTAAATTTGGAGTATAAAATGATGCAAACTTTTATTTTGATTAGCCTTTAATGTAACTGCAGTCGTGACTACATTCAAATTATGTAATAAAAACTCTCTAAAATGGAAAAAATCAGCTTCAAGTTCTGAAAATCATTTCTCACTGTCATCTTGAGTAAGAGTAACTATTGACGTGCATAAATTTAGAGCAGTACGTTCAGCAACTGTATATAATAATATATTTTATCCGATCTTCTAAAATGTTTTCTTCTTCCTTCGACAAAACTGGGTCCAATCGGACACTCTACGGTACTTTTTCCTGTGATTTTATTATGCAATGTAATTCAAAGCACGTTATTTTTTTTGGCTGCATCAGATATATTTGCGCCTTTTCTAACAGCTTCGATAGCCCACTGCGCAGCCCATTTGTTGAGTTGTATAATTTTTTTGGCTAATAATCATTACATAGTATATAACAAAGTACCTTTTTTGCCTGTCCCTTTGTCTGCTTAAATTTTTAAAACAATGCAACGGATTTTGATGCTTTTAGGTATATAATATGCATAACACAGATAATTTTAGAGATTTTGCGCTTACATTGCAAACGCTGGCTGAACCCTACGAGATAGATCAAAATAATGTACTTACTACAGTTTTGTTTATCTTAAAAAAACCTACAAAAAAGTCCGCGATGGCATATGTCTATCTCTTAGGGATAACCCACAATAACCATTTTTTTATCCTTTACTTCAATTTAAATTTTATAGATTATTTACGAAGCGAGTTTAAACAATATAGCATTAATCCTTATCCAATTAAGTACCTTAAATACATTGTGCATTTAATATAGATCAATATGGCCCTTTACAACATTAAATTTAAATGAATATTTTCAAGGATAGTAGAGATTTAATATATTGAAAACGCATAGACGTATTATTTATAAGAGGCTCACGAATATTTTGTACTGAACTTGTTAAAGAATATCCATAGCATAGAATGGCAAATTAATTGATTAATCACTACATAGTTTAAAACAAGTCGCTTTATCTGTGTATATTGTATGTTTAGATCTTTAAATCTACGCAACGGATTTTGATGCGAGTTTTTTTAAATAGTCTTTAAGATATAAGATATCGTAAAATTTATATTCAAGCGCGATAAATATAATATTATGTATATAAAGCGGTCGCGCATATCGTGTCATGGTGATACCGTCCCATTTTAAACATTTGCATTGGATAAAGGTTTATCCAATGCAAAACATTTTCAATATTTTATCACAAGTATATTGCTGTAAGTAGAGAGTTATTCGCCGAAGTAGTTTTTTATCCAAGAACACATTCCACGCGGGCGAAGCCGCGGACAAAAGCTAGTTAGCTAGCTAGCTAGTAGTTCTTAAATAAAAAGAAAACTGTATTATTTTACTTCAATGTCCATAACTGGATTTCTATGTAATACCCAATAATGGACACAGGCGTCCATTACTGGTAGGCATCAATATTTTTATAATTATCAACTAGCTTTTAAAAAAGAATTTAAAAAGGAGTATAATAAATTCAAAATCTCAATCAACAATAAAAAAAACAAGTTTGGACATTTGTCCATTATTGCAACTATTCAACTTCAGTGCACCAGTTATAAACATTGATAAAATATCGTGAAACATAGCGTCTCAAGAGTAAAAGCATAGTACGTCTTTATCTCGATTTCATAGTCAATCCAACTAACAAAATAGATTTTGTTTCAAATAATTAAATATTAAATTAACAAGTGAACTCTCTACCTAACTCACTAACCATTTCCTTAACAAAAGCCACTAATATGCATTTTCAATAACACGAGCACCAATTTACCTCACCCATATTGTCTTATAAAACGGAAGTGAATGAAACATTAAAAATAATAATATTATTAAACAAACTGGAGCACTTAGGAATTAGGGACCTTCAACTAAAACTCTTCAAAAGCTATTTGTCTGAGAGGACACAGTGTGTAAAAATAGAAAACCTCAAAAGTAATGATACAACAGTTCACTTTGGGATTCCCCAGGGCAGTATACTAGGCCCGACACTGTTTCTCGTATATATCAATGATCTGTGTCAATTAGTACTCCCTCAGGCTAAAATTATAACTTTCGCTGATGATACAGCATTATTTTTTGGTGGAAATACTTGGGCAGAAGTTTTCTCATACGCACAAAATGGGTTTAACGTAGTGACAGATTGGTTGCGATCTAATGTTTTAACTCTAAATATAAACAAAACTAAATAAATTACATTCTCCTTAAGCAATAAAAAGGAAAATAATATGCAATACAACATAATTTCCCATGTATGCTCTAATTATGGTTTTGCTGGCTGTGGTTGTGCCAAAATTGAAAGGACTAATACAATTAAGTATCTAGGCGTGGCTATTGATAGTAAGCTATCCTTCCATGAACACATCAACCTGCTAGCTACACGAACACGTAAACTAATGTTCATGTTTAAAAATCTACGTCATGTTGCCTGCAAAGAACTTATAAGATCCGTTTACCTTGCACTGGTACAGTCACAGCTAAGTTACTGTATTTCTGCTTGGGGCGGTACAACTAAAATCCTTATGCTGAAACTGTAAAGAGCTCAGAGGGCGGTATTAAAAGTTGGTTTCTCCCTGCCCTTCTTCCACCCAACGAACGACGTTTATAAGCTAAGTAAAGTACTAACCGTGCGCCAGCTATATATTCTGCAGACTATAATCAGGCAACATTCCAGCAGGACCTATGATCCTAAGATAATGGAAAATCGCCGCAGAAAGGAAAAAGTCTTTGATAAACCACAATGTAAAACCGTATTTGCACAACGCTTCTTTGATTATCGGGGGTGTCACTTATACAATAAAGTCAGCAAAAGTCTTGAAATCTATCCCCTTACAAAATACAAATGCAAGAAAGTGGTTTGTAAATGGTTGCAAAACTTGGAATACGGTTCTACAGAGAACTTACTTCACTAACACATACTAACATATACACATACACACACAAACACACACACACACACACACACACACACATACACACACACACACACACACACACTAAAGTAAATAATTAAAGGGCTTACAAACAGTATATTGTTAAAAAATTATTATTGTATAAAAATAGATCTAAATCTTATTTTTCTTATTTTTTCCTCAGCTCTTTATGGTTATATGACTTCTCTCCTTTGCTTATAACAACTTAATAAAATATAGGTATTTACCTACTATTTATAATTAGTGAATCAATGTACAATCCATGTGATTTATGTGTTATATAAAATGTTCCTTGGGATGAGGACCTGGTGATCTGTAATACAGGTATGACCTATAATGGACACCAGCTCCTCACATCTCACTTGACTGCAAGAGACTTTTGTAATTATGTAAAACTTTAATCTGTATTGTGAGGAGAAATAAACATTATTATTATTATTAAACTTCGGCAGCTTGACGACTTTTGGCTACCGTAAAATGTTACCAATATAATAAAATTGATTCCCGGCCTTATTCTAGCAGATTTGGTTATTTTTCGTCCATTATTGGTTCCATGTCCATCACTGGTGCATTTACCTTTAAAATTACAGACACTTCAATTTTATTTATTTGTATATTTAGATTAAATTTAATCTGTTATATAAAGTAACTAGCTTTTGCCCGCGACTTCGTCCGCGTGGAACAATACTTTGGGATATCGCTGAAATTTACCCGCGACTTTATTTATGACTAACGAAAGCGGAATCCTATTTTTTTAAACGGAACCCTAAAATAAAAGAAGCCTATGTACCCTATAACATCAGCTATCTGCTAGTGAAAGTCCCGTGAAAATCGGTCCAGCCGTTTCAGAGATAAGTCGAAACAAACAGACAGACAGACCGACTTACAGACAGACAGACGGACAGACAAAAATTAAAAAAAAATGTATTTTATTGTAAGTACCGAATATACTTTCAGATTCATTATGTAAAAAGCTGTTAATTTGAAGTTACAAACAGACACTTAAATTGTATTTAACTGTATAGATGTATAGATATTATAATGTATTATATTTTAAGATATTATCAATTTGATGTTTATAAAATAACTAAACTATTTAACTAAACTAAACTAAACATTAACCCGCACGCGCACCCCGCCTTGGTGACGCCCACTTCGCAACGGGCCGTGCAGCAGAAGTCGTAATATTTTAATTTCGCCATAACTTCAAAACCAAACGTCCAATTTTAATCATTCAAAGACCAAATATTATCTACATAAACTGTACTTAGTGATGAAATAATTTATTTTGATAAGGATTAATAACATGAGTAAAATAAACGCGTTTAAATGTAGTCCAAAAAAAATTCAAGATTTCTAAATAAAAAAATGGTTGTTGTGCCTCACTCGACATAGATAGGTATAGTGTGTCGCGGACTTTTTTGTAGATATTTATAAGATCTACAATTAATTAGAACATTTTATGGTTCTATCTTTTATAGTTTAGGCAGCGTACGCAAAATAAGTAACTTTTCTGGTTGATTTTTTACACCTTGTGTCCGAAAAACCCAAATATCTTACGGAACCCTATTTTTTTCCAAAATAAAATTTAGCCTATGTTACTCGTGGATAATGTAGCTTTCCAATGGTGAAAGAATTTTTGAAATCGGTCCAGTACTTTTTGAGCCTATTCATTACAAACAAACAAACAAACAAACAAACAAACAAACAAACAAACAAACAAACAAACAAACATACAAACAAAGTTTTCCTCTTTATAATATTAGTGTAGACAACGCCTTATAACATATAATTATCGGTATAGCCAGGAATGGAGACACAAGATTGTAATCGAAATTTTATGGCTAGCCGCACGCAAACCATATTATTGGAAATAATGCTCATATTGAGAGTAATATTCCATATTGCCGTTTTTTGTATGTGTTGACTAGTATTAAGGGGCAAATAGCCCCTAAATCGCTCAGTTTGAGTCCTAACTACTCCGAAAAATGGGAATAAAAAAATTCAAAAAAATATACATTTCACACTTCAATCCTTCATCTTTAATATCATCGTTAATTTTTTTAATACGACGAAGATTAATATTAAATAAATTAAAATTAAGTAGCCCTGTTTTCAGATTTCTTTTTCTATCTACTTACTACCTACTACGGCTATAAAGATGGTTCTTTTACGAAAATGTGAAGAATATATTTATGTAACATTTCATCGTTGGGTTTTTCGAAATACCGTTTTGTTTTCAAAATATACGTAAATAACTATTATTTTGTGAAAATATTTGTAAGCGGTGCGTGCGCGGGCGCGCGGGACAGTGAGCCGCTGACTTTCGTACGAGGAGGTTGTGTCACTCTCCGCGGTGCCGCTATTTCGCAATCGTTTATTTTACTCTTGAAATAATAGGGAAACACATGCCGTAAAAAATAAATTATGAAAACCTTAGCGAGCACTCTGCCTGCGATAGAATGAAAATGTTCGATCGTTGAATGTACTTTTTTGTTCCTTCAACTTCTTACTTGAAATTTTAATAATATATTAATATAATATTATATTATAGTGTATATTATAGTATAATATTTTATTGTATATGTACTTGTAAATTTCACAGAAAGTGTATAGTTCTATTTCTATGACGACCTCTGTGGCTCAGTTGGTTGAGCGTGTCGTTGCTCAAGCCGGGGGTCGCGGGTTCAAATCCCGCCGACGGAACAAAAAGTTTTCTGTGTTCCTGGGTCATGGATGTGTATTAAATATGTGTATAATATAATAAAAATCTTAATTATGTGTACCAATAGTATAAAAGTATTAAATACACTTCCGTTATCTGGTACCCGTAACACAAGTTCTTCGAGAACTTACCACGGGATCAGATTGACGTGGTGTGACGTGTCCATAGATATATTATATTATTTCTTTTTTAATTGTCTATTTAGTATATCAACGCTTTGAGCTATATAGTATATGAGGTAAAAATGCCTAAGCGACATTTATTTATTTAACACACATACAACTACCATTACAGACAAAATCCAATTCGATAGCGTAGGAAAGCAAATTCATATTTTATAATATAATACATATTATGATATTTCCAGTTTAAATAATAATAATTGATAAAAAATAATAATTAAAGAAATAATAATTAAAAAAGACACATATGACGCATAAATTTAGTAAACTTTATAGAAGAGTGATTTAAAGTTAAAACTTTTAGAAAAAAAAAATCATTAAAAATCACAAAATAGTCGGATTTAGATGGTTTTAACATACATCTATATATCAATAAAATACAACGTGTATCTTATTTTTATAGCAATTTTTGATATTAAAACGAATCATATAGCTTTCGAATTACAGGCAGTTTATGTCGCTTAGGTAAAAAAGTCCTAATTCGAAAAATAGGTAAAATTATCTAAGCTATCAACGAAAGTTATGTAATAGCAAGTAAAATTGCCTAAATTTTATTTTAAAGGTTTTCAGCAACTTGTAAAAATAGATAAGCTATAGATACATTTTCTATAGTAACAGGTAGAAATAACTAATTCCAAACAAAAAAATTATAGGAGTATTCATATTACGGGAGGTCACGACATTTTTGGTAACGATATCCAAAATGACTTATTTTAGATTGACAAGATAAAGAGCAACTCTCTGATTCCAAATATGTTGGTCTGCCTGCGTAAAGTAGTTGCGTTCTCTGTATAGGGCGCCTGAAAACCCAGTTATCATGACCAAAAAAAAATGATAAGGTAAATGGCTGAGTAAGTTATATTAGGTAAGTACTAGTTGTTCTCATATCAGTAGCGTAAAAACTGACCAAATATTCGGTTGAGTTATGAAGCAACGAGCGTTCAAACGTGACCTGTTGTGACCAAAAAAAAATGATTAGGTAAATGGCTGAAAATTACAAATCGTAAACTGTCAGTACGTACTAGCTTATTGGCACCAAAACTGACCAAATATTTGGTTGCAATTCATAGTTATCGGCGACCTATGTCTGAACGTATATTCTTTAAGTTTTTTTTTTTATAAAACTAGGGGGCAAATGAGCAAACGGATCACCTGATGGAAAGCGATTACCGTCGCCCATGGACACCCGCAACATCAGAGAAGTTGCAAGTGCGTTGCCGGCCTTTTAGGAGGGAATACGCTCCCTTCTTGAAGGTTTGCAGGTCGTAGTGGTCCGGAAATACTGCTGGCGACAGTTCATTCCAGAGTTTTACTAAAGCGCACGGTGGAGGACTGCCACTCATTAAGGTGATGAGGATGGAAATGAAAATGAAAATGAAAATTTTTATTTCCAAATAAAACTTAAAAAGCTATTTTCGGAAAGTCAACAAAAAAAGGCTACCACCGGTTCAACCCTAACCCGCCGAGAAGAACCGGCGTAAGAAACTCGCACGGGCCCATCTTTTAGCAAAAAGATGGAAAATTGTTCTTTTAAAAGAAATATATATTTTACATTGTAAACTTAAATCTATGTTAAATATAATAAAAGTTGCATCTTATTCCCAAGGTGTGCAATCGTTAACAAAATCATTTACTTTATAATAAGCTTTAGCACACAAACGTTCTTTGACTACTTTTTTAAATTTATTAATAGAAAGGTTTTAAACGTTTTCTGGGATCCTATTGTATAGGTGTATACATTGGCCATTAAAAGATTTACTTATTTTACTAAGTCTTATCACTGGTACATCTAGCTTATTCTTATTTCTAGTGTTTATACAATGACTATCACTTTTCTTCTTGAAATTGCTTAAATTTTTTCTAACGTATAACAAATTATCCAAAATATACTGAGAGGCGACTGTCAGTATGCCCATTTCTTTAAACTTTTCTCTCAGAGATTCAATAGGGAACATTTTATAAATAGCACGAATAGCTCGCTTCTGCAGCACAAATATTGAATTTATGTCGGCAGCATTTCCCCATAAAAGTATGCCATAAGACATTCTACTATGAAAATAGCTGAAATAGACCAGGCGCGCCGTTTCTTCATCTGACATTTCTCTAATTTTTCTGACTGCATATGCTGCAGAACTGAGTCTATTCGCTAAGTTAGCAATATGAGGACCCCACTGTAATTTACAATCTAGTGTAATACCTAGGAATACAGTGGAGTCTACCATGTTCATTCTCTCATCATTGAGTAGTAAATTGGTTTGTACTTGCCTAACATTTGGCAAGCTAAATTTTAAACATTTTGTTTTATTTGCATTTAAAAGTAAATTATTAACACTAAACCAGTTTACTATACTTGAGAGAGCACTGTTTACCTCGTCGTAATTTAATTGTTGTCGCTTCACTTTAAATATAAGTGAAGTGTCATCAGCAAAAAGTACTATCTCATGCCTATCTTGAACTAGATAAGGCAAGTCATTTATGTAGATGAGAAAAAGAAATGGACCTAAAATAGATCCCTGTGGGACACCTAATTCTATTTTAGTCCCAGTTGACCTTTTACTATTAATCTCTACCCTTCGAGTCCTATTGTAAAGATAAGAACTCAAAAGATTAAGAGCTGAGTCCCTGATGCCACAGTGGTGTAGTTTTCTGACTAGTGTAGCATGGTCTACACAATCAAATGCTTTGGAAAGGTCGCAAAAAACTCCTAATGCATCCTGCGCCTCCTCCCAAGCCTCGAATATACTACAGAGAAGCTTGATACCTGCATCTGTAGTAGACCGACCTTTAGTAAAACCGAATTGTGTAGTATGCAATAAATTATTTGTATTAAAGTGTACTGTTAATTGAAGTAGAATAATTTTTTCAAATATTTTACTAAATGTCGGTAGTATCGATATCGGTCTATAATTTGCTGGGTCAGACTTATTTCCAGCCTTGAAAAGAGGCATAATCTTACTGTGCTTCATTAAGTCAGGAAAAACACCACTTTTGGTACAATTGTTAAATATTATGGCTAGGTAAGGAGCTACAATGTCAATTATTGATTTGATAATTCTGGTAGACATACCCCAGAGATCGGCAGTATTTTTGATATTTAACAATTTAAATGTATTAATAATATCTTTGGAATCAATTTCTATAAATTTAAAATTGACATTACATTCCTTGACGTTATCTCGTATCTTTTCAGCAGCTGCAGGCGAAGAATTTAGGCATTTTGTAGTTGAGACCGGAATGTCAGCAAAAAACTTCTCAAAGACTGTCGCAACTTCAAAGTCTGAAGTAATCTTCTTATTATTAACACAAATTTCGAAGTCAGAGCTACAACAGGCGACTTTTCCAGTCTCACTAGCAATTATTTTCCAAGTGGTTTTTATTCTTTTGTTAGAATTTCTGATTCAATCTTTAATATTAAGAGCTTTTGCTACTTTACATACATTTCTAAAAATTTTAGAATATTTTTTTATATATGTTTTAAATCTCTCAGTGTTATTTATCGATTTTTCGTTATATAATTCATATAATCTTTGCCTACTTTTTTTAATACCCGCAGTTGCCCAGTCATTAAAATTTCTTTTGTTACTGTTTGGTCTAACAGTTTTAGAAGTAAATACTGAATTAAATGGCTTTCTTATTAACTTAAATAAATTATTAAAAGCTTCATCTGAACTGTTGGACTCATCCCAGTATTGAATATTTTCAACTAATTTACTTCTAAATTGCTATATACGTTTTTCATTTATAGGGATAAACACAATCTTTACTTTCGGATTATTATCACAATTAATATTAAATGAAGCTAGCTGTCCACAGTGATCAGAGCTAATCATATTGATTATTTCTTTTTTAAAAGGAGTAATATTAGTAAAAATATTATCAATGCAAGTAGCAGTTGTATCACTTACTCTTGTCGGTTCATTAAATAAGTAAAAAAGATTATACGATTTTAACAATGATGTGAATCTAACAGTTGTGGAGTTTAAGTCTAATAAATTAATGTTAAAATCACCACTTAAAATAACTATTTTATTAGAAGCACATATTTTTGTTAGTATTTGTTCCATAATTCGTTCAAATGAATCGTATAAACTAGATGGAGGCCTGTATACGCTTACAATAATAAGATGGCTCAACTCTATACAAGCTACCTCAGTTATTCGTTCAGTAGAAAGGCTCACAATATCTTTACGTTCCTTGAATTTTAAAGACTTTCTAATTAATATTAAAGAGCCTCCTCTAATGGCTTTTTTTCTACTAAACGAACTTGCAACCTGGTGGTCATTGAAATTGAAAGTGAGTTCGTGTTTTCTAAACCAATGTTCTGAAATACATATAATGTCGATATTTAATTGCTTTAGAAACAACTCAACTTCAAGTTCTTTACTTACCATTCCTTGTAAATTTTGATGCACCAGGTTAATTACATTTTTATTCTTATTATCACATAAAGTCTCATCATTTATTTTTTTGGTAGGATTTTGTAAATTATTAACTAACTTCTTGCAAGAGACATCCTCTATTGTCATACAATCTAATTTAAATAATTATTTGGAACACGTTCCAAGTCGTTACTTATACTAATTCTTTGCTCAAAAGAAGCAGAAGTTGGTATAGCCAAATCTTTGGCTTGTAATAAATATATAAAATTTGATAGCGTCTTAGCAATATGTCTCTTACAAAAGTAAGGTAAGTTATACTTATCTATAGTCAAGTTACTAAATTTAAAATTATTAATATCAACAACATAACACTTTTGTTGTTGGCTATTATTTACAACTTGGCAATTATTATTTACAGCGCTGTACAAAAGGCTGTTTAAACTATATCTAATTTCATTTTCTTTTTTCCCGGCATGTGGCAACTCTTTAATGTAGGGAACAGTAAACAGTATAATTTTTTTAATATTTAATAACAAGCCTAAATGTTCTGAGAATTGTTTTTTGTTTACCTTTCCCCTTCTCCCTGCCAATATAACAACAGTTGAATTAGGACAATGAGTTACAGTAAAGGCCCTTCTAATTATATCTTCATATGTTGCTCCGGGCATATAAGTATTTGTGACTAATTGTCCCTGACACAATCTGTTTAAGTGTTTACCCAGGTCCCTACCTATCTCATCAGTAAATAAACTTATACATGATTGGCATTGGATGATAAATATTTTGTCGCATGGAACGGTGGCGAAAAGTTGCAGCAGGTATAAGTCCGAACAATTCCTCGGAGCACTCCCCGTAATATAACCGATAGAGGATGCAGAGCGATGCTACATCTCTACGTAGCTCTAAGGAATCAAGCCTGTTTGAAACACTATGGCAGTCGACAATTCGAGCGGCCCTACGTTGGATACGATCTAGAGGGAGAAGCTGGTACCTACTTTGGTGCCCCTGCCCAGAGATGAGAACAGTATTCCATGTGAGGCCGAACCTGCGCCTTATAGAGTTGTAGGCGTTGGACCGGACTGAAATACTGCTTTGACCTGTTCAGCACAGCAAGATTCTTGGAGGCTAACTTGGCCTTACCCTCCAGATGATATCGGAACTGGACCTCGCTCGATATGTTAACACCAAGTATTCCGATGTTAGAGGTGACAGTTATGGGTATGCTTTCAAAACGAGGGCATACGACCATTGGTAACTTTTTAGCGGTGAACGCGCAAACTTGTGTCTTAGAGGGGTTAAATTGGACTAAGTTAAGTCTACCCCATTCAGAGACCTTCTCCAATGAATTTTCAATTTGAGAGACAAGTTTGTTTCGACTCTCAATGACATTTTGCCGAGAGATGTTACTAGTAAAGTGCTTGGTTTAAAAACGAAAAACACACGCTTTTATGACCGGTGAGGAAACTTTTCATCGATGATTAAAATATCTAATCGTTAAAAAATCTGAAATCTCACCCTGCTCCGTCATCAGACTCTCACCACCAACCAAGAGTAGCGAATTAGGTCATCAGTAGAAAACAAATGAGCCCAAGCTCAAGGGGTTTCGCAACAGCCATGGAAGAGTTATATTGCCCACCACGACACCATCATCGATCAGCTCGATGGTAGCAATTGCAATTATCAACGGACTCTTATAAACTTCATCATCGTCATCATCGTCAGCCACTAAGAGTCCATTCCTGGACATAGGCCTCTTCCATTTCCATCCTTTACAGCGATCTTGTGCCCACCTCATTCAGTCGTGACATGTGTTATAAACTTACAAAGTTTCAAATCGATACGATAATTAGAAGTAGGCTGAAATTGAATTCCAAGATTTTCTTACATTGTGACTCAGTTACAGGTGAAGCTAATAAAAAAGCGTGTTAAGATACCAGAGCTCCGTGGCCTAGTGGGTAGACCGTTTGGTTTGCATTCAAGAGAGTGCAGGTTCAAATCCCAGGTTGTGGCGTGTACCAATGAGACTTTTTCAGATCTCAAGTTCATTATACGGACGCTCTAACGGTGAAGGAAAACATCGTGAGGAAACCCGCATATAGTTGGCCCCAGACGTATTGACCAGTTCATTCCTCTGGCCTAGGCTGACTATGTTGTGAGAATGCCGTATGTGCTCGGGCAACCATACGACATTTAAAAAACCAACTGTCCCAGGCACTACAGTAGGTATTTCAAGAGTGGTTACTTCGCTCGGAGAATACTGTATAAATCATCCATTAACGGATGTAAAGGCCTAAGTAAGATACCCGCACAGGTGAGATTCTTCGATTTACACATGTACTTATCATGATCCCAATAATCGTGGTCGTAGGGTCGTGGGTTCGAATTCCAACCCGGACCTTGTACCAATAAGTTTTTCAGAAGTTATATTCATTCTTGTCATAGTAACCGACGAAGGAATAGGAATATTTTTAGTAATATGATAACGACATCATGTTTCAAAATGTTTTCATCAGTATCTTTAATAAAATTTTCAAATTAGGTAGGTATGCACTGCATACTATGCAGTGATAGTGATAAAAAATAACTGTAACTTAAACAACCTTATACCCATGAATTGCAACAAAATATTTGGTCAGTTTTGGTGTCACTAAGCTAGCACATACTGATACTTTACACTATGTAGTTTTCAGCCATTTAACTGATCGTTTTTTTTTTTGGTCACGATAAATCACGTTTGAACGCTCGTTGCTTCATAACGCAACCGAATATTTGGTCAGTTTTGGTGCCAATAAGCTAGTACGTACTGACAGTTTACGATTTGTAATTTTCAGCCATTTACCTAATCATTTTTTTTTGGTCACAACAAGTCACGTTTGAACGCTCGTTGCTTCATAACGCAACCGAATATTTGGTCAGTTTTTACGCTACTGATATGAGAACAACTAGTACTTACCTAATATAACTTACTCAGCCATTTACCTTATCATTTTTTTTTGGTCATGATAACTGGGTTTTCAGGCGCCCTATACAGAGAACGCAACTACTTTACGCAGGCAGACCGACATATTTGGCATCAGAGAGTTGCTCTTTATCTTGTCAATCTAAAATAAGTCATTTTGGATATCGTTACCAAAAATGTCGTGACCTCCTAATCTATCATCTAAATGGCCTAAGAGTTTATAAAATAAAACAAGATAAGTTACATAAATGTTGCTTCCATTAAGAATTTTCTACGGCTAAAGTTATCTTAGTAAATTTATTATTCAATGACATTGTAAATTTTTGCTCCTAACTGACAATATTTTCCTTCTTCTTGTTTATAAAAATTAATTGCAGTTACTAAAACGAGCTAATTTTGATCTTGAAATAATAAAAAGTATAGAAATATAAAAACTCAAGGCCTAGGATTGCAGCCCATTGCTTTATACTTAAGCTGCGGCCCCATTCCTTGAGTTCTCTCTTGGTAGCGCTGGGAGATATTCCAAATACCGATTCTGGGCATGACACCGTGACACAATTGGCCCAAAGCCTACCCAGCTCATCCGCGGTTTTGTTGCCGGAGATGTTGCCGTTGCCTAGAACCCATACCAGACTGATGCTGTTGTCTCGTCCTAGCATGTTTAGCGTTTGAACACAAGCCATAACTTATTTAGATGAAAGAAGAAGGGGCAAAAAGTCCCCATCCTTGTAGCACTATAAGACATAATATATCAAATGAAAGGGCTTAAAAAAAGTGTCATTTTATTGTATGACGAAAATCCTCTAAACCATGGGAGAAAAAAGTTAATGAGGGTTAAAGGTTAAAAAAGTTAAAAAAATCATTCTGTATTATTGCACCGTTTCATAGTGTTGCTACTATTAAACAATTTTTGGAAAGTAATGGTTTACACTAAACTTTAGAAAAGTGTTATATTTTGATAAACTGCCTCATACTTTGATGAAATGTATGGAATGATAATAAAATACTAAAAATAAGCTTTCCTCAATTTTTTCGCACATAATTACTTCTGGAAATTGTTTCTTACTTGCAACGCTATCGAATGGCGCAATAATACAAAATGTATTTTTTTCCTAATTTGCGGGTTTGAATCCTGGCCTGGAAAAGTGGTTTATGTAAAATCAAATAATTCAGATAAAACATTCAAATACATATAATTAAATAGCAAAAATAATTTTCAAACGATTAGGTACAGAAAAAAAAAATATAGTACATGGTAAATTACTTTCTGGGCGTTGTAAAAGAAGTCAAAAAAAATTAGCAATAGCAATTTAGCCCTACGGAATATCGAGTCCGACTTGATGAAAACTTAAACTCTTGAAACATGAAAATTTTTAATAACTCAATTTTCCTAGACAGGATTGGAACCCATAAATTATGAAAAAAATACATCCTTTCAATAGTATCGCAAGTAAGAAACAATTTCCATAATGTAATTATGTGCGACAAAATTGAGGAAAGAGCTTATTTTTATCATTTTATTATCATTCCATACATTTATCAAAATTTATCAAAATATTATAAACAGAGGCAATTTATCAAAATATAACACTTTTCTGAAGCTTGCTGTATACCATTACTTCCCAAAAATTGTTCCTTATTAGCAACACTATGAAATGGTGTAATAATACAGAATGATTTTTTAACTTTTTTTCACCTTTGGGTTAAAACTTTTTTCTCCCATGGTTTAGAGATTTTTCGTGATACAAAAAAATTACACGCTTTTTAAGTCCTTTCATTTGATATATGTCTTGTAGTGCTACAGTAGTGGGTACGGGCATACAAAAATGCCCCTTCTTCTTTCTGCTGCTGTCAGTGCCTTCAGCGCAGTGTGATTGTTTTGATAGACTGCGCTGAAAGCATTGACAGTAGCAGAAATATCATTTAAATTATCCTAATCTTCTCTATAAGATTAGGATGTTTTATGGACAAGGACAATCTGTAGGCTCTGTATCAGATATCTTCATCTAAACTGATTCAATTTAAGTTTCTATAACTCCTGAACTTATGAAGTTTTTTGGACCGTTATAGTTTTCGTTCAAAGTTTATTACATGGATTACCATCATGAATTTTCCACATTTTTAGAGCCAGCCGTTTGGCTTTTAGAGGGGGGACGCCGTATTTTAACAAGAAATGCGCTTAAAAGTGGAATATTGCGCAAACGGAATGTACGTAACATCAAAATATAATCTCAGAAACCTCTTAATGTTCTTAAAATATCTATGTACCTAATTATATCTCCCCCTTTCGTGTAGGTGTACCCAAAAATTATCTTCATTTATTTTAGCATTGTGTTGACGTGATAAATAAACTTACCCATTCAAAGTTTTATATTTCAAGCACCACCGTTTGGATGGACAGACGGACGGGCGGACGGTCGGTCGAACGGAAGGACATGACAAAACTATAAGGATTCCGAGACATGAACTACGGAACCTTAAAAAAGGAATAATAATGAAACCACGCCGATTTCAGTGACTGTTGCCAGTTTAATTGAAAATAGACCAGCTTTAGGAGCTATTTTATTATATCCAAGTATGTGCGCAAAGTTTACTCCCATAACCTAGTATATTGATATTTACTACTACCGACAGGACTAACTAGCGAAACATTAGGCGCATAAATATAGAAATATATTTAGCAATGTTTGCGTTCATTTATGTTCCCACACACTATTAATTTAATACTTTTAGTTACATTTTGTCAGTTTTATAAACACTCAGATCATTTAGCTATTTATTCCTGTCTATAAATTCATATGTATTTGAATTTATTGATACTCATGCGACATTTTTGATTTCGTATTGTATCTTAGCGACGTAAGATAATATTTTGGGTACAGGAAAAAATTACATTTACATTTTCGTCATTCTTGAACATTTCAAAGAAAAAAAAGGTATCCCCTTTTTTCGCATAATTTTAATTGTCATAATTTCATTTGGCATACCTCTCTTGGCATAATTTTGTTACGCATACTATAACTTTGGCATACTTAATGGTTTCTTGGCATACTACATCATTAGGCATAAATATAATTCTAATAGTTTTTGTCCTAATTTAATGAGGCATAACTCGTAAGGCATAATTTTTCTTGTCATAATAATACTTTGGTATAATTGCTTTTTGGCATAAACTCGTTAGGCATATTTTTTGTCATAATAAATTCAAGTAATTCTGTCACAAGGTACAAATATGCATAAAATGGAAGGACATAATAAAACACGGATAAGGTAATTAAACGCATATTTATATTTATGCTTTTTAATATTAAGCATAAAATATAATTATTCTTAATTAATATAATACGTAAAAAATGTATGCCTTTTATTAAGTATGCCTAACAATTATTATGCTATTAGTAATTATGTGAAAAAAAATTAAGCTAAGAAAATTATGCCAAATGAATACTATGCGAAACTACTATTAGGTCAAATGAAATTATGCCAAGTAAAATTATGACGTATGATTTTATGCGAAAAAATAGGGAACCAAAAAAAAATATCTAACCGACATTCTTAAAAACAAAAGTTTGAAATAAAAATATCTACATAGCACGAATAGTTATTGTGTCAAATATGTAAAACTATCTTTTCGCCAATATTGTTTTATTTCACTGTGGGTAAAATTCTACAAGTTGCACTTTCGTAAAATAATGGTATCAAATTAAATGCACTGTAAGGACAATTCACAAATAATTTGTATGAAGAAAATGTACAAAGTGTCCACGAAAAGAATTTTTTAAACAAGTAAAAATATTTTTGTGCAAACAAAAAAAGTAAAAACATAAAAATAGACTAAGTTGATTTTTAAAATTCTTCAAAATATCCAAGTGAATTTTTTTTTATAAATCGCTTTTTGTTGTCGCTTAGTGAACATAACATTCATGATTTTGTATAAATTTCACTATATCTAAGCGACAAAAAAATCGTCGTAGGAAGACGACGATTAGACCAATAGACGCAAAAAAAAAAAATACAAACTCATTGATATTTAAACTCATTTTCGGTATTTTTGTCGCTTAGGCATTTTTACGTTTCAAGCGTCGATATGAAACTTCTTTTTTAGGAAAGCGAAAAAACACCTAGCGGATATTTTAGTGATTCTGTCAATAGCACTAAGTATTGCATTTTGGTGGGCGTAGAGGTGGAAAATGAAATCAAATATGATGGGTTGGAAGCCGCATTGCCTACCAAATAATTTCCAGATTTCGGGAATTACCTCGACCAGCTTCTACAGAAGAAGGAGAAGCGGCTAATACATTCTACGTTTTTTCTTTGCTCCCAGACCAGAAATAAATTAATATTTTCAAGTTGCATTTAAATCAATCCTAAAGTCGTATAAAAGGGCCGTTCCTCAGTTTATAATTTGAGTCGCGTCACTCGCGGCGCGGCCGCGCGCAGAGATCGCGTGCGCTGCGGGGTGTATGCGGGTGGCGCGGCGGGAAGTGTTAGGCCACGCCCGAATCTGTGACGTCATCTACGTATATTTTCGCCTTAACATTCTGTTGCGCGTGTGCGGCTAGCCAATGATAACATAAATGCCTTCCATGCCCCAAAATAACTAATTATGTCAACTAAGACTGTAAGACATAACTACGTGAAAAAAAAGGGATATAATTAATCGAGCGAACAAAAAATAAGTTGGCGGCTGCATGTGAGCATACTGTATTACTGAATTTGGCAGCGAATTAATATGTTGGCGACTAAATTACTAAACTGGCGAAAACACTCGGGTGACAAAAAATTCAAAAGTCGGCAGATAAAAAGAGGCGAAATTTAATCCAAATTAGCACCGACAATTATAAGTTGGTGACTTAATTTCCGAGTTGGTGACCATTATACCATATAAGCAGCTATAAAACCAGATTTGGTTGATAAATTAATGGCTGCTAAAAAGTCAATTTGCTGACTACGGAAAATCCTATTTTTGGATACTGTTGGAGTAAGTTTTTCTTTGGCATGGGTGTCATTTTCTAGGTTTCTGGGGGTGCAGAATAATCTATACATCTATATACTCTATACAGATATATACATCTATATATATACATCTAAATTCTAAACAGATAAATAAAATTGAAGTGTCTGTTTGTAACTTCAAATTAACAGCTTTTCACAAAATGAATCTGAAAGTATATTCGGTACTTATAATAAAATACCATTTTTTTTTAATTTTTGTCTGTCCGTCTGTCTGTCTGTCTGTCTGTCGGTCTGTCTGTCTGTTTGTTCCGCCTAATCTATGAAACGGAGGGAACGATTTTCACGGGACTTTCACTAGCAGATAGCTTATGTTATAAGGTCTAACATAGGCTACTTTTATTTTAGGGTTCCGTTTAAAAAAATAGGGTTCTGCTTTCGTTAGTTCTGCGCAAACGAAGTTGCGGGCATTAGCTAGTATGAAAATAAAATCTGTTTTGAAATTCCACAATGGCGTAAATTTTTGTCATTAATATGAATAAAGTTGTCCTTTTCCAGGTTTCTGGGGGTTCTGGTTATAAAATTGTCTTCCAATTTCATTCAATCAACCCCAGAAACGAATAAAAGGACACCCATTTTATTTTTATAAAATTAAGTATGTCCGCCATATTGGAATTTCAAAACGAATATCATTTTCGTATCCAGCACTCCCAAAAACCTGGTAAACGACACCCATATCAATTTTACGAAAAATAAATATCCGCCATTTTTAAATTTCAAAATTAATCTACACAATAATCTACACCCCCCTAAAACCGAGAAAAATTAAAAATTGGAAATTTTGTAAGCTCCTTTATGTTTTTTTTTGTGTGCTCTCGTTTTGCTGCTTGTATGGTTTTTGAGTTACCTACATCAGGGAAAATATATGTGCCTATTCTTAAATTAAATGTGTACTCACAAATTGTCGCCAAGATGGTTATTTGTTCGCTAAAATATAATCTGTCTGCCAGTTTGGAAAATTCAATGGTATTATTTAGTCACCAGATTTGTAATTTTTTTGTTCCTTACATTCTTTCGCCAACTTAGTAATTTAGTATTCAATATTGGGTATTTTCACATCCAAAATTTAATTGTTTTGTCGCAAGTTTAAATACATGCCGAAGAAAAATTCCCAAGTTTTGAGAATACTTACGTTGTGTTTCTTATGGCCCAACGACGAACGTGCTTTCCACGTTGGAAATAAAACCATACGCATTTGTCAGTCCACTGGCGTTGCGGCCTGCGGGGTGTCCATGGGTGAAGGTAATCTTTACCATCAGGCGATCCGTCTGCCCTATAAGTATAAAGTCTTATTACAGCAGAACCGAACCATGACTCTTGTTCTAATATTTGTAGCTAAGTAGTAATATTAAGAAGGTTTGTAGATACTTGTTTTGAATAAAAAAATGTAATTAACAAAAACATTGATAACAGATCAAGTGTCTATAGTCAGCTTATTATCACTCGTTATGTAATGACTAATAATAATATTTATTATCTAGTTACTAAACAATAATAATAATTGGTATTTTTCGTTATTACTTTTTTTTTCGTTTTAAGTGTAAGTATTGCAAGTAGACAGGCTATTTTTACCTGACTACGGCGAAGCCAAAAGGAAGGTAATGATTTTGGTAGTCTATGTGTGTATGTATATCTGATCCGCCGTAGCGCCCAAGCTACTAATCCGATTTTAATAAATGAGGTATCAATAGATTCGTAATAATAGCCCGGGTAACATAGGCTATATTGTAATTAAAGTAAAGGATTATATAAAACTTAGGGGCCTTTTCATCCATTAATGGATGATTTATACAATATTCTCCGAGCGAAGTAGCATGGGACAGGCAGTTTTAAATGTCGTATGGTTGCCGAAGCACATACGGCATTCTCACAACATAGTCAGCCTAGTCCAGAGGAATGACTGGTCATTGACCACATGGTTGGCCCTAGACGTATTGACGTCTGGGGCCAACCATGTGCGGGTTTCCTCACGATGTTTTCCATCACCGTTAGAGCGTCCGTAATAATGTACTTGAGATCTGAAAAAGTCTTACTGGTACACGCCTCAACCTGGGATTTGAACCTGCACTCTCTCGAGTCCGAACCAAATGGTCTACCCACTAGGCCACGGAGCTCTCGGGTTATATATTTCTTTTTAATATCTGGGGGCACGGCAGTGCCCCCGCCAAGTCGAGCGCGAAGCAAACACTGCCGTACCATCCTTTACTGGAACCATTTCGCCGCGTTTTCAGGCCCCTATTTGAGAACCTCTGGATAAGACCAGAACGCAGAAATTTTCGTCATCTAGTAAGCTATAATCACATCCTAAAAATCCAAAATTTCAAGTCTGTAGGTCATTTAGTTCCGAAGTTAAGCGAAAGCAAAGTTTCGCATTTATGACACTCACTCACTCATGATCATCCAAATAGACTAGTACTTTTTTAGAGAGCTGAAATTTGGTACAGAGTTAGGGTTTAATGGCCACATAAAGGGAAAACTATAAAAACTAGGATAATCGAAAATCTGGAGTACCTGGTGACCCTGATTAGAAAACATAAGAGCCCAAACAAACTATTAGAGATCGACATACCGCCTTTACAAAAAATATTCAACTTGGTGGGCCGCTTCATTTGGTGTCAA
Source organism: Glaucopsyche alexis (assembly GCA_905404095.1). Taxonomy (NCBI): domain Eukaryota; kingdom Metazoa; phylum Arthropoda; class Insecta; order Lepidoptera; family Lycaenidae; genus Glaucopsyche; species Glaucopsyche alexis. Next base: position 5,971,944 of record FR990062.1, read on the forward strand.
AAATCGAAGGTCTGAAGTATCTGATGAAGAACCCTCAGCTGGTCTCAGGTAATGCCCCCTTCTACTATTGGTACATAAAACAATCGACTGTCATTGCAAAAATCCAGCGTAGTGGGATACATCTTCTAATTTAATCTAGCCTATAGCGTCCCACTGCTGGGCGAATGCCTCCCCTTCTGCTTTTAATTCGCAAATAAATAAAATTAAAGGAAATTTATTCTAGTGTAACATTACACAAATTAAATAAACAAATTACACTAAAATCTAATAAAATAAATCAATATGCCCAAGTTTCTACAAAAAGAAGTGAAATCCCACCAAAAACATTCTGTAAAAAACTAGCCAAGTCTCGATGTAGCTGCTTGTTTATCTCTAAAAAGTAATGAAATCTGGACAAAGTCGTGCCAAGTCTAAGGTTCTTTACTGCGATTTCTTTATTATTATAGTTAATGTTGTGTGAATTGGCCGTTGAAGGGTACAAAACCAGGTGCTCCATGACACCATTGCACCAATCTGTCGCCAGAACCGGTACCCATTGACGATGGAAAATTGACACTTGGAAAACAAAATTGACTTGTACCCACTAACGTATAAAGAATGTTCAACGGCCAAGTCACATAACATTAACTATAATAATAAAGAAATCGCTGTAAAGAACCTTAGACTTGGCACGACTTTGTCCAGATTTCATTACTTTTTAGAGATAAACAAGCAGCTACATCGAGACTTGGCTAGTTTTTTACAGAATGTTTTTGGTGGGATAGTTATTAGCCTTTACAGTTTGGTATACTTCACAGAAAGACCTCGCGGTACCACTTACCAGGTACTGCTATTATAGCTCCCCACACCGATTTTGGTGACTGGTGGCCAGTTTCATTGAAAACCAGGCCAGCTACGCAGGAGTTATTTTATCGTGCCCAAGTGTGTGCGCAGTACACAAGAGCACTCTCTTTTCCTTTTACTCTCGTAACCCAGTGGGACGGAAGACCGACACGACTGGCGAGAGATCAGGCGTAGGACCGACTTATTACATGCCCATCCGACGCATGGATCATCTTTCTTATCAGACAATCAGGTGATCAGCCTGCATTGTCCTAACCAAACTTGGAAACAACATTTTTTGTTGTTCCCATGCGGGAATCGAACCCACGACCTCCGAGTCGAGAGCCAAGCTCTACACCACTAGACCACGGAGGCTGTACTGCTATACCCACTATATGAACCACTAGACTTCTATATTAATCCTACTAATAGTTATGAGACACCAAACAAAAATAACTATGAATATTATGATAGCTTACAATGATATAGATTTCATTAATCTACTTTATTACTAAGGTATTAAATATCGTTGTATTCAGTCATTGTGATTTTTTAATTACTTTGAATTATTGTAGATAAAAGTGCTGTAGAGGTTTTTATTAGGTTAATAGCAGTCAAATAATAATTGTTATAAATCTTATTACGTAATACCTAAACGGTCCCTATCATTCAATACCGAATAGGTAGGCACATATTCGAAAATACATGCTTACTTAATTTTACAGGTGCTCTTGTCCTCGCGACATACATATCGGCGTCCGCGGCTCTGCCCCCCTGCGTCTGCACCCGAGACCTGAAGCCCGTCTGCGGCACCGATGGCACCACCTACAACAACGAGTGCCTGCTAGACTGCGCGCGCACGCGAGGCAAGTCCGACATCGCGGTAGAGAGACGAGGCAAATGCGCGCTCCCTGGTATCCAAGCCGAACCCCCCTCCTGCATGTGCACCATGGATTACAGGCCAGTGTGTGCCTCCGATGGAAACTCTTACCCCAACCGTTGCGCCATGGACTGTCAAGCACGAGAGAGGAGTTTGGAACTTGTCAAAATCCACGACGGTGAATGTAGACAGAAGAGGGAGATAGGTCTTCCTGAACAAACCTGCATATGCACCATGGATTATAGGCCAGTGTGTGCCTCCGATGGAAACTCTTACCCCAACCGTTGCGCCATGGACTGCGAAGCACGAAAGAGGAGTTTGGAACTCGTCAAAATCCACGACGGTCAATGTAGACAGAAGAGGGAGATAGCTCTTCCGGACCATCCCTGCATGTGCACCATGGATTACAGGCCAGTGTGTGCCTCCGATGGAATCTCTTACCCCAACCGTTGCGCCATGGACTGCGAAGCACGAAAGAGGAGTTTGGAACTCGTCAAAATCCACGACGGTCAATGTAGACAGAAGAGGGAGATAGCTCTTCCGGACCATCCCTGCATGTGCACCATGGATTACAGGCCAGTGTGTGCCTCCGATGGAAACTCTTACCCCAACCGTTGCGCCATGGACTGCGAAGCACGAAAGAGGAGTTTGGAACTCGTCAAAATCCACGACGGTCAATGTAGACAGAAGAGGGAGATAGCTCTTCCGGACCATCCCTGCATGTGCACCATGGATTACAGGCCAGTGTGTGCCTCCGATGGAAACTCTTACCCCAACCGTTGCGCCATGGACTGCGAAGCACGAAAGAGGAGTTTGGAACTCGTCAAAATCCACGACGGTCAATGTAGACAGAAGAGGGAGATAGCTCTTCCGGACCATCCCTGCATGTGCACCATGGATTACAGGCCAGTGTGTGCCTCCGATGGAAACTCTTACCCCAACCGTTGCGCCATGGACTGCGAAGCACGAAAGAGGAGTTTGGAACTCGTCAAAATCCACGACGGTCAATGTAGACAGAAGAGGGAGATAGCTCTTCCGGACCATGCCTGCATGTGCACCATGGATTACAGGCCAGTGTGTGCCTCCGATGGAAACTCTTACCCCAACCGTTGCGCCATGGACTGCGAAGCACGAAAGAGGAGTTTGGAACTCGTCAAAATCCACGACGGTCAATGTAGACAGAAGAGGGAGATAGCTCTTCCGGACCATCCCTGCATGTGCACCATGGATTACAGGCCAGTGTGTGCCTCCGATGGAATCTCTTACCCCAACCGTTGCGCCATGGACTGCGAAGCACGAAAGAGGAGTTTGGAACTCGTCAAAATCCACGACGGTCAATGTAGACAGAAGAGGGAGATAGCTCTTCCGGACCATCCCTGCATGTGCACCATGGATTACAGGCCAGTGTGTGCCTCCGATGGAATCTCTTACCCCAACCGTTGCGCCATGGACTGCGAAGCACGAAAGAGGAGTTTGGAACTCGTCAAAATCCACGACGGTCAATGTAGACAGAAGAGGGAGATAGCTCTTCCGGACCATCCCTGCATGTGCACCATGGATTACAGGCCAGTGTGTGCCTCCGATGGAAACTCTTACCCCAACCGTTGCGCCATGGACTGCGAAGCACGAAAGAGGAGTTTAGAACTCGTCAAAATCCACGACGGTCAATGTAGACAGAAGAGGGAGATAGCTCTTCCGGACCATCCCTGCATGTGCACCATGGATTACAGGCCAGTGTGTGCCTCCGATGGAAACTCTTACCCCAACCGTTGCGCCATGGACTGTCAAGCACGAGAGAAGAGTTTGGAACTTGTCAAAGTCCACGACGGTGAATGCAGACCGAAGAGTACTAATTGATTAGTAACTGAAAATCTATAAGTACGTACCTATAAAATGAATAGTTTCGGAAAATAAAAAAACAATAAACAAACGTTAAAAAGTAATAAATCGGTATATTTACAACTCTACTATTAATAAATGGGACATAATTAATCGAGCGAACAAAAAATAAGTTGGCGACTGCACGTGAGCATAGTGTATTACTGAATTTGGCAGCGAATTAATATGTTGGCGACTAAATTACTAAACTGGCGAAATCACTGAGGTGACAAAAAATATAAAAATCGGCAGATAAAAAGTGGCAAAATTTAATCCAAATTAGCACCGAAATTCATAAGTTGGTGACTTAATTTCCGAGTTGGTGACTATTATACCGTGTAAGCAGCTATAAAACCAGATTTGGTTGACAAATTAATGGATGAATGGACGAATAATAAACGGAAAATCCCATTTTTGGATACTGTTGGAGTATGTTTTTCTTTGACATGGGTGTCGTTTTCAAGATTTTTAGGGGTGCAGAATAATATGAAAATAAAATCCGTTTTGAAATATTCCAAAATGGCGTACACTTTTTTTTTTTCAATTTAAATTAATATATAATTATGTCCTTTTCCAGGTTTCTGGAGGTGCTGATTACAAAATTGTCTTCCAATTTCATTTTCCAAAATGGAGAATTTTCAATCTTCGTAAAATTAACTTGAGTACCAATTTAAAAGATCTTGGGGATGCTGTTTAGGATTGATGATTGTTATTACAGTATGTTACCTATGTAGTTCGAGGTACCAGCTATGTACACTGTACAGTATAGAAATTTTTCGAAATTCAGGATTTTCTAATTTCTTTTTCTGCCAAGAGGGAGGAAATTTTCATTATTTTTCCAGCAGGATGAGACGTTTCTGAGATAGAAGCGATTATAGAAAAAAATATGGCAATGTTTTACTTTGAGACACGAACGGCGTATAAATCTATAGAAATTCTGGAAAATTCAGGATTTTCAATTTTCTTTTTCTTCCATCATGAAGAAAATATGATGTTTCTAGATTCCTAAGGGGGAGGAAATTTTCATAATTTTTTCAATAGGATGCACCGTTTCCGAGATAGAATCAATTTTATAAAAAAATGTAAATGCTCTACATTGAGATACGAGGGATATATAAAGCTATAGAAATGTCGGAAAATTCAGGATTTTCGAATTTATTTTTCTCCCATCATACAAAAAGGTGGTTGCGAGGTTATTAAGGGGAGGTAATTTTCATTATTTTTCAAGTAGGATGCACCGTTTCTGAGATAAAAGCGATTATAGAAAAAAAATATATGGCAATGCTCTACTTTGAGATATGAACGATGTATAAAGCTATAGAAATTTTGGAAAATTCATGATTTTCAAATTTCTTTTTCTTCCATCATGAAGAAAATATGAGGTTGCGGGGTTACTAAGGAAATTTAAAATGGATAACTTTTTAGGGTTCCGTAATACTTAAGGAATCCTTATAGTTTCGCTCTGTCCGTCTGTCTGTCTGTCAGTCCGCGCCCGTAGCTCCTGTAATTATGAATATAAATTGATGAAATTTGGTGCAGTTATAGATTGTGTATAGATCATGGTTTCAGGATCATAAAAAATTATAATTTTATATTTTAGGGGTGGCTCTCCATACATGTGAAGTGGGAGTGAAAAATATTTTCCACTCTACCCCATCGTGTGGGGTATCGTAGAATAGGTCTTTTAAAATAAAGGCAAGGTTTCATACGTTACTTTTTTATAAAGTTGACCATTTTCGAGTAATCGGCCTCCAAAGTAGTTTGTAAGTTGGTCCCCCCCCCCCCCCCCAGCATTTTTAAACTATAGGAGATAGAAACTTGCAAAATTTCCATGTTGATAGATCATGCTAAAAACTCTTTAGGAAAATTATTGTGAACCAAATTGGACCGTAACTTTTGGAGTAATTAAAAAAAAAGCATATTACGCGTTTATAGTTACGGAACCCTCCTTAGACATGTCCTGACATGCTTTTGGTTAGGTTATTTGTAATCAGCACCCCCAGAAACCAACAAAAGGACACCCATATTATTTTTATAAAATTAAGTATGTCCGCCATATTGGAATTTCAAAATGAATGTCATTTTCGCATCCAGCACCCCCAAAAACCTGGTAAATGACAAGGATTGTTTTTATCCATTTTTGGCATCAGTCACATATCCGCGACCGCGAAAAAACTATATTTACGCGGGCGGAGCCGCGGGCAACAGCTAGTTTATTATTGTTACGTGTTGGGGTTCGAAGGATTTGGAGAAAAAGCCTGCTGACTCTTTTGAAGACTTTATTCACTAGCACTAGGTCCAACACAAAGTACTAGGTCTAATACTAAACACTAAGTCCAAACACTAAGCACTAAGTCCAAACACTAAGCACTAACGATGTCCTATGTCGTAGCCAAGTCGTGGGTTTCACTTGTATTAAATCACTGGTATCACTTTAACTTATCGCCTGTTTCGCCTCGAAATCGCCCGAAGGTAGCTGGAAACTGAACTGACTCGTTCGCATCTCTGCGGCGTATTTATATGGGCCGAATCGAGTTCCAGACCGTTCCAGAAATATTCGTGACTCACGTGAACTGGTTGGATTGTTCCGGAATATTCGCACAGTAGCGCCATCTAGTATTGAGTAGACGGTTTCACGTTGTCCCTGTTCGCACCAAGTGGTTTCATTGGTTGACGCTAGATGGCGCTAGTCTTATTGTTCGTAACATTATATTAATATTAAATTATATTCATATGAGACTGCTGTTGTTTGCTCGTCCTCTGCCCGGAAACAAGGGGTCCACGTAAGACCTGCACCGCCGTTATTTGAGAGCAAAAAAGAAAATGTATAGAAATTTTCTCACTTTTTAGAAGTAGCGCGCGCGCGGTGCAATACGGATGTGTCGATATATTTTTATGCTCATTTTAAATTAAAATTTAATATCACCCCAAACAAATTTCGAACGTAAAGCACAGTAAATAATTCTCAAACTTAAACGGCTATTGTACGCGCTCTTTGGACATTTTGCATCCACATACTCCAGGTGTAACAGGTTTTACAAATATAAGAAAGAGAAGGCGAGTGACGTTCCTGCTTTGTCTCACAAAACGTGAGTAAATACACACAGAACTATGAGTGTACTACGCTCACCTACTGGATGAGGCTCGTTAACAAACTTGTCAACTACAAGTTCACCTGCAGATTTTTCTGATGAACGTAATGTTGCCATGAGAAATAAACGGAAGCGATCTGACGAAACAAGCAATGAAATTACAGAAATACGTAAAGAAATGTCTGAAATGTTAACTTTAATGAAATCACTGGATTCCAACCAAAAAGAATTTATGGATAGAATAACAGCTGATGTTACTTGTATCAAAGAACAAATAAGTGATATCAGATCCACTATTTCGGTCATAACAACAGAACAGGTTACAATGAAGTCTGAAATAAAAGCGCTGCAAAATAAAGAAATTAATCTGCAAAAATCAGTGAATGATATTCAAATAAGAATTGAGAATATGTCCCCAGCTAGTTCACAACCACTTAATGATATTAAAATTTCCGAAGATATCACCACTGAAGTAAAACAACGTGAGATGAGAAGCAAAAATATTGTTATAGTTGGCATACCTGAATCCGTCACAATAAACAAAGGCATGTATTTAAACTTGCGACAAAACAATTAAATTTTGGATGTGAAAATACCCAATATTGAATACTAAATTACCAAGTTGGCGAAAGAATGTAAGGAACAAAAAAATTACTAATCTGGTGACTAAATGATACCACTGAATTTTCCAAACTGGCAGACAGATTATGTTTTAGCGACTAAATAACCATCTTGGCGACAATTTGTGAGTACACATTTAATTTAAGAATAGGCACATATATTTTCCCTGATGTAGGTAACTCAAAAACCATACAAGCAGCGAAACGAGCGCACACAAAAAAACCATAAAGGAGCGTACAAAATTCCCAATTTTTTATTTTTTCGGTTTTAGGGAGGTGTAGATTATTGTGTAGATTAATTTTGAAATTTAAAAATGGCGGATATTTATTTTTCGTAAAATTGATATGGGTGTCGTTTACCAGGTTTTTGGGAGTGCTGGATACGAAAATGACATTCGTTTTGAAATTCCAATATGGCGGACACACTTAATTTCATAAAAATAATATGGGTGTCCTTTTATTGGTTTCTGGGGGTGCTGATTACAAAAAAGTCATCCATTTTAAATTTCCTTAGTAACCCAACAACCTCATATTTTCTTCATGATGGGAGAAAAAGAAATTTGAAAATCCTGAATTTTCCAACATTTCTATAGCTTTATACATCTAGGAATGTATCTCAATGTAGAGCATTTACTATGTTTTTATAAAGTTGATTCTATCTCGGAAACGGTGCATCCTATTGAAAAAATAATGAAAATTTGGCCCCCATTGCAACCTCGCAACATATTTTCTTCATGATGGGAGAAAAAAAAATTTCGAAAAACCCTGAATTTTCCAACATTTCTATAGCTATAAACATCGTCGTATCTTAATGTACAGCTTTTACTTCTTTTTTTATAAAATTGATTCTATCTCGGAAACGGTGCATCCTATTGAAAAAATAATGAAAATTTCGCCCCCCTTTGGAACCCCACAACATCATATTTTCTTCATGATGGGAGAAAAAAAATTTCGAAAATCCTGAATTTTCCAACATTTCTATAGCTATAAACATCGTCGTATCTCAATGTACAGCATTTACTTCTTTTTTTTATAAAATTGATTCTATCTCGGAAACGGTGCATCCTACTGAAAAAATAATGAAAATTTCGCCCCCCTTTGGAACTCCGCAACATCATATTTTCTTCATGATGGGAGAAAAAAAAATCGAAAATCCTGAATTTTCCAACATTTCTATAGCTGTAAACATCCGTCGTATCTCAATGTACAGCATTTACTTCTTATTTTATAAAATTGATTCTATCTCGGAAACGGTGCATCCTATTGAAAAAATAATTAAAATTTCGCCCCCCTTTGAAACCCCGCAACATCATATTTTCTTCATGATGGGAAAAAAATTTTTTTCGAAAATCCTGAATTTTCCAACATTTCTATAGCTATAAACATCCGTCGTATCTCAATGTACAGCATTTACTTCTTTTTTTTATAAAATTGATTCTATCTCGGAAACGGTGCATCCTATTGAAAAAATAATGAAAATTTCGCCCCCCTTTGGAACCCCGCAACATCATATTTTCTTCATGATGGGAGAAAAAAAATTTCGAAAATCCTGAATTTTCCAACATTTCTATAGATTTATACATCCGTCGTATCTCAATGTACAGCATTTACTTCTTTTTTTTATAAAATTGATTCTATCTCGGAAACGGTGCATCCTATTGAAAAAATAATGAAAATTTCGCCCCCCTTTGAAACCCCGCAACATCATATTTTCTTCATGATGGGAGAAAAAAAATCGAAAATCTTGAATTTTCCAACATTTCTATAGATTGATACATCCCTCGTATCTCAGTACAGCATTGTCATATTTTTTTCTACAGTCGCTTCTATCTCAGAAACGGTGCATCCTACTGCAAAAGTAATGAAAATTTGCTCCCCCTTATTAATCTAGAAATCGCATATTTTCTTCATGAATGGCAGAAAAATTCATGAATCCTGAATTTTAAAAAAAATTCTATACCTACATAGCTGGTACTTTGAACTACATAACATACTGTAATAATAATCATCAATCCTAATTAGCATCCCAAAGATCTTTTAATTTAGTATTCATATTCATTTTCCGAAGATAGAATATCCTCCATTTTGGAAAATGAAATTGGAAGACAATTTTGTAATCAGAACCCCCAGAAACCGGGAAAAGGACAACCTTGTTAATTTTAATAACAAAAATTTACGCCATTGTGGAATTACGAAACAGATTTTATTTTCATATTATTCTGCACCCCCAGAAACCTAGAAAATGACACCCATGACAAAGAAAAACATACTCCAACAGTATCCAAAAATAGGATTTTCCATAGCCTGCAAATTGAATTTTTAGCAGCCATTAATTTATCAACCAAATCTGGTTTTATAGCTGCTTATATGGTATAATGGTCACCAACTCGGAAATTAAGTCACCAACTTATAAATGTCGGTGCTAATTTGGATTAAATTTCGCCTCTTTTTATCTGCCGACTTTAGAATTTTTTGTCACCCGAGTGTTTTCGCCTGTTTAGTAATTTAGTCGCCAACATATTAATTCGCTGCCAAATTCAGTAATACAGTATGCTCACGTGCAGCCGCCAACTTATGTCTTATTTTTTGTTCGCTCGATTAATTATATCCCATAAACAAAGAGGAAAGAAATATCGCAGATCAACGAGAAGTAATTAAAATAATAAAACCAATATATATAATGACTGCCCGGAACCTATACATATAATAAGATTAGGAAAATTTAACAAAATCAAAAGTAGACCCATAAAAGTTTGCTTTAATTCTACAGAAACAGCTAAGAAAATACTACGAAATAAAGAACAAGTTCCTGATGAAAACATCAAAATCTACTCAGACCAGACTAAACAACAACAAAAATACCTACAAGAACAGTACCCCAAGCAGGAACTTATTGCGATTATCGTTTCGTGTTTGTAAACGAGAAATTTTGTATGAAAACCATGAAAGCGCCTCTAGCGGACGTAAAAGTAACTAAAACGGGAGCAGGAACCTTTTTTAGATAGTTTTGCTGAGTAACGTAACGTGACGTAAACGATACGTTTGACAATTTGTATGAAAATAGCGAACACAAACACCAATTTGACGGGTGGTGTAGTTACGTTCTACGTAATTTTACGAATACTCTATCACCTAAAATTTGTTGGTGACAAAGGTTACGTCGAACTATTTTGTGTAATTTTAAGGGTGTTTTTAAACAAAATAATATGTTATTTATTGATAAAGACACATAAAAATGAAAGGAGGACCTCCAATTGAACCTAGGATGCTCAATTATTACTATGGAACAAGATTAATAGAGGGTGCTCATAGTTAACTAAGAGCATAGAATTAGTAATTAAATTAGAACTGAATTTACATTATTTTCTAGTTCTTCTAGTTACATGACGAGATTCGAATTTAGAGCATTAATCCAATTTGGTTCATCAAAAAGCATCCGCTTTAACGGTTCGAAGTGGCAAACCCTGTCTGGCTTTATTCATGTCTGTCCATAGTCTATTCCTACTTACAAAATACAAACAACACAGATGTGTATATTTTTTGTAATTATCTTTCATTTCAGGAAAACAAACTGTCGAGCTAAACAAAGAAAATTTACAAAATTCTAACATTTATTCAAAGATACCAATTATTGTCAATTACATAATAATTGTCATTAGACAAGCCATATATTTGAAAGCCGATGAAGACTTATGAAAAAACTCAAACATAAAGCATGCTAATGTTTTATGACAATAAAATATATTAGTAAGTGTTTATGTAATGTATACCAAAGTTAATTAATTACTTTACAACATTAAACAGTTTTGCAATAAGTATGATAAGCAAAGTTACAAAAAGTAGCTTGAGGAATATGCACATTTTTAATGTAATTTATGTAAAAGGAAAGAAATAAAACTTGTTACAAATTTTATAATTGTTTTATTAACACCAAATGTATCTACTTTCATTTGAGCTTTATTGTGCTAATTTAAAATTGTCCTTGTGCTTATAAACATCGAAATATTGACTTGCTTAACGGGCTATAAATGATAATGAGCCTCATATAATATTGCTTTTCTTTTGGAACTGCTGCAACTGTTGAGTTGCTAAAACAAAATATGCTACATTAAGCAAAGGTATAAATTCCTACTAGAAATTGTTTTTGTTTAACTTTAAGTATCTACAAGGGAATAACACGATCGGCGACCTATTGTTATGATTAGATCAACAAAATATACTAGACTTAATAATATTATAGGGCATTTAAGGTAGGTATAGGTATTTGAACAATGAAAAAATAAAAGCCTCAATACCAGTGGCGTAGCTAGGTGGACAAGGGCCCCGGTGCATAAGGGAAGAATCGGGCCCTCATGCCCCTCATTCCCTCTTTTCGCATAGCTTGAACTTATATTGACCTTTAAAATTAGTCATAGGAATAAGAATAGGAAACAGTGAGTTAAACTTATCCCTAGTAGGTTAAATCCATACGTCGTCTCTAGAATCTCTATGTGTTAAATGGAGGAAAATGGAAATAAATAAACAACGACGCACATACATGACGATATAGAATATTTATTATACAGATGACTGATGAGATCAATTAAGGGAAAAAACGATTTTTAATAGAATTCTCCGTCCAATTCACAATCTCTTGCGCGCTTTAATTCATGAGTTCTTGGACGCTATTTCTCGATAGTGTTGTAATAAAAAAAATGTTTAAATCCGAAGAGGCTTACGATTCCGAACATAGGGGGCATTTACCTTACTAATATTGTTCACGACGAACGTTTAGAAGGTAGCGAATTAGTTATAAAACCATGTAAATAGTTAATTTTATAAACATAACAATTCGTTATAACTTAGAGCTTGCAATTTAAAGTAAAAATAGTAGAAACTCGTTGCGTAATACGTAACAATAGTACATGTAAAATCTTATTAAATACCATTGTCTCACAAAAGCCATTGTTTTAACATTCTTATTAGACTCATACTTATGATTATATAACTTTGTCCATTGTTCTCAATTCATTGTGATAGTAATTAGCGAAATATTGTTAAAACTGATAAAATAAGACCTAGTTTAATGTAAGGGTATTAGCTATGCGGGGGTTGAGTGAGTTATCTTAAAAGAAAGTCCATAGTTGCAAATTTTTGCTACTAGGGAGCGCCTCGGTCTCGAGAGAGACTTACTATTAGACAGGGACGGAGCGAACGCCCGTTAAGTCAGGGGAGGACGAGGCAATATAAATACTGGAAAAACCTATTTTCCTCGCTCACTCAATTCCCGACAGTTTTCCAAGTTTTATTCATATTAAAAAATGTTGTAAATATGTATTAGAATATTAAGAAAAATGTATTTCATGTAAATAATGTTATCTTGATGATAAATAAACGATATTTCGAGCTGAGGGGGTGAGGAATGGAATGTTCTAGAAGGTTGATTGTCAGACTAGTATAAAGATAGGGCCAATCGCCATACAAATCGTACTTCGCTCCGACAAGTCGACAAGTCAACAAGGAATCCCTGCCTCACCACAGCTCGAAGTAATTGGTAATCCTTTGCATTTTCCTTTCACTTTTCCTTTCTTTTTATTGTATTTCCTACCTTGTATTTCCGTGTATTTTCCTGTGTATTTTCCCGTGTCTTTTTCCAGCTTTCCCTTCTACCTCTCACCTATCCCCTCATTCCTACGTACCAGATTTCGATCCCTTCCTTTGCCCTAGGTAATCTAGGCTTTGTCCCCCTCATTTCATGGTCCTTAACGAGCCGGATAGAAAATCCACGTAAGTATAAATCCAGCGCGGGCAATCAAGATGTCGAAGTCCGGTACATCGAGCATCGTCGACGCGGCAGAGCGGGCGTACCACCAACAAGGAGTGCTGACGCGGAGCGGCGCACAAGCGACACGTCTCGCGCCACCACCACCACCGGCAGAAGAGGCTGCTGAAGGGCCCACCACGGCATCCACCATGATAACGACAGATCAGACGACCACAGCAACGTCCACCAGCGGAGAAACGGCGAGACACGAGGAGGACACGATTATAGAGAAGCGTGCGCCTCGTGCAAGGAAATACAAGAGGATAGCGGAGGCCGAAGAAAAGCTGGCGGAACTGAAGCTGGAGGAAGTCCGGGCGGCCCTCGTCCTGGCCCGTGCAAGGCTGGCCAAGGAGCGGGCGCTGGCTGCTGACGAAGATGGGGACAGTCAGTCTGGTGAAGAGGAAGACCAGGCTGGCCGGGTGGAAGAATGGCTGGAAGGGCAGAAAACAAGCCCGCCGGCCGACGTACGACATAACAAGGAAAAGCTTCAGGAAAATGAAGAGAAGCTGAAGGACAACGAAGGAAAACCCAAGGAAAATGGGGAAAACCTTCCGGAAAAATGGCCGCAAGGGCGGAATATAGGTCCGCCGGCCGACGTACGACATAACGAGGAAAAGCTTCAGGAAAATAAGCGGAAGCTCGAAGAAAAAGGGAAAATGCCGACAGGAGACATCGCCTCGCTGGCAGCGGCCCTCACACAGGCTGTGCGCATGTCCAGGGATGCTCCGAGGTTCCTGCAAGAGTTGCCCCTGTTCGCCGGACATTCTACAGGTTGGCTCGGCTTCAGGGCGGCGTACGAAGAAACGGAAAGCATGTTTTCAAGCACGGAAAACATTACGAGGCTTAGAAGAAGCCTTAAAGGTGCGGCCTTAGAAGCGGTCAATAGCCTACTAATTAGCCAGCCGGAGCCGCGAACTATTCTTCAAGCATTGGAGCGAAGATTTGGCCGCCCGGACACACTGGCAATGAACGAGATACAAAAAATTAAGGCGCTACACAGACTTAACGACAGTCCGCGCGAATTGTGCGTGTTCGCAAACAAGATTGCGAATGTTGTAGCCACAATCGAAGCATTAAAAAAGGTGCACTACTTGTTCAACCCGGAGTTGGTTAAGAACATTGTAGAGAAACTGCCACCTATATTGAGAAATAAGTGGTATGATTTTGCAGCGAAAAATCAAGATGATACGTCAGACCTGAAAAAGATGACGTCATTCCTCAATGAAGAGGCGGATAAATGCGGCGCCTACGCGCTACCCGAAGAAATAAACGAGGAAAAGCCCCGCCAGAAAAGATTCGAACGTACGTACTCAACCGCGATTGTAAATAAAAAATCTTGTCCAGTTTGTCAACAGGAACACTACCTCGCCGACTGCAGACGCTTCACCAACACATCCGTGAAGGAGCGCTGGGAGGTGGCGAAGAAGAACCGCATCTGCTACCAGTGTCTGCGGAGCACACACCGCCGCGGCAGCTGCAACGCGAAGAGGTGCGGCCAAGAAGGATGCAGCATGGCACATCACCGCCTGCTACACCACCCCCAGGCCGCAAGCAGCGCCGACAGCACCAGCAGCGTCACCACCAGCCAGTTCAACAGAGGAAGTGGCGTCAACGGTCGAGGTGGTAAGTATAACCAGCCACATCAAGGACAAGCAAGCCTTCCTGAAGGTCGCTCCAGTCACCGTCACAGGTAAAAACAGCACCAGGGTGGATACCTACGCCCTCCTGGACGACGGCAGCACGGTGACGCTGATCGACGAGCGGCTTGCTGACCTGCTGGACCTCGACGGCCCACGCGACAACATGTGGGTGAAAGGCGTCAGCGAGACTGTCAAGCATGAGGACAGCAAAAAGGTAGACGTCAGAATTAAAGGGCGAGACAGCGGCAACGAGTACGTCATGAAAGGGGCGCGAACGGTCAACAAGCTGACGTTCGCCAGTCAAACGGTCGAAAAAAAGGACCTCAAGGACTGCGTACACCTGAGGGATATAGAAGACCAGCTGCTGTACCAGGATGCCCGCCCCAGGATACTCATCGGGCAGGACAACTGGGAGATGCTGGTAGCCCTCGAGGTAAGGACAGGAAGAAAGAACCAGCCGGTCGCCTCCTGCACACGGCTAGGCTGGGTGCTGCACGGTTATCGCACGTCCTACGACAAGCCAGTAGCGTTCTGCGGTCACACCGTCGCAGCGAGTGAGGAACAAGGTATGGAGAACATGATGAAGAGGTTCTTCGACTTAGAAAGTCTAGGAATAGAGCCACGCAAGCCCAGAAACGATCCTGAGGAGCGGGCCCTAGAAATCCTGAGAAAAAACAGCAAAAGGACTCCTGACGGCCGCTTCGAGACATCTCTCCTATGGAAAAATGAAGAGGAAGAGATCCCGAGCAACTACCATGATGCTGTGAAGCGACTGAAGTCCCTGGAGAAAAAGCTGGACCGTGACAGCGAATTGAAAGGTAAATATGAAGAAAGGATAGAAAACCTGCTGAAGTCGGGGTATGCTGTGCCGGCGCCTGGAGCCCCGAAGTCCGGACGCACCTGGTACCTGCCTCACTTCCCGGTATGTAACCCGGCGAAACCGAAAATTCGTCTGGTACACGACGCTGCCGCCAGATCCCATGGCCGCAGCCTCAACGACATGCTGCTGTCCGGTCCAGACCTCCTGCAGTCGCTGCCGGGAGTAATTATGCGGTTCAGGAGGTACCCAGTAGCCGTAACAGCGGACATAAAGGAAATGTTCATGAGGATCAAAATACGCGAAGAGGACCGCGATGCGCTACGATTCCTGTGGAGAGGCAACGAAAGGGAAAAAAGGCCTCAAGAATATCAAATGACATCGCTGGTTTTTGGTGCTACGTCGTCGCCGTGCACCGCACTCTATATTAAGAACCGAAATGCCGAAGATTTCGTTGAAGAGTACCCGAGGGCCGCGGAGGAGGTAAAGAAAAGCCAGTATATGGATGACTATATAACTAGCTTTACAGACGAGGAGGAGGCACTAGAGGTGTCTAAGGGCGTGGACCGCATTCACCGCCGCGCCGGCTTCGAGCTACGAGAATGGGTGTCTAACAAGGAGGCACTACAACGACACTTCGCGAGTGAAAATGAAGGCGCAGTTGTCCCTCTCGGAGAAGCCGGCGCCGAGAAAACCTTAGGAATAACGTGGGAGGTCCGGGAGGACAATTTAAGCTTCAAAATAAACCGCGACAAGGTACCCACATTTATTATAAATAACGAGCGAGTCCCGTCTAAAAGAGAAGCCCTCAGTGTTATTATGTCCCTCTTCGATCCTCTCGGCTTGCTTGCACCGGTTACGATGCCGGCAAAGAAATTTATGCAGGAAACCTGGAGGTACGGTACCGCGTGGGACGAGCCGATACCGGAGGAGCTCGCCCCGAGATGGACCACGTGGACAAAAACGCTGGCCGCAGTTGAAAAAATTAAGGTACCGCGCTGCTACGACACAAGCCCGTCTATCGCTACGAGGGAGCTACACACTTTCGTAGACGCCAGCGAAGAGGCTTACGCCGCGGCGGTCTACGTTAGAAGCCAGCGCTACGACGGGGCGGTCAACATCGCACTTGTGGCGGCCAAAAGCCGCGTAGCCCCTCTAAAACCGATTTCTATCCCCAGGTTGGAACTTCAAGCGGCTTTATTAGGAGCGCGCCTAGCGAAAACCGTAGAAAACGAACACGAGTGGAAATTCGTAAGAAAAACTTATTGGAGCGACTCGAGAACCGTACTGGCCTGGATCAGAGCTGAGCCTCGGGCCTACAAGACGTTCGTCGCGCACCGCCTCGCCGAAATTGAGGACGTAACAAAGGTGAGTGAGTGGCGGTGGGTGCCTACAAAGGAAAACGTAGCCGACGACGCGACCCGAGCGACGCCGGCCGACTTCAACGGGGAACACAGATGGTTCCACGGGCCTGCGTTCCTGAAATACGAAGAGGAACACTGGCCGACCGAGGAGAAAAGTGAAAAGGTAATTACCGGCGAAAAAAGGTGCCACGCGACGCATACGGAGGTGCGACGCGACTATTTGCCCGACATAACGCGTATACAAAAATGGCAAGTATTGTTGCGCGCCACCGGCCGAGTGTTACAATTTATAGATTTGTGTCGGCCGAGAAAACACATCGCTGCCGCTACGAGAAAACGCACGCTGAAAAATAAGGAGCGCGACGCGACATGGGATCCTCGGCGCAAAAAACAAGGTAAAGAAAATAGTGCAATCCTTACACGCAGCGAAAAAAGATACGTATGTCTTGACGCGGCGTACTTAGACCGCGCCGAGACGCTTTGGCTTCAAAAAATGCAAGCAGACTGCTATCACGCAGAGAAGAAAAGAATAGAAGACCATCGCACCCCACCGGCGGGAGATCGTCTCGCCTCGCTCAGTGTAAAGGTGGAAAACAACTTAATCAAGCTCCGAGGAAGAGTCGCGGCCGCGCAAAATGTAAGTAAAGAGGCCGTCTGCCCGATCATTATGGACGGCGGCCACGAGTACACAAAGAAATACATACAACACGTGCACGAGCAGCTACTACACGGCGGCGTCGAGGCGACGGTGAACGAGCTACGACAGCGGTTTTGGGTAACCCGTATTCGCCCCACTGTTAAAGGTATCATCCGTGCCTGCCAAGTCTGCCGCCTGAGAAAGGCGAAACCGATCAGCCCAGCCACGGGCGATCTACCAGCGGCGCGCCTGACACACCATGCGCGCCCTTTCTCATTCACCGGGCTCGACTACTTCGGGCCGGTCGAGGTGACCGTCGGCCGCCACCGAGAGAAGCGGTGGGTGGCCCTATTCACCTGCCTCACCGTGCGAGCCGTCCACCTGAAGGTGGTGACCTCCCTCAGCGCGGATTCAGCCATAGCCGCGCTGCGGAGGTTCATCGCAAGAAGAGGACAACCGACGGAGCTCTGGACGGACAACGCAACGTGCTTCAAGGCAGCAGAAAAGGAGCTGAAAGAAGCCTGGCGAATGTTAGAAGAAGAGTTCAACGCCCGCCGCATCAACTGGCGGTTCATTCCCCCCGCCACTCCCTTCATGGGCGGCGCCTGGGAACGACTGGTGCGGAGCGTCAAAGAAGGCCTACGAGTCACGCTGCACGAGAAACATCCCAGCGACGAGACCCTCCACACCCTACTAGTGGAGGTCGAAAACGTCGTGAACTCGCGGCCCCTCACTCATGTGGCCGTGAGTCCCGAAGATCCAGAGGCACTGACCCCAAACCACATCCTTTTGGGGTCCAACTGCCACGTCCCGGCGCCTGTGCGCTCAGAAGACGACGGCATCACTGCGCGCCAGCTGTGGAAGCGCGCGCAGCACCTGGCGGACGAGTTCTGGCGGCGGTGGGTCAAGGAATACCTGCCCCTGCTCCAACACCGGCGGGAGCCTCATTCCATTGGCTCCGCCCCCGAAGTCGGCGAGGTCGTGATAGTGTGCGACCCCAACCTGCCCCGCAACGTGTGGCCGAGAGGCCGCATTAAGAAGACGTATCCGGGACAAGACGGCGTGGTACGAGTAGTGGACGTCGAGACCAGCAACGGCCACGTGCTCCGGCGGCCCTGCAAGAAGATCGTCGTGCTGCCAGGAGTAGTGTCGCCTGCGCGACCGGCGGGAGAAATGTTCACGACGAACGTTTAGAAGGTAGCGAATTAGTTATAAAACCATGTAAATAGTTAATTTTATAAACATAACAATTCGTTATAACTTAGAGCTTGCAATTTAAAGTAAAAATAGTAGAAACTCGTTGCGTAATACGTAACAATAGTACATGTAAAATCTTATTAGATACCATTGTCTCACAAAAGCCATTGTTTTAACATTCTTATTAGACTCATACTTATGATTATATAACTTTGTCCATTGTTCTCAATTCATTGTGATAGTAATTAGCGAAATATTGTTAAAACTGATAAAATAAGACCTAGTTTAATGTAAGGGTATTAGCTATGCGGGGGTTGAGTGAGTTATCTTAAAAGAAAGTCCATAGTTGCAAATTTTTGCTACTAGGGAGCGCCTCGGTCTCGAGAGAGACTTACTATTAGACAGGGACGGATCGAACGCCCGTTAAGTCAGGGGAGGACGAGGCAATATAAATACTGGAAAAACCTATTTTCCTCGCTCACTCAATTCCCGACAGTTTTCCAAGTTTTATTCATATTAAAAAATGTTGTAAATATGTATTAGAATATTAAGAAAAATGTATTTCATGTAAATAATGTTATCTTGATGATAAATAAACGATATTTCGAGCTGAGGGGGTGAGGAATGGAATGTTCTAGAAGGTTGATTGTCAGACTAGTATAAAGATAGGGCCAATCGCCATACAAATCGTACTTCGCTCCGACAAGTCGACAAGTCAACAAGGAATCCCTGCCTCACCACAGCTCGAAGTAATTGGTAATCCTTTGCATTTTCCTTTCACTTTTCCTTTCTTTTTATTGTATTTCCTACCTTGTATTTCCGTGTATTTTCCTGTGTATTTTCCCGTGTCTTTTTCCAGCTTTCCCTTCTACCTCTCACCTATCCCCTCATTCCTACGTACCAGATTTCGATCCCTTCCTTTGCCCTAGGTAATCTAGGCTTTGTCCCCCTCAAATATCGTTACTGAACAAAGGGAGTTGATTTTAGAGTTAAGTGTACATATTACATTTGTATGTTGATGCCAAAAATCAAGTTTATTACTAAATAATAAAGTTTTTACTTTTTTCTTTAAACTTTTCATATTTACCTATCCTTTATCTAAATTTATCTATAAATAAATAATAAACAGAATTATCACTTTCTGTTTTTTATAACGCAATAAAAATGTTCTAATGTATTTATAGAATTCCATAGTTGGGGAGAGTTGTGACAACGTTATTTCGCGCCAGGTTTTTGTGAGGCCGTGTTACAACTTTTACGTAAAATAGAGCTCTGCAAAGTTTTTTGACATAAAGCTATGGAAAACGAAACGTAAATGTCACAGAAACGTTAACATGGGCGAATTCCTATACAGTTTTCGTATTATATTTTTATCTCGAAAACTACGGATCATATAATTTTAAAAACTTGCGAAATTACTGCGACAATAAAAGAAATTTAAGCGGTAAAATTACTATAAACCAATTAATAGTACAAATGTAATTATTCTAAAGTTTAGCCAACATATCTAGGGAAATGAAAATTTAGTATGTCAACACCGGCTCACGCACACAATGCATGAAAAACCGGCGTCACTTTGTTGTTCGTAGAAGTCCGTCTATACTTTTTATTTGGTCTGAGATAGTAGCTCATTCTTCAATTTGAACTTGAGTTTAGAAAAATGTTTTTTGTTTTTCGTTGTCGATGAAGTTAAAAGTTTGAGAGTTATTATAGATTATACGAATACCGTTGTGCTGCAACCTGTATCCTGTATCATACATGTTTTGTCATCTGACATTTTTTTTAGTGAAAGTGAGTTCTAGCAGAATATGGTGCCAGATGGATGAATGTGCGGAATAGAAATAGTAGCATTTGCATTAGTGGCGATACTTGATGAAATATGAAATAAGGCTGGTGCTCGTAGTAGGGAAAACGAATTGCAACGGTCAGTGACACACCTTGTCGACCTAGCGTCAACTATTATAGACTATAGTGCATCCAGATCCCAGAAAGTTGAAAACATCGCACTGGATATCATAAATGAGAACTGATGCAAGGCATGAGGGAATGAAAACTTGACGAAAAAGTTAATAAGGGTGGAGTATGGAATTGTCGAATTGATCTCACGACCGTCAAGCACGTGAGCTTATCGCTGATCCAATGTGCTACGTACTCATCCCAACTATCAAATGCCAAATAACTGAAATAACTGTAATTAATAAAATTGTAATTGTTAAAAGAAAAAAAAATTCAAGCCTCGAGTCTCGAGCCTACTCACAAGATTTTTTTTTCCTTTTTTCTTATATGCTCCTCTCTTTTCAAAGCTGAGGGTAGAGGGCCCCTTGAGCTCCGGGGCCCTGGTGCACTGCACCACCTAGCCCTACGATAGCTACGCCACTGGTGGTGTACTGTCAAAAGTGGCAGAATAAAGATGTATTTATTTATATTTAAAAACTATAAGTACTTATAAGATAAATAGTTTAGGAAAAAAGCAATATACAAAGGTAAAAAAGTAATAAATCGGTATATTTACAACTCTATTATTACTAAATCAATTACTTTTATAAGTTATGAAGAAATATGAAACAATTTAACAAAAAAAAATAACAATTTTACGTGGTAGAGCCATGCTTCGGCACGAATGGGCCGGCTCGACCGGAGAAATACCACGGGCTCACAGAAAACCGGCGTGAAACAGCGTTTGCGCTGTGTTTCGCCGAGTGAGTGAGTTTACCGGAGGCCCAATCCCCTACCCTATTCCCTTCCCTACCCTCCCCTATTACCCTATTCCCTCTTAAAAGGCCGGCAACGCACTTGCAGCTCTTCTGATGCTGCGAGTGTCCATGGGCGACGGAAGTTGCTTTCCATCAGGTGACCCGTTTGCTCGTTTGCCCCCATATTTCATAAAAAAAAAAAAAAAAACAATAAATTCAGTAAGACGACAATTTCTCTGGTATATATGGCAACCATCATTTCCCTTATTTTACCCTCCTAGGGGCTGTAATTTTTAAAACTGAGATACGTAACCCATTATTATTCCCCCCTTGGGAGATTAATTTTATATATTTAACTAGCTGACGCTTCTTTAAACTGGAATACCTACCTACATGTAACTACCTACTTACACATACCAATAGCCTTTAGCACCGCTTACAGGCGGTATTAAATTTACGTATCTATAAATTTGACCATAGGAGTGAGTACTTTTCATCGATACACTCTTGTTTACTTTACTATGACAAAAATGTGTCCCTATTTTTGACTCATATTGTAGTATACATAAATTTGAACACAAGGTGAGATACATACAGTCTTACAAGGATCTTTTGGCACGTGGACAAAATCAGAACTAACATCGCCGTCTTGTAAAATGTCACTTTTAGTATTATGTATTGTTTTGTAGTTGCGAAACTTATCTTTTGGCACGTGGATAAAATCAGTACTAACATCGCCGTCTTGAAAAATTTCACTTTTATAGGTGTACCAGAATCTCATGGCAAATAGGAAAATAAAATTTTGTAGTGTGCAATACTGGGGAAATTGGATTAAACGATCTTGATACTGGTTAATTTTTAATTATGTCTTTAGTATTATTGAACATGAATTATAATAAGACTGTGTGAAGAATATTCGGTGTATAATATAGAAAACTAGCTTTTGCCCGCGGCTTCGCCCACGTGGAATAGTGTTCTTGGAGAAAAAACTACTTCGGCGAATAACTCTCTACCTACTTACAGCAATATACTTCTGATACAATATTGAAAATGTTTTTAGGTTTGCCCAATGCAAATTGTTAAAAATGGGACCCTATCACCTCGACACGACATGCGCGACCACTTGATAATACATACATACATACATATAATCACGCCTTTTTCCCGTAGGGGTAGGCAGGACCGCCTCTTTCCCATAGGAGTAGGCATATACCACTTCTTTCCACTTGCTACGATCCTTACATACTTCTTTCGCTTCGTCCACTTTCATTCTTACCATCCATTCCTCCTCTTACATTCAACGTAGCCAAGCGTCTCTCCATGGTCCGCTTTTCGCCTCCGCGAGAAACGAGACGTGATGAGTGTCGAACCACATCGCCGCCATTTTGGATAATTAAATTATTTTTGATTATCCATTGCGTTTCCACGGATTGGTGGAGAGGGTAGGAATAGGGAAAGGGAAGGATAGGTGGTGTGGAAAGGAAGATTGGTAAGTTAGAGTGGGAAATAGGGAATGTAGGATATTACCGCCCAGGAAGGCAAGGGATAGGAAAGTAATAGCTAAGGAAGCCGGGGTCGCATACCCGTATACTATACCACAACTACCGGACAGGTAAGGGAAGAGTACCCCATGACATATACTTGATAATATACTTACATAATAATATATTAATTGCACTTGAATATAAGTTTTACCATAATCTTAAAGACTAAATACTTAAAGACTATTATTTTAAAAACTCGCATCAAAATCCGTTGCGTAGATTTAAAGATCTAAGCATACAAGATTAAGCATAGTTTGATATCATAATATAATACGTACAAATTATGACAACCGTTATTCCTATAGTTATTTGTCCTAGAGTGTGCGTATTAATATCAGGATCAACTAGTTTGGCCTAGTCTAAACTGGTTTATGCTATCGGGCTTAGGACAAATTAGTTTGGACTAGGATATACTAGTTAATCCTATCGCGTATAGGAAGAACCAGTTTAGCCTAGGCAAAATTAGTTTTTCCTAAAATCGGGTTTGGCCGGTAACATATATATTTAATAAAAATGGACAGGTTTAAGCACAGACTTCTAATGGTATAAGACTCTGTCCAGAAAGTGCGTAAGCCTGCGTAAACCTACGCACGTAGAGATTCTTATCTTATCGTTTCTTTTTGACGAAATTTTGTACGATACGCGCATAGCTAAAATAATACGCACGTAGCTTCTGGACGCAATGTATGGGGCCCTAGTACCTCGACTACGTGCGTAGACCTTACGTGCGTAAGAATACGCAGTTTCTGGACATAGTCTAAGGCAGTGCAATGCGAACAGCTGTCGAAAAGAATTCCACTCAGGTGTACGATTGAATTTCGAGCGATACCTCAAGTGAATAGTGCGAAGACTCTCTGCGACTCCGACTACGAATTACGATATCGAAAGCTTGGACGACTTGGGCATTTCGGTGCGTTTGGAATACCATACTTGTGTTAGTCTGGATTTTCGTGGCGAAAAACCTCCCTCAGAGGAAACTAGCGTTTTACTCTGAATATCGGACCATAATCCCGTAACACAACTATTCATTTTTACGGTCGAGCACACGACCACGCTGTTATTTCCTGTGTGTTTAAGATTTTTTGAGGCGTCCCTGTGTAAAGGAAAAATTTCAAAGCTAGTCGAGCATGAACTTTGCCGATAGTACATTTGACAGAACAAATCCTCATATAAAAAAGTTACGCTATCTTGGTTTTCACCATACTTCAAATGTCAGCTATCTTGTTTTCACCACACTTCAAATGTCAAAATGGACCCAAAAATTTCAAAAGTGGGGCCATTTAACCGGATACACTTTATGCCTCAACATGCCTCGTCTATAATATACCTATACGTCTATGCTACTATATTAAAACGTCTTACCTGATGCTTCATTGTAGTATTTTGGAAATTATCTTCACTCAACCCAACACTATTCAATACCTGTAATGAACAACAATGCATTAAAATCGACAACACAACTGTGGGAGAGGCACACTTCAACTTGAATGGGCCGGCTCGACCGGATAAATACCACGACGTCTCAGAAAACCAGCGTGAAATAACGCTCGCGTTGTGTTTCGCCAAGTGAGTGAGATTACCGGAGGCTCAAGGGGAGAGAATTGGAGAATTTACGGACCAGGAACGAGGAAGGAAGTACATAATGCAGGATTATTTTTTCACCAGTACAATAAATCAACATACGTAATAGTTGACAAAAATAAAAAATACTAGCGATTTTTGTTACTACCCCTTCGGAACAAAAAAACAAAATTATCAATCCCCGAACTTATCCGCTAAACTAATACAAAATGTGGATGCATTACGCATCTATCGATGCTTTGTTGCCAACTCGAGCGCCGCGGCCGCCCTGCCGATCGCTTACCCCACCCCGCCGCCCCCTACCTCATACCGCACCCATTGACGCCTTGTAGTTAGTGCGCCCATGCGGTATTAGATTGGTTATAGGATAAAATAATTGAAATGAAAAAAAAAAAAAAAAATATTTGTGAAATGTAGGTACTCTATTGTTACGAACATACAGACGAGCGCCATCTAGCGTCAACCAATGAAGCCACTTGGTGTGAACAGGGACAACGTGAAACCGTCTACTCAGTACTAGATGGCGCTACTGTGCGAAAATTCCGGAACAATCCAACCAGTTCACGCGAGTCGCGAACATTTCTGGAACGGTCTGGGACTCGTGTAAACAGGTATAAATACGCCTTAGGGTTGGGAACGAGGCGAGTTCACTTTGTGCTTCCATCGAGGCGAAACGGGCGATAAGTGAAAACTAGTGATCGGGAGTTCGAGTTGAACAGCGAAACGGGCGACATCGATGTGACGATGTGAATACTAGTGATGTGATGATACCGTGAGTGAAACCGACGACTTGGCTACGATTAAGGACACCGTTAGTGCTTAGTGTTTGGACCTAGTGCTTAATGTTGGACTAAGTGCTAGTGAATAAAAAGTCTTCAAAGGAGTCAGCAGGTCTTTCTCTCCAAATCTTCGAACCAGCACGTAACAACTGGTGTCGGAAGTGAGATTTGGAGATGCCATTGACTCCGAGAGAAGATTTCAAGAAGTGCGGCGGGAGGAGCAGCCCTGGTGGAGGAGCAACCCCTGGTGGAGGAGCGACCACTGGTGGAGGAGCGACCCCTGGTGGAGGAGTGACCCCTGGTGGAGGAGCGACCCCTGGTGGAGGAGCGACCCCTGGTGGAGGAGCAACCCCTGGTGGAGGAGCGACCCCTGGTGGAGGAGCGACCCCTGGTGGAGGAGCGACCCCTGGTGGAGGAGCGACCCCTGGTGGAGGAGCGACCTCTGGCGGAGGAGCGACCTCTGGCGGAGGAGCGACCCCTGGCGGAGGAGCGACCCCTGGCGGAGGAGCGATCCCTGGAGGAGGCCACACCCACTGGGGACCAAGCCCACGGGCCCCGCCTACCATGCCCCGCCCACTGACCCCGCCCCTCAGGCTCCGCCCGCTGTGGGCCAAGCCCCGCCCACTGACCACACCCCTCAGGCTCCGCCCACTTCGACCCAAGCCACGCACACTGGCTCCGCCCGCCGGGTCACGCCACTTAGGCCACGCCCACTGGCCCCGCCCACCGGGCCCCGCCTGCTCAAGTCCTTTGGGTTTCTGGGAGGATGATGCTATGAGGGAGGCGCAATAAAGAGAAGACGACCTTCGGCACATCATCACGTGGAAGAAACAGGGTGACGTGGAACCAATCTGGAGTGAGGTTGCACCCACTGGCGCTGTCACTAAGGCGTACTGGGCGCAATGGGACAGTCTGATACTTCAAAATGGAATACCTTACCGGAAATCGGAGAAGACTAACGGCAGAGAGTTCCATCTTCAGATAATTGTCCCAAGAACGAGAATGCCAGATGTTCTCCGTGAAATGCATGATGGCGTATCAGAAGGTCATCTGGGTGTCAAGAGGGTCATTCAAAGTGGTACACATAGATCGTCTAGCGCGGTACCATGGCAGTGGCAGCGATGCTCGGGACGAGCACCTCTAAGAGGGGAGTAGTGTTACGAACATACAGACGAGCGCCATCTAGCATCAACCAATGAAACCACTTGGTGTGAACAGGGACAACGTGAAACCGTCTACTCAGTACTAGATGGCGCTACTGTGCGAATATCCCGGAACAATCCAACCAGTTCACGCGAGTCGCGAACATTTCTGGAACGGTCTGGGACTCGTGTAAACAGGTATAAATACGCCTTAGGGTTGGGAACGAGGCGAGTTCACTTTGAGCTTCCATCGAGGCGAAACGGGCGATAAGTGAAAACTAGTGATCGGGAGTTCGAGTTGAACAGCGAAACGGGCGATATCGATGTGAATACTAGTGATGTGATGATACCGTGAGTGAAACCGACGACTTGGCTACGATTAAGGACACCGTTAGTGCTTAGTGTTTGGACCTAGTGCTTAATGTTGGACTAAGTGCTAGTGAATAAAGTCTTCAAAGGAGTCAGCAGGTTTTTTTCTCCAAATTCTTTCGAACCTCAACACGTAACACTATTCGTGTGTCATTGTCGTGTCACTGTCAGCTGCCATTATCAGTGCGACGTACTGACTGTGGAGGGTAGAGGAAAGAAGAAATATCTCTGTATGGCGGCAACTTAAAAAATGACCAGCTGACGCTGAAAGTAGCAATCAAAAAAAATCGTCCACGAGCAACGCTAGCAGCAGCAAAAGGTAAAGAATGAATTATGTTATTTTAGTTAATTACTAACCAATAACTAACTTTCAAATAACTTCACTTCATCTCTTATTAATTATATTCTAACTTCATATCATACCCTCTTCGGACTCTAGCGCCATTATGGCCAGTTTTGGAACTGATATTTTTCATGTATGGACATAGTTCACCTTTCCTCTACACTCCTTAGTACTCACGTACCCCGGGATTCCAGTGCATCCCGTCGAAGAGTACAAGCGGCACGACCCCGACTGCTGGACCTGGTTCACCAGCTCCGGTCCCCGCATGTGTGTCTGTCAGTGGTGACGTACCCCGGGGTTCCAGTGCAGCTCGGCGAAGAGCACGAGGCCGGCGGCGGTGAGCGTCAGCCCCGCGCCCGCTGCCGTCACCGACAGCACGCCGCAGCGGCACGGCCCCGACTGCTGGAACTGGTTCACCAGCTCTCGTCGCCCGCATCTGTGTCTGTCAGTGGTGACGTACCCCGGGGTTCCAGTGCAGCTCGGCGAAGAGCACGAGGCCGGCAGCGGTGAGCGTCAGCCCCGCGCCCGCCGCCGTCACCGACAGCACGCCGCAGCGGCACGACTCCGACTCTTGGAACTTGTTCACTAGGTCCTGAACAAAATACACAATATGACATGTTAAAGCTGTGGTCGCACTCGCGTTACTGGTTTCATACTTTGGAGTTTGGACCATCCACTACGTTGAACTCTCATTACTTCGAAAAAAATTATAAAAATTATTACAAACAATCGTCCCCATTTTTGACCACTATAACGCAGCAAGTGATCAACGGACCGTGCAAGCGAGTAGAATACTCGCCGGGTGAGCAAAATGATATTTATATTATTCTGTAACTTTCAAGCTTTTCCACAAATACTTGTGTATAGATTCTGCTGTCGATACAATTTTTTTAGGCGGTAAAAATAATCTAGTATAAACATTATTCTAAAAACTAGCTTATTCCCGCGGCTCCACCGGCGTAAATACAGTATCCAACGGGAAACGACGAAGTTATCCGCGAACAAACAAAACAAAAAAAAAAGCTTATACATATACGGTCGACTTGAGAAACCTCCTCCTTTTTGGAAACTTCCAACGACTTGTCGTTTAAAAACTTGTCACAAATTTAATAGCGACCCGCCCCGGCTTCGCACGGGTACAATGTATAATATATCTGTATAATCTATGGGTACAATACTGATACTAATACTGCGGCTACCTCATAGATCTAAACTCCCCTCCCGCACGCACACCCCCGCCTTGGTGACGCCTACTTCGCAACGGGCCGTGGAGCAGAAATCGTAATATTTTAATTTCGCCATAACTTCAAAACCAAACGTCCAATTTTAATCATTCAAAGACCTTATTATTATCTACATAAACTATACTTAGTGATAAAATAATTTATTTTGATAAGGATTAATAGCATGAGTAAAATAAACGCGTTTAAATGTAGTCCAACAAAAATCAAGATTTCTAAATAAAAAAAATGTTGTTATGCCTCACTCGACATAGATAGGTATAGTGTGTCGCGGACTTTTTTGTAGATATTTATAAGATCTACAAATAATTAGAACATTTTATGGTTCTATCTTTTATAGTTTAGGCAGCGTACGCAAAATAAGTAACTTTTCTGGTTGATTTTTTACACCTTGTGTCCGAAAACCCCAAATATCTTACGGAACCCTATTTTTATCCAAAATAAAATTTAGCCTATGTTACTCGTGGATAATGTAGCTTTCGAATGGTGAAAGAATTTTTGAAATCGGTCCAGTACTTTTTGAGCCTATTCATTACAACCAAACAAACAAACATACAAACAAAGTTTTCCTCTTTATAATATTAGTGTAGACTAGCTTTTGCCCGCGACTTCGTCCGCGTGGAACAGTTACTTTGGGATATCGCTAAAATTTACCCGCGACTTCATTTACGTAGAAGGAGAAACGCTTCCACCTCACCGCTGCCCGCTGTGCGCCGTAGGTACATTATTATTGCGCGCTAGATTATTTTATTACTGCTACATACATACATACATATAATCACGCCTCTTTCCCGTAGGGGTAGGCAGAGACCAATTCTTTCCACTTGCCACGATCCTTACACACTTATTTCGCTTCGTCCACTTTCATTCTTACCATCCATTCCTCCTCTTACATTCAACTTTTCGCCTCCGCGAGAACGAGACATGACGGGTGGCGGACCACATCGCCGCCATTTTGGATAACTAAATTAATTTTATGATTATCCATTGCATTCTCACGGATTAGCGGAGAGGGTAGGAATAGGGAAAGGGAAGGATAGGTGGTGTGGAAAGAAGATTGGTAAGTTAGAGTGGGAAATAAGACAGTAATAGCTATAGGGAAGCCGGGGTCGCATACCCGTATACTATACCACAACTACCGGACAGGTAAGTTGGGATGAGTATCCCATGACATAATATTACTGCTATATCTTCTAAAATACTCATTGAAATCAAATGATGTAAACGGCAAACTTCTTCTAGATTAAATGCTTGTATTGAATAACGTATTTACTTGGATAAAGATTAATATCATCTTTATGAAAACACGTTCACAAATAATGCTTACTTTTATAATTTGGTTAGAATATAACCTAACCAAGAGCATGTCAGGACATGTCTAAGGAGGGTTCCGTAACTATAAACGCGTAATATGCTTTTTTTTATTACTCCAAAAGTTACTGTCCGATTTGGTTCACAATAATTTTCCTAAAGAGTTTTTAGCATGATCTATCAGCATGGAAATTTGCAAGTTTCTATCTCCTATAATTTAAAAATGCTAGGGGGGGGGGGGACCAACTTACAAACTACTTTGGAGGCCGATTAATCTAAAATGGTCAACTTTATAAAAAAGTAACGTATGCAACCGTGCCTTTATTTTAAAAGACCTATTCTACGATACCCCACACGATGGGGTAGAGTGAAAAAATATTTTTCATCCCCACTTCACATGTATGGAGAGCCGCCCCTAAAATATAAAATTATAATTTTTTTATGATCCCGTAACCGTGATCTATACACAATCTATAACTGCACCAAATTTCATCAATTTATATTGATGAGCTAGAGGCGCGGACAGACAGACAGACAGACGAACAGAGCGAAACTATAAGGGTTCCTTAAGTATTACGGAACTCTAAAAAAGGTTATAGTGAGCCAACCTTAAAAGATAGACGTATACAGTTGCGGATTTTTTTAGAACTTTTAAAGGAGAACAATTCTGTCATACATCATTTTAGCGAAACCTTATCCGTTTCCGCAGCGTACGCAGCGAAAGGTCTCAAACGGGAAAAAAACCCGATTTTGTAACATTCTTGATTGGTGCTCCGTTCGTATTGAACTTAGCATGATGTTATATAGCCTAAAGCCTTCCTCGATAAATGGATTATCCAATACAAAAAGAATTTTTCAATTCGTACCAGTAGTTCTTTTTTTTTTTTTTTTTATTAAATAAGGGGGCAAACGAGCAAACGGGTCACCTGATGGAAAGCAACTTCCGTCGCCCATGGACACTCGCAGCATCATAAGAGCTGCAAGTGCGTTGCCGGCCTTTTAAGAGGGAATAGGGTAATAGGGGAGGGTAGGGAAGGGAATAGGGTAGGGGATTGGGCCTCCGGTAAACTCACTCACTCGGCGAAACACAGCGCAAACGCTGTTTCACGCCGGTTTTCTGTGAGCCCGTGGTATTTCTCCGGTCGAGCCGGCCCATTCGTGCCGAAGCATGGCTCTACCACGTAAAAGTTCCTGAGATTAGCGCGTTCAAACAAACAAACAAACTCTTCAGCTTTATAATATTAGTATAGATTTATTAATTACCACATGAGCTTCTAGTTTCAACTTTCACTTGAGCTTTAATGTGCCGATATATCCTTGTTATTGCTTTATACATTGCTTTTCCCTTGCATCTGCCATCAAATCTAATACAAAGGTTATGTACGGTTCGTACAACTTGAGATGCTGTTACTACTTGCTACTATAGGTGATGCTGTATGCTGAATAAAACTAAGATGCTGCTGCTAAGATGTACCTATAACTGATAAGATAAAAGATAAAATGCTAATGCTAATGAGTTACACTAGTCCGCATTTCGCGACGGTTTTGCGTGAACTGAAATTAAAACTAAACGTATAATAATATCTAAAATAAAATGAGCGTGCGCTTGAAATATACAAAATGTTAAATGATGATGATGCGTTTATATTTTGGAATAGAATAGAATAGAATAGAATTATTTATTTTCCAAGAAATTGGTAGTACAAGGATGTTATACAATATAGGTCACAATTTCTGCCTCTAGGGCGTGGAAATATTTACAATATAATTAATAAAGATCATGCAAATTAAAAACTTTTAAACTATAATTATAATAATAATACCTATCATATCACCAAAACCTTTCATAAGTCAAAAGTTAAAATCCGTCATAATCACCATAAAATCAAAAAAATAATATTTATAATATGTCAAAATCATCGTATTTAATAAGTCATATTAATTAAGTAATAATTATTAAAGCAATGTCAAAAAATTTATGTCATTTTATTTGTAATAAGTAGATATAGAAAATAAAATAAAAAAATGCCAAACAGAATAAAATAAATATTTAAAACATATTTTTGAATTTTCTGGTAATTATAACATCATTAAAGAACTCTTGCGTTGTGTAGTAGCATTTATCTAATAACCATCGTTCGTTCGTTCGTTTTTAAATTTTTTTACATAATATTATATTTATTTTAATTGTATTGGGTATATTATTGTATATTTTAATAGTCATGCAATATGCGTTTTTGCTATGAATTGTTAACCGCTGTGTTAACAATACTAGCCCATATCTTAATGTTGAAGAAACGTATCCATGATAGGCTGTTACAGCGGCATCTTGTGAAACAATATTTTTATCCTCCTTGGAGCAAATACAAACCTATTAAGTTTATTAAAAACATTAGCTACGTGATCTTTCCAATTTAAGTTACTATCTAAAATTAATCCTAGAAATTTAGTAGAAGGTACGCATTTAATAGGGCTTACTTTTATTTCTAAATGTTTGTCATTATTATTAGTCGATTTATAAAATTTTATTATTTTAGTTTTTTCTAAATTGACCTGTAAATTATTATAATACAACCATTTCGTCACATTTTTAATTTCATTTTCAATCTCGTTATTTATATATTGTTTGCAGGATTTTATTAGTAATGTTGTATCGTCAGCGAACATTATTGGTCTGTAGTTGGAAGGATTGGAGCGATCGCCTTTTTTAGGGATCGGGTGCACCAATGCTGTCTTCCAAGATGCTGGGACTGTGCCATAAGAGTAGGAGATCTGAAATAGACGCGTTAAGACCGGTGCCAACTCTGGAGCACACCTTTTCAACACTATAGGAGGGATTCCGTCAGGCCCACTCGACTTTTGGGTATCAAGGGAACGGAGAGCAACTCGCACTGAGCGCTGATGGAACCGAATATCCGACATGATGCTCTTGCATCGCGGTATAGTCGGCGATTCCTGTCCCCCGTCATCCAGGGTCGAGTTGGACGCAAAGAGCTTGCCAAGAAGTTCAGCTTTCTCTTTTGCGTCATGGGCCAACGAGCCATTTCCTACGTGTAGGGATGGAAGAGATGGCTTACAGAAATTCCCTTCGATAGCTTTGGCGTTCCCTCGATTTCTCATGGATCCCATCATCAAGTTTCCACTTTAGTTACTAAAGGACCAATTTCGAATTCAACCCTTTACAACAACAAAAGAATTTTGGAAATAGGTCCATAAACGGCAGAGTAATGTTCAAAGATCTCAGTGTTAGTGTAAAATACTATGAGAAGTACATTTTATATCATTACAATGTGATGATGTATGGTGTGATAGTGGTGATGATGATGATGATTACTCCAATTGACATGGTGGCATATGTTTGCAGTTCTTTAAACGACGCCGAAATCCCCAAACATGTCACATGTCACAACAACAAGGAGTCAGGAGTTCTGTACTGTACCTTTGGATCCAGAGTATACCTTAAAGCAAAAAGCTTAAAGATTTTGCTCCAAGGATTGCTTGGATTTGCTTGGATTACTTCAGAAAAAAACAAAATCACCTTACGTGTCCATATAAATTTCGAGGAGCTCCCTCAATTCCTCATCGATCATCAGGTCACTTTTCACATCGAAAAAATAATTTTGAAAATCGATTCATAAACGACGAAGTTATCCGTGAAAAAAAATAAAACAAAAAAAAGCATATAATATATACGGTCGAATTGAGAAACCTCCTCCTTTTTGGAAGTCGAATAAAACCTTGTCACCACTGCTTGTCACAAATTTTATATTTGATTTATTAATACCACGTCATGCTTCTAGTTTCACTTGAGCTTTAATGTGCCTATATATCCTTGTTATTGCTTTATACATTGCTTTTCCCTTGGATCTGCCATCATATCTAAAACAAAGGTTATGTACGGTTCGTACAACTTGAGATGCTGTTGCTACTTGCTACTATAGATGATGCTGTATGCTGAATAAAACTAAGATGCTGCTGCTAAGATGTATAACTGCTTAGATAAAAGATAAAATGCTAATGCTATATGCTAATGAGTTACACTAGTCCGCATTTCGTGATGGTTTTGCGTGAACTGAAATTAAAACTAAACTTATATCTAAAGTAAAATAAAAACTTGAGAGGTGTCAAGGGACACCCGGATGGAACGAAGTTCCGGATGAAAATATCTGGCTTGCTTTCTATAAGAGAGAGAGAGACAGACAGAGAAACATGCGACGCCGCAAAGCTTACAATAGCTTACTATAGCAAAAAAAAAAAAGACATACAGACAGACAATTGTTCATGTATATATAAAATAAATAATAATACAATATCCGAACCGATATTATCCATACATACATTACATACATACATACATACATACATACACACATACATACATACATACATATGTTACAGTCAATGTGATTAAATAGCTATTATACATAATGACTGGTCATTATATATAATAACTATATTGTCTAGATAATGTGATAAATTAATCACTTTGTCCGGATATTATTCATAATAGCGAGCCAAAGTTAGCTAAAGTAATAAACACGATTCAACTTAGTGATGCAACAGAACTCTGCTTCTGCTTCCGCTTCCGCGGAAGTTCTGCATGTCTTTTCACTTTCGTTTCGGGAAAACGGGACCAACCTCGGATTATAATCCGAGGTTGGTCCCGTTTTCACTAAAGTGGTGACCTGATGATCACATAAGCTTTGATCAGAACTCCTCAGTCTTTAAATATACGCGTTTGAAAATTACGGCATTCAAACTCAAACTCAAACTCAAACTTAAGAACTGAGTTCAAAGAACTGCAAGCATAATATGCCACTATGTAACTTACAGTAATCATCATCGTCATCTTATTTTTACAACTATACAATACCTAATGGAAGCTTGGCGCGTATTCAATAATTATATATTCGATTGTTTATTTAAAACGTTAGTTAATAATTTAACATATATCACTAAAACCTTACCAAGAGCATGTCAGGACATGTGTAAGGAGGGTTCCGTAACTATATATATATTTTTTTTATGAAATATGGGGCAAACGAGCAAATGGTCACCTGATGGAAAGCATGAAGCACCTGAAGAAACGGTCGCCCATGGACACTCGCAACATCAGAAGAGCTGCAAGTGCGTTGCCGGCCTTTTAAGAGGGAATAGGGTAATAGGGGAGGGTAGGGAAGGGAATAGGGTAGGGGATTGAGCCTCCGGTAAACTCACTCACTCGGCGAAACACAGCGCAAACGCTGTTTCACGCCGGTTTTCTGTGAGCCCGTGGTATTTCTCCGGTCGAGCCGGCCCATTCGTGCCGAAGCATGGCTCTACCACGTAAAATAAATGCGTAATATGCTTTTTTTTTTAATTACTCCAAAAGTTACTGTCCGATTTGGATCACAATAATTTTCCTAAAGAGTTTTTAGCATGATCTATCAGCATGAAAATTTGCAAGTTTCTATCTCCTATAGTTTAAAAATGCTAGGGGGGGGGACCAACTTACAAACTAGTTTGGAGGCCGATTACTCGAAAATGGTCAACTTTATAAAAAAGTAACGTATGAAACCTTGCCTTTATTTTAAAAGACCTATTCTACGATACCCCACACGATGGGGTAGAGTGAAAAAATATTTTTCACCCCCACTTCACATGTATGGAGAGCCACCCCTAAAATATAAAATTATTATTTTTTTATGATCCCGAAACTGTGATCTATACACAATCTATAACTGCACAAAATTTCATCAATTTATATTCATAATTACAGGAGCTAGAGGCGCGGACAGACAGACAGACAGACAGACGGACAGAGCGAAACTATAAGGGTTACTTAAATATTACGGAACCCTAAAAAGGGTAAAATTATTATAAAAAAAATATTTCATAAAGTTAAATTACTTTATATAGATCACAATAAAATTGTATTTATGACAATGTTATTATAATAATTATAATAAACATTATAATTATTATTATATAAAGGCAGATTGAAATACAATTTTATAATCTTTACCTGTACCTACTTTTTTATTACTTTATCCAATTCTTCGAAGATATTATATAAAATTGCCAGTCAATGTGATTAATTCTGTGTCATTTATCACTTTGTCTAAATTGGGTAGACATTATAAATAATGGCTGGATAGTATATATAATATCCGGATTTATTACTTTGGCTGTAACACATACATCAATATAATAAATGTATACGCGTAAATATTTAATTTTTATAAAAAATAAAATTATCTTTTGTAATTAAAAAAGTGTCGTGACAACTTTTCGTAAGAATTTTTTCCGTCTAGCCCCCTTTCACAACGCGCGATAAGGAACTTCGTTCCAATAAGCGTGCACTTGAAATATACAAAATGATGATGATGCGTTTATATTTTGGACTTTGTACGGTTGCACCGTATACCTATATGTTAAATTTATTATATATTGGGTGTCCGGTAATTAATGGATAACGTTAAAATGTCTTATAGTAGAACTTATGGCCGTTCAAAAAAAAAATACAAAAAAAAATCTATCATAATAATTAGTATCTAAGATAAGTTATGTTTAGAGAAAAGTCTATTTTTTTAGCTTATTTTTTAGTTTTTTGAACACTATGATCAGAAATGAATGAATTACATCGGTTTTTTAATGTTTTCATATTGTAGTATAACTATGCTGATAGATAGAAAATAAATTGTATCACTAGCTATTGCACTTTTTTTTTTAAATGTATGCAAGTTGATTTATTTTAGAAAAATTCTTATAATTTATTTTTTCATCGAATTTTAAACTTTATGGGTATAAAAAAAATGTATGAAGGCATGAGTGACCAATAATTTTTAAATAATGCTGGTTTTAAGTAGATTTTATAATGGTACAATTCATCATTGTATCTGTAGGCAACAAAAGTATTTTTATAATATAAATTGTCATGTTGTTATTGTGTTTATAATTGTATAAAATAGTATATTAAATATGTAAGATAAAATTTGTATGTAACAAAATAATTAATATTATATCAGCACTCCACTTTAACCGTTGTCGGTAAACGAGCCACCTGCGTGATATTTCTGGGAATTATTTGTAGTAAACAACAACATGTTTTGATAAAATTATGCAGCTGGGCACACAGGTGTCAGGTGCATAGAATGTTCTAGAAACAATTTTGGGTTGTATATAAGGGCTAATATTTTTATGTGAGAGTGAGTGGCAATGTAACCTGCGTTCGGGACAGAGTTCCTGTTATAGTGAACTCTCAATATATCGTGTGATAATGTTGTAATGAATAAACTAGTATTTGTTTTGAATGTATAATTGGACAGTTGCATTGTAATCTCGGTTCGGAACAGAGTTCCTGTTATAGTGAGCTCTAAATATATCGTGTGATAATACTGTAAATATTAAACTCTGAATAAAGTATATTGTGTTTTAAAGACTTAACTGTTTAATTTGAAATAGACCTCTGCCATCGTGTTAATTGAATCCTCGCGCCTGAATCGCTAGTCCACGGGACTGGCCTATATTGTTGGTCCTTCATAGCTCGGATCACGATGGCAGATGGCAAAGTAGGTTGCACAACGCGTAGTAGGGCTCGGTCCGAGGTTAGCGCCACGCCAACCGCGTCGGGCGCCGCCGCGACTACACGCGTTAGCTCGATAAGCTCGCCGAAGGGCTCATCGAGAAGTAAGATGGAAACTCAACTGCGGCGACAACGCGCCGAGTATGAGGCAGAGGAGGAGCATGCCAAGGTAATGGAGGAGCATGCCAAGTTAATGGAGGAGCATGCCAAGGTACAGAAGGAGCTCGCCGAAGTGAAGAGGCAGCTCATCAAGAAGAGACTAGCATTGCAGTTAGCCGAGATTGACAGCGAGGCACAGGAGGAACAGGAAAAGGAGGAACAGAGGTACGATCTCGAACAAATGAATGAGTGGCTGAGTGGAGAGCTACAAGTGAATGGGTCTGGTTGCGAGGACGCGGTGGAGTATCCCGCTGTCGCCCGCGCCCCCCGCAACACAACCGTGCAGCCGTTGGCCGCGCAGGCCGAGAGACGGGTCGTAAACCCCGAACGTGTTACTGTTGATGATTGTACGCCTTCCAGTATACTGAGGCTGGCAGACGTCATAGTTTCGAGTATGACGAAACAGAACAAACAGTACTACGAACTACCGGTGTATGATGGCAACCCGGTTGAGTGGCTCTCGTACAAAAGGGCGTACGAGATGTCTTCGTCAAACTACGACGACTACGAAAACACGATGAGAATACAACGTTCACTGCGCGGAGAAGCCAGGTACGTTGTTGAGGACCTGCTACGTACAGGCGCTCAATCTGTATATATTATTCAAGCGTTAGAGGAAGAATTTGGACACCCTAACCTACTGTTACAGAGTGCTATACAAAAGATAAATAATTTGCCTAGAGTCTCCGACAGCGGCGTCGAGCTGCGCCAGATAACGGCTGTCGTGAGAAACTGTGTATATGTTCTCAAAAATATTAAGGCCGAAGGTTATATTAATAACCCTCAGATTACTCAAGAGTTGCTGAGTAAGCTCACGCCCGTCCAGAGAGCGCAGTATGGGGAGTATGTAATGAAGCTAAAATATGGCACTGAGGACTATCGCATATCGCCTAATTTAAATATTATATTAGATTTTTTGAGTCACAAAACGAAAGCATCGTCGTACTACTTGCCATTAAATATCGATGGCAAGCAGAGAAAATGAATGTAAATAATGTATATAAATATGGCTATAGTGTTCCGAACCGGCGACAAGTCGATACACATCGCGTGCACACCACTGTGCAGCCGCGATCAGGCGACGTTGTTAAGTGCGCGGTATGTGATAGTAAAAATCACAACTTAACTGTGTGTAAATCTTTTGCGAACAAATCGGTAAAAGACAGATGGGTGCTCGTAAAAATGAACAAACTATGTTTTAAGTGTTTAATACAAAGACATTCATGTGATAAGTGTACGCAGCGCGGTTGTGTGAAGTGCAACCTTCCACACCACACGTTACTGCACTACGAGAGGCCGATATATGCCTCCCGATCAGCTGACGCTCGCGAGGCCGCCCAACTCTACGAGCCGAACGCGGAGCGCGCGAGCGCTCCACGCGCCACTCGCGCTGCATGTTCCCGCACCCGCGCACCCCGCGGCGAATCGGTCACCATTACGGGTGAGCCATTTGTGAATAAAACTTTATTAAAAGTGTTACCAGTGCAAATTTGTTTAAATAATAAGTATTATGATAGTTATGCGCTATTAGACGACGGGGCTACTGTGTCGCTAATAGATAGCAGTTTTGTTGATAAATTTGACGGCCCTAAGTGCCCCTTGAATATTGTTACTGCCAGGGGACATGTAATTACAGATAATGAGTCATGTAGGGTAACTGCACTTATCCGTGGCCCAAATGGCATCGAACATAGTATTTGTTTAAGAACGATGAAAAGTCTTAACCTTCCGTCTCAGACTGCGCCTGCCGAAATATTCGAGCAAAACGCACATTTACGTGATTTCGATTATTGTTTAGTTTATGAAGCTAAGCCTATGATTTTAATCGGTCAAAATCATTTCGATTTAATAGTAAATCAGGAGATACGACGAGGTAGGTCAGGCCAACCGGTGGCCTCACTCACTAAGTTAGGGTGGGTCATCCACGGCCCCATAAGTAATAGGGATGTTGCCTTGTGTGGAATATCACAGTTTTACAAATTAAATTTTAAAATTTTTGAATAAGGATACATAAATCTGAAAGAAATATGTATTTAGATTGATGCGTTTAAAAAATATAAGCAAATAAAAAATATTGTCCATCCCTTTCTTGCAAAACGATTCGTGACGTCACACCCTGCTACCGCCATACATTTTGTAATGACAAATGTATGGCGGTAGCAGGCTATGACGTCACAGACCGATATATCGCTCTCTTTCATATTGTAAATTTCAATGGTTTATATCTACGTTATTTTTTCAGATATACAAAAATGGGTTCTGGATTGTTTATTAACATGTTGTCTAACATCGAATAGACGAAAAAAAATTTCTTCGGCAACATGCCTATTGTATTTCTCAATTCGAAAATGTAAATATATTATGTGAAAATTTAGACAGCGTTACTGAAATCAATAAAGGTGCGCAATTAGTTTTGTGGCGGGAGAACGATAAGTCGCGTGATCCCGACACGTATGTAAACTCGATGAGTTTTGGCGCGAAAACGTCGCCGACTTCGGCGATTGATATTTTGAATAAAAATGCTAGTGAGTTTTCGAAATCACACCCCAAGGCCGTGAAGGCTATTGTAAATATATATCCGTCAAATAATTATCCGTATAATGAAAATCATTATACGGATAATTATTTGGATAGCGTGTCAGTAGTTGCAGAGGCCCGCAGTTTGATCGCGGACGTGTCGACAATACACGCGGCAGGCGGCTTCTCTATTAGGGGGTGGGTACCTAACTCACCGGAGCTACGACAGGAACTTCAGTTGGTGGTTCCTAATAGTGTAAAGCTAGATAAATCTCACAACTCGGAACGGACCTTAGGTATAATATGGGTCCCGGGTTCCGACGAACTCGCCTTAGATTTACCGTTTAAAAGGTTATCTAGTAATATTGTTCAAGGGAGGTTTATTCCCACAAAACGCGAATTTTTAAAGTTTATTATGAGTTTATTTGATATTTTAGTTTTTTTGTGTCTGTACACTAATGAGTCTAAGATGCTACTCCATAAAGTATGGGAACCTGGAATAGGAAGCGTCGTGTAGATTTTATTAATGCCAACCGTGTAATACTTGGCCTAGGTACGTGATAAGCGCAGTTCACCCAGGCCAAGACGGCCAAGTTAAGAGTTGTAAGTATTAAGACGTCCAATGGATGCATTAAGAGACCGATTGTAAAGGTCGTAGTGTTGCCTACCGATGTGTGTGTGTAGACACAAGGGGGTGGAATGTAGGCAACAAAAGTATTTTTATAATATAAATTGTCATGTTGTTATTGTGTTTATAATTGTATAAAATAGTATATTAAATATGTAAGATAAAATTTGTATGTAACAAAATAATTAATATTATATCAGCACTCCACTTTAACCGTTGTCGGTAAACGAGCCACCTGCGTGATATTTCTGGGAATTATTTGTAGTAAACAACAACATGTTTTGATAAAATTATGCAGCTGGGCACACAGGTGTCAGGTGCATAGAATGTTCTAGAAACAATTTTGGGTTGTATATAAGGGCTAATATTTTTATGTGAGAGTGAGTGGCAATGTAACCTGCGTTCGGGACAGAGTTCCTGTTATAGTGAACTCTCAATATATCGTGTGATAATGTTGTAATGAATAAACTAGTATTTGTTTTGAATGTATAATTGGACAGTTGCATTGTAATCTCGGTTCGGAACAGAGTTCCTGTTATAGTGAGCTCTAAATATATCGTGTGATAATACTGTAAATATTAAACTCTGAATAAAGTATATTGTGTTTTAAAGACTTAACTGTTTAATTTGAAATAGACCTCTGCCATCGTGTTAATTGAATCCTCGCGCCTGAATCGCTAGTCCACGGGACTGGCCTATAGTATCTACCATAAATAGTGAATTATTGCTATTAATGTAGAAAAGGAGAAAAATTTACTAAAGAAAGAAAGTAGGTAATTGGGGAACTTTAAGAAAAATAATTGTACCTGACCATTGGGGGTTAATAAAAACATCGTTTAACATTAAGAATAGGTACTTAATTTTACACGTATTTACAATAAATTTCAAATTGTTAGCCTCCCACTCTTATGCAGTCCCTACATCTACGGATACATGGTCAAAGAATATTATATATTACTAACGTAACATGGTCTTCTGAGCAATCTAGTATATCGTCAACGTAACAACCTCCGTGGTCTAGTGGTTAGAGCATTGGCTCTCGACTCGGAGTTCGTGGGTTTGATTCCCGCATTGGAAAACAAAAAATTTTTTTTTCAAGTGTTAGGATAATGCAGGCTGATCACCTGATTGTCTGACAAGAAAGATAATCTATGCGTCGGATGGGCATGTAAAAAGTTGGACCTGCGCCTCATCTCTCATCAGTCGTGTCGGTTGTCCATCCCATTGGATTACGAGAGTAAAGGAAGAGAGAGTGCTCTTGTATACTGCGCACATAGTTGGGC
The DNA here is from genome assembly GCA_905404095.1 of Glaucopsyche alexis. Taxonomy (NCBI): domain Eukaryota; kingdom Metazoa; phylum Arthropoda; class Insecta; order Lepidoptera; family Lycaenidae; genus Glaucopsyche; species Glaucopsyche alexis. The sequence continues at coordinate 6,013,848 of FR990062.1, forward strand.
ACTATAAAATTGCTCCTGCGTAAATCGCGCGTAATTACCGAAATCGGTGGGGAGTTATTATTATATCACTTTTTTGATGCGGCTGCTCTAACACGGCTACGTAGTTCTTCCAAAGACCGTATAGGCTTACGGTACACCTCTTCTTTGAGGCCGCCCCAATAAAAAAATCCAATGGATTTAGATCCGGTGAATTGGGCCTAGACGCCCGATCCATCTGTTTAGGTACGTATTATTGAAATATGCACGAACGGGTACAGCATAGTGCGCAGGATAGCCGTCATTTTGTAACAATAAGAGTCCCTCAGCTCCTCAGGCACTTCTTCTAATAAAATGGGGAGGGATAAATCTTTTCTTTTCACGCTTAAAAGTAACAATTTTAAACGTATTGCATTAGTATTACATTAAACATTTATTTAGTAATTTTTTTACTTTTCTACATTAATAGCAATAATTCACTATTTATGGTAGATACAATGATGAATTATACCATTATAAAATCTACTTAAAACCAGCATTATTTAAAAATTATTGGTCACTCATGCCTTCATACATTTTTTTATACCCATAAAGTTTAAAATTCGATGAAAAAAAAAATATGCAATTTTTTCTAAAATAAATCATCTTGCATACATTTAAAAAAAAAGTGCAATAGCTAGTGAATCAATTTATTTTCTATCTATCAGCATAGTTATACTACAATATGAAAACATTAAAAAACCGAAGTAATTCATTCATTTCTGGTCATAGTGTTCAAAAAACTAAAAAATAAGTTAAAAAATAGACTTTTCTCTAAAAATAACTTATCTTAGGTACTAATTATGATAGATTTTTTTTTGTATTTTTTTTTTAACGGGCATAAGTTCTACTATAAGACATTTCAAGGTTATCCATTAATTAGCGGACACGCTGTATATAAACACCTATTTATAAGTTTTGTTGATAAGCACGAGTACCTACATAATATTTACGAGGGAATAACCAGAATATAATATATCTGTCGGAATAACAATATATATTAATGTCCTTATTGTTGTCACTTGTGATTAAATCAACAAAATAATAATTATAACACTTCAGTAAAAGAGATTTTTGATTTTGGGCCAGCTCTATGTAACATCACATAGGTAAATAGGAAAAAAAGGGAATTTCTTAAAAATACAAAAAAAAATTAAGACGGGAAAATGCGTACAAAAGTGATTATTTGAAAAGTTTTTTAATGCGATAACCCTCTTTTTATGTCGGCCATGGCAGTTGCTTTAACATGACTTTTGACGTAGTTGACAATTTTAGGATCTTCTTGAACAAGCTTGAACATGACGTTCATCTTTGCCAAGAATCATATCATTGTCGAAATGACTGTTTGTTGAATGTTTTATTTTACGTTGTGTTGCTCTCCTTGGCGAAGTTAATTTAAATGTACATTGAAAAGAAGTGAAATAAAATAAAATAAAGAATAGGAAACGGTGACCATATTATGTAGCTACATTTACATATAGTGTACATAGTGCTGGCCCAAGCGTCATACATTTCTAAAATCTATGATTGGATCCTTATCCTCTAGTGAAAGGCAAACTTGTCTAAAACTACCATTATCACAAATTGAATATATAACTTGGCCTCCATTTGATTTACACAAATTATTATATTATTCACATTTTGTTATAAAAATATTATGATTAATAAATTAGGCCCCGCCAACGGCCTTGCGCCTGAAAAAAAGTTTTACAAGTTACCTCTTTATTTTCGTTTCGCCAATAATCCTGGCTAAGCAGATGATAATGACTTTTATTACTTTACGGGTATTCAGAATCGTACAATACATTTTAGAAAATAATCAGAAATACCTAGCTGTAACACTGAAAATGTTTAGAAAATGAAAAACGGCTTAATGTAGAAAGTTGCCAATACTTTTATTGTTTTTCGAAGTAATCTCCGCGGACTTATTACGTATCTTGCAATAGCCAAGCAATAGCAAAAATTGCGAAATTTTTGCGCAAAAATCGCATATTCGTATTATATCTGCAAAAACCTAGCAGAAGCAACATAGCGACAGAATTGCCTCTACCGAACAATCGAGGAACTATAAATTGCAATCAATCGTTCGATCTCTTGCCATAGTCAAATATTCAACAGTCCGTTTTGCGTAGTGCGCTAAAGCATTGTCGTGGTGAAGGAGGATCCTGCTTCGAGGGCGCTGCTGTCGAATTTTTTTCAAGACAGCAGGCAAACAGCGATTGACATACCAGTCTGCAGTAACTGTCCTTCCATCTTCTAGCTGCTAGACAGCAGCGCTCTCGAAGCAGGATCCTCCTTCACCACGACAATGCTTTAGCGCACTACGCAAAACGGACTGTTGAATATTTGACTATGGCAGGTGTCGAGATAATGAGTGATCCGCCATACAGTCCTGACCTGGCGCCCTGCGACTTTCATTTATTTCCAAAAACTAAAGATAAAATTATAAAAGGTATTCGCTTTACGAGCCCTGAAGATGCGGTGAAAGCGTACGAAAATAGAAGAGACCCCTAAGGAAGAATGGGCCCACTGCTTTTCTCAGTGGTTCCATCAAATGCTACGATGTGAAGAGAGAACCGGCCGCCGTATTATGTAAAAATAGCGATTAGCAAAAATCTTGTAGTCATCGCGCGATAGACGAGCAGTCGATTGCTGAACGTCAAATAAAATCGTATTACCTATGTGATCGATTGCTAATCGCTCGCTGTTATGTTTGAATACACTTTGCTTCATTTTTGCTTATTATTGCTAACTGATAGTTCAAATCGCTCGCTGATTGCTTTCGCTTTGCTGTAAAAGTCTTACATGATACAAAAAAATTAGACAGCAGTGAAGAGATCGAACGATTGATTGCAATTTATAGTTCCTCGATTGTTCGGTAGAGGCAATTCTGTCGCTAGGTTGCTTCTGCTAGGTTTGTGCAGATATAATACGAATATGCGATTTTTGCGCAAAAATTTCGCAATTTTTGCTATTGCTTGGCTATTGCAAGATACGTAATAAGTCCGCGGAGATTACTTCGAAAAACAATAAAAGTATTGGCAACTTTCTACATTAAGCCGTTTTTCATTTTCTAAACATTTTCAGTGTTACCTGGGTAGTTTTCAAATATTTGCCGATTTAACCTGCCAGATTATTTTTACTTGTGATTATATTGTTTATCAGTTTAGGACTACACAACTCGTAGGGATGGTTATAAGTACATTAGTAACATCAAGGCAAATGCTTTTTATTTATTTTTAAAGAAAGTCTGATACTCAAATTTTGATTTGTAATTGCATTTTCTAATTAACCTGCGTGTCCAAAGGACGAGTACCTGAGAATTTTATACATAAATATTATACATAAGAGACAAACAAAATGCAAAAATACACCTTATTAATGAAAGTTTTAGCTATTATCTCTTGAAACTTGGGACTTCTTAATCAAGAAAGAACGAAACAAAAAATAAAAAGTTTTTGTAAACTAAATTTTCTACATCACCTGTCACCTACAATATTTTTGACTGGTGACAATACTAATTCCATTCGGGCGTCCGTACTTCACCCGCATGTCACTTTAGTTGTCCGCTAACGGTGGGAGCGGTGAGAAGTTTGAGGGTCTATTCATTGTGACAATAAAAAAACATATGTTGTCGCCACATGGATTTGTAACCGTAAGTTCTGTTTTTTCTGCCTATAATAACTTCAATGCTTATAAACGTTTCTAATTAAAGTTTCAACTTAATAATATCGCATGAGGTCTGCTTTGGGGTGGAGTAGGTATAACCGCGCTGAATTAAATATTTGCTCTATCTGACGAAATAACGGTAGTTTTCTCATTAACCCGTTTATAAATAGCCTGCCACTACTGTACAGGTGGATGAGATGTGTTCGAGTGAATGAGATCGCTTCAGCTTTCAGACACTAATTATTTTATTACGCCTTATATATGTCACCGTAAAATTGTAAAAACCGTTAGGTTGTAAAATAACTAACGAGATTGTAAAAATATGTCGAAAGGTTCATTACTATATGTTTATAATGTAACGAAAAATAATGTGTTAAATTATAGGCAGAATATTCGCGTCGGAAGTCTATAAACATTTTACAATTTCACTAGTTATATTACAATCTAACGGTTTTTACAATTTTACGGTGACATATATACCATAACAAGACACACATATTTAACATAAACGCTACAAAGTTTGCTTAGATGTATTATATGTACAAAGTATTAAACTGTTTTGATTTTGCTTGTAGGTCAACAATGGATCGACTAAAAACTATTTCGAAGTCTACAGAAGAAAGAAAATAACGCAAAAGAGAATTACAACGAAAGCTATACAGAAAAATTAAGGAAGATCCAGTGCAATACGCTCAATATCAGCTAAAAAATAAAACTAAATATGAGAGAAGGAAAGCTCAGACGAAGGTTATTCCAATTAAAGATATGACACCAAAAACTGGCGTGAGTAACTGCCTATTATAAAAGGAAGAAGGATGCAAAAGCCGAAGAAAAATTGATGGAGACTAATAACCCTACAAATATTGAGGCTAGACAGATCGAGCAACAACGTATGGATGTATCGAATAGGAACTCTCCATCTCCTTCAATCCACAAGGCCAACACAAGACGAAAGTTTCGTTCAACAATTTTCCTCGAACTTGCCTTAACTGACCAGCTCTGCTAAGTACCCTTTAACTAAAGAATTTGCTAATGACGTACCTCTCTTTCCGCTATTATCTTTTGATGCTCGTCGTCCTCCGTCTCCAGCGACTATTATAGAACAAAAGTACAACGAAGAGAAAACTAGAAAAAGGACAAAGAAAAGTAGCGAAAGTTTAAGTTCCGATGATAAAATGACTTTACCTTTACCTTCACTTGAGTCAGATTAGTATAATATGGAAGATGAGGCAATAGAGAAAAGCGAGTCCGAAGAAAACGACGACAACATTGATGTTGATGAGGATAATGTCCATGAAGGTAATTGGGTGGTGGTGAAGCTAGTTTCATAGACAAATGATTGTGATAATAGGTTTAGTTAATAATCAAGTGCAGTCTTGAAGTGCAATCAAGTGAAGCCTTAAGGCTAGTGTAGTTTTAAATGCCATATTATATACTAACGATTTATTAATAAAAAGTCCGATTTTGAAGCTTTTTCTAATCTAACCTGCCAAATATTCAACAGTCCGTTTTGCGTAGTGCGCTAAAGCATTGTCGTGGTGAAGGAGGATCCTGCTTCGAGGGCGCTGCTGTCGAATTTTTTTCAAGACAGCAGGCAAACAGCGATTGACATACCAGTCTGCAGTAACTGTCCTTCCATCTTCTAGCTGCTAGAAGATGGAAGGACAGTTACTGCAGACTGCTAGAATCTAGCACAACTGTCGCGAAATGACCTTTCCAACCAAAGAATGAGGCATTCATCTTTTTTGATTTCGTCCTTTCTTTACCTTAGTTGGCCGATCCTCGAAAGGAAACACCCACTGAGCTGATTGTCATTTTGATTTCGGGTTCCTAGCAATATATCCAGCTTTCATCACCTGTGACGATGTCAAATACAGCATTTGAGTCACCGCCGTTGAACTTATCTAACATTTGGCGACACCAGTCCATGCGAAGGGTTTCTGCTCGTCGGTTAAAGTATGGGGAATCTATCTGGTACAAAGCTTTCTGATGCCTAAATGTTCGTGTAATATTTTTGAACTTAACGTATACCAATGCCTAGGCTTGCCCGTATCTGCTGATAGGTCACTCTCTGGTGGTCACTGGTGTTATCTTCAGTAGTCGCTGTTAAAGGACGTCCCTCACGCGGATCATCATTGAGATAGCTACGTCCACGCTTAAACTCGTTAAACCAATTGTAAATAGTGGCACGAGTGGACTTCATTAAGAAATGCTAATCGCAGCCTATCATAGCTTTGTTGTTGAGTAAGCCCACGACGAAAGTCATAATAAATCATTGACCGAAAACTTTCTCGCGATAGGTTCATTTTCACGTGTAACAAGAGTTTTAGATTTGCCGCCAATTCACAAAAACAAATGACAAATGAATGCAATATACTACATTAGGGTACCAAAGAGTTCTAAAATTGAAATTCAAAAAAAGTTTTCATTAGCAATGTTTCTAACTGACCAGTTCTAAATATTTTCAGTGTTACCCACGTATATCCAAATTTTTAAGAATCATGCCCACAGTTTCGGTGAGTACAGCTTCCGCTGAGAGAAGCTTCTCAAAGCTGAAATTGATAAAGACCTATTTGAGAAGTACGATGTGCCAAGACAGACTATCCACGTTATCGGTTCTGTCAATCGAAACTAAAATAGCGGCTAGTCTTAGCTACGAGTAAGACACAATCTGGAAAAAAATCAGTGAGGCTAACCAAGTGCAGTTGCAGACCAAGTGGGACGGGCCATACGAAGTGGTTACCCGAATAAATGATATGACTTATAGGATCCAAAAGCAACCAAGAGGGACATTCAAAGTGGTACACATAGACCATCTGGCGCGTTACCATGGTAGTAACAACGATGCTCGGGACGAGCATCTCTAAGAGGGGAGTAGTGTTACGAACACACAAAGAGACTAGCGCCATCTAGCGTCAACCAATGAAACCACTTTGTATGAACAAAGACAACGTGAAACCCCCTACTCAATATTAGATGGCGCTACTGTGCGAACTTTCCCGAAAAATCCAACACGGTTACGCGAGTCGGAAACTTTCTGGAATAGTCTGGGACTCGATTCGGCCCATATAAATAGCCGCAGGAATACAAGCGAGTTGAGTTCGATTTGAACAGCGAAACGGGCGATTTCGAAGTGAAAACTAGTGATCAAGAGTGATACCATCGAGTACGACTTGGCTACGACTTAGGATATCGTTAGTGTTTAGTGAGTTTAGTGTTTGGACCTAGTGCTTTGTGTTGGACTTAGTGCTTAGTGTATGAACCTAGTGCTTTGTATTTGACCTAGTGCTAGTGAATAAAGTCTTCAAAAGAGTCAGCAGGTCTTTCTTTCCAAATCCTTCGAACCCTAACACGTAACAATATATACCATTTTTAACCGACTTCCCAAATAAGGAGGCGGTTATACGTTCGGCTGTATTTTTTTTTGTATTTTCAACGATTATTCCGCTGCCTGTGGACTGAATTTCAAATTTTTTTCTGTGATGTATAGGGTGTAATCCCAAATTGGTCTTTTTGATATCAAAGTGGTGACCTGATGATGGGATCCATGAGGAATCGAGGGAACTCCTCGAAATTTATATGGACATATATGGTGATTTTGACTTTTTCTGAAGTCGTTCAAGCATATGCTACCAAAAAATAAGATATTGTACCAAGGTATACCCTGGATCCAAAAGCACTGTACAGAACTCCTCAGTCTTTAAAGATATGCGTTTGGAAATTTTGGCATTGTTTAAAGAACTGCAAGCATATGCTACTTTATAACTTACAGTAATCATCATCATCATCCTTATAGCAATACCTAATGGAAGCTTTGGCGCGTATTCAATTATACATTCGATCGTTTAGTTTAGAACTTTAGACGTTCTTAATAACTTATCAAAATATATCACTAAAAAGGGTGAAATTATTATTTTTAAACAAAAAATTAAACCGGCTTCCAAAGTAAAAATACACAAAAAAGTATGAAATAAAACTTAATCTCTAAATAATTCCCCTTTCAAATTCGGCTAAAATTTTTACTATTTCTCTACTCAATCTTAATAATTTTGAAGTCGGTACCAGCAAATATGAACGTAAGTTCTATAAAATATTGTAGAATATTGTTTGGGCTGGTACCGATTTCAAAATTAATAAGATTGAGTAGAAAAATAGTAAAAATTTTAGCCGAATTTGAAAGGGGAATTATTTAGAGATTAAGTTTTATTTCATACTTTTTTGTGTAGTTTTACTTTGGAAGTCGGTTTAATTTTTTTGTTTAAAAATAATCATCTTATAATATTACATTCTTAGCCCAAGAATGTATGAAATGGTTTTAGTCTCCTTTATGTAATAAATATTTTTAAATACTTTCAAATCGTCAGGGCCGTCTTTAACCTATTAGAGGCCCTGGCACACTAGAATAATGGGCCCCCTATGACCATAATAAATGATGTCTATTCTATTATTCGTCTGTCTATTCTAAGAAAATAATTTAGTCATTATTTTTTTAGTATAGACAATGATATTGCAATTGACATAAAAATATTATATAGGGGCAGTGGCGTATTTACTATAGGGCCAATAGGGACATGGCCCGGGGCGCCAGGCGGCGAGTTCCGGCTAAGCCGGCCCTCGCAGCCTTGCGCCTTATTTGTACCGACCGACGTTTTAGGCCAGGGATGGCGAAAGTTTGTTTTAACGTGCCATTCTTGTGTTTTTGTGCCATGTTGCATAAGGTCATAGACGTGCCATTAAATTTTTTCTTTAGTTTTCTTTGAGACTTAGAGGCGTATTTAAAGATTGGGGCCCCAGGCCAATTAAATATTTTGCCGCCCATTATGCAGTGACGTGACAGTTTGTTTATTTGACGGGTTACATCTAATTACTCTTTAAATCCTATCTGAATACTATGCTTCGGAAAAATATATAAAAATCAATTGCTTTAAACTGAAAAACTGCAAAATGGAAAATATGTTAATTGGCCCGTTTCTAATGTGGATAGATGTAGTACAATGTTCTGCAAAGTGTGTACCGCGGCACACTGGTGTACCGTGGTCATTACATAGTTGGCGTGCCTCGGGAAATTAATGTTATCTTAAAAACTTATTTTTAGTAAGTAAGTAAGGGTATGAAAAATAGGTACTTAAATAAACAAATTTTTAATTTATAGTGTCCTCCAAAAACTGATTTTTAATTTGTGGTGTACCACCAAAAATGTTCGTTTTCCTAGATGTTCCTTGAACCCAAAAAGTTTGTAAAACTGTAATGTAGTAAATGGCGCAGAAGATTAATAAAAATTCATCACAATTCACAAAATAAATATAATTCACAGATCAATTTCTTTAAAACAGTTTTTAAATTTATATTTTACGCAATTTTAATATTTTAAAATTATTAAACATTCTGCAATCGGTAAGCCTGATTTTCAAGCAAGTGTAGAGTAGCTATAAGTTAAGACTAGGGGGCCTTGGGTACGTGCCCGTTGTGGCCAGTGTAAGAAGGGCCTGGTTATCGTTATCGTATGTAATAAATATTACACTATCATTGTCGAGTGATGTGAGAACAACAGTCACACAGTAAATTATTTGTTCACGCAATTGGGATTTTCATTTTACACAGAAAAATTTCCCTACTAAGTTATCTACTAGGGGAAGATGACCTATTGTTGGCATCCTCACTGTTGTTCCTAACAGTTGGGAATATTGCACCCTTCATTTACCGCGCCGGCGCGCCGCCGTGAAAATATATCGGCGCGCCGAGTAAACGAGAGTGATAGTTCAGTCAGTGACTATGAACATTATCCTAATTTAACTAACAGTACACTTTAATACAAATAATTTATTGCATACTACACAATTCGGTTTTACTAAAGGTCGGTCTACTACAGATGCAGGCACCAAGCTTCTCTGTAGTATATTCGAGACTTGGGAGGAGGCGCAGGCTGCATTAGGAGTTTTTTGCGACCTTTCCAAAGCATTTGATTGTGTAGAGTTGTAGACCATGCTACACTAGTCAGAAAACTACACCACCCCATAGTGGTCACTGACTGAACTATCACTCTCGTTTACTCGGCGCGCCGATATATTTTCACGGCATAAGAGACTCAGCTCTTAATCTTTTGAGTTCTTACAATCTTTACAATAGGACTCAAAGGGAGAGGTTAATAGTAAAAGGTCCACAATAGAATTAGGTGTCCCACAGGGATCTATTTTAGGTCAATTTCTTTTTCTCATCTACATAAATGACTTGCCTTATCTAGTTCAAGATAGGCATGAGATAGAACTTTTTGCTGATGACACTTCACTTATATTAAAAGTGAAGCGACAAAAATTAAATTACGACGAGGTGAACAGTACTCTCAAACACATAGTAAACTGATTTAGTGTTAATCATTTACTTTTAAATGCAAATAAAACGAAATGTTTAAAGTTTAGCTTGCCAAATGTTAGGCAAGTATAAACCAGTTTACTACTCAATGATAAGAGAATGAACATGGTGTACTCCACTGTTTTTCTAGCATGGGCGTAGCCAGGGAGGTTTAGGGGGTTCAATTTCAAGAAGAAAAGTAATAATCATTGTATAAACACTAGAAATAAGAATAAGCTAGATATACCAGTGATAAGACTTAGTAAAGTAAGTAAATCTTTTAAGGGCCAATGTATACGCTTATACAACAGGATCCCAGAAAACGTTCAAAACCTTTCTATTAAATTCTATATAAAAAGTAGTCAAAGAACGTTTGTGTGCTAAAGCCTATTATAAAGTACGTGGGTAACACTGAAAATGTTTAGAACTGGCCAGTTAGAAACATTGCTAATGAAAACTTTTTTTTAATTTCAATTTCAGAACTCTTTGGTAACCTAAGACCATGTCCAGAAACTGCGTAATTACTGCGTATTCATACGCACGTAAAGCCTACGCACGTGTCGAGGTACTAGGGCCCCATACATTGCGTCCAGAAGCTACGTGCGTATTTTTTTAGCTATGCGCGTATCGTACAAAATTGCTCTATTAAACCATTGGATGAGAGAGCTGGATCCGTGCCTAGATTCAGGCACGGATCCAGCTCTCAAAAGAAGATGTGGCCCGAAAATTTATTTCCTTCATAACATGGTTATTAGAATTTAAAAAAATAATTGTATTATTTCCTTTATAATATTATGTTAATTAAAAGCTAACGCGCGGAGTGAACGATAAAGTTTTTCGCTTATTTAGCAAAAAAATTATTTTATTTTTGGTAAAAAAAATAAGCTTTCAGTATAGGTACCTTAAACAAATTAACATCAACTAAGATTATAAATTAATTAAATAAAAAAATATATGCATATATAGTATAGAAACATACACAAGTTATAGATTATATAACATCGAAAGGAGTAATTACTATCTGACTATCTGTCTGTCCACGTCTCTAGCTTCTGTAATTATGAATATAAATGGATGAAATTTGGTATAGTTTTTTTGTATATATTATCACGGATTTAGCATCGTAAAATAATAATAATTTTATATTTTGAGGGTGGCTCTCCATACATGAGAAGTGGGGATAAAAAATATTTTTTCATTGTACCCCATTGTGTTGCATATCGTTGAATAGCGCTTTAAAATAAAGTCAAGGTTTCGTACATGACTTTTTTCAAAACTTGTAAGTTTCTATGCTGATATATAATGCTAATAATAATAATAACTCCCCACACCGATTTCGGTGACGGTGGCCGGTTTCATTGAAACCAGGCCAGTTACGCAGGAGTAATTTTATAGTGCCCAAGTGTGTGCGCAGTACACAAGAGCACTCTCTCTTCCTTTACTCTCATAACCCAGTGGGGCGGATGACCGACACGACTGGCGAGAGGTCAGGCGCAGGTCCGACTTTTTACATGCCCATCCGACGCATGGATCATCTTTCTTGTCAGACAATCCACCTGATTGTCCTAACCAAACTTGGAAACAACATTTTTTGTTGTTCCAATACGGGAATCGAACCCACGACCTCCCGAGTCGAGAGCCAATGCTCGAACCACTAGACCACGGAGGATGCTTAAAACTTAGGGAAAATTATTTTGAACCAAACCGGACTGTGACTTTTGAAGTAATTTGAAAAACCTATTACGCGTTGATAGTAACCGAACCCTCCTTAGACACAACAAACGTGAATTTTTTGACGTTTTTTGCGTGATATCTTGAATGGCAAATTGGCAACAGGTAGACGCTTGCAATAAGAATTTTGGTTTTTTATACAATATTTTTTTATACCAATAAGTGATAAGTCAGCCGTAATTAAATAATAATAGTATATAATATTACTTATCGTCAAGCAAATCAATTGCATATTTAAATAAAACAAGCATAAAAACCCCCAGGGAGAAAAAGTATCTGAAGGGGTTATTACCCTTCAGATACTTTTCTCCCTAAGTTTAGAGAAAAAGTCCCAAGTTGGCATCATAGATAGACATTTTGTTGTGATAAGATAAAAATCTCTACGTACGTAGGTTTACGCAGGTATTCGCACTTTCTGGACATAGTCTTATGTAGTATATTGCATTCATTTGTCATTTGTTTTTTGTGAATTGGCGGCAAATCTAAAACTCTTGTTACACGAGAAAATGAACCTAACGCGAGAAAATGTTCGGTCAATGATTTATGATGACTTTCGTTGTGGGCTTACTCAACAACAAAGCTATGATAGGCTGCGATTAGCATTTCTTAATCAAGCCCCATCTCGTGCCACTATTTACAATTGGTTTAACGAGTTTACGCGTGGACGTAGCAATCTCAATGATGATCTGCGTGAGAGACGTCATTTAACAGCGACTACTGAAGATAACATCAGTGCTGTGCGACGCATGATAGAGGAAGATAACAGAGTGACCTATCAGCAGATATGGGCAAGCCTAGGCATTAGTATGAGTCAAGTTCAAAAAATATTACACGAACATTTAGGCGTCAGGAAGCTTTGTACCAGATGGATTCCCCATACTTTAACCGACGACCAGAAATTAAAATGCGACAGCAACGCCCTTGAAGCAGGATCCTCTTCACTACGACAATGCTTCAGCGCACTCCGTAAAATGGACTATTGAATATTTTACTATGGCAGGAGTCGAGATAATGAGTCATCCGCCATACAATCTTGATCTGGCGCCCTGCGACTTTCATTTATTCCCAAGAACTAAAGATAAAATTCGAGGTATTCGCTTTACGAGCTCTGAAGATGCGGTGAAAGCGTACGAAAATACCATAGAAGAGACCCGTAAGGAAGAATTGGCCCACTGCTTTTCTCAGTGGTTCCATCGAATGCATTTACATTACATTACATTTTTTCTGTTGACTTTCCGAAAATAGCTCGTTAAGTTTTATCTACACTAATATTATAAAGAGGAAAACTTTGTTTGTATGTTTGTTTGTTTGGTTGTAATGAATAGGCTCAAAAAGTACTGGACCGATTTCAAAAATTCTTTCACCATTCGAAAGCTACATTATCCACGAGTAACATAGGCTAAATTTTATTTTGGAAAAAAATAGGGTTCCGTAAGATATTTGGGGTTTTCGGACACAAGGTGTAAAAAATCAACCAGAAAAGTTACTTATTTTGCGTACGCTGCCTAAACTATAAAAGATAGAACCATAAAATGTTATAATTAATTGTAGATCTTATAAGTATCTACAAAAAAGTCCGCGACACACTATACCTGTCTATGTCGAGTGAGGCACAACAATTTTTTTATTTAGAAATCTTAATTTTTTTTGGACTACATTTAAACGCGTTTATTTTACTCATGCTATTAATCCTTATCAAAATAAATTATTTTAACACTAAGTACAGTTTATGTAGATAATATTTGGTCTTTGAATGATTAAAATTGGACGTTTGGTTTTGAAGTTATGGCGAAATTAAAATATTACGATTTCTGCTCCACGGCCCGTTGCGAAGTAGGCATCACCAAGGCGGGGGTGTGCGTGCGGGAGGGGAGTTTGGATCTATGAGGTACCCGCAGTATTAGTATCAGTATTGTGCCCATAGATTATACAGATATATACATTGTACCCGTGCGAAGCCGGGGCGGGTCGCTAGTTTGGAAATAAAAAAAATAATTTTCATTCATATTACCCAAAGTAATATGGACCCTTATAAACTTCTTTCATGACAAACGATGAGAAGGTGGTTAACCTCCACATAAGGGACACCTATCTCATCGAAAGGGTCCTGCATGAAAGACAACATGCTTACTAGAAAGGCAGATCTACTGAAACGGCGTTGATGGCGAGGACATCACATTGATAGAGCCATTGAGGATAAGGAGTTTGCGCTAAGCGCCTTCCTAGATATTGAAAGCACATTCGACAACACCTCAACCAACCAACAAAATGGGATTTGACAAGGCATCGCAAGCGACATGTCACACAACGATGACTTATGTCAAATCCCATACAATTTTAAATTCGAAGAAATTATCCATTATGCATTACCCTGATAGCCTAGCTTAAAGATTTATAGATCCAACTACTATAGAGTAGATCAAAGCCACGCTTAATAACAAACTAGCGCCATCAACAATCATGGGCTTGACGCTCAAGAGCAGGCTAACCCAAGGATGCCCACATATCTCACAGGGGTGAGGTACTGTCGCCGCTGGAGTGGTCCCAACACTAGAAATAATACTGGTAGTAAATGGTTTGCTAAAAGAACTAAACGATAGAAGGTTATATGCTCAAGGATATGCTGACGACCTAGCGATACTAGTGGTGGGCAAATGCGCATCAGTAGTCGCTGGGCTAATGCAATAAGTAAGTTATCGAAAATTGGTGCAAAAGGGTCAAGCTAGCAGTCTACGCTAATAAGACAGTCTTGATAGCTAACACCAAAAAGAGAAAGTTGGAGGGACTAAAACCCACAATACTCTTCAGGAAATCTACCATGTTTGCAAGCGAGGTCAAACTGGTCAAATATTTTGGGGTGATCCTAGATAAATACTTGACATTTAAGCACATCGAGCACATTATGAAAAAGGCTATATAAACTCTGGGGTCTTGCTGGAGACTTGACAGCTCTAAATGAGGCCTTCGGTCTAAGGGAATGCTATGCATGGTGAGACACAGCTATAGTGAGGCCGATTGCCACATGTACAGTGTTTTGTAAAAGCTGTACAGGTCAACTGCATCAAAACATTAAATAGTGTACAAAGGCTGGCCTGTCTGATAATCATGAATGTGCTCTCTTCGGTACCCACCACTTCACTTGAAGCCCTGCATGAATGCAACTGCACTCTCTTCTTGAGACACCTGTCATGGCTATGTCATCTGACGCCATGATCAAGGTGCATACCTTCTAGGGAGAATAACAGCCCCCGTGGTCCAGTGTTTTAGAGCTTGGATTTCGACTCGGAAGTCGTGGGTTCGATTCCCGCATTGGAACAACAAAATTGTTGTTTCCAAGTTTGTTTAGGACAACGCAGGCTAATCACCTGATTGTCTGACAAGAAAGATAATCTAAGCGTCGGATGGGAATGTAAAAAGTCGGACCTGCACCTGATCTCTCGCCAGTCGTGTCGGTCTGGCCGTCCCACTGGGTTTTGAAAGTGAAGGAAGAGAGTGCTCTGGTGTACTGCTCACACAATTGGGCACAATAAAATAACTCCTGCGTAGCTGGCCTGGTTTCAATGACACTGGCTACCGTCACCGAAATCGGTGTAGTAGCTATTATTATTAGGGAGAACTGAGAAGGAAACATCCCAATTAATGTTCACCCTAATGTCATAATTTGGTTCACGTTCATTCATTCAATTTGGACAGATCCAGGAAAGACAACCGGGCGGGCGCTGGATTCTACGGGGGCATGCCACCTACAGGCAGATATTATGCTTGTTTGGGAGATTTTGCACCGACTTTCAGACGGAGATCTTCGCTATTACTGGTTGTTCACTACAGAGCTAAGGGCTAAGGCCTACGCAGTCAGTTATAATAGAAGGGCTTCGACATCAGTTCTTTCAAATATGGACGTTTATAAAATGAAAATATAAAAAATTACAGTAATTACGCTCTCTGGAATCAAAGCTCAGCTGCTGAAACTATTAGCCCAAGAGCTATTAGGAAATTTAGAGAAGGTATTTGAGGTAAGCTGAAACTTTGTCCTTTTTTTTTTTTTTTTTTTTTTTTTTTTTTTTTTTATGAAATAAGGGGGCAAACGAGCAAACGGGTCACCTGATGGAAAGCAACTTCCGTCGCCCATGGACACTCGCAGCATCAGAAGAGCTGCAAGTGCGTTGCCGGCCTTTTAAGAGGGAATAGGGTAATGGGGGAGGGTAGGGAAGGGAATAGGATAGGGGATTGGGCCTCCGGTAAACTCACTCACACGGCGAAACACAGCGCAAACGCTGTTTCACGCCGGTTTTCTGTGAGCCCGTGGTATTTCTCCGGTCGAGCCGGCCCAATTCGTGCCGAAGCAAGGCTCTACCACGTGGAAAACTGTGTGGTCCTGTACTTTTCCTATTGTACCTCAACACGAGACTGCAGGTCTGGCTAGTCAGAAGCGGAAAAAAAATCACTTTTCAAAAAATTGTATTTTGACTAAAATACAAATTTTTTAAAAGTGAATTTTTTAATGCCAAAAAAACATGTTTGAGGCAATTTGAAATTTTGATATACTATTATACTAACAGTATATCAAAATTTCAAATTGCCTCAAACATGTTTTTGGGCATTAAAAAAATTACTGTTTACTGTTAAAAAATTGTATTTTGGCTAAGTTCCGCTTTTGCCAGACCAGATTCTCGTGTTGAGGTACAATAGAAGAAGTACAGGACAAGGTTTCAGCTTGCCTCAAATACCTTCTCTAAATTTCCTAGTAGTTTTATATTCATATTCAAATGTCGTAATCAAATGTCGTATAGTTGCCCAAGCACATACGGCATTCTCACAACATAGTCAGCCTAGTCCAGAGGAATGATTGGTTAATACCGAATACTTCTGGGGCCAACCACTTGCGGGTTTCCTCACGATGTTTTCCTTCACCGTTAGAGCGTCCGGGTCCGTATAATGTATTTGAGGTATTATATGAAAAATTCTCATTGGTACACGCCACACCCAGGTTGTGGGTGTCGATCGAACGAAATCGAACCTGCCCTCTCTCGAGTGCGAATCAAACGGTCTACCCACTAGGCCACGGAGCTCTTCATCATTACTACAAAAAGTGTCATAAATTGTATTGCATTGTAACTGTATGTTACACAATACATAAAAGTTTTTATAGCTATGAACTACACTACAAACTTCAAAAAAACCCTTTGAATGTCGTGCCACCGATGGCCGCCGCCGCAGACTCAAAAAAATCGTCGCGCCGCCCAGACTCAAAAAATCGGCGCGCCGCCGCCGACTTACTACTACCTATCGGACGTTAGTAATATATATTCTTTGCTATCGGCGCTCATATACCTTCATTTATATACAAATAAATTTGAGTATCTAGGAGCATAAAAAGATAAAAAAACGAATACGCAACCCATATATTATATGTAAAGGGGGTAGCCAATGGACCAACAATAGGATGATTTACCTTAAGGCCCCCACAGACGAGAGGCCGATCGTTTCAGCTGGAACTGACGTCAGTTCGGCCTGAACGGATTCGAGCACACACACGGAAAAAATCGCATCCAATCCAATTTACGTCAGTTCGGCCTGATCTGATTCGTGCCCACACACGGAACAGTCGCATCAGTCCATTCTGGTTTGCCGCGCGCTACGGTCGTGTTTATCAATTTTGTATTTAAACACCGCGAAAACTCATACAACGCTTGTACAAGATACACGCCCGCACGGCAGCGGGTCGGGCAAGAACTGAAGCGATTTGTCCACACACGGTCAGGACAGGCCGCGCGTTCAGGCCGATCGGTCAGGCCAGAATTAATGTTGCCAACTTAGTTATTTTACAAAATTTTACTAAATTGAGTATTTTATTCCCTCCTTGGTAGAAATTTAGTTATTAGTAGTGTTTAAGTAGGAAAGAGCCAGACAGTAATGATATGCAAAATAGCTACTAAATACGTAATATTTCCTAGTATATTTTAATTTAATGGTAAAATTTATAATCAAATTCAATTAATGAAAAAATTTTAATATAATAAAACCTAAAATGCAGTGGTTTTTGGGGGGCTTCAGGAATTCCTAAGTTAAGTAGCCTCTTTAGTAGTTTTTTAGTAGTTTTAGTAGAAATCGATACGAGTTTAGTAGTTTCACAAAAAAAGAGCTGGCAACACTGGAACGAATCGCTTCAGTCCGTACGGCCGCCTGATGCGATCTCGAAATTGCACACACACGATACGATTTTGCATCCGTTCAGGCCGAACTGAAGGTAGACCGGACCATGTATGGGGCCGCTTACGTTCAATAACTCTACATTGTATAAAATGTACATATTATACAATAACTTTGAAAACAATTTCTGCGCTTCGCAATCAATACTGATTATTCCCAGCAAGTACATTCGTAGAGATAGCTGGACGCAAGATGATGTTCCACTTAGGTGAGTGTTTTGATCATGTTTATTAGGGTGGTAGTAAACCTATCAAAGATCTTTGTCCAAATGCATTTAATTAATTAAAGAAATTGGATGACTGCATCTAAATATCTCTGTCAAATAAGCAGGGAAAAGAGATATAGCCTTACCTCTAAAAATGGTCAAAAGTAAAGTAAATTTATAGTAGGACTAGCTGACCCGGCAAACGTTGTTGCCTTATTAAAAGTTAAAAACACTATAATTGATCAGTTATCGAGCGGGATGAAAAATGATTAAATTACTAAAATGGCTATAAAAAAATAAAAATGGTGATAAAAAAGTAAAAATTTAGGACTGTATGTATTTTTGTATTG
The DNA here is from genome assembly GCA_905404095.1 of Glaucopsyche alexis. Lineage (NCBI taxonomy): Eukaryota > Metazoa > Arthropoda > Insecta > Lepidoptera > Lycaenidae > Glaucopsyche > Glaucopsyche alexis. The sequence goes on from FR990062.1 coordinate 6,032,376, forward strand.
TATTTTATAACACTAGATAGTAAATTACAGTGGGGTCCTCATGTTGCGAATCTTGCAGATAGACTCAGTTCTGCAGCATATGCAGTCAGAAAAATTAGGGAAATTTCTGACGAAGAAACGGCGCGACTTGTTTATTTTAGTTATTTTCACAGTAGAATGTCTTACGGCATTATTTTATGGGGAAATGCCGCCGACATCAATACAATATTTGTGCTGCAGAAGCGAGCAATACGTTCTATTTACAAAATGTCCTGCTTTGAATCTCCGAGAGAAAAGTTTAAAGAAATAGGAATTCTGACCGTCGCTTCTCAATACATTTTAGACAATGTGTTGTATGTTAGAAAAAATTTAAATATGTTCAATACGAAAAGTAATAATCATTGCATGAACACTAGAAATAAACACAAATTAGACATTCCGGTGATCAGACTAAGTAAAGTTAGTAAATCTTTTAAAGGTCAATGTATACGCCTATACAATAGAATCCCAGAAAACGTTCAAAGTCTGTCTATTAATAAATTTAAAAAAGTAGTTAAAGAACGTTTGTGTGCTAAAGGTTATTATAAAGTCAGTGATTTCATTAACGATTGCACACCTTGGGAATAAGATGGCCCCATGCGAGGCTGCTTTTATGTACTTAAGTATGTTTTATGTACTTATAACTAATGTTATATAGATTAAGTTACAACATTGTAAAAATATATTTTGAAAAGAACAATTTTCCCATCTTTTTGCTAAAAGGTGGCCCCGTGCGAGTTTCTTACGCCGGTTCTTCTCGCCGGGCTAGTTTCCGAACCGGTGGTAGGCATCATGTAGGACAATTCTATAAGCGTTATATTATAACCTACATGGAAATAAAAATTTTGAGTTTGAGTTTTGAGTTTGAGTTTTTGAGTTTAATGGCCCATTATAAAAAAATTAAAACAAAAAATTTCGTCCAAAAATTAAAAAAAAAATTAAGGGTGAACAACCCTTATCACTTAGGGGTATTATTGAAAATAGATAATAGCCGATTCTCAGACCTAGTGAATACGCATATAAAATTTGGTAAAAATCGGTAAAGCCGTTTCGGAGGAGTACGGTAACTAACATTGTGACATGGAAATTTTATATATTAGAAGATGAAACCCATTGGAAAAGGAATAGAATATAACAAAAATAAAAAGAAAAATAATTTAAGATTTGAGGTCGGGGGAAGTGAAGGGGGTGAGTTTTTAAGGGTAGAAAACGGATTATCTCGATTTCCGGCAAAACTACAACCCCTATGGAAAAAAGTTAAATAGAAAAGTTGTAGGTAATAATAAGATCTACAACTTTAATGTTTACATTCTTTTCACATAACCTCAAAATGTATGTGAAAAATTCAAATAACCAGGTTTTTGGTTTTTTTTTTTTTTAATCTCGTACAAAAGAAAATATTTTCACGAAATTTAGTGAAAACTTACCTTTTTATGTCCTAAATATACACTGTAATTTTATTGATTTAAAATATTTAATTTTTCACCTTATTTTGACTAAATATCGAAAAATTAACCCTAATGGAGAATGTTCAAGAGTCTATGGAACTTAGTATCGCTAAAAATATTTTTGTGCCATTAGCTATTTTAGCTTAAATAATAGCTTGATTAATACTCTTTCTAATACATCAACTACGATTCTTATAACTCTCCGGAGTTTACGGCAATTGCAATTTAAAAAATACGAGTTAAGTAACGTTGCGCCTCGTATTTGAGCCTATAAAGATTAAAATATATGATAAAACCTAATTAAAAAGAGTCTCTATCTCACTATCACTTTGTTTATTTGTACTGATTGTATCAACTACACAAGAAATATTCACACGGTCCCGGTAGGTACAATCCAAAAATTCAAACAATAACGTGCGTCGTCGTTTTGAGTCATTCAAGCGCGAAGTATAGATACCTACCTACTTCGTGCATTCAAAGAACGGCGATGACGTTTGAGACATCGCCGTCTCGATGTTACCAGATGTCAAAATGTAATATTGTTCAATCGATATTATCGAGTGCTGGATATTAATTAAATGAATTAAAAACATTTGGCGTATCCAAGCAGAATTTAACGGTTTATTAGGCGGGTCTATACATAGCGAGCCTCCTCACGAGGTATTTGCCGTGCAAGGAAAGCGGGACAGACTGACAATCGCACATATTCGAGGCACGAGAATCGGGCCCCAGCCTTCAGCGTTCTATTTTCATTGCTATGCTTTTTTCGGTCGGCGAGATTCCGGTAATATAGTCCCAGCCTAAAAACCGAGCGGCCGGGTCACCGTGTCCGAGGTAGTCGGTGCGTTGAGTGCTATGAAACGGTCGCGCTCCGTATTACACACGAAGCAAATTTAATTGTTTGCGAGTCGCGCGGTTACGCCGCTGCACGTACACCATGGCGTTGGTGGCCAACGAGTTGCTGGCGTTCATCCAGCACGCCATCGACACGATGGAAATCTTCTTTCTCAAGCGAGGAGATTTGCATGGGTAAGCAGCTGCTTTATGAAACGCTCGGCCAGAGCGCGAACATGCCATCACGGAGGCGAGATGGCGGCGAACGAAGCGTGCAGGACATCATCTCCCTGCTGAAGCAGACGGATCCAGACGACGTGCCGGCCTTTGTGGCGAAAGATCTCCACAAGCTGCCGGTAGTAACGATGGACCACGTCGACGTCTCCAGCCTGCTGAAGAACTTCAACAGTATGAAGGCAGAGCTGGACGAGATGCGAGGTAGGTTGGATGCATCGGAATCTACCATCCGTGACTTACGTAGTGAATTACTACAATTAAAATGTAATAATTCAGTAAGTAGGTCACCCGATCATTCAACCGCCTTTGTCAACACACGTCGTGGCGGCGCGCGCGCTGACACATCGTTTTGCGTGTCAGCGGATTCCGACGAGTCGGCGATCGCCGCCGCCCCCGCCCGCCTTCCCCTCCGGGTCGTGCAGACGCCGAGTCAACCAACTCAGCAGAAAACTTTTGCGACTGTCGCTGGTCGCCCCGCACCACCCCCGCGGGCGAAGACAAAGGGGGTGAAGGAGAGCCGTAAGGCTGTGGAGAGCCGCAAGGCTGAGCCTCTTCGACCTGGCAAGGACGAGAGCAGGAGGTGCGATGAGGAGGGCTTCATACTGGTGGAGAGAAGAAAGAAGAAGAAGCCCGCCGCCCGCAACCACCGCGGCACCGCACCTTACGTACCTGAACTGCGCCTGCGGAGCGAAGTACCCGCGACGCCGTTGTACGTATCCCGCCTGCACTGGTCTATGCAGGTCGAGGACGTCGTGGACTACATCCACCAGAAGACTTCCATCGCCTTAAGGGTCGAACGTCTGGAGTCTTGCCACAAGGTCAATTTCAGTTCCTTTGTGGTGAGAGTGCCGACGCATCTTTTGTCGACCTTCGAGGTGGAGGAGTTCTGGCCGACGGGTGTGGTCTACCGGAGGTTCCGGGGGAGACTCCGGAACGAAGCGCGGATCACGTCACCGACAACACGTGACAAAGTGTAGTTTTTAAGTATATAATATGTATGTTAGTCTGTAAGGTATTTATAATATGGGCCTATGCCGCCCGAAATAAATGAAATTTAATTTAATTTAATTTAATTTAATAGCGGAAAATGCCTCGCGGGGCTGCTCGCTATATTATGTGTACCCGACTATTTATTTATATATAATCTTCATTTTAATATTTTATTTTAACACTGCATATGGATAATATATTATACTTATTAAATTCTGGTTTTACTTGAGACGACGAAGTACTTCTAAAATATTTCGCATTCAATAGTTTATTTTCGGCTTTAATTGAAAATAAGGAACTAGTTTAGAATAAAAAATATTTTTAGACGTAGAAAATATTATAACATGTTTATAGTCGATTACTCTTGGTAATCGATTTAAATTACTCAGTGAAACTAATTACACCTTAAATGGCAACACTTCATATTATGTTTCAGCCATTTTGAATGATAATATAAAAAATCAATGAAGAATATTAATTCTAGATCATTATTATTCCGGAGAATTCAAACTGTTTTATAACGTACAAATTTAATCTAAAATAAAAACAGGCATTTTCAATGTATTAACTTAATGGCACAATTTCAATTGAAGCGATACCATCCGTGGGCATTGTCCTTTCAATCGAAAATTCTCGCGTCAAAATATCAGAATTTTTCAAAAAGTCGGTGGGCTTTTTGTTCGTTGAAATCTATTCTTTCTGATAATGTCCTCTTATTAATATTAAATATCTATGGATAATGTAAAAAAATATGTATGTCGTGGCCATATCGCAGATTTGCTCACTTCATGAAATGCTCGAAAATTTTATGAAATTGTCGCATTTCATGATGTGGCCAACTTCATTTGATCAGATCATTAAATCATTACCATAGTAAATGTTCTTAGAAAATGCAAAGAAAAGAATAGGGTAATAACATAGATATACAATAATATTAAAAAGACGGGTAGTAAGGGGTCGTCCATTAATCACGTGATGCCTAAAGGGGGAGGGGGGGTCCGAAAAAAAATCACCAAGTATCACCAAGGGGAGTAGGGGGTATAAGGAGACATCACGTGTATTAATTTTCGAATCTAGTCTATGCATACCGAATTTTTTATGGTTGTAGATTCGTAGGCCCGTATTAATAAACCGTTCTCATAGTTGAGACGATTCTCAAGATTTTGTTTTAATTAATAGATCGTACTTGAGTACAGCTCTAGGGACGGCGCACGGTGGGCGAAATTTTCTATAAAAAAGTTATAAATCCAGTATTTTTGGGAAGAAACTACTCTGACATAATTTTTCTTCACTTTACAGTGTACGACGAATATAACTGCATTATTAGATTATCACCAAGTCAACATCCTTGGTTGGGATTCGAATCCGTTAATTTTGAAAAAAAGTCACCCTGTATTATTGCAGCATTCGATAGTCTTGCTAGTAAATAACAAATGCTGGGAAGTAACTATATGTGAGAAAGTTAAGGAAAGTGCTTAATTTTAGCATTTTATATAATTTACGTGGTAGAGCCATGCTTCGGCACGAATGGGCCGGCTCGACCGGAGAAATACCACGGGCTCACAGAAAACCGGCGTGAAACAGCGTTTGCGCTGTGTTTCGCCGAGTGAGTGAGTTTACCGGAGGCCCAATCCCCTACCCTATTCCCTTCCCTACCCTCCCCTATTACCCTATTCCCTCTTAAAAGGCCGGCAACGCACTTGCAGCTCTTCTGATGCTGCGAGTGTCCATGGGCGACGGAAGTTGCTTTCCATCAGGTGACCCGTTTGCCCGTTTGCCCCCTTATTTCATAAAAAAAAAAAAAAAAAAAAATTGTTCATACATTTGTTCAAAATATGAAGGAGTTTATAAAAATTCAACACTTTCCTCAAGTTTGCCGTATACCATTATATTCCAGAAATTGTTCCTTAATAGTAACACTATCGAATCGTGCAATAATACAGGATCACTTTTTTTCAAAAATTTCGATGATTTTTAGAAAAAAAAGAGCAGCTAAAACCGTTATATGATGTATGTCAAAAAATCATGAATATCTAAATCTATAACCATCTGTCAGTATATATAAATCTGTCGCATCCGGTCATAAAGCGGAAACGAAACTACAAGTGTGCCCTCTATTAGAAACGTGTTTGGCGCGCTTTGACGGAGTCTAGTCTGAAGTTCGTACAAGCGACGTGGTGGGGATGTGGTCTTGGTGTGGTGTGCCTACCACGTTAAGAGTGATGAGCTATCACATCTCGAGTAGTCGTTGTTCGGGCAACAAGCCTAGGAACTGTCCATAGTTTCGTTTTAGTGCCAGTGTTAAAGTATAGTGATTATGTAAGGTGTAGTACATTGATAAAGAATTGTAATTCCGAATAAACAAGTGATATTGTAAGTCTATAATAATTCTCTTTGCACGATTTACCCATGCAAGCCCACAATAGCTATATCTCAATGGTATAGATTCAAAAATCATGAGCCATCAGACGACATCAGAATCGGGATCAAGTCGTGCAAAGAAAAATAAAAGTGCTTGTTCCGAAAAAGTAAGGGTATTATAAAAAAAAAAGTGTAATCTAGCCCGCACAAAGGCTACAAAAAGTGATAATAATCATTGCAATTGATGTGGATCGAGTTTGGCAGTGTGTACAACAAGGCATCATGCCATGCATACGGCGTAATTGTGAAACTATGGGACAGCAGTGAATCGTATGCTGCAAGGTGACCTTGTACCAATAACCCTTTGTTCGTGCCCGCCATGAAAACGGGAGTTGAAGTAAGGATAACGGTGAGGTGATGCCATGACATCTATGGTGGTGACACGAGCGCGGTGGATGGTAGCTTAACAACAGGCTTTGGTTACGTATTTGGTGGTTTTGGTAAAAGGCGGTAGCCAACTTTTTATTTCTCGCAATAATTTTTAAGACGTTCAATAAACTAGTGATTTATCTCGTGTTTCAAGTGTTCATGAAATTGCTTGCTTATATCTCAAAATAACCTTTACAATTTAGTGTTCTGTTGTTTTGCTGTTCTGTTTTGTGCAGATGGACTTAGACTGGGCAAATAGCCGCACCAAGGGGACAACAAGCGGCGCTGCGTGACTGAGCAGTGGCAGCGTGGGCGGCGGCTACCTCCATGGCAGCAGTGCCAAATGGATGTGCATTGTGCCTCTGGTGGACTGGTCTAGTCGCTTCACAGTGATGGAAACTGGTTGTATCGTTAACGTTGCTTAATTCATTATAGGGTTCAAAATTATTCTGGTATTATAACCAAAGTATTATGAAAAATAAAGTGAGTAGAAATTAACGCAAAGTAAAAACAAGTACTCAGTACATACGACATACGTCTTACAGACTCATTATTATTACTGTTTGATTAACCGAAGTGCATTACGCTTGAATATAGCAGTAGTTACTAAAAATCTAAATGATTTCTGGTAATTAAAAATCATTATCGACATTTCATTTAATGATATCACATTGTACTTTGTATAAAATGACAAGTCACGGCAGTACGCGCAAGTTGTAAACAACTCATGTGAAAACAAAGACAGCCCCAATTGCAGGTATTCCTAAAAAACAATAGCTGGTGCACTGCGTAAACAAAATCAGTTGACGTGTACTTAACAATTAACAATGTTTAGGCGATATTAGTTTGAAACGACTTCAATTAAGTTTTACGTCTACCTACCTAGTAATTATTGAAGCTCAACTTTGTAGTTGGTTTTAATCACAGTACATACAGTTTGTGAATAGCCTTATTTCTTATTTGGCGTTACTGCACACGTAGTAAGAGAAATTAATCATTGGTCAGTTTCAAAAGTGACTTTAAATAATGTCATGTATGTTGTTGTTTATTCTGAAAGTGTCTAAAAGAACTGTTAGATGACATGATAATAAGTTCTAGGACATTCGCAATTCGCGAGAAAACTTTTCATGATATCGTTGTTGTAAGCTGTTAAAATTTGGAACATTACATGTTTGTCTATCTATTACACGTTTAGACTAGGCGGATTGGAATGATTGAAAGTACAAAAATAACAGGATAATATTGTTTATGTGAGGTGAATGGTCCATAAGCTTGCATCACTATAGGTTACATAAATTATAGGAAATTGTTTAATTGACAACAAAAAGAAAATAAATTAAAATAAATAATTTGACGGTTTCAGAAGTTGCGGTATGCGGTAAGCAGGTGCCTATGGCTGGTGTTGATGGTGATTGCAGCAGCACACGCTCAACGGTTCAGTTGCTGTGACTGAGGCGGATAAGAAAGCGCTGGTGATGACGCGGACGGTGATCGCGGCAGCACACGCTCAACGGTCCAGTGGCTGTGACTGAGGCGGATAAGAAAGCTCTTCGGTGGACTCCAGTGAACTTTGGTGAACTTGGTTATCATGTAAAAGGTTGTAAACGCACTTGGAAGTCTTCTGGTATAGTCAGACTGTAAAAGCCTTTTCCTCATTCAATCAGTTTGATTGTTGAAAGGAAATGAAATTAACATTATTGCATAATTAAACCAGACATTTTTATCTTTAAGAAAAAGGAAATCCATTTTCTAGCTATCGCAGTTCTTGAGATACAGCCTGGTGACAGGCAGACATATAGCAAAGTCTTAGATTTTTATGTTCCTGTTTTACTTTTGGATACGGAACCCTAAAAAGAACGTATTTGTACATAGTTTGGACAATTTTTGTGCTGTTATTTTATGTACAGGTTCAGTATTCGAGCGACGCGACGAGACGCGATGCGACGCGACGAGACGCGACGCGACGAGACGAGACGCGACGAAGTGCAGCAGGTGGTGTGGGCCGTGCGACGGGGTGCCGCGGCGGCCAGGGATCTGCACTATGTACTTCATTGAAGTATCAGATTTGGAACTAAAATTATTTGGTGAGCGTAATTGCTTATCTCGTGACTGTAGTGTGATGACTCGGTATAGTCTTTTAAATGAACACATTTTAAAAGATCTTAGTTTAGAAGAAACATTGATTGTTTTATACAGTAACCGAGATAGTACAATAATACACGTTATGAAAAGCAGTAATGCGGAAGTAAATAGATTTTCGATTAGTGATTTTTATTTATTGAAAATAGGGACGTAATCAGACGTAATTACAATTTTTGAGAGAGACCGTTATACACTAAAAGCTGTAAATTCTTAGCGTACCTATAAGTATGCGCACGGTAGTAAAGAAAGATGCCATCGGGTCATGTATTGGTCGAGGTTAATAATGATTTGGTTAATGATGAACAAATTGAAGTTGTAATCAAAAGTCGAGTAAAATCTCTATCTACCGTACTGTGTTCGATCGTACCAGTTAATCTGGACGTAGCCGGCAACTTGGATGCGCGGTGAGCGGGTAGAGGATAGTGATTGCTATTTACCTTAAGGCTTTAAATTCAAAAAGAACTTATAAGTATGCTCTTGTTAGGATTATAAAAATGCCAGAACATTCACCTGACATTGCTACAAATACGTTTAATAATAAGAATAACGAATAAATTTGTAGGTGCCACAGTCACAGGGATGACAAACTATGTATGTGTGTGTTTGTGTATTACACTAAGTCACAGAGATGACTATCATTGAATACAGTCACAGGGTTGACGATTTGTTGCGGTTCAGTCACAGGGATGACAAACTATGTATGTGTGTGTTTTTGTGTATTACACTAAGTCACAGGGATGACTATCATTGAATACAGTCACAGGGTTGACGATTTGTTGCGGTTTAGTCACAGGGATGACTAATCGACATATTTGAAATGGTCACAGGGATGACTATTGTAGAACACTTGTAGTCACAGAGATGACTGATCGACATATTTGAAATGGTCACAGGGATGACTATTGTAGAACACTTGTAGTCACAGAGATGACTGATCGACATATTTGAAATGGTCACAGGGATGACTATTGTAGAACGCTTGTAGTCACAGAGATGACTACTCGACATATTTGTAATGGTCACAGGGCTGACTATTGTAGAACACTTGTAGTCACAGGGATGACTACTCGACATATTTGTAATGGTCACAGGGCTGACTATTGTAGAACACTTTTTAATATCACAAATCACAAAATATTGAGTTAAAAGTAAAATGATTATTGATAAAAGGAGTTGAGTTTGTTATGAGACAAAATAGATAAGGTCAGGTATAGCCGAGCGTGAACGATACTGTGTGGTATTTTCTTTTGTTTCAGACTAGCACACACGGGGACGTGTGCTACACAGGATGGCCGTGTCGCATCCGGTCATAAAGCGGAAACGAAACTACAAGTGTGCCCTCTATTAGAAACGTGTTTGGCGCGCTTTGACGGAGTCTAGTCTGAAGTTCGTACAAGCGACGTGGTGGGGATGTGGTCTTGGTGTGGTGTGCCTACCACGTTAAGAGTGATGAGCTATCACATCTCGAGTAGTCGTTGTTCGGGCAACAAGCCTAGGAACTGTCCATAGTTTCGTTTTAGTGCCAGTGTTAAAGTATAGTGATTATGTAAGGTGTAGTACATTGATAAAGAATTGTAATTCCGAATAAACAAGTGATATTGTAAGTCTATAATAATTCTCTTTGCACGATTTACCCATGCAAGCCCACAATAGCTATATCTCAATGGTATAGATTCAAAAATCATGAGCCATCAGACGACAAATCTATAACCATCTGTCAGGATATTACGGTTAAACTTGCCGTTTTTGAAATAATTGATTTTTTCATGTTGGCTCCCTACAAGTTTTTCGTAAAAAAATTATTACTCCCTCATTTTTGGGCCAAATTATCTCAAACTTCAGTTACTATATAGTAATACTAAACTGAAGCAATATCCATCAAAAAATTTGTCACTTTCGAGATTTCATTTCTATGTCTATGAAAGCCGATTTTCGACCCACTGTGCGGCGTCTCAACTGAGTGAGAACGTATTAATAAACGAAACTCGTTCTCAACTGTGTTCTCAGTAAGCTGACAAACTGTTTCTTGAGACGCGGTTTCGTTCGCGCTCGCGTTCGCGGTGTCTAGAGACACACGAATTTGGTACGGAGCGTACATCGGATCTGGTACGCTCCGTACCAGATCAGAGCGTGTGTAGGGCAGTCCGGCGAACATAAGAAGGCGAAGAGTTCGCCGTTGTCCGCATCGGATGACGGATCTGGTCCGCTCCGTACCTTTTTTTTGGTATTTATACATAGATATATTATTAGGTTTAATTTAAAACTAGCTTTTGCCCGCGACTTCGTCCGCGTGAAACATTTACTTTGGGATATCGCAAAAATTTACCCGCGACTTCATTTACTTAGAAGGAGAAACGCTTCCACCTTACGACTGCCCGCCCGCGCCGCGCGCCGTACATAATTGCGCGCTGGACTATTTTATTACTGCGATATCTTCTAAAATACTCATTGAAATCAAATGATGTAACTGCAAGTTTCTTTTAGATTAAATGCTTGTAATGAATAACGTATTTACTTGGATAAGGATTAATATCATCTTTATGAAAACACCCTTCACAAATAATGCTTAATTTTAGAACAAAGTTGATTAGCATAAAAAGGTTATTGTGAGCCAACCTTAAAAGATAGACATATACCGTCGCGGACTTTTTTTTAGAACTTTTAAAGGGGAACAATTCTGTCATACATCATTTTAGCGAAACTTTAACCGTTTCCGCAGCGTACGCAGCGAAAGCTCGCAAAAGGGGGAAAAAAACCCCGATTTTGAAACATTCTTGATTGGTGCTCCGCTCGTATTGAACTTAGCATGATGCTATATAGCCTAAAGCCTTCCTCGATAAATGGACTATCTAACACAAAAAGAATTTTTCAATTCGAAACAGTAGTTCCTGAGATTAGCGCGTTCAAACAAACAAACAAACAAACTCTTCAGCTTTATAATATTAGTATAGATTGATCTCAATATTTACGAGTTTTTAAACAACAAGTGTGGTTATTATCATTGCACGTGTTCCTGAATAACAACACCTGCATTGCAGTTGTCGATAAGCACAGCATAAACAACAACAGGTATCTGAACAGGGAACGACAAGTTCCCCCACTCTCGGTTCATAGAGGAGGGAGGTTTCTTCGATTTCAACACAGACGATTTCTACGCAGTGAATATCGAACGGTCTAAGCGAGAGGACCTAACCAGTGAATCGTATTAATTCTAAAGTGATAATTGTGAAGTGTTTTGTGAAGTGATAATTTGATGCAATAGCATCTAATTTGTTATAAATCGTAAAGTTTCTAATTTCATAACTTTTAGCCATATTTAGTTTCTAGTTTAATAAAATTGTTGTCACGAGTTGTGACTATTATTAATTTTTTTATAAAGTTTTATACTTTTTGCTATTATCAGAAGTGCGATCGGCTCCAGCCTATCACGTTCTGAAAAATAAATATGGCCAAAAGGAATAAAATAAGTCACGAAAACTAGAAGGAATTTATGAGTTCCTTAAGACCACCAGGTCAGTGGTAGAAGTAGCCACTCTGAGAGATGTGCCTCATCGGAGAGTTCTTACGACGTACGGGTCACCTCATCGGTGCTTCGAACAGTAAGGTGTAAAGTAAGGTGAGATCGAACCATAATTATTATTTTACATTTTGTTCCTAGTTTACACTCATGTCTATTTTTGAGTGAACTGGGTGAGGGAACAAGAAATATTTATAAATGGGATACATGTCTATCTAGAATCGAAAATTTTAAGTTTTGTTCACGGAGATTCCATTTTGCGGGAATTTAGTGTAACGTTATGAACACTTATTTAAAATGTGTATAGCAGATGATGTTAGATGTTCCTTTGAAATTAAAAATCAATTTGGCAATATTTGATTATTGTGGTTATAAAATTGAGCATAATTGTTGAGGACGCAAAGTATTGCTCCTATGGGATTCTTCAATGAAAAGCGGACTGTAATTAGACGTTTATTCTTGCGTTACAAATATTAGTGTACTCGTTCAGCTGCCGAGGAGTCTGTATGTGTAGTGGCTAGTGGCTGCCGTCGACCACTTGCTGGTCGGCACCGTTGGGCCCCCGCACGCCCCGCGAGTACCGCGGTGGTACGCGGAGTGTTGTCGAGCTAAAGGCGCGAACAATAACCGATACTAGTAATTACGCGAATCTGTCTCGTAAAATAACTTTGCTGTTTCCTATTTTATTTAAAACTAAACGGGTATATAATCCATTACAGTTTAGATACAGAAGGGTAACGCACAGTACGCCGTTTGATCGTAGCATACGCGAGAGTGTAGTGGTAGTATCAATACCTACTTTGGGTGTGGCATTAGTCATGATTTAAAATATTAAATGTTGTTTCCAAGTTTGGTTAGGACAAAGCAGGCTCATAACCTGATTGTCTGACAAGAAAGACGATCCATGCGTCGGATGGGCATGTAAAAGGTCGGTCCTGCGCCTGATCTCTTGCCAGTCGTATCGGTCGTCCATCCTAATGGGTTACGAGAGTAAAGGAAGAGTGTTCTCATGTACTGCGCACTCACTTGAGTGTTATAAAATTACTCCTGCGTAACTGGCCTGGTTTCAATGATACCGACCACCGTCACCGAAAGCGGTGTGGGGAGTAATTATTATTAGTCATCATCATATTGTGCAGTGTTCTCAGGGGTGGTCGACTTTGTATGAAAGACCTTGGACCAATAAGGGGGCAGTTCGGTGCGACAAGAATGGTTATATTTCAATATATCGCTCTCTGTCTTACATGGTTAATATTACATAAAAGTTACTTAAAAACCACAACAGATGGCGCACAACAGACACTATGCCACTTCTAGATCGCGCTATCGAAAACACTAGACGTATGTATTTAAGGGCTCACGAACATTTTGTGACGTATAGTTATGATTTGTGCGTGGAGGTGGTCGCTCGGTTTTGTCGGAATACAAAATTTAGCTCTAAAGAGAAATTTAACGTTAACTTAAACTTTAATTACGTATCTTCAATTTCCCGCCATATTCATATAATCAAATATTTAGTCCTCCTTTGTTGGAAGGCGGTTAAAAGTTTGAGGGGGCAGCTCACTAGAGGCGCTTTTTTGGTCCCAAGTTTTTTGTATGAAGTCGACCTTCTTCTCCGCGAGTAATAGTGTTCTGTGAGTGTTCTCGTCCAAAGCTGGTCGGACGGGACGGATCAGGTTTGTTTCACGAGATATGCGAGACTAAGATGAGAACGTTTTGAGTTTCGAGACACGACTAATGTTATAGGAGGAATATATTATGTAGATGTATCAATCCATGAAGAGTTGTGCGTCTCTTCAGTAACTGAATCTGTGTTATTTGGTCTATGACGACAGAATATTAAAATTTGTATTTCGACAGCGACTACGCAAAAGGTCGGAACGCCAAACTAATACACACACAACTCACGTTCCCAACAAAGAAACAAACAAACACATACACAACTCGACGAGACAATCATAATATCGTATTTCCTTATGTAAGAACCAATAAGGGTAAAAATAACATTACGTAGCGAAGATATTCGCTTCTATAAGTTTTTAAATGTACCCACTACCCGCACTCGACGACTGATAATGCACTATAAACATTCTTTCGGGTTTACTTTTCTCATGTAATGGGAAATAAATATCTTTAAACCGAAAATGATATTGTGTCATAAACAGGTGAGCGGTTTTCTGTAGACAGAACTCGTAGGTTCTCATCGCGATTAATTAATGTTTGTTGTAAATAAGTTTAAAGATTTCTTAACGAACGGTACGAACATCAACTACAGTTTAGTGTCGAGTTTGTGAGACTCTTTATTCTAAAGGCAGCAATGAAGAGGGTTGCAATATTTATTATAAAAAAAAAAAAAAAAAACAAACAAGTTTCGTCATTTTGATAACTACCTACTGTTGACAATTCATTTATCCAATTGTAATTGCATAAAAGTTTCGAATGACATATATATTATGCTATTTTGGGATAAAAGTTTTAAGAATTACTTTCGTTTTGACAACACTTTGACAGAATATGAGAATGGTTTACCAAAATTGTTCTTTTGTAGTTTTGGGTTTGGTGAAATCCTACTGACAACATACGAGTACTAATATTAGCGTCCACTGTCACATCTTGTGAATAAATGATTGATTGATTGATTGATTATAGTGCTTCATAGCTGTTATCAATTTACATGAAGTTTTGGTAATTCCAGCAACCGATGGTTTTTCAATCAAATGATGAAAAAAGTATGTTTGTAGCCACAGGTTGAATATTGAGGGAGAACTATTTTAAAGGGTCAGGTTAGGCCAAGCAGCATAAATAAATAAGAAGTTTTAATATAACTTTCAGGTACCTATTATGTATCAAAGTAGTCTGACAGTTGTGAGGTTCGATCGGATATTTCCGTCGTTAAACATTTATGACTATGCATCAAAAACAGCATCTGTTGCTATCCCATTACGAAATACGGTTAAATTACAAGGGGAAGTAACGGGACAAACTATGACATTGTTTAATTGAGTGGCTTAAAGCGAAATAGTGTATTTGGCAATAATTGGCCCACAATGATATAAACCGAATTGCATATGACACAAATTTTATTGATTTGGCGGTATACTTTTACGTGTATAATAATGAACTGCGTGTTGTGTCATATTTAAGCAAGACTACACTACGAGATGAACCTGAAGAATGGTAACGTACCATTCTTATGAATTAGAGACATTGACAATAGTTAAATTTTATGCATTGAGTGTCGGCTCTACTTTTCAGTATCGAGCGTTGGCTCTGCTGTTTAGTATTAAGTATTTGCTCTGCTCTTTAACATTGTTGTCTCGTGTTCTTTTGTATTGTACGTTGGCTCTGCTGTTTAGCATTGAGCGTTGGATCTGTTATTTAGCATTGTTGGCTCTGCTCTAAAGCATTGTTGGCTCTGCTCCTTAGCATTGTGCGTTAACTCTACTGTTTAGCATCGAGCTTTGGCTCTGCTGTTTAGCATTGAGCTTTGGCTCTGCTGTTTATCGTCAAACGTTGGCTCTGCTTTTAGCATTGAGCATTGGCTATGCTCTTTAGCATTGAGCGTTGGCTCTGCTTTTTAGCATTTAGCGTTGGCTCTGCTCTATAGCGTTTAGCGCTGGCTCTGCTATCTAGTATTGAGCATTGATTTTCTGCGACATATTTACGACTGTTGTTCGAGCATTAAATGTTGGCTCTGATGTGATTATTTGCTTACAGATAATCTCATCAGATCATGAAGTATAAATCAAATGATAGAACGTCTCTTTTATATTGCGCATATATCTAGTGAAGCGCAGTCAAAGACTTTCCTTTAAAGAGGATTAGAGTAAAGCTGACAAGTGTTTAATGTTTTAAAACAAAATAATCTGTAAACTATAAAGTCTAGCAAAAATAAAAACCGTTTAAAATTCTAGTATGTAACTTGAAGACTTCCAATTTACTTTCAGTGAATTATGAACGAATCGTCTTGATATGATAAACTGATTTTTGGAGTTTGGAACAATCAAGGCGCGTTTGACGTCGGGTTGACGTTTACAAGAATACCATTTTGATGTTTTAGCATATCAAGACTGCATTGAAACTGTTTTACTGTCAGATTTAATTGGCAGAATCGACCTACTGATCATTCAAATTGAAAGGGAGTCGTAGTAGGTTATAGTTTTGTTATGAGTTTTCTTGTTCTAACTTTACAAAAGATAACTTTTGGTATCAAATTTTTGTGAACATTCTTTTTGTTTTCAGCAGATTAAAATGTATTAAAAATACACAAGCGAATAAGAGTCTAGAAGTCAATTACACCGATAAGTAAATGCAATCTTGTCTAGAATAAAGTTTTATACTTACTTTTTGCTATTAATATAATATTAAAAAGAGGTAGATATGTTATAAACGCGTCAAAATGAAGAACATTTTTTGTTGTTCCAATACGGGAATCGAACCCACGACTTCCGAGTCGAGAGCCAAGCTCTAAACCACTGAACCAAGGAGGCTGATAAAATGGACTGAATTATCGAATTGGTAAGTCTAAAGGCGTGACTCCTGTGAAAGTTTTTTCGAAACATTACACAGAAAACATGAAACAAACACATTTGTTTTCATACACAAGAAGTCTCCAGCTACAGTAAATATTTTTGATCGAAACAAAACATTTTGTGCAGACAAGATCTGATTTCCGATGAGGAAGACGTAAGCACTCGCAGTTTTATCGATTGCAGATGCAGAATCTAGGAGAAAACACAGGGATTCTGAAAATGACACTTTAGGTTTTCATAAAGCAATTTTTTCAAGTCATAAATATGTGCACCGTTTCACGCATTTCTATTGAAATCTATCAAAATTGATGTTTTTTAATTAAGACTGAATAAAGAGAGGCCCGAGTCGGGCCAATTTTGGTTAGTGTGCTCCGCTCAAAGACTTCTAAAGACGGAGTCATAGTTTTTGAAAGTTGGTACTTTTGTTTTCTGTTGCTCTGTCTTACTAACGATGTATCAATACGAGCGAATGAAAGAGCTTATATCGGTGTATAAACACGTGTTTCGTGTCATGTTATGGCCAGCTCAGTAGGCCATTGCAGAGCAGTAGCTCTGTGTATTTTTTGTGTTTTATAAATGAAAATAAATGAGTAAAGGAGATATTAATTTTAAAACATCTAATATGTGTTGCGCCGCTGCATATTGTGCCTCAAGAATGACGACAGAATGTGTCAAATACTTGGAATTATCATTTTACACGTAATGTTTTAACAATGTTTTGTGAACTAAATAATGAGTATTTTTATAATATAAACAGATAATCATTAAATTTAACGAACCCTTTTTCGTACTATATCACGCTTTAATGATGAATATCACGTAATGAGTAATAATTTGTGTAAAATAAAAGCTTTGTTTTTCTGCGTATTTTGAGTGATGTACCTTACTGACACAAGAATTTATCGATAAAGATAATAAACTTTTACTAAACGGTTTTATTAGGTCTCGGAAATGCCCCGGAAGAAGAGGCGAATATATTGAAGCAGTTAGATGCGAAAATTAGAAGAGTGTGTCCCACCAGTGAGACAGCTTGGTGTGACGGTATTGATACGGAGAAGATATTTCTGTTTTAGCGGACAATTAAGAAGACTTACGATAATATATACTTTCTTAAACATATTTTTTTTATTTAGTTTCCAATTAAAATGCACAAAGAGCATTTTTCCATTATCCGATCCGGATCGAATACGATATCGGTATCGAATGCTGATACAGTACCTAATCGATATTCAATAGCCATGCAAGTGCAAGTAAAATATATGAAACACATAGGTCTTTCACATTATCGATTTGATATCGGATAGAAAAGCACTTTTATTCCTGTAAATATGGGCCTAGCAGGAACAATTGACAGGTGCGTAAATGCAATGTTATCGAATGTCAATTGTATGAGCAATGTCATAATTTTTATACAAATCTCTTTCGATAACGTAACGTTTACGCAATTGACAATTGTTCCTGCTAGGCCCCCAAGCAAGTGAGTAATCTGACTGACTCAGCTAATCTCTCAATGTATTTACTATTTACATGCTAATCAAAAATGCAAATACAATACAAAGAGAGGAAATCGAACGCAAAATTTTTCTGTTGTCAGATTTGACATGAAACTCGTGTGTTCGATTTTCAGTTCTACTGTATCAGTCCAGAGTTATATTTTCAATGCTCTGAATTTTCCCCGGCCTTCCAGATTCCTGATAGTATGTCCGTTGGGATATATTATCGGGTCGGTATTACTAAGGCTTACTTACTAATAAAGAGGAGGTTCTGTGTTCGGCTGTATATATGTCACCATAAAATTTTAAAAACCGTTAGATTGTAATATTACTAGAGATATTATAAAATGTCGACAGATTGTCAAATAAAAATTACTTCTTACAATTTTACACGTTATTTTTCGTTACATTGTAATATTTACCGTGCCGATTGGTTAAATGGCAAGTGCCCTGCGCCGCCTTATTTGTTTATTTGTATTATTGTAAGGAGAAATTTTTATTTGACATTTTATATATTATATACAGCCGAACACAGAACCTCCTTTTTTTAAAGTCGGCTAAAGATATTTATGAACGGTCTATTTTTATTACAATAGTGCAGAATTGTTAGGAATTCTAAACTATCAATTGGTAGACATAGGGAGTAATTTTATTTAATGTAAATAGTTATTGATGAAAATTTTTCTCATAATACTTATTTTATAATTAAAATACGCAATTGACTGAATAATGAGAAAGAAATATACTACTTAATTCATACATTTTACTTGCCTTTGGCTATTGTGTATCGGCTATCAGCGTTCTTTACCGATATCGTGTCGGATAATGGGAAAACGCTTTTATGATAAAAACTAGATGTTGCCCGCGCCTTCGTGCGCGCTAAAAGAAATGCCGTGCCGCAAAAAAGTAGCCTATGTCCTTCCCTGTGGTCTTCTCTATATATATGCAAAGTTTCATCAAAATCGGTCAAGTACTTTCGGAGCCCATTCGATGCAAACAAACAAACCTTTACTCTTTATTATATTGGTATAGAAGTATATTTATGAACTCATTATTTTTTACACACTAATCTAAACATCTAATAAAATCTTGTTAATTTCAAATAAGTACCTTTATCTTAAATTAAAAAGGTACTTAATGAGTTTTACACATTATAAACTGATGACATAAAACTTAAAATGTGTTTAAGTATAAAATAAATTCAGAAGAAGAGAAGAAGTGTATAATGCGAGTGTGAATGGAAGTGCTGGAAGGGGTAGACCTAGGCGGACGTTCCAAGACCAAATCGGGGACGTCTTGAAAAAAGGCCAGGTCAAGAGTACCCTAAACCGAAGAGCATGTATGAAGGGAATAATGAAAGTGGATGAAGCAAAACAAGTATGTAAGGATCGTAGCAAGTGGAAAGAAGTGGTCTCTGCCTACCCCTACGGGAAACAGGCGTGATTATATGTATGTATGTATAAATTCAGAATTATAAAAATATCTACAAACGTCGATAGGTACCACAAAAAAGTCGAGTAGTTGATCGATATTATATCGATATACGTTACATCCCTGCACGTACACTATTACAATGCACACAAGCAGAAAAAGGACACGCGTTTGCTGGCTAAAACTCTCTCTAGTAGTTATATACTCAAAGGCTCCGCTTGTGCTCCGCGAATAATAGCGTGTTTTGTGTTACTATGCGACGTTGACATATTGACACGCGTCCCATGCAGCGTTGCCGATTTGTGGGGAATTCCCCAAACTGCGGGGATTTTCCAGTCGATTGGGGATTTATTGGGGATTGGCACTATGTGGGGAAAATGTGGGGATTTTAACATTTCGACATCTTATTCTCATCGGTAAATATTTCATATTAACTATCGACAAGATATCGACCTTTTTTAAAATCATTATGTATGGCATGGGCATGGCACATCTCTAGTTTCAAACTACTAGTAGATTGACATTTGTTTATGATCAGGGGATTCCCTTTTTCGCTTTCTTTAACAGATAATGTTGTATCATTTAACATAATTGGCTGTAAGAGAAGGACTAAAAAACCGGGCGGCAGCGTCAGGTTCTACCTTTCCACAAAAATATGGAAAAGAATATGAAAGATATTAATATTATATAATTAATCTATACATCTACACTTCTACACTAATTATTAACAGTACACTTTAATACAAATAATTTATTGCATACTAAGCAATTCGGTTTCACTAAAGGTCGGTCTACTACAGATGCAGGCATCAAGCTTCTCTGTAGTATATTCGAGGCTTGGGAGGAGGCGCAGGATGCATTAGGAGTTTTTTGCGACCTTTCCAAAGCATTTGATTGTGTAGACCATGCTACACTAGTCAGAAAACTACACCACTATGGCATAAGGGACTCAGCTCTTAATCTTTTGAGTTCTTATCTTTACAATAGGACTCAAAGGGTAGAGATTAATAGTAAAAGGTCCACTGGGACTAAAATAGAATTAGGTGTCCCACAGGGATCTATTTTAGGTCCATTTCTTTTTCTCATCTACATAAATGACTTGCCTTATCTAGTTCAAGATAGGCATGAGATAGTACTTTTTGCTGATGACACTTCACTTATATTTAAAGTGAAGCGACAACAATTAAATTACGACGAGGTAAACAGTGCTCTCTCAAGTATAGTGAACTGGTTTAGTGTTAATAATTTACTTTTAAATGCAAATAAAACAAAATGTTTAAAGTTTAGCTTGCCAAATGTTAGGCAAGTACAAACCAATTTACTACTCAATGATGAGAGAATGAACATGGTAGACTCCACTGTATTCCTAGGTATTACACTAGATTGTAAATTACAGTGGGGTCCTCATATTGCTAACCTAGCGAATAGACTCAGTTCTGCAGCATGTGCAGTCAGAAAAATTAGAGAAATCTCAGATGAAGAAACGGCGCGCCTGGTCTATTTCAGTTATTTTCATAGTAGAATGTATTATGGCATACTTTTATGGGGAAATGCTGCCGACATAAATTCAATATTTGTGCTGCAGAAGCGAGCTATTCGTGCTATTTATAAAATGTCCCCTATTGAATCTCTGAGAGAAAAGTTTAAAGAAATAGGTAGGTATACTGACAGTCGCCTCTCAGTATATTTTGGATAATTTGTTATACGTTAGAAAAAACCTAAGCAATTTCAAGAAGAAAAGTGATAGTCATTGTATAAACACTAGAAATAAGAATAAGCTAGATGTACCAGTGATCAGACTTACTAAAGTAAGTAAATCTTTTAAGGGCCAATGTATACGCCTATACAATAGGATCCCAGAAAACGTTCAAAACCTTTCTATTAATCAATTTAAAAAAGTAGTCAAATAACGTTTGTGTGCTAAAGCTTATTATAAAGTAAATGATTTTGTTAACGATTGCACACCTTGGGAATAAGATGCAACCCTGCAAGGCTGTCTCTATGTACTTGTGTACTGACTTTTGTTATATTTAACATAGATTTAAATTTACAATGTAAAATATATATTTCTTTTAAAAGAATAATTTTCCATCTTTTTACTAAAAGATGGGCCCGTGCGAGTTTCTTACGCCGGTTCTTCTCGGCGAGTTAGGGTTGAACCGGTGGTAGCTTTTTTTGTTGACTTTCCGAAAATAGCTTTTTAAGTTTTATTTGGAAATAAAAATTTTCATTTTCGTTTTCATTCATTTTCATTAATATTATAAAGAGGAAAACTTTGTTTGTATGTTTGTTTGTTTGGTTGTAATGAATAGGATCAAAAAGTACTGGACCGATTTCAAAAATTCTTTCACCATTCGAAAGCTACATTATCCACGAGTAACATAGGCTAAATTTTATTTTGGAAAAAAATAGGGTTCCGTAAGATATTTGGGGTTTTCGAACACAAGGTGTAAAAAATCAACCAGAAAAGTTACTTATTTTGCGTACGCTGCCTAAAGCGTAAGCTTAGTCAGAGTCAGTTTTGTAAGGATATAACGTATCTATGTAATAATTAATCAAGGTATTTATATTATTAGATATTACATTTTTAAAAATAAATATTGAAGGAATGTTTATTTAATAAATCCGATCTTTGTAGAAGCGTAAACGAAACGTAATTTCATTCGTTCTTTGTCGTGTAAATGACGCTTAAAAGTTGAGTAAGGCTGGGACTATATGCAACGGAATCCGGTAGGCCGTAGAGAATTATGAGCACTGAAAATAGAACTCTGTGCTAATACAATACAGTTGAAAATGGAAGTTTCGAGTGTCGAGCTGTCATATATAACATTGACATTTGACTCGACACTCGGATGTTCGATTTTCAACTCTAATGTTAATACAATAGAGTTGAAAATCGAATTTTTCACGGCCTTCCGGATTCCGGTGCCGTATAGTCCCGGCCTAAGTGATCTCAAGAACGTTATCAACTGAGACGGTCTTGAGATCATACTATGAATTAAAGACCTTCTTGAGAAGCTAATCGCTACTTGAGACCTTCTCAGCCGAGAAAGGTCTTGAGAACAAGTTTGAGAACGGTTTATTAATACGGGCCGTAGTGTTGTTTAAATACTTACAAGACAAATGACTCGTATAGTTTTTAATTGCTTAAATTATTCGAATAAATTGTTTTTAAGTTAGTTTTTCTTCAAATACTATGAAAAAAAAAATACACGTGATCTTAGGTGGGGGAGAGGGGGGGTAGCATAAAACCTCCCCACGTATCAGCGGGGAGGGGTGTAAAAAGTTGTTAAAAACATCACGTGATTAATGGACAGCCCCTAATAAGTAAAAAAAAAACATTATTTTATTAATATTTTATAAAAGACTAGCTTTTGCCCGCGACTTCGTCCGCGTGGAACATTTACTTTGGTATATCGCTAAAATTTACCCGCGACTTCATTTACGTAGAAGGAGAAGCTTATTTTATTACTGCGATATCTTCTAAAATACTCATTGAAATCAAATGGTGTAAACGGCAAATTTCTTCTAAATTAAATGCTTGTAATAAATAACGTATTTACTTGGATAAGGATTAATATCATCTTTACGAAAACACCCTCACAAATATGTAATGCTTAATTTTAGAACCAATTTGGTTAGCATAAAAAGGTTATTGTGAGCCAACCTTAAAAGATAGACATAATATATACAATCGCGGACTTTTTTAGAACTTTAGGGGAACAATAATTCTGTCATACGTAATTTTAGCGAAACTTTAACCGTTTCCGTAGCGTACGCAGCATTTGTTTGTTTGAACGCGCTAATCTCGGGAACTACTGGTACGAATTGACCAATTCTTTTTGTGTTGGATAGTCCACTTATCGAGGAAGGCTTTAGTCTATATAACATCATGCTAAGTTCAATACGAGCGGAGCACCAATCAAGAATGTTACAAAATTGTTTTTTTTTTTTTTCTTTTGAGAGCTTTCGGTGCGTACACTGCGGAAACGGTTAAGGTTGGCTCACTATAACCTTTTTATGGTGACCAAATTTGTTCTAAAAGTAAACATTATTTGTGAAGGTGTTTTAAAGATGATATTAATCCTTATCCAAGTAAATACCTACGTTATTCATTACAAGCATTTGAAATTTGCTGTTTACATAATTTGATTTCAATGAGTATGTTAGGAACTTAAAAGATATCGCAGTAATAAAATAATCTAGCGCGCAATAATAATGTACGGCGCGCGGGCCGCGGCGGTCAGCCGTGAGGTGGAAGCGCTTCTCCTTCTACGTAAATGAAGTCGCTGGTAAATTTTAGCGATATCCCAAAGTAACTGTTCCACGCGGCCGAAGTCGCGGGCAAAAGCTAGTCTAGAATATATTTTTAATCCCCGTGTACAGAGTTTCAAAACGACATCTATCGGCTAGTAGAATAATTTCTAATATAACCGACGCTAACAGACTTCTCTAGAACAATAAATATTAAACATGGTTTTTAATTACTTACACATGAAATGCAATGCCCCCAGAACGACTATCCGAGTAATTTTCACTAGATGAGAAGCAAAACTTCATCCTTTTCTTCTTATAAACTCGAAAGGTACAAAAAATTTTCGTTACCGCCGAGATGTGCACGGAACGAACACAGACAGTACACTGATTTTTCATTTTATGCCACGAGTCACGACCATTGTGATGACGTAGTGGGCCGACTAAAAATCACAGTGCACAGTCGCTTATGCCCTTTCCTCTAAGCTCCATGCGCGTAACATACACACAAAAAAACAGGCATACATTGAAACCCTCCTCCTGTGTTTTGGAAGTCGGTTGAAAATACTTACATGCTTACTTCATTTTACAGGTGCTCTTGTCCTCGCGACATACATATCGGCGTCCGCAACTCTGTTCCCCTGCGTCTGCACCCGAGACCTGAAGCCCCTCTGCGGCACCGACGGGACCACCTACAACAACGAGTGCCTGCTAGACTGCGCGCGCACGCGAGGCAAGTCCGACCTCGCGGTAGAGAGACGAGGCAAATGCGAGCTCCTTGGTATCCAAGCCGACCCCCCCTCCTGCATATGCACCCTCGAGGACTTGCCAGTCTGCGGCTCCGATGGCAAGACTTACCCCAACGGCTGCGCTATGGACTGCCAAGCTCGCGCGAGGAACGTGGAAATAGTCAAAGTCCACGACGGCCAATGTAGACAGAAGAGGGAGATAGCTCCTCCAGTCCATCCCTGCAGCATGTGCACCAGGAGATATTGGCCAGTGTGTGCATCAGATGGAAACACTTACCGAAACCTTTGCACCATGAACTGCCAAGCACGAGCGAGGAGATTGAAACTCTTCAAATTCCACGACGGTGAATGTAGACAGCAGATCATAGCTCTTTCCTGCAGCATGTGCTCCATAATCTTAAGGCCAGTGTGTGCATCAAATGGATACACTTACCGAAACCTTTGCATCATGGCCTGCCGAGCACGAGCGAGGAATGTGGAAATCTTCAAAATCCACGACGGTGAATGTAGAGGGTGTACCATAGATAACTATTTTTGGGAAATTGGTACGCATGGAATTCCCATGTCTTATCACTGCTAAAATAAATCTAAATATGAATATTTATCCTTCTAGGATGAACGCAATCCAGGCCGACTGAGCCGCAAAGTTTACAAAAAAATTGCGTTCTGAACTGATATTTTGTTCTGCTACAAAACCATTATAAGTGCAAAAATTAGGTAAATTAGGATCAAAATAAAATAAGGCTATATATCTAAACTCAATATGGACAATATTACGTGTCTTTAACCGGCAATCAGTTTGTCTTCATAAATAATGTAAAAGACACGTTAAAAAAGACTGCCTAAACTTGACGATTGTGTTGATTTTGCACCATTTATTTGGTGGCTAGACACAATTTTTTTACCACTCTTGAATTTTACAGACATCTCGTTTACCATCAGGCGATCCGTCTGCTCGTTTTCTGGTTCATTACATTAAAAAAAAATCTTTAGGTACGCAATAAACAAATGCGCACAAGAAATCTCAAAAACCTACGTATGAAACGAGAAATGAAACATTTAATTGCAGGTCATAGTGTTTGTCCCCTTGTAACTTGTAGGTATGGGAAAATTAAAATCGCAAGTCGGCACGGCACGGGTTATTGTTTATAAATTAGGTTATTTTTTTTTTCTACACTATATTGGGTCAATACGAAACTTTTAGGAGAGTATAGTATACGACGGTGAATGTAGACGATGGACATAGCTTTAAAAGAACAATTTTGGATATCCTTTTTTACTAAAGGTGGCACCCGCGCGAGTTTCTTACGCCGGTTCTTCTCGCCGGGTTAGGGTTCCGAACTGGTGGTAATTGTTTTTTTTTTTGCTTAACATTCAAAAAAAAATCTTGTGTTTTTTATTATGAATAAAAATATTTTTTTATTTATGTTATTATCAAAATGACCTTGGAGTCTAGATAATATTTTGTACTAATAAGTATTGCTGAAAAAATTGTACTTTTATTATATTATTATTAAATTATATTCATATGAGACTGCTGTTGTTTGCTTGTCCCCTGCCCGTAAACAAGGGGTCCACGTAAGACCAGGGATGACTTGATCCATGTCGTCATGACCTGAGTGGATCACCGATTCTGCTCGTTTTGGGTGTTGCCGCCGTTATTTGAGAGCAAAAAAGAAAATGTTTATAGAAATTTTCTCACTTTTTTGCTTATAACTTCCTTAATTTTAAATTTAGGGCAAAAAGTTGTATGAACTTATTTGTAGGCAAAGCGATTTGCTACAAATTATGTCTACACGATTTTTTTGTAGGACGCATAGTTTCCGAGATATCGCGAAAAAGGTGCACCGCTTTTTCCAAGATAGCGGCCGGGGGACAAGGGCGGCAACCCCACAAACTTGGGGTTATGCAATAAGCTTCTATTGACCCCCCACACATGTCCCAAAAATAAAATTGCGTCCTCTAAAAATGCAATATTAGGTCCTTAAATTGTAACATTTCAATGGACTATGTATGTGTATAATACTATGGTGGTACGTTAGTAATATATATTCTTTGATGGTGGTGTAATGTCAAAAGTGGCAGAATAAAGATTTATTTATTTATATTTCAAAACTATAAGTACTACTTATAAGATAAATAGTTTGGAAAAAAAAAAGAAATATACAAACGTTAAAAAGTAATAAATCGGTATATTTACAACTTTACTATTACTAAATCAATGACTTTTATAAGTTATAAAGAAATATGAAACAATTGAACAAAACAAAATTAACAATCAATTCAGTAAGACGACAATTTCTCTGGTATATATGTAATATGGCAACCATCATTTTTTTATTATGTACATCAGGGAATCTAATTCATAAGCAGTAGAGTGTTCTCATAATTTGTTTATACTATACTAGCGACCCGCCCCGGCTTTGCACGGGTACAATGTATATATCTGTATAATCCATGGGTACAATACTGATACTAATACTGCGGCTACCTCATAGATCTAAACTCCCCTCCCGCACGCACACCCCCTTACCATTTCGCCTTGGTGACGCCTACTTCGCAACGGGCCGTGGAGCAGAAATCGTAATATTTTAATTTCGCCATAACTTTAAAACCAAACGTCCAATTTTAATCATTCAAAGACCAAATATTATCTACATAAACTTTACTTAGTGATAAAATAATTTATTTTGATAAGGATTAATAGCATGAGTAAAATAAACGCGTTTAAATGTAGTCCAAAGAAAAATCAAGATTTCTAAATAAAAAAATGGTTGTTGTGCCTCACTCGACATAGATAGGTATAGTGTGTCGCGGACTTTTTTGTAGATATTTATAAGATCTACAATTGATTCGAACATTTTATGGTTCTATCTTTTATAGTTTAGGCAGCGTACGCAAAATAAGTAACTTTTCTGGTTGATTTTTTACACCTTGTGTCCGAAAACCCCAAATATCTTACGGAACCCTATTTTTTTTCCAAAATAAAATTTAGCCTATGTTACTCGTGGATAATGTAGCTTTCGAATGGTGAAAGAATTTTTGAAATCGGTCCAGTACTTTTTGAGCCTATTCATTACAACCAAACAAACAAACAAACAAACAAACAAACATACAAACAAAGTTTTCCTCTTTATAATATTAGTGTAGATAATGACGACATGCAGTCACAAATAATACAATTAATAATTATTGCCAATACATGTCAGTTTGATATCTTATTATTTATAATACTGTTCGTACTACGAGTATATAATTATAACAACCGTCAACCTGCTTATGAATAAGAATACCTTATTCCCGATAGTATTAACAAAACATGCCTCTCATCTTTATAAATTAAAGATATTATAATATTCAAGCGCCTGTTAAGTCGATCTTATTTTTAATTTTATGCAGCGGTCATAAATCCAAATTAGCTAGTAATTCATCGTCTTCGTCGTCCTCCATAAATGACTTTTCCGAGGAAGGACCCGCTTGAATGTTGCTAATACTCTGTTGTGTTGTTGATGCATTGCTGTCGTATTTCTGCTGTGTTGTCTCATCATTGTTAAAGCATAATTTTTGTTGTTTCGATTTCCTGATATTCGTTCCTGGTATGTATTCATTTTTGTTTTTTGGCAACGCAACGGGTGACAAATACTGTAATATATTATTCTTGCTTTCCTGTAAAATTAAATTAAATGACATTACGAGATGTTAATATTTGTAGCAAAACTTTAGAAAATTAATTTGACCACTGCCTTAAAAATAACTATTAGGCCTCAATATGTATTAATACATTGTTTTTACACTGCTATACAAAGATTTCAAAACTCAAGATAGGCTATGACGTACTATCGGCAAAGTTGCCCCTCGACCAGGCATAAAGCTAAAATTGCTTGGCAGCCATGAATCATGAGTAGTGATCGGATAATCGGGCGCTTATATACCTAAACTTCAAGAGAGTACCTACATAGAGCTGATAAAACCACCATCCTGACAAAAATAAACAGCACGCATACGAGAAATCGTTTCGTTCAGCAGCTTTATCTAAGAATGGCAAGAAAACAGTCGTAATTTTATAAAAATACTATTTATTTTCTCACAAACTCAACATTTTACAACATTATCTTATAATAATAATTAAAGTCTAATATACCTACAGGGTGTAACTGATAGTCTTTCAATTAAAGAAAATTGTTTCAATGCATTGAACGATATTGAACCATTAGCACAAAGACAGACATAAATTCTTACTGGCTGTCAATTAGACCTTGTACCTTAGAAACAAAAGTGAATTTTGTCAGGATGGTGGTTTTATCAGCTCTATGTAGGTACTCTCTTGAAGTTTAGGTATATAAGCGCCCGATTATCCGAACATTAATCATGAGTCATGACTCATAACAGATAAGTCGTAAGCACGCATACATTCTCACGCGTAAAAACAGACTTACATACATACATATAATCACGCCTTTTTCCCGTAAAGGGGTAGGCAGAGACCACTTTTTGCCACTTGCTACGATCCTTACATATTCGTTTCGCTTCGTTCACTTTCATTCTTACCA
This sequence comes from Glaucopsyche alexis, assembly GCA_905404095.1. Lineage (NCBI taxonomy): Eukaryota > Metazoa > Arthropoda > Insecta > Lepidoptera > Lycaenidae > Glaucopsyche > Glaucopsyche alexis. The sequence goes on from FR990062.1 coordinate 6,061,361, forward strand.
TCCATTCCTCCTCTTACATTCAACGTAGCGAAGCGGCTCTCCATGGTCCGCTTTTCACCTCCGCGAGAAACGAGACGTGATGGGTGGTGAACCACATCGCCGCCATTTTGGATAATTAAATTATTCTTATGATTATCCATTGCGTTTCCACGGACTGGTGGAGAGGGTAGGAATAGGGAAAGGGAAGGAAGATGGTGTGGAAAGGAAGATTGGTAAGTTAGAGTGGGAAATAGGAAATGTAGGATATTACCGCCCAGGAGGGTAAGGGATAGGACAGTAATAGCTAGGGAAGCCGGGGTCGCATACCCGTATACTATACCACAACTACCGGACAGGTAAGTTGGGATGAGTATCCCATGAGTCCATGACATACATATCCCATAAAAACAGACTTAAAACTTCAAAAACGTTTGCAATCGATACGATAATCATTTTATTTTGTATTTTTAATTACACATTCATTCGAATTTGGTTTGAGTAAGTATCGCCATAAAATGGATTTTACACTGTCTGGATGTAATTTATTGATCGAGGAATGTAATATTTTGAGACGTGGCTCGTCAACGCTTCTAGCGCAATTTTTTTTACACGGGAGAGTCATGCTTCGGCACGAATGGTCTGGATCGACTGGCTAAATAGAGAGGCGTCACAGAAAACCATCCTCATTCGCCGAGTGAGTGAGGTTACAGAAGGCGGAAGAAGAGGTTGGGGATTTTATGGATGCACTAACTTGGGTGTTGGGTGTCCATGGGCGGCGGTAATCGCTTGCCGTAAGGCGATGTGTCTGCTCGTTTCCTGATCCGTATTTTCATAAAAATATATTTTCCTACGTGGGAATCAAACCCACGACACATCGACGTTGTGGAAAATGGCGATATGGCCACATATGATGGCCATAGTGGTGGGGGGAGATGGTCAGTACTTGTTTTTCCTTTACCCTTGAGTAACTGAACCTCGTAGCGTAGCTACATTTCAAAATGTAGTTTATCGTTAGTAACGGCGCACTGCGTCTAATGTTGGATGTTACGGCTGGACATGTTATGGCTGGACATATTACGGCTAAATTATACTATACAACGCCATCTATGTTGTATTAAAGTAATTATCGTTATTGATTTTGTAATTTTTAAATCTAATATTTTTATCAAAGAGCGAATACAAGTGGTTATGATGAAGGTGCCCTCGTGTGGGTTCACAACCCGATTCGACGAAAAGTCTCTAAAACTACAGACTAAATGGGAAGGACTATACATGAATGATGTGACGTATCGGATACAAAAAAAACCAAGAGGAGCATTTAAAGTGGTGCATGTGGACCGTTTGGCTCGTTATAACGGCAGCAACGATGACGCCCGGGACGAGCGTCTCTAAAACGAGGGCAATGTTACGGCGCTTCGATGTATAAAACATTCTAGTATGTTGCGGTATTCACAGTCGTTTACAAATACAATTTGTAATAAACAAAAACAAATAGAATGTTCTAGTACCCGTGTCGTCGGTATAAAAGGGGCCGCGGCCGACCGCCGTCAGTTAATAAAAAAAAAAAAAAAAAAAAAAAAAAAAAAAAACCGAAAAACTTAATAAAAACCTACCGGTGCAAATTCTTCTTCCACTCGCCTGGGGCCTGTCGGAGTGGCAGCCCTCTTGCCACCCCGTCGCCTCCGTGGCGAATCTTCCACCCCGCTATAAAAAAGCTGGGGCTCGGAAGTTTATTTTACTCCCACCCCTTTCCCCAGGTCGCTCGTGTCCACGGTCCGGCAAAGCGCGGCGCGTGAGGGAGTGGCCCCAAACACGTTTCTCGGCCTCCGGGTCGGGACCCTCGCGTGTCGTTTGGAGCCGACCGCCGGTTCTAGTCGTGCCTGGTTGGCGATTTGGTTTTCCCCAGTTTCGCTCGCTATGGGTTTCCCCCGCGTTCTGCCGCGGGGGGTCTTCCCTTAAAAACTGACATTTGCGCCCAGTACTAGTACTGGGTGCGTCATCCTTTTTAAATCACCCCACGTAGAGGGGCAAAGCCCCTGACCGTGGTTCCCCGCCCAAGGCCCCTTTCAAGGGCCCGGCGTGAGATTACGACAACGCCGTCAGTTCAGTTAACTATGAGTGTTCTCCGAGTTGACTTCGAGGGATCCCTAAAGCGAATAATGCGAATACTCTCTGCGACTCCGGCTACGAGTTATGATATCGAAGGCTTACGACTTGAACATTTCGGTGTGTTTGGAATACCATACTTGTGTTAGTGTGGATTTTCATTTTTACAGTCTAGCACACGACCACGCTGTTCCTGTGTGCTTAAGAATTTTTGAGGCGTCCCCGTGTAAAGGAAATTTTTTCTGGTCGAGCAGGAACTTTGCCGATAGTACATGTGACAGAACAAATCTTCATACGAAAAAGTTACGACATCTTGGTTTTCACCACACTTCAAATGTCAAAATGGCCCCAAAAATCACATAAGTTGGGCCATTTAACTAGAGACACTTTTAGCCTCAACATGCCATCAGCCTTGTCTATATATACCTATACGTCTATGCTACTATATTAAAAATCTTACCTGATGCTTCATTGTAGTATTTTGGAAATTATCTTCACTCAGCCCAACACTATTCAATACCTGTAATGAACAACAATTCATCAAAAATTGCATGAAATTTCAGATGTCAGATAGCACAAACAAGAAAATCTTCATTACAGTCCTTATCGCTATTTTAAACCTCGAGTCTCAGGCACGGGGCGAAACTCTCTACAAAAAACAACAGCTCGAGCACCGTCGAATGTCAGCTGTGTTGAAGTAAGCATCGGGTTTACGCCGAAATAAACATTCTAGTAACATTAGTTCAAACGTCTACCGTTTTTGCTACCCCTTCTGCTACCAGATGGCGTCTCGCATACGTCAGGTGCAAACAGCTCTATCATGTAGCACAAACTCGAAAATCCTCATTCAGGTGGTTTCGCGTTTATCCGTAGCGGCGGCAATAGGGAATATGCATAAAACATACAAATAACGTAAAACATAATAATATGATACTAAATTGAAAAAAAAGGCAATGGCGAGAAAATGTTCAATATCTGTTGATAAATGAGCAAGATATGAGCGGTCAAAGTTTTGAATCTATCTCTTTCTAGCAAAACGAAATTACTAATGAACTTTCTATGAAAGTCGTGTTATGTGACGTCACGTTACACATCCGATATCTCTGTCTAACAGACTACTTTAAACGTTCATATCCTTGTTATTTTTAATGATATCCAAAAACTGATTTTACCATACGGTTTACCAAACAAGAAATATATGTATAAAAATAAAAAAAATACGTGCATATTGCCTATTGTCACACATTGGACAATCTTCTTGTTTGTCAGTCTTATAGTGCAAGATCCGGTATAAGAAATATACCGGATCTGTATATATCTCGTCTGTTAATTATTAGTGATAAGAAAAAAATTATAGATACATATAATATTCACATTGACACATTGCAAATAGGTTGCCTAGCTAAGGTTACGCTGCCATTTCGGTGTGAATCGGCCCTTAGGGCGCAATTTAACTATTTGCAATGAGTCAATGTGAATATTATTATCTATCATTTATTTCTTATTACCAATAACTAACAGACGAGGATATAATATATCTCTTATACCGGATCTTAGACCATTATTCCATAAAAAAGTACATAATATTATACCGCCTGCAACGGTAAATATCATGGCGGCATTGGAGCGGTACTCACGTCGAGCTTCCCCTGCAGTAGCGGCCACATGAGGTCGTCGGCGGTGGCGCGCGCCAGCAGGTAGCGCACGCGCACGCCGCCGCACCGCCCCAGCCGGTGCGCGCGCGCCTCTGCCTGCGTCAGCACCTAGATACACATAAATACATGATTATGATACACATAAATATATTACCTAATGACTAGGGTTTGACTGTATATAGTGCGGTTCAAATGAGAATAGGAACGTCAATGATCTTTTTCTGTCAAATATCACTTGAAAAGTGCGATTTTCAGAAAAACTTATGTACATATAAATATTAATAGTCTTGCAACGAATTTAAATAATAACGTTAAATAGTAATCAATTATCTAAAAATAAATTTAACTATCTTAGCAGTCTAAATTCGAAACAATATGGCGCCGACTCGATCCTATTCACATTTGAATCGCACTATACTTATGTTATTACGAAGAAATGTAGGGTTTTTTGTAATGCTAATATGTCATTGTCGTCTGTCACTGTCGGCTGTTATTATCAGTGCGACGTACTGACTATGGAGTGTAGAGGACCTTTCCTCTACACCCGCATTTTTTTTAAGTTGCCACCATATATAGTTCTCCTTAGAACTATATATGGTGGCAACTTAAAAAATGTCCAGTTGTCGCTGAAAGTTTGACTGAAAGTCAGTTGAAATAACCTAACCAAGAGCATGTCAGGACATGTCTAAGGAGGGTTCCGTAACTATAAACGCGTAATATGCTTTTTTTTTAATTACTCCAAATGTTACTGTCCGATTTGGTTCAAAATAGTTTTCCTAAAGAGTTTTTAGCATGATCTATCAGCATGGAAATTTGCAAGTTTCTATCTCTTATAGTTTAAAAATGCTAGGGGGGGGACCAACTTACCAACTACTTTGGAGGCCGATTACTCGAAAATGGTCAACTTTATAAAAAAGTAACGTATGAAACCTTGCCTTTATTTTAAAAGACCTATTCTACGATACTCCACACGATGGGGTAGAGTGAAAAAATATTTTTCATCCCCACTTCACATGTATGAAGAGCCACCCCTAAAATATAAAATTATTATTTTTTTATAATCCCGAAACCGTGATCTATACACAATCTATAACTGCACCAAATTTCATCAATTTATATTCATAATTACAGGAGCTAGAGGCGCGGACAGACAGACAGACAGACAGACAGACAGACAGACAGACAGACAGACAGACAGACGGACAGAGCGAAACTATAAGGGTTCCTTAAGTATTACGGAACCCTAAAAATCGTCCACGAGCAATACTAGCAGCGGCAAAAGCTAAAGAAGAAAAATTAATTATGTTAGTTGAGTTAATTACTAACCAATAACTAACTTTGAAATAACTTCAGTCCATCTCTTATTGCTAACTTCATATCATACCCTCTTCGGACTTTAGCGCCATTATGGCCAGTTTTGGGACTGTGATTTTTCGCTTATTTAAGGACATTTTTTATGTATGGACATAGTTCTCTTTTCCTTTACACTCCATAGTACTCACGTACCCTGGGAGCATGTCGGCGAAGAGCACAAGCGGCACGAGACCGACTGCTGGAACTTGTTCACCAGCCTCCCGTCGCCGGCATCTGTCCCTGTCGGTGGTGACGTGCCCCGGGGTTCCAGTGCAGCTCGGCGAAGAGCACGAGGCCGGCGGCGGTGAGCGTCAGCCCCGCGCCCGCCGCCGTCACCGACAGCACGCCGCAGCGACACGACCCCGACTGCTGGAACTTGTTCACCAGCTCCCGTCACCCGCATCTGTGTCTGTCAGTGGTGACTTACCCCGGGGTTCCAGTGCAGCTCGGCGAAGAGCACGAGGCCGGCGGCGGTGAGCGTCAGCCCCGCGCCCGCCGCCGTCACCGACAGCACGCCGCAGCGACACGACCCCGACTGCTGGAACTTGTTCACCAGCTCCCGTCACCCGCATCTGTGTCTGTCAGTGGTGACGTACCCCGGGGTTCCAGTGCAGCTCGGCGAAGAGCACGAGGCCGGCGGCGGTGAGCGTCAGCCCCGCGCCCGCCGCCGTCACCGACAGCACGCCGCAGCGACACGACCCCGACTGCTGGAACTTGTTCACCAGCTCCCGTCACCCGCATCTGTGTCTGTCAGTGGTGACGTACCCCGGGGTTCCAGTGCAGCTCGGCGAAGAGCACGAGGCCGGCGGCGGTGAGCGTCAGCCCCGCGCCCGCCGCCGTCACCGACAGCACGCCGCAGCGACACGACCGCGACTGCTGGAACTTGTTCACCAGCTCCCGTCACCCGCATCTGTGTCTATCAGTGGTGACGTACCCCGGGGTTCCAGTGCAGCTCGGCGAAGAGCACGAGGCCGGCGGCGGTGAGCGTCAGCCCCGCGCCCGCCGCCGTCACCGACAGCACGCCGCAGCGGCACGATCCCGACTCTTGGAACTTGTTCACTAGGTCCTAAACAAAATACACAATATGACATGTTAAAGCTGTGGTCACACTCGCGTTACTGGTTTCATACTTTGGAGTTTGGACCATCCACTACGTTGAACTCTCATTACTTCGAAAAAAATTATAAAAATTATTACAAACAATCGTCCCCATTTTTGACCACTATAACGCAGCAAGTGATCAACGGACCGTGCAAGCGAGTAGAATACTCGCAGGGTGAGCAAAATGATATTTATATTATTCTGTAACTTTCAAGCTTTTTCACAAATACTTGTGTATAGATTCTGCTGTCAATACAATTTTTTTAGGCGGTAAAAATAATCTAGTATAAACATTATTCTAAAAACTAGCTTATTCCCGCGGCTCCACCGGCGTAAATACAGTATCCAACGGGAACACTGAACTATTTCGGGATAAAAAGTAGTCCATGTTTTAATCCAGAGCCTCTAAACTACTACCATACCGAACTTCATCAAATTCCGTTCAGTTGTTTTTGCGTGACAGAGTAACAAACATCCATCCATTCATAACTCCTGACAAACTTTCATATGTATAATAGTAGAAGGATATCAAGTACAACTCACGGCTCTGGTGTGAGGTGGCGTGGACCCTACTATGCATATGTAGTGCGTGCCAGCCTCGTCCAGCGTATCGCATATAGCCTCGATCATGTTGCGGTGGTGCGCGAATACTAGGAACTTCTCATTAGTTTCACGAAGAGTTTGCTTTATGTATTTACTGGAATAAAGAAAAAAGGGTGATGATTAGAATGTGGACGGATATGTATGCAGAGGAAGGCCGAAAAAGAGATGGATGGATTGCGTGAAGTATGATATGGAAATGAAAGACGTGAATGTAGAATTGACGGCTGATAGGAATGCGTGGAAGGGGAAAACATGTTGCGCCGACCCTACCTAGCGTGGGATAAGGGCAGGAAAATGATGACTGGAATAAAGACAAAACACAAAACAACCGTACGAGCTCCTTAACAATGCGTTTGTTGTGTGCGCCGCCTTAACTTCTTCTATAATCGCGGCGTATTTAAGGTTCGTTAAAATCAATTACGGATATTTTGGGCATATGATCTACTGCTTATGTAAAGACGTTTAAGAAAAAAAAAATTGCCATACTAGAAAAAAAAGTTCGTTATATGGGCGAGTTTGCGTTTTATGTAGAGTCACCTAGTCTAAGTATTAAAACAACTGTACGAGCTTCTTAACAATGCGTTTGTTGTGTGCGCCGCCTTAACTTCTTCTATAATCGCGGCGTATATAAGGTTCGTTAAAATCAATTACGGATATTTTGGGCATATATGATCTATTGCTTACTAGAAAAAAAAAGTTCTTTATATGGGCGAGTTTGCGTTTTATGTAGAGTCACATACATAGATGATTTTTTACTTTGAGTATGATAATTTTTTTTTTTTGCCTAAACGTCTTTACATAAGCAGTGGATCATGTGCCCGAAGTATCCGTAATTGATTTTCGGAGGCATAATATACGCTCATTAAATGCTTACATTAAAACAAACTCTAGTATGAACGGGCCGGAACGGTTTATTAGTTTTTTTCGTGAAAGAGTAACAAACATCCATCCTCACAAACTTTCACATTTATAATAGACTAGATGACGCCCGCAACTCCGTTGCGCCAAAATTCGTTTATCGCGGTGGAACGTACATTTTTCCGGAATAAAAAGTATCCTATGTCCTTTCTCGGGTCTCAAAGTATCCCTATACCAAATTTCGTCAAAATCAGTTCAGCGGTTTGGGCGTGAAGAGGTAACAGACAGACAGACAGACAGACAGACAGACACACTTTCGCATTTATAATATTAGTATGGAAGTATGGATTATAGTAAGGATTTACCAAACAGCGGGTATCTTGTATCTAGATGACTCGCTGAAGTAAGTGATGAGCGCGGCGTGTCTCTCCGACGACGCGGTCCGCGCGCACGCCGCCGCCATCTGCGTCAGCTGCGTCTGCGCAGAATAGTCGAGCAGAGTCTCATCTAGCAGCACTGATTCTCTGAAAATGATAAATAGACACATAATTATTGTTATTGTAAAAATGCGATAAAGTCAAGCGAAACTGTGTTTTATAGTAATAAAGATAAAGTTTAAAATTATATGAAAGTTATGCTGCTGGCCACTCCGCTGCCATTTTGGTGTGATTTGAGCTTCAAGCTGTTTGTCCACCGCCAACGTCAACGGCACGTCAACGAGAACGAGACTATTTCTGGTCGAGATTAGATCGACGGAACGGGCGTGCGGTAGACAGACGGCTACAGTAAATGTATGCTACTTCGGCGCCGTCATGTCTTTCTCGGTGACGTCCCGTTGTCTGTGGCGGTGGATAAACAGTCTCACAGTAGTTGTCAGTCATAACATCTCACCTTTTACACAACACAATACTGCAAACTTTACCACCCATGCATGTGAAATGGGTTCATAAAACCACTCGCAGAAATTGCAAAACAGCAAAAGGAAAATATTGATCAATTAAAATAATTATTTTTCTACAGGTTTTGTTAGTTTATACTCTTTTTATAGTTTCTTGTTTCTATTTTGTCACACTAAACAAATTATCCTTAACGATCCTAAGCCAGCTGGCTCCTTGACTACAAAATTTTTATACATTTATTATGAGTATTAACATAATAATAAAAAAATAACACTAGTTGAAGCCTCACCACTCACCAGTAATATAAAAAACCTACACACATGGCCCTTCATTTTCTATTGCAGAAAACCACAAAAGCAAAATCTCTCGTCTCTAAAATTGGTATCGGTGCTCGACTAGATACCGCACTCTCTAACAACAACAGTTCCGTGAATGCAGCAACTCATTATTGTAGTGTGAGTTTATAATATCATCATGTGTTAGACAATAGCTAGTGTGCGTGAATTCGGTACGTACATCTGAAACGAAAATTTCAATATGACGGGCCCAGGCACGCCGGCTTCGGTGTACTATTTATTGCTGCATTTTTCAAGTACAGTATCTTGTCGAGCACCGCGACCAATCATTTATCTATGCTGGAACTTTATAGTTTAAAGGTATGTTCCGATATGCACTGCGACCACTGTAGTGTGACGTCAATTCAATATACTGTGAAGCCATTCCTTTATAGCCAACATACTGCTGCCCAGTTTTACTACCTAATTTTATGGACTTCAACTGACAACTAGGAATGGTCTTCATTTGGACGTTTGAACTTTTTAATCATGTGATCAAACTTACTGCGAGTACCTAACCTCGAAAATACCAGTGTTCACAGTAGAATATGTTAGCGATTTATGACGTCATAGGGTACTGCGGCAGTATACTGCCTATACTGGCAGTCCATAATAGCACTGTGTACTATGCAGTGCTCGCAGTGCGTATCGGAACATATCCATAATCTCGAAGATTTGACATTGACATTTCAAATTAGTTTCGTGAATTTTCCGCAACGGCGAGGTTTTTTTTATTACATGTCAGGCTATATAATTATTATGTTATACCTAGTCTTCTCCTCTAATTCCAACACCTGTTCCTTGGTCCGTCGTATGAGGAATCTCTTGTTCAGCACAACCTGCAGCTCCGTCAGGTTGGACTGGCCCGTCATGTCCCAGCCAAATGCTGTCTGTTTACCTGCACAGTATCTCTTGCCTGAAATTATAAAGAAACTCTTTGTAGCAAAAACAACATGTGGAAGCTAGATATGTTTTTCAATGTTATCTACACTTATTAGAGTAACAAAGTTTTCCTCTTTATAATATTTTATAAAGAGGAAAACTTTGTTTATATGTTTGTTTGTTTGTTTGTAATGAAATTTGGACCGATTTCAAAAATTCTTTCACCATTCGAAAGCTACATTATCCACGAGTAACATAGGCTAAATTTTATTTTGGAAAAAATAGGGTTTCGTAAAATATTTGGGTTTTTCGGACACAAGGTGTAAAAAATCAACCAGAAAAGTTACCTTTTTTTTGTTATGAAATATGGGGGCAAACGAGCAAACGGGTCACCTGATGGAAAGCAACTTCCGTCGCCCATGGACACTCGCAGCATCAGAAGAGCTGCAAGTGCGTTGCCGGCCTTTTAAGAGGGAATAGGGTAATAGGGGAGGGTAGGGAAGGGAATAGGGTAGGGGATTGGGCCTCCGGTAAACTCACTCACTCACTCACTCCGCGAAACACAGCGCAAACGCTGTTTCACGCCGGTTTTCTGTGAGGCCGTGGTATTTCTCCGGTCGAGCCGGCCCATTCGTGCCGAAGCATGGCTCTACCACGTAAAAATTTTGCGTACGCTGCCTAAACTATAAAAGATAGAACCCTAAAATGTTCTAATTAATTGTAGATCTTATAAATATCTACAAAAAAGTCCGCGACACACTATACCTATCTATGTCGAGTGAGGCACAACAACCATTTTTTTATTTAGAAATCTTGATTTTTTTTGGACTACATTTAAACGCGTTTATTTTACTCATGCTATTAATCCTTATCAAAATAAATTATTTCATCACTAAGTACAGTTTATGTAGATAATATTTGGTCTTTGAATGATTGAAATTGGACGTTTGGTTTTGAAGTTATGGCGAAATTAAAATATTACGATTTCTGCTGCACGGCCCGTTGTGAAGCGGGCGTCACCAAGGCGCGCGCCGTGCGCGTGCGGGGGGGGAGTTTAGATCTATGGTATTTCATACGATAAAAGTATACCCACCTACTTATTTCATTGAGTTTTAGTAGGTACCTATATTAATTTTTTTCTGTTTGTTTTGACTAGATTTCGCCCGTTTTGTTAGAGGTTTAAAGACATTCTGTAGTATAAGTATCAGTATTGTACCCGTGCGAAGCTGGGGCGGGTCGCTAGTTGAATAATAAATGTATTGTAAAACTAGCTAATGCCCGCTGCCCGCGTAAGTACAGTAACCCACGGGAACCGTATATGTACCGCGATAAAATGTAGCCTATGTCCTTCCCCGTGGTCTATTTTATATCTGTGCCAAATTTCATGATAATCTGTTTAGTAGTTTTTACCTGAAACTGTTAATAAAGTAACCCACGGGAACCGTACATTTCCCGCGATAAAAAGCAGCCTATGTCTTTTCTCAGGCTTTAGACTATCTGTGTACCAAATTTCATTTAAATCGGCTCAGTAGTTTTGGCGTGAAAGTCGGACAGACAGACACACACTCCCATTTATAATATTAGTATGGATGTTATTGTAGGTCTAAGGTACTAAAAAGGCTGTCCATCTTCAAGAGCGTGTAAAACCTGTCAACCCTTGTCCACCACAACATGATGATGACGACGATGATGATAATGATTAATATAATTTTTTTACCACATCAAGCTGGGCCCCATGGTAAGTATTTGAAGAACTTGTGTTACGGGGACTATACAACGAGAAGTATATTTAATACTTATATACGTATTATACACATATTTAATATTTTTATTATGTACATATTTAATACATATCTATGACCCACGACCATTGAAAACTTTTTGTTCCCTTGGCGGGATTCGATCCCGCGACCTCCGGTATGAGCGCGGACGCGCTAACCAATCACGTCCTACTTTATCATCATAGATCGGAAAAGGTATGCAATTTTACGGGATTACATGACGACATTTAAACATAGACATGCCAGCCGGGCGGAACTACGATTTTGATAAGAGCTAGTTACACTAAAGATTAATATTGTTTAAAAATTTTATTGTACATTGCATAACAACATTTTTAAATTATTTTATTTATACACGGCTGAATTGACCACCACATTGTTTATTTCAAAATCAACTAAAATTATTAGAAAACTTATTGTTTTTGCATAACGAAGAACGAGGGTGAAGATTAAAAGTTTATTTTTTTATTACTTTTTAATCTTCACCTTCGATATAGTTTGTTCATTTTCTGTGAAATTGAAATAAGTTACAATAATAATAAGCGATTTAATAAAAGGTAAAATTAAATAATCAACAATGTCAAATGTTTAAATCTTCATCTCAAGTATTGATGTATTGACTACAATCTTAAGAATTATTTTTTGATTATGTTGTTAATAAACAAATGAGTATTTAAACCTGTTGTCTACTTTTATATTTTGTAATAGAATATTTGCTTGCACGTTTTAATAATAATAAGAATTTACTTCAGATAATTATAAATTAATTCTTAATGTTAGTAAATACATATTGCATTTAAAAATCTATGTTAGTTTTAAAATAATAAAAAAGTATTTACAGAACCAATGTTTTTTTATTTCTTCTCCAATTTTTTTTTTACTTTAGAAAGGATAAAAAATCAGAATGTATTTATTACTCATTAAATACTTGTTTTTTCGAATATTTCCGAAATCCCGCAATCCCGCGAGCGTATCCATACTAATACAATGTTCGAGGTCGTTAACCCTAAATTTAATGCAATTCAATCCCTAATCCGATCACTGCTTACCATCACTCTTTACCATCATTTCATTTCTGTCTTTTATTTTCCTGGTTCAGTTATACAGTTTATTTTACTAATGCAATAAGAATATGTTTAACTAGCTTTTGCCCTCGGCTCCGCGCACGTAAATGCAGTATCCTTCGGGAATACCTACTGTATTTTTACGGGATAAAAAGTAGCCCATGTTTTAATCCAGAGCCTGAGCTACTACCATACCAAATTTCATCGAAATCCGTTCTGTAGTTTTTGTGTGAAAGAGTAACAAACATCCATCGGTAATCCATCCATCCTCACAAACTTTCGCATTATAATGTACTAGCTGTTGCCCGCGGCTCCGCCCCCGTAAATATAGTTTTTTCGCTGTGGCGGATATGTGACTGGTGCAAAAAATAGAAGAGAAATAGAAATTTTCTCCTTCTATCGAATTAAACATGTCACTTGTGTGATGTGAACAAAACACTGTATAACTATTCAAAGCTTATACAGCGTTTATTAGTAAGGGGGTTGGTATTTACTGACCATACTCTGTATATGACTTGAAGAAGCTCGGCTCTATCAGCGCCAGCTGCGAGTAAAGCTCGGCCGGTCTGCTCAAGGCTGGGGTACCGCTTAACAGCACGACGCGCGTCGCGTGCCGACATATGTTGACTAGCGCGCTAGTGCACTGCGCCTTGTGCGACTTGAGATTGTGGGACTCGTCCTGAAAATTATAACATATCACACACATATTATGTACTAGCTGATGCCCGCAACTTAGTTTGCGCAAAACTAACGGAAGCGGAACCCTATTTTTTTAAACGGAACCCTAAAATAAAAGTAGCCTATGTTAGACCTTATAACATCAGCTATCTGCTAGTGAAAGTCCCGTGAAAATCGGTCCAGCCGTTTCAGAGATTAGCCGGAACAAACGGACAGACAAAAATTTAAAAATTGGTATTTTATTGTAAGTACCGAATATACATTCAGATGCATTATGTGAAAAGCTGTCAATTTGAAGCTACAAACAGACACTTCAATTTTATTTATCTGTATAGATATAGATATGTCACCGTAAAATTGTAAAAACCGTTAGATTGTAATAAAACTAGTAAAATTGTAAAATGTTGATAGACTTCCGACGCGAATATGCTGACTATAATTGAACACATTATTTTTTGTTAGATTTTAAATATATAGTTTTTAATCTTTCCACAAATTTTTACAATCTCGTTAGTTATTTTACAATCTAACGGTTTTTACAATTTTATGGTGACATACAATATAGACATATTTGACGACCTCTGTGGCTCAGTGGTTCAGCGCGTTGGTGCTCAAGCCGAAGGTCGCGGGTTCGAATCCCGCCGACGGAACAAAAAGTTTTTCTATGTTCCTGGGTCCTGGATGTGTATTAAATATGTGTATAATATAACAAAAATCTTAAATATATGTACAGTATAAAAGAATTACATATACTTAACATTGTCTGGTACCTGTAACACAAGTCCTTCGGATACTTAGCACGGGGCCAGATTGACGTGTTGTGAAGCGTCCATAGATATTATTATATTATAGATGAGACATATCAAGGCCAAAACTGTCCCCACTTAAATGCCTTACTTTTGAGGTTATTTGGGGCCATTTTGACATTAGAGGTATGGTGAAATCAAGACGGTGTACTTTTTCTTGTATGAAGATTTGTCCTATTTGTATGTCATAGCCTATCTTTAGTTTTGAAATCATTGTAACAATATAAAAAGTCATACTGAAAATTATATCAATCATTACTAATATTATACTGGAGCAAGAGTTTGTTACTTCGCTTCAAACTTAAAAGTTGAAAATGCTGAATTTGAAAAATTTGTTATGTTTTAGATAATCCATTTATTGAAGATATTTTACATATCATGTTACAATGAAAAGTCAAGAAGCAGGACAGTGCTAGGTAAATTATTCATATATTTTTGAATAAAAAAAAAAAAAAAAACTATTACTTACTACAATAACAGTACCGAACTTCTTAGATTTGAGCAGATCAGAATGCATGCTTGTTATTTTGAAACTCACGATCACTATTTCAGTCTGAAACAATACACAATAACCCCCTTACTAATAAAAATATTAACACGATAAGTTATACGATGTTTTGTCCTTGTCCGTCAAGCGACTTCTCCAATGTGTAAGACAAGGACAAAACATAGCTTGTAAATATATATTTTTGTATAGGTATAGCATATAGCTTATAAATATATTTTTGTACGGGATAAATGGGGTTAAATTTATATTAATAACACTGATGTCTGATAGATCTCAAGCCTCAACAAAAATATAATAATATTGAAAAACTATGACTATTTACCAAAAGTAAATAAACACAAAACAACAAGATATAAAAAAAACACTTTTTTAAAAATAGTTTGAATTGGACATCAAATAATAATAATAAATAAACTATTTATTGACACAAAAAATTTACACATCTGAACTCCCTGATCCCTGCACTCGTGTCAACTGTATTGCAGAGGACAGTGTCAAAGTTTTATTTACATTCCATTAAAGTTACAGTTTGATATTGTTAATAATAATAATAATAACTCCCCCACCGATCTCGGCGACGGTGGCCGGTTTCATTGAAGCCAGGCCAGTTACGCAGGAGTGATTTTTATAGTGCCCAAGTGTGTGCGCAGTACACAAGAGCACTCTCTCTTCCTTTACTCTCGTAACCCAGTGGGACGGATGACCGACACGACTGGCGAGAGATCAGGCGCAGGACCGACTTTTTACATGCCCATCCGACGCATGGATCATCTTTCTTGTCAGACAATCAGGTGATCAGCCTGCATTGTCCTAACCAAACTTGGAAACAACATTTTTTGTTGTTCCCTTGTGGGAATCGAACCCACGACCTCCGAGTCGAGAGCTAATGCTCGAACCACTAGACCACGGAGGCTGATATTGTTACGAACACACAAAGAGACAGCGCCATCTAGCGTCAACCAATGAAACCACTTGGTGTGAACAGGGACAGCGTGGGGTCCCCTACTCAATACTAGATGGCGCTACTGTGCGAACATTCCAGAATAAATCTAACTCGGTCACGCGAGTCGGGAACCTTCTGGAGTGGTCTGGAACTCGTGTCGGCTAGTATAAATACGCAACACGAATGGGAACGAGATGGGTTCACTTTGAGCTTCCTTCGAAGCAAAACGGGCGATAAGTGAAAGCTAGTGATTGGGAGTTCGATTTGAACAGCGAAACAGGCGATATCGATGTGAATACTAGTGATGTGATGATACCGTGAGTGAAACCCACGACTTGGCTACGACTTAGGACACCGTTAGTGCTTAGTGTTTGGACTTAGTGTTTAATGTTGGACCTAGTGCTTTAGTAGTGTGTGTGCTAGTGAATAAAGTCTTCAAAAGAGTCCGCAGGTCTTTTTTCTCCAAATCCTTCGAACACGTAACACGTAACAATATAAAACAGATGAATGAAATTACCTGTCTGTCAGCAACCAGCTCCGTATCTTTACCGGTAGTGAGAGTCACCACATTCATCATGGGCACCGATGGTAACAACTCGTGGATCTTGCTCTGCCATGTATCTCTGATGAAATTTTAAACGATGTAAATAATTTAACCTTACAAAGTCACAGTGAAGTCAATCACTTCATTCAAACATAATATAATAATAATTATATCTATGGACACTTCACACTACATCAAGATTGATGTGGTGTGTGTGTGTGTGGTGTGTGGGACCATATGGTCCCGTGGTGGGTTCTTGAAAAACATGTGTTACGGAACGGAAATACATATATTTAATACTCTTATATTATACACATATTTAAAAATTTTATTATATTATACACATCCATGACCCAGGAACACAGAAAAACTTTTTGTTCCGTCGGCGGGATTCGAACCCGCGACCCCCGGCTTAAGCACCAACAGGCTCAACCATTGAGCCACAGATGTCGTGACAAAGCGACTCAAGCGACTTTTCCAATGTATATGACATCCAAGACCCAGGAACACGGAAAATCTTTCGGGATTCGAACCCTTAATCGCCGACACGCACTGAGCCACAGAGGCTGGGAAAAAACACATCTATACTAATATTATAAAGCTGAAGAGTCTGTTTGAACGCGCTAATCTCAGGAACTACTGGTTCGAATTAAAAAAATATTTTTGTGTTGTATAGTGAACTATACAACACAAAAATATTTTTTTATCGAGGAAGGCTTTAAGCTATATAGCATCAATATGAGAGGCGCACCAATCAAGAATGTTTCAAAATCGGGTTTTTTTTTTTCCTTTTGAGAACTTTCGCTGCGTACGCTGCGGAAACGGTTAAAGTTTCGCTAAAATTATGTATGACAGAATTGTTCCCCTTTAAAAGTTCTAAAAAAAGTCCGCGACTGTATATGTCTATCTTTTAAGGTTGGCTCACAATAACCTTTTTATGCCAACCAAATTTGTTCTAAAATAAAGCATTATTTGTGAGGGTGTTTTCATAAAGATGATAATATTAATCCTTATCCAAGTAAATACGTAATTCATTACAAGCATTTAATTTAGAAGAAATTTGCCGTTTACATCATTTGATTTCAATGAGTATTTTAGAAGATATCGCAGTATTAAGATAATCAAACGCGCAATAATGTATGGCGCGCGATGGGCAGTCGCACAGTGTTCTATTTGACTCAAAAAAATTCCCTATGCTGTTTATCGCATACATCGATGAAGAAATGCGTTTTAAATGCAAGAGTAAAACACCCACGTGTCTATTTCAAATACTTTTTTTTATAAATAATAATTTATGTTTCGTGACCTCGACGTAAAAAAAAACACATAATAAATTCTGTAAGCGTGTCTGATCAATATATATTTTTTGATTAATATAGTATGATGAAGGACCTTTAGGCGCATATTTTCCATGTTTTATTTTTTGAAAATCACTTCTAGCTACCGAGTTATTAATTTTTATTCAGATTTTGGTTTTTATTTTTTTTTCTCCCAAAAAACTCAAAAGTGCGACTTGTGACTGGCACTGAAAGATTTACCTTTAATGCGTCTATCATTGATAAAAAAGTCAAGTTGCACTATGGAAGCGTTTACGAGTAATCGAATTTCAAAATATTGTGTTAAGGCGCTCTTACCCTAGAAATACGCTTCTTTCAAAAAATTTTTGAGACGAATAGATACATTCTAGTGCAGCAAAAAAATATATGTTAATTTTGATCATATTTGCTAGGGGACCTTCGGTTTCAAAACACGTTATCTGAAAAATTTCTCGATAAAAAAAATCATAAAGTAACCATTAAAATTGAAATTCTTGGAGTTGTAACTATATTATTTGTGAACAAAAATGAGAAAATTATTTGCAGTTTCGTAAAACATAATAAAAGGAAGGGAATTGTCGTTTTGATTTTTCGTATAGAATGTATTATTTGTTAGTATTAATTTATTTCAATGATAAATAATTCGTACGAGTCGAATGAAACATCGCGAAATGGCGACCTGTCATTCCTTCTCTTTCATATCTATTGAATAAGACAGTACCGGCTTAGGCCTCTTGCTAATGAGACGTATGTCAAATTTTTCCCCTCTTTTCTGCTCAAAAATTATTCGAATTTATTGTTGAAAGTCCGTTCAAATTTATTTTACCCCCGACTTGACCTTTATGTCGTCTGCATAAAGGTCAAGTCGGGGGTACATATTAGTTTTTCTTTCGTCGTGTAATACTTTTAACATATGCGTAATTTCGCTATTTGACGTAAGACGCTCGGTAGCCCTTTGGCTTTTTGCGTTGTTGCGACCAATTGGTCTCGGTTTCGAATCCCGGTCAGACGATTTTGTTTTCTTTTTTTTTGTCGCACTATAAAACTCAGAGCAATGCTTGTTTTCCCAGTAATAAAAGTATATGGTTAATTATGTACTTATTTTATTATTAGTTACTTTAAGTTGTTGTAAATATTAGTGTAGATTATATTATAAAAAGTATGAAAAGATTGTATTCGATGAATGTCCAAATTTTTAGTCCAAAGTTTTAAGATGGAGGTACAAAAACTCTTTATAAGTAGGTACTAGGGAGACCGAGCTTTGGTCGTAGTTTTAGTAGGTACAACGATAAAAATTAATAAAAAATAAATAAAAAAATATTAAAGAAAAACAAAGACATTATAAGAATTACAAAAATAATATTTATCTTACCGGGATTTGAACTCACCACCAAAAATCAGACATCGGTACGCAAACCGAGCTACCAGTCAGACTGACGTAAAATAACCGAAATTATTGATATAATTTATTACACGACGAAAGACAAAATATATCTGATTCAAAATTGACAACATTGATTGACAACAGAACGAGTAAATATATATATACCTAAATATAATTCCGTTGGTTTGTAAAGTTTATACATATAATTATATCAATTATTATAATCAATTCTAATTCTAATCACCATGAGCAGATATTAGGAACATGTGTTCAGTAATCTACGTTTATCTTTTACTAGCTTTTGCCCGCGACTTCGTCCGCGTAAAGTTCGGTTTCCATACAAAATTTTAACCCCTTTGTTACAGCCGTAAGGGGCGAATTTTCTAAAATCCTTTCTTAGCGGATGTCTACGTCATTACTACTATCTGTATGCCAAATTTTAGCAACATCTATTCAGTAGTTTCGGTTGTGCTTTGATAGATGAGTCAGTCAGGTTTGCCTTTTATATATTTAGACTAGGTGTTGCCCGCGACTTCATGCGCGCAAAAGGAAATCTCGATGGAAACATACATTTTTCGGCAATAAAAAGTATGCCTATGTGCTTCCCCGTTGTCTATTCTATATCTGTCCTAAATTTCATCAAAATGGTTCCAGTAGTTTCGGAGCCTATTCAATGCAAACAAACAAACATACAAACAAATAAACCTTCTCTCTGTATTATATTAGTAATAGATTAAATAAAACAATATTTACAATTAATATGATGTAGCCGAAGAGATTATTTGGATAAACCACAAATGTCAGAAACTAGGTACTTATTTGAAATTGTATTATTTTTTTTGCTGTCAGATAGCCGAAGTTTCATGTATACATAGAAGGGGAATATTTGATATTGAATTTTATTGTGTATTTATGTATTGTATAAAATCAGTCGATAAAATTTAGCTTTGTGCTACGCGAACGAAGTTGCGGGCAAAAGCAAGTTTAGATTTTGTAACCGCTGAAAAATGCGAAATATTATATAAAATTTTGAAATGTCGTCCTAAGAAGAAACGTCAATGTGTGTCGTAATGCCATAATGTGTATTGTGTAATGTGTTACATGTTGTAATGTGCGTATTCCGCAGTACTTCGACCGCATATTATAATAATACTAGCTATCCCGGCAAACTTCGTACCGCCTTAGAATTAAATTTGTTGACGTACTGACTAATGACAGCAGCGCCACCTACCAGGTCCAATTGCAAACCTTTACCTAAACCTAAACCATTCTCGAATCAACCTGAAGACACACAAAATTTTTCATTTAAAAAATGTAAATAATAAACTTTATATTTGTAATTACTAGCAGAGCTTAATATACTTCCCAAATTTTATTGTTTTCGGCAGAGCGAGATTCCCCTAACACAGGTAAAACTTTACTTAAAAGGGGATCTCAAACACTGTTATTATATTGTATTTTAAGTTTAAGTTTCTGAATAAATCGGTCCAGCCGTTTAGGAGTTCAGTGACATAACTGAGCTTTTTTTTAGATTTTTTTTACCCTTTAACTACTTACTAAAAAGCTTAGTTTTCTCAAATCGCAATGGCTAAATTTGGCACAAAATTAGGAATTAGACTTCTTATAATTGACCTAGACAGAAAATAGACATTTTGAAATAATATATTAAATTGTAATGAGATTTGAACCTAGACGCTACGCTTTGCTTTAGGCGGGCAAAATACTGCTAGGCTATGAAGCACATTACGATTTTATCGAAATTACGCTTTTGTACATTATAGACACATCACTTTGACGTAATTCGCATGAAGCCCCCCGCAGTAACGGGGGCGGCACGTCCCCCACTCATCTCCTTCACCCCCTCGAATACTTCATAGTTGACTACTCACAGCGCCTTAAGGGTGTCACTCAACTTGACCTTTAATTTTTGTTCAAATTAATGCAATTTTGTCTTTAACCACAAAATAAATAATAGTACCTATAGGTACAGAAGAACCACTCCGACAAATGGTTTGAAGAAATAGGGACTCTTTCTGCGATGCGATAAGTTTCAATTCAGCTAACACAACGCTTGATTACCTACGATTAAATTTACCTAGAAGTTGCGTCTCTTTCTATCGCGTAATTCTTTTCCTTTCTAATGACATTAGGGTTGTCTCATTTTAGAAAATTATTAACCGACTTCCAAAAAAGGAGGCGGTTGTAGGTATTATATATATTTTTTCTTAATATTTAATTACAACTTTTTTTACCTACACTCTAGTACCTACCTACTGTACTTTACTGAACAAATTGCTTACCAAATAAACCTAAGGTAGGTGTTAATAGTACTGTAATAATTTGACGACCTCTGTGGCTCAGTTAGTTGAGCGTGTTGGTGCTCAAGCCGGGGGTTGCGGGTTCAAATCCCGCCGAAGGAACAAAAAGTTTTTCTGTGTTCCTGGGTCATGGGTGTGTATTAAATATATGTATAATATAATAAAAATCTTAAATAATATGTGTATTGTATAAAAGTATTAAATATATTTCCGTTGTCTGGTACCCGTGACACAAGTTCTTCGAGAACTTACCACGGGATCAGATTGACGTGGTGTGAAGCGTCCACAGTTATTATTATTATTATTATAATAATTTCGCGCATACCTATAAGTACGAGTATATACATACTTATGCGTAAACGTAAGCATTTTTTATACCTTCACGGCCTGATATTACTCGAAGAAGTTGAATCACGCCGCCTTATTTTTATTTATATTCACTACTAGGTACTTTTGTCAATAAATGACTCATCAAATCGTATCACATCGGAATAACATAAGACGCGAACAGATAGTTCAAGTGGAGCCAACACCTAAACACTAAATATTGGTTATCAAGTAATTGCAGTAGCAGTAGTAGCTCAAACTATATTTTTAAATATTGTTATACATTATGTTATATGGTATTATAGTTATAGCTGGCCGGGTGATTTTTACCTAACTTACACAGTACCTATCGTAATATTATATGCACAGATTGTAAGGTATTAAATCCTATCCATAAAACATTGCGACGAACAAATCTCACGCATACGTCGCTCACTGTTTGCGCGCGAGTCCCTCGTAATTGGCCCGTTTAAGGAGGCCGCCGCACGTACTTGCATTTTTGATACCTACACGGGGAGTGGGACAGGCCTGCTTTAACTACAAAATGGTACCTATATGATTTACAATTATTATGGTTATAGTAATGAATCTTTCAACATATTTTTACAATCTCGCGAGTTATTTTACAATTTTACGGTGACATGTACAAATCGCTGTACATTTGAAAATATTGACTTTTGATATATGATACTATTTCTTCTGAGAAATTACTCATATTTAAGAGTACTATTCGTTTATACAATTAAAAAAAAGTCAGATCACCTATTGTTTGACCTTTAGTGATAACCCTAAAATGTACCATTTGATCTTTATTCTAACTCCCAAACGCTTCCATAGTGAAACTTGATTTTTTTATCAGTGATAGACACATTTACGATTAATCTTTGAGTGTCAGTCACAAGTCGCACTTTTGAGTTTTTTTTGGGGGAAAAAAATAAAAACCAAAATCTGAATAAAAATTAATAACTCGGTAGCCAGAAGTGATCTTCAAAAAATAAAACATGGAAAATATGCGCCTAAAGGTCCTTCATCAAACCATATTAATCAAAAATATATATATTGATCAGACACGCTTACAGAATTTATTATGTGTTTTTTTTTTACGTCGAGGTCACGAAACATAAATTATTTTTTATAAAAAAAAGTATTTGAAATAGGCACGCGGGTGTTTTACTCTTGCATTTAAAATGCATTTCTTCATCGATTTATGCAATAAACAGCATAGGGAAATTTTTTGAGTCAAATAGAACACTGTGAGTCGTGAGGGAGAAGCCATTTAATATACTGTATTATCTATGGGAGAAGCGCTTCGTAAATGTAGCCGCGGGTAAATTTTAGCGATATCCCAAAGTAAATGTCCACGTGGACGAAGTCGCGGGCAAAAGCTAGTAATTATAATAATACACATAGAATAGAAATTATAGATCTATATATAAAAAAGAAAGTCGTGTTAGTTACACTATTTATAACTCAAGAACGGTTGAATCAGTTTGGCTGAAAGTTGGTTGGGGGGGTAGCTTAGAATATAGGACATAGGATACATTTTATCCTATTCCAGAGGGACCTAATGTCTCGGTAAAACTCGAGAACGGCTAGACCGATTTGGCTTATTTTAATCTTGAAATAATTGCGGAAGTTCAGGAAAGGTTTAAAAGGTGAGAAATATTGGAAAAGATAGTAAGTTGTAAGTAGGTTGTAAGAGTAGGTGTAGGTTGTAGAAGTAGGTGTAGGTTGTAGGAGTAGGTGTAGGCGTAGGGCTGCTCCTACATAGGTAGCATTGTAGGTGTAGTTATTCAATCATTCCACTTCATCTTTAAGACAAAATAACATGCGTTGGGACAGCTAGTTTAACATAAAAATAAAATAACATTTACCTCATGGAAGATGTGGTGACAATCAACATGGGCCAGTTGTGTCTGTAGTAGCTGACGATGGCCAGCGCTTGGAACGTCTTCCCCAGGCCCATATCATCCGCTATCATACATCGCCCATGTCGCGCTATTCCGAACCTGAATATTAAGTTATTTCAATCATTATTATACATATAAAAAATGTGTAAGTTCCCCACTCAAAACTTCTATAATAGTTCTATAATAGTTATTACGTGGTAGAGCCATGCTTCGGCACGAATGGGCCGGCTCGACCGGAGAAATACCACGGGCTCACAGAAAACCGGCGTGAAACAGCGTTTGCGCTGTGTTTCGCCGAGTGAGTGAGTTTACCGGAGGCCCAATCCCCTACCCTCCCCTATTACCCTATTCCCTCTTAAAAGGCCGGCAACGCACTTGCAGCTCTTCTGATGCTGCGAGTGTCCATGGGCGACGGAAGTTGCTTTCCATCAGGTGACCCGTTTGCTCGTTTGCCCCCATATTTCATAAAAAAAAAAAGACAATCCAAAAATCAATGTCTTTATTCTCTTACCTGACACCGTCTTCCTGAAAAGGCAACAGTTTGTTTCTGATGGTACTTTCTATTGGTGACAAATCTATTGACTGGGCATCCACCATTGGTTCCCTGAGTATCTGATGGTAAAACAGGTATTTATTTAATTACATTATTATCTATAGATAAAGAGGATACAAATATTACATAGAATATTAGTATCAGCTCACACCGAGACGAAATGTATATATATATATATATTTTTTTGTATATTCAAAAATAATTCCGCCATCTGTGGGCCGATTATCAAAATTATTTTTTTGATGTATAGGGTATACCTAATCCTAAATTGGTCCTTTTTAGATCAAAGTGGTGACCTGATGATGTAATCCATCAGAGGAATCAAGGAAACTCTTCTAAAATTATATGGACACATATAATGGTGATTTCGATTTTTTCTGAAGTAACAAAAGCATATGATAACAAAAAATAAGATATTGCACCAAGGTTATTATAACCTGGATTCAAAAGCACTGATACGCGTTATAGAACTTCAAGCATTTGCCACTATGTAACTTACAGTAATATTTTCATTTACAGTACCTAATGGAAGTTTGGTGCCGTGGCGCATATTCAATTATACATTTGATTGTTTATTTTAAACATTCTTAAAATGTTTTAATAATAATTTATTAACATAGCGAAACAAAATTGAACTTTATTCACTACACAAGATACACATTTCATTGCAAGAGTTTGAATTTCGGTCTACACAGAGGTCTGTCTTAAAAATGCAGTGCCCCATCGCATCTGCTATGCTATATCGCTATAAAGCTGCGCGTCCACTGCATCGGAATCGGAGCGGACGGAGCGGACGGAGCGTCGGCATTTACAAAATGCCGATGGGGTGCGTCCACTGCATCCGGATTCAGCATCGGCAATTTAGTTATTTTTAATCCGTCAGCCTGAACGTGCACTTGCATTATGGAGGATAGTGACGAGATATATTGTTGTAATCTCAGACCGAATAGGTTGTAATTAGCTTATTTTATCAGAAGAGGAAAAGAGAAACAAGAGGAAACGAAAGATATGGGTTCATAAATCATAATATAAATTCAAAAAGAATAATTTTTGGAGAATTTCATACATTATATTCTGATTTATTAGAAGATGAAAATAGATTTTTTGGGTACATTCATATGACTCGAAAAAAGTTTTTTGAACTTCACTATATTCTACAATTTTTATTTATTATTTGCCCAATTTCATCCCATATATCGTCTCTCCTCAGTTGGTTAAGATAATGTTGATGTTTTAGATTGTAAAGTTCATCATATTTTTCCACTAAAGTAATTAAAATATCGTCATTCGTCGTGAATAAGTATTTATGTATAGCCGTCGCGCCGTCGCAAACACGTCAGAACTTGAAACGTTCGGAATCCGAATGACGGGTTCACTGCCGATGACGTCATCGGCATAAATACCGCGGCGCAGAAATGCCGATCCAGTGGACGCAGTACCATAGAAATCCATACAAAGCAACAAATCCGTACGCTCCGTACGCTCCGATTCCGATGCAGTGGACGCGCAGCTTAAAGCTGCGCGTCCACTGCATCGGAATCGGAGCGGACGGATTTGTTGCTTTGTATGGATTTCTATGGTACTGCGTCCACTGGATCGGCATTTCTGCACCCGCGACCGGTATTTTTGTCGATGACGTCATCGGCAGTGAACCCGTCATTCGGATTCCGAACGTTTCAAGTTCTGACGTGTTTGCGACGACGCGACGGCTATACATAAATACTTATTCACGACGAATGACGATATTTTAATTACTTTAGTGGAAAAATATGATGAACTTTACCATCTAAAACATCAACATTATCTTAACCAACTGAGGAGAGACGATATATGGGATGAAATTGGGCAAATAATAAATAAAAATTGTAGAATATAGTGAAGTTCAAAAAACTTTTTTCGAGTCATATGAATGTACCCAAAAAAATCTATTTTCATCTTCTAATAAATCAGAATATAATGTATGAAATTCTCCAAAAATTATTCTTTTTGAATTTATATTATGATTTATGAACCCATATCTTTCGATTCCAATTGTTTCTCTTTTCCTCTTCTGATAAAATAAGCTAATTACAACCTATTCGGTCTGAGATTACAACAATATATCTCGTCACTATCCTCCATAATGCAAATGCACGTTCAGGCTGACGGACTAAAAATAACTAAATTGCCGATGCTGAATCCGAATGCAGTGGACGCACCCCATCGGCATTTTGTAAATGCCGATGGGGTGCAGCTTAAAGCTGCGCGTCCACTGCATCGGAATCGGAGCGTACGGAGCGTACGGATTTGTTGCTTTGTATGGATTTCTATGGTACTGAGTCCACTGGATCGGCATTTCTGCGCCTGCGACCGGTATTTATGCCGATGACGTCATCGGCAGTGAACCCGTCATTCGGATTCCGAACGTTTCATGAGGATAGTGACGAGGATATTGTTGTAATTAGCTGTATTTTAACAGAAGAGGAAAAGAGAAACAAGAGGAAACGAAAGATATGGGTTCATAAATCATAATATAAATTCAAAAATATTAATTTTTGGAGAATTTCATACATAATATTCTGATTTATTAGAAGATGAAAATAGATTTTTTGGGTACATTCATATGACTCGAAAAAAGTTTTTTTAACTACACTATATTCTACAATTTTTATTTATTATTTGCCCAATTTCATTCCAAATATCGTCTCTCCTCAGTTGGTTATGATAATGTTGATGTTTTAGATTGTAAAGTTCATCATATTTTTCCACTAAAGTAATTAAAATATCGTCATTCATCGTGAATAAGTATTTATGTATAGCCGTCGCGTCGTCGCAAACACGTCAGAACTTGAAACGTTCGGAATCCGAATGACGGGTTCACTGCCGATGACGTCATCGGCATAAATACCGCGGCGCAGAAATGCCGATCCAGTGGACGCAGTACCATAGAAATCCATACAAAGCAACAAATCCGTACGCTCCGTACGCTCCGATTCCGGTGCAGTGGACGCGCAGCTAGGGTGATTGAATCAAAGCAAAAGTGACCTACCTACACTTATCAGAAAGTCCTGGACAAGTGCCAAGCTAATAACTTAATAGAGAAGATGCATTTGTTTTAAATCAGCAAAATTCTTTTATTTTCCGATAGGTCACATAATTATAGGCCAAAAAATGTAAAAAGTACAGTAATAGAAACGAAACCTAAGTTTTTTCTTTGTTTTGATTTCAAAACGAAAATTACTGTTTAAATCCTTATTTTATTTGTGAAATAATAATAAATATAAACAAGATCATTTATTAATCATCACAAATTACTTAACAATATAACATATTATGCTAATGTAGAATTTCACAGGTTGTTGTGGGAGACTGGTGCCTAAAGGCGTGACTCCTGTTCGAAACATTACACAGAAAACATGAAACAAAAACATTTGTTTTCATACACAAGCTGTCTCCAGCTACAGAAAATGTTTTTGATCGAAACAAAACATTTTGTCCAGACACGATCTAAGTTCCGACGAGGAAGACGTATTAGCGCTCGCAGTTTTAGTGATTGTAGGTGTAGAATCTAGGAGAAAAGAGGGGTTCTGAAAAGGCCACTTTAGGTGTTTCATAAAAGTATTTTTTTAACTCATAAATATGTGCGCCATTTTACGCATTTCTATTGAAAACTGACAAAATTGGTGTTTTTTAATTAAGTCAGCCACATATTATGAGCGATCACAAAAACAAACACAAAAAACACAACAAGCAAAACTATAACCCTAAAAAACCTGTACCTAGCTGTCATGTGAACGATGTGAACACTAGGTAAGAAATGAAACATTTCTTCCCCTCTCTACCCGCGCGGGAATGTTTTCCGTCCGTCTCCGAAAACAAAAACATTGTCTATTCCTAGACAAATGTGTATAGCCACGCCCCAATGTTTCGTGTTTTCTGTGTAATGTTTCGAACAGGAGTCACGCCTTAAACTGGGCATAAGCCTGTATTTCAGGACACCAGGCCTGTATCCCAGGACTCCTAGGTTTATAGTACTTACAGTTCTTTTACAGTAAATTTATTGTTTTTCAGAGTTTAATGTATTTGAGATGGTGATTTGTATGTAATAGGGGATCGGACAACATCTGAAATATTTAGTTTCATTAATATATTCAGAAATATTGAGGCATTACTAGCTGGTAAATGTAAAAAATATGTTATTTTATGTGTAGTTTACTAATTAAATACATTTAAAAAGTACAATTTTTTTTTTTTTTTTGCGTAATTGGTAAACAAAACCTACATCATTAGATTCATTAGTTCACTTAGCTACTACACATTACTAGCCACTACACATATAGACTAAAAAGTGAGCGAGCATATCGAGTGGTTTTGCGTGGCCTCCATGCATCAGAAGACACAGACATAATAAAATAACCTAACCTAACCAAGAGCATGTCAGGACATGTCTAAGGAGGGTTCCGTAACTATAAACGCGTAATATGCTTTTTTTTTAATTACTCCAAAAGTTACTGTCCGATTTGGTTCACAATAATTTTCCTAAAGAGTTTTTATCATGATCTATCAGCATGGAAATTTGCAAGTTTCTATCTCCTATAGTTTAAAAATGCTAGGGGACCAACTTACAAACTACTTTGGAGGCCGATTACTCGAAAATGGTCAACTTTATAAAAAAGTATCGTATGAAACCTTGCCTTTATTTTAAAAGACCTATTCTACGATACCCCACGCGATGGGGTAGAGTGAAAAAATATTTTTCATCCCCACTTCACATGTATGGAGAGCCACCCCTAAAATATAAAATTATTATTTTTTTATGATCCCGAAACCGAGATCTATATACAATCTATAACTGCATCAAATTTCATCAATTTATAATTACAGGAGCTAGAGGCGCGGACAGACAGACAGACAGACGGACAGAGCGAAACTATAAGGGTTCCTTAAGTATTACGGAACCCTAAAAAGAGCTGTCAGAACTCGGACACGAAGTTAGGAATTTAACAAACGTCAGACATAAAACCACAAAACAACCTCTATCATTATTTTATATAGACCTAGAACCAAAACATAAGAAGGAAATATTCAAAATAAATAGGCTTAACTACACAAAAGTCTCTTTTGAAGCACCATACAAAAAATTTGAGGTCCTACAGTGCAAAAGATGTCAAAGATTTGGTCATGCAAAAAACCAATGTAACAGACCATTTAGGTGCGTGAAATGCGGCGAAGACCACCCTACTGCTAGCTGTCTGAAGAGGCCAGATACAGAGGCAACATGTGCAAACTGTGAAGAAAAACATCCTGCAAGCTATAGAGGATGCACAAAATATAAACTGTACAAGGAACTCCTCACAAAAAACAAGACATATAAAAGAAGTCAAATTAAATTATCCAATGATCAAAATACTGTTAATGACACTAAAAATGAAATTCTTAATAACAAATCAGTAATAAGACAAACGCATAATAAACAAAACAAAGACTACAAAAAATATGAGTTTACGGAAGAAACCTCATATGCAAATGTCACTAAAAATAGACATCATCACGTACAGGACACTAACAAGGAAATTAAAGACCCAAACAATATGACTGAACTCTTAAATGTGATGTTCGAGAAATTCCAAAACATAATGAGCATTATGTTAGACAACATGATGGATCGTATGATTCACCTAGTCCATAGCCTTATAAAAATCCATAAATCTAAGGATATGTACCTGGAACGCCAACGGATTAAATGAACGTCGCCATGAACTAGACCTTTTCCTCAAAACTGAGAAAATCGATGTGGCCCTAATTTCTGAAACACAATTTACACATAAAACGCATTTAACTATTAAAAACTACGAAGTGTACACAACAAATCACCCGTCTGGTAACTCACACGGTGGAACAGCAATAATAATAATAAAAGAAAATCTAAAACACTATCCTCTAGAAAAATATAAAACAGAAAAGATACAAGCCACTTCAGTCTGCATTCAAGGCCAAAACTTTGATTTCGCGGTGTCTGCAATATATTGCCCACCTAGACATACTATAACTAGTGAACTTCAAAACGTACTTTAACACATTGGGAAACCGATACATATGCGGAGGAGACTGGAATGCTAAACATGTGTTCTGGGGATCCAAGTTAACTCTCCCACGAGGTCGCCAACTGTACGCCGCTGTAAATGAGTTAAATCTCCAATGTTCTGCACATGGCATCCCAACATATTGGCCCGCAGATCCACAAAAGGTACCAGACTTACTCGACTTTTTTATAACAAAGAACATACAACCTAGTCATATAAATCTAGAGGAATGTACAGACCTGTCTTCCGACCACACACCGGTTATACTAAACCTATACTATAAACCTTTATCGACAGAAACCACGTTAAGACTATACAATACTAAAACAGACTGGGCCAAGTACAGAGCAAAAATTTCAGA
Organism: Glaucopsyche alexis; assembly: GCA_905404095.1. Taxonomy (NCBI): domain Eukaryota; kingdom Metazoa; phylum Arthropoda; class Insecta; order Lepidoptera; family Lycaenidae; genus Glaucopsyche; species Glaucopsyche alexis. The sequence continues at coordinate 6,091,687 of FR990062.1, forward strand.
AGGCATAAATCTAAAAACACCGCTTAACAATGTAGATCTTGTTGAAGAAGCACGCAATAGAAACATTTACAAAACTAATTCATAAAGCAGCAAATGAGTCAACGCCAATATTAAAACCGAGGCTAAACAATTCTAAACAGTTCCTATCTTCTAAAACCATCAAACAAAAAGTAAGTGAAAGAAGGCTGCTTCGAAAGAGATGGCACCGCACACAATACCCGTGTGATAAAAAAGCCTTTAACAAGGCCTCCGAGGAATTAAAACACATGCTTTCAATTATACATGATATTTACAAATATGTTCCTGCGGCTGTATACTTTATACCTACTTCATACACCTTAACCTACAAGTGATGTCATGTCGATTTTAGTATGGAGCGTTTTTACAAGACTTACGAAATTTTATATACAAATCGCTGTACCTTTGAAAATATTGACTTTTGATACACGGTTTCTTCTGAGAAGTTTATCATATTTAAGAGTACTATTCATTCATGCAATAAAAAAAAAATCTGTCCGCTTGCCTATTGATGATATGACTGTATTTCGCCAACGGTGGATTGTAGATATGCCATTGTAAAGACAATATTTCCTGGCTTATTATGTACTTTTCGAAAATACAAGAAAAAGAAAACTATGCATCTTCTCTATTTCTGTTGTCAAATTTTGAGATTGACTAAAACTAAAATAACAAACTAGAAGCATTTGCAAACCTTGATAACATAGTGAGGTATTTGGCCTAAAACAATATGAGGAGCAAGTGGAGATATTTTAGACATAAGCACCTCGTAGTCATCTATTGAAAAATTCCATAATTTTGACGTAGAATCTGGAAACAAAAATGTTTTCAGTCAAATTAACGGTAGCGCCGAATAAGACACAAATAAAGTTTAAATATTTACCGTAGCTTTTCGAATGTATGCTCTTGAATATGTTTATTAGTGGAGGGCAAAATTCGGAAGGGTTTACCTCAAAACGACTTTCTGATATTAAGTATACAGTACCGCTCACAACTTTTGTGACAGGCGTACTGGTATTTACATTAGGACTTGCAGATTTCGCATAGGGATGATAATTATTAGGACTGAATACTTTCTCATTTGAAAACACAGATTTGTTTTGGGATGTTTTGATGCAAGATTTTTCAACGTTATTCTGTGTTGTCAACACACTTTGTCGTTTTTGTAATGCAGCTAACCGCTTCCTTTCAATTTCTTCCTTTGAACAAGCCATTTAGCAAAGCATTTTTAGGTAGACCTTTATTAAAATCAAGTAGGTACTTTTTAAAATTTAAATAAATTTATTGTTTTCTACAAATAAATTCTCACTTTTAAAATATTTTTTTGGCGGTTATAGTCTTCATCTTCTCCTATAATTATATTGGGGGCTTCCACACGTTGACTATCTAGATGGCTATACGGATTACGGTGTGTGCCATCACTGTGCCATCGTGTGGATTAAGGATTGGCGTGTGTTGGAATTATGGGCCACAACCAGGGTTGCCAATGCTAATTTATGTATTTCCCCAAAAATCGGGATCGAATTCCCCAATTTGGGGACAAAAATCCGCTGATTCCCCACAAATTCCCCACATAGGATTTTTAAAAAATGAAACAATATTCTACTAGCTGAGTATAATTCGTGTAGTGTACATTTAGACCTCTTTTATATCTTTAGATTGTCTATTATATTGATCTCATGTTGTTGTCATAGCTTGACATGTATTACTAATTTAAGTAGCATTTTATTTGGAATAAAACCAAATATTCCTTGGTTTTGTCTTTTTATTACATAACAATTTATTCCAAATAAAAATAAATACCATTACAAACCTCGATGTCTACTATTGCGCAATTACTAAAGCCCGAAAAATTCGACGTCGAACCTGGGTCACCGGCGGCCGAATTAAAGTACGAATACTGGAAAACAACGTTCTCGAATTATCTCAGTGAAGGGATAGGAAAAGAAACGATTTCAGAGGAAAATAAACTAAGGTTATTACTAAACAATTTATCTTACAATGTGTATACGCATATGCGTGAAGCAAAAGATTATGTCTCGGCCATTCAACTATTAGATAAAATTTATCTCAAAGAAAAGAATAAGGTTCACGCCAGATACATACTTCTAAAATCTACACAAAAGTCGGATGAGACCATTGCAGATTTCTTACGGACGCTGCATCAACGCGCTCAAGACTGCTCTTTTGAAGCAGTCGATGCTCAAACTCACAAAAGTGAATACATCCGTGACGCCTTTATTGCTGGAATTAACTCAAACGACATCAGGCAACAATTACTACAAAATATAGACATAACTTTAGACCAGGCAGTTAATAAAGCCCTTTCGATAGAGTTGGCTAATGACAACAGTAAAGACTATAGAATTACTGGTATAGATTTGAATACTGTCGAACAAACGGCATCTATCTCTATTCAAAAGAAATGTTTTTTTTGCGGTGGCAAAGTCCATCAACGAATTAAATGTCCCGCATTTAATGCTATATGTACAAATTGCAAGAAAAAGGGGCATTTTGCCAAGGTATGCAGGGGTGGAAGAGCAGACGCTTCGTCTAATGCCGTATCGGAAAATGAACAACAAGTAGGAGCTGTCTCCGCTGCCTCTCCTATGAGCTTGAAAAAGGCTACTATAGTCGTAACAATAAATAATCACAGAGCCGATGCGCTCATAGATAGTGGGAGCTCTACTAGTTTCATAGATGAGAATCTTGTTCAGAAACTGAATTTGAAACGCATTCCCTGGGAGGAGAATGTAACTTTAGCTTCTAAAAATAACACTTCGTGTGTAAAAGGAATGTGTTTTGTAAATCTCAAAATGAATGAACATTTTTATTGGCATAAACCACTTTATGTTCTTAACTCACTTTGTTCAGATGTTATAATTGGACATGATATCTTAAGTGATCACTCATCCCTTGAACTAAACTTTGGAGGTGCAAAGAAACCTCTCAGAATATGCAACGTTATGGCGGCTTCTGTTCCCGATGTCTCACTTTTCAATCACCTATCACAGAATATAAAGCCCATAGCGATAAAATCTAGAAAACACTCAGAAGCTGATACGATATTCATTGAAAATGAAATAAGGAAACTTTTAAAGGATGGAGTAATCGAGCCAACAAATTCTCCTTGGCGAGCACAAGTGCTGGTCACCACAAGTACCACACATCGAAAACGTCTTGTGATTGACTATTCACTAACGATCAATCGTTTTACTGAATTAGATGCATACCCTTTGCCTAACATAGAATCGATCGTGTCGAAAGTTGCTCAACACAACGTCTTCAGCCAGATCGACCTAAAAAGTGCTTATCACCAAGTTCCCATATTAAAAACAGAAAAATTATATACTGCGTTTGAGGCGTGTGGGAACTTGTACCAATTTACTCGTATACCGTTTGGCGTCACTAATGGAGTTGCTGCTTTTCAGAGGACACTAAATTTTATTATTTCTAAAGAAAATCTAACGGGTACGTATGCGTATCTCGATGACGTCACTATTTGTGGCAAAACAATTGATGAACATGATACAAATCTTAAGCGATTTAAAGAAGCAGTTCGTAAATACAACTTGACTTTAAACGAAGACAAGTGTGTCTATAGACAGTCGTCCATTAAACTGCTAGGATACAGAATTAAAAATAATTCAATTCAACCGGATGAGGATCGCATCGGCCCTTTGATAAATCTACCCGTTCCAAATGATTCACGATCTCTAAAAAGAGCACTTGGAATGTTTGCTCACTATGCTAAGTGGATAAGAAATTTTTCGGAAAAGATCCACTATCTCGCTAGAGCAATAACTTTTCCACTTAATAAAGAAGAAATTGAATCATTCCAAAGGATTAAGTCTGACATACAAAAATCAATTCTTAACGTAGTTGATCCAAATGGAAAGTTTACTGTGGAAACAGACGCATCTGAACACTCTCTTGCTGCTTCCCTTTCACAGGACGGTCGACCAGTAGCTTTCTTTTCTAGATCTTTAAATGATTCTGAGCGACATCAATCTTCAGTAGAGAAAGAAGCTTGTGCCATCGTTGAATCCTTACGAAAGTGGCGACATTATTTAACCGGACGCCATTTTCGTCTCGTCACTGATCAGCGATCTGTATCATTTATGTTCGATCAGACACATAGAAGTAAAATAAAAAACGAGAAAATAGAAAGATGGCGTCTAGAGCTTTCAAATTACAAATACGACATAATTTATCGTCCAGGTAGAGAAAATACTATAGCCGACACTCTATCTCGAGTGTGCTCAAGTATCAATAATAACAAACTGTATGAGTTGCATAATACAATGGGACATCCAGGTATTGTACGCATGACGCACTGGATTCGATCAAAGAACTTACCTTATACATCTGACGATGTTAAGATTATGACTGCGGAATGTCGTATTTGTGCTGAAATTAAACCTCGTTTTGCGAGATTAAATGGAAATCTTATCAAGGCTACTGCACCCTTTGAAAGACTCAACGTTGATTTTAAAGGACCTTTACCTACTCACAGTAACAAACGCTTCATTTTAACTATTATTGATGAATACTCAAGATTCCCTTTTGCTTACGCGACCAAAGACGTATCTTCCATAACCGTAATCCAATGCTTTAAAGACCTATTTTTAACTTATGGGACACCACAATATATTCATTCAGATAGAGGTGCTGCGTTTATGTCGAAGGAATTGAGAGATTTTTTAATCACGAATGGCGTGGCATGTAGTCGTTCGACTCCATACAATCCACAAGGAAACGGACAAGTGGAACGGCTGAATGGAACATTATGGAAAACGATAAGGCTGTATCTAAGGTCGAAAGAAATGGATATTGGCCATTGGGAACAAGTCCTGCCTAACGCCCTGCACTCCATTCGATCGATGTTGTGTACATCTACAAATGTGACTCCTCACGAAAGATTTTTTAACCACCCCCGGCGGACTGCTAACGGTGAATCTCTTCCAACATGGCTGCTAAATCCCGGACCTGTTTTAAAGAAAAACTATACAAAACGGTCTAAATATGACTCAGATGTAGAAGAAGTAGAATTGATTGAAGCTAATCCACAGTATTCCTACATAAGACTAGCGGATGGGCGGGAGACAACCGCATCTAATAGACATTTAGCACCACTTCCTCAAACTTCAATCAATGATCCGGAACCACAGGTAGAAACAGAGCCATTAAGTATAAATGAAGATACTAATTCTTCACACCAAGTTGAAGAAACATCTTCTTATGAAGATACTAATTCTGAAGATACTAATTCTTCACACCAAGTTGAAGAAACATCTTCTTCACACCTCGACAATAACGCAAGGGAAACTGAGTTAGAAAGATCGACTAGAAGATCCGGCAGACAAAGGAAAGCCCCAGGCTATCTTAAAAACTACGTACTTCGTTAATTCTGAAGGCCGGGTGAATGTAGTGTACATTTAGACCTCTTTTATATCTTTAGATTGTCTATTATATTGATCTCATGTTGTTGTCATAGCTTGACATGTATTACTAATTTAAGTAGCATTTTATTTGGAATAAAACCAAATATTCCTTGGTTTTGTCTTTTTATTACATAACAATTCGCATTAGTATAAGTAATTAATAAAAATAAAGAGTCAAACAAACAGTTAATATGATCAATAAGTTTTCTTTAATTCTATCGTTCCACGCTACTTTCTTAGTTTTTCTTACATAAGAACAAACACAATAAAAAAAAAAAAAAGAATTAGGGAAATTGGTCAAGCCGTTCACACGTGATGCCGTGACCAATGGAGATGGGGATTCATTTTTATATAGGTAATAGGTATATATAGATTATTTAAATAATATTGATATCTTTCATATTCTTTTCCATATTTTTGTGGAAAGCATTTTGTTTGAAGGGTAGAACTTGACGCTGCCGCCCGGTTTTTTATTCCTTCTCTTACAGCTAGGATTGCCATCCGTCTGGGTTTCCCCGGATTTGTCCTAGTTTAAATGGCGTCCGGGGAACGTCCGGGCCGGATTTTATTTGCTATCCGGGTTTTTGTAGGCAGAATTAGGAAGGCCTAAGTTTTTTTTTTGATTTGCAGCAATTATAAATCTTCCTTTCTTTTTGACATTGCCGTAGTCGGGTAAAAATTGTTCTATGTCCGGGTTTCGTACTCCAAAATCCGGGGTTTTCACGCGTCTTGTCCGGGGAGTCATATGTAAGATATGGCAACCCTACTTACAGCCATAAATGATACAACAGTATCTGTTAAAGAAAGGGAAAAAGGGAATCCCCTGATCATAAACAAATGTCAATCTACTAGTAGTTTGAAACTAGAGATGTGCCATGCCCATGCCATACATAATGATTTTAAAAAAGGTCGATATCGTGTCGATAATGAATGATGAAATATTTACCGATGAGAATAAGATGTCGAAATGTTAAAATCCCCACATTTTCCCCACATAGTGCCAATCCCCAATAAATCCCCAATCGACTTGAAATTCCCCGCAGTTTGGGGAATTCCCCACAAATCGGCAACGCTGGCCACAACAGTGAGCGCTACGTTTTGGATAAGATCCGTGCGATATCGGATTTTCGACGAAAGATCAAAGGGTTCAGGGTTGTGACCACAGTTATGGCTTTACCATCCACACGTTGGCACATACTTAGTTCGTCACGAGCTCCGACAGTGAGCGCACGCCTACTTGGCCCGAACCATACTGAACGACCTTCCAACGTGTGGAATGAAGAATGTTCACAAATTTTGTTTTTTAGCTCTCCGTAAACTCAGTTGAAAATAAAAAATGTGAAAAAATTATTTCGATACGCCGTGTAGTTTCCGAGATATTTAATTCCAAAGTGCGCGACTCGGGATTCCACCAGGCCGGCGCTCGGGGCGATGACGTCACTGCACAGTACATCGCAAAACTCGCTCAGTAACACCGCGTCGCCTGTACCTTTAACTTACTATTAAAGTTAAAAATGTCTAATCTACATGCTAGAAAATCATGTGTTTTAGGTAGGTTATCCAATCGGATAACCTACCTAAAACCCTTTTTAACCGACTTCCAAAAAAAGGATTCGGCCTAGGATTCGGCTGTATATAGACTATATTGTTTTATACGTTCAACGATTAGGTACTCCGCCGTCTGTGGACCGATTTTCAAAATTGTTTTTTTTATGTATAGGGTATAATCCCAAATTGGTCCTTTTGACATCATAGTGGTGACCTGATGATGGAATCCATGAGGAATCGAGGGAACTTCTCGAAATTTATATGTACACAATACACATTAGGTAATATGTGTGGTGTGGTGATTGAAACTTTTGTAAAGTTGTCCAAGCATATGCTACCAAAAAGTTAATTTTGCTTAAGGTATACCCTGCATCCAAAAGCACTGAACAGACCTCCTCAGTCTTTAAAGATACGCGTTTGGAAATTTCAGCATTGTTTAAAAGCCTGCAAGCATATGCCACTATGTAACTTACAGTAATCTTCATCATCATCAGATGATGATGATGATGATGATGATGATGATGATATTTACAATACCTAATAGAAGCTAATGGCGCATTTTCAGTATTATACATCGATCGTTTATTTTAAGCTATCGTATAATGTTTTAATAATTTTACAAATATCAATAGAAAAGGGGAAAAAAAAAATTAACAAAAAATTAAACCGACTTCCAAAGTAAAAATGCACAAAAAAGCATGAAATAAAACTTAACTTTTTAAAAAGGTACTTAGGTAATTGCCCTTTTAAATTTGACTAAAATTCTAATTTATTTCTCTACTCAATCTTCATAATTTTGTAGTCGGTACCAGCCAACTTGAAAGTGAGTTCTATTTTAATTTAAAATAGAACTAATTTATAATTTTTAAATGTTGTTTTATCTGGGTTGTTCAGGCTGGTACCGTTTCAAATTCAAATCCGTAATACATAAATTACAATATTATATACACTAATATTACACTACAAAATACTAATAGATACTTATTAAACTTAATATAATACTTAATATACGGAGATTACGGACTAAACAATATAAAACACTGCAATAATAACTGAGCGCAAGCAAGATAGTACTAGGTAGTAGGTAACTCGGCCGGCACTGTGCCGTGACGTCACACTCTCCTCGGGCGCTTGCTACGGGCCGCTAAATTTACGAGAATTTGAAATGTCTATAAATCCATTAATACTTGGTCTTTTTCAATGAAACAAAAACTAGTGTATTTGTATAGATACAAGCTCTACTGGAAGAATCGTTTTAAGCAATTTTGTATACCTAATAACATTCTTCCTACACAATCTGTAGGCCAACACTGAGCCACAATTACCGCCACATAGTCGCCATCTAGATTCTAGATAGCCAACGTGTGGAAGCACTAAATTCAAAATTAGCCAACTTGGACTTTGACATTTTTGATAATTTTCAAAAGTGGTGTCGATAAATAGGTTTACTTTCTAGTTTCTCTACAGTAATAAATAAATTAATTCTAAAATGTCTGAAAACAGCAGCCCTGTGAAATATTTTTTAAGTGGTGGTTTTGGCGGAGTCTGCACAGTTTTGGCAGGTCACCCAATGGACACAATAAAAGTAAGATTACAAACTATGCCACTGCCCAAACCAGGGGAAACGGCCTTGTATGCGGGAACATGGGATTGTTTCAAGAAAACAATTCAGAAGGAAGGTTTCAGAGGGCTTTACAAAGGAATGTCCGCACCACTAACAGGTGTGGCGCCTATCTTTGCTATCAGTTTCTTTGGGTTTGGACTCGGTAAAAAGTTAATTAAATCAGACGAAAATCAAGTTTTGACGAAACCGGAACTGTTTGCTGCGGGTGCGTTCTCAGGTATATTCACAACTTCTATAATGGCACCCGGTGAGAGAATAAAGTGTTTACTTCAAATTCAACAGGGTGGTAATGCACCACAAAAGTATAGTGGTATGGTTGATTGTGCCAAACAGTTATATGCCGAAGGTGGAATGAGGAGTATATACAAAGGTAGTGTGGCTACTATTTTAAGAGATGTACCCGCTAGTGGAATGTATTTCATGACCTATGAATGGGTTAAAGAAGTTCTAGTCCCCGAAGAAGCTAGTGCAAAAATGAAAATGGTGGCCACCATTGTTGCTGGTGGTTGTGCAGGAATAGCTAACTGGCTAGTTGGAATGCCAGCTGATGTACTTAAAAGTAGACTGCAAACTGCTCCCGAAGGCACATACCCTAGAGGCATGAGAGATGTGTTCAAACAACTAATGGAACGAGAAGGGCCCCTGGCTCTCTACAAAGGTGTAACCCCAGTTATGATAAGAGCGTTCCCTGCTAATGCTGCATGTTTTGTTGGTTTTGAGTTGGCTATCAACTTCCTCAACTGGGTTGCCCCAAACCTTTGATACTGTAAATATGTAAATTGCATAAGCACAATGTAAAAAGTAGTTTTAAGTAGAAAAAAACTGTTGACTGTTAATGTAAAAAATATTTTTCTATATTTGACAATACAAATATTTTTACAATATTATGTAACTGAATATTATTCTTATTGTTCTCTGTGTTCATGCTAATATAATTTATTATTATTAAAGGACTGGCATCAAAGGCCAAAAAGCTTCAATAATTTGAGCTTTGATTAAGACTTAAAGCCAGACCTGAGCATTGACTAGTCAAACCTAGGAACGCCAGAGCTTTGAGGTTTGACTATAACAATATACATATTATTGACTATAGTTATTAAAATATCATGTCCATATTATCATTATTATTGTTTTTTTTTTATATATATTTTATTAGGAGTCAATTATTCTGATAGTCTTAAGTAAACAAACACTTGTTATGTCTATAAGGAAAATTTATTATAAACTATGGGATATTCATATTATTGTTTGCTTGTACTTTCAAGATAGGGACAATACATCTACTTCCGTAGTGTCCCTCAGCAATCATCATATTTTAAATATGGCAGTGACAAGACAATGTATGGAAAATGAAGTTTGCCAAAAGACTAAACCTTTTTACCTATAAAATATTTACACAACTAATAAGATATGTTGGAAAATTGATGGAGAACGAAAGACAGCAACATTAGGGTAGTTAGGGTAGGACAGGGTAGTTGGTCACTAAGTGTATGGCTATGTACACTGGTACTTGTGAAAGTTATGGTACATGGTCATACACTTCTCAACCGACTACCCGGCAACCGGAATGTGTGCAACGGCACTAACTGTTGTGTAAATATTTTTTTACGTTAATATAAGAAAATAGTTATGATGTACAAAAGATCAATAAATGGATAATAATATTTTAACTTTATCTTTGTTGTGTGTATGCCACTGGCATAGCAAGCCTTAGGGCCTATCAAAAATTTGTTTTGGAGCATGTAATTTTTTTTTCTCAAAAACAAGCAGCCTAAGAGTAAAAACCTTAGTGACATTGTGAAATTGATAGATAACATTAACAGATTTTTTTCTGACAATATGTTTAGAAGCCCATGTACCCGGAGCTATGCCCCAGATGGTCAATTCTGCTAAATAAAATCTGCAATAATACAATTACAATAAAGTCCTGATTCGCTAATACTGAAAAAAGTAAGGTTCCCTATTTTTTCGCATAAAATCATATGTCATAATTTTAATTGGCATAATTTCATTTGACATAATAGTAGTTTCGCATAATATTCATTTGTCATAACTTTCTTAGCATAATTTTTTTTCGCATAATTACTACAAGCATAATAATTGTTAGGCATACTAATTGTAAGGCATATATTTTTTTACGCATAATATTAAAAAGCATAAATATATTTACGCATAATGATATTTAAGCATACTATTATATTTACGCATACATCTTTGTAGCATTTTTTTTTCACATACTAATGAAAGATAAATTCTACTGGGTGTGCGAGTTAAGACGAAATAACAATTATAATTGTAATTTTCGACTGATTACGAAATTAAACTCGGACAAGAAACACGAACTGCTATCTAAGAACATGCTGAGCTAATTATATTAAACATGTTAGCGGCTTACGGGTGGCCCAAGGGCCACCCAGCCGCAACTTAACCTACTGTTACACATGTTACACTAGGTATATGAGTGTAATACCTGCTTTTAATGTTTCATAAATATGCGTTTAATTACCTTAACCGTGTTTTCATTATGTCGTTCCATTTTATGCATATTTGTACCTTGTGTCAGAATGCCTTGAATTTATTATAAAAAAAAAATATGCCTAACGAGTTTATGCCGAAAAACAATTATGCCAAAGTATTATTATGACAAGAAAAATTATGCCTTACGAGTTATGCCACATTAAATTAGGACAAACAATATTAGTCTAAATGATATTTATGCCTAATGATGTAGTATGCCAAGAAACCATTATGCCAAAGTATTATTATGCGTAGTAAAATTATGCCAAGTGAGGTATGCCAAATGAAATTATGACAAATAAAATTATGCGAAAGAACAGGATCCCAAAAAGTAAACATTAAAACAGCCCGAAACAACACTTTGTGATGATATGTTGCTTCACTTATAATACAATCAAAGTAAAATTAAAGTCTAAATATAAGAATTGAGTTCTGGTATATGCATTACTAAACAACCTCCAAAAATGAAATCTGAAATATCACCTCTATACTTAAACCCCCTTACTAATAAACGCTGTATAAGCTTTGAATAGTTACACAGTGTTTTGTCTGCTTCTATCAAATTAAAAATGTCACTTGTGTGATGTGAACAAAACACTGTATAGTCTATTCAAAGCTTATACAGCGTTTATTAGTAAGGGGGATAGGCTGTAACAGATGTATTTTATTATGCATAATAGGCATGTTGCCGAGAAAATTTTTTTTCGTCTATTCAATGTTAGACAATATGTTAATAAATAATCCAGAACCCATTTTTGTATATCTGAAAAAATAACGTAGATACAAACCATTGAAATTAACAATATGAAAGAGAGCGATATATCGGCCTGTGACGTCACAGCCTGCTACCGCCATACATTTGTCACTACAAAATGTATGGCGGTAGCAGGTTGTGACGTCACGAATCGTTTTGCGAGAAAGAGATGGACAATATTTTTTATTTGCTTATATTTTTAATCCTATCACTCTAAATACCTATTTCTTTCAGATTTATGTATGTTTATTCAACAATTTTAAAATTTAATTTGTAAAACTGTGATATTCCACACTAGGCATCATCCCTATTGTGGGAAAGTGTTGTGAATATTACAGGAATTAGGAAAACAGATTTGTATTTTTCAAATATTTAGCATTAAAACTGAATAAAATAAAAAAATAGCTTGGTTGAAATTTATTTCACTCAGAATAATTTTGATTGTTATGCATAAAGTGACTGAAACTTTCTATGTCTACTCATTCTTGCCATTTTTGTATTATAATTATTTTTCATCATGAGTCCATTATCTATAAGGATTTTACCATACTCAATAAAATTCTCTTCTGAAATCAATTTCAAACTTTTTATTTCTTTTGTAATTATTTTCTTGTATTTTCTTATAATGCTTGTAATCTAAAATATTTTTATTGTTTTTCGAGATTTTAATATCATCATGTCCAAGGCCTTTTCTATCATATTTTTGAACAGCCTTTATGGGGCACTTTCTGCCTGTACCATGAGGACCTAAGCCCGAATCTCTATCCCAACCACCTTTGAGAAGTATTTGAAAACCTTTATTTGATGTGGGTATCACATAATTCGTTGGTATCTTCTTGCCTTTGCTAGCATTAATATTGTGAATTGTAGACGACAAATGTTCCTTCTCATCTGAAAATGTCTCTTTGCACACACTACACTCATATTTCTCTCTACACTTAACCTTTGGCTTACTTTCTTGTGCTTTTGTTTTGTTTTTATTAGTATCATTGTTATATTTTAATAATAAAGTAGCTAATGTAACATTGTTATTTCTTATAACTAAGCTTCGTGCAGAGTTTCCAGCTTTGTCTCTGATGTCAGTATTGATTCCACGACTTAAAAGCTCCTTTACACAAACTTGAGAATCTGCTTGGCAAGCTATCATAAGTAAACTCCAGCCATACTCATCCAATATGTTTATTTTCTCCGGATTATGATTTAAAACTTCTCGTAGCGAGTCTATATCATTATTTTGAGCAAATGAGAATAGTTTGTTATTTGATACCTCTGTTTCCGACAATTTTCTTTTTGTGTTCCCTGGGGATTTGCGAATATTATCTTTTGTATTTTTCACAGGTTTTTTTTCGGTAACAGTGTTTATTTCTTCTAGATAAAGTCTTCGGGCCTCGTCTCCATAAACACGTTGCTGCTCAGCAACTTGGAGCTGTTGCGTTTGTGACTCAGGACGCACAAATCGACAATATAGTTGATGACTCATTATTTGTACTTTTATTATGCAACTTGTATATACTGATACATTTCAACTTTAAAAAAAACTATACATTATAAATAATTAAAAATGAGTTAAATTATGCAAAACAAAAACTCCAAACCCATTCTTCTTCTTCTACTTTTGGTATTTGGCAATGACAGGCGACAGCCGTGGTGACACGTGTCAAACGTCAGTGCAGACTGCAGTCACGAGTCCTGCAGTGAATAAAACATATGCATGTTATATATATTTAGAAAGGTGATTAAATTTCCTAATTGATAATATAATTGGAATTAAGAAAAATACTAGTTTAATAAAAGAAATCTTGATCCAAACACAACACACGACTTTTTCTTATATTTTTATTGCAAATCTAAACTAAGGCCAAATTTATGTTTCTATATAGTAAAATTTGCTTAATTTACGTAGGTGCACACATTATATATAAAATTTTAATTCAAAAACCGATATAAAATAAGTTACAGTTACCTACTATAAAATTGTCAGTCTAATTTCGATTCCCGCGATTTTTATTTCTCCAAATTATATTGTTATAATTTATGATGCATGTGGCATGTGATATATATTTAAAAAGTAGAATAGATTTCCTAAGTGATGACGTAAATGGAATTTAGAAAAATACTCATTTAAAAATGGAATCTTGATACCAAAGACTTCTAAAGACGGAGTCATAGTTTTTGAAAGTTGGTACTATTGTTTTCTGTTGCTCTGTCTTACTAACGATGTATCAATACGAGCGAATGAAAGAGCTTATATCGGTGTATAAACACGTGTTTCGTGTCATGTTATGGCCAGCTCAGTAGGCCATTGCGGAGCAGTAGCTCTGTGTATTTTTTGTATTTTATAAATGAAAATAAATGTGTAAAGAAGATATTAATTTTAAAACATCTAATATGTGTTGCGCCGCTGCATATTGTGCCTCAAGAATGACGACAGAAGGTGTCAAATACTTGGAATTATCATTTTACACGTAATGTTTTAACAATGTTTTGTGAACTAAATAATGAGTATTTTTATAATATAAACAGATAATCATTAAATTTAACGAACCCTTTGTCGTACTATATCACGCTTTAATGATGAATATCACGTAATGAGTAATAATTTGTGCAAAATAAAAGCTTTGTTTTTCTGCGTATTTTGAGTGATGTACCCTACTGACACAGGAGTTTATCGATAAAGATAATAAACTTTTACTAAACGGTTTTATTAGGTCTCGGAAATGCTCCGGAAGAAGAGGCGAATAGATTGAAGCAGTTAGATGCGAAAATTAGAAGAGTGTGTTCCACCAGTGAGACAGCTTGGTGTGACGGTATTGATACGGGGAAGATATTTCTGTTTTACCGGACAAATAAGAAGACTTACAATAATATAATTATACTTTCTTAAACATATTTTTTTTATTTAGTTTCCAATTAAAATGCACAAAGAGCATTTTTCCATTATCCGATCCAGATCGAATACGATATCGGTATCGAATGCCGATACAGTAATCGATATTCAATAGCCATGCAAGGGCAAGTAAAATATATGAAACACATAGGTCTTTCACATTATCGGTTTGATATCAGATAGAAAAGCACTTTTATTCCTGTAAATATGGGCCTAGCAGGAACAATTGACAGGTGCGTAAATGCAATGTTATCGAATGTCAATTGTATGAGCGCTGTCATAATTTTTATACAAATCTCTTTCGATAACGTAACGCTTACGCAATTGACAATTGTTCCTGCTAGGCCCCTAAGCAAGTGAGTAATCTGACTGACTCAGCTAATCTCTCAATGTATTTACTATTTAGATGCTAATCAAAAATGCAAATACAATACAAAGAGAGGAAATCGAACGCAAAATTTTTGTGTTGTCAGATTTGACATGAGACTCGTGTGTTCGATTTTCAGTTCTATTGTATCAATCCAGAGTTATATTTTCAATGCTCTAAATTTTCCCCGGCCTTCCAGATTCCTGATAGTATGTCCGTCGGGATATATTATCGGGTCGGTATTACTAAGAATTTTTGAAATCGGTCCAGTACTTTTTGAGCCTATTCATTACAACCAAACAAACATACAAACAAAGTTTTCCTCTTTATAATATTAGTGTAGATGTCACCATAAAATTTTAAAAACCGTTAGATTGTAATATTACTAGAGATATTATAAAATGTCGACAGATTGTCAAATAAAAATTACTTCTTACAATTTTACACGTTATTTTTCGTTACATTGTAATATTTACCGTGTCGATTGATTAAATGGCAAGCGCCGCCATATTTGTATTTTTTTTTCATAATAATAATTAAAACTAAAAATAATGCGTACAATTATTGTAAGGAGAAATTTTTATTTGACAATCTGTCGACATAATATAATATCTCTAGTAATATTACAATCGAACGGTTTTTACAATTTTACGGTGACATATTATATACAGCCGAACACAGAACCTCATTTTTTTTAAAGTCGGCTAAAAATATTTATGAACGGTCTATTTCTATTACAATAGTGCAGAATTGTTAGGAATTGTAAACTTTCAATTGGTAGATATAGGGAGTAATTTTATTTAATGTAAATAGTTATTAATAAAACGTTTTCTCATAATACTTATTTTATAATTAAAATACGCAATTGACTGAATAGTGTGAAAGAATTATGCTACTAATTATTTCATACATTTTACTCGCCTTTGGCTATTGTGTATCGGCTATCAGCATTCTTTACCGATATCGTGTCGGATAATGGGAAAACGCTTTTATGATAAAAACTAGATGTTGCCCGCGCCATCGTGCGCGCTAAAAGAAATGCCGTGCCGCAAAAAAGTAGCCTATGTGGTCTTTTCTATATATGTGCAAAATTTCATCAAAATCGGTCAAGTACTTTCGGAGCCCATGCAAACAAACAAACCTTATAAGAACACAATATTTTTTAAACATCTAATAAAATCTTGTTAATTTCAAATACCTATATCTTAAATTAAAAAGGTACTTAATGAGTTTTACACATTATAAACTGATGACATAAAACTTAAAATGTGTTTATAAAATAAAAATTCAGAATTACAAAAATATCTACAAACGTCGATAGGTACCACAAAAAAGTCGAGTAGTTTATCAATATTATATCGTTATACGTTACATCCCTGCACGTATACTAATACAATGCACACAAGCAGAAAAAGGACACGCGTTTGCTGGCTAAAACTCTCTCTAGTAGTTATATACTCAAAGCTTGATACAAACACATAAACTTCGTCTTTTTTAATATTTTGTTTTAAAACTCAAATAAATATAAAATGTATGTTTCTATACAGTGAATGTTGCTTTATTTACGTAATTTGATATATTATACATACAAATTTAATACAAAAACAGTTGTACTAACAAGGATTGGAGCAAAACTAATTACAATTACTATGAAAAATATCTGACGTAGTACATGTTTTGATTGCTCAATAAACTGTAACTGAGACATAATTATATACATATTTTTATATTTTTATACAGTTTAGGATGTTAAATATTACAGTAACTCATTATTTTTTTACAATGTACAATAAGGGAACTCCCTCATTGAACCCTCCGAAACTAGGCCTATTTTGACGGTAATGTCTTACAAAAACAGTCATAGTAATAAATTTACTTATTCTTATCCATATATTCTATTCGTAGACTCTAGAATAAATACCGTTCTAATAAAATTTCTACTAAAATGTTCAATTCAAAATGCATTTCACAAGAAAATCATAAACTCACTATGAAATAAAATAGCAATAAAAACGTATATTTTTCATTCGATTTTCTGAAGTAATTTGTAGTAGATTTATGGAAAATACTTAGTATACGCATAAAAAACTTAATATTAATTACATAAATGTATAAATTATGTGGTACAAACAAACCACTTATAAATTAGAAATTTATTCTATGGGCGTGCCCAGCTTGCCACCAGGTAGCAAGCGACGCTTGAGAGTCATGCTGTCACTTGCTGCAAGGCAGCAAGGGGCGCTTGAGAGGATAAGGCGGAAAGAATTAAAACCAACGCCAGTATCAAGACAAAAAGGAAGAAAAGAATTTTCTTACAAGTTTTTAACACCGTTTTTCTAAATCGTCAAGTCCAAAATCTAGTCAAAGACCACACAAATCGTCAATGCAGTTAAGTCAGTCATTTCAGTAAAGTGGTTTTACTGAAACTTTCTAGGGAGTTTTGGAGGGCAAAATAGAATAGCACGTTATTTTGTAGTTGTACCACTTGCCCACACTTGTACACGTCAACGAATATACATAATGATTTATATTCTAGCAATATTACACATTAAGAACTGAAATAACACAAATTTTGGAAGATACAAAAACAATGTCGCACGTTGACATTCTCGGCAAAAGTCCACGATTCCATTTTACGTTTATAGTACAATTCTAATGTGTATTAGCTAGTAACTTTTCATTTCGAAAAAGAGCAAGCCGAGGTTCAGCTTTTGGTTACCGTTAAGTCCTAAAGGCTAAATCCTAATAAAACAGCTAAAGAAATTAAGTTAATGATCTTAAATTTGGAAAACTAAATTTTGCCTCAACTTTTATTTACGCAACTCTTTAGCAATGCTTTTTAAAGCTTCTGTTTGTTCTTTAAGCAGTAAAAGTTTCTGTCGCAGATAGTCCTTTTTGAAAATCAAGTAATCTTCTTTTATCTGGACTTTTCTTTGTTCATGAACAGCCAATAATTCACAATTGATGGCACAATCACTGTGTTTACGTTTTTGTACATTTTTCATTTTGACTTTTCTCTTTTTGCATTTGGAAACATCAAACACCTTTGTATCTATGAGTGATTCTGGTTCACTTAAAGAAGCTATTGATAGTTGCTCATTTGGCAAATCCTGGTTACCATCGGACATCATTACAAATTCTGTACTCCCTTGATACTCAGAACTTGGTGATATAGTCTTTAAACCTAATGCCTCTTGTTCTGGAGATGTTAATGCTGCATCTGTTATTAGTTGCTCCCCATTGGTAAGAGCTTGCTTTTTCTTAGATTTTGAGCGTATATCATGCCATGTCTGTAAAATAAGAAAATATGAAAACATTATTAAATTATTAACACAAGAAATTTTTTTTTGCGTACAGTTCACACGTGAACATGATAGAAGTGAAACCTTCAAAAATATGTCTATCTCATAAATATGAGATAGACATATTTTTGAAGGTTTCACTTCTATCACGTTCACGTGTGACAACAAAAATTATCTAAGTAGGGAAATCCCTACTTAGATAATTTTTGTTGTTATAACTTTTTCTTGTCACTTTTGGGTTACGCTGTATATTATTGCTTCTTAACTCATTTTCTCCCATGTTAAATCTTATGAATTTATGTGTCTGTCTCTTTTTACTGTCGCTTTTTCATTTCAAGTTTATAATCACAATGATGCTAAAGAAGTTTTAGGCACTGGGGCTCACAGTGAGCCTGCTCACATTCGGCGGCTGACAGTCAGTTTGGTGTGAATGCAGCCTTTACTTTAAAAAACCCTTCTGTTTTATTTATATTTGTTACATGCAAAATTAACAAAAATATAGGTAGTGAGTTCATAAAATAGTAGGTAATAAATTTGCAAACATTCAAAACATAAAACATACCTTTCTCCATTGTCTCCAAGTTTTCCTTGCACCAGGTATAGCGTTACATTCGTTAGCTATATTCTGCCACAGCTTTTGGGAATCTTTATAACTAAAATCCTGTGTTACTTTACAAGTTATTAATTCAGGATATTCAGCCATTAACTCTATAAGTTTCTTTTTTTGGCGAGCTGTTACATACGTACATCTTTGTCTTTTCTTATTTTCCATTGGCTTACTATAGATAGAGCTATACTAGATAGCTTGCGAAAAATATTGGGATAAAAGATTTTCAATTTGTGCTAATTGGAAAATTCAAAATTCTGTAAAGTGGAAAGTTCAAAACACCAAAACAAAATAATTGCTATGTTCTTCAACTTCTTGTAGTAGCACTGCAGCAATGTTACATTCGTGGTTTCGATTTATAAAATTAGAAATTTTAAGGGGCATTGTAGACGGCCATTAAAAATAATAATCCTAAGATGCCCATGGGTCATGATTATTGAATCAAGGATTTTATGGATATAATAATTAATAATGTAATATTTTATCAATAACTATTGTAATCTCAGGCCGAATAAAAAGTATAGACTGAGTACTAATATAATTAATATATATCTGTATTATCTATGGACTGAGCCGTCGTACGAAATAAAGGTCCGGACGCACTAGGCGGAACTGCACTTCGGCGGAACTGAGCGACACGTCGTCGCGTCAAAATATCTGGGGGCACGGTAGTGCCCCCATGCCAAGACGTCAAGCGAAGCGCAAGGCCACTACCAAACCACCTTTTCTCGAAGCGTTTCGTCGATTTTTTGAACCCTCATAACTTGAGTTTGGATTGTACCAGATAAATGAAACTTTCAGGATTTGTTCCCATCAGCGGTCTCATTAAACATGTAAAGTTTCGATTACCTACGTCTTATACTTTAGATTTTATTGATATCTAAATACCCCTGATTCCGTCACTGACTCACTGATGATCAACAAAATTATATCGTACTTCCGGATGTTTTCGAAAGCTGAAATTTGTTACGTAAGATTGTATTAGTACACAACCAACATAAAAAATCTCAAAATTGGAACTTTCATCTTCCAACCCCTTAAACAAGGGAGTTAAAATTAATTATCTGTGAAAGCGTCATCTATCGCGTTATAATGAACTATATAAGTTATGTCGTCGTTCATCGCTAGGCTTGTAAACTAATTGACTAATATTGATTGAAATAATTATTTCCCGAATATTCTGAATTTGAACGGAAAATTTAACATATATGCAATATTCATTTAATTATGTTAAGAATTATTAAGGTAAGAAGTCTCATTTAAACTTTTATCCTTCAACCTCTTAAATTACAGGATGGAAGTTTCTATAATATTACCACAAATTTAGCTAGAGGCCTGAAAATTGTTGTTGTTATTAGGGATCCGATAATAACAATAAAATTTAATAAAATAACCATGTATCCCTTTATTAACAACAAAAAACACAATATTTTTTTTAATCATTATCGATATATTTTATTGCACTTGTTAATTTTAACCGTATGTATTTTCCGTTTAAATTACTCAAGAATACTCGGGAAATAATTAGGTACCTATTTAAATATTACGTCAATTAGATTCCAATTCAAGCGACGAACTCATAACTAACATAATTCATAATGTACGAGATAGATGTCACTTTTACACAAAACTATAAAAATATTATGAGTTATTATTAAAACGAATAATAATAATTAACTGAAGGGAATGAAATAATAAAAAAAACTATGTATCAAATTACAGTTACATACTTTTTAGTATCATCAAAATATTTACAGTATCCGAGTAACTTACAATAAATAAAATCTAGTAAAAGCGCCACCTAGCATAGCTTATAAACAATAATCAATTATAAATGGGCATTCAAGTAGTACTTACTGCTACCGACAGATGTCAGTGCTTCGACTAAATTTATTACATAAGTCATAAGACATCATAGAACGTGAGTATAATTTTTTTACCCTGAAAGATTCGGCTAGTTGTTTGTAGTAACTAGTACCTGGGAGACGTGAGTCATGCTCAGGTGTGACCCGGGAGATCGAGCTTTGCTCGGAGTTTAAACAATAGTATGGAAGAAGAAAAATTATAAAAGGAATAACCTAACCAAGAGCATGTCAGGACATGACTAAGGAGGGTTCCGTAACTATAAACGCGTAATATCCTTTTCTTTTAATTACTCCAAAAGTAACTGTCCGATTTGGTTCACAATAATTTTCCTAAAGAGTTTTTAGCAAGTTTCTATCTCATATAGTTTAAAAATGCTAGGGGGGGGACCAACTTACAAACTACTTTGGAGGCCGATTACTCGAAAATGGTCAACTTTATAAAAAAGTAACGTATGAAACCTTGCCTTTATTCTTTATTTTAAAAGACCTATTTTACGATACCCCACACGATGGGGTAGAGTGAAAAAATATTTTTAATATTCTTAAAATATAAAATTATTATATTTTTATGATCCCAAAACCGTGATCTATACACAATCTATAACTGCACCAAATTTCATTAATTTATATTCATAATTACAGGAGCTAGAGGCGCGGACAGACAGACAGACAGACAGACAGATGGACAGAGCGAAACTATAAGGGTTCCTTAAGTACTACGGAACCCTAAAAAGGCAAAGGGAGAGTGGGCAGAAAAAAAGCGTCTCTGTTGTGAAAGAAATACTTACACCCAAAAAAAAAAGAAAAAGAAAATAACAATTCTGTTATAACAACTTACAAAAAGAAGTGAAATCCCACCAAAAACATTTTCATGTAAAAAAATTATGCCAAGACGATACCATATGACTAGCACTGTCAAAAAGTTATGAAATCTCATGTAAAACCAAGCATATTACCCTACACGCCTTAACTCTGCAAGCGTAACTTCACAAACTCTACACCTTAGTCATTTTATGTGGCTTGGCCATTTCGTTATTATAAGAGAGTATAATAGAAAAACAGTCGATTATAAATTTTTCTCCTTACGGCCAAGTGAATGTAGCGAAATGGCCAGGCCACATAAAATGACTAAGGTGTAGAGTTTGTGAAGTTACGCTTGCAGAGTTAAGGCGTGTAGGGTAATAAGCTTGGTTTTACATGAGATTTCATAACTTTTTGACAGTGCTAGTCATATTATGGTATCGTCTTGGCATAATTTTTTTACATGAAAATGTTTTTGGTGGGATTCTTTATATGAAATTATATGAGATAACACGCACTAAGCGGTAACGGAACTACACTGCAGCGAACTGCGCGACAAACTTGATCTACTGAGTTAAGGTCCGGAGGCCGGACTAGGGATGGGCGTTGAATGAACGAACTGTTTTATTAAACTGTTTATTTGTCATGAACGGGTAAACTAGTTTAGCGCCTACTGATAAACTAGTCTATGCGTGAACGGTTGCCATATGCCGGAACGGTGCGTGCGACAGAGACCGTTCGTCGCGACGCGACGACACGATCGACGGACGGGCGCGGGGCACGACGACTCGGCACGAGCAGTTTTTGAAAAGTATGTCAAATTGTTCCTAATACCAAAATACATTAGCATTTTGAACCATTCTTTGTGAATTTCTTTCTTTTCCTTGCAAATTAGCCTAAAAGTTTAAATTAATATTATAGGCGCGAGAACGCTATAATGAGTTGTCATGACGTCACATTCTTGTAACATTGTAACTGTCAAGTGTCAAATTACACTGAAAATGCCAATTATTAAAAGCCCAGCCCAGAATACCTACTATTTACGTTTTTAAATAAATGTTTTTAAGCCTATTAAAAATGCCTTATAAATGGTGCGTAGTGTCAAAATGCACTAATACATCCACGAAGTATAGATAACAAGGAGTCCGAACGTAATGTTAAAATAATGGTCTCAATTACGGGGACAGATTTTTGCCGGTAGAGCGCGCGACGGTCCGACATGCACTCGTTTGAAATTACGCGGGAAGTTTAAAGTTGCTATTGACAGCTCTGGAAAGATTGAAATCTTATTAAATAAAAGTTTTAGGAAATTCTTAGAAACTGTTCTCGAAAAATAGATACCGTAGAACACGGTAATTGCCTAACGGTAATTTAAAAATAATTGTAAAAAATAATAGTATTGGCAACACTCGGTATAATAGTATTGGCAACACGCGGTACTCGTCGGTCTCGCACGCCTAGCGGCAGAAAAGAGAACTAAGATCTGGTCCTATTATTGTGTACATAATTATTATTAAAAAGCCTATACCGTTCGGACTCCTGGTATCTATGCTTCATGAATACATCTATTAAAACACCGGGCAAAATCTTTGTGACCATACCAAAGAACACTGAAATGCGAAAAAAGTGTCTATTGCTCGCTGACGCATGACGTTTTTTTTTTTTTTTTTTTTTTTAATTTATTCATGACCATGGATACAAAGTCCTTCAGTCGGATACATTTTGAGTTTTGACATACATATCTAAAAGACATTAATAACAAGTAGGAGAAGTATGACATTAATAACAAGTAGGAGAAGTATAACATTTTACAAAATGACATTAAATATAACCTATAAATTACACAATATGTTTATCTTTGGTTTAACTAAACCTTTCCAACAGTATTGACAATATATTTAAAAATGGGAACAAAATAAACAGAATTTTTTAATAATCCTTCAATGTGGCGGGGGACACTTAGTGAGTTTTCTTCTGCTATGCCACTAATCGCATTGTCTAACAACAACCTTTGTATGGCAAATGTTGGACACTCAAACATCAGATGATTAATGTTCTCGTCGTCTCCAAAACAATGTCTACATCTACTATCGTCCAAAATATTCATTCTGTGGAGATGCGCCGCGACTAGGCAATGGCCTGATCGCAAGCGGTTGATGCAAACTATGAACTTCCTGTTAACGTACTCAAATCTATAGTACCATGGTGTTGTAGGTAAGTCCCTTTGAATATCCGCGTACCATCTTCCCTTTTCAGCTGCGACAGTCTTCCAATATTCTGTCCATAACATTTTTTTTGAAGATTTAAATTGTTGATAGAAGTCGGTAAAAGGCACTTTAAAACTGTCTAGAAGATCCACATCATGGTCTCTACGGGTGACCTGGTCTACTACTTCATTTCCCAGTATGCCACTGTGGGAGGGAACCCATACAAATTCTATTTTCTTTTCTATCAGCTTTGATAACATATATCTTATTCTAAACACAATATAATTTTGTTTATAGGAAAAAGTATTATTACATATAGAACATAGAACACTTTTAGAATCACTTATAATTAATATATTTACATTATTTACATGGGTATATATATAAGTTAAAGCAGCTAATACTGCCCAAGCCTCTGCTGTATAAATACTGCAATTATGCGGGATTTTAAAACATTTACTTACTTTCATTTGTGGGTCATAGTAGGCAGCTTTAACATGCTCGCTTTTGGAACCATCAGTATATAATGTGTAAAAATCCCTTTTATGTTGTAAAAATTGTAAAAAGTCGAACTTATTTGTAACAGAATTTAAATGACACTTAACATCAATATAGTTAAGAATAGTTTCATATGGGTATTGGTAAATTGGCCACTTTTTACTAGTATACATATTTTTGGCAAGATTTTTTGTTGATAACATTAATATTGATATTTCAGGTAAGGACGCAGAAATGAGATTATTAGGTGTGATGTTGGATGTTGCAGCTGACTGTGCAATTTCTGTAGAATGTAAAATTTTATCAACAATAAAATTATCATCACAAGACAATTCCTTAAGACAAAATCTCTCAGCCAGTTGTAGGCGGCGCAAGGGCAGTGGAGGTATGCAATTTTCAACTTCCATGGACACAATAGGTGTGGTGCGCATGGCTCCACTTATAATTCTCAAACCCATATTTTGTATAACATCTAATTTTCTTAGTAATGTTGTGTTTGCATTCATGTAAGCTAACGAACTATAATCAAAATGACTTCTGACTATGCTTTTGTATAACATGTTTAGAGTTTTTGGGTCAGAGCCCCAAAATGTTCCTGCTAAACTTCTCATTATATTTATGCTCTTCATGGCATTCTGACAAATGTAATTTATGTGTTTATCAAATTTAAGTTTATGGTCTATTATAACCCCTAAAAATTTGTGATGATTCACAATAGGAATTATGTTGTTATTATAAGTTATGTTAACAGGCTCTATGGATTGATCTTTACTAAATATTAACACTGAACTTTTCTCTGTACTGATTTCTAATTTTAAAATATTATTATAATAATGTTGTAATTGATGTAATGCACTGTTTATATGATTGACTGCCATATTTAAGTTTTGATTTACACTATACAAAAGCAAGTCATCGGCAAATTGCAAAATCTTTACTCCAGGTATATTTACAAAATTATGGATTTGAGATGTATAAAAGTTGTACAATGACGGCGAGAGTGTGGCACCTTGCATTGTGCCTTTATTGGCCTGTTTGGGCCCATATAATTTATTATTATATTTAACATAAACTGTTCTATTATTTAAAAATTTAAAAATCCATTTCAAAGTTTTCATCGGAAATCCCATTTCTTGTAAAACCTTAATTAATGGTTCAATGTTTACATTATCAAAGGCACCTTTTACATCTAAAAATACACTTATAACATTACAGTGACTAAGTTTTGCCTTTTTTAAATCATGTATAAACGATACAAAGCTTCCAGAACAACTTTTGCCTCTTCTGAATCCGAATTGAATATCTGGTAACTTTTGTTGTGATTCAGCAAAATAATCTAACCGCAGTTTTAGCATATTCTCGAAAAGTTTACCCAAACATGATGATAGAGAAATAGGTCTATATGAGGATGGGTCATTAGCAGATTTATTTGGTTTTAAGATGGGAATGACACATTGAGTTTTCCATGACTCTGGTATAACTAAACTATTCCATAACCTATTATAAATATTTAAAAGTATTTCTAAAACATTAGGGTGTAGTTTCTTAATTAAAATGTATGGTATATTATCCAAACCTGGTGTTGTATCTTTCCTACTTTTTAGAGATATGTACAATTCGCTCAGTGTAAATGGTCTATTTATAAAGGAGTTACTATCATTTTCAATGGCATGGCTCAATATATTATTTAAATTGTTTTCATTGATCTGAGATGAATCTGATATCTTATCCAAAAAACGTGGTACCCATTCATCATTTAAAAATCTATTATGAGAAGTACCTATTCTTTTAAATCTTTTAATATATCCCCATATTCTAGAAACAGGTGTCATTCTATTAAAACTACTACACAAATCATGCCATGAGTTGACCCTTTCCTCTTTTAATATTCTTTTCTTTTGAGCGTCTATCTTTTTATAATGAATAAAGTTATTAATGCTGGGTGTAGTTCGATAATTAACTAAAGCTTCCTTGGACTTTCGCACTGCATCATCACATATTTGGTTCCACCAAGGGGCTGGTTTTCTCATTGGTTTTGAAACTGTTTTCGGATTTTGTTTGGGGATTGTTACTGATCTTAGATTATTTAAAATACTGATAAAATTATCATATAATTTGATTGGTTTTAAATTATTACAATCTATATTTAATTGTGAAAAATAGGTTTCTGATAACTTACTATATTTAGTCCAATCTGTTTTACTATAAATATATTTTTCTTCCACAGGACGTACTTCATATATTGACGGCTTCACATTAAGGGTTACCTGAGTTGGATAGTGGTAACTGCCCATTGGATCATCATGGACACGCCATTCGCAGAGTGGAGCCAATGTGGGGCTAACAAGAGCTATATCAATTGCAGAGGGATTTCTATTTGGAATCTGAATAGTGGTGGCACTCCCATCGTTTAATATACACATGTCAAATTCATCTATAATTTTGAACAAACTGTTACCTCTATTATTATTCGAGTGACAACCAAATAATAAGTGATGTGCATTAAAATCGCCCATGATGAGGCATGGTTTAGGTGTTTCAAGTAATACCTTTTTTAATTTATTTGTATCAAACCTGTTATTAGGAGGACAATATACACAAAGAATGTATATTGTTCCCATCGAAGTTTCTATGGATATACAAAGATTTTGAATTGTTTCATAAAAACTTGTATTTATAATGTTATATTTCAAGTTTTGTTTAATTAATATACCTACACCGTTATGTGAATTAACTGAATCCTTACGTATAAAATTGTATGGTGTAAAATCTGGAATTAAACTTGAGCTCCTAAGCCATGTCTCATTCAACAAACATATGTCTATATTATGTTCACAAAGAAATGTTTTTAATAAGGCTCTCTTATTCTGCAAGCTTTGTATATTAAACTGTGTTATATTTAGATATGTATCCATTAATTAATTAAATTAGCTAATAATATATCTTTAATTCTTTTATTTGTTACTGGACTATTGCTATTGTCATTTCCGAGGGTTACAAGAGACTTTACTAAAGCATTTAATATTATATCATTGTTTATGATTTGTTCTACATTAAAAGTTGTTTTGGTATTACTAACAGGTGGTACATTAACTGGTCGTGAAATAGTTGGAAAAGATTTGGGGTCAGTGAGCAATGGGACACTACTCACCACAGTGGCATAATTACGGTTAAAATTCTCATATTTTTTCCTCTTTTCTTGCATTTTCTTCTGCTTCACTGGACAGTCCCTCGAGATGGCCAAGTGATTACCGCTACAATTAATGCATACAATTTCTTCTACGTCACATTCTTTGTAGGAATGGCGTCCAGCGCATGAGGAGCACATTTGCTCTCCACGACAAACTTTTGCAGAATGGTTGAATTTAAGGCATTTGAAGCATTGTAGTAATGGTGGTATGTATAAATGTACAGGATACCTAAACATTTGTATATAGGCATGTTGAGGCAAAA
Source organism: Glaucopsyche alexis (assembly GCA_905404095.1). Taxonomy (NCBI): domain Eukaryota; kingdom Metazoa; phylum Arthropoda; class Insecta; order Lepidoptera; family Lycaenidae; genus Glaucopsyche; species Glaucopsyche alexis. The sequence goes on from FR990062.1 coordinate 6,119,579, forward strand.
TTGTACCAGCAAAAGTAACTGCTATTGTACCCAACGGTGTAAGTTTTCCTTCAACTTTCTTAAAAAATCTTTTAATTGAAATAACTTCTGTGTCACATGTAATATTTTTGTATATAACTTCATTTGAGAGATCTTTTGGTACATATTTAATAACTCCTGTAATCTCCGACTGGTGGGCCGGTACAAAAGCTTTTAGCTTATTTCTAATAAGGAAATGGTCCATTTTCAAAAAACAATTAGCTGGCGCAGGCTTCTTAAAAGTTACACCAACTTTATATGCATTCACTCGATGTACTCCTACTATACCCTTTACATTTTCTGTGAATAATTTTGTTAAAGTAATGGGATTTTTGTTTCCCAATTTTTCATTATTCATCGATTCCACATATACTACACAATCTCCACTATAATTTTCTGGGAATTGTCTTTTGTAATTCGTTTTTGTGAACATTCTGAAATCCACCGTACTTTCCTCCAATTTTCTTTTCTTGGAAGTATCTCCAGGGGGCGGACCCCCGTCACTATCTTCACTCATTTTTATTATAATAAATTTAATTCAATTAAAAACTACTATTTACAACAATTTTACAGTAATATAAACTAGAAAATTATATTTTACAAAACAGTGAAAAATTTAAACACCCGCTCTTTTCGACTTCCCGCCAAAAGTCTGACGCATGACGTTAATGATTGTGATGCTGGCTATTCTTTATGGAAATCGGGAGGCCATTAATAAAAAAAGAAGAAGTACAAGAATATGACGTCACATTCCAATCTCGTGCGTTTTTAGTCACGTGGTCAAACTCTTCATGGCATTCTGACAAATGTAATTTATGTGTTTATCAAATTTAAGTTTATGGTCTATTATAACCCCTAAAAATTTGTGATGATTCACAATAGGAATTATGTTGTTATTATAAGTTATGTTAACAGGCTCTATGGATTGATCTTTACTAAATATTAACACTGAACTTTTCTCTGTACTGATTTCTAATTTTAAAATATTATTATAATAATGTTGTAATTGATGTAATGCACTGTTTATATGATTGACTGCCATATTTAAGTTTTGATTTACACTATACAAAAGCAAGTCATCGGCAAATTGCAAAATCTTTACTCCAGGTATATTTACAAAATTATGGATTTGAGATGTATAAAAGTTGTACAATGACGGCGAGAGTGTGGCACCTTGCATTGTGCCTTTATTGGCCTGTTTGGGCCCATATAATTTATTATTATATTTAACATAAACTGTTCTATTATTTAAAAATTTAAAAATCCATTTCAAAGTTTTCATCGGAAATCCCATTTCTTGTAAAACCTTAATTAATGGTTCAATGTTTACATTATCAAAGGCACCTTTTACATCTAAAAATACACTTATAACATTACAGTGACTAAGTTTTGCCTTTTTTAAATCATGTATAAACGATACAAAGCTTCCAGAACAACTTTTGCCTCTTCTGAATCCGAATTGAATATCTGGTAACTTTTGTTGTGATTCAGCAAAATAATCTAACCGCAGTTTTAGCATATTCTCGAAAAGTTTACCCAAACATGATGATAGAGAAATAGGTCTATATGAGGATGGGTCATTAGCAGATTTATTTGGTTTTAAGATGGGAATGACACATTGAGTTTTCCATGACTCTGGTATAACTAAACTATTCCATAACCTATTATAAATATTTAAAAGTATTTCTAAAACATTAGGGTGTAGTTTCTTAATTAAAATGTATGGTATATTATCCAAACCTGGTGTTGTATCTTTCCTACTTTTTAGAGATATGTACAATTCGCTCAGTGTAAATGGTCTATTTATAAAGGAGTTACTATCATTTTCAATGGCATGGCTCAATATATTATTTAAATTGTTTTCATTGATCTGAGATGAATCTGATATCTTATCCAAAAAACGTGGTACCCATTCATCATTTAAAAATCTATTATGAGAAGTACCTATTCTTTTAAATCTTTTAATATATCCCCATATTCTAGAAACAGGTGTCATTCTATTAAAACTACTACACAAATCATGCCATGAGTTGACCCTTTCCTCTTTTAATATTCTTTTCTTTTGAGCGTCTATCTTTTTATAATGAATAAAGTTATTAATGCTGGGTGTAGTTCGATAATTAACTAAAGCTTCCTTGGACTTTCGCACTGCATCATCACATATTTGGTTCCACCAAGGGGCTGGTTTTCTCATTGGTTTTGAAACTGTTTTCGGATTTTGTTTGGGGATTGTTACTGATCTTAGATTATTTAAAATACTGATAAAATTATCATATAATTTGATTGGTTTTAAATTATTACAATCTATATTTAATTGTGAAAAATAGGTTTCTGATAACTTACTATATTTAGTCCAATCTGTTTTACTATAAATATATTTTTTTTAGCTACAATTAATGCATACAATTTCTTCTACGTCACATTCTTTGTAGGAATGGCGTCCAGCGCATGAGGAGCACATTTGCTCTCCACGACAAACTTTTGCAGAATGGTTGAATTTAAGGCATTTGAAGCATTGTAGTAATGGTGGTATGTATAAATGTACAGGATACCTAAACATTTGTATATAGGCATGTTGAGGCAAAATTGTACCAGCAAAAGTAACTGCTATTGTACCCAACGGTGTAAGTTTTCCTTCAACTTTCTTAAAAAATCTTTTAATTGAAATAACTTCTGTGTCACATGTAATATTTTTGTATATAACTTCATTTGAGAGATCTTTTGGTACATATTTAATAACTCCTGTAATCTCCGACTGGTGGGCCGGTACAAAAGCTTTTAGCTTATTTCTAATAAGGAAATGGTCCATTTTCAAAAAACAATTAGCTGGCGCAGGCTTCTTAAAAGTTACACCAACTTTATATGCATTCACTCGATGTACTCCTACTATACCCTTTACATTTTCTGTGAATAATTTTGTTAAAGTAATGGGATTTTTGTTTCCCAATTTTTCATTATTCATCGATTCCACATATACTACACAATCTCCACTATAATTTTCTGGGAATTGTCTTTTGTAATTCGTTTTTGTGAACATTCTGAAATCCACCGTACTTTCCTCCAATTTTCTTTTCTTGGAAGTATCTCCAGGGGGCGGACCCCCGTCACTATCTTCACTCATTTTTATTATAATAAATTTAATTCAATTAAAAACTACTATTTACAACAATTTTACAGTAATATAAACTAGAAAATTATATTTTACAAAACAGTGAAAAATTTAAACACCCGCTCTTTTCGACTTCCCGCCAAAAGTCTGACGCATGACGTTAATGATTGTGATGCTGGCTATTCTTTATGGAAATCGGGAGGCCATTAATAAAAAAAGAAGAAGTACAAGAATATGACGTCACATTCCAATCTCGTGCGTTTTTAGTCACGTGGTCAAACGAGAAAAATTCATAATTTAATTTTTGATATTTCATAAAAATCATACATATTTTTGTGTGAAAAGTTGGTTAAATTGGTTTAAATTAATGTTTAGCGATAAAATATCAACAATCTGATGTATATTTTCATCATAGGATAATACCCTATTTGGTAAGTATTTTATTACAAATTATAATTACAAAGGCACAAGGCACATTCCAAACCAGTCAGGGGCCACAAAATTTACTATCCTTTATTTTTCTCTTCCCTTTTATATTCTAATAACTACTAGGTAATTATAATTACCTAATCATATAATTTTGCCATGCAACTGCTCCGTCGTCATTGAAATAATTTTTATATTTATCACGCATTTTCTCTGCTATTAATTTCGATCTATTATTAATTCTCGAGCGACGAATACTCGGTAATTCAGTAATTTCGGACCTCCACTGGCCCTGAATGATTTGAAAGTTTATGATGTCTTCATAATCTGTAGTTCCTGGTGGTGTATAAGTATTTGATGCAGTAGTACGTAACCAGTTGTGTAATGTACAAGCACATAAGACGATCTTTATCGTAGTTTCCTCTGTAACTTGAATTGGCTTTCCCAAAACACGAAAACGAGATGCTAGAATGCCGAACCCATTCTCCACAATCCTTCTTGCTCTGCTCAACCTATAATTAAAAATCTTTTCGGCGGTGGTCAATGTATTTTTGTAGGGCTTTAGTAAATACGGTTTTAAAGGGAAGGCATCATCTCCAACTAGAATACCATTTTCAGGCAACAATAAATTGTTTTCTAGATAAGGATACAAAGAGCAGTTTTGGAATACCCCACCATCTGCGTTACGACCATATGAGCCTATATCTACATATCTGAAAGTATAATCGTGATCCACAACAGCCATGAGCACTATACTATTTGTTCCTTTGTAGTTATAATATTCACTGCCACAATTTGGTGGTGCTTGAATTGTTATATGCTTCCCATCGATAGAGCCACAACAATTAGGGAAATTCCACCTCGAAGCGAATCCTATTTGGATATCTTGCCATTCTTCCACATTCGGTATCTGAAAAATAAAAGAGTAATGTTAATTTCAGGAACCATATCATCCATCAACGTCAGGAAGCAACGTCGCATCAGCGTCAGGAAGCGAGGAGGCCACGAATAACGTGGACCTTGATGCTAGTGACAATAGCAACAAAGCTGCTCATATAAAAGTGGTAAAGCCACCAAAAACTCTAAAGTTAAAGACGAAATTATCATCAGAACGGTCTGACATTCAAGCAGCCGTAAATGAACTCAAAGAACTAAATAGTAGTTTAGTAAACGTGTCTGCCCCGATTACAAGAGAATTAGAAGATGAATGTGATGTTATTGGAAGACATGTAGCACTGCAGCTGAAACAGTTATCTTCGATTGATAGAATTGATGCGACAGATGAAATACAGGCGATACTCTCTAGATACCGTAAGAGAGCCCTCTGTGGTAGAATTGTGTACACACCTTCTAATTACAGTTCCGAATGTACGCCATCACCACAGCCTACAGTAAATTATGAAATGTCTGCACTCTCTATGCAAGTGGAACAATCTTCACAATCTATACTCCATAATGAATGTACGCTATCACCACAGCCTGTAGCCTACCAGCTTGTAGAGGTCGCTACTGAAGCTTATCAACCTGTTGAACCTACAACATCTGCATTCTCTGCGCCACTGCTGGATCAATTTGAATCTATACCCCAATCTAATGATGTACTTGCTGCAGCAATATCAATCTCTAATATTAAAAAATAACGAACTAAGCTATGTAGTACTGTAGTTATTAAGTATTAATATGTAAAGTTCACGTTTAATATGTACAAAAACTTTACAAAACCATTGTGAATTTGATTATGAATAAAAAAAAAATACTTACTTTGATATAATCTTTTAGACTTTCATTGATAGCAGCACACACTTCTGGTATTATTTTAATGATGGATGCTTTTGAAACTCTGAAAAATACCGACAACAGTCTATACGATATCCCAGAAGAAAGGTATACTAGGGTTATTTCCAACTTCACCCTCGCAGGTATCGCATCCCTCATTAGTGTATCATCACGTTGAATTTTTGGAGCAATCAAATTTAAAAGTATTTCCACTTGTTCAGTTGTCAATCTCATAACCGCTTTATATTCTCGGGGATCTTCATCATATAGTTCTTTAAATATTGAATTCGTTGCCCCTTTTCTTTGCAGCCAAGTCCTGACCCAAACACTTCTCTTCTTCTTCTTTTTTTGTATAGCTCTTTCAATTTCAACACAAAGTATTTTCGTAACTGCTTTTATAGTGGTATGCACTGTGATTAAACGTGTATTTTGCGACAACATTGCACGAGACATGATACAGACGAACTATGCGAGTACATTGGTGCAGTAGCTGTCTTCCTGCGACGCCAGCAGTTCGCATAGTGTGACCGAGCGAGGCGAGTCGAGCTACTGTCATACGAGTACACATGCACAGTAGCTGTCTACTGTCATATCAGCTGCTCGCACTGTGTAACCTATCCTTATGATTCGCTGACGATTTAGTGATATTTGCAAAGACATCATCAGAGCTACAAAAAATGCTCAGCGAACTAAACACTGTAAGCTTAAAAGCTGGGTTGTCAATGAATACTATTAAAACTAAAGCAATGACTAACAGAAACAAAGAGGTTATAGCAAAAGGAAACGAAATAATTGAGTATGTTGAAGAATATGTATATCTTGGCCACATTATTTCACCAAATTCTCTGATGTCAAAAGAAATCCAGAAAAGGATATCGAACAGTTGGTCACGATATTGGGCTCTTAAGGAAGTCATGAAAAATGAAACAATACCAATATCTGAAAAGGCAAAAGTATTCAATACATGTATCCTCCCAGTGCTAACATACGGATGCCAAACTTGGGGTCTGATAGAAAGTAACGAACAAAAACTAAAAGTATGTCAACATGGTATGGAAAGAAGTAGGTATGTTAGGTGTAAAGTTGAGAGATAGATGGAAACTCAAAGACATAAGAAATATAACAAAAGTAACAGATGTAACTAAAAAAGTGAGAACACTTAAATGGCGCTGGCCATATAATGAGATCTGACAAAGGAAAATGGACCAAGGATTTGACTGAATGGTATCCGAGGGACGGAAAGAGGAAAAGAGGAAGGCAACACAATCGGTGGGAAGATGACCTACCAAAGAACTGGAGAAGGGATTGCAGAGACAGGATCAAATGGCATAATCTGGAGGAGGCCTATGTCTTAAGACAACCTAACAAAACAAAAAGGAAATAAGAATGAAAAATCAAAATGAATAAAAACAAAATTAAACACGTCAATAATATTTTAATGTAGAAATGTACATACTATTGTTGGGAATAAAGGCTTATCTTATCTTATCTTATATGAGATAACACGCACTAAGCGGTAACGGAACTACACTGCAGCGAACTGCGCGTCAAACTTGATCAACTGACCAAAAGTGTCGCCAACTGCAGTTCGGTTTGGCAAACTTCATTTTCATAGTCAGTCAACCTAGATACTTGGGAACGCGATAATCGTTCGTCAAAAATGTCGATAGATGAATAAAATTTATTGTACTCGTGGGCCAGTATCCGGAGACATAATAATATTATGACGTCTGGCATAAAAAGTACATGAACACTTCTATGAAAAAAAACCAACTTTGGAGTGAAACGACCTCTGTGGCTTAATGGTTAGCGCGTCGGCGCTCAAGAAGCCCGGTCGCGGGTTCGAATCCCACCGGGAGACAAAAAGTTTTTTATGTTCCTGGGTCATGGATGTGCAATAAATGTGTATTATATAATAAAATTCTTAAATATATGTATAGTATAAAAGTATTTAATATATTTCCGTTGTCTGGTACCCGTATCACAAGTTCTTCCAGAACTTACCACGGTACCAGATTGACGTGGTGTAAATGCGTCCATAGATAGATATTATTATTAAATAGTTCAAGAAATGGGAATAAATGGTATGTTAATTTTGGCATTAAATCAGAATATAATGTATGAAATTCTCCAAAAATTAATCTTTTTGAATTTATATTATGATTTATGAACCCATATCTTTCGTTTCCTCTTGTTTCTCTTTTCCTCTTCTGATAAAATACAGCTAATTACAACCTATTCGGTCTGAGATTACAACAATATATCTCGTCACTATGCTCCATAATGCAAATGCACGTTCAGGCTGACGGACTAAAAATAACTAAATTGCCGATGCTGAATCCGAATGCAGTGGACTTACCCCATCGGCATTTTGTAAATGCCGACGCTCCGTCCGCTCCGTACGCTCCGATTCCGATGCAGTGGACGCGCAGCTTTAAGGTCCGGACGCACTAGGCGGAACTGAACTTCAGCGGAACTGAGCGACACGTTTTGGTAAGTCGTACTTGAACTGCAGCGGCGCTACAAAAATATATTCAGTAGCTAGGCAACCTCCGAGCAATATGGACGAATGGACGATTGAAATTTAAAAGGTTTTTTTAAATAAATACGTACCAACATACCTACAATCTAAATAATTTACATACGACCTCCGTGGCTCAGTGATGAGCGCAGTGGCGCTTTAACCGGAGGTCGCGGGTTCGAATCCCCCCAGGGAACAAAAAAGTTTCCTGTGTTCCTGGGTCATGGATGTGTATTAAATGTGTGTATAATATAATAAAAATCTTTTATATAAGTAAAGTATAAAAAGTATTAAATATATTTCCGTTGTCTGGTACCCGTAACACAAGTTCTTCGGATACTTACCACGGGGCCAGACTGACGTGGTGTGAATGTTATGTAAATTATTTAGATTGTAGGTATGTAGGTACATATTTATTAAAAAAACCTTTTAAATTTCAATCGTCCATTCGTCAATCTTGCTCGGAGGTTGCCTAGCTACTAAATATATTTTTGTAGCGCCGCTGCAGTTCAAGTGCGACTTACCAAAACGTGTCGCTCAGTTCCGCTGAGGTTCAGTTCCGCCTAGTGCGTCCGGACCTTAAGTACGAGAGTTAAGATTCCGGCAGCGCCACACAACGTGGGAAGTAAATACGCGACCATTGGTCAGGTGATAACAGTATATTATGATCTAAGGTGACTAGTGAGCGAAAAAAGCTTAATAAACAGCCGTCGGGACTCAGGATTAAATTAAAATTAAATACGAGTAATAATTATAGTAAACCAAAAAAACCCTTATAAAAACCCTATTGATGATGGTGACAAGCAAATTCCCTAGTGGCAGATTTCGGAACTATCCCGTGACTGATATTTCTCTCTGGTTGTATACATATTATACATAACATATTATAGTAAGTATACATATTATAGTAAACTAGTAAAAAGAGCTGTTATTTCTTTAAAAGTGCATCATGCTTTCATTGTTGGAGATCAATGAAGTGGTAAAAAATACTAAAATACCACTTTGTGAGGTCAGTATTTTAAAAGTGGGATGCCATTGTGTGCTGGTGTAAAAGAACAAAAATCTGAAGAAATTAATTGTTACGGTTTAGCTGTACAAACTTCTGGTGTATTTGATTATCCACATGAAGTGGAATGTTATCTGGACACGTCAAAATTAGAAGAAACATTTTCGTAGTTCTGTACCTACCTCATACTAGATCCATTTCTCATAGATGTGTTTGACCTACCTACTGTAGACGAAAATGGATGGATGATGTGAAGGAAATTGGAATGGTCTAAATATAGCTACCCACAATTAAAGAAATTAGCCCAGGATCGGAAAACATTCAGCATACTGACCACCAAACTTCATTATGAAGATGGCACTCGATGATGATGATGACTATAGGAAAAATATGTAAACTTATACCCCCTTTACTAAATTATATCGCTGCATAAGCTTGGTATAACTAATACAGTGTTTTGTCTCCTTCTATCGAATTAAAAATGTCACTTATACAGCGTTTATTAGTAAGGGGTATAGAATAGTATAGAAAGTTTAACAACACAAAGAAAGAAGAAGACCAAGAAGCAGTTCATGAAGTTCAACGAAGAGGTAATCAGCAAAAAGGCGGCCACAGACTTACAGTGTACAGCAGTGAGCAGCTTATCCATACTAATCCATATATCCATATATCCATATTCCATATATCCATATATCCATATAATATTATAAATGCGAAAGTGTGTCTGTCTGTCTGTCTGTCTGTCTGTCTGTCTGTCTGTTACCTCTTCACGCTTTAACCGCTGAACCGATTTTGATGAAATTTGGTACAGAGATACTTTGAGTCCTGGGAAAGGACATAGGATACTTTTTGTCCCAAAAATTTGCGGTGTTCCCGTGGGATAATGTATTATTATTATGTGTGCTTTGATTGTCTTTTACTGCTAAACGGTTGAATTGATTTGAATGAAATTTGGTATGGCAGTGGTTTATGCTTTGGACAAACGCGCAGTGTACTTTTTAACCGACTTCCCAAAAAAGGAGGCGGTTATTTTTTTTTGTATGTTCAACGATTACTCCGCCGCCTGTGGACCGATTTTCATAGTTTTTTCTGTGATGTATAGGGTGTAATCCCAAATTGGTCCTTTTGATATCAAAGTGGTGACCTGATGATGGGATCCATGAGGAATCGAGGGAACTCCTCGAAATTTATATGGACACATATGGTGATTTTGACTTTTTCTGAAGTAGTTCAAGTATATGCTACCAAAAAGTAAGATTTTGCTCCAAGGTATACCCTGAATCCAAAAGTACAGAACAGAACTCCTGGCTCCTTATAGATACATGTTTGGGAATTTCGGCGTTGTTTAAAGAACTGCAAGCATATGCCACCCTGTCAGTTAGAGTAATCATCATCATCATCACCACTATCACACCATACATCATCAGATTATGATGATATAAAAGATATTTCTCATAGTATTTTACACTAACACGGATATCTTTGAACATTACTCTGCCGTTTATGGACCTATTTGCAAAATTCTTTTGTTGTTGTAAAGGGTTTAGTTCGAAATTGGTCCTTTAGTCACTAAAGTGGGAACCTGATGATGCGATCCATGAGGAATCGAGGGAACTCCTCGAAATTTATATCCACACATATAGTGATTTTGACTTTTACTGAAGTAACACAAGCATATGCTACCAAAAAATAAGATATTGTACCAAGATATACCCTGGATCCAAAAGCACTGTACAGAACTCCTCAGTCTTTAAAGATATGCGTTTGGAAATTTCGGTATTGTTTAATGAACTGCAAGCATATGCCACTTTATAACTTACAGTAATCATCATCATCATCTTAATAGCAATATTTTATGGAAGCTTGGCGCGTATTCAATTATACATTCGATCGTTTAGTTTAGACGTTCTTAAGACGTATTAATAATAACTTAAGAAAATATATCTCTAAAAAGGGTGAAATTATTATTTTTAAACAAAAAATTAAACCGACTTCCAAAGTAAAAATACACAAAAAAGTATGAAATAAAACTTAATATCTAAATAATTCCCCTTTCAAATTCGGCTAAAATTTTTACTATTTCTCTACTCAATCTTATTAATTTTGAAGTCGGTACCAGCAAATATGAACGTAAGTTCTATAAAATATTGTAGAATATTGTTTGGGCTGGTATCGATTTCAAAATTAATAAGATTGAGTAGAGAAATAGTAAAAATTTTAGCCGAATTTGAAAGGGGAATTATTTAGAGATTAAGTTTTATTTCATACTTTTTTGTGTATTTTTACTTTTTATCCCAAAAAGATATATAATATTGTTCCCGAGGGATAATGTACTATTGTGTATATTTTTTTAATGTCTTTCATGGCTTAAGTGTTTAAACCATTGAAATGAAATATGGTATGATGGTGCTTCGGACAAACAATTAGTAATTAAAGAGAGAACGTAAGATAAGGAAGATACAGATTTTACTTAGAGTACAGTCGTAAGTGGCCAAAAAACCCCATTTCTCGCGGGCGGAGCCGCGGGCAAAAGCTAGTATCTTATAAATTATAATAAATATAACATTGAGGAACAGTCAGTTCCTTTTTTTTATGACGTTTGTGGTCATTTTAAAATTACATTTATAGCACAGTTTATTTTATATTCTTAAAGAATTACAAATTATTTTCAAAATCATACTGCTACCCGTACTTTTATCAATGATACGTTAGTTCTGCGACTTTCCGCTAGAGAATCTGCTCACCGTAAAGTACGGCATGGCAATCCGATTGACAATGGTACCTACCTACCAAGTTTGTGTGAAGTACCTAGGTATATAGGTAGGTACCCAAGCTAGGTGCTGACTGCTGTGTAATTGCACCCTCCTCGTGACTCTTCAGTCTTCACTCTTGTCATATAAGGCGGTATAGTCACAAAGCTTTAGCCTAATATGGGAATGTTGAAAAAGTTTTGTTGTCAACGTCAAAAAAATAATGTCAAATCTTTTGATTGACGACTGATGAGTTTCTCATTTTCTGTTTTGTCAAGTCAATCGAATTTGGATCGCGGTTGTATGTGCGTCATTAGTTGTACAAATTAATGGACTGGAATTAGCTAATAATGATATGATATTGACTTTTAAATAATACAAAGTGTGTATTTGTGATCAAAATGGCTGGGGTCAACATAAAAACACTACGTCGATCCTTTTCAAGCTTTAACGTGTGTTTGGTTTTGCTTCTTCTGTCGGAATACGTAAGTGTCATGATTTCATTTTATTGTTTCGCCCTAATAAATAAGTTGAAAAATACTATTGGGAAAGTCGCTATACGTGATGATTTATCGATAACTAATCATATTTTTTGCGAAAATTAAATAAATATTAATATTTTTATTAGCTATTAGTCTGTAAGTTTTTATCAAATGAACACCTAAACTGGAAACATTTTATATCGACGTTCACCTTGTATAGCATGAGAATTGTATCACCTCAACGAGATAGTAAATTTTTTAACAAAATAATAGGTACTATTTGAATTTTGTATTAAATTATCTTTACAAGTCTATTAAAAATGGCTAAATAATGTTATTTCAAATTTGTTCCGCAATTTAACATAAAAAATTTACTACTTTTTTTATTTACCATTGGGGAGGGTAGAATCTCAGATCACATAAAAAAAGTGAAGAGAAACACAGTGAGGCAGGTCTAAAGTAAGCCTCTCCACAAGTAATGAAACCTTGTAAGGTTGAGGTATCAGGGAGTGGTTTTTACGTATACTACACACATAAAAATGGGCTCAGTTTTTGTTTAACAAAGCACTGTCTTCACTTTTATATTTGGTCTAACCCCTGAGGGTAGAAGTAGATCTTTATGTATCAATTCTTTAGCTAAAGGTAAACTTGATAATCATTTGTTACCTTGTGTATTATTTTACATTACTTTGTGTGTTGTTATGAATTTGAAATTTTATAATTAATTTGTGTTATCTAACAAAATTTTACTAATCAGTCTAAACATTAAATATAATATTTTCATAACTCATTATACTTTGTCTGAATAAATTGAATCAATCATATTTAAAAGATAACTTTAAAATTTTCCTTTATGCAAATAAATATTGTACTCTACTTCATAATAATATCTCTTATGACTCACCACTATAGAATAACAATTAGCGCACATTAATTAAGGCATTAGAACATTGGTATCTTTTTTAATGTGCTGTTTTTCTTTATTTGTTTTGCACTATGTTAAACATTGGAATTTAAAGATTTAGCTGTAAGTACAATGATAATAATAATATGATACTAATTATAACTATGGTAGATGTAGATAGGTTATAAGGCTTAGGTTTATACAGGAATCAAATATTGCAATTGCTTATATTTTTGTGAAAACTGTATTTACAAACACATGAAATATGACTAAATTCTGTAAACATATTTTATAAAAGCTGATTTCAATGATGTAGCAACAAATGCCCTTTTCACGTTTGCCAATAGAAAATTATAAGTGCTTCACAATAGTATATCAACAGTTCAAATGTTCACTTGAATGTTAATTTTATCAATTGATATGATTGATGCATGTGGGTCTTAATTGGTACAATTGGATGGAACAAGTGGGCCTGGAACCATCTTTTGAGTCTGACAACTTAATTGTTTGTTGCTAGGCTTAAATTGTCTGGCTCCCGCACTATTATTGATTCATTAATGACAACAATTGTGGCTTGGTTTTGTCTTCAATCAGCCATTTTAATATTCTTGGTATGATATTGAAGTATTCTGATAGTATAGTCTGATAGTATAAGTCTATGAGAAAGGGAAGGGTTCCATTAAAATTTTATAAAAAAGTTGTAAAATAAAATATCAAGTTACACTGTCTGACACTTTTTTTATTTTATTGACTTGTGTATTTTATCAGTAATCACTTAGATACTGTTTGTTTTATCTAAAGAAAACAGGTGTTCAGAGTTAAAGGAAATGCATTAATTGCCCGCGGCTTAGCTCGTGTGAAATAAGGTTTTAAACTTTCATCCCCTATTTTACCACCTTGAGGGTTGAATTGTAAAAAAATCCTTCCTTAGTGGATGCCTATATATATATGAGAAATACATGTGCAAAGATTCTAGCTGTCCCAACACACATTGTTCTGCCTAAAATATGAACTGGAATGAACTATAACTATAATGCAACCTACGTCCTAGTCCTACACATACTTCTACTACCTACACCTTTTCCAATGATATTTCTCACCGTTTAAACCTTCCCTGAACTTTCACAATTATTTCAAGACTATAATAATTAGTCTAATCGGTCCAGCCGTTCTCGAGTTTTAGCGAGACATTGGAATTGCAATCCATTTTTTTGACCCTCGGGATAAAAAGTATTCTATGTCCATCTCCTGGTTCTAAGCTACCAACCAATTTTCGTCCCTACCAATTTTCGGCCAAATTGGTTCAGCCGTTTTTGAGTTTAAAGAAATAGTGTAACTAACACGAATTTCTTTTATTTATATAGATAAGAAGATAGATAAAGAGACCATCTGATCTAAATAATGTTATTTTGACCATTATAATATTCTGGTGGTGAGTAATAATACTTTTTTTTACCAATATATTTTATTCTCATCTCTCCCTTAAATAATAAGTTGTAAAAAGTTGATTCAATAATAAATAAGGAATTACTTAAATACGGAATGCAACTTTCTATTTGTTCCTATATTAAATAATTGTGCACTTGGCTACAGAGTGGTACAAAGTAATCAGCCTAAAAATATAACTTATAATATGGTAGCTAAAAGATTTGGCAAGCAGATTGAATAACAAAATTTTACACCCTGTTTAGTGTTTACCGAGGCTATGTTTATCCGTGCTATAGTTGTTTCCTAATATAAGTACTATCAGGAAAACTAATTCATAAACATCTGCTTAATATCTACTCAGATTGTTATCATAATATATATATGTAATCCATAGATATTATATATTGTTACTGTAAAATGTAAAAACCGTTACATTGTAATACTAGTCAAATTGTAAAATGTTGATAGACTTTGGACGCGAATAGTCTGCTTATAATTTAACATATTATTTTTCGTTAGATTATAAATATATAGTTAAAAATCTTTGATATATTTTTACAATCTCGTTAGTTATTTAATAAATAAATAAGTAAATAAAAATATATTTATTACCAAAAGTGTACAACATTTCCTGAAAACCCTGATTTCTGATGTAAGTTTTCACTTGTGTTTCAGAAATCAGAATTATAATATCAGATATTTTAGAATCTAACGGTTTTTACAATTTTACGGTGACATATACATAATTATTATGTTAAAAGGCGAGAAAGCCATCCGAACTCACGCGCGATTATCGCGGTAAAGTGAAAAGTCAAGTGCGTCACTTTTGGACGTCATCTCGACTCTTTCCCCGCAAATTGCGCCAGGGTTGGTTGGGGTTGGTGATGATTGTTTGGCGGATTGTAAAGTGCAATCAATATTAACGGCTGTCCAAGGTTGGTGGGGTTCAGAGTCACGAATGTTTATGTGCGGAGTGTAGAGTGTGGTCAGACGGTTAGCCGATCGATACACTTACCGGGCTTCGGAAACACGTTAATATAGGTACCTATTGATACGTCGCAAAAATACTACAGACTTTATACATTTTGGATGCTTCTTCGCGCGGGTCTTCTATGGCCACGATTTCACTACAAAAGTGTTTTTATATGTAACTAGATGTTGCCCGCAACTTCGTGCGCGAAAAAGAAAATCTTGCGGTAACCGTACATTTTGCCGCAATAAAAAGTAGCCTATGTCCTTCCCCGTGGTCTAATCTATATCTGTACCAAATTTCATTAAAATTGGTCCAGTAGTTTCAGAGCCTATTGCAAACGAACATTTTTTTTTTCACAACAACACAATTTTCCTCTTTATAATATTAGTATAAATTTATATGTACATGTCACCGTAAAATTGTAAAATGTTTATAGACTTCCGACCGGAATATCCTGCCTATATTTTTTTAATACATTATTTTTCGTTAGATTATATATAGTTATGAAATTATGAATCATTTAACATATTTTTAAAATATTGTTAGTTATTTTACAATCTAACTGTTTTTACAATTTTACGGTGACATACATATTATGTATTTTTGGAGAATTCTTTCATAGCGATTGTTTAGTGCAGCGTTTCTTAACCTTTTTCAGTCCACGGACCCCTAGAACATCAAGCACAATTTCAAGGACCCCCTTAAATGCCCTTAATAAAAATAAATATTATATCAAAAATTTTCGGAGCATTTACTTCACTCTTCACTTCACTCCGTCTCGGAAACCGCCCGCTGACGCACATTCGCTGTGCTAATTAAGCGTCTTTTGTTAAATGGTCTGCATGCAAGCATTTCTGTTAAATGGTCCATAGATGAGTCTGCGGACCCCTAGGGTTCCGCGGACCACAGGTTAAGAAACAATGGTCTAGTGTCAACGGCGTAGACACAAGACCATTGTAGACTACGCTACGATTAATTTTCGTGATTCGTGAATATGTATTTCCCACTTTGAGTTGGTTGGATACTCAAAGATTTCCCATGATTTTCATATTCCCATTATTTAGATCCGGTATATAATATCTATTTACATAGATAATATATTCGACCCGTTAATATGTTTTAAATCCTTTCCTGTTTAATTAGTAATATTATGTATAACATCTATTTATTCAAAATGTTAAAATTAAGTTCATTGGATAAAATATTTCCAAACTAGGTACCTAGTTGTGAGTTGTGTTTTTGTGGTTTTATCGCTAAGCGATTTTTAATATACATAACTTAGTGTAGATTTAAAGTAATCAGTAATCACTACGCCACATATATTATACTAATATTATAAAGCTGAAATGTTTGTTTGTTTGAACGCGCTAATCTCATGAACTACTGCGGGTCTAAAAAGGCCACTTGCGCAATATCATCGCAATATTGCTATTTGACACTAAAGCAATTCTGCTTGTAAATCTGTCAAATGAATGCATTTCAGCCAATTTCTGCATATTAATTGTATCCAAATCATATTATGAATTGCAATTCAAGTGGCCATTTTACGATCGCTGTCATCTTTCATACAGTAATTCATAACAAGAATTGAAAATGAATTGCCAAAATGGCCTTTTTAGACCTGCTGGTACGAATTGAAAAATTATTTTTGTGTTGGATAGTCCATTTATCGAGGAAGGCTTTAGGCTATATAACATCATACTAAATTCAAGTTGCGGGTAAATTTTAGCGATATCCCAAAGTAACTGTTCCACGCGGACGAAGTCGCGGGCAAATGCTACTACTAAAATAAATAGTCTACGCTACGAGATAAATTTTACGTTTCATCATCACTATCATCACCAAAATAACCTAACTATATATAGACGGACTGACCGAGCGAAACTACAAGGGTTCCTTGTAGTCTACGGACACAGATTTACGGATCCCTAAGAAGCACTGGAGAGTTCGCACTCCCCTCTGCAGTGCGGCTCGGGGCTTTCCTCAATGCGAGGACTGCTAGGAGCGTACGATACTGTAGGAAAACCATGCCCATGACTCTTGAATCTAAAAATCTATTTTAAAAACCGTTCAAACTTTATTAAAAGTTTATTCATTTTCTAGATCATCGTTTCTCAACCGCGACTCGCGACCCTTGGGGGGTCGAAATTGTTTTTAAAGGGGGTCGCAGTCTGTTGAAAAATAACAAAATAAACAAATACAAATTACATACAGGTACAAAAGATTCGCTTTTTCAAACGAATTCTGTATCAAACATCGAAAAAATCGTACGAACGTTCGAACCAGTGAAGGCTAATATAGCTGATAAAAGTACCGCGCTATGGGCATATTATAATAATTTTGCAATGACGGGGTCGCAAGACTTTTTACTTAATTTTTTGGCTTTTTCGTGGGTCGCGACATAAAAAAGGTTGAGAAACAATGTTCTAGATCATTTGGTTATCGTATCCCCTTTCTGCACAAGTTTTAATCTTTGCTTGTTTCTTTGGATTTGGTATCACCAAAATTCAGTGGCAACTTGAGTCGCGAATATAATTTATCAGGGTCATTGTCGGCCATTGCTGAGCGTAGAAAGGGGAGAAGTGGGATCGTACGTTTGATACTGACATTTGGTACATGAATAATGCACATTCGGGATTCTGGGTCGGTGTTTTTCCATGGACGTCATAATCTGATTGACTTTTAAAACAGTTCAGTAAGTTGAATATATTCGAATATGTTTTATGTTTTCAAAGAAATGACGTTATGTATGCGCGTAGTTATCTTAAGATTTTAATCCTTATTAAAACATTATTGGTACATACTAGTTATACCTACAATAGAAAAATATCAGTTTAATAATTTTGACTTCCAAAATATAGTTTTACAAATAATAACTTCTAATATATTTTTTTGCAAAAACGAAGGCGATGATTTCACGTCTGTTTTTGGAGTGATTCTTTAAATGGTTATTTTTTTAATTATAATAGAGCTATATACACGTACACGTCAAACGTGATACTGTGAACCCTGGTTATGTGGAACCTGGATTAGTAGGAAGTCTTTATTATTGACAATTCTAATGAGGTCCCGGGACTTTTTCATCGAATTACCTCTGTAATGGGACTTTTCAAACCTGGTTGATTGATATTTGCTTTTCGGATTTTTTTCGATGTTTACCTCTATAATTGGGACTCTGAAATTCAATCCTCTGCATAAGTGAGACATTTAGGGTAGGTTTCGACATGTTTGTTTGCAAACATTTGAATTTCTTTCGCACGTATTTTGTTTTTTAGTACTATCTCAGGTTTTGACTTACGAACAAGGGAGCTGGGAGTAAAAGTGTACAAAATGTTCAGACGTACATACAGCACATTATCAGCATCCGTAAAATTAAAGCTTAAATAAGATTATGATTGTAGAAAGTCGCGTGATGGAACTGTGTACGGTGTATAAGATACAAAGTCAACCCTGTGTAGAATTATTCAAAACAACCAGAAAATTCGGCCTGAGTGTATTGATGGAAATGGAAAACTTAAAAATGCGTATTTTTATTGATATTTTCACCTCTATAAATGGAATAACGGTACATATCGACTTGTATAAGTGGGGCCTCTGTAAATGAGACAACTATAATTATAAACCTGACTAATTGGAAATATGGATACTTAAATAAAAACCTCTTTAAATGGTACAAAATCCTTCCCCTTGAGTCCCTTGAGATGCCAATTAATCAGGTTTGACTGTAATTCGATCGTTCTAAAATAATTAACTAAATCGTCAAAAATTCTAATTAATATGCATGTACTGATTGTTCAATTAAAAAGAAATACATATTCGTAATGAGTAGGTGTTTATGTTGTAACATTTCCTTGCTTTGGCATTGTGCTAAATTATATCTGCGTTATAATAAGACACGTCGTATTTAAGGGCACTACGGTTTTGGTGCTACAGTAAATGCGACCTAATTGCATAATGCTTAAGGAATGTTTGAGAAATTCCATGGCCATTGTAGGCCATGGAAAATCTTCCTGGTTTTTACGAGTGACAATATTTTGCGGCGTTGCGTGCGTGTGAGGAACATAATATGTTTTCCACGGGTACCAACCGAAGTTTTTGTCCTTCAGTCATTAGTCATCACACATCAACCCACCGCTGCAACTCGTTATGTAGCCAGGTTTGAAAACAGTAATCAGTAATCACCAACAAAATCCTTCGATTTAATCTCAGGAGTTAAGTTACGTTAGTAATATATATTCTTTGGTTAAGTGCCAGACGTCCCGTATTTCCCGGGACGTCCCGTAATTTAGGTATTATATATGACGTCCCGCTGCGCCGGGACAAGCGCTGTCCCGTAAATCGAGCGATCTGGAGAAAATTGAGCTCCGGCGCGGCGCGCTAAAACTGACCCTCAGAAAAATATCAAATATTTTTTTGTCTCGGGTACAAAACTGAAATCCTGTATTTTTGACGTAAATAAACAGTTGTCCCTTATAGGCTGAAAAAATCTGGCAACCCTACTCAGGAATGTCTGAAGCTCTAGCAGTTCTAGCAAATTGGAGAGCAAAAGACCACTAAATTTCACACGCTAGACCATAAAATTAAAATCCAGTGATGACTTATAGCAAATAGTAGTAATTACTAAATTTGTCTTGAGGCCTAACACTTCTACCAGCGTCATTAATGGTCAACGATCCCCTCAATCCGGTCCAGTCGATTATTGAATAGCACATGTCATTCGGCATTCCTGTATTTAATTAACGACAGCCGAAATTTAAAGCTGACATTGATTGACTATGTACTACAATTTGCAAATTTTTTTTTTGGTTAAAAGCGACGTAAGGTATACACTCATTACAACATTAACACCCTTACTAATAAAGTTTAGCGTTTAACGCTGTATAAGCTTTGAATATATTGAAAGTTATACAGTGTTTTATCTTCTTCAATCGAATTGAAAATGTCACTTGTGTGACGGGAACAAAACACTGTATAACTAACTATTCAAAGCTTATACAGCGTTTATTAGTAAGGGGTTTAAAGTATTAAACAGAACCTATAAGCATGGAAAGTTTTAAATTTTCACTTCTTATAGTTTAGAAATGCCAGCGGGTCTAAAAAGGCCACTTACGCAATATCATCGCAATATTGCTACCTTACCTGCTGGTCTAAAAAGGCCGTTTTGGTAATTCATTTTCAATTCTTGTTATGAATTACTGACAGCGATCGTAAAATGGCCACTTGAATTGCAATTCATATTAAGATTTGGATACAATTCATATGCAGAAATTGGCTGAAATGCATTCATTTGACAGATTTACAAGCAGAATTGCTTTAGTGTCAAATAGCAATATTGCGATGATATTGCGTAAGTGGCCTTTTTAGACCCGCTGCTGGACTGTTGGTTGGTTGGTTAGCCCTTTTCCACGAAAGAGAATGAAAACTGTCGTAAACCTCAATGGCAACTTTGTTACGTTGTTTATTGTTGGGTTGACCCTATTACTAGTTTGTAGGTGGACATTATAATGTGAACACCCCTGTGGCTCAGTGGTTACCGCGTCAGCGCTCACGCTGGAGGTCGCGGGTTCGAATATCGTCAGGTAACAAAAAGTTGTCTGTGTTCCTGTGTCATGGATGTGTATTATATTAAAATTATTTTTCAATATGAGTGTAGTATAAAAATTATAATTAAATATTTCCGTTGTCTGGTACCTGCATGCGATACAAGTTTTTCGGATACTTAGTACAGGACCAGATTGACGTGGTGTGGACTGTGGAAGCGTCCATAGATATTACAATGTGACCAGCGACTACAATGTTGCTCACGGCTTTGCTCGCGTTAAATCTCTATTCCCCATACAAACTGATGCGGTGAAAGAAATTGTGCGAACGGGACGGCAAAAAATACAGATATGGATGTTCTACAATTTTTTTTATTTTATTTCAGGTACCATCAGTGACGTCAGAGGGGCATTGCATCTGGTATGGCACGTGTACGCCAGCGAGTGCCAAAGCCCAAGGGAAGAACACGTACTGCCAGTATGACGGACCCCCCAAGCCTATACAAGAAGCATCGCGGGTGAGTCTATCACACCTTCTTACAAACGGAACTCGTATCTGCCTCTCTAGCGCAATTACCAAAAAACCGGCTAAGTGCGAGTCGGACTCGCGCACAATGGGTTCTGGTTATTGTATGTTTTATTTTGTGATAACCTTATCAAGTTTATTTCACTTTACGATATTATATATTTACAATGATTATAAAATTCTTATTACAATATAACATAATATATTATTGGTCTAGACCAGTCTTTCCCAAAGTGGGGGATAACGCCCCCTTGGGGACGCTGGAAGCCTAGAGGGGGGCGGTAAAGGGCCCAGATAAAATTGAGGGGGCGCTGATATAAGCAGTATTATTATTGCTCAATGTTGACTATTGGTTAATTTTGAAGAGATGAAAAAATACTCTCCAGACGAGACTAATATATATTAGAGGTTTTATGGAGAAAAAAGATGGGGGGCGGCTGGCGCTTTGGTTGGATGCTCTAAGGGAGCGCTTCAAAAGAACTGATTTTGAAAGTGGGCGTTACACGGAATAAGTTTGGGAACCTCTGGTCTAGACTCTAGATGACCAGAATTTGGATATCATCAAAGGAAATGTGCTTTATGTCACACTAGTGTCGAAACTCGAAAGTGTCCACATAGCTAGATTTCTAGCTGACTCAGGGATAACTTGGAACTTCTAACTTCTTTAACAAAAAAGTACTCTTTAGCATCATTTCAGTCTGCTCTATCCACTCTCAGTCTTATTCCAGTTTTAATTGGTGTCAGAATAATGAAAAATAGACAACCACCTCGTTTTTTCCTTCAAAATAGTCATTTCCAGGAACTAGTCTTTGGACGGTAATCGGTATTAATTAATGAATTCTCGTATTCTTGATTGCAAGGAACATTTCAACTGCGTAAATGTTATAGGTAAAACACAGTTAGATTATAATGAAAAGATGTGTAATTCTTCACAACAACGCTAGCTAATGATGTTTATAATGAACACGTAATTACACCCACCGCTTCCGACATTTTACTTGTTTTTCTCCTGGTTTTATGAGAGTGCGTTGTACGGTCGTGTTTTTATAGAACCTTCATATAATTTTTCTGCTTGTTTTCTCAATAATTAGCCTGTTACCAAATGTATACAGTTTTCTCTGTAAAAAAATCGCAGAAAGCGGACAAGATGTTTTGTGACAAGTCACAGGACTCAATGAGTTGCACTTTGCAGTTTGCACAGGTTAGTGTCTTCTGCATCCTTCATACCATAAGCACCTATAAGTATCAAGGATATGTTTGCTTTATTATGCGAAATCTATTTCGTATTTTAAAAACGAATGTTCTCGAAATTTTGTATGCCTGGCAAATTCACAGGCGAAGCGTCCATACAAGCCGGCTTCCCTTATGTATATTATATAATATATAAATTTTTTAAATATGGTATAAAACCAGTTTTTTAATTAATCCTACTACTGTTATAAATGTTGAAAGTTTTGAGGATGGATGGATGTTTGGATGATGTCACGCATAAATTACTGAGCGGATTCCGATTAAATTTGGTACCAATGCAGTAGGTACTATTATTTATTCTGTGACCAATGGTAGTAGTAAATTTAGGCTCTGGACTAAAATATAGGCTATTTTTTATCCCGAAAAGTTTGAACCAAAAAAAGGAAAAACTAGTAATTCATAGATTTTAGCTTGATTTAGCGGGAGTCCATTGTAAATATCCAAACAGCTTTTTTATGAGAAACTTTTGAGCGTGGTGAGTAATGTCCGTCGACTCGCCAGTCGCCACTTGCCTGTTTACGGAATTTCGTTGCAAAAAATCAATTATTGATCGCGCTGTAGACTTGATTGACCCTAGAAGTAGGCAGATATTACAAAATTTACATAATATGATACAGGCTGTAGTGGCGTGAGGCTCCTATAACTCCATTCCTATCGGATTCACTTACCACTTACCTTTTGAAGACCCTCATCCAAACCCCTTCCTACCTATTGTACAGGTTAGAGCTTCCCTATGAAGGCGCACCAGCCTTCGCCACTGACAGGCTGTTCGTTGCTTTCGCAGCAACTCTTTTGTTCGTATTTTTCATTTCAATGTCCCGAGAGTCACGACATAACATTCGATAGTTAACTATAATAATAATAAGCCTTTTATTCCAAAATTTTTAAAATTTTTCGTTCTACTAAGTAATCTCTAGTGCATTTATCACAATAGAGCCATAATTTCGGTGTGCCTTACGGCATAGGCCTCCTCCAACGTCTTCCACTGTTTCCTATCTGTTGCAATTCTGTTCGACCTCGGCTTCTTGACCCGTCTCTTGGATACCAGATTGTTACTTGCTTGCTCCATTTTTCATGCTTACAACGGAGTATATTCCCTGTCCATCTCCATTTTAATTGGTCAACATGTGTAAGGATGTTTGTGAGTTTAGTTTTGTGTCTGATATCCACATTCCTGACTCTATCCTTTAACTTTAGCCCCAGTATGCTCCTTTCCATAGCTCGTTGACATTTTGCAAGCTTTTCCCTTTGATTTTCTGTCAAAGCCCAGGTTTCACAGCCGTAGGTATGTGATGCAAGGAAGAATGCATGTATCAAAAGTTTTCTTCTTGATATTGATGCTGAGTTCCTTACTTTTCATTATTTCTTTCAAGATAGTTAACTAACTGTTTTACAAATTACAATGTACTCTTTTTAATTTTCAAGATTTAATTGGGTACAGTCACGCTAAGAGTCTCGTGAGTCGTGTAGTAATGAGACTGGAGGAACGTGAAAATTGTTTTTCCATCGCCCCCAAGGACATAAAGTGGTGAACTAGGTCATTGGACGAGGCTACTTTGATCCTATTTTTAGCATGTGCATGCGAATATGACGTAAATCGGAACCTACTTCGCCATAATGGTATTGGACTTGTCTGGATTTGAACTCCATCAAGCAACGGTTCCTAGGGTTAGTTTAATTTTTGCCAATTTATATTTTACAATGGCCTAATATAAAACTTATAAACCAACAATTGAATGAATGAATGAACATTTCTTTTGTGTCATGAATTTTTCTTTCACTGTTTACTAAATACAAATATCAAATATTATGTTTATATTACAAAGTAACGTAATTAGATAGAGGTTAAATAAACTACATAATTATTAATGAAAATTCACTACAAGTATTATAAATTTTAACATCCGCTTTAGACAACTGTACTCAAATGTGTCTGACGTCTTAAAATCTTGATGATTTGACCGATTCGAATATTTTTATAAGGAAGGATATAAAGTGGGATTTTAATGAAACAGTTACAAAGTAGAAACCATAAGAGCGAAGTTTATGTTGTTGATGTTATTTTTATAGAATTCTGCCGTCCTCAAACTAAAAGGCGGCTAAATGACAAAAAAAGTTTTTGAGGTAGAGCTAAAAAACACGGGATTATTTTGAAATTAATGCTAGTTACTTTCTATAAACAATCGTTAAATGTTGTCATAAGACATTCAAGACAATATTAATAAACAATTATTGTTTATACAAAATTACTAGCATCAATTTCAAAATAATCCCACGTTTTTTAGCTCTACCTCAAAAATTCTTTTTGTCATTTAGCCGCCTCTTAGTTTGAGGACGGCAGAATTATTATCCTGACTTTTTCCGAGAAGCCTCAAGAAACATGCATGTAGATTGTGCTCTAGATAGTATCTCCTTCCCGATCTCCAGCAGAGACTTCTCACGAGAGAGACGACTTTGAGCGAGATATCTCGCCGTGATATTCTACTTACTATTATTTGGATGTTTGTTACTCTTGTTGCAGAAACTATCGAATGGATTTTAATTAAATTTGGTATTGTAGTAGCTTAGGCTCCAGATTAACACATAGGTTACTTTTCATCCCGAAAGTAAGTAGTTCCTGTGCGATGCTGTGTTGACGCGGCCAGAGCCGCGTGCAAAGTTAGTAACGCATAAAACTAACCACTAACCAGGCATTTTTAATTTCTATGGTTTCTAAAATACCAAAATGATGATAACACAAATCAATGCCAAGTGATTCAAAGTTCATTAGAGTAAACGACTAAATAGCTACTTAATACCATACCTATTACTTATTCTGTGTTAAATGTTAATACATAACATTATAAGAGACCAGTTTACACGTAAGGAGGAAACACATTGAGGCCATATCAGAGGTTGAGTCAGGCTTGTCGGGGTATGACGTTATGTTGGAATTATTTAGTGATACTACTCAATACTCATACATATCACACACAAACGTTCATCCATACATAATTAGTAGCTATATGAATACGTACTTTCTCACATGCAAACTCATGCTGAAATTCAAAATTTTCGCTTTTACAACTGATAAAACTCACAATACTCATAAAAATTATCTTAATGTATCCTGTTTTGTAAAGATAAACCGAAACATAGAAATGCTTTGAACGTGTATCTAACACAATATGTGGAACTAACAGCTAAGTTTAATTATGTGTACATATACGTATTTAATGTATACCAGGGGTGTTCAAAAAGTAGTGAGAATGACGTAGTAATGGGGGGTTCTTGAAAAAAAAATATTATTGTCACGGAAAGATAGGTCTTTGTCATAATACCCTCAAATATTTCAAATATTATACGCTTTCTATCTTGTCTGTGTCAGTTGTATTAATTATTTGTTTGTGACGTGTCGATAACTCTCGCTAAAAATGGATAAAATCGAAATCCATGCGGTGATAAAATACCTTTGCTTGAATAATTTTACTATGGAGCAAATTTTTAAAGATTTACGTGAGACATTGGGAGAGTCTGCTCCTCCATATTCCACAGTAGCTCGGTAGTGTGCAGTGTGTGATCGTGGTAGAACATCGGTTAAAGATGACCCGCGCTCGGACCGCCCTTCGACGTCAGTCACTCAGGAGATGGTCGAAAAAGTTGAAAAAATTGTTCTGGATGATCGCCGTGTAACAGTCCGTTTTATAGCTGAAGAGTTGAAGATTTTAACTGGTAGTGTGCATAGCATTTTGCAAGATCACTTAGGAATGAAAAAGGTATCCGTGCGTTGGGTCCCGAGAATGCTAACGGACGCACAAAAGCAAACGCGACTCCACATTTCAAAGAGCTTATTGGAACTGTTTCAACGAGATCCTGATCTTTTTTTGACGGTATTCGTAACAATAGATGAAACATGGCTTCATCATTATAATCCAGAAACGAAACAACAATCAATGTCCTGGAAAATACCGTCATCCCACACCAAAGAAATTCAAGACTCAATAATCTGCCGGCAAGATCATGGGCTCAGTTTTTTGGGATAGCCAGGGGTTGATAATGATTGAATACCTTGAACATGGAGCCACAATCACAGGAAATATCTACGCAGAACAAAAAAAAATTACGTCTGGAAATCCTTGAAAAGCGACGAGGAAAACTCGCGAAAAAAGTTTTGTCCAACAAGACAACGCGTCGGCGCACAACCACAAGTCTGCAGTTGCCATTGCAGGAATCCAAGATGCTGGCTTTGAGATCCTCGATCATCCGCCATATTTACCGAACTTGGCCCCTAGTGATTTCTACCTACTTTTGCGTTTGAAAGAACACTTGAGAGGCACAAAATTTGAAGATGCCTAAGAAGTGAAGGCCGCCGTAAACGATTTTTTAAGTACTCAAGATGAAGATTTTTTTTTAAAAGGGAATTTTGGTTTTAGAAAAAAGATTTGTTAAATGTATTGACCTAAAGGGTGATTACGTCGAAAAATAAAATAATAAGTAACCGTACCTATGTGGAAAATTTTATTTTTATAATTTATTATATTAAATAGTGACTTGGCAATGAGAACTTAATGAGATAAATGTCCGGTACTGGTGTTCATATTGATAATATAGATAGATTAGACCCATGCAAGTCACTGACAAACCTGAATAAGCATTTGGATGTTATCACATGGTACCAATTTTGAATCCGCTTTTGACGACACAATTACCCCCCCCCCCCCCCCCCCCTAGGCCTATATCTGGTCGTGTTTATTCGTCCCGAAGCATCTTTCTACTGTAACCTAACACTTCTCAATTTATGAGATTTGTTATATAAATAAAGATATCAGTGAACTTGTATTCACTCATTTTGTTCCTGTGAATCCAACAAGTCCATATAACCACATAATATCCATATTTTTTAAAATCGCATTTTTTGTATCTCTGACTATGCACTCGATTTTTATGAAATTTAAAACATAGCTTGTTTTAAATTTCATAAAATTGCCACTAACTACTTCTCCGCGACAAACATTCAGACAGCTAGCTTAACTACAAACGAAAATATGGGGGCACGAAAAAGCCGCGAAATGCTTCGAGAAAAGATAGTTACGGCCGCTTTAAACTTGGCGATACCGCGCTATCAGATTAGGCTGTGTATGGAACTACTAGCTTTTGCCCACGGCTCCGCCCACGTAAATATACAGCATCCCACGGGAATCCCTCTTTCGGGATAAAAAGTAGCATATTATATGTTAATCCAGAGCCTTAACTACTACCACACCAAATTTCATCGAAATCCGCAGTAGCTTCTTTCACGCAAAGTGAAAGAGTCACAAATATTCATGCATCCATTCATCCTCACAAACTTACACATTTATAATAGTAGTAGGATTCTTCGGTTCGTCGTTCAGCATGTAATGCAAAAACACTGCTGGTCACGTGTGTCGACAATGTTTCACAATCACTTTTTAACTTTGCAAACAAAAATATCATCATTTAATAAATGTTGTTGTTCAGGAGTTTGTTTGGCATACATCCAGATGAGGTTAATAAAACAGAAATATGGTTCCGTCATAAACGCATATAGATTTCTCAAATTTTATTACTTGTTAACTGCTTCTTGGTGACTCTGTGTATTGGTCCTCGGTCACCAATGGCTCATAGCACCTGGGAGACCGAGCTTTGCTCGCAGCTAATTAGAAGAGGTCGAATAATAAAATGAATGACAGAAATATTACTCTGACCGGGACTCACAAAACAACGCAAAAAGTCCAAAAACGTACACATAGCTGAGCCATGCGCTTTGGCAATTAGAAAGTGAAATATTTCGTTTAATGTATCTTTAAATTACGCAACGAAAGGAAAAATATAAAAAACGTCAAAAATTTAAATATTTTAACCCCCGACGCAAAAAGAGGGGTGTTATAAGTTTGACGTGTCTGTCTCTGTTGTCCGTGTCTTTCATCAGCTCGCTCACTGCTTGACAATTTGGGGGTTACCTACAATTTTGAAGTGAAAACTCCTTTAGCGGCGTTGTGCACTTTTCTTGGGATGGGTAAAAATGTTAATCTAGCGTCAGGACACGTGAACTGATCGAAAATACGTAAAATTACAACAAACGAGAAAAAAGGTGGACGAGATCTAATATTATAGATAACAGAATCACAATATTATTTGTTGTAATTAAAGAACATAAGGTATTTTAACGTGTAGTTTGATTTAGGCATCGTAGTTCGATTGGTTTTTATCAGATGGCAGTAGTTTTTTTCTTTTTGGTTGATGTTTGGTTTGATTTAGGCATCGTAGTTCGATTGGTTTTTATCAGATGGCAGTAGTTTTTTTCTTTTTGGTTGATGTTTGATATGCCTTGTCCTGAGTATGTAATACGTCATAGGCCTTGGCTACAGTTTTTTATATCCTTTAGCCTTTAGGCTTGGGCTAACTTTAACCTGAGGGGCAATTCTGCTATTATAAAACCTGCATTTATACAATTATAATCAAGTCCCGATACGCTAAAACTCTCAATCTGTGTTTTTGTAAACGTTAAAACAACGTGAAACGCGCTCCGATTGGTCGTCATAAAATCCGTTCATGGTAACATGTCGCTTCACAATAGGTACGTGAGTAATATATTATATTCTTTGCTTCACGTTCAATCCAATCAAAGTAAAATTAAATTATACTTTAAATACGAGAATTGAGGTTCTGATTAGACGCGACTGTATGCCTCGTGAAATTCGTGAATAAGAAAGACCTGTTTATCCGAATACAACAACAACTCAATCATGTTACTATTTTTAGAGTACTACAAATTGTATTAGTATTAACTATTGACTATTGGCAGCTTGTTTC
The DNA here is from genome assembly GCA_905404095.1 of Glaucopsyche alexis. Taxonomy (NCBI): domain Eukaryota; kingdom Metazoa; phylum Arthropoda; class Insecta; order Lepidoptera; family Lycaenidae; genus Glaucopsyche; species Glaucopsyche alexis. Next base: position 6,149,102 of record FR990062.1, read on the forward strand.
AAATGAATAATATTTTGTTTAAAATTCCATAGCCTCGATACAAAAAGCTCGATACGTTGCCTGCAGGTTTAATATTTGGCTATTTAATTCAAAAATTTAAAAACCCGACTGCGTAAAAAGTGAACCAAACTAAGTAGGTACATAATTATAACTGAAAAGAAAAAAACAAGCACTTAGATATCCGGTGGTCTAGAATTCTATAATATATTATTGAATTAATACTATTGGAACATAACAACTAAACAGTCAGGATCCATTGAAAAATTAGATTGGCTGTCGAATAATAGATCCCGACTGTTCAGTTGTTATGTTCCAATAGTATTAATTCAACAATATATTATAGAATTCTAGACCACCGGATATCTAAGTGCTTGTTTTTTTCTTTTCAGTTATAATTATGTACCTACTTAGTTTGGTTCACTTTTTACGCAGTCGGGTTTTTAAATTTTTTAAATTATTATTTTTTATTTTATACTTTTTAGTTATGAGTACCTAGCTAGCTATTTACCAGACTGGATTTCCTATCAGCATCAGTCCTACATCACAATTGCGCTGGAATGTGAGAATGGTTGTTACGCAACTTTAAATCGATATAGATCCTAAACGGTCAGTCGAATCGAAAAATGTTGAGAGAAAACTAACAATGATTTTTAAATACCTATTCAACGATACCCCACTTGATATCCGGACTAAGAGGAATCGATTGACGTGTGAATCATAAAAATCGGCCCAGGCGTTTGGTCTGTATAGTGCTTCAAAGGAACATACATACATACATACATACATACATACATACATACATACATACATACATACATACATACATACATACATACATACATACATACATACATACATACATACATAGGCTGATAAACACATTACCACTCCTTTGCGTCGCGCAGTCGGGTAAAAAGTGATGCGTATTGCTTAGTAACTTAAATTGGCCACACTATACCTAGTACCTACTTTAACCCTTTGACTGCCACATTCGTATTATAAACATTTCTTGTTGGAATTATAAATTGTAATATAATTCATGTTGGCATTTTAATGATGTGCTGTTGTCATCAGTCCGTCGCGTAACATCACCAATGTCAGAAGTAGGTAGGTGAATCAGTAAAAAAAATGTTGAGCCAAAATCCCTAATTAAAATTGCCGGTACTAGTGACGTGGGATTCCTATAAGTCCATTCCTTTCGGCTGCACTTACTTCTTACCTTTTAAAGTCCTTCATCTAAATCCCTACCTATTATACAGGCTGGGGCTTTCCTATGAAGGGGAACCAGCCTTCGCCACTGGCCAGTAGTCATTTAATGTAGATATTAGTTCATTTGTTTTAAATATTTTTTGTAATGTAGTATTCTACATTCCCTTTCAGTTTTCCTTACAACAGCTGTCAAACATTCATTGCGCTACTTTCCTTATAAAAACCAAGGCTTAATATACAAGGTTGGCATAGTACATGACATTGTAGCGTGTTAGATATACCTTTGACCCTCAAAAAATAAAATGTTCATCTTAACATAGCTTCCTAACATAAACACAAACTGCAAAAAATTGCAGAATGAAGACTCCACTTTTTGCGACTTGACTAAACTTAAGACAATTATTCTTGTGTAGGAAATGTGTACGCAAAGTATTCAACCTTTCATATTAAAACTGTGTATCCAATTCATATAATTCTTTTGACTTTGCTAGGATAAGAATCGGTAAGCATCAAATTGCATTAATTAACTATTATGGAGCTATGACGTTAAACGTTTTATTTAAGAGCCGCCATTAATTCTGTTCAAAGCTTGCAAAAAGAGCATTTTGCTCCAAACTTTGGTAGAAAACGAAGCGACGCGGGATTCTTGTTACCGAGAGACGGGTTTCGACGGCACGTCTAAAATTAGTTACACTTTTTGTTTTATTGCCCCAAAGAATATTGCAGACTCGCTAAAATTTGGTATGGCTGTAAATATTGAAGTTTTACAGTGGTTAAACCATCCATATATTATTAGCATCGAAGGCCGAAGGTTACCATCGCATCGCCAACTGCAAATCTTATTTTGTTTTCGGTTGTCCTAGTAAAAAAAGGATATTTTATAAGGGATGGTGGAAAGTTTTGGGGGATTGATATGAATCTTGAGTGATCTATGGCAAATTCTTGGGATGAAGTTCTGCAATATAAAGTTTTATACCCGTGTCTATTGGGCATTCCGCATTGATAAACCATTGCGTTTCCGAAATAGGCTGTATAATGTATATGCCTATTACGGAAACGATTATATATTGACGTAACTGAGACACCAAGGTTATTATATATGTTACAGTCATTGTGATTAAATAGCTATTATACATAATGACTGGTCATTATATATAATAAGTATATTGTCTAGATAATGTGATAAATTAATCACTTTGTCCGGATATTATTCATAATAGCGGGCCAAAGTTAGCTAAAGTAATAAACACGATTCAACTTAGTGATGCAACAGAACTCTGCTTCTGCTTCCGCTTCTTCCGCGGAAGTTCTGCATGTCTTTTCACTTTCGTTTCCGTTTCTGGTTCCGCAAACTTTATAATAGAACGGAAGTTTACAATGGGAAGAGAGGTGAATTTCGGCCGGCTGTAAAAGTTTCGTTTATTAAAGGTACGCGCACATTATGCCGGGCCGCAGCGTGCCGGGGCGGAGCGCAAAAATCCGCTTAAATCGCTTTCATACAATTTGTATGAAGTATCGCACACTGTGTCGGGCCGCAGCGGCTCGCATTCCGGGAATAATCCGAGGTTATTCCCGTTTTCACTAAAGTGGTGACCTGATGATCACAAAATTTTTGATCAGAACTCCTCACTTCCTCAGTCTTTAAAGATACGCGTTTGAAAATTTCGGCATTGTTCTAAGAACTGCAAGCATAATATGCCACTATGTAACTTACAGTTATCATCATCGTCATCTTATTTACAAAACCTAATGGAAGCTTGACGCGTATTCAATAATTATAATATATTCGATTGTTTATTTAAAACGTTAGATAATAATTTAACAAATATCACTAAAAAGGGTATTTTTAAATAATAATTTTATTTAAAAATATACTTCATAAAGTTAAATTACTTTATATAGATCACAATAAAATTGTATCTATGACAATATTATTATGATAAACATTATAATTATTATTATATAAAGGCAGATTGAAATACAATTTTATAATCTTTACCTGTACTTACTTTTTTATTACTTTATCCAATTCTTCGAAGATATTATATAAAATTGCCAGTCAATGTGATTAATTCTGTGTCATTTATTACTTTGTCTAAATTGAGTAGACATTATAAATAATGGCTGGATAGTATATATAATATCCGGATTTATTACTTTGGCTGTAACATATACATTATTTTGTAGTTGTTGATTTAATCTTTATAATTAGGAAAATTGCAACGGATGTTTTTCTGATGCGAGTAATTTTGGCGCTTTTTTTGTAAACTATCTGTGTTTCATGATACTGTAATGTTAGGAAATGTTAATGGTGAATAAAATATCATCGATTTAAATCTTGTAGATTTTATATATCTGTTGAATAAAGGTAAATTCTGGGTATCTACAATATTATCCTTTAAAGCTTGAGTTTTGGTTTTATTCATCTCGTACAGTAGATAATATTAAAGATATCATTTATAGGGAGCAAGAAAATACGGTCTAAAAGTTGAAAGCATAAATCTAATTGCACAGATTGAAAGGCCCTAAAATATTACTTCTAAACCAGAGGAAGAACCACGGAACCAGGGAACCAGGGAATAACCACGGCAATCAAAACAAAAACCACAGACTAGATGTCATGAAGTTTAGCGAGCGTTTCATTTTTATATGTTTTAGATCTTAGGAGATTGTCTTTTAGTTTATATGATAAGCAACTTTAAAGATAAGTCCGCTTGGATTTATAGTCGGCAAAAACACCTGGCGACCTTCACCTGAGGTTAAAATTTTGACAAGTTCGTCATAATAATATCTTCATGTGAATACGACACATAATATTTCATACACACAACTTCCTAGAACATTGCTACTATTGTGGATTTTGCTATCGTAGTTCGAAGCGTTTGACGTTGTTTTGAGCTTTGATAATGAATCTGTTTTGACAGGAAATGGGGATTTCCTGAATTGACGAGCCGGATGATATTAAATTTGCTATATTATAAGTTAAAACAGGAGTTTAAAACGTAAAACACCCATTTGTTGGCCCCCAAATAACCAATGCTTTTTCTAATTTGTTTGTGTAGATACTTATAGGGAAGGTTGCCAACACAGATTATGGACTTTAAATCTTTGGGGGCTAATAATAATTTTACCAACAATAAGTAGGTCTTCTTCTCCTTATACGTCATAGTTAGCTTTTGCTGGCTCTGCTCCCGCCCGCGTAAATACTTTTTTGGGATAAAATGTAGCCTATGTTTTAATCCAAAGCCTAAACTACAACCATACTAAATTTCATCAAAATCCGTTGAGTAGTTTTTGCGTGAATGAGAAACAAACATCCATCCATCCATTTGTAAGGATCACAAACTTTCACATTTATAATAGTAGTAGGATATTTTCCCGATTTGGTACTGCTACCACTGCTACAGTCCGTTCAGAGTAATTTTACCTCTGACAGGACCATTATGTCCCCACCCTAAGGATCTTCTCTTCTTCAAGTGCCCCTTGAATCACTGAAAGTTGGCAGTCAAGCTCCGAAACTTTTCTTGTCCAAGGCGAGTCTGAAAAATTATTTTACAGACTATCCCTGTCCACTCTCGGATATTCCTCAGCTAAGATGTTTTACGTCTCCCTGGTTTTCGTTTCCACCGGGAATCTGATCTTACCCATCATTATGGTTGTATAAGCCCTGTACTGTTCGTTCTTGAGGATGTGGCCTAGATACGCGACTTTTCACTGCTTGATGGTACGGACAAGCTCTACTTTTTTACGCACACGTTTTAATACTTCGGCGTTCGTAACTTTGTCCGTCCATTTTATACGCAACATTCGCCGATACGTCCACATTTCAAATGCTTCCAGTATTTTCCGTAGGTCTTCTTTCATAGTCCAAGTTTCACAACCATAAAGAACTTGGGGCCAAATATAACACTTGAGCATCCTATTTCGTAACCCCCATTGGGTTTACCACCAAGAAAGCGGTTTGTAAATTTTATCTTGCTCATTTTCATGAAGGTGGCCCTCGCTATCTCTATACGGGAGCGGATCTCCGTCTCCCACTCCCAGTTTTCCGTTACCCAAGACCCCAAGTATATTAGTATATTTATCCACCCACGTCAGTAAGGTATTGTCTACTGTAATTAGTATATTTTGTGCCCTATTACTAACTACCATTATTTTCGTTTTAGAAGCGTTTAGCCTAAAGCCCGCCCTGTCGGACTCACTCGCAACAATACTCTGTAGACTTTCCTCTGAGGTTGCAATCAGAACCGTGACGTCGGCGTAGCGGAGGCTGTTAATAAGCACACCATTTAGGATAACCCCATCTTCGATGTCGTCAAGGACTTTGCTTATTATTGCTTTCGAGTATATTATGTTAAACAAGGTAAGGTTAGGGGGAAAGGCTACATCCTTATCATTCCTTTCATTCCAGTCCTTATCACAAGGACTTGATATGTATCAACTATCAAGGATCACTCTCAAAGAATCTCCGAGGTATTTCTAATCCGGAATGTTAGGGTTAAATCTGGTCAAGACAAAACAAAATCGACTCAGAAATCGGGCTCTGTAGGTAGGTTAGGCAATTAGATATTGTCAGCAATTAACATGTCTCTTGTTATGCCCCGTCCAGACTGCTCGCGAAGGCCGAGGAAGTACTCCGCGAAGTAACCCGAAGTACGAAAAGGCAAAGTGAAGTGCGTGCCCACACTGTCTTATTCGGCCAACCTCGGCCTACTTCACGAGTATTCTGGACGAGGCTTTAGCAATTAACATGTTTCTTGAGGTTATTGACTTCATAGACTTACGATATTGTCTATTAATTATTATGACGTATAATACGAATTGTGTATACTGTATACTTTTATAGGTTAAGAATAGTATACCTCGGTCCACGTTGTCATGATATGCTGGAACTTTCACATACAAAATATTTGCACAACATAATATGTTGCGGTAAACTTTACTTGGGTTAAGATAAAACATACGGTAATTATTTCGCAATGTTGACAATTTTGAAATATTATGTACAGTTCACTTTATTTTGAAGTCACGCTGGAAGGTTAAATGTAAATGGCTCAAAGATATTACTCAGAACCTCTCTGTTATTCCAAACTTAGTATTGATTTAAGATTTTACGAGTACCTCCCTTTAGATTTTACGAGAGTCTTCTTAGCCTTCTTCGTCGAAGTCGAAGTAAAAAAGAAGGGTAATGATTTTGCCAGTATATCATGGGAACACTGTACTTTTTCGTGATAAAAAGTAGCCTATGTTTTTAATCCAGAGCCTTAACTGGATTAAAACATCCAACATCCATTACAACATTCGAAATCCGTTTAAAAGTTTTTGCGTGAAAGAGTAACAAACATCTATCCATCCATTCATATTCCATACATACATCCTGACTAACTTTCACATTTATATTATTACTAGCTGTTGCCCGCGGCTCCGCCCGCGTAAATACAATATCCCTCGGGAACACTGTATTTTTTCGGGATAAAAAGTAGCCTATGTTTTTAATCCAGAGCCTAGAAGCTACTAGAGCGAGTCCGACTCGCACTTGGCCGTTTTTTTTACCTTATTTCAGTGACTTTAGGTAAGCGAGGTCTTTAACTTTTAACGAAGTCGAAACAAGTTTAGGAATATGTGTGTTTTCTTTTTGTCGTCCAGTCGGCTGTCTGATCGATTTATACGACCTTAGCTGGAGGACGTGTGACGGAAGGACGTGATTTGCATCAGAACCACTGTTGCAAGACTTGCAACCTGCCACTTAGTATTCTGCTTCAATGCTTTCATAATGCAATAATTTTGTGACGTCTAAACATTATATATTGTATACAAATTGACGTTGCCCGCGACTTTGTCCGCCCAAATGGAAATCTCCTGCCCCTCCCCGTGGTCTACTCTTTACTTGTGACAAATTTCATCAAAATCGGTCCTGATTCCTATTTATATAGTTGCGTTATTAGAATTTTTAAAAAGAGTCGTATTATTTTCTTTATAATATTATGTTAATTAAAAGCTAACGCGCGGAGTGAGCGAGAAAATTTTTCGCTTATTTAGCAAAAAAAATATTTTGTTTGGTAAAAAAAAATAAGCTTTCAATACCTTTCAAAATCTGTTGGTTAGTAAATAAAAAAGGGTCGAAAATTTATGGAGAGGTGACAAATTTTGCGCTTTCTTCAATCTACCTGACTAAAGGTCCGCTTAACACTAAATCCACTACTATAAATATGTATTTTAACAATAATGTAAGTATGACCAGCAGGTAAAAAGCACCAGATAAGACTCAAAAGGTTAACAATACCAATACAACTACCTACTAAACCTATTTTGATTATAAATTAATAGACCTTGAAAGTATGCACTCACAAGGCTGTTGGGATTGTGGGTATGCCCATACTACACGTATAGGTGCTCCGCTCCTGACTCAAATAGGAGTAGCAATTACGCAGTAATACGCAGTTACCTCGAGTACGCGCTAGACACAAAGTGAAAGAAAAATGTTTTTCTCGCTCCGATTTTATGATTCAGCGTAGTAAGATCGAGTTGCCAAGTTTCAAAAAATATTTCTCCCTAAAACAAATAGTACGGTTCCCGTGGATTTTACCTAGCATGCGAATACTCTCAAATATAATTATTAAAGTACTTATGCCTCATCGAAACTTCATAAAGTTACATAATACGATAAAATATATAGGTACCTTTAAAAATCAAAAAATTTACATACCAAATATGTAAGTATTAACTTTTTAGAAAAACATACCTATAAAGATACTTTATACAGTAAAACTACTTTGCTAATATCTTTCGAAAGTCCCACACATGCTTTCCAACATCCGTCATTTCCGTTGAAAAAAAACGATGATTGCCGAAGGCATTAGTTAGTTGCACTGTACGCAGCACATTGAATGACGCGGTCGCGTCCTATTCGTGTCATATAAAGTCTATACTTTAGCCTATTCACGTTATGAAGGCAGTGAATCATGCGTATCTACATACTATTGACGACCTCTGTGGCTCAGTTGGTTGAGCATGTTGGTGCTCAAGCCGGAGGTCGCGGGTTCAAATCCCGCCGAAGGAACAAAAAAGTTTTTCTGTGTTCCTGGGTCATGGATGTGTATTAAATATGTGTATAATATAATAAAAATCTTAAATATGTGTATAGTATAAAAGTATTAAATATATTTCTGTTGTCTGGTACCCGTAACACAAGTTCTTCGAGAACTTACCACGGGATCAGATTGACGTAGTGTGAAGCGTCCATATATATATTATATTATTATAATCATTATATTATATGTCAAAATGGCTTACTTTAATAGGTAAATTAATGTAATCACAGCTAATGCGTCAATTTTGACATTTGTATGCATGATTCACTGCTTTTTTTAACACTTACAGACTATAAGTTATTTCGTAGATATCTAGAGGGTAAAAACTGTATGTCTGTCACCAGGCTATGTCTCATGAGATCATAATCCTTGATAGCTAGACAGTTAAAATTTTTAGATAACCTTTACTAAAAATAGTCGATTTCGTAATAAAAATGAACTCTTATAGTTTTGCTCTGTCCCTCTGTCTGTCTGTCTGTCCACGCCTCTAGCTTCTGTAATCTATACTAATATTATAAAGCTGAAGAGTTTGTTTGTTTGTTTGTTTGAACGCGCTAATCTCAGGAACTACTGGTTCGAATTGAAAAATTCTTTTTGTGTTGGATAGTCCATTTATCGAGGAAGGCTTTAGGCTATATAGCATCATGCTAAGCTCAATATGAGCGGAGCACCAATCAAGAATGTTTCAAAATCGGGGGATTTTTTTTCCTTTTGAGAGCTTTCGCTGCGTACGCTGCGGAAACGGTAAAAGTTTCGCTAAAATGATGTATGACAGAATTGTTCCCCTTTAAAAGTTCTAAAAAAAAGTCCGCGACAGTATATGTCTATCTTTTAAGGTTGGCTCACAATAACCTTTTTATGCTTACCAAATTTGTTCTAAAATTAAGCATTATTTGTGAGGGCGTTTTCATAAAGATGATATTAATCCTTATACAAATAAATACGTTATTCATTACAAGCATTTAATTTAGAAGAAATTTTCCGTTTACATCATTTGATTTCAATGAGTATTTTAGAAGATATCGCAGTAATAAAATAATCAGCGCGCAATAATGATGTACGGCGCGCTGCGGGCAGTCGTGAGGGGGAAGCGCTCCTCCTTCTACGTAAATGAAGTCGGGGGTCAATTTTAGCGATATCCCAAAGTAATTGTTCCACGCGGACGAAGTCGCGGGCAAAAGCTAGTTATTAATATAAATGGATGAAATTTGGTATAGTTTTTTGTATATTATATTATCTCGGATTTAGCATCGTAAAATAATAATAATTTTATATTTTGAGGGTGGCTCTCCATACATGAGAAGTGGGGATGAACAATATTATTTCATTGTACCCCGTTGTATTGCATAACGTTGAATAGCGCTTTAAAATAGAGTCAAGATTTCATACATGACATTTTTTCAAAATTTTCGACTAGTTTTCTAAATTATATGTTAAACTTGTAAGTTTCCATGCTGATAGATAATGCTTAAAACTAAGGGAAAATTATTTTAAACCAAACCGGACTGTGACTTTTGAAGTAATTTGAAAAACCTATTACGCGTTGATAGTAACGGAACCCTCCTTAGACACAACAAACGTGAATTTTTTGACGTTTTTGGCGTGATTCTTTAATGGCAAGTTGGCAACAGGTAGACGCTTGCAATAAGAATTTTGGTTTTTTATACAATACATTTTTTATATCAATAAGTGATTTGTCAGCTGTAATTAAATAATAATAATAGTATATTATATAACTTATAGTATATTATATAACTTATCAATTGCATATTTAAATAAAACAAGCATAAAACCCCCCTAATAACCCTTTCAGATACCTTTTCTCCCTAAATTTAGGGAAAAAGTCCCAAGTTGGCATCACAGATAGACCGGCAGAAATTTTGTTGTGATAAGATAAGAATCTCTACGTGCGTAGGTTTACGCAGGCTTACGCACTTTCTGGACAGAGTCTAAGACTATGTCCAGAAACTGCGTATTCTTACGCACGTGAGGTCTACGCACGTAGTCGAGGTACTAGGGCCCCAAACATTGCGTCCAGGAGCTACGTGCGTATTATTTTAGCTATGCGCGTATCGTACAAAATTGACCTATTAAACCGCTTTGGTTGATTCAGGCACGGATCCAGCTCTCAAAAGAAGATGTGGCCCGAAAATTTTTGATTTTATTATTTCTTTCATAACATGGTTATTAGAATTTAAAAAAATAATTGTATTAATTTCTTTATAATATTATGTTAGTTAAAAGCTAACGCGCGGAGTGAGCGAGAAAGTTTTTCGCTTATTTAACAAAAAAAAAATTTTATGTTTGGTAAAAAAAATAAGCTTTCAATATAGGTACCTTAACATCAACTAAGATTATAAATTAATTAAATAAAAAATATATGCATATAATATAGTATAGAAACATACACAAATTATAGATTATATAACATCGGCAGGAGTAATTCCTATCGGTTCAATCAAAGTATTATTTTTTCTTAAATCTGTTGGTTAGTAAATAAAAAAGGGCTGAAAATTTATGGAGAGGTGTTAAATTTTGCGCTTTCTTCAATCTACCTGACTAAAGGTCCGCTTAACACTAAATCCACTACTATAAATATGTATTTTAACAATAATGTAAGTATGACCAGCAGGTAAAAAGCACCAGATAAGACTCAAAAGGTTAACAATACCAATACAACTACCCACTGAACCTATTTTGATTATAAATTAATAGACCTTGAAAGTATGCACTCACAAGGCTGTTGGGATTGTGGGTATGCCCATACTACACGTATAGGTGCTCCGCTCCTGACTCAAATAGGAGCAGCAATTACGCAGTAATACGCAGCTACCTCGAGTACGCGCGAGACATAAAGTGAAAGAAAAATGTTTTTCTCGCTCCGATTGTATGATTCAGAGTGAGACAGAAGTATTCAGTTCATTCGTTACACAGCATTCAGATCGGTTGACACTGTTGGCATTTTGCTTTACAGAGTGTTCCGAAATTTTGTGCTGTCAATGTTTTGTCAAAACCAGTTATTTCTGAAGACACTTTATATTAAAACCTTCAACACACAATTGATATCGATTTGAAATAGTCAAAAGTGTCATCCCCTGTATTTTGGAGTGCAATGAAAGCGTAGTAAGATCGAGTTGCCAAGTTTCAAAAAATATTTCTCCCTAAAACAAATAGTACGGTTCCCGTGGATTTTACCTAGCATGCGAATACTCTCAAATATAATTATTAAAGTACTTATGCCTCATCGAAACTTCATAAAGTTACATAATACGATAAAATATATAGGTACCGTTAAAAATCAAAAAAGTTACATACCAAATATGTAAGTATTACCTTTTTAGAAAAACATACCTACAAAGATACTTTATACATTAAAACTACTTTGCTAATATCTTTCGGAAGTCCCACACATGCTTTCCAACATCCGTCATTTCCGTAGAAAAAAAAACGATGATTGCCGAAGGCATTAACAAATTAGTTGCACTGTACGCAGCACATTGAATGACGCGGTCGCGTCCTATTCGTGTCATATAAGGTTGCGGGTTCAAATCCCGCCGAAGGAACAAAAAAGTTTTTCTGTGTTCCTGGGTCATGGATGTGTATTAAATATGTGTATAATATAATAAAAATCTTAAATATGTGTATAGTATAAAAGTATTAAATATATTTCCGTTGTCTGGTACCCGTAACACAAGTTTTTCGAGAACTTACCACGGGATCAGATTGACGTGGTGTGAAGCGTCCATATATATTATATTATTATATTATATGTCAAAATGGCTTACTTTAATAGGTAAATTAATGTAATCATAGCTAATGCGTCAATTTTGACATTTGTATGCATGATTCACTGCTTTTTTTAACACTTACAGACTATAAGTTATTTCGTAGATATCTAGAGGGTAAAAACTATATGTCTGTCACCAGGTTATGTCTCATGAGATCATAATCCTTGATAGCTAGACAGTTAAAATTTTTAGATAACCTTTACTAAAAATAGTCGATTTCGTAATAAAAAGGAACTCTGAAGGCCCCCACAGACGAGAGGCCGATCGTTTCAGCTGGAACTGACGTCAGTTCGGCCTGAACGGATTCGAGCACACACATGGAAAAAATCGCATCCAATCCAATTTACGTCAGTTCGGCCTGATCTGATTCGTGCCCACACACGGAACAGTCGCATCAGTCCATTCTAGTTTGCCGCGCGCTACGGTCGTGTTTATCAATTTTGTATTTAAACACCGCGAAAACTCATACAACGCTTGTACAAGATACACGCCCGCACGGCCGCGGCTCGGGCAAGAACTGAAGCGATTTGTCCACACACGGTCAGGACAGGCCGCGCGTTCAGGCCGATCGGTCAGGCCAGAATTAATGTTGCCAACTTAGTTATTTTACAAAATTTTACTAAATTGAGTATTTTATTCCCTCCTTGGTAGAAATTTAGTTATTAGTAGTGTTTAAGTAGGAAAGAGCCCAGACAGTAATGATATGCAAAATAGCTACTAAATACGTAATATTTCCTAGTATATTTTAATTTAATGATAAAATTTATAATCAAATTCAATTAATGAAAAAAATTTAATATAATAAAACCTAAAATGCAGTGGTTTTTGGGGGGCTTCAGGAATTCCTAAGTTAAGTAGCCTCTTTAGTAGTTTTTTAGTAGTTTTAGTAGAAATCGATACGAGTTTAGTAGTTTCACAAAAAAAGAGCTGGCAACACTGGAACGAATCGCTTCAGTCCGTACGGCCGCCTGATGCGATCTCGAAATTGCACACACACGATACGATTTTGCATCCGTTCAGGCCGAACTGAAGGTAGACCGGACCATGTATGGGGCCCCTTATAGTTTTGCTCTGTCCCTCCTTCTGTCTGTCTGTCCACACCTCTAGCTTCTGTAATTTTGAATATAAATGGATGAAATTTGGTATAGTTTTTTGTATATTATATTATCTCGGATTTAGCATCGTTAAATAATAATAATTTTATATTTTGAGGGTGGCTCTCCATACATGAGAAGTGGGGATGAAAAATATTTTTTCATTGTACCCCGTTGTATTGCATAACGTTGAATAGCGCTTTAAAATAGAGTCAAGATTTCATACATGACATTTTTTCAAAATTTTCGACTAGTTTTCTAAATTATATGTTAAACTTGTAAGTTTCCATGCTGATAGATAATGCTTAAAACTAAGGGAAAATTATTTTAAACCAAACCGGACTGTGACTTTTGAAGTAATTTGAAAAACCTATTACGCGTTGATAGTAACGGAACCCTCCTTAGACACAACAAACGTGAATTTTTTGACGTTTTTGGCGTGATTCTTTAATGGCAAGTTGGCAACAGGTAGACGCTTGCAATAAGAATTTTGGTTTTTTATACAATACATTTTTTATATCAATAAGTGATTTGTCAGCTGTAATTAAATAATAATAATAGTATATTATATAACTTATAGTATATTATATAACTTATCAATTGCATATTTAAATAAAACAAGCATAAAACCCCCCTAATAACCCTTTCAGATACCTTTTCTCCCTAAATTTAGGGAAAAGTCCCAAGTTGGCATCACAGATAGACCGGCAGACATTTTGTTGTGATAAGATAAGAATCTCTACGTGCGTAGGTTTACGCAGGCTTACGCACTTTCTGGACAGAGTCTAAGGCATCTGTCTGCGCTGGGTTTGTTTGACTTGTAAAGATTTTATAATTTGTATGGACATCTGCTAAATTACTAGCAGTTTGCAAATTTCCTGTAGCATTACATTGTAAATTTCAAATATTTTTCACACCACGACGATACGCGACACTACGCGGTGCTGCAATTTTAAAATAGCTATTAAATAACTCCCTTTCCATGGGCTGTGACGTAATACTAGAATGGACCAACATGACATTCGAACTTTTACAAAGAAACGTGTATCTTCTTGTGTTACGAATAAAGTTCAATTTTGAATCGCTATCTCCGATCGTCGTGGTGTGAACTGACCCTTATGTTATGTATTATGAGCACATTTTCGTGACACAACGTTTATGTTTTCTGTAAAGTAATCATCATGCTCTATGATTATATCATTATCGTCCTACGTAATATTGTCCCCTATAATCTCGCCGTGTTTTCTTCACAAGTCTTTTATCTCGTACTTGTAGCATCAAGGTAATTAAAATCTCGACTATGCTTATTATTTCTTTACCTACATATTATGTGTTCATTTATGCATGACCACGGTAACAATGTAATCTGTTAACTCAAGCAATAAGTACCTACGTAAAAGGCCAGTATTATGAAACGTGGAGGCTTGAGATTTTATATTATTATTATTTAAGTAAGAATAACTGAGAATTTTCCACCTTTATTTTATTTCAATTGAATCTTTAAAGTTTATTTCTTACAGTCTTATTTCTTATCTGATCAAAATTATTGCATACATTTTTATTCTATTACTTGCTTTATGATAAGAATCATGTTTAAAATCGATTTCTTACCCACCTATCGTTCTATCGCTATTCTACACTCACTAACGGCCCGTTTCAATAACCAATCTATCTATAACTATTTGTTAAAAACGTCGTCATTCAATCATTTGCCGGTTTTTCGCGATACCGTTTCTAACAAATGGTTACAGATAGATTGGTTATTGAAAATGGACGTAAGTTAGTAATGCATTAGGACCACGGTTACTAGTCACGATATCATCAAGTAATTTATTGGCATTTGATACAACTTCTGTAGGTGTTCCGGTCTCTGTGGGAAGTGGAGTATCTTCCGTGTACTTATACTTAGTGGTACTGAGACAACATAGTGTTTATGTATTTACTGTTTAGTTTTGTTTCTTAAGTTAAACATTACAATGCTTCCTGGTATTATGATCATCTTTCGTTGTAGTTTTATATTGATGAAAACGTTTATCTATCATTTTTGTTATAGCTTTGGAAGCGTCATGTGTATTTGTAGCATTTTATGTACCACAAATCACAATTAAATCTACGACTGCAATACTCCAGTTAAATTCTGACATTTTACAGACAAACATATTTTAAATAATAATAATTTTAAGAAACGTTTATGTACCAAAGATTTACAATTAATAAACGGACGGTTGTTGTTGACCTTGCATTTTAGGCTTGGGAATTTGGTGTATACCTATTACCTATATAATATTAATGTACCTATTATGTTTTTATAATATTCATAATCGTTGACGTAAGAATTCCCTCCAAAGCCGTTGTAAATTATTATCAGTGCATCACGAATTTATAGTTTAAGTGTCAAAAATAAAAATTATCTATTCTACATGTTATGAATGTGATAACTCTATGATAACGCAAAGGTGATGTCACTAAACTGCAAATATAAATATGCAGTGGTCATCTTGGCCAGAATAAATTGTGATAAGGTCGGATCTCGATCAATGTGAGGAACACTGACATCTATTGACCAGTTACTAGACCATGCAAGTGTATGTACTTCGCGTCTAACTTCGCGTGTAAAGGAGGAGTAAAAATTACTTCTTTCAGCGCCATTTGCTCTCGAATATTCTCGGTGCTAAACGTCAAACGAAGACTAAAAAGCGACGTGGTGGCGCGCGGCGACGACCCTTGAATCGTTACGTCACAGATGGTGGAAAAATAATGGCACGCTGATGATGTCTCTCTCAAATGCTAAACATAGTTAAAATGAAAATTTACGTGTAGCGAAATAACGACTCATTGAAGTTAAATTACTTAGACGGCATCAATGCTAGCGTGGAAAGGTTTCTAACACCCATATCATTAGTTGTTTCCTCGAGATTTCCTCCACTCGACTCAACCTCAATCCACAAAAGTTGTATCATTAGTTCAACAAAATGCCCTCGACTTGAGGAATTTCCTTACGCAAGTCGAGGAATCAACTGTCAAACTTAAGGTACCTAAGGACGTACCTTGAGGCTCCCTCGAGCGTCTATTTCGACGCGAAAATCAAACGTCTATTTCGAGTAGAAGTCATTTTACCACTTTTGAACCTACCAATTCGTGGAAATAACAGGGGCTACCAATGGGTGGGCCATTAAACGATTACTTAAAGCGTTGCGAAAACGATAATACAAGATTAACGGAGGGTTATTATTATCGTTCTGTCAAATTCGGATCCAGTTTTATTGCTAACTATTGGTGTTAACATAAAAAATATATTTTCTATGATTATCTATGACGTCATACCTCCACTCAACCTTACTGGAGGAGCAAACAGCTGAGGTAGAAATTACGTTTAAGAATACCAATTTCGAGGAACTTCTCAAGGATACCTCAGTTGAGGTTGAGTCGAGGCGGATTTGAGGAAACAACTAATGATACGGGTGTAAGTCTTCGCAAAGGTCTTTGTATGCTAATGACTTTAATTAACTAACTCTGGTTGTAGCATTTAATATGATGCTCGAAATAAAAATAGTATATTATATAATTATATCAAATATCAATTACTTTATCCAATACTAGCTTTTGCCCGCGACTTCGTCCGCGTGGAACAATACTTTGGGATATCGCTGAAATTTACCCGCGACTTTATTTATGACTAACGAAAGCGGAATCCTATTTTTTTAAACGGAACCCTAAAATAAAAGTAGCCTATGTTAGACCCTATAACATCAGCTATCTGCTAGTAAAAGTCCCGTGAAAATCGGTCCAGCCGTTTCAGAGATTAGTCGGAACAAACAGACAGACAGACCGACTGACAGACAGACAGACGGACAGACAAAAATTAAAAAAAAATGTATTTTATTGTAAGTACCGAATATACTTTCAGATTCATTATGTAAAAAGCTGTTAATTTGAAGTTACAGACACTTAAATTGTATTTAACTGTATAGATGTATAGATATTATAATGTATTATATTTTAAGATATTATCAATTTGATGTTTATAAAATAACTAAACTATTTAACTAAAGTAAACTAAACATTAACCCGCACGCGCACCCCGCCTTGGTGACGCCCACTTCGCAACGGGCCGTGCAGCAGAAATCGTAATATTTTAATTTCGCCATAACTTCAAAACCAAACGTCCAATTTTAATCATTCAAAGACCAAATATTATCTACATAAACTGTACTTAGTGATGAAATAGTTTATTTTGATAAGGATTAATAACATGAGTAAAATAAACGTGTTTAAATGTAGTCCAAAAAAAAATCAAGATTTCTAAATAAAAAAATGGTTATTGTGCCTCACTCGACATAGATAGGTATAGTGTGTCGAGGACTTTTTTGTAGATATTTATAAGATCTACAATTAATTAGAACATTTTATGGTTCTATGTTTTATAGTTTAGGCAGCGTACGCAAAATAAGTAACTTTTCTGGTTGATTTTTTACACCTTGTGTCCGAAAAACCCAAATATCTTATGGAACCCTATTTTTTTCCAAAATAAAATTTAGCCTATGTTACTCGTGGATAATGTAGCTTTCGAATGGTGAAAGAATTTTTGAAATCGGTCCAGTACTTTTTGAGCCTATTCAAACAAACAAACAAAACAAACAAACAAACATACAAACAAAGTTTTCCTCTTTATAATATTAGTGTAGATAATTTTAGAAAAAATATTTTAAGTAAACCTTAAAATGACACAAATGCAGGCATTATGTAATGTAAGTTCTCAAACTAAATAACAAGTCCATACTCCATAGTGTAAAAATAAAAAATAAACTGTTTATTCAGAATAAAAACAAGGTTTTGTTTTCTGAACGTCAAACAAAGAAAAAAAAAAAGGATTACAATTACCACCGGTTCGGAACCCTAACCCGGCGAGAAGAACCTGAACTGAGCAAAAAAAGTGACATAATGTACAGACTAAGTTGAATCTAATTTTAATTTGAAAAATATTAATCTAGTGATGCATTCTGCTTGTATTAAACTTAGTTTATCTAGAGTTCATGTTAAAGCTTCAGAAACTGGGCATGAGTAACGAAGATATTCGACGAATGATAATAATCGATGTTAGTTCACATTGTGTTCACGTAATATAATTGCTGATTCAGCGAAAGATTGCGACAAATGAGTGATGGAAGATTGCAAATACATAATTTCATTTTTTTTTCTGAAAACAGGACATAATATGCAGGCTCAAAGTATGCAGGACATAATACTCTAGTACATAGACAGACAACTTTATATTGTTTGTGGCTTTGGGAAAGCCTTCGTTCCGCCCTTGTCGCCATAGACCCTTCCATGTGGCGCCAAAGCAAAGGGCGAACATGACATGGCCATTATTAGTACGTGATAGTATACCATGATTAGGGGAATACCCAGTACTTACCTTTTTCAATGGAAAATCCGTCTTTGTTTAAGCAGTAGCTAGCTACATCAAAATTTAATTAGACTAATGATTAAGTTTCGAATTAGCTGATATTTTCTAGAATTTTAACATTTTGCTTGTTTCAAGTTTAAATTTTTGTAAAAATTAAGTCCCTTTATGTTTGTGTCTCAACTCAAGACTGTAAAATGAACTGTTGGTAATGATGATGATATTCACTATAGACGATGCCGATGACTTAACACACGTGCCAGAAGCATATTTTGAACATAACAAAGAAAAATTTTATAGGCCTTATCAGCGTTCAGCATTTAGTCAAATCGTACAACGATAAAATTCCTAAGATCCTAAAGGTTAAAATAATTCAATGCTAGTCATGTATTTCCTATTACATTTCCCGGAGATTGTAAAAGTACTTATAAAAATCTCTTCGCAGATGTTTTATTGAATTTGAAAAGTACTGATAAAAAATCTCTTCGCAGATGTTTTTCTGAAATTTAAAAGTACTGATAAAAATCTCTTCGCAGATGTTTTTTATGAATTTTGGTTTCAGAAATAGGTACTTAAAATACGGAATTTGTTATTCGCCATTCTAGGCGACATTAATATTAATGTCCGTATAAATATAAATGCTTATAAAATTCCGGTCGTATGACCGAAATCGTATCCTTGTTGCTATACGAAGTCTTTGAGGTAAACTTTGTACCTGTTTCGCAATCTAGTGATTCTACTGATAAATGACAGATGTATTCGTATGTTTTGTCTCTGACGCTCGATATAAAGTAAGCAGCGACAGAACTTCCGAATAAGCTATTCGTAACTCATTTGAAGATTGTGAAACAAGCGTATTATATATTGTGAAACAAGTATTAGTGCCAAATTCATAAAAATTGAGTGATACATCTTGATCATTATTTACTCTTACTTCAGTAGGTAGTTGAGAATAGTTTTATGCTTGTCAACCACGAATTCACGGTCGACTTTCGAGTAGGTTTCTTTTAGTTTTAAACTGGGACTAATTATGATCCGGAGTCCGGCGAGCCCGGAAGAATTCAGAGTACTGAAAATAAAATGATGCGCTAAATACAATAGAGTTGAAAATCGAAGTGTCGAGTATAATATGACGTTGACATTTGACTCGACACTCATATGTTCGATTTTCAACTCTATTGTATTAGTCCAGAGTTCTAATTTTACTGCTCTGGATGTACACTGGAGCGCGTTCCAGAATCCGGAGCATACAGTGAACAGTCCCAGCCTTTGTGAGAACGTACAGTATTTTCATCACACTAGTTAAAACCTTTTCATGAAGGTGATCATTATTATGTCAATTATACAGTATACTTGAATAAAATACATAAATAAATCATTTATTCCAGTCAAAAGGACTACACTACCACATTAAACACAACACAAAATGTATTCATTTACAAAAACAAAACAATCAAAAGCAAAATAAAGAAACAAAACTAAAACAAGATTGGTACATATAGAAAAACAATGTTTTCTCTTAAATCTAAAAACAAGCGGCAGTGCAATGCCTAAAAATTGGAAAAGGGGACCCCTCAAGTTATGACAGCGACTGTTGCCACTATCCCAGGTCTTCCGTGGTCCCCTAGTAGTAATTAGACGTTGTTTCATATTTCAAAGAACATTATCGTTATTCTATTTGCTCTACCTAGTTTTGTGTTATCGGTCTCATTATGGTACTTGACTATTGAAGTGTTCTGATATAGTAGTACTGTGTACTTAGAATGGAATATATTATTGGTTTTGACGGTTTCGTATCCAAAGGTTAACAACAGGATTATATTATTAAATGTCCGTCCGTCTGTCATCAGACTCTTTCTCATGAACCGTGAAATTTGAAAGAAAAAACCGTCATTTTTTTAAACAGGCAATAGGCCCACCACACATATCTACTGCAACTCCTGTGTAGACAGGATCTACAGTGGTAACCAACTACAAGAACCCTTTGATGTGATCTAAGCGGTGCCCAAGGTTAAATTTGTCTTAGGACCCGCAACGAAATTAACCAGATGAATGTAGGAGGAGTAGGAAGTGTTCCAGTTTCCTCCCCAAACATAGCGGGAGACAGCCAAATTGTAATGACAAAAAAAGTCGGAACTAAAAGGGTAGCACTACAGAAATAATAACTAATGTTAAATGGATGGTGAACTGTGATAGCTAGACGATTGAAATTTTCACAGGTGATGTATTTCTTTTTCTGCTATACTAAAAACAGTATCAAATAAATATTTTAGTGTGGCTCCCATACGACAAACGTTATTTTTTGCTGTTTTGTACGGCACCCTTCGTGCGCGAGGCAGACTCGTACTTGGCCGGTTTTTTTTTCTTTTTCCAATCATCCATGTTGAGCCACATTTTAAAGTTTTTAAACCCTGTGCTACCCAAGTGTATCTTTTGTCACTCCTGCGCGTTATAGTACCGCCAATCCTATTCTGCTCATAATATTATACTCAACTACTTATATTGTAGGTTTTATTCCTCGATATAGTAAAGACTGCAGTATAACAAAAGTAAATGTTGGTTTTTGTATAGTGATTGTATATTATTGTTTATTGATGTGTGTAGTTTGATTTTCAATCTTTTCTTTGTCCTCTGACATTATGTATGGAGATAAAAGATATCAAGTTATCCGATAAAGTCTGACCCTGGGGTCATTACTCACGTCTACACGCAATGTCAACAAAGCACTACTCTGTGATAAGACATTGATTCATCTCGGTTTGTCCCTCTCGCACATCAGGCTTTGCATAGTATGTTGCCTCCCTCACATGTTAAGATGAACGCATCATTTTTGTTTCAAAACATTTCCTTTTATGAACTCGCAACTTTGAGGAATCATGGTCGCTTAAATCAAACTATTATTTTTATTTGGCTACTCCCTTGAGGTACACCCGTATCGACCTTGGCGTCCAAGGGAGCAACAAATGACTTGATTGTTGAGCTGACTGATAACGTTGTATTGTTTACTTATTACAAATTTACAACATATTATTACAATGTAATTGCAATAAAGTATGTTATTATTAATAGTTGTCATGCAAATAATCATTACTATAGGTGTACCAGAATCTCATGGCAAATAGGGAAAAAAAATTTGTAGTGTGCAATACTGGGGAAATTGGATTAAACGATCTTGATACTGGTTAATATTTAATTATGTCTTTAGTATTATTGAACATGAATTATAATAAGACTGTATGAAGAATGTTCGGTGTATAATATAGAAAACTAGCTTTTGCCCGCGGCTTCGCCCGCGTGGAATAGTGTTCTCGGAGAAAAAACTACTTCGGCGAATAATTCTCTACCTACTTACAGCAATATACTACTGATACAATATTGAACATGTTTTTAGGTTTGCCCAATGCAAATTGTTAAAAATGGGACCCTATCACCTCGATACGACATGCGCGACCACTTGATAATATACTTACATAATAAGTACTTGAATATAAATTTTACCATAATCTTATAATATCTTAAAGACTATTAAATACTTAAAGACTATTATTTTAAAAACTCGCATCAAAATCCGTTGCGTAGTTTTAAAGATTTAAGCATACATAGGGACAGACAAAAAAGGGACTTTGTTTTATACTATGTAATATAATGATATTTCATGAAAAATAAATCAATCGTGAATTACTTTATATACTTATTTATTACGAATAACATACAATTAAATTGGCAACAGTTTATTTAATGTTGGAATTTCCTTCCGAACTGTATAGAACTCGTTTACTTTATTCCTAATCAACTATAAATCGAAACTGTCTTATGTTGATTTTCTTTTTTTCTCCTCTCCTCCTTTTACCAGGCATGGAAAACAAACCATCATTCGATGTGCCATCAGCTACGATTCACCTTATAGTAGTACTGGAAACACATTTAAAGAAGTCACAATAATTACCTAAGAAAATATAAAAAAACTAAAAGTATCAAAACAACTCACTCTAACTTACCGGTCAACTCGACCACGAACTTTAAATTATAAGATTGAGTTCGATTTACACCTTCTTCTTTCTGTATTTTACTATAGACATAGAAAACAATATTTCTCGCTTGAGATCGAATTGCCTTTTTGGATATTTTCACAAAAACAACAAATTCCAAGAACATAATCACAAAATTTTAGCAGCGGTTGACAGATCACGTACTTTGATTTGACGGGTCATACTTGACATTGCCATATGAAAATCACATTTTTTATTTTTTTTTAAATGCCATCAGATTCTGGTAGAGCTATACCTGCAGAAATAATAAGTGTACCTCATGTGTACCTACTAATAAAATTATTGTTTCTGCAAGAACCTACAAATATACTACATTCCAAAGGCATAATGTTCTTATAATGTACCTCTATGACAATTTCCAAGCTATATTTTATGCAGGGCTAAAATAAATACACTTAGGTCAAGGTTTAACCTACACAGTTAAATGTAGATCTTAATTTGATTCTAATTTAGTTGTAGGAACTGACCCATTTTGTTAAAACAGAACTATATATATTTTTAAATTTCATTTGGAAATCCAACAGTTTAGAATTTAGATGATAAAGTAAATATAGGAACAGTAAAATTAAAATGAAATCAATTATGTATTATATATTAATTTGATAAAATTCATCTCATACTTTAAAGGAACTCTTGTATAATCGGAATCTCAGAAACGGCTGCAAGTGTTTCCATGAAATTTAGTATGCAGGTAGTTTTGGGAGAAAATAAATTATCTAGCTAGATATTTTTTTAGCTAGGTGTTTTCTAACTGCGTATTTTTCTTTCCTGGCGTAAAAATATTTGAGTGATATTCGATAATATTTGATTTCAAAATTTCAAATCCGCTTGGCGGTTTGGTTAGCATCGGACTTTTTCCGTTGTAGGTACCACTTGTGATATTAATTACTCTTTGGTTGTACGCAAATTGGTGTCTCGGCTTTCGTGCTGTCGAATGTTTTTGTGATTATTTTTATTATTTTTTTCTTTTTTTAGGGTTCCGTACCTCAAAAGGAAAAAACGGAACCCTTATAGGATCACTTTGTTGTCCGTCTGTCCGTCCGTCCGTCTGTCAAGACCCTTTTTCTCAGGAACGCGTGGAGGTATGAAGCTGAAATTTATATCAATTACTCAGGTCTACTGTCCCTTGAAGCTGTGAAAAAATCAAACTTCTAAGCCAACGCAATCAAAAGATACAGCCGTTTATGCCGCAAATTTTCGACACTTGCAAGGGAATCAAAACCTACAGGGTGCTTCCCGTGAACTCAGAATCTTGAAATTTGGTACGAAGCAACGTCTTATAGCATAGATAAAGGAAAAATTACGAAAACCATAAATTTTTAGTTACATCACATAATATATTTTTTTTTAATAATTTTAAACTTACTACCCATTTCCTCATAAACGCGTCATTTTGCAATAAAAATACCATAGTTATGACTCGATTGTCGTAATGAACGAACTTTGTAAACCTTGCAGGTTTGTACGGAACCCTCGGTGCGCGAGTCCGACTCGCACTTGGCCGGTTTTTTTATATTTATTATTGTAAATTATTTTATCATTGTACTAAAACTCTGAGTAAAGTTCCGTCTCCCATTTAGTTGATATACACCTAGCATTTTAAGTTTTATCTATAGAATTACAATAGGGAATATGCATAAAATATAAAAATAGCTTAAAACATAATAATATTATTCTAGACTGAAAAATAAAGGAAATGGCGAAAAAAATGTCAATATCTGTTGATAAATGAGTAAGATATGAGAATGGACCTAGTATAACAACAGGACAGACTACTGTGAGCAAAAAAACGAGCCGAGCGAGAGGTTGGAAGAGAGGCCGTGTGTCCCTTTCTAGTAGGGTGACAATAATATTTTCTGCTGTGGCAAACTGCAAAGCTGTGTGAGACAAATTGTGAAACACTGAATGACATACAGCTGAGGCTTTAAAAGTCGACTAGATTGAATAGTGTAAAATCAAGAAGGTTTGAAGTGACGGCTGCATTAATATGTAACAGATTTTTATGTAATTCTCTGCCTTACTTAAACACGATTGAGCCATTTTTGTCGCATTTCTTCATTGTTGGAAAATCTATAAAAACTGTATTATATTATCATTAAAGGCATTACTCGACTTCACACGTTTTTTCTCAGTAACTAGGTACTTACAGCTTACTACGATTCTAGGCGAGTCGCTATCGCTACTGTCTAGTTTATAACAAAACGTAGTACAATTATAACTCTTAATAACGTCAGTTGCTATAATGTTAACACTTTTATACTAGAATAACTAGATTAACATTAACAATTAACTTACTAATGTTACTAATAAACGAAATATTGCAACCAGCAGAACTTTCACTTCGACAAGAATATATACAACATTTTTTTCACCATTTTGACTGTTAAATCATCAAACAAATAATAAAAACATAGTTACGGAGATACATGAAGTAAGAAATAAAAACTATTTTCAAATTTAATATTATCCGGTGTTCAGCATAAAATATGTGTAATGGCGTATCTATTGTCTTGCGAATGATACCATCTAATAAAAAAAGAAGGAAAAGGATTTTTTGTAAACTGCATTTTTATTTAGTATTATATGACTATTTCTAACTTTTTTAATTAGAATATGATATAGTTATAAACATTTGTTAAAATAATAATATAGTACACTCGTTTTATCTAAGATTTTTCAAGTTACTTTTTATAAATACCAACATTTTTCTGGTTGGCAACATGCAAGAACGAGACACACGGCCTCCCTTATGGCTATCTCGCTCGGCTCGGATTTGCCTCTATGATACGTGCATTGTGAAATACACTCTATTACTAAGGTAATACAGTTCTTTTTAGCAATTACAAAATTCGGAGTCTTCTATCCATAGGTACTATATCCATGGATATGAGCGGTCAAAGTTTGTAATCTATCTCTTTCTAGCAAAACGACATTTAGTATGAACTTTCTATGAAAGTCGTGTTATGTGACGTCACGATACACGTCCGATCTCTCTGTCTGACAGACTACTATAAACGTTCATATCTTAGTTATTTTTAATGATATCAAAAAACTGATTTTACCATACCATTTACCAAACAAGATAGATCTATATAAAAAAATAAAAAAATTACGTGCATATTCCTTATTGCACACTACCTTACCCTGTAAAGGGTTAGGTAGTGTGCAATTGTAATTCTATTGAGTCATTTAACAATTAAAGACATTGACAATAAAAAAGCTTTTAGAATAGGCTTTATCTTTATAACTTTTATTTTTCTTATACCGGGAATATATTGTATTCAATCATGTTTGACGATGACGTCACAAAGTTAAAGGCTAGTTTTGTTTATGTTTTGTCCACCTAAATAGATAAGATAATATGCTTATCTGTTGTCTGGACTGGTATATCGAGGGTCCTCCGAAATACTAATTTTCCGCATAAAATTCATACAATAATAATAATCATCATCATTAAGGAAACCCGTTGAATATCCCTATTGACTTACTACTAGGCTGTTAAATTAACTAATACAAGATAATTTTTCGTTTTTTTCGTTCGTTCGTTTTTTGTTCGTTCGTGAATTGTTCGTTCAGTTAACTGAACGAACAAAGTACTAAACTTTTTTTGCTGAATAAGTTTGAGGGTATAATTTTCGAGGGATATTGCTAGATATAATATTAATACAACAATTGAATTGAATTTATGAAACGTAGTTAGGGCTTTTCGCAAAGTAACCCCTGATTCTATTTTCTATTAGCGCCTTGTCTGTAAAATCGACTTGAATTCCGTGACTCTCTAGTCTTGATTCTATTCTAATGATTCTAAGAGAGGGATCCTTATGTAGTTGGCATAAAGGTCCTGTCTGAGGTAATATTACTCTAAAGTTCTGAACGTACTGTGCGCATGCGCACTTCATCTTTCATGCGACTCGACTGGTAGATGACACTGTGGTAGGGGCATAAATTGATAAATAGTTACTACGTAAGTATGGGTCTATACACAAATTAAGTCACAGCGCAAGGGGGAGGGTGGGGTTGTATTTCGTATAAATAAATATATTTTTTTATTCCCAGGCCGTGATCGAGGAGCTATGCCCGGAGTACGCCAACGGGCCGGTCTGCTGCGACGCGTCACAGACGGACGCCCTCAAGGCCAACATCCAGATCGCCCTGAACATCCTGGACCGATGTCCCTCGTGCTCGGACAACTTCAAGCGGCACATCTGCGCGATGACCTGCGGCCCCGATCACAGTGCATACTTGAAGGTGGTTAAATCGGAGCCATATAACAATGGTATGTTCTGTTTTCCATTTATTTTGTGAACACACACGCTCACGCCCATTTTAACCAGTAGGGTTAGGCTAGCTTAGGGTTGCCAACCGTCCTGATTTTCCAGGACATCCTGGTTTTTACAGTGTCCTGGGCTATCCTGGATAGTTTCAAAGCCTAGGTTTTTAAAGCGCCCTGATAAGGTCATGTATTTTAAAATTCACGTGCCTCTTTTACAATTTTTGTTTGTAATTTTATTTTATTCAAATACATTTAATAAAAAATATGATTGTTTGCATTACTTATTGTTTTTCATTTAACTTATTACATTGTCATACAACTATTGCAACTCTATCCTGTGCGTCCTGTTTTTGAACTGAATCGTCCTGGTTGTTTCAACTTCAAATCCTGGTTTTTTAAATTGTGTGTTGGCAACCCTAGGATAGTTGGCAAAAACCGCCGAGCTCGATTGGGGTAGGCGAAGTTTGAGTTAAATGAAGTTTACTTACAAATTATTATGATACATCAACTGAATGTAAGTAACTAAGTAGACTTCATTTGTATTTAATTCCTTTCTCTATCCGACCCTATCTTTAGTTTTAAAAGCTATTGAGAGAGGAAAGAAAGCGTTCATAATATTGTAGTTTTCTTGAAAATAATGCCACAAAGTATAACAAATTGATATTTATTTATAGTTTGATGCTAGTGACATTTCTAAATAAAATACTTAATATGATATATTTCAGACACCAACAGAATATTGGCGATCGACTATCACCTCAGCGCCGCGTACATGGAAGGGACATTCACGTCTTGTGCTAATGTAAGTGAAGTTTTATTTATTTACTTATTACCCCCATAATAATAAAATTATTTATACAGTGAATAAGCAATACAATGTTTTGTCCTTGTCTGTCAAGCGATTTTTCCAACGTAGTTGATAAGGGCAAAATTTGTATAGCTTATCCACTGTATAAATATTTTTATTAGTAAGGGGTTTGTTGTTTAAAGTAGACTCTCGGTAAGATCCCTATATTTTCAACCCTGGTCCTACGTAACGTGGTAATAATCCAGCCGACCCATGTAAAAAATTTGACAAAGTGACATTTCAATTTACTTAGTTTCGTGAATTTTCCGAAACATGGAAAGATTTTCTCTATACTTCAGGCTATTAAAAACCACTCATTGTTCATTTGAAAATTCAATGTTAAGGGTCCATCCACATATTACGTCACAGCGCAAGGGGGGGGGGGGGGGGCAGTACATGCCAAGTATAAAGGTACAGGGATACTAAAAAGCGTGACATAGGGGTCCTTCAGAACCTCTAGGTCGACCTACAAAAGAGGGGTTCAAAAAGTCTAAATTTCGCGTGACACAATATGTGGATGGCCCCTAATAAAAAAATGTCACGTTTCCAGGTCCAAATGCCGTCTACGGGCCAATCGGCCATGGACCTGATGTGCGGCCAGTGGGGCTCGGCGTCGTGCACGCCGCAGCGCTGGTTCGACTTCATGGGGGACGTCACCGTGCCGCAAGTCCCCTTCCAGATCAACTACAAGAACTCATCCGAGGACGGACTGGTGCCGAAAGACCCGCCGACCACACCCTGCAACAAGGGGATAGATGTGAGTTTTTGAAGTGATAGTCTTTTATGGGAGGGTGAACCGTTCGTTTCCGTAACGCGTTACGGACGTTACGGCGCCAATTAAGCTATCGTCGAAATTACTCATGTGTAATTTCGAATACTAATGTCAGATACGCGTAGCGCAGCGCAGTTACGTAAGCGCTTGGATTTCTTTTGATTAATTTAAGTCATCACTACTGTCGGGCGTCGATAGTTAATCTTATACAATCCGTTGGGCTTATACGTTTAATACATACATACATACATACATATAATCACGCCTTTTTCCCGTAGGGGTAGGCAGGACCGCCTCTTTCCCGTAGGGGTAGGCAGAGACCACTTCTTTCCACTTGCTACGATCCTTACATACTTTTTTCGCTTCGTCCACTTTCTACTGCCCTGCCTTTCTACTACACTTCCACTACCACAGGGTAGGAATAGGAAAAGGGAAGGATAGGTGGTGTGGAAAGGAAGATTGGTAAGTTAGAGTGGGAAATAGGGAATGTAGGATATTACCGCCCAGGAGGGCAAGGGATAGGACAGTAATAGCTAGGGAAGCCGGGGTCGCATACCCGTATACTATACCACAACTACCGGACAGGTAAGTTGGGAAGAGTATCCCATAACATATATACGTTTAATGGTATGTGATTAACTCATTTCGGCGCCCCTCGGCGTTTTTTGAGGTACCAGTTTATTGTTTAAGGGCCAAATTTTCAAGTGTCGGACCACTTTTGCGGAAGTTTTGTCACTTTCTTACTTTTAATCGCGAGACCGAGACTAAAACAACATTCTCTAAGTTTTGGTTCGGACACTAATCAGATCACAGATGATTGAAAAATCAGCACTTAGTATTTTGTTGGTTTAAACTATAATAATATTATAAATGAACGAACTCTATAAGGGAATCGCGTTATATGGAATTTTCACCATCAGAGTGCGGATTGCTAGTTTTTGTCGTATGGTATCGTAACAGCCCGTAGTGGCAACCAATGGTAACTAACGGCCCGTTTCAAAAACCTATCTATCTATAAGAGAAAGGTTACACGCTCAATCTGGCATCAGTTTAGTCCATCAGTCTGATCCAGACTGACGAAAGAATGATCGTGTAACCGTGTGATTGACGGACTGACAGTGGCGAAGGCTGGTTTTCCTTCATAGGGAAGCCGAAGGCTGGTTCTCCTTCATAGGGAAGCCGTAGCCTGTATAATAGGTAGGTATTTGGATGAGGGTCGTCAAAATATAAGCCGTAAGGGAAGCCGATAGGAATGGAGTTATAGGAACCCTTCGCCACTGCGGACTGATCATTTTTTTATTATGTACTTTCCGGCCATAATTCTGGCATCAGTCTGAGACTGATGGACTGAACTGACGCTAGAATGAGCGTGTAACCTTTCTCTAACTATTTGTTGGAAACGTCAAAATTGTATCGCGAAAATCCGGCAAATGATTGAATGACGTTTTCAACAAATAGTTATCGATAGATAGGTTATTGAAACGGAAAGTCGATGCCGTACAAATTGTAGTTAACTTCTTCACGGCGAGTAGTGACGAAAACTAGCACTACTGGAGGGCTAGACAAGATGCATTAAATAATATCGACGGCGAACTTCGTGAATAAAAAATGTATGGGATTGACATAAGCGTGCGTTAAATGACATATTCAGTCGTATCGTTAAAAAAATTGGTAGCCAAGCAGCCACTTTGAACGAATACGCTAACGATGCACTCATATAACGAATTGCTCTAACGTGTTTCTCCATACAATGCCTAGACAAGCGGCCGTAAGTGACATTTAGTAGATCGTGATCTTTATCTTTATCGACCTAACGATAAAGATACCCAGGGGGCTACCTTTATCGCCTCAACGAACAATATGGCGGATTTTTATTGACCAGCTGTTATTTGTAAATAATAATGATTTGCCTAAAGTTGCTTAAAGGGTCTATACAACACCTTCTGCTAGTAGTCTATATTGCATAAAGTCAAAAGAATTCAATCTAAAGTATTCAATAAATCACAATTATTGTCAATACCTAATATGTAATTCATTGTATTCAAGTATAATTCAACACTTTGTTAAAATATAAATTTCTTAATTTGTAGCTTACTTGCAGTTTGTAATCTTTACACGCTACTATATCAGCTGAAAGCAATCTTTAGGTGTATAGTAGGTACCTAAATTATAGTAGGTAACAAATGGAGTTCATAATTAAGCAAGTTTCTCTGAAACTTCCTTAGAAATAAAGATTTGTATTTAGTAGTTAAAATTTATAAGTTTTTCAATGTAATGATATTTTATTGTCATCGATGCTCAACACCTTCGTCTTATAAATGGGTTAGAAGGACACAAACACCTCATAAAAGTTTTGAAATATTTGCTATTATACTTTGATTAATTATTACAAATTTAATATTATATATCTATGCTATTATACCTACACCTATTATAAACAGTCAAGCAGTGTTAACCAATTAAATACTTAATATTTAATCTCTATAGTATATTTGTGACTAAATAATTGAAATATTCTTTACAATTTTACAGAACTATAACGTTAAAGGAAGTGTTATTAAAGTACCTTGACTGTACAGGGTACTATTGCAATAAATAAGTAAACCTAACACTTACCACATATTGTAGACAAAATATTACAATGCGGCCATAACACTTTGAATTTGTTATAAGCATTGTCTTGCTAGAATTATTCATTCATTCTAATTTAAGAGCTTTGCTCTTGTCAGTGATGCTTTCTCCATTACTCTCTGCACTCCGGGCGTTCTCTTGACCTCCTGATACGACACGACCATCACATTCGCCTACACCTGTCCATAAAAGTTCTTCTCGGCCTTCCACGTTTTCTACTACCATCCCTTCAATTATTCCTCTAATAAAGTTGTTGTGCCGTATCAAGTGTCCGTATTAGGATTGATTAAATAATAACAATACAAGAGTATCTACATTTTATTTTACTTTTTTAAATAAGTTTTACATGGTTTTAGTAAGAAAATAAACTTAAAATGTAAAAATACTTTTATTTCTTGCAAAGGAATTACATAATGCAGATATATTTCTTTAAATAATCAGTTTTATCTCAAGTCACATAACCAATAATAACATTATACAATTTAAAAATCAACACAGCTAATAATAATTATTATTTACACGCACTAGTTAAAGCCTGTCACAGAATGAATACAAATTAACTTAGGTTGGTAGCGGTTTTGATACATTAATAATTACATTATGATTTATATCACTTCTCACTATCAGTGGCGAAGGCTGCTTCTTCAAAGGGAAGCCGGAACCTGTATCATAGGTAGGGATTTCTATGAAGGTTTGCAAAAGGTATGTGACAACTCTACCGGTGAAGGAAAACATCGTGAGGAAACCCGCACATAGTTGGCCCCAGACGTATTGACTAGTCATTTCTCTGGACTAGGGTGGCTATGTTGTGAGAATGCCGTATGCGCTTGGGAAATCATACGATATTTAAAAAACAACTGTCCCATGCACTACAGTATTTCAAGAGTGGTTACTTCGCTCGGAGAATACTGTATAAATCATCCATCATCGGATGTAAAGGCCTAAGTTAGGTAAATTGTTATTTTGATAACAAACAAAAATAATTGTACTTCATTTTCTTCTTCTTCTGGCCAGTTTTTTTTTTACCAGGACATGGATATAGTCCTAAGGATAGAAGACTCCGTATTTTGTAATTGCTAAAAAGAACTGTATTGCCTTGGTAATAGAGTGTATTTCACAATGCACGTATCATAGAGGCAAATCCGAGCCGAGCGAGATAGCCATAAGGGAGGCCGTGTGTCTCGTTCTTGCATGTTGCCAACCAGAAAAATGTTGGTATTTTTAAAAAGTAACTTGAAAAATCTTAGATAAAACGAGTGTACTTTATTATTATTTTAACAAATGTTTATAACTATATCATATTCTAATTAAAAAAGTTAGAAATAGTCATTTAATACTAAATAAAAATGCAGTTTACATTAAAACCTTTTCCTTCTTTTTTATTAGATGGTATCATTCGCAAGACAATAGATACGCCATTACAGTCGGACAAGGATCTTTTGGCACTTGGATGGGGGCGTGAGTGTCGCAAATAAGAACAATACTTATTACTAAAAGTGAAATTTTACAAGACGGCGATGTTATTACTGATTTTATCCACGTGCCAAAAGGTAAGTGTCGCAACTACAAAACAATACAATTTAATACTAAAAGTGACATTTTACAAGACGGCGATGTTAGTTCTGATTTTGTCCACGTGCCAAAAGATCCTTGTCAGACTGTACACATATTTTATGCTGAACACCGGATAATATTGAAATTCATAATAGTACCAGTGCTGGATTTGCTGGACGCACCGTGAGTATGGCCTTTAGTGTAATCTCTTAAAATCTGTTTATAATGTGTGTCCTATGACCATTTGGCAAGAAATCTGTATAAAATCTGTATTATCAATGAAAACTAGAAGATAATTAATTAAATAATGTATTATATAATATAATTATTCAAAATAGAACTCTGGAGTCATACAATAGATAAACAGTTATCCAATTGTGTGTCTAATTTATAATCCTCTGAATTTTTCCCGGTGTTTCGGATTTCGGTGCATATTGAAGTTCCAGCCCACGAAGTATAGTTAACAAGGAGTCCGAACGTAATGTTAAAATAATGGTCTCAATTACTGGGACAGATTTTTGCCGGTAGAGCGCGCGACGGTTCGACATGCACTCGTTTGAAATTACGCGGGAAGTTTAAAATTGCTATTGACAGCTCTGGAAAGATTGAAATCTTATTATATAAAAGTTTTAGGAAATTCTTAGAAACTGTTCTCGAAAAATAGATACCGTAGAACACGGTAATTGCCTAACGGTAATTTAAAAATAATTGTAATAAATAATAGTATTGGCAACACTCGGTATAATAGTATTGGCAACACTTGGTACTCGTCGGTCTCGCACGCCTAGCGGCAGAAAAGAGAACTAAGATCTGGTCCTATTATTGTGTACATAATTATTATTAAAAAGCCTATACCGTTCGGACTCCTGGTATCTATGCTTCATGTTCCAGCCTTACAACCGTAATAATCGGCCTTGTTAAATAAGTACCTACTTTATTCTTATTGTAAATATCTACACTTGAAATTTGATTCCATTTTATACAAAACACTCTAGGAACTTTCAATAAAACTTCTAGGTACCGTTTTACTGAATCGACTGACTTGCACTGACTATTTGTATCAAAATTTGTATTTTGAACTTTGACTAGACATTAGACTTGAAAATAATACGGTGTTGAAATCATATAGGTACCTACATTAAATCTAGTTGTCTGCCTTTTTAACTTGACACTGACAAATAGTTTTATGCCGTAACGCCATCAATAATTAAAAAAAAAATATATGACATTTGACAACTTCACAACTGACGGCTAAATTCTTGAAATCATAAACAACTAACGTTTGAGCAATTCGTTGTTGCGATTCGAACAACAGTGTGCGTTTGTCTAGGGACAAAATGTCGTGATCTCAAAAGAGAAGTCGATACGACAGATCTTTCCGAATTTTAACGAAGGTAATTTGTCTAGGCGCCCTGTTATAAATGTGAAAGCTTGTGAGGATTGATGGATGTATGGATGTTTGTTACTCTTTCACGCAAAAACCACTGATCGGATTTCGATGAAATTTTGTATGGTAGTAATTTACTTAGGCTGGCTTGGTTTTGGATTAAAACATAGGCTACTTATTATTCCGGAAAAGTGTGGTGTTCCCGTGGGATACTGTATTTCCGTGGGCAAAAGTTAGTAATACTTATAAAATATAGATGAGCGATCTTTATACCGATACCGATAGGAATCGTGTTAAATGGTATTTTCGTCATTATGAGCTTTATGAACCTTACGAGCATTACCTAACACAGGGCCAGCCGGGCTGCTCGTGCATGGACTGCGCGGCGTCGTGCCCCGCGCCCCCCGCGCCGCCTGCGCCGCACCGCCCCTTTAGCATTGCGGGCGCGGACGGGTACGCGGTCATCATGGCGATTGTGTTCGTCATATTCACCACGCTGTTCCTGAGCGGCGTGTACTGCTGCAACACGCCGGAGAATATCGTCGGTGAGTTGACGATCGGATGGCGTTCATTGAATATGATAAAAATATGGATTATAGCTGTTGCCCGCGGCTCCGCTCGCGTAAATATAGTTTTTTCGCGGTCGCGGATATGTGACTGATACATTTACTATAGCCGTGTGTCCACCGCCCGTCACGTCAATCTAATCTCGAAAATAATCTCGTTCTCGCTAACGTCCCGGTGATGATAGCGGTGGACAAAAGATCATAGGCTACTTTTTATCGCAGCAAAATGTACGGTTCCTCTGTGACTTCTTTTTGCGCGTACGAAGTCGCGAGCGACATATTTTACAATATATTTGAAATAACAGAGACAGTGTTTACACGACGCTAGTTACTGAAACAATTCCTGTTAAGTCTATTCCAAAATAGAGAGTTTTACCTTACAATAAAACTTACCTATTATTTTTCCTGAGATATCCGGAATCCATCTTGAGTCAAGCACCCGTCTTTCTGTCGATTTCCGGCTACTTACCTCCTTCCACGTACGGCAGATGGCGCTAGTGTCGCGGATTTGAGACGGTTGCGCGCCTAACTGACTTTCTTCATTATGAAGCTCGAGATGTACCAGGTAGGGATTACCTGGATTCCGGATATCTCAGGAAAAATAATAGGTAAGTTTTATTGTAAGGTAAAACTCTCTATTATTTGTTCCGTCTTCGATATCCGGAATCCATCTTGAGTGATGTGTTTGTTATCTCCTGGTATACATACTGCAAATTTAAAGAATTTGAAAATGATGCCATAATGTGTTATTTGAATACATCATTTAATATTAATTAGACTTAATTACATCAATTCAAAAATTTTACTTAGGTCCAAAATAATTAAAAATAAGAAAGAAAAAGCCTTTCTCACATTGATCAATATTGGATTACATCAATCCACCCGAGATCAGCCAGGCCTCCAGGTTGATTGATTCTACTGCAGGAGGGCGCTTGCCTGTGACCGTGTCGATCAGTACATTGCGTAGATTCGGGATTGAGTGTGGTATCTGTAACGCTCGACGTTGTAAGTCGCCTCGCCAAAACACTTTGTTCCACTTGGGTACTATGAGAATGTATCGATCAATTTGCGTGTTCAAATGAGCTAATACTTGCGGAATTAGGTTTGGTGGTGGAAACAGCCACGCTAGATCGAACCTCCACTGGCGACTCAAGGCATTGTAGAACTGTGCTCGGGGGTCCCGTAGATTTAGTGTCGCATAGCTCGGAACTACGTGGGCTGTCGCGGACGCAAAGAGATCGATTTGTGGCATCCCCCACATATGAAAGAGCATCGAAGTCGCTGCTTCTGTCAAATGCCATTCTGGGCATTTCTTCCCTCGAGACACCGCGTCTACGTCTCCGTTAAATCTTCCCGGGAAGTACTGTGCTGTCAAAGATACATTAAACTCGTCCAGTAGCGAAAGAAGTTGTTGTGTCAGTTGCAGTAACTATTTGGATTTCGTACCACCTTCCTTGTTAATGTAGGCAACTACAGTGCAATAGGGTATTATCCTATGATGAAAATATACATCAGATTGTTGATATTTTATCGCTAAACATTAATTTAAACCACTTTAACCAACTTTTTACATAAAAATATGTATGATTTTTATAAAATATCAAAAATAAAATTATGAATTTTTCACGTTTGACCACGTGACTAAAAACGCACGAGATTGGAATGTGACGTCATATTCTTGTACTTCTTCTTCTTTTTTTTTTTTTAATGGCCTCCCGATTTCCATATAGAATGGCCAGCATCAGAATCATTAACGTCATGCGTCAGCGAGTAATAGCCACTTTTTCCCATTTCAGTGTTCTTTGGTATGGTTACAGAGATTTTCCCCGGTGTTTTAATAGACGTATTAGTGCACTTTGGCACTGCGCACCATTTATAAGGCATTTTTTAAAGGGCTTAAAACATTTATTTACAACGTAAACAGTAGGTATTTGGCATTTTCAGTGTAATTTGACACTTGACACTTGACAGTTACAATGTTACAAGAATGTGACGTCATGACACAGTAATAAAGCGTTTTCGCGCCTATAATATTAATTTAAACTTTTAGGCTAATTTGCAAGGAAAAGAAAGAAATTCACGAAGAATGGTTCAAACTGCCAATGTATTTTAGTATTAGGAACGATTTGACATACCTTTTAAAAACTTGGAAAATACCCTATTGTCCGTCTGTAATAATACCTGTGCATTCTGTAGTTGATGGCTCTCCTGGGCGACCGCTGCGTGAACGGCGTACAGCTCTTTCGGGTTTACGTGCCAATCTTTTTGTTCCTGCTTCCACCTTCCTGCCATCTTCTTTTCTCCAAGCTGCGCACCCCAACCGATGTTGGACGCGTCGGTCGTTAGGAAGTGAGTTATCGGGTTCGGGTGTATCGGTAATGTCCCGTCTGCTTCCTTTATCCACCAAACCATCTCCTGTAGCGCAGGGTCAGGTATAGAAGATTTTCGGTATGGATGTTTGGTGGACAGATGTCGACTGTAGTACTGCAGTGTTCGACAGTGTAGACGACCTCGGCGAACGACGAATGTGGCGAAGTTGAGTCTTCCCATTAGGGACTGGGCCTGTCTGAGAGACCAACTGCCAACCGAAATTTGGTGCTGAAGTGCCCTGCGTAGCGTTAGGCACTTAGGCTCCGACAAGGACCTCGTGTTGTGAGTGGTGTCCC
The DNA here is from genome assembly GCA_905404095.1 of Glaucopsyche alexis. NCBI lineage: Eukaryota > Metazoa > Arthropoda > Insecta > Lepidoptera > Lycaenidae > Glaucopsyche > Glaucopsyche alexis. The sequence continues at coordinate 6,186,433 of FR990062.1, forward strand.
AGGTGACGCCCAGAAATTCTAGGCGTTGCGTCGGAGCCAGCACACTTTTCTCCCAGTTCACCATCCAACCGAGTAACTTCATCGTGGCGATGGTAAAAGCTACTTGCTCGGTCAAATGGTCGACGGACTGATGGGCTAGGAGGAAGTCGTCCAGATAGACCACACACCTGATGCCGTGAGACCTGAGGTATTCGGCGACCCAATTGGTTAAGGTAGCAAACGTTCGTGGTGCTGACGCCAGACCAAAGGGTAGGCAGGTCATTTGGAGCAGTTCGCCTTCGTAGCTCATCCTCAGGAACCGACGGTGCTTCTCGGAAATGCTCAGATGAAAGTACGCTTGGCTTAGGTCTAGCTTCGCCATCCAGTCTCCTTTCTGCAAGAAACTCGGTACTCTAAAGTGGTTGAAAAGTTGAAAGGGCTTTATTTCCAGAAATTGGTTGAGCGTCTTCAGATTGAAAATCGGCCGAAAGCTGTTGTCTGGTTTAGGCACTAGAAAGAAGGTCGAGATATAGCTGGGAGTGACCTCGGCCCTCTCTAAGATTCCTTGTTTCAGCATGCTCTGAATTTGTTGTGACATATCGAAGCTCTTTTTGGTCTCGTATGCTTTCAAAACCGTCTTTCCCGGATAAATTAAAGGTGGTTTTCGAATGAACGGTATTAAAACCCTTTTCAAAAGTTGACAAATGTGATCCGGTGCTCCTAACCTTTTCCAAACACGCTGATATTTCACGAGACAGCCTCCTCGAAATTTCGGTCATTAGTGATATCGGTTACTTGGTGAACTTGCTTTTGTTCGCGGTTTATTTCTGCTATCGCGCTTGTTTTTATAGTTTGATGCATATATAGCTCGTTTATTAGATGGTTGTTCCGATTTTCGATTGTTTGGTTTTGATTTGTTGTACGATCGAAAAAACGTGTCGGACTGCTTATGATTAGCAGAGCTAGTAGCAGAATAATGGGCAGGTGCAGCGCGTCCCGTGTAACGGTTTTGTGTGGACGGACCTGCCATGGGAGCGAGCTTATCGGCCCCCCCAATTTTTTTGGAGGTACGACGATAAAATGTCTTTATCGAATAAAAATTCTCCATCTGGAGGAATTTTTTGTAACGCACTGCTGTGATATTCTTCAGGTATTGTCTCAACACTGCTTCTCTACGCGCGTTAATATAATCGGCCCGTCGGCCGCATACAATTTGTAAAATATCGTCCGAAACTTTTGTGTAACCGGATTCCTTATTAAACAATTGTTCAATTTTATCAAACAAAGATGTAGGAGTTAAATTTTTATCATTATCCGTAGCCCAATTTATCAACGACTGTAAATTACTACGTAACTCGTCCTTTTGCTTTAAAATAGCATTTGAAATCGAAGCAAAACTACGTTCGGTTAAATAGAGGCGCAATGACCTTTCGTCCGTAGCCGATGGGGCGAAACGCCTAAGTTCGTCGTTAACGTTCATCTCGATAAAGCCCGGAACAGTAGCATATTTCTTTTGAGCGTCCGAAAAACGAATACAATTCCAGTCGCTACTCTTAAATTTTTGTAAATCAAAAATTCTCTTATAATGTTCGTCATTCGATTTTGGAAACAAAGGATCTTTCACTGTAGTGGATAGACAAATTTAACACTTGCGCAGGCTTTTGCGGCGGCTGCAACTCGAGAGTATTGTTCGAAACCGCGGCGGGAATATTTATTGAACTACCGCCCGTAACGTTTATGTCCGACGCATGCACTCGCGTATCACTATAACTACACGCGATTAAGTTAGTCAAATACGAAACTTGTTGCGATAAATGTTCAAATTGTTCATTACTCACATGGCGGGAACGTTTACTTACGGTGAACGTTTCCGCGTGGGTCCGAATCGACCCCATGCTCCAAAGACGACGATGACGATGAATTGTCCGTAGATTCTCTCGAACGGGAAGACTTCCTCTTACGCGGAGTGGAATCCTTTGACTCGCTCATGATTTCGTCTTCCAGTGGAAGGAGATGCTACGTTTATCGCGAAGTAAAATTACGAACACGTGTTCGGCAAAGAAAATCTTTAATCGCGAAAATTTATTGTTAAATACTAAATATGATTTCACTTTTTATTATTTAACATTACTTTCAAATTAAATGATATTAAAATGTAGCAATTAGCAAAATTTACGTAACAAAAATTTTTTGCCGATATTCACGACATGAAAAACGACGCCATAATGAAGAAAGTCAGTTAGGCGCGCAACCGTCTCAAATCCGCGACACTAGCGCCATCTGCCGTACGTGGAAGGAGGTAAGTAGCCGGAAATCGACAGAAAGACGGGTGCTTGACTCAAGATGGATTCCGGATATCGAAGACGGAACAAATAATATTATGTCATATAAAGCACTAAACAATAGGCTATTTTACTAAAAGAGAATGGTTGTCAAGTCGGCTTACGAACGATAATTTTACGTGATAACGTCATCTTATGCCGAACGCTTAGGCGGATTGTGCCTCCCCGTCGCTCGATCCGCGCTCTCGCTTGCACGATCAGCTCAGGCGGAACGTGACAATCAGGCGAAACGTGACAATTTTTCGTGCGTGCAGTCAGGTTCATCGATTTAAAATAAGACGTTATCACGTCAAAAATACGTCCAATCGATGCTATATATCGGGGTAATAACAATATGAAACCCATTTCTTTAATAATTTAAACTTGCAATACAGAAGAGAGCGAAATGCGGTTGGTGTGACGTCATTGGTATAGTTAGCGTATTGCAAGAAAAAGATGGACAATACCTATTGTTAGCTTATAGTTTTTAATCGCGTAAACCGAAATAACTTTATGTTTAGATATAACTTTGTCCATTCAACTCCATTCATCAATTGTTTAGTATCATTTATTATGACGACCTCTGTGGCTCAGTGGTTCAGCGCTTTGGTGCTCAAGCCGGGGGTCGCAGGTTCAAATCCTGCCGAAGGAACAAAAAGTTTTTCTGTGTTCCTGGGTCATGGATGTGTATTAAATATGTGTATAATATAATAAAAATCTTAAATATATGTATAGTATAAAAAGTATTAAATATACTTCCCGTTTTCTGGTACCTGTAACACAAGTTCTTCGGATACTTAGCACGGGGCCAGATTGACGTGGTGTGAAGCGTCCATAGATATATTATTAAAGTGTGATATTTGACACAAGTAAACTACCCTATTATGTGCTTGATTGGGTGACGCGTAATATTCCTACACAATATAGGTACACGTTATTTAATAAACACCGCAGCATTCACAATAAGCAACATCCTATCTAGTTTCCGATTGAATAATATTCATTTTGCAATATTTTATTTGTCAAAATATTCACCACAAAATACAAACACTATATTCTGTTTAATATTAATTATGTATGTATGTAATATGTAATAACATGCATGACTACAATAGCTATAATTATAAATCAATAAGCATGTATATTGTATACTTTTCTATTTATTTAAATAGGTTTACTATCTTGTTGGTGGAGGTTTTGAAATATTTTTATGGGTAGTAAAATGGTTTCCCAAACAAAAAACATCTCTGTTTTATTTTACATTTCGTTTTCAAAACGAAACTAACATTTTTTCCAAATTTTATTTGTATTTTGTTATTATTGAAAATGTGAACTCGATATTCATTCTATAATTTTTAATTTATAAGTAGACTTAGGTCAAAATAGTCGCGGACATATCACTACAGACATAAAATACAAAAAAAATATGCTCTCTCAGTGCAGGATTTTTATTACTGGTTAGGTATCAACTATGATATCAGTTATGATGATGACTATATGTGAATGATGATGATGATGATGAATATCGAGTACACTATGGTGCGGGTACTAATGAGCGGTGCGGGACAGACGGGTGGGCGCGGGGCGGCGAGCGGCGCGGCGGCGGGCCCGAGACCAGCCCCCTGCACAGCCACCGCAGCAGTACGTATCCGCCATTTACGAACACACGCACACGAAGTAGGGTGACCATGTGACGGGATTTTTCTCGGACACTTAATAATTGAGGGTCATTTTTTTTTCAATATTGTCTGTATAACAAAGATTAAAACTTAGTTGTTAAACATTAAAAGTTTATCGTAAAATATTTTAAATTGTTGTTTTGATTAATATAAGTGATTACATTAGATTTTTTTAAAAATAATATGACACTTACTTTATTAATATTCAATAACCAATCAGACCATCAACTAAATATTTTTAAATATATAAGTTGATATTGGCTTTAAATAACAATTTAATAATCACAAAAATGGTATATTTCCATCTTGAAATGCTTTTAAAGCAGTTTAGCTTCATACACATGGCATGTGAGTGAGTATGTATACAATAACAACAAATATCGCTAGTAATTTATTGAATGTATGTGTGCGTCCGTCCAGCTTTTTAAATGAACATAATAGCTAGTTCCTGTCTTGGTATCTTTTGTGTATAGTTTTGAGAAAATAATATTTTAATATCAATAATACGAAGAGTTTAAAATATTACGACAGAAAATTTAAGTACCTTTATTTACATACTCGTAACAAAAGCTTAAAATTTAGAATGTGTTGAATTAACTCCAAAGCGATGTGTCATTGTTAGTATTCTATTGTATAAATATTGAATACTGTTAATATGATTCTTAGTTCATTCCATAGATCCCAGTTTTAAAAAAATAAGAGCTTATTTCTGCATCTTTATTCTTATATTATATATACTTTTCATTGTAAAAATTCACCACACAGCTACAAACGCACTCCTCTATTGCATGCATTGGGAATGTAACAGCATGTTGTAGTATATATATGTATGTTCTGTATGTATTTATTTTCATATCCGTGTTACGCATTGCTTTATGGTCACTTTAACTTTTTTTTTAATTTAGGTGTAGTGTCCGAGGGCAATCAGGAGATGACAACTAACCCCACATCGGTCGGCTGGTCTGTAGACCAACCCGATGGAGCTACAGGGGCCACTTTCTTCGAGAAACTGGGTGCGGAGACGGAAACCAAATTAGAGGATTTCTTCCAATGGTGGGGCTGTTTGATGGCGTCCAGACCCTGGATCGTTTTGTTCCTTGGTAAGTTTCTAATTATACAATTTACCGACTTATACATCTACCCCCTTACTAATAAAAATATTTATCCAGTAGATAAGCAATACAATGTTTTGTCCTTGTCTGTCAAGTGACATTTCTAACCCATAAGACAAGGACAAAACATTGTATTTATTATCTACTGGATAAATATTTTTATTAGTAAGGGGGCTAATATAATATAGACGAGGCATGTCGAGGCAAAAACTGTACTCACTTAAATGGCCCCACTTTTGGGGTTGTTTGAGGCCATTTTGACACTTGAGGTATGGTGAAATCGAGATGTCTGACATTTGAGGTATGGTGAAATCAAGATGCCTAACTTTTTCTTGTATGAAGATTTGTTCTATCAAATGTACTAAATAAGTAAAGTGCCCGCTCGACCACTTTTTAAAAATTTTCCCTTGTACTGAGGTGCCTCAAAAATTCTTAAGCACATACGAAATAACAGCGTGATTGGTTAAGGCGCTGTGAGTAGTCAACTATGAAGTATTCGAGGGGGTGAAGGAGATGAGTGGGGGACGTGCCGCCCCCGTTACTGCGGGGGGCTTCATGCGATTTACGTCAAAGTGATGTGTCTATAATGTACAAAAGCGTAATTTCGATATAATCGTAATATGCTTCATAGCCTAGCGGTATTTTGCCCGCCTAAAGCAAAGCGTAGCGTCTAGGTTCAAATCTCATTACATTTAATATATTTCAAAATGTCTATTTTCTGTCTAGGTCAATTATAATAAGTCTAATTCCTAATTTTGTGCCAAATTTAGCCATTGCGATTTGAGAAAGTTAAGCTTTTTAGTAAGTAGATAAAGGGTAAAAAAATCTAAAAAAAAGCTCAATTTAGTCACTGAACTCCTAAACGGCTGGACCGATTTTACTAAAAAAAATTGTGTGTCTTCAGGTTGATTCGAGAATGGTTTAAATTTGCAATTGGACCTGGTAGGTGGCGCTGCTGTCAGTAGTCAGTACGTCAACAAATTTAATTCTAAGGCGGTACGAAGACTACGAAGTTTCCCGGGATAGCTAGTATTATAATAATATGCGGTCGAAGTACTGCGGAATACGCACTACAACATGTAACACACACATTGACGTTTCTTCCTAGGTCGACATTTCAAAATTTTATATATTTCGCATTTTTCAGCGGTTACAAAATCTAAACTTGCTTTTGCCCGCAACTGCGTTCGCGTAGCACAAAGCTAAATTTTATCGACTGATTTTATACAATACATAAATACACAATAAAATTCAATATCAAATATTCCCATTCTACATACATGAAACTTCGGCTATCTGACAGCAAAAAAAATACAATTTCAAATACCTAGTTTCTGACATTTGTGGTTTAACCAAATAGTCTCTTCGGCCTGCATCATATTAATTGTAAATATTGTTTTATTTAATCTATTACTAATATAATACAGAGAGAAGGTTTATTTGTTTGTATGTTTGTTTGTTTGCGTTGAATAGGCTCCGAAACTACTGGAATGATTTTGATGAAATTTAGGACAGATATAGAATAGACAACGGGGAAGCACATAGGCATACTTTTTATTACCGAAAAATGTACGGTTCCATCGAGATTTACTTTTGCGCGCATGAAGTCGCGGGCAACACCTAGTCTAAATATATAAAAGGCAAACCTGACTGACTCATCTATCAAAGCACAACCGAAACTACTGAACAGATGTTGCTAAAATTTGGCATACAGATAGTTGTAATGACGTAGGCATCCGCTAAGAAAGGATTTTTGAAAATTCGCCCCCTACGGGTGTAACAAAGGGGTTAAAATTTTGTATGGAAACCGAACTTTACGCGGACGAAGTCGCGGGCAAAAACTAGTAAAAAACGTAGATTACTGAATAAGTACATGTTCCTAATATCTGCTCATGGTGATTAGAATTAGAATTGATTATAATAATTGATATAACTTTACAAACCAACAGAATAATAATATTTAGGTATATATATTATATTTACTTATTCTGTTGTCAATCAATGTTGTCAATTTTGAATCAAATATGTTTTTTCTTTCGTCGTGTAATAAATTATATCAATAATTTCGGTTATTTTACGTCAGTCTGACTGGCAGCTCGGTTTGCATACCGACGTTTGATTTTTGGTGGTGAGTTCAAATCCCGGTAAGATAAATATTATTTTTGTGATTCTTATAATGTCTTTGTTTTTCTTTTATATTTTTTTATTTATTTTTTATTAATTTTTATCGTTGTACTAAAACTACGACCAAAGCTCGATCTCCCTAGTACCTACTTATAAAGAGTTTTTGTACCTCCATCTTAAAACTTTGGACTAAAAATTTGGACATTCATCGAATACAATCTTTTCATATTTTATATAATATAATCTACAGTAATATTAACAACAACTTAAAGTAACTAATAATAAAATAAGGACATAATTAACCATATACTTTTATTACTGCAAAAACAAGCATCGCTCGGAGTTTAGTGCGACAAAAAAAAAAAGAAAAAAAAAATCGTCTGACCGGGATTCGAACCCGAGACCAATTGGTCGCAACAACGCAAAAAGCCAAAGGGCTATCAAGCGTCTTACGTCAGATAGCGAAATTACGTATATATTATAAATATTACACGACGAAAGAAAAAGTAATATTTACCCCCGACTTGACCTTTATGCAGACGACATAAAGGTCCATTCGGGGGTAAAATAAATTTGAACGGACTTTCAACAATAAATTCGAATAATTTTTGAGCAGAAAAGAGGGGAAAAATTTGACATACGTCTCATTAGCAAGAGGCCTAAGCCGGTACTGTCTTATTCAATAGATATGAAAGAGAAGGAATGACAGGTCGCCATTTCGCGATGTTTCATTCGACTCGTACGAATTATTTATCATTGAAATAAATTAATACTAACAAATATCACATTCTATACGAAAAATCAAAACAACAATTCCCTTCCTTTTATTATATTTTACGAAACTGCAAATAATTTTCTCATTTCTGTTCACAAATAATACAGTTACAACTCCAAGAATTTCTATTTTAATGGTAACTTTATGATTTTTTTTTATCAAGAAATTTTTCAGATAACGTGTTTTGAAAATGAAGGTCCCCTAGCAAATATGATCAAAATTAACATATATTTTTTTGCTGCACTAAAATGTATCCATTCGTCTCAAAAAATTTTTGAAAGAAGCGTATTTCTAGGGTAAGAGCGCCTTAACGCACACATTGTCGTGTGCTTGACCGTAAAATGAGTATGTGTTTTAAGTCAGTTTTTTCCCGTGAGTATGTGTGCGTGCACATATGTGACTCATCTGTCATGATTCATGGCTGCCAAGCAAATATAGCCTTATTGCGAGTAATGATTTCGAATATGTTATGAACACTATAGATTGGCACTACTTTGAACAATTAACTAGTGTTAACGACATTGTGCATATTTTTAATAATAGTGTCAAGTGGGCATTTGATCTGTTGGCTCCCGTCAAAACTATTTATGTTAAGGATAGGCAGCACCCGTGGGTCACATTCAACATCAAACAAATGATGAAGCGACGAGACGAGGCGCATAAACGTGCACGTACTACTAAAAACGAGTTGCACATTCGCTTTCATAAGGATCTTAAGCGCGAAGTGTCCTGCGCGCTTATTAGAGAAAAGACAACATATTTTAATACGTACATTAACACTAATATTAAATCACCACAATTAATGTGGAAGCACATCAAGGAAAATATAAATGTACATGAATCTAAATCTGACTCAATTTTACCTGATCACATATTCGACCCCGACCTTATTAATACCTTTTTTTTGGACGTTCCTGGCACCAGTTCAGTGCCCCAGACAACGCTTGCCTACTTTAATAACAACCTATTTAGCTCATCGAAATTTTATTTTTCTATGGTTAGCGACACTGACGTTCAAAAAATTATAAAAACTTTAAAATCCAACGCGGTGGGTGCTGATGGCATAAACTTAGACATGTTGTTCATGGCTTGTCATTTTCCAGCTTGCCTAAGTGTCGTAACTAAAATAATCAATACTTCTCTTCAAACTGGCAGTTTTCCTGAGTCATGGCACTTGGCGATCGTTAAACCGTTGCCAAAAAAAGGAAACGTATCTGAACTTAGGGACCTTAGACCAATAAGCATATTGCCATGTATGTCTAAAATACTAGAAAAGGTAATTCATAACCAAATGAGTACGTTTTTAGAAGAAAACCAAATACTACCTACAGTGCAGTCTGGTTTCCGCAGCAAACATAGCACAACAACTGCGTTAATTGATGTTGTGGATAATATCATCTCATCACAAGACACTGGCGAGGTCACTGTTTTGGTGCTGCTGGATTTTTCGCGCGCTTTTGACACAGTTAATATACCATTGCTACTCGCGAAATTAAAATTTTACGGTTTCGAAGCGGATGCTATCGCCTGGTTCTCGGATTACTTGTATAACCGGTCTCAAGTAGTTGAGTTAAAAAAGGATAACGGGACGCTAATACGTTCTAACCCATGTCGGGTAACTAGAGGCGTTCCTCAGGGATCCGTGATTGGCCCCTGCCTCTTTGCACTGTACTGTGCGGATATCACTAAACATATCCTGCATTGTAAGTACCACATATACGCCGATGATATTCAGCTGTACATAACATTTAAGCTGTGTAATATTAGAGAGGCTGTATGCAAGCTGAACGATGACCTAGCACGTATTTGTAATTGGTCCAATACAAACTCCCTTGTGCTCAACCCTAACAAATCAAAATATATGATATTAGGCACTAAATACCAGGTCCAAAAAGTAGCTATCACCCAGCCAATTATACGTATTAGGAACGATATAGTTGAAAGAGTAACAGAAGCACGCAACTTAGGAGTGCTGATGGACGAGGGACTCAGATTTGAAAAGCATGTCATTAAAGCTGTCAGTCGGTGCTTCTACCGATTAAAGCTGCTGTATAAGATAAGGAATTTTATATCACAACCGTTACGACGAACTCTCTGTGAATCTCTGGTGCTCTCAAACTTAAACTACGCAGACGCGGTGATAGGCCCCTGTTTACTTGCACGGTCTAAAAGCCTTATTCAAAAAGTACAGAATGCGTGCAGTAGGTATTGCTGTGACATCCCTCCGCGTGCTCACGTGACACCTTATATAAACAATCTACAGTGGCTCAAAATGGACGGTCGCAGACAATTACACTTTGCCACTCTTTTATTTGGAGTCATAAAATTTAAAACACCTGCCTATCTTTATGACAAATTACAGTGGGCATGCGATAAAAACCTGACAATGACCACTAGGGGATCGGCTTATTTACTTATTACTCCACTCCATCGCACTTCCATGTTCAGAGGTAGCTTCAGATATTTGGCAAGTAAAATCTGGAACAACCTTCTACCGCCAGAGTTGCGTGCTCTGAAAACAACAAATTATTTTAAATTAAAATTTAAATCTCTTTTGCTACGAGAACAATTAATTTCCCCTATGTAATATTTTTTCCTTTAATGCTTAAATTCCTAATAATATTATGACATGTACCTAATTTATTAATATATTACAATTATTTTATGATGTATTTACTTATCTTATTACAATACTACATAATTATTATGACATTACTTACCGTTCGGGTATGAGCCGACACATGGCGGCTTGCCGGGAGCCCTTAGTCGCTTCAGGGTCAGGTACCTCCTACTCAATTGTCTCTGTACGATAGCGGACGAATTATGATATTACCTATGTAGCAAACACCTAAAATATAAATATCTATTATTATTATAAGTAGTTTATGCACAATATTTATAAAGTTCAAAACTAAATGTATAACAAACACTTACTGTCTCATCCTGTTACTGGGCTAGTAGAATATAATATTATATGTATTAAGCACTATAAATTTATCTGTATATATATATATATATATTGTGATAGTTGCTATGAACAAGTGTGTCTTCTAGCCAGGCGTGCGTCTGCCCCTTGCAAAATAACTATGGTTTATGGGACTAAGGAGGCCGGAGGTGTGCGAGGGGAGTGCGGAGGGCGCGGGTGGCATGATTGCTGCATTGTCCATAGCAATGACTCACATTATTGTCTTATTGTATTTTATTCTTACGTACTTTTTAACCATAATATATATAATTAGGTATTATTATTTCGTTAATCGTTATTGTATATATGTAACTGTTTATTTGCTGTTGCTGAGTGTATTAAATCTGTCCATCAAACGACAACAATATGGAACCGCATAATACCAGGCACTGTGGTGTTACGCCGCAGTGATACGCCTGAGCGGCTTCCTTTTTGACAGTTAGGCATTACACTACCTACCTTCCGTGCCATTATAGTACTTACCACTTGCGTATAAATTTGTTTGAATTGTATGTGTTTTCTTCTCTTTCCAATTTAACCATGTTATGTTAATTTTTTCTGTCCTATTTTTCTATTTTTTTTTTTAATGTAAGTCATTGTATTATTTGTGGTGTAATGTCTCATTGTGTCAAATAAACGTTTATTTATTTATTTATTTATTTATTTATTTATTTATTCTTGGTCGAGCGGCAACTTTGCTGAGTGTACGTCATATAGCCCATTCTTAGTTTTGAAATCATTGCCCAATATACACAGTATAACGAGCTCATGTATTGCAGGGTTGTGCGCAGTCGTGGGTCTCGGGCTGGGCGTGCGTCAGATGCAGGTGACCACCAACCCGGTGGAGCTGTGGGCGTCACCCACCTCGCGCTCGCGGTACGAGCGAAACTACTTCGACTCTCACTTCGAGCCGTTCTACCGCACGGAAATGATCATCATCACCTCCAAGGGCCTGCCGAAAATCGAGTACACGGACGACGACGGCAAGCAGATGCTGTTCGGCCCAGTGTACAACTCGACTTTCCTGCTGGACGTGTTGAATCTACAGAATAAAATTATCGGTGAGTATGTTTTTTTTTAATTGAAAGGTATTAGACGGAAGCGTCGCCGTTATTTACTGTTTATCTCTATAGTTACACTATCGATTTGCGAGCGAATTGAAAGCAACAACGCCTCGGTTTTCGAGCGAGCGCGCGGCGACTCCGACGCAGATTTGGATTAAAGTTAACCCTTGATTAAAACATTATGCCTTCTCTTTTATAAATACGAAGAACAAGAGAAATAACTTGATATTTAAACCAGGGTTAACTTTTACCCAGATCTGTGCAAGTGTAATATAGATTTTAACTTGATATTCTATATATTTAATAACCGCTTTTAATTGGATGACGCAACGCGTTAATCAAAAACGGTATTGAATAGAAAAACTACCAATAACCTCAGAAACCAGCAGTGACAAAGGCTGGTTCTCCTTCATGGGAAAGCCCTAGCCTGTATAATAGGTAGGGATTTGGACGAGGATTTTCAAAAGGTAAGTGGTAGGTGAAGCCGATACGAATGAAGTTAAAGGAACTCCACGCCACTGCAAATCAGACATTAATCTGTCAAAAACTTCATTCAACAACTAACGATTTCTCTTCTTTCAGCGCTGGGCAACAACTCCCGCATCGAGGATATATGCTTCGCGCCGCTGACGTCGCCGTTCCGCGGGCCCGTGACGGCGGGCGACTGCGCCGTGCAGTCCGTGTGGGGCTGGTACGGCAACGACCCCGACGAGGTGCTCGACAGCCTGGACGACAACGAGTACCTGAGGAGGATATTGGAGTGTACCAGGCGAGTGTTAAGAGGATATTGGAGTGTACCAGGCGAGTGGTAGAGGATATTGAAATGTACCAGGCGAGTGGTAGAGGATATTGGAGTGTACCAGGCGAGTGTTAAGAGGATATTGGAGTGTACCAGGCGATTGGTAGAGGATATTGAAGTGTACCAGGCGAGTGGTAGAGGATATTGAAGTGTACCAGGCGAGTGATAGCGCTATACGACTGTAGACAGTTCGGTGTTTTAATACTGGGATACAGACCGTGCTAATAAGTGCAGCCTGGATTATCCTGGGGCTAAGATCTCTGCTCAATGTTAGGAGAGATTCGAAAGGCTGGCAACCTTTGTTACGAGACCGATATAGGGTATGAATTTATATGGAGCACTAAACAATCCCCGCGAACCGCATCGCACCACGACCACAAAATTCTCTCGTGGGAACATGGGCTTACTCTTTGTTTTTGAAGAAGTCTTGATTTGTTTACATTTCGTTTGATGTCAAAAATATATATATATATATATATATATATATATATATATATATATATATATATAAATATATCGCTAGACACGCGGCTAATAGGGAATATGCATGTATTTTTTTTATTTTTTTAAACGTTTCTACTGGTTATAACATTACTAAAAATATATATAACACATCAAAAACATTATCCATTAAGCTGGAAAAAATGTTACAAAATCACTATAATTTTTGCGCGGTTTAAACAGGCCATTTTCGCGGGCTTGGGTTGTGACGTCATCGTACACGAAAAAGACAGTTGACAGATAAAATCATAGACAAGTCAGAGCATAACATTCAATTTAACGTCAGTCATGTCATTGTCACGAAAGACAGCGTCGTGTAGCGTGACGTCACACGCGCGTCTCCATTGGTCGCGACTCGCGACCAATGGAGACGCGTTTCGCAATTTTAAATATCCCGGTCTGATTTTGCATTTTTTATATATTTTTTTTCGGCTTAAATAAGAACTAAATTTAAAAAATTCCTTTTAGTTATAATGTGACAATAAAGAACAGGGAAAAAAATATTTCAGGCAAATTAAATTTTTATGCATATTCCCTATTGAACAAGTGGGCTAAAGTATAACTTTCTGACCCTTCGCCTTCAAGACACTCTTTGTCTTACTATTTTTTTTTTACTAGATTTTAATATACATACTTGTATCAGGAACCCGTACACGTGTCTCGCGCCCTGGGGCGGGCCGGTGCTGCCGGGCGTGGCGCTGGGCGGCTTCCTCGCGCCCGGCGAGCCGCTCGCCTCCACCTCGCGCTTCCACGAGGCCAACGCGCTCATACTCACCTTCATCGTCAACAATCATTACGACAAGGATAAGGTATAAACTACTGAATAACTAATGGTACTAAGGTATAGGAGTATACTATATTTCAGGCCGGTAGAGAGTCTTCCGCCAAGAATATTACGCTAAGCGAATCGCAGAGGGCTCAGGGCGCCGCCTAAATTTAACGTAAACAGTATAAGCGCGGTATAATTCTAAAGTGCCAATAGTATTTTGTTTTAAAACCAAAGGTTTTATTTTAATAACTGATGCATATTATTTTCTGTTTTCCCTTTTTTTGATGCAGAGAAAAAGTAACAAATCAAATTCCAATATTTGTTTACGTTAAACTGCGTTGGCACTAGAGGCCTAAGCTTCTGAGTAAATGGCCCCTGATGCAAGTAATGCTGCAGTGGAGATATACGTACGTGTAAACACTCGCGCAGGGAAGAGCGCTCGTATACATGATCACATACAAACACGCTCACGCACCCATAAAAAATATCTATGGACGCTTCCACACCACGTCAATCTGGTCCTGTTGTAAGTTCTCGAAGAACTTGTGTTACGGGTACCAGAGAACGGAAATATATTTAATAATTTTATACTATACACACATTTAAGATTTTTATTATATTATACACATAATTATTACACATCCATGACCGAGGAACATAGAAAAGTGTTTTGGGCGGGAAATTCCCTGGCGGGAACACTGACGTGCTCACCCACTTGCCCCAGGGGTCGTCGATGCTAAATTCTAATCTTATAAACTAAACTCACTGCATGTATTCCAGTTGAAACCCGCTCTCGAATGGGAGGAGGAGTACATAAAATTCATGACGAACTACACCGCCAACGAGATGCCACCGTACATGGACATCGCTTACACATCAGAGCGGTCCATAGAGGACGAGTTGGAGAAGACGTCGAAGTCGGACGTGTACACCATACTGGTGTCGTACTTCATAATGTTCGCATACGTCGCCATATCGCTGGGCCGCTACACGACTTGCTCACGACTTCTCATCGATAGTAAAGTCACACTTGGATTAGGAGGTGAGTTCTATTACTTTCCAGAATAATGGTAATATGGTAATGGTAATAAGTAACAAAACTGTCGAATGGTGTAATAGTAACCGATGGGTACTTATTTCTTTTTCAAAATCATTCGGTTCCTAAATAAAATAACCATGTCATATGCATGTAAGGACATGTCTAAGGAGGGTTCCGTAATTATCAACGTGTATAGTGCGATTCAAATGAGAATAGGATTGAGTCGGCGCCATATTGTGACGTCATAGCTGTCAATTTTACCCAATTGGGTACCTAATTAGGTAGGGTGGGCAAAAAAAGTTTTTTTTTTCTTTTAATATAATTTATTTACAAAATTGAGTGAAAAAAATGTAATCTGAATCTAGCTCTTCAATTTCGCTCACCTCTGTATTACTGTCCGAGTAGTCATCGTCTATGTAACACAGTGCCTCGTTTACTCATTTTCGAGCAAAATGAGTATGACAATAACAAAAACAATATAATTTTGGCAAGTTGCCTTGCACCAACAATGGAAAAAAAATGTTAATTTATGATTTTAAAAACGAATTATGAATATGTATTATTATAATTAAATGTTTAGATAATTTAACGTTATTATTTTAATTCGATGTAAGACTATTATTCCTCGTCTTTTATTTATGGCAATCGCGGTTGCAAAGGTTTTGCACCATTCTGCTAGTGTCAAGTATATAAAGAATTATTTCGACTATTATTATTGGCAAATAAGTTTTTCTGCTAACCGTACTTTTCAAGTGACATTTGACAAATAGAGGTCATTGACGTTCCTATTCTCATTTGAATCGCATTATAATAGGGTTTTTTCAAATTACTTATTATTACTGTCCGATTTCGTTCAAAATAATGCCCATAAAGAGTTTTTAGTTTTCTATCTCCAATAGTTTAGAAATGCAAGGGGGGGGGGGGGGACCAACTTACAAATCACTTTGGAGGCAGATTACTCGAAAATGGTTGACTTTGTTAAAAATGAAACCTATTCAACGTTACCCCACACGAAGGGGTGGAATGAAAAAATATTTTTCATCTCCACTTCACATGTATGGAGAGCCTAAAATATAAAATTATTATTATTTTATGACGCAAAAACCGAGATCTATACACAGTCTATAAGTATACCAAAATTTTATCTATTTATGTTCATAATTACAGAAGCTAGAGGCGCGGACAGACAGACAGACGGACGGACAGAGCGAAACTATAAGGGTTCCTCGAGTATTACGCATCCCTAAAAAATGATGCATATTTAGATTTTATCAAAATCGTGATCGTTACTCATTTAAATATTTTTCGCTATCGCTATTTCTTATAATTTCGGTTTTCGCCTACCATTACTTATTGAAAAGTTCATCCTGTGTAGTGTTTTGTGGGTTTTACAATAATAATAAAAGTAGAGTGTGTGCTTAAGACCGCACGCCAGGCTGAGGTGAAAACTTCATTGGCAATGTATATTAGTGATGAAACGAATGTCTCTTTTTTAGCATTCGCGAACGCGAATGCGAATGCGAATATCTGCTACCGACATTCGCGAATGCGAATGCGAATATTCAGTTTTTGTTCATATTTGGCGCCAATTTGTCGCGCAGTCGCGTTCGGACAAGGTTCGTTATGGGTTCGTTACGTTCGTATCTTCCGAGTATTGCCGAGTTCATACGAACTCATCTATGATCTAAATAAAGCGTCATTCATTCCGCTCCGCTCACTCAAACTTAAACTCAAAATTTTTATTTCCATGTAGGTTATGATATAACGCTTAAATGATGCCTACCACCGGTTCGGAAACTAGCCCGGCAAGAAGAACCGGCGTAAGAAACTCGCACATTTGCTTTTGTTTTCTGATATTCATATTCGCAAAACATTCGCAAAAATTTTGCGAATGCGAATGCGAATATACAAAAATGTGCGAATATTCGCGAATGCGAATGCGAATATTCGTTACATCACTAATGTATATACACGTAAATAACACCTATAGAGCGTGACAAATCAGCCTCACTCACAACCTACGGAGAAATATGTTATATTTCGCTCGGGTACTATCCGATCGAGCCTTTACCTAAGAGCAGACGGATCAGTCTCACAGCCTACGAAAAAATGTGTGTGCGATGCGCCAATAGAAGTTTCCAACTTCAATAAATGTTATTTCCAGGTGTGCTGATCGTACTCGCGTCTGTCGTATGTTCTATCGGTATATTCGGCTACGCGGGTGTCCCTGCCACGTTGATCATCGTGGAAGTGATACCGTTCCTGGTGTTGGCTGTTGGTGTGGACAACATATTCATACTGGTGCAGACGGGTCAGCGCGAGCCGAGGCGGCCTAATGAGACCGTAGCTGAGCATATCGGACGCACGTGAGTCATTGACGTGTTACCACAGAATAATTAATAAAAAAAAACTTAGGCCTTTGCATCCGATAATGGATGATTTATACAGTATTCTCCGAGCGAAGTAACCACTCTTGAAATACTGTAGTGCCTGGGACAGTTGGTTTTTAAATGTCGTATGGTTGCCCAAGCACATACGACATTCTCACAACACAGTCAGCCTAGTCCAGAGGAATGAACTAGTCAATACGTCTGGGGCCAACTATGTGCGGGTTTCCTCACGATGTTTTCCATCACCTTTAGAGCGTCCGTATAATGACCATAAGATCTGAAAAAGTCTCATTGGTACACGCCACAACCTGGGATTCGAACCTGCACTTTCTCGAGTGCGAACCAAACGGTCTACCCACTAGGCTACGGAGCTCACAGAATAATTAATAACAACAAAGGGTTAGCGTATGCTAGCGCTGTATATGGCTATCTAAAAGGTAAATAAGCTATCTGCCACTTATTAGAAGATTATGAAACATGTCCATAAGACTGGAACTATATTGTCCGGAATCCGGTAGGACGGGGAAAATTCAGGGCATTGAAAATACAACTCTGCGCTATACAACAATAGAGCCGAAAATCGAACGCACAAGTGTTGAGTCAAATGTCAATGTGATATATGTTAGCTCGACACTTCGATTTTCAACTCTGTTGTTGAAGCGCAGAGTTCTATTTTCAGTGCTCTGAATTTTCACGGGCCCGCCGGATTCCCAGCCTAAGCAGGCCTGTCCCACTCCCCGTGTAGGTATCAAAAATATAAGTACGTGCGGCAGCCTCCCTAAACAGGCCAATTAAAAGGGACTCGCGCGCGAGCAGTGAGCGACATATGCGTGAGATTTGTTCGTCGCAACTCGCAATGTTTTATGGATTGGATTTAATACCTTATAATCTGTGCACATAATATTACAATACTGTGTTTAACTTAGCTAAAAATTACCTGGCCAGCTATAACTATAATACCATAACATAATATTTAATAATATAGTTTGAACTACTGCAATTACTTGATAAACAATATTTAGTGTTTAGGTGTTGGCTCCACCTGAACTATCTGTTCACGTCTTATGTTATTCCGATGTGATACGATTTGAAGAGTCATTTGTTGACAAAAGTACCTAGAAATAGTAAGGTGGCGTGATTCAACTTCTTTGAGTAATATCGCCGTGAAGGTATCGAAAACGCTTACGTTTACGCATACATACTTATAGGTATGCGCGAATTTATTACAATTATTAAAGTACTATTAACACCTACCGTAGGTTTATTTGGAAAGCAATTTGTTCAGTAAAATTCAGTAGGTACTCGTAGGTACTAAAAAGTAGGTAAAAAAAGTTGTAATTAAATATTAAGAAAAATATATATATATATACGTATAACCGCCTCCTTTTTTGGAAGTTGGTTAATTATTTTCTAAAATGAGACAACCCTAATGTCATTAGAATGGATAAGAATTACGCGATAGAAAGAGACGCAACTTCTAGGTAAATATAATCGTAGGTAATCGAGCGCTGCGTTAGCTGAATTGAACCTTATCGTATCGCAGTAAGAGTCCCTATTTCTTCAAACGATTTGTCGGAGTGGTTCTTCTGTACCTGGTACTATTATTTATTCTGTGGCCTAAGATAATATCTCTAAGATAAGATAATATTGCAAAAAGACTTATTGACATTTTACAAAGTGTGTCTTATGATGACACTGAGAAGTTATTATTAGTTTGTAAATAAACAAAGACTAAGAGTATGTCCAGAAAGTGCTTAAGCCTGCGTAAACCTACGCACGTAGAGATTCTTATCTTATCACAACAAAATTTCTGCCCGTCTATCTGTGATGCCAACTTGGGACTTTTTCCCTATATTTAGGGAGAAAAGGTATCTGAAGGGGTTATTAGGGGGGGTTTTATGCTTGTTTTATTTAAATATGCAATTGATTTGCTTGACGATAAGTTATATAATATATTATTATTATTTAATTACAGCTGACCTATCACTTATTGGTATAAAAAATGTATTGTATAAAAAACCAAAATTCTTATTGCAAGCGTCTACCTGTTGCCAACTTGCCATTAAAGAATCACGCCAAAAACGTCAAAAAATTCACGTTTGTTGTGTCTAAGGAGGGTTCCGTTACTATCAACGCGTAATACGTTTTTCAAATTACTTCAAAAGTCACAGTCCGGTTTGGTTCAAAATAATTTTCCCTTAGTTTTAAGCATTATACATATATCAGCATGGAAACTTACAAGTTTAACCTATAATTTAGAAAACTACTCTACAACTACTCGAAAATTTTGAAAAAATGTCATGTATGAAATCTTGACTCTATTTTAAAGCGCTATTCAACGTTATGCAATACAACGGGGTACAATGAAAAAATTTTTTTCATCCCCACTTCTCATGTATGGAGAGCCACCCTCAAAATATAAAATTATTATTATTTTACGATGCTAAATCCGAGATAGTATAATATACAAAAAACTATACCAGATTTCATCCATTTATATTCATAATTACAGAAGCTAGAGGCGTGGACAGACAGACAGACAGAGGGACAGAGCAAAACTATAAGAGTTCATTTTTATTACGAAATCGACTATTTTTAGTAAAGGTTATCTAAAAATTTTAACTGTCTAGCTATCAAGGATTATGATCTCATGAGACATAGCCTGGTGACAGACATACAGTTATTACCCTCTAGATATCTACGAAATAACTTATAGTCTGTAAGTGTTAAAAAAAGCAGTGAATCATGCATACAAATGTCAAAATTGACGCATTAGCTGTGATTACATTAATTTACCTATTAAAGTAAGCCATTTTGACATATAATATAATAATTATAATAATATAATATATATGGACGCTTCACACTACGTCAATCTGATCCCGTGGTAAGTTCTCGAAGAACTTGTGTTACGGGTACCAGACAACGGAAATATATTTAATACTTTTATACTATACACATATTTAAGATTTTTATTATATTATACACATATTTAATACACAACCATGACCCAGGAACACAGAAAAACTTTTTTGTTCCTTCGGCGGGATTTGAACCCGCGACCTCCGGCTTGAGCACCAACATGCTCAACCAACTGAGCCACAGAGGTCGTCAATAGTATGTAGATACGCATGATTCACTGCCTTCATAACGTGAATAGGCTAAAGTATAGACTTTATATGACACGAATAGGACGCGACCGCGTCATTCAATGTGCTGCGTACAGTGCAAGTAACTAATGCCTTCGGCAATCATCGTTTTTTTTTCTACGGAAATGACGGATGTTGGAAAGCATGTGTGGGACTTCCGAAAGATATTAGCAAAGTAGTTTTACTGTATAAAGTATCTTTATAGGTATGTTTTTCTAAAAAGTTAATACTTACATATTTGGTATGTAACTTTTTTGATTTTTAACGGTACCTATATATTTTATCGTATTATGTAACTTTATGAAGTTTCGATGAGGCATAAGTACTTTAATAATTATATTTGAGAGTATTCGCATGCTAGGTAAAATCCACGGGAACCGTACTATTTGTTTTAGGGAGAAATATTTTTTGAAACTTGGCAACTCGATCTTACTACGCTTTCATTGCACTCCAAAATACAGGGGATGACACTTTTGACTATTTCAAATCGAAATCAATTGTGTGTTGAAGGTTTTAATATAAAGTGTCTTCAGAAATAATTGGTTTTGACAAAACATTGACAGCACAAAATTTTGGAACACTCTGTAAAGCAAAATGCCAACAGTGTCAACCGATCTGAATGCTGTGTAACGAATGAACTGAATACTTCTGTCTCACTCTGAATCATACAATCGGAGTGAGAAAAACATTTTTCTTTCACTTTGTGTCTAGCGCGTACTCAAGGTAACTGCGTATTACTGCGTAATTGCTACTCCTATTTGAGTCAGGAGCGGAGCACCTATACGTGTAGTATGGGCATACCCACAATCCCAACAGCCTTGTGAGTGCATACTTTCAAGGTCTATTAATTTATAATCAAAATAGGTTCAGTGGGTAGTTGTATTGGTATTGTTAACCTTTTGAGTCTAATCTGGTGCTTTTTACCTGCTGGTCATACTTACATTATTGTTAAAATACATATTTATAGTAGTGGATTTAGTGTTAAGCGGACCTTTAGTCAGGTAGATTGAAGAAAGCGCAAAATTTGTCACCTCTCCATAAATTTTCGACCCTTTTATATTTACTAACCAACAGATTTAAGAAAAAATAATACTTTGTTTGAACCGATAGGAATTACTCCTGCCGATGTTATATAATCTATAATTTGTGTATGTTTCTATACTATATATGCATATATTTTTTATTTAATTAATTTATAATCTTAGTTGATGTTAATTTGTTTAAGGTTTAAGGTATTGAAAGCTTATTTTTTTTTACCAAACAAAATAATTTTTTTGCTAAATAAGCGAAAAATTTTCTCGCTCCCTCCGCGCGTTAGCTTTTAATTAACATAATATTATAAAGAAAATAATACAACTCTTTTTAAAAATTCTAATAACCATGCTATGAAGGAAATAAGCGGACCATGGAGAGACGCTTGGCTACGTTGAATGTAAGAGGAGGAATGCATGGTAAGAATGAAAGTGGACGAGGCGAACGAAGTATGTAAGGATCGTAGCAAGTGGAAAGAAGTGGTCTCTGCCTACCCCTACGGGAAAGAGGCAGTCCTGCCTACCCCTACGGGAAAAAGGCGTGATTATATGTATGTATGTATGTATGTATGAAGGAAATAATAAAATCAAAATTTTCGGGCCACATCTTCTTTTGGGAGCTGGATCCGTGCCTGAATCAACCAAAGCGGTTTAATAGGTCAATTTTGTACGATACGCGCATAGCTAAAATAATACGCACGTAGCTTCTGGACGCAATGTATGGGGCCCTAGTACCTCGACTACGTGCGTAGACCTTGCGTGCGTAAGAATACGCAGTTTCTGGACATAGTCTTAGTGTTATGTGTTTTAATTGTGTTTAAATGTTTTTCCTATTATTATTTGTGCTAGTTTTAATAAATTATTCTGTTTTCCTAAGCTTATATTTTAAGTTTAAGAGTTCAATTTAATAACATTGTAAAATATGCTCACTTAATCTTATCAGTGATTATATAAATATTATTGTATTTATTAGAACCTATCGTCTGAAACACAGGTCAACCTAGTTCAGGCAGATACACGTTAAATTAGATCATAAGATAGTTTTTAGGTATTTTATATAAATACATTGTAATACATAATTTATTTATCTGAATGAATATTTTTGATTTTGATAACATTGATCTTATTGTTCGTCCAGGCTAGGTCAAGTCGGTCCGTCCATGTTCCTGACGTCCGCGTCGGAATGCACGTGCTTCTTCCTCGGCGCGCTGAGCGACATGCCCGCGGTGCGCGCGTTCGCCCTGTACGCCGGCGTCGCGCTGCTCGTCGACTTCCTGCTGCAGCTGACGTGCTTTGTCGCGCTGCTGGCCATAGACACGCACAGGCAGAACGCCAACAGGTACGGTATTACCACAGTCAAATATTTTAAACTCAAGATAGGATGCTTCAAATGTCAAAATGGCCCCAAAAAGCTTAAAAGTGGGGCCGTTTAATTGAATACACTTTTTGCCTCGGCATGCCTCGTCTATAATATACACGTCTATGACCACAGTACAAATATTAACAGTATTTTTTCCCGGAAGTTTTAAAACAATTTTTATAAAAAACTATAACCCGACTATGTAAAATGGCCTATGTTACTCGGGCTATTATCACGAATCTATTGACATCTCATTAAAATCGCACCAGTAGTGAAGTCGCTTCGGTGGAACAATCATAGATACATACATACGTAGACTGCCAAAATCATCACCCTTCCTTTTGGCTTTACCGTAGTCAGGTAAAAAAGCAACATACAATCACAATACAAAACGTAACAGATTGATTTGTCGGGAGTTGGAACTGAAAGTGCACTACTAATGACAAGTATAGACGAACTCTCTCTTCGCTTTCAACTGTTTGTATCGAGTTAAAACACTATATAATTTTTGCATTTTGATACAAACAATGAGCCATTGCGGGACGTCTGGCTGATGTGAACTGCAAACGCACAAACACTGGGTGAACGCACAGACTAGTGGTAGAAACACGTCACGATAGTTTCATTTCGACACTGCATTCTCTTTGATAAATAAATAGGTAAATAAAATACTACTAATTTTTGTCTCAGGTTCGACGTGCTGTGCTGTATCGGCGGCACCAAGTCGGAGGCGGGCAACGGGGAAGGCGCGCTGTACGGCCTGTTCCGCCACTTCTACGTACCGTTCCTCATGAAGAGGGAGGTCCGAGCTGCGGTGATGATTATATTCTTCGCCTGGCTCTGCTCGTCTGTGGCGGTGAGTTTATTGACATACAAGCTTTTGCCCGCGGCTCTACCCGTGTAAAAAAGCGTATCCCTCGGGAACACTGTACTTTTTCGGAGTAACGAGTGACATATGTTTTAATCCATAGCTTAAAGTATCATACCTAATTGCATCGAATCTGTTCAGTAGTTTTGTTGCGTGAAAGAGTAACAAACATCAATTCATCCATCCACACATTAACTTTGACATATAATTTCTATCTATTCAAAACTGGATCATAGAACGTAAACATTTTAGTCCGTGCCTTTTTTTATCCAATTTGACGATGAAACGAAACTTATTTTCTTTTTATATAAAAAGGTTGTAAACTCTTTAATGTTTGTTTACAAATTTTATTCTTGTATGTAAATTTATTAAATCTTCAACCAGAACATAAAGTATCAAAATACTCTCTAAATACTATCTTTTGACGACCTCTGTGGCTGAACTAGTTGAGCGCGTTGGTGCTCAAACTGGGGGTCGCGGGTTCGAATCCCGCCGAAGAAACATAAAGCTTTTCTGTCTTCCTGAGTCATGGATATTGGATGTGTATTAAATATTTTTATAATATAATAAAAATCTTAAATATATGTACAATATAAAGGTAATAAATATACTTTCCGTTGTCTGGTCTCCGTAAAGGCCGATTTACACTTCCATAAAAGTGATGTGAAGCGTCCATACTCCATAAATAGTATATTATTACTATGCCTCATGTATTTTTAGGTGGCGCCTCACATAGACATAGGCTTGGATCAGGAGCTGTCGATGCCGCAGGACAGTTTCCAGCTGAAGTACTTCCAGTACCTCAACAAGTACCTGAACATCGGCCCGCCCGTGTACTTCGTGGTGACGGAGGGACTGAACTACTCGCACACAGACACGCAGAACATGATATGCGGCACGCGGTTCTGTAATGACGACAGTCTGACTATGCAACTGTATGCTGGTAAGTTTCGCGGGAGTTTTATTTCGTGAGCAGAGGCAGCTCGTGATTTTTTTTCTGGGTTTTCACAAAAAAAAAAAAAAAGTCTTGCTTACCGCTTACCATTCGCCGGTCTTTATCTCTCCTAACAGATTTTCGATAGGCAGAATAGAGCGCTTTACGAATATCTTGTAGCCCAATTAGATACCAGTTGAACTTCACATAACATAATTATGAAACCAGGATTGCAAGACGCTTTTATAAAGTCTTTTCACAATTTTTAATAAAATATACAGTATTGTTCCATTTTTACCACAAATAACCCACATAAACTATTTTTTATGGCGAAATAACACAAAATTGCTGTATTCGCGCAAATAGTGACCGGTGGCTTAATGAGAACCTATGTTTGTTTACATAAGATCGGCAACAGCGCATAATTAGCTACACCATATTTCAGCATTGTTGCCTCGCCGCGATCAGGCAACGTCACAGGAGCGGCACTCTAGATTAGGCTAATTTCTCATACGAAATCTTGTTTCACGTACTGCCTGTCTATTCTATAAGAACATTTTCAAATCTCGACAGCTGAATCCGCGGTGAATGTCACATTTGTATATGATATTTGACACTCACCGCGGATTCAGCTGTCGAGATTTTTGAAAATGTTCTTAGTGAATAGCACTGCTGGGCCGTGTTGATGTTTCTCTTTCGCACTCATTGAATTCAGTACCTACCAGGCATTGTACTGAACTTTCGTTTCATCGGAGCGCAATTGCTGGCAAAACTTCGTACGTAGTTACTTATTTCTAGTATTAGTTGTGCGTATGGTTGTAGCTTGTATGTATGGTTAAAAATATAGGTAGGTAGCAGATTAAAAAATACATTCTTATTGTATACTTATTTCCTATTATTGTGGGAGTGCACTGCACCAGCGCTCTTTAGGACAAGCCGCCTCTGTTCGTGAGGCATCATTGAGTATGAATTATGATGTAATTTTACCCGACTATGGCAAATTAATGGTTTTGGCAGTCTATCTATGTATGTTAACTACAGGGCCGATTGTAATAAATGATGTGTCAGTATATTCGTAATAATATCCCGGGTAACATAGGGTATATAATTTACGTCGTCGAGTTATAGTTTTTTTTTATAAAATTATAGTTATTCATATTACTTTTCAAAATTTCACATATAAAAAATATAGGACAATGTGTCTTCGCCAGTATACAATATACATTGTATCAGATTGAATAAGATTATAATGGTAAGGTCTCGTTACTTAACTTTTTTTTTAAATTCTTTATTTATTGTACAGTTCTACATTCTTTAATAATACTTTTGAATATCATTTGATTAACATACCAATTTAAAATATTTTGTATAAACAATTAACATTAAAATATTTTTTACAAATCTTTTTAGCATCCCAAATGCCAAACGTATCGTACCTAGCGCAACCGCCTAATTCGTGGCTCGACGACTTCTTCGATTGGTCCGGAAATCGCGAATGCTGCAAATACTTCGAGAGCAACTCCAGTTTCTGTCCCAATACTGGATCAAGTGAGTATAATATTTTATTATATATTTATTGTCTTTTCAAACATAATTTGTAGTATTTTCTTTAATTAGGAAAAGAAAGAATAATGGAAGATGATTGATCTATTTTAAAACTAAAAATAACATCTGTACGTAATCTCTACTGTCATAGTAGAAAGATTGGCGTGTAATGTGCGTGTGTGTGTAAACGTGCGTATATCTCACAAGCTGGAAGAAATGCATCATACTGGCTACTGTTCTTTGGGCGTGAACAAGAAGTGTGTGTGCGTGTGTGTACGTGCGTGTGCGTGCATGTGCGTGCATGTACTACCGAACAAGTTCCCACTCTACCAGGCATAAGATGAAAATCGCTCAACAGCGCCGTCAAATAGTGGGCGAGCCCACTATTATACTTACGTGTAAATACGTAGTTCAACCTCGACTGTAGTCGTTGCGGTTACTTCCTTTGCGTTTAATTTTTTTGAAGAAAAGGTGAATGTTTAGAGACTGGTCGAGCGGGAACTTTGTCGGTGGTACGTGCAATAATACAAAACGTATTTACTTTGCAGGCTGTAAAAAATGCAATATACCGCTGGTCGGTCCGGAGCTGCGGCCGTCCGAGAGCGACTTCGAGCGCTACGTCCCATACTTCCTGCAGGACAATCCCGACCAGACATCCTGCGTGAAGGGCGGGCACGCGGCGTACGCGCAGGCCGTCAACTACAAGCTCTACAATCGCACGCGCGCCGACATCAAGGCGACCTTCTATCAGGGTAAGTCTTTTATGATGATAATCGAGCAGGCGAATGGCTTAAAGATGTGAATTGTAACACCTCGCTGGTGTCCAAGTGCGATGTACTTTGTTTAACAGCCAGTGGTCTAGTGGTTAGAGCATGGCACTCGACTCGGGAGGTCGACTAATCACCTGATTGTCTGACAAGAAAGATGATTCATGCGTCGGAGGGGCATGTAAAAAGTCGGACCTGCGCCTGATCTCTCGTCAGTCGTGTCGGTTATCCGTCCCACTGGGTTATGAGAGTAAAGGAAGAGAGAGTGCTATTGTCTACTGCGCACACCCTTGGCACTATAAAATTGGGCACTATAAAATAACCCCCTTTTTTTTGACGGGGGGAAATACATTACGTATCTCCCGCCACCCCCGGGGGAGGGCGACGGGGGTATGACGGATTCCCCCCCACGCTAGATGGAGTGCACCGGGTTTACCGTCTAAAAACCCCGATGCCCATCTTCAGCGCCTTTGGCGGGGCCGTGGAAATAGCTTAAGCATTCTTCCACGACATAAAATAACCCCTGCGTAGCTGGCTTGGTTTCAATGAAATCGGCCACCAGTCACTGAAAGCGGCTTGGGAGTTATTTATATTTGATTCGTTTAGCAGTAGACGGCAATATATAGACGATGATGATGATTACAGGTTACCACACGGTGCTCAAGTCCAGCCGCGACTACTACTCAGCTATGCGCGCCGCGCGCTCCGTCGCCGCGAACCTCACCGACATGATCCGCGCGCGCACCGGCGACACCGCCGTCAGCGTGTTCCCCTACAGCGTGTTCTACGTGTTCTACGAGCAGTACCTCACCATGTGGCCGGACACGCTCAAGTCCATGGGCATATCTGTGCTGTCCATATTCATCGTCACCTTCCTGCTCATGGGCTTCGATCTGTTCTCCGCGCTGGTAATTATCCTTCTATTTTCCTTTACGAATATTGCTGTCCCGCTCGCACAGTAGCATTGACCGCCGACGCCGCCGTCAGCGTGTTCCCCTACAGCGTGTTCTACGTGTTCTACGAGCAGTACCTCACCATGTGGCCCGACACGCTCAAGTCTATGGGCATATCTGTGCTGTCCATATTCATCGTCACCTTCCTGCTCATGGGCTTCGATCTGTTCTCCGCGCTGGTAATTATTCTTCTATTTTCCTTTACGAATGTTGCTGTCCCGCTCGCACAGTAGCATTGACCGCCGACGCCGCCGTCAGCGTGTTCCCCTACAGCGTGTTCTACGAGCAGTACCTCACCATGTTGCCGGACTCGCTTAATTCTATGGGCATATCTGTGCTGTCCATATTCATCGTCACCTTCCTGCTCATGGGCTTCGATCTGTTCGCCGCGCTGGTAATTATTCTTCTATTTTCCTTTACGAATATTGCTGTCCCGCTCGCACAGTAGCATTGACCGCCGTCAGCGTGTTCCCCTACAGCGTGTTCTACGTGTTCTACGAGCAGTACCTCACCATGTGGCCGGATACGCTCAAATCAATGGACATATCTGTGCTGTCCATATTCATCGTCACCTTCCTGCTCATGGGCTTCGATCTGTTTTCCGCGCTGGTAAATTCTTCTATTTTCCTTTACGAATATTGCTGTCCCGCTCGCACAGTAGCATTGACGTCAGCATGGTCCCGCACAGCGTGTCCTTTCGTTCGTTCGCTTTCTACGAGTACCATGTGGCCCAACACGTTCAAGTCTATGAGTCTCCTTCCTCCTCATAAGCTTCGACCTGTTATCCACGCTGCTCACTATTTTTGTCGCACTCACACATTACTGTAGACTGCCGACATTGTAAAAATATTATGGACCTTATCGCCACTACAATAAAGTGACGATGCAGGAAGACGGATCCATTGTAAGAGAAACACAATAGAGAAAAGTTAAAAAAATATATATCTATGTATAAAATTCATATAATTTTGTGTTCCACAGGTTGTGGTAATCACCATCACGATGATCGTGGTGAACATCGGCGGTCTGATGTACTGGTGGGGCATCAGTTTGAACGCCGTGTCATTAGTTAATTTGGTATGTAAAAAATATTTTATTCTAGTCTATATTCTGTCCCATGCCCACTCCGTAGGGTGGTAAACATTTTTACTTGTGATGCAAGTGTGCTTCGGTTTAGTACTATGATTTATTTACATTATGAGTGCTATGATTTATTCCCTGACTGCCAAAAGGAGGATTATATTTTTACTACATAATAATATGTGTTAAGTAAATATTAATTTTAGTAAGTTTTTGAATGTAAAAGTGTACTTATAAAAGTTAGACATATACTGAACTTTTGTAGACATTGTCGAGGTCTAAAACTTTTCTCTACACCTCAATCATATATCTCTTATCGTTTAGGCGTTGGTAAGAAATGTTTCCGCCCTTTTTTACAACTGAACTAACGTAACAAAATGTCTGTAAATTTTTGACATTGCATGAAAACATTTTTCTTGTAGCAAATAAATAGTAAGGCCGCCACCGCGAAATTCGAGGCAGCGGCCTAATATTACAATCTTTTATTTAGTTTCACCTGTCCCGTTGTCTGTAATGGATGGTTACTGATTTTGTTGCGGTGTATATTTATTTTGTTTTTTTTTTCTGACGTTTCATATACATAGTTACGTAATCGTTTGCAACCGTAGACATAAGGTTTATAATTGAAAAAATATTTGAAATGTAATATTTACAATACTGACCGCTTTTACTTTTTTTTCAGGTCATGGCTGTGGGTATAGCGGTGGAGTTCTGCTCGCATCTCGTGCACTGTTTCAGCGTGTGCGGCGGCGAGTCGCGCGTAGAGCGGGCTGCGACGGCACTCACGCGCATGGGCAGCTCCGTGCTGTCGGGAATTACCCTCACCAAGTTCGGCGGTATCATTGTGCTGGGCACCGCCAATAGCCAGATCTTCCAGGTACGTATTAATAGGCAAGCGGACTGATTTTTTTATTGTATAAATGAATAGTACTCTTAAATATGAGTAACTTCTCAGAAGAAACCGTATATCAAAAGTCAATATTTTCAAAGGTACCGCGATTTGTATACAAAATTTCGCAAGTCTCGTAAAAACGCTCCATACTAAAGTCGACGTACAAATGACGTCACTCTTGGTGTATGAAGTAGGTTTAAAGTATACGGCCGCAGGAACATATCTGTAAATATCTTCGATATTTGTGCGTTTAAGTTCATACTTACTATAATGAATGTTTTTGTATATGATGTAAGTAAACTAATGATGTAGGTTTCGTTTACCAATTTCGCAAAAATATTTTTTTTGAACTTTTTAAATGTATTTAATTAATAAACTACACATAAAAAACATATTCGTCCAAGTCGTAATGCCTCAGTATTTCTGAATATATTAATGAAACTAAATATTTCGGATGTAGTCCGATCCCCTATTACATAGTAAATAGTAGGTAAGCCATAAATAAAGTAACAAGAAAACCTAACCGAGAGCATGCCAGGACATGTCTAAGGAGGGTTCAGAGTTAACTGCACTCTGTCGCGACCACAAAAAAAAAACGCTTGTGGGAACGTAGCCTCAGGGGTTTACACTGTACTCGTGTGTTCCAGGTGTTCTACTTCCGCATGTACCTCGGCATCGTGCTGTTCGGCGCTGCTCACGGCCTCATATTCCTGCCCGTCATGCTCAGCTTCATAGGTGAGTAACTAAATTGTGTACACGACACACACACAGACAGAAACATTGCACTTGGAATGTACACGTGTGGTAGGTCAAACGTAAGTATGTAAATATAATGTACCTACAGTCGCCGATAAACCAAGTGTACAAATTACTATAGTCAATGCGCTATAAGAAGATATTAATTGACATCCTAGTGAAGTTACCTCACAAAATTTAATCAATTGTTTAGAAGTATCGAATCGTAAAGGAAATACAATCGGAACTATCGATTTTTACATACGAATTACGACTACAAGATGATCGTTCGTATTCATGGATTTGATATCGAATCAGCTGTGTCAATCTCTATTGGCAGTAGTTCCATTCCATTCATTTGATATTTTCAACTTATCATAATTTGTATTGAATTTCCATTAAATAATTTACATTTAATAATAATAGAGGACAATACATTCATAACATCATACAACGCACGAAGTATAGGGGTCATCCACATATTACGTCAAAGCGCAAGGGGAAGGGGCGGGGGGTCATACCAAACGTGACAGTCTTGTTAAAGGGATCCCTAAAAAGCTTGACATAGGAGGGAGGGGTTCAAAAAGTCGAAATTTTATGACACCTAAAATATGGAGATCCCCTTAGTAATAAATAACCTAATTTATTAGTAATAAATTAGGTTAGTATAAGTATTACGGCTTTTTATCGGTTACATTATACTATATATAGGTTTTAGGACGCAAAAATTTTTCTTTTTAATTTACATTTATATGATTTTTGCCATATAAACAGGATGAAAAATGAATATATAATTTTAACTTATTATTTTTAAATTTCTATTCATTGCATGTCTTTAAAATCGTCATGAATACAATTGATGCTTTGTATATTGGACCTTTTGTATTTTTTTTCTTATATTTTTGTTTTATTTTTCCTATGCATTTTTTTAAATTTTTTGTTGGTGATTTAAGTTTTATTTGTTCAAGTGTATTTTGTTCAAAATTGGAAGGATATTCGAATGCATTTTTACTTTAGTTTCATTCTGTGAGCTTTTTTTTTTTTAATGATTTTTGCACGATTATTTTTAGTTAATGCTGATGTCATACTTTAACGCATCTTTATTTAAAATAACATTAACAACTAATTATTTTTTGTAACACATTTTTTTATTAGCATAGAAGGAATTGGTCGGTTTCAAATAACAATACTAATGTAACTTTTTAAATAAACATATCCACAATATATTTTCCAAATTTTTGAAAGCAGATATTTAAAGATAGGGACGAACGATATAACAGAAAAATAAAAATAAATTAACTAATGTATTTTTTCTCCTTTAACCCATTAAAGTCGAATTTATTTATATACCTAACCGAGCGTTTTGGTGGTAAATTCAAAACCATTAAAAATAAATTAGATTTTAATTGGTATACAAGTTGTATCTTTAAATATAAGCAGTTTTCAAAAATTTGGAAAATACCCTATAGAACGTAATTAATAGAAAGTATGCGAAGAGTGATAGGCGTATGCTAGGAGTTACTATTTGTTTATATTCAGGTAAGGAAGGATACATGTTTATTTTAATGGGTGATGGACAATACATTTTTTAAACAATTTACAATAACTTTTATTATATTATATACCTTTAGATATAAAATTTCAAGATTTATTTTCTGCCTTTTCTAATTTCTAATTCTAATTCGTAGACAATAGGCTACTTGACCTTGTTTTTATTTATGTCTTAAACGCTTCTTAATTGTTTCATTACACAAAAAAAAATCATTATAAGGAAACCTAAAAACCTACAAAAAATATTTTGAAAATACACTTAAAAAAAAACAGCTGAAAACACTGTTCGCCATGTTGGTTGATAGATTATTATCTGTGCTGTGACGTCATACTAGTACTACTTGTAATCTGTGCTATAGTCCGTAGTAGTAAAATGGCGGTGTGATGTTCCGTTTGACGTTTTGACATAAATACATTTATGTATAATTAAGTAAATATAAAGTTAATAATTTTAGAACAAACATGGATAAGAATACAGGAAAGTCATTTGAGAATTCAATATAGCATAGAACTAGAGGAAACAAAATACATATTTAATGACTTTATAAGATGTCATGAACTGTTATGACATACATATATGTGTTTAGTGTGTGTGTGTGTGTGTGTCGTCACATCCTTTCCGGAAGTTACTTCGAGGTGTTTTCATCAGTAGAAATTAAAAAACTAAATTTTTTAAATCAACTTTATTTATCAAACTTAAGTTTTTAATTTATGATATCGCTAGAATACGTTTTCCTAAGCCAAGTATTAAAGGAAATACTCCTTCAATGTATGAAATTAAATATGAGTCAAGTAGCCTATTGTAAATTCATTATAGGAGTACTTAATCAATATAGGAGGGTATTCTCAATGGTATTTGAAATTTTTTATCTTCAAAGTATATTATTATCAAATCCTAGTCATGCTTTTTTCATTAAAACTGCTTTTTTTCAATTATTTATATTTCTTATTTCATATTAATTTGCTGCTACAAAATAGCTAAATATATAGTCAATTTGCTTTATTTTTTTTCTAGTTATTTTCTTATTATATTGGGTTTAAGAGAATTGAGTTTGGTTTTAATGTTCTCAAGACTGAAAAGAGTTTTAAGTATGCTTGTTTTATTTTTAGAGTCAGGAAATTTTTCAATAATGGCAACATGTTTCTGTAAGGTATAATCGTGTTGAGTAAATGTGTATTGAAAACATTATTAAAGAACTTAAAATATTTTAAATACATTCTTGATTTTTAACAAAAGTCAATTAGAATTCACATTCCTTAAAATTCTGATGGTTTCAATAATTTATTTGTTAGGTAAGTTTGTTTGTGAGTCGTCAGGCGGGTGACCGGATTGTACTTTCAGGTTCGCCGGTGAACAAACAGAAGCTGGCCAATCAGATGCTCCGGGGCAAGGAAGTGGGCGTGGCCGAGACCTCCCTCACGAGAGTAAGAGATGGACAATATTATAGGCAGTATATCTTTGACGCGGTTAGAGCGTAAACGAGAATGGACCATATGAACATCGGCATACGGTTCAATATTTATCATCTCCATATTAACAAGCCGTGGGTGACGGGTTATGGTTTCGTATGACATATTTCTAACAGTATTTTCTAACCAAATGTCTTAAGTGATGTTCACAGTTCAGTCTCGTATGTACTAACCTATCGTATGTTTTTTTATGTTGAGTGAATGGGTCTTTACGATAAAAATATGTAAAATCGTGTCTATATTTATTGATGATGATGTTGCTTCAGGTAACGATTATTATTATTGATGTGTGTAGAAATGTTTAGCAAAATAGCATTTAATGTGATAAATATTTA
The DNA here is from genome assembly GCA_905404095.1 of Glaucopsyche alexis. Classification (NCBI taxonomy): domain Eukaryota; kingdom Metazoa; phylum Arthropoda; class Insecta; order Lepidoptera; family Lycaenidae; genus Glaucopsyche; species Glaucopsyche alexis. The sequence continues at coordinate 6,220,620 of FR990062.1, forward strand.
ACACTTATTTTTGTTCCAATTATTAAAAAAAAAGCTAATTACCGCTACAATTTTGGCCAATAACAAGGTTGATGGGACCCTCAAAACACGAATATTTTTATCAAATGCATGATTTACTGTAGATATATAGATTTATTTTGATGTTGTCACCGCTGAAAGTAATGAAATTAGAAGGTAAAAAATATTAAAATATTTTCAGCACTATTGCTTTAAAACACTAAATAGGTCGTACTTAAGAATACTGTACTTAAGTATTCAGATTTGAAAGGCACAGCTTATTGGTGTTGTGCTTTTATGCTTACCTAATCTATAAACTATAGAAATTATTATGTGAAGTTAGCTGATAGCCTAAAACAGGCGACATATAGCTTACTTCATGTCTATCTTGAATATTATTACAAATTTTTTATTTATTGAAATAATTGTATTTTTTAGAGATTACTGAAACATAACATCCTAATAATAATCAGCTGATAACATCCAGTGATGAACTTCCAAAAATAGTATTCTTATAGATGCATGGTTATACAGCGCTCACTTCCTAATCTCTTTATAAATATTATTTTATTTTTAAGGTAAGTAAATCTCTTGTTATTACGACAGGCATATAATATTTAGTTTCTTTAGTTACAAATAAATAGAGATTTATGTTTAATTTCAATATATTTTTTATATTTTAAAGTTAGTTTTTTATTTGAATTATACTGTCATGGTTGACACGATCATTTTTTAAATGTATTATATGCCTGTCCTTGTACGCCCAATAATTACTTGTGATTGTGGCACATTGTATTAATTTCCTTCTTTTTTATAAAATATTTTTTGCATTTAACTAACACGGGTACGGCGAACTAAAATGGTGTCGGTGAATTTGTTTCTTAAATATTGCAAATGCATAAAAGTCAAATATTCTTACAGGTACGCCTGTAGCCCAAGGAAATTAAGAACAAATGAGAATTATGATTTATTCTTCTGTGTTAGATTATTTGTAATATTTTTGAGATTTTAGCTGTACTGTGTTCCTATTGAGGTGTAATGTGTTTTATATATTGTTCACGAGAATTCGAATTATATATTAAATATCTCGGAATCTCCTACTTAAATTTAGTACTTAAAAGTTAAAGGAACATCCAAAGGTAATGGTTAATTGTATGCACCGTTGTATGTGATAGTAATAAATTATGTTTTTATTTTACTTTTGTTTCATTTTAAGTTTAGCACCTTAGCATGGCATGTGACACGCCTTTGCATGCTTATTTATAACACTCTACGGACGAAATATATGTAGATATATTTATAGTTTTGCAATTTAAGAGCGCTGCCGCTTTGCTTTATGTAAATTATTATGCACGCACTTACGGGTTATAGTGCGTACGTGCACGCACTTTTGCGTATATGTACGTACCTGTGTCTAGTACGGGCTTGCACGTAAATTGCAATTACTATAAAATTCACCATTGATATAAGATTTAGAAATTGATTTTAATATTGGATAAACACTGAAGCATTTTATTATTTAAATTAATTTATTATGTTTTAAAATTCTGTAACTACCGTCATTAAATCAACCATGTTGATTTAAGCAACGTCAATTCTTTGCGTCAGTTTTATGATTCTGATGTATAAAATGTAATTACTTATTACTATCAATAACCAAAAATGATATTATTTGTATTAAATATTTTACTATTTATTAAGTAGCTGATGTATAAATCTGTTTTTTTTTACTTTGAAAAGAAAAATTGTATAGTAACATAATCAGTAGGATTATGTTTTGTTTTATATCAATGGTAAATTAATTATGAATGTAAAAGGTCCAATGTACAATTTTGATAAGATTTGTGTTTATGACAAGTTTTATTTTAATAAAATTTGTTAATGTACCACAACCTGACTTTTCTTAAATGGCTAAATTATAATTTAATACCATATAAAACCTATGATTATTGCGCAAATACATAGAGCACGTAATCGTTGTGTTTAAAGCTGTTTAACAGTATTAACTCAGATTTCCAATTTCAGTCAGTACAATAGCAATAAAAATAATTCCGTCTCTAAACAGACAAAGAAGGAAAGAGGTGAACATTATCTAAATGTCATTTCATTGACTGAATTTATAAATCTGAGTATTCGTGTGGCTTTGTTTGCTTCTTCTTCGCCTGGCGCACGTACAGGTTTAGTAAATATTCTCGTTGCGTAATAGTTGTAGCATAAAATATTTCTTGTAATACCTACAACAAAAAATGAAAATTTTAAAATATTTTTCAAAATTAAGAATATTTTTGAATTTTATTAGACTTGCTTTCGCTTTATTTTTTACTTTGTTCTTTATAGCGTGGCGCCTTGGGATAAGAATTATACTGGGTATTTTTTTTGATTCCGTTTCAGTAAAAACGGGATATAATTATAGGTACATGAAATATAGTAGTATGGCATACTTCGTTTACTATTTTCATTATTTTTTTCTAGCTTGGTGAAAATTTGTTTTAAAACTAATCTTAAACAAAAATAGAGCAAGTACTTAAAAGTACTAGTACTAAACAAAAATAGAGTACTTAAAAGTACTCTATTTTTGATACCAAACTGTACCTGCCCATAAGGCAAGCAAGAAACTCGACGGAAACGGAATAAAAAAATATCATCTAGTGAGTATATTAATGCAAAAGATATTGCAATATTCCGATGAAAGATTTATTCGAAATATTTGAGAAAAATAAGAAGTTTTACTTTTACATTATCGAGCAATTAGATACGGTCAAAATATATTCAGGAAACAAAACATTAAAAAAAAACATACAAAAAGGGGGCGCCACTAGTAACTTAATTTCCTACAATTTTAGTAACCTAAATGACATACTGCTTTGCGCGATGCGCCTAAATATTACAATGCGTTTCTGACACGTCGTAATCGTATGCAACATTAAAAAAATATCTTTCTCTAACTTTCCTATGAAAACAGAAAAAGATATCATTATCAGCTGATAGACAAGGATCGCATTCTTTTTTTGGTTCGTTTGGTCTTGGATGTTTTTTTTTGTTTTTATTATTATTGTTGGATCTTTAATCTTAGTCAGTAAAACCTCATTTGAAACATAATTCTGTCTATACTAACGTGATAAATAAAGATCCTCGTCACTGAATTGAAAAAAATGTAATTTTACTAAGTTTAAAATCAGACCTACTCAGTGTCAGTTTGTGTAGATTTTAGTATGGAGTGTATTTTAGGCATAACAAGACGAAGACGCTGGCGAGTGGTGCGAGGCGACCGAACCTACGGCAGTCTAGACTCCACGCCGGCGCAGCCCTCGACCAGCGGGCAACACGTCACTAACGAGAACTAGTGTCTATGGCCACCTGTCAATGTCACTTGTTTGTGGTGTAGTACAATTGTCAAACGTGAACCAACGAGATGGAATGTGCTAGAACTATGGAGGGTAGAGGAAAGGTAGAAAAGCTACAAAGTGTCCAACAAAAGATAACAGTTCCAAAACTGGCCATAATGACGCAAGAGTCGGAAGAGGGTATGATATGAAGTTAGCAAAAAGAGATGGAGTTATTTGAGTTGATTCTTTAACTAACCAATAACTAACTCTCAACTTACTTCACTCCATATCTTATTGCTATCTTCATATACCCTCTTCTGACTCTAGCGCCATTATGGTCAGTTTGGAACTGTTATTTAAGGTTTGTTTACAGTCAATTTTCATGTATGAACATAGTCCTCCTTTCCTCTACCCTCCATTGCTAGAACGAATGACTCCACACTAATTATGGACTAGGATAATTATCTAAGAATAAAAATGTCACTCTCTACAAAGCCAAAGGGAAAAACTATCGTACGGTCAGTGTCTACTTATTTCCGTTAAACGCCTACACTAAGACAGAAAAATAGCCGTACGATAGCTCCGTCTCTTTCTTAACATATCAAATACAATGATACAGAGCCACCAACTTATCTGACCCTGTGGCCAAAGTTAAAAAGTATATAATTTTAAACTTTCCCTCCTTTTTCAGAAATTGGTGGATTTTAATCTTCCTGTATTTATTCAACATTATGTGTAGTGTAAAGCGTTGCTTAAAAAGGATGACCACCTAGACACATTTTTATTGATCTTTGATTAACTTTTTTAATATAATACATCTATGTTTAATATTAAATTAATTACACAAGTACAGAAACTATCAAATGCCACGAGTGACATGAGTGAAGCCAATAATATGGTTAAGTTTGTGGCATTGTAAAAATAATAATAAGATCTTACACATTTATTTCAGGAGTCGTATTAGTTGGTCCGTTTGGCAATTTTGTATCCAATTTAGTGCTAAAAAGGTAAGTAAGTGCCTAGACAACGTCTAGAATCTAGTTAAACAAGGACTGTTCGTAGTTTTATTATGATTCATTAGACTAAACAAGGATTTTAACCGAAGAAATTCGTTTTCCTTGGTTAATTTTTTTGTTTAAAAATAAGAAGATATTATCCTAAAGTATATCGATTAAAAATATGAATAGGATTTATATTTTATAAAGTTTATAACGTTTTATTTAAAAAAAAATATTATGACATGTAGTGTAGTTAAGTATTAGTGTCTCGACTATGGATAATGGTATGACTAAGGAAAATGAGAAAAGGTATCATGGCCATAATAATATGGACTTCATGATATTATGTAAATATGCATAAACAGTTGTTATTTCTTAGAAAATGTAAAAACTTGACGCCATATTGAAAAATGGCGGACTGCAAAGTTTGTAGCAAAGACATTTGTGGCATACGAGGCTTGTTAATATTAAACAATGTGCAACAAGTCTAAAAGTTTTCTAAATTCGTGTTTGATATAATTAAAAATACAATTGATGTTTCAGACTTGTGTGATATTGTGTCTTTACCGTTGGCACTTAGTTGGTTTAAAATACATTAATAACATTAATAGAACATGATCATAATGGGAAAATGAGTAACCGATCTAAGAAAATATAACGTATGTGTTATGTAAGCTATTGCATTGATAACTTACATTAACGCTATTTTAATTATGACAAACCAAGAGCCGGTTTGTCAGCTATATGAAATGAAACGATTCTAGACGAAAAGTCCATTTAATGGCTTGTTTAATGTTGTCTGATATATTAATTTTGTAGTTTACAATGTAAATAAACATTCTAGAATTATATTTATCATTATAGTCAGTTGGTAGAGAAAATATTAGAAATTAAAATGATAAAATCCGACTGTCCCAGGCACTACAGTGGTTACTTCGCTCGGAGAATACTGTAGGTATAGATCATCCAATAACGGATGAAAAGGCCTAAGTTTTTAGGTACAATTACGTTTTAGTCACCACCTACACCAGATATAACTATTATCTTTGGGGAACTATGAAATAACAAAGTTTAAAACCAAAACTAAAATAACAGTTTTAATATGGCCAAAATGTTAATAAAAATTATATTCTTCTATAACATATTTAACGAATGATATTCTTGTAGAGGCTTTTTGTGTATTAGTTACGTACGTACAACATAAATGTATCTAAAATACTACATTTTTTATTAACCCATTAATGAAAACGTTAAATGGCACGTGTGCTTATAGTTTTAAAAGTTTATACTTAATAGGGGATTAAAGTTTGCAAAATTTTGACATGCTTATGTAGGTATAGGTACCATGTTAATACATTGGAGAAATTTTATAGACATTTTGTAGTCATTTTTGTTTTTAGTGTTTTTAAAAACGTGTGATCATATTAATAGAATAATATTGCTTAGCAATTGAAAAATGAAACTTGATACAAGAAAGTTAGACGATAACGCTGCCGACTTGATAAGCAAATATTCTGACTTTGATTCCGACTTTAGACTGAGTAGTGGATTTGATAAAATATTGACAACTTTGATATAGTCTGAATGGACGTTTCTAGATCTAAAACAATATCAGATTTGACGACAAATATACAATAATGAAAGTACCTATGATATAATCAATATTTTGACGCAGTGGGACCAAACACCTTGTGTTATGGTTGGTCAGAGGTAGTCCGACAAAATAAATTACACGGATAAAACTTAACATTAACGGATAGCTTTTACCAGAAAAAAGTCTTAGGTATTTTATGCTTCCTTACGTGGAAAAATTCTACTGTGTCTGATTTCTTAATGCAATGCCATCTAGTGTCAATTATATAAACTATTTTTCAGTATTTTTTCTACTATACTTTACTTTGTACAGTTTTAATTATTGTTTTGGGAAGCTTATGTATTGTTAATTGTTGTAAGGTTTTTTTTTTCATTTTTTTTGTCGGACTAGCTTGCCAAACCATATAAAAGCATAGATACAATCGTTTTTGCTTAGGTATCAAGTCAGTAGCGTGTTTTGGTAAACAATTAAGATATAAAGAAAAACAAGAGAGGCTCTTTCAACAGGTTAATAAAGATTGTTACTGTGTACTTTGAGATTTTAATTAGCTTATCCACTCTATATACAAAATAAAATGTTACTATTTAAATAACATTAAATACCTACCTTTTTTGTGTACTTCATGTGCTCAGATCAAATAAAAAGTTCATGTGAAAGAAAATGTAAATAACTCTTTTGATATTATTTTTCTTAGTAAATTTAAAAAATGTAGCTATCTATGTGCATCTTTAAAAAACCTTCCAAAATATTATCTAAGTTTTTCCGTATTTAGAAATAACACGTTTTGGTAAATATTCCGTATCGCGCCACCAGCGATTTTGAGGCTGATTTTTTTTTACAGTCGCGTTATAATCTGTAAACATCAGAACTAGTATTGTTATGATGGCGCATGACCCTTTTTGCAAAAAAAAAAAAATTAAAATAAAAAAAAAAAATTACTCCGAGTTGGCCCAATACGACTTCATTGGGTTAGGTTAGATGGCTAAGGCGGGAGCGTAGCGCAGCGAAGCTACCGCCTTAGCCATCGTGGTTATTTTTTTGTAAACCACCCAGAAGTAGGAGCCCCGCATAGCGGGGCTCCGTCGACTCATAATTGAAGCCAGTTGTTATTGAGGGCTTATTATAACGCGACTGTAAAAAAAATCGGCCTCAAAATCGCTGGTGGTGCGATACGGAAAATTTTTTTTTAGCCAGAAATAGTCATGCGCCATCATAACAATACTAATTCTGATGTTTACAGATTATAACGCGACTGTAAAAAAAAAATCGACCTCAAAATCGCTGGTGGCGCGATACGGAATATTTACCCACGTTTTAAATGAATACCTATAATATTAATGTAATTAATAAATTTTAACCTTATTGTAAATAGAATTTATAAACAATAGTAAAGCTAATCTGAATGTTATTTGTATATTTGCTATTAATGTGTTAAAGTTAATCTTCGTAAGTATTTCTATGTGATAGATTTTCTAATAAACGATCTAAAAAAACTTTTATTTTACCAATACACATGTATTTTCCACTTTTTTTAAATCTGCTTATATTTAAAGAAAAATTTAACGAATGATTTAACAGAAAAATTAAAATAAATAATTTAATGTCTTTTTTACCATTAAAACCGATTTAAGTTGAATACATTTTAATGGTTTCGAATTTACCGCCAAAACGATCCGCTCGGTGGCGTCTACTGTGTGTCGTCGTATTTTATTTTTCTGCTAAATCGTTCGTCCCAATCTAGAAATTTAAGCAGTTTTCAAAAAATGGAAAATATCCATCCTATTCTCTACTACTGCCACAGGCTACTAAGAGATAGGTAGGTACTACGTAAGTCGTAACCACTGCAATAAAATGATAATGTATAGTAATATGCGCACAAGCTAGTGAAGTTTTTTTATTATAACCCATTTCAATGTGAAGAAAAAGTGAAGATTCAAATGTTATTACTTATGAAGTAACAGTAAATAGGTATTTACTGTTTTATAAAAAGCGAGCCGCGAGTACAAACAATCTAATAGGAGCTGAACGATTACCGATAAGATAATTGCTAAATTTAAAAATAAGAAATAAGTTTTTGCTAGAAACGCCAATCACCAAAGCCACCGAGGTTGTTATTGTTTGTATTTCTTTCAAAATTAGTGTGATTACGCTTTTTAATTTGTAATATTGGTAGAATATTAACCATTAGTGACTAAATATTCCTTGACGTGCACAAGTGTAGGCAAGTGTTACAACTACAAAATGCCTGCTGTTTTGATCTCAGTTTTGATGCCCTCCACAGGCTCCACTCCAAAACTCCCTAGGAAGTTTCAGTAAAGCGTTTACCACTTTACTGAATCGACTGAATTGACTCATTGACTGAATTGACTATTTATTTGGACATCGACAAGCGTCTGGACTTGATGATTTAGAAATATGGTGTTAAAAACTTAACCGTCTTTTTAACTTGACACTGGCTAATGGTTTTAAGCCACAATGCCTCTTAATAAAAAAAAGAAATGTCAAGTGGTGTTGCTATCAGCCACGAAGTATAGATAACAAGGAGTCCGAACGTAATGTTATAATAATGGTCTCAATTACGGGGACAGATTTTTGCCGGTAGAGCGCGCGACGGTCCGACATGCACTCGTTTGAAATTACGCGGGAAGTTTAAAGTTGCTATTGACAGCTCTGGAAAGATTGAAATCTTATTATATAAAAGTTTTAGGAAATTCTTAGAAACTGTTCTCGAAAAATAGATACCGTAAAACACGGTAATTGCCTAACGGTAATTTAAAAATAATTGTAATAAATAATAGTATTGGCAACACTCGGTATAATAGTATTGGCAACACTCGGTACTCGTCGGTCTCGCACGCCTAGCGGCAGAAAAGAGAACTAAGATCTGGTCCTATTATTGTGTACATAATTATTATTAAAAAGCCTATACCGTTCGGACTCCTGGTATCTATGCTTCATGCTATCAGCGTTGCCGATTTGTGGGGAATTCCCCAAACTGCGGGGAATTTCAAGTCGATTGGGTATTTATTGGGGATTGGCACTATGTGGGGAAAATGTGGAGATTTTAACATTTTGACATCTTATTCTCATCGGTAAATATTTCATCATTCATTATCGACACGATATCGACCTTTTTTAAAATCATTATGTATGGCATGGGCATGGCACATCTCTAGTTTCAAACTACTAGTAGATTGACATTTGTTTATGATCAGGGGATTCCCTTTTTCCCTTTCTTTATCAGATACTGTTGTATCATTTATGGCTGTAAGAGAAGGAATAAAAAACCGGGTGGCAGCGTCAAGTTCTACCCTTCAAACAAAATGCTTTCCACAAAAATATGGAAAAGAATATGAAAGATATCAATATTATTTAAATAATCTATATATACCTATATAAAAATGAATCCCCATCTCCATTGGTCACGGCATCACGTGTGAACGGCTTGACCAATAATTTCCCTAATTCTTTTTTTTTATTATTGTGTTTGTTTCAGGAGAAGGTTCTTATGTAAGAAAAACTAAGAAAGTAGCGTGGAACGATAGAATTAAAGAAAACTTATTGATCATATTAACTGTTTGTTTGACTCTTTATTTTTATTAATTACTTATACTACTGCGAATTATACTCAGCTAGTAGAATATTGTTTCATTTTTTAAAAAACCTATGTGAGGAATTTGTGGGGAATCAGCCGATTTTTGTCCCCAAATTGGGGAATTTGATCCCGATTTTTGGGGAAATACATAAATTAGCATTGGCAACCCTGGTTGCTATCAGGATGTCACTTGTCAGTAGGGATGCTCGATGTTGCAAAAACATCGATGTTGGCATCGATAATGACATCGATAGCTTATCATCGATATTCGATGTTTATCGACCTCTAAACATCGATGTCAGGCAACATCGATGTTTTTTTGCAAACGTCTTCACGGCCGTCCGTCATCAATATACTAATATTATAAATGGGAAAGTGTGTGTTTGTCCGTCTTTCACGCCAAAACTACTGAACCGATTTAAATGAGGTACAAAGGACATAGGCTACTTTTTATCGCAGGGAATATACGGTTCCTGTGGGATACTTTATTTACAGTTTGACGTAAAAACTACTAAGCCGATTATCATGAAATTTGGCACAGATATAAAGTGGACCACGGGAAAGGAAATAAGGTACTTACTTTTTATCGTGGGGAAATGTACGGTTCCCATAGGATACTTTATTTACGGTTTCATGTAAAAATTACTAAACGGATTGTCATGAAATTTGGCACAGATATAAAGTAGAACATGGGGAAAAACATAAGCTACTTTTTATCGCGGGACATATAAGGTTCCCGTGGGTTACTATCTCCGATGGCGTTGATATCAATAGTGGTTAAATATTTTACCGCAAGTTTTTTCAACTGGGTTTCCGATTACGTGTGTCCGTGACATCGATGTTACGATGTTTTGAATGATGCAATATCGATATTAAAACATCGATGTTTTATCGTCTAACATCGATGATCATCGAAAATCGATGATCATCGAGCATCCCTACTTGTCAGTGTCATTTAATTTTTCACAATAAAAATGGTGTCTTGGAGTGCTTTAGGCCGTTCTTTTGGCGTAAGTTTACTAAAAAATAGCAATAAACCAGCACTAATTGTACAAAATGTGAAGTTTTCTATCGGTAAACCCCTTAATGGGGGCCATGAACGCACTATGGCTATGCAGCCATCAAGGTAAGCCATCAAAGTAGTGATTACCTAATCGATCACATTTTTAATATTTTACGTTTTATGTACATACATATTTTGTTTATATCTTTTAGATTTCAATGGCACAAGTGTAAGGACATGCTCCACTACTACTTTATGATCGGTATTATACCGGTTTCGTTGATCATTTTCTACTGCAATGTTTTTATCGGGCCAGCTACTCTTACACCGATTCCCGAAGACTACGAACCCAAACACTGGGAATACTTTCGTCATCCGATTACGAGATTTATAGCTAGATACATCCACAACAACCCACAGCAGGTAATTCAATATTTTATTTAGGCATTTATAGTAATTCGTAACACAAAAGTAACATAAAATATTACTAGTTACTACTATTCTCCATTTTATTCCGAAATGATATTATACAGTAATACCCCGGACTTACGCGATAGGTGGGACCGAGCGCTATCCGTTTAAGTCATGGTTCATAAAATAATTACGCGTACGTCTTTGATTAATTACAACAAAGATACGTTATATCCTTACAAAACTGATAATATTTCTGTGCCGCGACACACATTGGCTCGGGACGCGTAATACGTGCTACTCGTCAACCGGCCGTCGCACACTAACACAGTTCAAAAAAAGAAACAGCGTATCCAGATTCACGTAAAACAGGGTAGCGTAAGTCAGGGTATTGCTGTATTGACCTTATTTTTCATTATTTTTATTATAGGAGTATGAAAAATTCCTGCACTACATTGATGAAGAGAAACAGAAGATGAAATTGCGTGCACTAGAAAAGGAGGTTATAACAAAGATGAACCAAAGGCAGGACTACCAGGCCTACTACTTTAGACCCATGGTTAACAAGTACCTCCGCATCAACAAAAAGACGGGTGACGATATTTACAACAGAGTAGGAGACACGTACAGCGATTGAGGGGGCTGTAACAGTAATCAAGTGTTATGTTGTTTCATGTAGATAAATAAATAATTATTATAATGTGAGTATATTTTTATTGATTTCTTATTAGGATTAATTTCTTACTACGAAATATGAGGGCCAGTTCAAAATAATTAGTTTCGATTTAAAATTAAATGTTGCATTTGATACCTTATTACCCGACTACAGCAAAGCTTAAATGAAAGGTAATGATTTTGGCAGTCTCATATATGGTAAGGTTAGGTCACCTTAGATCATTAGTCGATAATTTTAAAAGTACTGCATTATTTATTTTATTTCTCTTGATTCGATGTCATTTTTCTGTTGCGGTCTACTGTAAATTGATGACAGAGAAATATTGTTTAACCCCTAATTTTTTATTTGTGCTAGATTTTTCTAAGCAATTTAAGCGTTTAAAAAGCAGATTTTTTTAAATTTACCATAGTGGCAAAATCCTACCACCACATATATCACCTCGCTCGGCCAAAGATGTCCCTTTGCTTCCACTCGTTCCCACACCATTATTATCTTCTTACGATTTTAGGGTTCCTAATATGAATGAAACAACAACACTGGTAACATTGTTATTTTATTTTACAAGATACTAACGATTGACAATAGATTTCGACTTTCCGAAACCTTATAAAAGTAATTTCAACACTTACCTAGGTTTTATGATTTGATATGATTCTACAGATTTACAATTTAAGTTTAAAATGATGATGTTTTTAAAACACCAAGGGTTGGGCATCATGTTCTCAGGTCTAGCGCTATTGTTATATAAGATGTCAATATCTGAATTTGTATTGATATTGATTCAAAACTTATGCTAGCAAAAAATTTTGGTCACCTTCAAGATTTTAGATTTTTTTTTTAACTTATGTTACAATATATGGTAACATTGCAGCATTGTCTGCTTTCTTTGTTATCTAGGATTTTGTATTCAAGCTCACTTTACAGTACATAAAAATGATTTTATATATCTGTGTGTATGTGTAATATGTATGTTATCAATGACCAAAATTTTCTGCTTGCAGTGTATTCCCTCGATATTTCTACTGCAGAAGCCTATTTTATTAGAATATAAAACAATATTAGCAGAAGAATTATTTGAACAAGAAGGTCTGGTTTCAATAACTCATAATGGAGTAATATCAAATTTATTGTCGATATTTTTTACCCTCTATAATAATAATTAGGCCAAGTTCAGACTAGACACACCCTCAGCATAGTACAACTAGTCTGAACATGACCTTAAAGTTTCTGTCAAATATCAGCTTGCGTATTAAATCAGCAGATTAATATAACATATTAAAAAGTACAATTTGTAATACAAGTGTACTGCATTTTAGAATGTTAAATAAAATTTATAAAAAAATCTGCTGAACATGTAAAATATCTTTTACATTCTTCACTCCAAACATAAGTTATTGAAATCCAATAGAAATATTGCAACAGCTTTATTACGATATAAAACAACGCTAAATTACTGTAAAAAGTTTGGCGGTATAGGAAAATGTCTTACCTAGAAATTAATGTACAAAACGATATGATTTTATCCCACCCATTCAGTCTTTGCAGTTAATAAAATTTCAATACAGACCCAACATTTGCATCATTTTTATTATAAAAAAAAAAAACTAACCCATCACAGGTTGTCTGCTTATAAAATACTCAACAAAAAGGATTTAGAAATAAATGATTTGGGGTTATTGTTCACAAGTGGGGCTCCACCTTGAAACGACTGCAATTTTTTTTATTGCATATTTTCATTATAAAACAGTCTGTTATGCAATATTAAGGTGGCGGAAGACAAAGAAAAATGTAAATTTTTTTTTATAAAAAACATGTCAACCTCAAAAATACCCAGCGTAAAATAATGTTCGTGTAGTTTTGGGTTAGGTTAGTTAGGTTAGAACTTTTTTTTCTTGTTCAAAACGTCTTCGGAGTGGTAACACGGCCTCACAAAAACCTGGCGTGAAATAACGTTTATGTAGTTTTGGGTTAGGTTAGAACTTTTTTATCACGTTAAAAACGTCTTCGGGGCGGTAACACGGCCTCACAAAAACCTGGCGTGAAATAACCTGTTTGTAGTTTTGGGTTAGGTTAGGTTAGAACTTTTTTATCACGTTAAAAACGTCTTCGGGGCGGTATTTTTTTTTTACATTTTTTTTGGTCTTCCGCCACCTTAATATTGCATAACAGACTGTTTTATAATGAAAATATGCAATAAAAAAAATTGCAGTCGTTTCAAGGTGGAGCCCCACTTGTAAATATTTACCATATTTGCAGCCCATGGGTCATTTTCCTGGACAGCCAAGAATAATTTTATTAATAAATAAATATAATCAATTTAAATTTATTAAGGGGTGGTATATCCAATGTACCTCTATTAAAATGAAGATAAGAATTTTACACTATGGCACATCTGTGTAAAAGTTATTACAAATAAAAAAAGTTACTTCTGAAATTAAAGATACAATTTGGAGAAAGCGCCATCTATTGAGGCTAAATAATCAGTAATTTATTAAAATAATGAATTGTGGCTTGACACGAAAATTTGTAAGAGAATAACACAGTATAAAGTGTTTACATAAACAAAGTGACTGAATAACATAATCTAGTTATGATCAGTTTAAAATTTGTTGTCAGTATTATCCTTTCAACAACTCAACAACTCTATATTATTCAGGGTGTTTTTTCAATCAGTGACCAAACTTTCAAGAGTAAATATATCCTTGAATATAAGCAAGTTTTACTATAGAATCAACTTTCCTAATTTATAAAATAATCTGCTGTTTCCTACTAAAGTGCTGTGGCATAGATAGCGCTTTTGTAGGAAACAACAGATTTTTTTTAAAGTATAAAGTTTTTGAGTATGCCGATTGCTGTATTAAGGCAAGGTCTAAGCTCAAAAACAAAATGATTTACATTACGCGCACATTGTAATAAGATTCTTTTTTGTGTAGCACTATTTTCTATATTCATGTAGAAGACTGTGTTAGCAAGGAATTTTTTAAACATATCTTTTGAAATCTTTTACAAATCACGAAAGTGTTCGGTTAAAAGTGAAATATGATAATTAATAATATATATTAATTATTTAACAAAAAAAAATATTTGGTATGGTTCTGCACAAAATTATACGTTTTAGGTGATTTTATGATTATTTAAGTCAGGAATTATTTTTTTTTTCAAAAATATGTGTACGCTTCACATCCTGTCAAGGATTGTATACTTTATCATATATTTTTTTCAACTTTGCAATTGAACTCTGACTAGGTAGACTAGGTGGAAATGACAAAGTAGACCTCGCCTTAAAGTAAATATTCAGTACGTATTTGAAAATTTAACCCCCAGTTTTAAACCAAATGTAGTAAATAACTATATCGTTTTTATTTTATAATAAAATATAAAAATTATATTATTATCTTTAGGCAAGTGTAACTAACTTAATTATAAAATTAAATTTTACTCTAGTTTTGATTTCTTAAAAACTAATACAAAAGAGGATGGGCAAAATGTTAATGACCAGTGGTCCACTTAGTTTATACCAGCCATATTATGTCAATGAAAAATGCATTGCTTGTAGGTACATCATAATATCTCTAATTGGCCACATAAGTAATATGTGTATTGTGTTTATAAGGTTTTGTAAAACACATATTATGTTCCACAAAAACTGAAGTGAGTAAAAGTAGTAATCTAATACTAATATTAGAAAGAGGAAAGTTTTTTTTGTATGTTGTTTGCATTGAATAGGCTCCGAAACTACTGGACTGATTTTGATGAAACTTAGCACAGACATAGATTAGACCCGAGTCTATGCCCTTAACATATAACATAGGCTACATTTTTGCCGCAAAATGTACGGTTTCTGCGAGATTTATACGTGGTAGAGCCATGCTTCGGCACGAATGGGCCGGCTCGACCGGAGAAATACCACGGGCTCACAGAAAACCGGCGTGAAACAGCGTTTGCGCTGTGTTTCGCCGAGTGAGTGAGTTTACCGGAGGCCCAATCCCCTACCCTATTCCCTTCCCTACCCTCCCCTATTACCCTATTCCCTCTTAAAAGGCCGGCAACGCACTTGCAGCTCTTCTGATGCTGCGAGTGTCCATGGGCGACGGAAGTTGCTTTCCATCAGGTGACCCGTTTGCTCGTTTGCCCCCTTATCTCATAAAAAAAAAAAAAAAAAGATTTCCTTTAGCGCGCACGAAGTCGCGGGCAACATCAAGTAACTAATAACACTACACACTTTTGACCATAGTGCATAGGTACAAAGATATTCAATACTTTTAAGGTGATGTTCTTTTCTATGTCATAATATTACAGCTTATTATTGTGTGCTAAGTACTAAGTGGGTGACCGGTGGAACATTTGCCCAAGCTCTTTTGACTGTTAAAATTTTGTTTCATCAAGTTGATGAAAGACTTCGAATCTATATCTACAGACGGCTACGAGGTTCTACTATGTAAAAATTTAACATTCTAAATTTATTTCTCTCCTTTTCTCTCCTTTTCTGCTTGCGCCGCTATTTTAGCTTCCTTCTTAGCTTTTTTCTTTTCTTCCTTTGCTAACAGTTTTGCTTGTCTTTCTTCTTCTTTTGCTAATAATTTGGCTTGGCGTTCCTCCTCTTTGGCCTGCTTTTTAGCCTCTTTCTCTGCCTTTAACCTTAACTTTTCTTCTTTCTTTCTCTCAGCGAGTTCATTCTTTTTGTTATCACTGTTTTCATCTTTCTTAGTCTTGTCTGCATTTTCATCTGTGCTTTTCTTTTTATCTTCCTTTTTTGGTTTTGCTTTGGGGTTTTCCTTTTTCTTTTCAGTCTCTTTACTGTGATCTCGTGACTTGGGCGGGTCATCTTTGTTTGTGGGTTTGAGTGGTCGAAAAAAATGCTGCTTATTTTTTTGAGGTGATGTTTCCAATTGCGTTACAATTTTCTGAGCGCACCTGTAAAAATTAAATTAACAAATAAGTACATAAATGATATTAGTGATATTAGTACATTGCCCCCGGCTTCTGCCTTTTTCCCTAATACTCTAGTCTCTCATGCATCCTCTATAAAATCATCATCATCAACGCTATAAAATACAACGCATTAATTCCCGCCGAGTTTTACGCGTTGCCGGGTACATTCCGGTTGAATCGGCCCAGTCACCCCAAAACCATCAGTCTCATATAAAATGCTTAAGTTATTATTTATGAAAAATATTATTGCCCTAACTTTTATAGGCTTTATTATGTCACCGTAAAATTGTAAAAGTCGTTAGATTGTAAAATAACTAACGAAATCGTAAAAATATGTCAAGAGATTCATAACTATATATTTATAATTTAACGAAAAATAATGTGTTAAATTATATGCAGCATATTCGCGTCGGAAGTCTATCAACATTTTACAATTTCACTAGTTTTATTACAATCTAACAGTTTTTATAATTTTACGGTGACATATATATTCCAATTTAGTATAACGTAAAGTAAAATATGAATTAATTCATATAAGTTATAACCAAACAACTATGTTGTATTTCTTTAATGGACTTCGTTGTGTTGAGTCAAAAACTATCTTCACATAAACGGCCCCACTTTTGGAATTTTTGGGGCCATTTTGACATTTGAAGTATGGTGAAAACAAGATGGCTTACATTTGAGGTATGGTGAAAACCAAAAGGGCGTAACTTCTTCTTGTATGAAGATTTGTGCTGTCAAATGTACGTCATCGCCTATCTGTTTTGAAATCTTTGTTTACGTTAAGATTAAATTGAATCTGAACGGTGTATACATAAGGCTGGGACTATATGATCCGGAATCCGGGGGTCCCAGGAAAATTCAAAGCACTGTAAAGAGAAGTCTGCGCTAATACAATAAGGTTGAAAATCGAAGTGTCAAGTTTCGGTTCAAATGTTAATGTCATAATATGTGACAGCTCGACACTTAGATTTTCAACTCTACTGTATTATCGCAGAGTTTTATTTTCAGTGCTCTGAATGTTCCCGGACCCGCAGGATTCCTGATCATATAGTTCCAGCCTAATAGTCTGAGTCACAAGAAGGAGGAGGAGGAAATTTCCTAAAAAAAGTCTCACCTCCCGGAACTCTATCACCAATATTTCTAATTTTAATTTAGAGGTGAAAATAGCGCTTCCTCCTTTTTAACTTTTAAGGATTTTTTTTCAAAATTCGTATATCTTTAATAGTTTCCAAAATATTTTCAAAAAACCATACCCCTTTTTTTACTAAATTGTTTATAACATTTGCAATTTTTTCGAGCCCCTCTTGAAAATTTTCAAAAAGTTTCCGTTATTCCGAATCGAATGAGCCCTGGATCATAATTTTCGGTGCTCTTGGACAGAATTTCACTGAAATGCATCTTGTGAATCAGACTATAAGGGAAAGGGCTTCACCTAATTCTAGTGGACGATGAGGCGGGCGCGTTGGTTTCCCGGCGTCCCTCGCGGAACTCCCGCTGGAACTCCCTGATGGGGGGGAGCCGGCCCGGGGGCTCCGTCACGGGCCCGCCCGTGTAGCTGTGCACTTGGTAGTCTTGCAGTCTGGCCTGGAAGGACACAATTTTTTTTAAACAAACCATGAGCAAACGGATCGCATGATGGCAAGCGATTACCGCCGCCACTCGCAACACCAGATGAGTTACAAGTGTAACTCCTCTGGTGCTGCGACTAGCGTTCCTGGTCCTTAAAATCCCCCCCCCCCCCCTCCCCCCCCCCACCTTGGGCCTCTGGTTACCTCACTCGGCGAAACAAAACACACGCGTTATTTCACGCCGGTTTTCTGTGAGGTCGTGGTATTTTTCCGGTCGAGCTGGCCCGTTCGTGCCGAAGCGTGGCTCTCCCACAGTTAGTGAGTGACCGTTTCAGGGTTATTAAGAAGATTGTGATTGCGCTTTTTACATAAATTTCGCAAACATAATTTCAACTTATACTACACATATTTCACAGAATAGAAAGCTTTTTTCATTTTTCGAAAACTGTAGGAAAATGAAGGTTTCAACTACCAACAGAAATTAGAATTTCATAATTTTACTAATTTGCGGGTGTAATCCTATGCAGATGTTACAGTCAAACTTCAATGGTCGATATGCTGTCTCTTCCCGAGTTCCCAGAATGTACATACATTATTATCCAAGGTTTGACCGAAACCTTCGGGCTATATATTTCCAATTTCGGCCTTTGACTACCACAACATATCTAACACATTATCATATTTTAGCCAGTCTTAAAAAATAAACAATGTTTATTCTCTGTTTTTCTTCGGACTGTTCAAATAGGTAACCATGTTCTCACTTTCATACTATGGTGCTGTGACCGCCTCAGCGAGTTGGACGCAGGCTGTCTCGGCCGCGGGGGGGCAGACGGCACGCGCGGTATCGCCCCCAGGCACGCGCCCCCGCACTTAGCGCCCCCGCACAGCTTGGCAGAACAGTTGCTGACCGTGCTACCGCTAGTCGATGAAGCGGAGGACACGCCTGAAAGTAGATGTTTTTCTTCAGTGTTGAATGCTGCAACGTGAAAGCTTTTGATAAAATGAACATAAAGAGCCCCAATTCTCGTACTTTGAATATCGGTTTGATGGTCGCGCTGACTCACTCGCATAGGCCGTAGGCGTCAAATCATTCGCGCGCGAGCGGGACAGACTGATAATAATAGCACAGATATTCGAGGCATGAGTCTGTTTTTCAATTGGGGCTCTGGTCTATTGGGTTACAGACACATGAAGTTCCAGATGCCGAGAGTCCCAGCCCTTGCGCGCTGAATAGAATCTTTGATAAAAACAAGACCGCCAAAGACTGACCAGCCTATATGAACATACACATTATGCTCATTTGTACAACGCTTACCGGAAATGGAAGACTCGCCGTGGTGATGGAGTAGATTAAGCTGGGAGACAGTGTAACAGATGGATCCACCCGTAACATCAAATACATACATACATACATACAATATAATTATAATCACGCTTCTTTCCCATAGGGGTAGGCAGATACCGCCTCTTTCCCGTAGGGGTAGGCAGAGACCACTTCTTTCCACTTGCTACGATCCTTACATACTTGTTTCGCTTCTTCCACTTTTATTCTTACCATCCATTCCTCCTCTTATATTCCACTTTTCGCCTCCGCGAGAAACGAGACGTGATGGGTGGCGAACCACATCGCCGCCATTTTGGATAATTAAATCATTTCTAGTAACATCAAATGGGAGACTATGATATGAACATACACGTTATGCTTATTTGAACAAGGCTTACCGGATATGGAGGACTCGCCGCTGGTGACGGAGTAGAGTGAGGCGGAGGCCGGCACGGAGCGCGCGCCCACGGAGTACGACGACACCGAGCCCGGCACCCCCCACGACCGCCCGCTCCCACTTGACACCTGGAACACATTTCGTTATGAATGAGCAGACGGATCACCTGATGCTAAGCAAGATGCCGCTTATGGACTCTCGCAACACCAGATGACTCCTTCATTCATTCATTCATTCATTCATTAACTTAGTTTTATAATGCTGAATCATAGCTGAATACAAAACTTAGAAAAGTACCTAGGGTAGGTAAGTTAGCGTTGTCCTATTAGCTCGATTGTTGGTACGACCCGAAAAATAAATGAGCTGTTTCATGTAGCAAATAATAATAATAGTACAAGTAGGTACCTAACCTATATAATTATTATTAATTTTGATAAAAAATATGCATTTTAATTCCTCTGCGTTACCTAGAAGATAACTAGGTATACTCATAATAAAAATAATTCATTTACACAATATGCATATTTGAAGATACTTAAATATCTTAAAATGAAAATTACAATTTTATGATTAATTACAATTTATGGTAATGTTATTTTTTGATTTATAAGTCGTTAAAGATTCCGTAGTTTATTCATATTCAAAAGATAACTCTTAATTGGCTGAATGTTTTCAACTTTTTCTGAAACTTTTCCTTTGGAGCTACAAACAATCTAAAGGTAGCCTTCCAATTTTCAATCGATCGAGAACAGCAAACCGGCTTCTCTGGCCACGTCGCAATCGCATAGATTGGAAGGATACCTATTACCTAACTTTTGTGTGTAGGCAGTTTCCAGAAAATTACCATTACCTATAAGCTAAGACATACCCACAAAACAAGTACCTAATGTGTTATCACAAAGCAGCCCGGATTGTACTTTTTGCTAGCGGAAAGACGGCCTTACATCCGTTGAATGGGCTGCAGGATCGCCAACATTACAACATTAAAAGCTCCTGACAACCGGACAACCCTAGTCAACAAAACAGTCCTGGTAGATTGTACGATATATATACCGACAACACTCAGCAGCCCTTCCAGATCTTGCTGGTGACGAGGCGCGGCGCCTGTCTCAGCCAGAATCTTGGCGCGGCGGATGATGCATAGCAGCAGCAGCAGGCTCTGACTGACCGCCATCTGGACGGTCTTGACGCGCGGGAGACTGTAGCAACTGACCTGCCAGCTCTTGCTGGTGACGAGGCGCGGCGCCTGTCTCAGCCGCAGGATCTTGGCGCGGCAGATGACACAGCGCAGCGGCAGCAGACGTTGGCTGACCGCCATCTGGATGGTCTTGACGAAGCAGCGCCGGCAGACCACGCGGTGGCCGCACGGCGACGTCTGCATCGTCGCCTTCGCGTTTACGCATATTACACACTGGAATGGTAAATAAGTCCTTATTATACCTATTTGGCCGCCAGAAATTATGAAGGTTGTACTTACTCTATGACGATGATGACTTTGAACGCCACAAAGACAAGTGTAAGGGATACGAGGTGTTCGGCACTGTAAAACGATTCGCAAGCAGTTGTGAGTTACTTAAATCTTGTGAGCAATTGCATTACACATTAAAATCTAATGATGTAATTATTCTTACAATTGGCTCATACGATAAAAATCCCTATCAACTACTATTTAACCTAAGTAATATACTATATTCATTACGGAATTACAAAGTTTTTCTTACTAATATCAGGTATTATAAATATATAAATGAACAAATGATAAACAAACACATAAAAGTATTAATAAAGAACTATCCAAACTGTCACCTAATTGATATATATATATTCCGAATATTATGTAAACGATCAGATTAAATTTATAAAAAAATTAAGTTTTAAAATTTAAACGTGTCGCCGCACTTCCAAATGCCAGTAGTCAAAAATTATAATTTCTCCTTTAGTCTCGATACTAGCTTAACTATGAACAATAATGGAGACCAACATTATTCGCCGCCCAAACGTATTAATTGCACTAATTTAGCTCCGAAAAGGGGTACTATACCGTATTACTTTCAACAACAACAGTCAAATAATAATACTCTTTTTCGTTCCTAAGGAATGTCAGTTGACCATATTCCATCAGAACATAGCTGGCGCTATTAATAAGAGCGAAGAAATATATTTTACATTGACTGACCTCTCAAAAAATTTTAAGCCGTTAGATATCATATGCCTAACTGAGACTTTTATTAAGAAAGGTACAGAAAGCGTATTCAAAATACCGGGATATAGATTAGTTTCAACTTATTGCCGTAAGTCAAGTAGAGGGGGCTCTTGTATTCTAGTCAAGAAAGATATCTGCTGTAAAGCACTGACATCAAACCTTTCTTGTGATCTAGATTTTGAATGCTGCGGTATTGAGATGGCTGCACAAAAAATAATAATTTTTTGTATCTACCGAACCCCAACCAGTAACCCATGTGTATTTCTAAAAAATATTGAACCATTACCACTTACACTATCATCAAACCACACGAAAAAAATTATACTTTGTGGGGATTGGAATTTAAACACTTTAAAATCTAATAAATTTTGCTCAGACCTTATTAGCATTTTTCAAAATTTTAATATGGAAATGCATGTTAAGCAGCCCACTCGACATGATGCGTGTCTAGACCAGTTTGCGAGTAACATTAAACGAGTTCAATCAAACGTACACTACCTAAATCTCTCTGACCACGAAACTGGCCAAACTCTATCTATTAAAGTTAATAAAATCTATAATCCGACCTATTGGTATGAGCAAGTTAGAGATTTTAGTACATCTAATATTAGTAAATTCCTGGATTGTATTTCATCACTAACATTTTCTGAGGTGTACAAAAAAACTACTTTAGAACAAGCGTTTCAAGAATTTCACAGTTTATTGTCCTTATTTTTTTATTTGTGTTTTCCTATTTTTAAAGTTTAAATAAATAATAAAACAACTGGAGTATGCTCGTGGTTGACCAAAGGCTTGAAGAAATGTTGCATTAAAAAAGAGTACTTTATCTAAAACATAGACAAATGGGAACAGATAAAAAGAAAAACGATAAGAACTACAAAAACTACTCTAAAATGCTTAAACAATGCATACTTAAATCTAAACAGTTACAAAATAAAAAACAAATAGAAAAAAATAAAAACAAATGTAAAGCCGTGTGGCAAATACTAAATGAAAACATCAATGACATCAATTTTTCCACAAATATAGATAAAATAATAAATGACAATAAATTGTATACAAATCCCACTGACATTAGTAATTTATTCAATAATTATTTTATTAATATGACTAATACAACTGACTTTAAATTTAATATTAATGACATATCAAATACACTGCCTTTAAATGACAACATATCAGAATCAATGTTTTTACGACCAACAGATCCTTTAGAAATATATAAAATTATAAATAGCTTAAACAACACTAAATCGACAGGAATAGATGACATTAACACAAAAATAATAAAAACTGCATCAAAATTATTATCAAAGCCTTTGAGTTACATAATTAACATCTCCCTACAAGAAGGCTCTTTTCCTGACAGCCTGAAAAAAATCTATTGTTAAACCACTGCACAAAAAGGGAGATAAAACGGATTTGAACAACTATCGTCCAATCACTTTAATACCGATACTCTCCAAAATTTTCGAGAAGGTCATGTTAATCCGTCTTGAAAATTATGTATCCCGTAAGAATATTTTAACGCAGAATCAATATGGCTTTCGAAAAAATAGCAGCACGGCTTTAGCCTGCTTCAATATAATTAAAATAGTCACAGAATCTTTAAATGACAGAATACCGGTTTCTGCTATATTTCTCGACATGAGTAAGGCGTTCGACCATGTCGATCATGCATTACTGTTGTACAAACTAGAGAAATACGGAATAAGGGGGATTGCCAACAAATGGATTAAATCCTACCTATCTAATCGGTACCAATGCGTAGAAATCAGTAAAATAATAAATAAAGTTAAAGTTTCCGCAAGATCACTCTTTAAATTAAATTTATTCGGTATTCCTCAAGATAGCCTACTCGGTCCTTTCTTATTTTTACTATACATTAATGATCTTCCTAAAATAACCCAAAACCCAACTATATTATTCTCAGACGACACCACACTTATCGTGAAATGTAAAGACAAGAACACCTACGAAGCTGAATTAAATCTTACTCTACAAAGAATAATAACCTGGCTAGATAATAATAACTTGAAAATAAATATTAATTAGACACAATTAGTACAATTTCAAAATTATAAAAGCAAAAATATAAATTTGAATATTCGATACGGGAATTCAAATATATCAGAAGTTGACTCAGTTAAATTTTTAGGACTCATACTTGACAAGAATTGTAATTGGAAATCCCATGTAGAGTATGTGTGTAATAAGCTCGACCGATTCGTTTACGCTTTACGTAGATTACGTCAGACGGTAGGAGCTGAGGCGGCACTAACAGCGTACCATGGCTACGTATCATCGGTTCTCTGATACGGTCTGTTGTTGTGGGGTAATTCGGTAGAGGTCGAAAAAGCATTTCGTGTACAAAAAAAATGCGTGAGAGCTATTTCTGGTGCCTGGTATTTGGAAAGCTGTAGACCGTTATTTAAGAAATTACATCTGTTACCACTAGCCTGTATGTATATACGAGAGCTTTGTATGTTTGTTATAGGGGACTGAATAAAACCACGGTTTTGGATAGTTATGTGCCGGTGGAGCGTTCAAACGTGTGTCACTTGTGCGTGCGGTTGTGCAACTATTGTTCCCGAGGTGGCGGGCAAAGCATTAGAAATTTGAACGTCCCAGCGGTATGACTTTATTCTTTCTGTTACATAAACACGAAATCATATATTCTAAACAAAAGGGCATATAAACAACTTAATTCTAATAAGTAATAACAGTAACTTATGCCTAGATGAAACCTAATCGTAGTGCGTCGCCTACAATCTGCCTCCTTAGTGCTAACTAGTTAGCACTACTATCATCCTGTGGTGCCAGTAGGGCGACGCGTGTCACAGGTCTGCGCAGCACACCGGTGCGTGTGCGCACGTCAACGATGCGGACTCGCCCGTCGCGGCCCGCGTGGGTCGCGCTCACAACCCCATGCCGCCAGCAGCTTCGTTCTAAATTCGGTTCGATTATGATAACGTAATCGTTAACCTATAACTGCCTAGACTCAGTAGTCCACTTCTGACGTGGTAGTAAGTTGGGCAAAAATAAACAATGGGACGCGACGGCACGAACTGTCGTACTAAGCTTTAAAATCTAATTGTTAACGACAAGATCGTTTACACCGTGAAGTGCTTGTCTATGAAAGTATTCTACAACTAGTTTTCGCGAGTTAAGCTCGACACCAGCGACAGCCTCTACACGACCGCCTACACGCATGAGACCGGTCTCGTCTACGTAAGGGGTTAGTTGTAGTAAACGACTATCACGTGACAGGGGCTTATTCTGTTTTAATAAAGTTACATCGGTAGCAAAACTATCGTTTTGACATTTCTTTATCAGCAGGTCTTCTGCCGCCTTCATTAGAAGAGTGTCAAGATTGCATCGCTTACGCTGACATCTTCTAATGAATAATAAAACCCTAGCAGTTGCGCGTACGAGAGTAAGCCAATTCGAAATATTATTCGCATTAGGCAGAGACATCGTCGATTTATCTACGACTACTAAATGTACGGTTCGTTCTTCGCACTTTGTATCCTCAAGCGTTTTTGTGAACTTCCGGTCCTTAGGCCATTGACCTTCAGGGAGTCTTAAAAACGAAGGACCTTGAAACCAGGTACTTGAGTACGTTAATGGAGGTGCGTCTTCACGAGTGGCCGCGTCTGCGACGTTGCTCGCGGTGGGCACGTGACGCCATTCGCATGACTTTGTAAGTTCATCAATCTCGCCCAGTCGATGGGCTACGTAAGGTTTGTAACTACGAGGATCGCTTCGAATCCACTGCAAGACTGTGCTACTATCCGTCCAAAAATAACGTTGACCGGGCTGAATGTCTTTGTGTTCGCGCTGTATAGCTCCTGCGAGTCGCGCGCCTAAAAGAGCACCCTGTAGTTCCAACCGCGGGATTGACGTCGGCTTCAATGGACTTACTCTAGATTTACTAGCGACAAAACTAACCAGTACGCACCCGTCGGCACGTGTGAAACGCCAATAAATAACAGTAGCGTAAGCTTTAGACGAAGCGTCACAAAAAATATGCATTTGTTTTTCAACTATGTCGCCTTCGTTTAAACTATTAGTGAAGTGCGTTAACATCTGTTCCGCCGAGTAACAATGTGTCCACTCCTGTGCGTTGCCATAGAATCGAGGAATTCTAAGTAAGTGTAGACACTTCAAATCTGTGAGCCAACTAAGCCATAAGGTACGCTCCTCGGGTTGGATGCGGCAAGTCCATTCGACCCAGCTGCGATGGACGTTTTGAAAAATAATTTTACCTTTAATTAAGAACGGGGAAAGAAAACCGTGGATATCGTAAACGGACATTATAATGCTTAACATTTGAGCTTTAGTAGGTACCTCGGTGCCATTCAAGATGTCAGGCGAAATTCGACTTAAAGCTATTTTAAAACTACACATATCTTCGCTCGGATGCCACATCAAACCTAGAGTGCGCTCAGCTGTGTTCGTAGCTCCGTGTTGTAACTCGATAGCGGCGGGCGCGAGCGCCGCATGCGGGACGGTCTGAAGTACTTGTGTACTGTTGCTGGACCAGCGGGTTATCTCGAAACCACCTGATTTATGTATTTCGGATATTTCGCGTATTAATTGAATAGCTTTGCTTTCACTGTCACATGAATGTAAACAATCGTCCATGTAATGGTCGTTTAATATGACATAGACAGCCTCGGGGCATTCGTCTATGTATTTAATCGCATTTTTATTTTTTATGTATTGTGCGACAAACGGTGAGCAAGTAGCTCCAAAAAGCAAAGTTTGCATTACACATATTTTTACACTATCATCGGCGCTTTCTTGCCAAAGAAAACGGAAAACATTTTGATCTTCGGCCCGTATTTTAATTTGAACAAAGAAGTCTTTAATATCCGCAGTCAGTGTTATTCTGTGTTCGCGGAAACGCAACATAATTCCTAGGAGCGAATTATACAAGTCGGGTCCTGTCAGAAGAAAATCATTTAGGCATACACCATTTACTTGACCTGCGCAATCAAACACTGGCCTTAGCTTGTCGGGTTTGTTCGGGTTTTGAACTCCAAAATGCGACAAGTACCATGTGTGGCTGGGTACGGGTTCGTTATCGGCTATTTCACGCGCGTAGCCGTTATCAAAGAGCCTCCGCATCTCCCGGCGATATTTGACTGCATACGTGGCGTCAGACCTAAACCTCTTAACTAAACTATTTAGTCTTTTACGCGCATAATCAAACGTATTGGGAAATTCCAATTTGTCTTTCGTGAAAGGTAGACCTACTTCCCATTGGTTACCTATATTCCGTGCGGTCTCATCTAAAATACGTACTGCTCTCACGTGTGCCGTATTTTCGCGGCGTAAGGTCGATATTCGTATCGAGTCTAGTTCGAACGATTGTTTAATTAAATTATTTAATTCTGTTATTTTACTATCGTGTTCCTCTGAGTGAGCGAGATGAAAAGTGTGGCCGTTCATGGGAGTGTGAGCGAGACCGATGCAGCCATGAATAGACCAGCCTAGTAGGCATCTCGTAGCATAAGGTTCTGCTTGTTACCGTGCAGAATCTCCTGAGGAGCAATAAGGAAGTAATTGTCCTCACCTATAAGTAGACGAGGCACTACACATTGGTTACATACTTTGTCATTAATTTGTAGCAAATGATTACATTTTAAATTCTTAACTATTGACAAATCTTGTTTTGGTAATTTTAGGTTGTTTACTACACGTAATGTTACATCAAAAGTTTTATTTTCAAATACACCACATATATTAGTTACAACTTTAGATACATCAGACTGAAATATTTCAATACCGAAGGCATCAATAAATTTTATGGGGCTAGATTGAGAAGTTACAAGTCCTAATTCACTTACCAAGTCTTTATCGATCATAGATATGGATGCACCATCGTCTAACAATGCATACGCACTCACCATGCCCTTTGGGCCACTGAGATTGACTTTTATCACTTTGAGCAACACATCACAACCCATTCGCGGTCCTGGAGTTCCGGCGGCGGCGGCACCTGGGTTAGCGGCATCGCGCGGCTCGCGCTGAGCGGCGACCAAGTTGGCCACGGTCTCGTCGCGCGCTGAAGATGACGACTGGCTGTCAGCTGTCTGCGGCTCGTGGGCGGACGCGCTCACTGTAGCCACCGTGTCGAATGCAGGCTTCTTGAAGTGAAGAAGACGATTGTGCGAGAGTCCGCAGTCATCGATATCGCATAAAGGCGCTGGACATGCGGCATTATCGTGTCGCTCCAACAGGCAGCAAAAACATAGATTTTTTGCTTTTACGAATCTCCATCTGTCTTTTCGCATTGCACGTTTGAAAAATCGGCATTCGATAAGTGGATGAGCAGATTTTGAGCAAAACGAGCATAATTTTGATGACGTCGGTCGAGCGGTTTTCGTTGCCGTCGCAAGCACAGGACGATTATAGTAGGTAGATTGTCGTTGCCTGTCATCCGGCTTCGCTCGTCCGGCGGGCACCGTGTCGGGTTTACGATTGTCTCGCAGGTGTGTAACGCCGACTGTTGAGGCCACAGTAGCTTCTCGTTTTAAAAATGTAGCTAGTAGCTGTAGTTTCGGAACATTGCTAGCTAGCTTGTCGTAAGCGTAGTCTGACCACTTGCTTATCAAAATACTAGGCAACTTGGTGACGACTGTCGTCAGTAATTCAGGGCTGCGTAGGTAATCATGCTGATTAAGTGAGTTCAGCGTCGCAACACAATTATTAACTTTCATAGAAAAGTTAATTATATCATTTTGATAATTAGTTGAGAGTGGCGATAGTTTTTTCATTTGCGCAGTCAGCTGTTGAACAATTAAATCTGGGTGTCCAAATCTGAGTTCCAGCGCTTCCATTACAATAGCTGGCGAGGTGCCTCCGATCAGTAAATCGGTGACGGCTTCCTTGGCCTCGCCGCGGAGCGCCCTGCGTAGTCGCCATAAATTTTCAGAATCAGTAAATTGGCATACCTGTGTGGATTCATCATACGCGCTTCGAAAATGCAACCAATCGAAGCATTCACCACTAAATGTTGGTAGCTCTCGCGGTGTCGTTAATCGAGTGAGTAGCCGTTCGTCTTGCTGGTGGGGTGACGTGGCAGTCATGATGTCCTTGAGTGTGTGAGCTAGCTGAAGTATACCGTCGGCGTCTGGAGCGCGGGCGCGGCTAGGTGCGCGGTCTGCGCTAGGTGCCGGCGCTGCCTCCGTTGCCGTCGCTGCCGCCACGGGTGGCGGCTGTACGTTACTATGTTCCAGCCACTGCTCCACGTTACACTGACTCCCGTCGATGCTAGCAGGCTTGCTACAGGTTGAACTTTCGACCATGGCTAAGTCACATTCGAGCCGCTTGTCGATAAGTTCCATAGCAATTTTAGCTTTTTCCTCGGCAATTTTAGCTTTTGCCTCGGCTGCTGCTAATTCCAGCTGTTTGCGCCTTATTTGAGACGATGACGATTTATGAGACACTACATTTGACTCACTTTTCACTACTATACAGTCCGATTTCGACATTTTACGCGTTTTTGGTTGTTCGCGACAATCACGCGATAACACGTGCTCCGATGCACCTTCTAGTCTATCCGTTAACTTTACGCGGGATTTTGTAGGTAACAATTTATTTGGCGTACGATTCATGCTAGTTCTAGTTCAGATCCGACTCGATTGACCAGCGATTATAGGGGACTGAATAAAACCACGGTTTTGGATAGTTATGTGCCGGTGGAGCGTTCAAACGTGTGTCACTTGTGCGTGCGGTTGTGCAACTATTGTTCCCGAGGTGGCGGGCAAAGCATTAGAAATTTGAACGTCCCAGCGGTATGACTTTATTCTTTCTGTTACATAAACACGAAATCATATATTCTAAACAAAAGGGCATATAAACAACTTAATTCTAATAAGTAATAACAGTAACTTATGCCTAGATGAAACCTAATCGTAGTGCGTCGCCTACATTTGTTAAAATGCATCCAGAATACTTTAAACTGAATTCGGAGGAGGTACGGAAAAATGAAAGATATAAATTCAAACTTTATCGCCCCTGGTGTAATTTAAATATATATAAAAATAACGCATATATACAGGCTATACATGTATTTAATCAGTTGCCCAATCAATTTAAAGAATTACCATTTATTAAATTCAAAACAGAACTGACATTATGGCTCATGGAAAATTGTTTTTATGACTTAAATGAATTTATGCTATGTAATAAACAATGACTTTTATTTAATAATTATTTGATGACGTTATATGACATACTATATTATATATTTAACTAATTTCTATGACCAATACTAAAATTATGTGATTTATAATGTATTATTTAATTTGATGTGATGATTATTTTCCAAAATTATTAACTTTATGATCATTGTTTATATTTAATTTAATTTTAATCTATTATTATTGCGATTTATCAATGTCTAATAACTTCCCACACCTTGCATGTTGCGCGCCATTGTGATGGCAGAATGTTGGAACCTTAGATATAATAGATTGTAAGACCTTTATGTATACCACATTCATGCAATAAATGATTTGATTGATTGATTGATAATTTTTAGGATCAGATTTGAAGGATGATCCTGGACTTTTGAAGGAGAACTATTAAAAAAATCATTGAAGGAAAATTATTTCAAAAATAAAATCGTTACCCAATTTTAGTTACCTACAATTTTAAAATATCTTATAGAATTTTCCTCTTCGACTTGCATTAACTGTAAGTAGGTATGTATATTTAAGCAAGTGGAATACTCTATTTTATTCTATTGATATTATATTATCATTGCTTACGAGTAGTGTAACTTACTTCTTCCTCCGGCGATGTGGCTAGCTCAGGTTCATTCTCCTCCAATTTGTTGAGCAACTTGTCCTGCAAGAAATTTTAATTTAAAGTTAGGGTAGTTTGAGAAATTTGTTCTGGCGCATTACGAAATAGAGGGATTAGCTTAGCCAACATGCCATCGTTATTTACAATGACTGATGATCTTCGAAATTGGAAATATAATATGGGATTATGTCAATAACGTTCGTTAAGTTTTTGATTTCGAACACCGTAGTTGTAATTAAAGAAGTAGATAACTTTGACATTTCTTGTTCTTTGCTTATGCCTCGTTAAATCCCGTTTTGTTTCATTCCCAAGTCGTACCAAAATCTAAACAATCAGCGTAACGTAATGGAAAACACTTATGTAGCATAACAACAAAAGTTATGTAACGTCATTACTATGCTAATTTTATATAACAGTAATAATATTATGGTAAATAAACACATATATAATTACGACGGAAGGAGGGTTTTATTCATTTCTAAATATAAGTCTGCATGGACTTTAGCTCTAATAAAATATCACTTTTCAGATAAGTAACCTTCGTTATTTAGTGTCAAACGTAAGGTCATGGACAATAACGTAACAGTGGTGCCGAAATTCCTAAATTAAATTTGATCAAGAGATTGTCGTTTGTAACAACGGAAAATTTAGATAACTCATTTATAAAACATTCGAAATTTTTTAACACTTAATGCGTGTGGCAGACGGGGGAGGTGCTATCAGATTTCATCTTAAGATGCCGGGATATATTTCATATTACAGTACCTGCTCAATATAAAAATATATACCTACCTAGTATCTTAGCCGTCTGTGATGATTGTTTTTATTGATGATTCATACAAACTGTAGGTATAGTAAGCGATATTTTATACTATACTCGTAGTATCTTTGCCGTCTGTGATGCCCCATAAAGTGTGAAAGACGCCAGTATTGTCATAACCAAAATAATGATAATAATTAATAGATATTGGCTAACGAAAAACGCACGAGTCTATGACTCATTTGTACCTAAGTAGAATTCTAAATGCCTAGTTTAGTAAATATAAAGTTAAATAGTGTGTGAGTATTTACAATATCAGTAACTAGTAAGACTCGCTCAAACCTTTTAAAAATGGTCCCAGAGTTAGATATGTGTGAAAATTTAATGACAAGTACGCAAAAAATATCAAGTTTTAAATGAAAAAGAAAATTTAAATTGACTGTTTCACGCCTTATAATAAGCGTTTTCAGATGCCATGTTGCTTATCGCTCGCGATAATGTGAGAGGCATGATATTATGTCGTCAGCATAAAGCGTACCTATATAATATCGGGATAATATCCGATGTCGCACCGATATGTCATGTAATAACAAAGCAGGTATATTATGTTTGAATATAAATCATATACCTACATATCTGCCTCACATTATCGCGCGCGAAAAGCGATCTCGTATAGCGTAATGTGAAAACGCTCTAACGCTATACCTTTAAGGCAAACCGAAGACACGTTAACATGATACTTATTTCTGTGCGTTTTGATGATGCTTAATTCAATATTTGTTGCTAGATGCTGTAGACATACAACAGAGTATGGATAAAGTAAAAAAAATAAAAATAATTTGAATAACATATGGAAATGTGTAGCAGAATTTAAAGTGACAAAATTAATCTTAAAGGTGTCACTGGTATTATAGAGGCCTAAATTAGTTCTACAACACGGTTATTTCGTAGTTAATCGCCAACAGAAGAAATAATGAAATTGTTGCATAACTCTACCAAGCGGTTCAAATTTAATTCAGTTTGCGAAAAAACATCGGACAGCTAGTGTTTTGTTAAGTTCATCTTGAATCGACTTCAATTTTTATAATGTTTGTGAATTATCTATAATAGTAATGTGCTATCATTTTATCTTATTATGGATAAATTGCATTGAGGTATATTATGTGAAAAATCGCTGGAAAAAACTAGTTCTTAAAACGCGAGGTCTGTAAAAATCTAGAAGTTTTTAACAAGCAACGCATTGTATCGTTTGTATTGTGTTCGCTCGTTGCGCGGGTAAAATGCTCTGGAACAAGAACCCAGCCCACCCTCAGGCGAATTTCATGATTTATTAAAACTTCACGAAGTGTACAAAAATGTTTCTCGATGCAACAACCAGTTGTCAACTGGCTTCGTTTTTCATTGGTGAGTTAATTTTTGATTAAAATGCCTTGCTTGTTTTGGTTGAAATCATTTCTGTAAATAATTTTGATTACCGTATTATGCGAGAGAGAATTGGGTACCTATATTTTGAATACAATTATAAGATATCTTGGGTTTGCGTATATCACAATCTCTTTTGTCTTCTTAGTTTGATTTATTTAAGTTCTAGTTAGTAGCCCGGGTAACAGAGACTTTATAATTTACGTAGTCAGGTTATATTTTGATAAAAAATTGAAGTTATTCTATATACCATTTTTATAAATACCTTATACATATACCTATATCTAGTTCTAGAATTACGTTAGGTACCTACGTTTTATTTGATAAAATCAGTCTAGCTTTTCTTTCGTTCCACAATTTATGACTACAAATGATGTGTGTTGTGTAAAAATATTTTTCAATTTGGTCAAGATGTTACTTAAATAGTAAATACGAAGTATTTAGGAGGGCGAACATAAAATGTGATACTTGTTTCTCATAGCTATTGCATATTAGTATTCGATACGCTGCGCTGCCAAAAGATTTATACGAAATCTATAAAACTTACCACTTATGGTTTCGGAAACGCAATATCAAATAATTTATTGTATTATCTATATTAATAACGACCTATGTGGCTCAGTGGTTGAGGGCGTCGTTAGCCAAGCAGGTGTCGCGGGTTCAAATCCCGCCAAAGAAACAAACATTTTTCATTGCTCCTCTGTCTGTCTGGTATCCGTAATCCAAGTTCTTCGAGAACTTAGCATGGGACCAGATTGGCGTGGCGTGAAAGCGTTCATAGATATTATTTATTTATTATTATTTATTTTAATATCAATATAATAGAGGTTAGAAGTGGAGCCATTTTAGTTGTTATTTCGTGTTAATACGTTTTTAATGAAGTAAAGGTTTAATCTAGTTCATGGAAGAGGTAATCTTCCACTAGATAAAATTTAAAATCATGGTAAGCTAAAACATGCCGTGTCGACGGCATAATTTTGAATGATCTTGATTTTAAAGATATAAGTTAAAAAAAAAAACAATGATTAAACTATCGATACCGAGTAGTTCATCTCTATCTAGCGTCAGCTTAAAATATAGCATCCAATGCGCCCAATAAAAACGTCAAGTGCCATGGGAGAGCCATTCGGAAGGAACTTGTCAAATGAGATTTTGTCAACAATAATTACATTAATGAATTGGCCCCTATGTGTAGTGCAAGTGGGCTATAATATGTCAGGTTCCTCGTTAACTCGGTGTAGTTGCAGGTTTGGTGGAAGTGTGCTATATGTCTGCGCCCTCGTTAATTCGGTGTGGTTGCAGGCGTGGTGCAAGTGTGCTATATGTCTGCGCCCTCGTTAATTCGGTGTGGTTACAGGCGTGGTGCAAGTGTGCTATATGTCAGCGCCCGTCGGCGACTGCGACACCTGCTGCCCCAGGGACGACACACGCGACATCATATACAAATTGTTCACACGGTATAGTATAAAAATTTAAGTATAAAATATTTTATTGGGTATATCTACTAGGTAGGTAGGTTAAGTTTAAAAATTAATTATACCTGATACCTGCAACTTACATCTGAAGGCTTAGCCAACATGCCATCATTAATTAATATGACGAGCTTCGAAATTGAATATAATATTATATCTATTGACATAACTTTCGCTACGACCGAATACTGAAACGATAGTTAAAATAAGTGTCGCTCAAGTCACATGCCGTCCTTGTCACTTCGGCTAGCAGAGACAGCGACAGCCTGTGAATAGGGGGGCCCTAAATTTTGATTAGCGTTTTCAGCATTTGTGAGTGACAAAGTGCGCTATTTGTCAATACTATACTTTTTGATTTCTAACGTCATCATCGTTATTAGCGAATCAGTATCCAAAGCTAGATGCTTCGTCTAATTTGAGTAGCAGTTATAATTATTTAGATTTTCTCTATGCCCCATCCCCCATAAATCAACCCATTTGTGTTTTTATTTTTTCTGGAATAAATACCTAATAAAGAAGTCAAGGTTATTTTTTTTACGGATCGTTCTATGGATAGCTGTTTCTTTTTACATAAGCATATATATTTTTACGACGCAAAGGAGTGGTAATGTGTTTATCAGCCTATGTATGTATGTATGTTACTTTGAAGCACTATACAGACCAAACGCCTCGGCCGATTTTTATGATTCACACGTCAATCGATTCCTCTTAGTCCGGCGAGTGTCAATAAAGACATGACGTTAGTGAAAATTCAATATGGCGACTACTGGACGCCATATTGTAAAAATGAAAAAAATGAAAGTCAACAAACTATGTCAAGTGGGGTATCGTTGAATAGGTATTTAAAAATCATTTTTAGTTTTCTCTCAACATTTTTCGATTCGACTGACCGTTTAGGATCTATATCGATTTAAAGTTGCATAACAACCATTCTCACATTAAGCCTATATGCTAGTGTTCGTATCATCGTTTTTTTGCTTTAAATCGACCAAACGTGTGTTGGTTAAACTAAAAAATCTAAAATAAAATAAATAATAAATAAAATTAAAAAACCCGACTGCAAAAAAAAGACAGATACCTAAGCAACGCACTAAAAATACCGAAACAAGATTGAGAAAACAGACTACACTATGAGCTGAAAGCCTAAGTGAAATAATTGACGTTATGTTTGTTAGCAGGCCCATATATTTTTGTACGATTTATTATTTGCGAATGGGTCCCTGTCTTGTTTCGGTCTTTTTAGCGCGTTGCTTAGGTATCTGTCTTTTTTCTGCAGTCGGGTTTTTTATATGTACTCTGTGTCTTTATGTCATATCCAGGTCCAATCGAGATGAGTTCGAGCAGCTTGCAGTGGGCGGAAGTGGGTTGGCCAACACCAGCTTCAGCGCCTCACGACCTACTGTCATATACCTATTCGGCTTCTCTGAGGCCGCCACTGGACCCAGCACGACGACATTAAAGGAAGGTAAATATTTTACCTACTTCTAAACTATTCTGTAGCCCAAGCAGGAAAAATTGACAACAAAGTATTTGTAACGTTATCGAATAAAATTGTATGAAAATCATGAAAGCCCCTATACAATTTTCATTCGATAACATAGTCCAAGCAGGAACAATTAGCAACAAAGTATGTTGTCAATTGTTTCTGTTCTATTTATCAAAATTTAGCGGCGACCGACGTGGTTTTTCAAGGTTGAGAGCGGGTTAGTTTTTGGAGTTGATCGATAAAGCCGTTTAAAAGTTATTACAAAAAAAAAAAACAGTTTAAAAAAATCACTGTTTTTTTTTTTGATTTTTTTGAAATTTATCTGTTCGAATCGGTCCAAATTATATTCAAAATCTAAGTTTGGCCAAGCCCTTTCGAATGGCGCCAGCCGCAATAAAATCGGTTTAACCGTTCAAAAGTTATAAGAGGTTTACAATTTACATACATACACACACAAACACACACACACACACACACACACACACACACACACACACACACACACACACACACACACACATACATACATACATACAGACATAGTGACACCCTCGCGGGGGTAGTCAGGGAAACTTCCTGTGAACTCAGAACGTCGAGATCTGATGAGAATTCGATTTTTGCAAAACGAGGTATAACCAATAACTTCCCGATTTTTGAAAATCTTAGACTTTCTTAGCGGGAAGTTAAAAACAGACAATAGAGTAGCTAGGAATAATTAAAAAAAAAAAAACTCGTAAAATTTCTTAAGGTTTTTTTTTATGATCACAAATCGCAATAGAACTAATCGTAATGGACCGCGACATGCGATAGCGACCGGGTCGCGCGACCCACTGCTTAGTATACATATAACTTAGCAAATCCCGCGATCATGTCGCGCGACCGGTGGCGTGGCCAGAGAAACTGAATCGCAAGTTTGCTGGTCGCCAGTCGCGGGTCGTGATCGCGCGTCCCGATCGCATAGATCGGAAGGCTACCTAGGCTTATCTGATTCAAACCTAACTTTCTTCCTCAAAACAAACTTAAAAAGCAAACTCGTTGAAATAAGGTTTCATCTAATTAATGAAATTATTTGATTTCCCGGTAATAGTTTTGTAACAAACAAACCGGAAAGTTTGAAGTAAGTTTCAGGATTTTAACAGTTTCCTTATTTCAGCCTTTCTCTCCGCCGGGGACTTCAACTTTATAGTGGTTGATTGGTCGCGGCTCATCGTTTTTCCCTGGTAAGATTTTAATCAAATGTTTATTTTTGAAGAAACTAGAAGAAATACTGAGGCAAATTCTAGATCCAAGTTTTCATTAAGCCCTAATAGATCCTTTGCTAATAAAGGTTTAATTAAGAACCTAGTTGTTCTGTATATAACGGAAGAAGTGATCAGTAATAATAGTTTTTCAATCAGTGTTCTCCAACCAAATATTCAAAGTAGTTTGGATAACAATTAAAAAAGCTCTTCCGGTTTTTAACTTTTTTGCTCATTGTCATTAAGGAAATCTAGCTCATGGTAGGAAAATAAGGCCATGATTGTACCTAGGTACTAAACTTAAAAGTGCAACTGGCTAATTAAACGCCTAGGGCCTAGGCCATTTGGAACAATAATGGTTTGCCGTTTGGCCATTTTTCAGAGCAGAGCAATTAAAATATTTCACTTGGCCACAAAGTGCGGCGGTTCCGGGACATTAAATTCTGCAAGTTGAAAGACAAATAAGGACATAAAATGGACCAAACTGTTAGAGTTTTTAAGATAAACTGAAACAAACACTTTTTTAGTAACAGACGATAGAAGTGTTTAATATGTATAATATTATAATATAATCTTTGACGGAGCACAGTACTGGGCCCCTAGTCAAGATGCAACTTCGAAATCATAAATGTATGGAATTTAACATACGTCATCGTTAAGTGACATGTCGCTTGCCAAAAAAAACAAATGTCTTATGCCAAATCCCATATATTTTACTGTCGAACTTCATCGTCGAAATTATCAAATGAATCTTGACCAGAAGCCCTGTTTAAAATATTAGGTTGGGGAAAAAGTTTTTTCGCATTTTATATAAAAATTCAAAAGGTTTTTTTATAAAGTTTATTTACAAGTGACTAAAGTATATAGGTGCCATTTTGTTCGATAACTTTTTGCCATCTTGTTGGTAGGTACATGATCCCATTGCTATAAAATTTTTGGGGCTTCTGATGAAAAAACTGCGACAAGTGGTTTTGGCAGTCCTCTTGTGATGTCAACCTGACACTGCCTAAGGAATTCTGCAGCGACCGAAACAAATCTGAAGGTGCAAGGTCAGGACTATACGGCGGATGCATTAACACCTCCCAGCCAAACTCCCGTAATTTTTTCTGAGTGGCTAAAGATGTGTGAGGTCTAGCGTTATCATGGTGAAAAACCACACCCCTTCTGTTGATTAATTCCGGCCGCTTTCTCTCAACTTCTTGCTTTAATCTCATCAGTTGTTCGCAGTACAGTTCAGAATTGATGGTCCTGCCTGGCGGTAACAGCTCATAATGAATAATGCCCTTCCAATCCCACCACACACACAGCATCACCTTGTTGCGAGTTAACCCGGGTTTCGCCACAGTCTGTGAAGCCTGACCGGCCTTTGGCCACGATCTTTTTCGCACGTTCTTGTCGTACGTGATCCACTTTTCATCACCAGTTATCAGCTTCTTCAAAAATGGTTCGGTTTCATTACGTCGTAATAAAGAATCACAAATGAGTACACGGTTCATTAGGTTTCTTTCAGTGAGCTCATGAGGCACCCAAATATCGAGCTTTTTTGTGTACCCAGCTTTTTTCAAATGCACCAAAACCGTTTTGTGGTCAATCCCCAGTTCTTCAGCTACATCGTAACTACTAATATGCCGATCTTGCTCCACTTTTTCAAAAATGGCAACAGTTTTGTCTGTAACAGGGCGACCAGAGCGACGTGCATCTTTGATATCAAAATTTCCGGATTGAAAACGCTTAAACCAAATTTGCGCTACTCTCACAGATACTGCATTAGGTCCATAATCATCACAAATTTTTTTCGCGGCTTGTGTTGCATTTTTACCTTTTTTGTAATAAAATTTTAAAATGTATCGAAATTCTTCATAAGAATCGCTCATTTTAACAATAAGAAAAACAAATGAAAATCTCAAATTTACCTAATTTGAATTTGGAATTGTCTTCTGTAAAATTAAAACTTTTTAATGATACCAAAATCAGCCAGATACAATTGGTATAGCCCAAGATATTTTATGACAAGTTCATACATACTATAATGCGAAAAGACTTTTTCCCCAACCTATTATATGACATAAAATTCACTCCGTGTTTTTAAAGCGAACTTATTATTAAGTTTATAATACCTATTTGCCATATTAATCGTTAATTGCTTGGTGTAAATTTTTTCTTACTATTGGGGTATTGTAATAAAGAAAATAAGTAAGACTTAAGTATATCTCTCTATTTTGGATTTTGAGGGCGGGCTATTATATATTTAAACAAATATCTAATAGCCCATCCTTAGTTTAGAAATCATTGGTTTCCCATGTGACTAATGTTTTAATGAGAATAAACATCTTTAAACGTAATGCTCATATTTTATTGAGTTAAAAGTGAGTGCAGAGAGAGAATAACATATATTCTAAAATATTAACTTTACTAGCTGTTTGTGTGCTAAAGCTTATTATAAGGTCAATGATTTCATTAACGATTGCACACCTTAGGAATAAGATGGCCCCCTGCAAGGCTGCTTCTATATACTTAAGTAACTACTAACTTGACTTTAAGTTACTACGAGTTGTGAAAATATCTTTTGAAAAGAACAATTTTTCCATTTTTTTGCTAAAAGGTGGCGCCGTGCGAGTTTCTTACGCCGATTCTTCTCGCCGGGCTAGTTTCCGAACCGGTGGTAGGCATTATGTAGGATCATATAGGACAATTCCATGTTATATTTAAAACCTTTATGGAAATAAAATTTTTGAGTTTGCGTTTGAGTTTGAGTTTGTTACATTCTAGGTACGTAATTGCAGTGCAGAACACACGGTACATGGGGCAGAGATTGGCGGATTTCGTACAGGTCCTTAACTCAGTGGGCGTGTCGGCGAGTTCGCTGCATGTCATCGGCTTTTCTCTGGGGGCCGAGGCGGCGGGCTTCGGGGGCAAAGCCCTGAAAGCGAGGGGCCTCACGTTAGGCCGGATTACTGGTATGTTAAGTAGGATAACGGGAAAAAGAAATGTATTTGTTGGAAATGTCTTTTCCTCGACACTTTCGAAAAACGAATATTTTACGTTATGACGGACAGATTCACGTGGAATAAATGAAATCTATTTATACAAGGTTTTCAATTTAATGCGTGGGCATATTTACTTTTAAACTGGTAGGATTGGTATGCTTTTAACAGTAAAAATAGTCACAGTTTTAAAATAGTTTTAAATTAAATTGGCAGTCCACGAGTACTCACACCAAAAAGTTTGTGATAATTTTATTACAGTGAGAACCTTTTATAACGACATCTTTTTTAATGATGAACCGGGTACAACAAACGAATTGTTGAGTACCGTCGTGTAACACTATGAACATAATGGTCATAATTTATCGGTCCCTTAAATGTCGTTATAATAATAATATTAGCAATAATAATCGGTTCTCACCACAGACATCTATTGACTAGACCACGCAAGTCTGTCTGCGTCTGTATAGAAAACAAGCGTGCCATTATTTTTCTACCTACTGTGACGTCACATGAGCGATTTAGTGATGATAACTCCCCGTCCCCTAGTATAAGATTCAAAGGCCGTCGCCGCGCACCATCCCATCGCTTTTTTAGTATTTTAGTTTTCGTTTGACGTTTGGCACCGAGAATATTCGAGAGGAAATGGCGCTTAAGGAAGTAAATTTTACTCATCTTTTACTCGCTAAGTTACACGCGAAGTATAGTACATACACTTGGGTGGTCTAGTCAATAGATGTCAATAATAATAAGAAATAATATCGTACACATCATCTGTTATATTTGCTTTGTAGTGCCAATGCTTTCTCGGTTTAAACGTTGATATAATTTTATTATTCGGGTATTATATTATTATTTTGTACCAATCATACGTTATACATTGGCATGGCGTTACTTAATCACCTCAAACCCCTGACCTCCCACTTTACATTCAACTCTAGACAATTCCAGGTCTCGACCCAGCGTACCCTGGCTACAGGTTCAAGGACAAGAACGGCCACCTGAGTAAGGGTGACGCCATGTTCGTCGACGTCATCCACACGAACCCGGGAGTGTTCGGCTTCCCCGAAGCCATTGGAGACGTGGACTTCTATCCCAACGCCGGGCAGTGGGTCCAACCCGGCTGCTGGCTGGACCAGTTGGTGAATAACAACGAGCTGGATTTGGTCTGTAAGTTTCTGATGTCATACTTTGCCTTGTTTGGAAAAAGTTTCTGAGTATGGCACACACATCGGCAGCCAAAAATCTAGGAAGTCAGCTCATGTCATTAAAGTTTCCGTGAAAACTAACCTCAAAGTGGTATAACTTCCTTCGTACATCGTACT
Source organism: Glaucopsyche alexis (assembly GCA_905404095.1). Classification (NCBI taxonomy): domain Eukaryota; kingdom Metazoa; phylum Arthropoda; class Insecta; order Lepidoptera; family Lycaenidae; genus Glaucopsyche; species Glaucopsyche alexis. The sequence continues at coordinate 6,262,157 of FR990062.1, forward strand.
GTGTACATAAAAACACACATAGGTACGTTATTTTATTGTTTTTTTTTATGAAACCAGAAAATTTTTACGTCCCCCCGACGGTCTACAATTTTTCCACACAATCATGGACTCGACATCTATAATATGCTTGTAGTAGTGCAATAAAATCGAAAGCTAACTATGTAGCTGTTTATCTGTCTATGTTTCTTTAATCTGTGGTAGTAGTTGATTGTAGTACTTGGGGCTTGTCAGGTGTGCTCAACAAACAATTAAGTTAATAAAGTATTGTCCAATGACAGGTGTTCTCAACATTTTATCCGCAACCCAATAAATCAATATAATATTGCCGCTTGACAGGTGTTCTCAACGTTTTATCTGTGACCCAATAACAGATAAGTAATTATTCCCTTTGTCTCCCGCTACAGTTTCCGGGGATCGATGCTGTGACGTCAGCCGCCTTTGTACGCCAGCAATTATTTTTCTATGAATGTCTTATGAGAGTTTACTTTGTTCGCTTTCTCGGTACCGAAAGTATTCTTGTAGTTATGAAACTCGGTCGTATTTTTAAATTTAGCTTCGATTTATAGAAATTAGTACAATATAACCTTAGAGGAAGTAAAATCTCAAATTTTACTAAACTTGCTACGAAAATAGAATTTAACTTAAATTCAAAAAAATATTTTTCTCGTATCGTAATACATATTGTTAAAGGTTGCTTTTTATTATGTATATTGGACATATTACTTAAACTGACATATAAACTATTTGTATATTTTATACTTATTTTTTATTACTACGAAAGACTAGACTCACGTAGATAGTTGCTCACGATTTCTTATCTAATTTTCCCAATTTGGCACCACAATACCATAATATATAAAATATATAACTGTATACACAGTGATAACCTGGCAAGGCTGTCATGCCAGGTCCCTTGCGTAACGGACGGAACTGCAGGTCGAACATAACTTGGCGCTCCGCCAACATTGATCGACTGTCAATACGAGATATGTTACCAAATATGGCGGCATTAGGATATATTATATCAATACGTGATCTGAATCTTCTATTATATAACGTTTATGTAAACGCATAAGCTTTTAAGCTTCTAGAGTTGGTACGTACTTTTAAACATTTAAACTATGCCACGGATTTCAAATGCGGTGTTTATTAATGTAAATAGAAGGTTTAAAATATAAATTTACAAGCTTTTGCCCGCGGTATTTACGTGGATAAAATGTATCCTATGTCCTTCTATACCAAATTCCATCAAAATCCATTCAGTAGTTTTTGCGTTTTACACAAACGCAAAAGTAACGAACATCCATCAATCCATCCATGCATCCATGCATCCATCCTCACAAACTTTCACATTTATAATAGTTGTAGGATGTATAAAATAACTCCCCACACCGGTTTTGGTGACGGTGCCGGTTTGATTGAAACCAGATCAGTTACGCAGGAGTAATTTTGTAGTGCCCAAGTTTGTGCGCAGTACACAAGAGCACTCTCTCTTCCTTTACTCTCATAACCCAGTGGGACGGATGACCGACACGACTGGCGAGAGATCAGGCGCAGGTTCGACTTTTTACATGCCCATCCGACGCATGGATCATCTTCCTTGTCAGACAATCAGGTGATCAGCCTGCATTGTCCTAACCAAACTTGGAAACAACATTTTATGTTGTTCCAATGCGGGAATCGAACCCACGACCTCCGAGTCGAGAGCCGAGCTCTAATCACTAGACCACGTAGGCTGTTAGTAGGATATATTGTTTATTATTACTAACCCGAAATTAACGCAGGCAAAAGCTAATTGCTGATGTTAAGCTGTAAGTGTATATTATACGTGTATATTATATTATAAGAAGAGTTGTATAATCAATTTTTTCCGCAGACGGTTGCAGCCACAACCGCGCGTGGCGGCTGTATGCGGAGTCGCTCGACAACCCGAGCGGGTTCCCCGCAACCCTGTGCAAGAACTGGAAGAACAACTCCAAGTGTAGCTTCAACGCGGACGGTTACATGGGTGACGCCGCGCAACCTCCGTGAGTATAAGGATCAGCACACGAGACGCGACGCGACGCGATGCGATGATGGTATTATAATATGCAGCACTGGGTAGTGCGACGCTATGCGCAATTTAAAATTTACATACATACATATAATCACGCCTCTTTCCTCTAGGGGTAGGCAGAGACCGCCTCTTTCCCGTAGGGGTAGGCAGAGACCGCCTCTTTCCCGTAGGGGTAGGAATATCTTTACATACTTGTTTCGCTTCGTCCAATTTCATTCTTACCATCCATTCCTCCTCTTACATTCAACGTCGCGAAGCGGCTCTTCATGTGCCACTTTTCGCCTCCGCGAGAACGAGACGTGATGGGTGGCAAACCACATATTTAAAATAAAAAATTGTATCGCTATTAAAAAGTGTGCGCCGGGTTGCGTCGCGTTTCAGGGTAAACTGACCCTAAGTGGAAAAAATAGGGAAAATACAGTGTTGTTGGTGCTCGACAAAGCTAATTTGATTGATGATTTGTATGACAATTTAAAACGCTCTACTTTTGGAGCATTGCAAATTGCACAGGTTATTTTAAAGAAAATTGGTATATTTTTAACCCCCGATGCAAAAAGAGGGGTGTTATAAGTTTAACGTGTCTGTCTGTGGTATCGTAGCTCCCAAACGGATGAACCGATTTAAAACTATTCTACTACTATTATAAACTGAAGGGTTTGTGAGAACGAATGGAAATTGTATGCGTAGGTAAAAATTAATACTTTTTAAAGAGTAACATATAAAATAAAGGTTTTGAGTTCGTAAATAAACGTCCCTTGTGAGAGACAACAGTAATAAGCTGAATTTGACGACCTCTGTGGCTCAGTGGTTAGCGTGTTGGCGCACAAGCCGGAGGTCGCCGGTCCGAATCCCGCCAGGGGGAAAAAAAGTTTTCTGTCTTCCTAGGTTATGGATGTGTATTAAATATGTGTATTATATAATAAAAATCTTAAATATATGTGTAGTATAAAAGTATTAAATATATTTTTGTTGTCTGGTACCTGTAACACAAGTGCTTCGAGAACATACTACGGGACCAGATTGACGTGGTGTGAAAGTGTCCATAGATATTATTATTATTAATGGTTTTTCTTTGGTGGTAATATGACGTAGGCATCCACTAAGGAAGGATTTTCCAAAATTCCACCGCCAGTAGGGTAAAATAGGGAGCGAAAATTTGAAAACCTTGTTTCTAGTGGCTGAAGCCACTAAAACAACTTATCTCCAAAATTTGTGATGAAATGAATGTTTTTGTATATGATGAAAGTAAACTAATGATATAGGTATTTTTAGAAATTAAGAAAAAAAAAACAACTTTTTTGTATTTCATAGATGTATCCAATAACTAACAAAATATTATATTTTTTTAACGTTTATCAAGTAGTAATACCTCAGTATTTTTGAGAATATAAATTTAACTTATGAGTATATAAATTGAGTTAGTAAAAAACTTGAGTTCTGAGTAGGTATATAAATTGAACTAAATACTTTACATAATGTAGTCGTCTCCCCTACACGTGTTTTTGCCTTGAGTTGCTCTACGCAGCTACGCTCGTAGCACCGGGAGCGCGTAGGCGTGCTACGAAATTGGCTACGGTTATTCGTAGAACTGTTCTATATTTGAATGGCTACGCTGGTACGAGTAAATTTTGTAGAATAGTTTTAACGAATAAAATAATTTATTTAATTCAGGTATTTGGTATTTAAAGTGAAAATTTCCTTTAATATTATTAATTTGCTTAAATCCGTACATATATTTATTAGTTTTAATAAAAATCCGAAGACGACGTTTGTACGACATATAGGAAAAGATGACGTCACAAGCTGAATGATTACCAGCCAGGCTGATGATCGGCGACGCAGGAGTGGGACAAATGGAAGACTGACCCCAATTCTCGTAATCAACCGACACTTTCATTATACTTTTATCGATTTACTAGATATTGCCCGCGACATCGTGCGCGCAAAAGGGAATCTCGAGGGACACATACATTTTGATGCAATAAAAAGTAGCTTATGTCCTTCCCCGTAGTCTATTCTATATCTGTGCCAAATTTCATCAAAATCGGTCTAGCTGTTTCGGAGCCAATTCAATGCAAACAAATAAGAAAATCTTTCCTCTTTATTTTATTAATTTAGAAGTATAGATATAGATAATTAATCGTTTTAATATTATAAATTGATTTTTAGAGTTTGGACCAATTAAAACGGGTTTGACGTTGGTTTAGACGTTTATGAGAATACTATTTCGCGGTTTTAACATATCGGGACTGGATATTATATGAATATTTATGAACTAGATGTTGCTCGCGACTTTGTACGAGCAATAAACAAGAGCATGTCAGGACATGTCTAAGGAGGGTTCCGTAACTATAAACGCGTAATATGCTTTTTTTTAAATTACTCCAAAAGTTACTGTCCGATTTGGTTCACAATAGTTTTCCTAAAGAGTTTTTAGCATGATCTATCAGCATGGAAATTTTCAAGTTTCTATCTCCTATAGTTTAAAAATGCTAGGGGGGGGACCAACTTATAAACTACTTTGGAGTCCGATTACTCGAAAATGGTCAACTTTATAAAAAAGTAACGAATGAAACCTTGCCTTTATTTTAAAAGACCTATTCTACGATACCCCACACGATGGGGTAAAGTGAAAAAATATTTTTCATCCCCACTTCACATGTATGGAGAGCCACCCTTAAAATATAAAATTATTATTTTTTATGATCCCGAAACCGTGATCTATACACAATCTATAACTGCACCAAATTTCATCAATTTATATTTATAATTACAGGAGCTAGAGGCGCGGACAGACAGACAGACAGACAGACAGACAGACAGACAGACAGACAGACAGACGGACAGAGCGAAACTATAAGGGTTCCTTAAGTATTACGGAACCCTAAAAATCGGGAACCGTACATTTTGCTGTAATAAAAAGAAGCCTATTTGTTAATCCAGAGTCTATGCTACTACCGTGCCAAATGAAATTAAAATCCATTCGTTAGTTATTGCGCGAAAGAGTAACAAAGTCCACACATCCATACATCCATTCATTCTAAATTTTTGCGTTTATAATTTTAGTAAGGACTAGCTGTTGCCCGCGGCTCCGCCCGCGTAAATACAATATCCCTCGGGAACACTGTATTTTCTCGGGATAAAAAGTAGCCTATGTTTTAATCCAGAGCCTAAACTACTATGATACCAAATTTCATCAAAATCCGTTCAGTAATTTTTGCGTGAAAGAGTAATAAAGATCCACCCATACATCCTTACAAACTTTCACATTTATAATATTCGTAGGAAGTAAGGACATACATCAGAACCAGAAAAAATAATGAAAACTGTGTGTGTCTATAATAAAATCTCATGTCTCGGTTCTAGTAATACTGGTCACAATATTGGTGGTCACGAGGTGAGGTCACGTCCGACTGAGATTTACGACAATAATGAAAAGTATGGCTGACTTGATGAGAACAGACGCCATCTTTGTTTTATTTTATACTAGATGTTGCAATTTCATGCGCGCTAAAAGAAATATCGCGGGAACCTACATTTTGCTGCAATAAAGTAGCCTATATCCTTCCCCGTGGTCTACATCTGTGCTAAATTTGATCAAAATCAGTCCAGTAGTTTCGGAGCCTATTCGATGCAAACAAACAAACATTTTAGATTAGAGTATCCACGTTAACATTTCAAAGAAATAGGAGGAGGATAGACAGAAATATTTTCCCGCAGAGGCCTAAAGTGCTCAAATATTGTGTCACGCGGAAGTCGGGCTCAGGTGTCCCCAGCCTCCCCGAACGGTCCAACATGCGCTCCCAAATTTCGACCTTAGTACTGCGGTAATAAGGTTCAAAAGTTCATTACGGGTGTCCGCGAGACAAGTTATGGCATGATTTAGACGAGTCCCATGCGGCCACTGGGGTACTGAGTTACGTAAATTGTTTTGGAATTGCCCTTTGTTTTTAGAGTTCCGTCATCAAAAATAGTAGTAGGTATAGGTCGATAGTAAATACTTGGCGCCTACAACATGTAACGTTGTGTGTCGTCTGTGAATATAAACATTATGTGACGTGTTACGCTTACGTAATGACTATGCATAGACAGCACACAACGTAACATGTGTACATGTTGTAGGCGCCAAGACGTATTTACTATCGCGACCTATACTGTAGATTACATAAGTAAGAGTATGAGTAGTCTTCTTTCCAGGTTAAATATTTTTGAAAATATTTTAATAGGTTTATAAAAAATCCCGGCCAAGTACGAGTCGTACTCGCGAACGAAGGTTTCTATACTGTCCGTACAGTCGCGTGCACTAATATGGATACATTGACAAATTTGCAATAATATGTCAACGTAGAATATTTCAAAAATATACACCATGTTGTATTCACAATGATGTAACCTACAAAGTGTTTCAAAATTATGAACAACATTTTTTTTACAATAAATTAAATAACAGTTTGTCAGTGAATAGTAATATTATTACAAATTTGTTAATCTATCCATATTCGTGCACGCGACTGTACATAACGGCAAAAAATCACGGAAGCCACCTTAAATACTTATTTATTTTATTCTGTTTTAGTACATATTTGTTGTCATAGTGGCAACTTATATACAGTAGGACCTATATAAGTTGAATATGAAGGGAGAAGCCAAAAACTTCGAGTTGTAGAGTTTTCGACTTAAAGTAAAATTCGAATTAGGCGGATTTTGAATCGAAAGAAGGATATGAAAGAGGTTGAGATTCGTTCTTATAAATTCTTCGTCTCGTGATGTCTGACTCATTTTTATTATTTTTGACAGAGTACCCATTGCAGGCCAAATTGTTCAGCAACATCTTTTTTATTTTGACAGCTTCGAGCACTTTTCAGAGAGACTCTAAAGTTTACGTTTCACAGCACTCATGTGTCTACAATTTTATTTTTAAACTGTTGTACAAATTGATGTGTATTGCAGTAGAACCAAACTACTTCTGACAACATTTCACTCGACAACAAATGACTTGCTTTGCTAAAGTTCAAATGAAATCAAAAATAATAAAATTAAATATCTGATATACGTGAGTCATAAATTTGTGGTAATTCTATTCACCGTATACTAAATTGCTTTCTAAGAAACAATGGTGTACTTACACTGTCGGTGAATTCTTAAAGATGGTGACTGATTTTTCTTCGACCTATAGAGGTAGTGAGTCTCAGATAATCGAGTTGTAAAGGTTGTAAAATTAAATACTGCTATGTTCGAGATGCAGAGGTGAAATTTTAATTTTTCGAGTAATAGAGGGAAAATATGTACTAAAATGGCTTGGAGGGACTCACTGATTATTTCGACTAATGGAGGGATAAGATCTCGAGTAATAGAGGTTTTGGTGTTTGAAGGGAAACATTTTTGAGATATGGAGGGTTTCAACTTATCGAGGCTCGACTGAACGAGGTTCTACTGTACATCATCTGTCAATCAATATCAATCAACTGTCTAGCTATCACGGTTCATGAGATACAGTCCGGTGACAGACGAACGGACAGCGGAGTCTTAGTAATAGGGTCAGGTTTCGTTTTACCCTTTGGGTATGGAACCTTAAAAATGCAGTTAAAATACTAATGTAACCAATAATAATAATTTGATTGTATAACTTATTGTTTTAAACACTTACGGATTTTCTCGCGGTGCACTTTTCTTTTACCCGACGTTTCGGCTACTTTCCAGCAGCCGTGGTCACGGGAGGACTGAGGTGTCAGTTGTCCTATTTGTTGAAGTTGTTCAAACTACCCGAAGATTCTTCAATTATTATTTGTGTTCAATTAAAACCCGCGTTAAGGAACACATCGCAGATGTTAAACACCGCCGCAACAACAAATCTGCAATTTGCGAACACACACTGGATCAACCTCGCCATTACATAAGATTTGATAATCCACAAGTACTGGCAAAGGAACAACGTTATCGCCCTAGAATGATACGCGAGGCTATAGAAATTAAAAAGTACCCTAATTTTAACCGAGAAGATGGCTGGGTGCTGCCATCTAGTTGGGATCCAGTGATAAATAAAATAAAATTCAGGTCAAAAACACCGCGGCTTCAAGATACTGTTAGTATGTTTTGCGTGGATCGGAACACAAATAATAATTGAAGAATCTTCGGGTAGTTTGAACAACTTCAACAAATAGGACAACTGACACCTCAGTCCTCCCGTGACCACGGCTGCTGGAAAGTAGCCGAAACGTCGGGTAAAAGAAAAGTGCACCGCGAGAAAATCCGTAAGTGTTTAAAACAATGAACAATATTCGCGTAAACATAAGAAATCAATATGTATAACTTATTTTTGCTGCTTAAGTATTTTTACATATTATAATTAGAAATACTTGAACAGATCTGAGTTAATCTCTCGTTTTCGTATTTCTGAAAGAGAAGGCATGACATTTTAACCCAGGGTTAACTTTAAACCATATCTGCGCAAGTAATAATAATAATAATAATAATATCTATGGACGCTTCACACCACGTCAATCTGGCCCCGTGCTAAGTATCCGAAGAACTTGTGTTACAGGTACCAGACAACGGAAATAATATATTTAATACTTTTATACTATACAAATATTTAAGATTTTTATTATATTATACACATATTTAATACACATCCATGACCCAGGAACACAGGAAAACTTTTTGTTCCTTCGGCGGGATTCGAACCCGCGACCCCCGGCTTGAGCACCAACACGCTCAACCAACTGAGCCACAGAGGTCGTCAAGTGGGCTTGAAACAAAGAAAATAATATTATTTTGTCCACAGGATGAGAGGAATCATGTTTCTGGAGACCAACGCCAAGTCACCATTTGCAAGAAACGGACCGTGACACAGTGGATAGTCCACTATTGGGTGTTACTGAACATTGTGACGTCTGTACTGTCATGAACACGATACACATACATACAATATACATGGGTGACATAATGGACTATCCGTGTCTCTTTAAGGCTGGGACTATATGTACCGGAATCTGGTGGGCCTGGGAAAATTTAACTCTATTTAACTCTATAAAATTTAAATTCAACTCTATTGTATTAGTCCAGAGTTCTATTTTCAATGCTCTGAATTTTCTCCGGCCTTCCGGATTCCGGACAATATAGTCACAGCCTAATCCCCATTCTTAACGTGTGGTTACGATATTGTTACTTTTTATGAAATATACGGTATATATATAAATATATAAAAATATACAGGGTTGTTTTTCAAAAGGTATCCAATTTTTGTTATTATGTATGTGGCGATGTGGTTCGCCACCCATCACGTCTCGTTTCTCGCGGAGGCGAAAAGAGGCCCATGGAAAGCTGCTTGGCTACGTTGAATGTAAGAGGAGGAATGGATGGTAAGAATGAAAGTGGAAGAAGCGAAAAAAGTATGTAAGGATCGTAACAAGTGGAAAGAAGTGGGCTCTGCCTACCCCTACGGGAAAGAGGCAGTATCTGCCTACCCCTATGGGAAAGAGGCGTGATTATATGTATGTATGTATATGTATTTCTGAACACAAAATATGGTTAATATAAAAAATTAAAAATACTTCAAAAAGCTTATGATTCCATAAATAATTACATTTAAAAATATCTAAAAAAATGCGTGATATATGGTCAATGCGCCTTCGTAGTACGCGCGCGCGCGCTGCGGTTAGACTGTCACAAACACACTGACGCGACGCACACACATTTCGTACGATAAACGCATACTAAGTATCGAATCTTACGTTTGTGTGCGTGCGTAGTAAAATTTCTTACGTATGACTTCGGCATTGTCCACAACTTCTGATTTTTATGGAATAAAATTGTATTATTTTTTAAATAATATAATACGTTTTTATTCAAATTATCGGTTATACTATTAAATCTGAAACTCCTGTAAAGTTTTGATAGTCTTTGAAAAAGGTATTTTTTTCAAATACTGTATTTGCAGCGCTTTCTGTGATAGAATCTTTTATACAAAAAACAATTGTAAGCATTCAATTATAATCTCTTGAATGGTGTTAATATTGTAATGTAGAATAAGGTACAAAATCCACGCAGACCTACTTTTAAGCAACGATATTATTTAAAATATCCTAACCGAAAGCATATTAGAACATGTCTAAGAAGGGTTCCATAACCATGACCGTGCAATAGGTTTTTTAAATTGTGCCAAGTTATATAATTTTCCTCGAGAGTGTTTATCAAGCGCTATAAGCATGGAAAGTTACAAGTTTCTATTAGTCACAGATTTGAAAAACTAAGGGGGCTCAATTTGTAGCTAGAACTTGGGGGGGGGGGATAGAACAGCACGGGCGGATAGAGACATAGACACACTGACGGACGCATGCACGGAACCCTAAATTTATGTAATATTACAGATTACTAAATAGTTACTACGTGTATTATTATTTCCTAAATATTTTTATTATTATATAACTAAATGCTATAAAATGTATATTTTCAACAATATATTTTCTAGAAAAATGTTCTTTTAATTTAAATTTATGAAATGTATGAAGTACGTTTTAATGCATATTATCTATTATTTCCAGTTTTAAAATCAAATTAAAATGTAAATGAAAATTACTTTATTTTAGCGTTTTTTATTATCTAAGTAATGGGAAAATTCGCCGACTTCTTTCATGCTTTGCAATTTTAAACTTCAAAACAAAATCATATAGTTTATCTTTAGAGAAAATTGCGAAATTTACAAAATTTTCATAGAAATTGCGTCATTATAGTTTTATCAAATTTAATCATTTTTATTTGCGTGTTACGTATATTAACATGCAAATGATTCACTGGTGTTTTTTATTCTGCTGGTATAAATAATAATATAACAACAGGAAAGTCTTAAGTTTCTTAACAATTTTAAAGAGAAACTCTAATATTTTGCATTTTAGTAAAAGGTTATATAGCGATGTCGCAACTCCGGATATTGGAGCCCTAGGGCTCCATCGATTGCACGAAGCAGGAAATACGACGATTTAGCAACAAGGTCAAATATTCAAAGTCAATACGCGAGCAAATTGGTTTGTTAAATCCAAAACAAATTTCTTTGCATTTTTCTAGTTACTCGTTAACTTTTTTAGTTATAGAACGTAGACTTAATAATGTTAAATATAAAAATGGATTATAATAAAATTTAGCACAGAATGTTGCCTGGATGGAAAAAGGGCTTAATTTTTCCATGGGGTAGACAGAGTTCTTTGCGAAATATGTCGTAACGATAATGTTGTTTTGTAAGGCCCACTTGCGCAGATCATCTTAACCCTGTGTTATGAGTTAAAGTTAACCTGTGTTATATATCATGTTATCTCTCTCGTTCTTCGTATTTATGAAAGAGGAGACATGATATTTTAACCCGGCGTTAACTTTATCTTGTGCTAATCTAGTATGTGACTAATATATTGTACAATGTATATAATATTTTAAATAGTTTTTTTTATCTAACCTATATTATGAAAGTAAGGATTGAAAAACACAAGACCTTAGAGAACAAAGGCAGGATGCATATCCCTTTCTCCCTTCAGTGCTGCCGTCTGCAGTGTAAGCCATAGGACACTTATAACTTGAGCACGAGTACAGCTAGGGTTGAGAACTATTTAAAATACATAATTATTATTTAAAATCAGTAGGTAACCTTTATAGTCAATTAGTGCCAATAAAAGCAAATGTTACAAAAATACTACTGATTAATAATAATATTTTATGACTAATTAGAAAGTATTTTAATGATTATTTCCACTTTTTAAAATATAATATTACCTATTCGACTATTCAGTGGTTTAAAGTATCTTTTCACAACTTGTCAGGAAGTTAAGTAGTGAAAACGGAATCAGACGGTTGAGCACGTTAGTGCTGAAGCCGGGGGTTCGAATCCCGCCCGAAAGAACAAAACGTTCTTCTGTGTTCTTAGAGTCTAGACCATGGATGTGTATTAAACATAGGTAATATACGACAAATGTTAAAAATGTGTTTAATATAAAAATATTAAATACACTTTCCGTTGTCTGTTCCCCGTAACACAGGTTCTTCGAGAACCTAAAACTGGGCCAGATTAGCGTGGTGCGAAACGTCCATAGAATATATAATTATTTTTATATTAGGGACCGTCCATTAATCACGTGATGTTTTTAACAACTTTTTAGACCCCTCCCCTCCCCCTGGTGATACTTGGTGAGGTTTTATAATACCCCCCCTCCCCTACCTAAGATCACGTGTATTTTTTTTTACATAGTAAGCAGGTGATGTTTAAGAAAGAATTTAACTTAAAAAACAATTTAATCGAATAATTTAAGCAATTTAAAACTATACGAGTCATTTGTCTTGTAAGTATTTAAACAACACTACGAATCTACAACCGATAATAATTTTGGTATGCATAGACTAGATTCGAAAATTAATACACGTCATCTCCTTATACCCCCTCCTCCCCTTGGTGATACTTGGTGATTTTTTTTCGGACAACCCCCCCCCCCCCCGTTTTAGAACAAAAGACGTTTAAGAACAAAAATAATCGTCATACTAGAAAAAAAAATATACAAATTTGCGTTTTGCGGAGAGTCACCTTGCCACCATTTTTTGCCTAAACGTGCCTTACATAAGCAGTGGATTATGTGCCCGAAGTATCCGTAATTGATTTTCGGAGACATTATATTTTGAATAACAACGTTGCGGCAGCCCTGAGTACAGCGCTCGGCGAGTGCACTCGCATACTTCAGGTGCCTGCTGATTCCACCAACTTTTTGCGATCTAAGCTTTTTCCTCAAGAGGCCAAGAGTTTTAGGTTAAGCGCCTGATTTTAATATTATAGCAAAATGTGATGATGGGCTAAAACTGACGACATTGCAGTGACTAAAGACCGAATGCTGAAAAGCGTTAAAAATACTTAAGCCTTTTCGTCCGTTAATGGATGATTTATATATTCTCCGAGCGAAGTAACCACTCTTGAAATACTGTAGTGCCTGGGACAGTTGGTTTTTACATATCGTATGGTTGCCCAAGCACATACGGCATTCTCACAACCTAGCCTAGTCCAGAGGAATGAATGCCGAATGGTTAATACGTCTGGGGCCAACCATGTGCGGGATTCCTCACGATGTTTTCCTTCACCGTTAGAGCATCCGTATAATATACTTGAGATCTGAAAAAGTCTCATCGGTACATGCCACAACCTGGGATTCGAACCTGCACTGTCTCGAGTGCGAACCAAACGGTCTACCCACTAAGCCACGAAGCTCTTTTTGAAAAGCTTTACGTTTATATAAATAAGTGGCTCTTAAGTCACTTGTTATCCTAATCCTTATTCTATCAAACAGAGACAGAGGCGGCCAGTAATTTAAGGACCCCTAAATAGTAACCCCCTTACTAATAAACGCTTTATAAGCTTTGAAAAGTTATACAGTGTTCACGTCACACAAGTGACATGTTTATTTCGATAGAAGGAGACAAAACACTGTATAACTATTCAAAGCTTATACAGCGTTTATTAGTAAGGTAATGGTTCAGTGTGCTGAGTGCGAGTTTTCGTCACTACTCGCCGTCGGAGCTTATTCGATCCAAACAAACAGACAAACTTTTCCTGTTTATTATTTTAGTATAGAAAATAGATATGTCACAGTAAAACTATAAAAACCGTTAGATTGTAAAATAACTACATAACGAGATTGTAAAAATATGTCGAAAGATTAATAACTATATATTTATAATGTAACGAAAAATAATGTGTTAAATTATAGGCAGAATATTCGCATCCGAAGTCTATCAACATTCTACAATTTCACTAGTTTTATTACAATCTAACGGTTTTCATAATTTTACGGTGACATAAATACTAGATTGTCTCATTTAAAGTATAAATTTTACGAAGTTTGTGCGGTAGCACTAGCATTGATTAAGCACATAACAAACAGTCGTAAACTAACGATACGCCGGTACCTAATAGTTCATAAAAGTTTCATAACATCACACAATGCCATTAAATACCTAGTTTATGGATGAGTACAGAAGCGTTTACTAACAGAAAGCATTTACAATCTTTATATGTATTTGCATTAGGTAGATTTCTTAGCTTGTAGACACGGTCGATTGAAGTTAGATCTATCTTCTAGTATTTTGAAAAATAATCATGTATAAGTTATAACGTTAAGCTAGATTTAGGTTAGGCTTTCTAATTAAGGCACAAGACACACAAAGAGGCGAGTTACGATCGCATCCGCTACTCAAGTGTCATAATTTGACGACCTCTGAGGCTCAGTGGTTCAGCGCGTTGGTGCTCAAGCCGAGGGTCGCGGGTTCGAATCCCGTGGGAACAAAAAGTTTTTCTGTGTTCGTGGATCATGGATGTGTATTAAATAATATGTGTTTAATATAAAAATATCTTAAATATATATTATGTTATTATAAAAAGTATTAAATATACTTCCCGTTGTCTGGTACCTGTAACACAAGTTCTTCGGATACATAGCACGGGGCCAGATTGACGTGGCGTGAAGCGTCCATAGATATTATTATTATAATATAATCCTTTTAACCAATCAACACTACAGTCAACACGTGTGGCCGTACCCAACTCAGATTGTAGGAAAGTTGTGTAGCGGTAGCGCGCGACAGATGCAGTCGCCCGTTTGCGCCGACCTGAAGTTCAACGACCTCTTCTCTCGAGTTTCGACAGCGAAATGGGTGCGGCAGGATATCGCGTGACTGTGGCGCGATGAAAAACCATGCGATTTGCCAGTCTTATTTAAACAACATAGAAGGTCATTTATTTGATACAATGAAAGAGTAGGTCTTAATCCAACTTTAATATAAGTTACCAAAAGACATTAAAATACTATTTAGGAACCACTTGCATTATATGACACTTCAAAATAATATTCAGACAAATAATTTAAATAAACAAAAATGCCATTAATATTCTGATGTTGATTAAAAATGTTATTAAAAACTTATGCATCTTTAATATAAAAATAAATGAATGAATAATAAAAATAATATTATATAATTAAATGTTAAGTGTAGTGCAATAAAATGACTGTATAAATGTACTATATTGCACGACTTTAAGGCTAATTGTAGACTATGAACTAATATTATTACCATGTAACATCATTTTGTATACCTACAATTGCAAGAAATAAATGAAACTAATAGGCAAGCGGACTGATTTTTTTTTATTGCATTAATGAATAGTACTCTTAAATATGAGTAACTTCCCAGAAGAAACCGTATATCAAAAGTCAATATTTTCAAAGGTACAGCGATTTGTATACAAAATTTCGCGAGTCTTTATACCAAAAAAATTTTTTCTTTTTCGAAATTGGTAAACAAAACCTACATCATTAGTTTACTCACATCATATACAAAAACATTCATTATAGTAAGTATGAACTTAAACGCACAAATATCGGAGATATTTACAAATATATTCCTGCGGCCATATATTCATATACTACTTCATACTACTTCATATACAAGTGACGTCATTTTTAGGTCGACTTTAGTATGGAGCGTTTTTAGGAGGCTCGCGAAATTTTTTATACAAATCGCTGTACCTCTGAAAATATTGACTTTTGATATACGGTTTCTTCTGAGAAGTTACTCATATTTAAGAGTACTATTCATTTATGCAATAAAAAAAAAATTGTCCGATTGCCTATGGGCGAATTCGATGCGAAATGATACGCACTCAATACATACATACTCGCGAGTTGATAAGGCCCCATATTGCGTCTAGAAGCTACTCGCGATTTTTTACGGGCGTTTATAAATCGACATGGTTTCGTGAATACGTGAGCCTACATGGAGCCTAGCTAGGCTGCTATGCATATTGCATTGCATAATTTTTCAAAACAAAAAAGTTTCATAATTTTTTATTTCAGTACACCACATACGTATATCTCTCATTATATGTTATCTGAATATACAGGAAAAAGGTATAATTATTACACACGCTCGAAAAATATTGCCCTGCCTTTTTTAAATGAGATAAATTAGTTCAGATGCTAGATAAATGGCTGTCCGAGAAGCATAGGAATTCTTCAAGATCCAGCGAAATTTGTAATGAAATTTGTGCCAGTAAGTCGAAAGTTTTTCAGCACCGGTGCCAAGTTTCCGTACATTTTGGCACGTGTTTAATTGCCATTCATTCTCGACGTGATTTGTAAGGACAGTATTCCGGACACATACAACCAACTGGACTGTTCGATACAGTAATAATAATAATATCTCCCCACCGATACGTTAGTAATATATATATTCTTTGCCACCGATCTCGGTGACGGTGGCCGGTTTCATTGAAACTAGGCCAGTTACGCAGGAGTAATTTTATAATGCCCAAGTGTGTGTGCAGTACACAAGAGCACTCTCTCTTCCTTTACTCTCGTAATCCAGTGGGACGGATAACCGACACGACTGACGAGAGATCGGGCACAGGTCCGACTTTTTACATACCTATCCGATGCATGGATCATCTTTCTTGTCAGACAAGCAGGTGATCAGCCTGCATTATCCTAACCAAACTTGGAAACAACATTCTTTGTTGTTCCAATGCGGGAATCGAACCCACGACCTCCGAGTCAAGAGCCAACGCTCTAACCACTAGACCACGGAGGCTGGTAATATGGAGGACCACGGAGCTGTTCGATACAGTACCTATGATGTATTGAGGCTCAGACGATAGTGACCGTACGTTTATTATAATACTAGATGTTGGCTACGACTTTGTGCGCGCAAAAGAAAATCTCGCAGAAACCGTACATTTTGCCGCAATAAAAAGTAGCCTATGTAGTTCCCCGTGGCGTAATCTATATCTGTACCAATTTTCATCAAAATCGGTCCAGTAGTCTGGTGCCTATTCAATGCAAACACACAAACAAACAAACTCTTCTTTATTATAGAAGTATAGATTTATTATTTATTTATTAAAACTATAAAATTTCACTAAGACGGCGTCGTGTATATTAAGGCTTCGAAAAGTGGCCTCAAAAAAAAATTGAAATCCCAATCATACCAAGTTGGTTAGACATAATTATTTTTAAACAATAACTACAATTTTTATAAAGAAATAAAAACCGACTTCGTAATTATATAGCCTATGTAACCTGGGCTACTATAACCAATTTATTGACACCTCATTAATTAAAATCGAATCAGTCGCTTAACGCTACGGTGGACAAATACACATACATAGACTGCCAAAATCACTACCCTTCCTTTTGGCTTCGCCGTAGTCGGGTAAGTATAAAATTAAAATCGACTTCTTTCAAAGAAATATGGTAACCAACGGGAAGCTTTCAAAAAAAAAAAAAAAAAGAATTATCAAAATCAGTTCATCCAGTCGAAAGTTCTGAGATGAGGTTAGGAAACATAAAATATACAGTCACAATTTGAGAACCTCCTACTCTTTTGAAGTCGGTTCAAAATTCTGTGGTAGGTATTCATTTTATTGGATATAAACGACGTTCAACGTCCGACGTTCCTTTTTTTCGGCCCAAAAAGTAACTAAAATAAGCATAGATATACGAGTATATTATATTAAAAAAACTAATAATAAGTATTAATATCATCGCATAATAGGTTAAGAAACATTTATTATAAGTTTAAAATATACTCGTACGTCAGGAACATTTGAAACAAAAGTTAGTCACATCATTTTCGTATCCATTTTGTCGTCGAGAAAAGTTTTAACATTATCCCAACCAACTGGACCTTTTAGCTGAAAGCTACTATGACTGATGAGTCAAATTGCTTCGAAACTTCCAGAAAATGTTGAAAAATGAAGATGATATCCATGGATAAAAGCAAATGTAGATATATTTTAAATTTGCAAGTAAAATCGTGCACAAATTCTCGAACGCTTCCTAAAGTTACAACCTACACCTACAACAACACCTACACCTGCACCTACGCACCTATAAAATATTTGATATCAAGTGACAAATAGGGGATCGGACTACATCTGAAATATTTAGTTTCATTAATTATACTCAGAAATATTGAGTATTACTACTTGGTAATTGAAAAAATATGTATTATTTTATGTGTAGTCGTCGTTACGAGATGCAGCTTGACGTATGGTGCAAACACTTTGGAGAAAAAGTGTCTCCAGTTAAATGGCCCCATTATTGACTTGACCATTTGACCTTTGACTCCAACCATCGTCATAACACTGACCTTTGACCTTTACCTCCAATCGTCCTCCCGTCACGACGTCGTGACATGCTCTTGGTTAGGTTATTATTTAAAAGAAGAAGAAGAGGAGAATATATATAATAGGTTGGGGAAAAAGTCTTTTCGCATTATAGTATGTATGAACTTGTCATAAAATATCTTGGGCTATACCATTTGTATCTGGCTGATTTTAGTATCATTAAAAAGTTTTAATTTTACAGAAGACAATTCCAAATTCAAATTAGGTAAATTTGAGATTTTCATTTGTTTTTCTTATTGTTAAAATGAGTGATTCTTATGAAGAATTTCGATACATTTTAAAATTTTATTACAAAAAAGGTAAAAATGCAACACAAGCCGCGAAAAAAATTTGTGATGTTTATGGACCTAATGCAGTATCTGTGAGAGTAGCGCAAATTTGGTTTAAGCGTTTTCAATCCGGAAATTTTGATATCAAAGATGCACGTCGCTCTGGTCGCCCTGTTACGGACAAAACTGTTGCCATTTTTGAAAAAGTGGAGCAAGATCGGCATATTAGTAGTTACGATGTAGCTGAAGAACTGGGGATTGACCACAAAATGGTTTTGGCGCATTTGAAAAAGCTGGGTACACAAAAAAGGTCGATATTTGGGTGCCTCATGAGCTCACTGAAAGAAACCTAATGAACCGTGTACTCATTTGTGATTCTTTATTACGACGTAATGAAACCGAACCATTTTTGAAGAAGCTGATAACTGGTGATGAAAAGTGGATCACGTACGACAAGAACGTGCGAAAAAGATCGTGGTCAAAGGCCGGTCAGGCTTCACAGACTGTGGCGAAACCCGGGTTAACTCGCAACAAGGTGATGCTGTGTGTGTGGTGGGATTGGAAGGGCATTATTCATTATGAGCTGTTACCGCCAGGCAGGACCATCAATTCTGAACTGTACTGCGAACAACTGATGAGATTAAAGCAAGAAGTTGAGAGAAAGCGGCCGGAATTAATCAACAGAAGGGGTGTGGTTTTTCACCATGATAACGCTAGACCTCACACATCTTTAGCCACTCAGAAAAAATTACGGGAGTTTGGCTGGGAGGTGTTAATGCATCCGCCGTATAGTCCTGACCTTGCACCTTCAGATTTCCACCTGTTTCGGTCGCTGCAGAATTCCTTAGGCAGTGTCAGGTTGACATCACAAGACGACTGCCAAAACCACTTGTCGCAGTTTTTTCATCAGAAGCCCCAAAAATTTTATAGCAATGGGATCATGTACCTACCAACAAGATGGCAAAAAGTTATCGAACAAAATGGCACCTATATACTTTAGTCACTTGTAAATAAACTTTATAAAAAACCCTTTTGAATTTTTATATAAAATGCGAAGAAACTTTTTCCCCAACCTAATATAATAGAAATATTAGTTTTATTATTGGTATATAATTTTGTATATAATATTATTAGTACTACCATTATTTTAAAGTCTAAAATAATAGTAGGATTTAGGTATGTTTGTAGCTCCTCATACCACATTAAAGTGGCTTGATGAAGCTCGCAATTTGTTACGATATCCCCTGGGCCCGTCCCATTACGACAATCGACAAAATCCATTACTTGAGTAATTAATTATTGAATGCGGAAAAGAAAGGTCAGTCAGATTATTTTCAGATGCCTTCTGGCATATACAATACATATTATAAATAAGTTATAACAGTATGTAGGTAGGATTTAGATTCTAGTGTATGTAGTTTCTGCAAAACAAAGAATATTATGATGCAAAACAATAAAACAAAACAAAGCCTCTCGTGAGGAATTTCAACGCGACCCCGAACAAAAGCTTTTAATTTACTGCCTCTATCTGCAGTTGAAAATATATTTTAAGATGAACTTTACCGTTCATAGATTCTCTAGAAAGCAAAAAAAAAACTGGCTTAAACACAAACTTATTTATTTTCGCTTTCTTATCTTATTCGAAATTCCAAATTAAATGACGATTTTTTTTAATTGTCTTATTAAATATCGAGGCTTAGGACGCTTAGGTATCAAGTTTTAAGTGCTTACCTACTATAGGAAGTTGTAATATTTCGTTGGATGCAGGTAAATTTTTGTAAACACTAAGCAGTCTTATACATAAATAATATTAAGTTATATCACATTTTCAGCGAGAAAATAGACTTAAGCCTCACGCGATATGTCTTTGATATAAAACATAATCTGAAACCATATAAAGTAAATCGGTAACATATAAAATCCGTGGCTTCAAGGTCCCTCGCAAAAATGTGGGCGGCTATCGATTGGCTGGGTTACTTGCAATACACAGACGCATTACCTCTTTATTGAGTTTCTTTCTTGCCTGAATCTATTGTGGCGTCTTGATTAACTTTCTTTCTTGCCTTAATTAATTCGTAGGGGAAACATTTTGTGTATGTATTGTGCTAACACCAGTGATTATTGTTGTTTAGACGTATGTTCATTTTCCTGTGTTTCCGCACCATAGAGCAGAGTTGGTAGAGCTTTGAAAGTCGATTGTAATTTACTTTGTGAGAAAGTCGATTGTAATTTTTTGTTGTGTACTTTGTGTAATGTATCTAACTATCTAACAGCCTCCGTGGTCTAGTGGTTAGAGTATTGGCTCTCGACTAGGAGGTCGTGGGTTCGATTCCCACATTGTTGGTTAGAACACTGCAGGCTGATCATCTGATTGTCTGACAAGAAAGATGATCCATGCGTCATATGGGCATGGAAAAAGTCGGACCTGCGCCTGATCTCTTGTCAGTCGTGTTGGTTATCCGTCTCACTGGATTATGAGAGTAAGGGAAGATTGAGTGCTCTTGTGTACTGCGCACACACTTGGGCACTTAAAAAATTACTCCTACGTAACTGGCCTGGTTCAATAAAACTGGCCACCGTCAACGATATCGGTGTGGGGAGTTATTAATGTAT
This sequence comes from Glaucopsyche alexis, assembly GCA_905404095.1. Classification (NCBI taxonomy): domain Eukaryota; kingdom Metazoa; phylum Arthropoda; class Insecta; order Lepidoptera; family Lycaenidae; genus Glaucopsyche; species Glaucopsyche alexis. The sequence continues at coordinate 6,283,299 of FR990062.1, forward strand.
CTGTCACCGTAAAATTGTAAAAACCGTTAGAATGTAATAAAACTAGTAAAATTGTAAAATGTTGATAGACTTCCGACGAATATATGCTTATAATTTAACACATTTATTTTCGTATTTTAGATTATAAATATATAGTTATTAATCTTTCGACATATTTTTACAATTTCGTTAGTTATTTCACAATCTAACGGTTTTTACAATTTTACGGTGACATATCTTCATTAATTTTAGCATCTGCTTAGTCTTGTAATAAAATTACAAATATCAACACATAGTTATCTAGAAACCTTATTTTAAGGTCTATTTTTAGATTTTGTTTTACATTTGAAACTGCACAAGTTTCACTCGAGGCGCAAAGGTACTTATAGATATGCAAATTCCATCTACTTCCAGAAAGTTCGAATGTTACAGCTACTTCAGTTTAAGTTGTCCATGATGTTGTATAACATTTTATAAAATCAATTATAGAAATTTCAGGAACATGATTTACTGCTTGTAAAAAAAACTGTTAGGCAGAAAAATAATTGTAAGAAAAATACAAAAAAAAAAAAATAGAGTACACTCTCTTTCATCTTTTTAATTTACCGTTCCCGCGACCTCCTGGCATAAGCATTGACGCGCTCAACCCAGTGGTTGAGCGCGTCAATGGCAGTACGTAGATGACCTCTGTGGCTCAGTAGCCACAGAGGTTATCTACGTACTGCGTAACTACTAAGTACTACCACCACTAAACGCAGTTAAATACGTAGACAAAAGCAGAGTTATTCGGACTACGAAACATACTACATTTTATTGGCTACTTATTGTGATCGATGTTTATATTCGTCTGATGTTCGACGTGTAGAGATGAATAGCTGAAATGTCTCGTAAATCGTGAAAACTTTTACTGTGTGCCCATAAAGTCTGAACGCTGCGGTAACGATACCTTCGTACCTTTTTTTTTTTGTTTCCGGGGGGGAAAATGCATTACGCATACCACCCAGGCGCAGGGGGCACCCGAGTGGTGATGTGGGACTCCCGTATAGGCTAATGAGACCCACGGTATACCCACTAAAAACCACCCCCCACCTTCCTCCTCGCCGCCCTGTGACGGGGCCACGGGAACGGTAAACACATCCGCGACCCCGCCGGCGGCAGCCGCACACATGTGGCTCCATCCACGGCCCGAAGGCCCCAGGCGCACCAGATGGTAGGGTGCGCCTCCCTCCTCGGCCTCCACCAGTACTGTAGCAGACTCCCCCCGAGTCTGCTACTAGGAGGCCACGGAATACCTTCGTACCTAACCTAACCTAACCTAACCACATATTTAGTCACCTGTTGTTTTGGCATCCACCTCGAGCGCAAAAAAGGTGTAAAACTATGACACTCGTTAAATCAAACAAATATATTAAACTGGATAAGGTATGGCTAAGTTCCCACGAGAGTTTTTTTGTGGTCGCGATAGAAATACAGCACTGTAAAGTTAATAGTTACATTAAATAACGCGAAACTTGACACTTCGATTTTCAGCTGTATTGTACTAGCGCGGAGTTCTATTTACATTGCTGTTTTTTTAGTCATGACCATAAAAACTCTCGTGGCAACCAGGGCTAAAGGTAACATTAGTTCTTCTATTGTCAAAATAATTTAAACGCTAACTTTCAAAGAAGAAATATTTTCTCTTCTATTCACTAATTAATTAAATGTCTAAAACCATGTAGATTGTTTTATTACTTTGTAAATTACGCCTTGCCTTCTTTACAAAATATTATTAAGAATTAAATATATTCTCTATATATTTTTATATTGCGTTAATGTTTTGTACGGTTTGTATAAAACTAATAAGACGAACGCTCGCCGCAATGTTCGTGGCTTCAGTTTTACGAGGGTCGAATGATCCCCGTAATGGCAGGTCCGGTAAAGTTTATGAACGAGCTCAGTGGGATGAGGAATTTGACGTGCTTGGTACTCTGATTTGTCGATGACGTCATCGTTATTGACATTCTTTAGTGGAGAATGCTGAATTTTTTATACTAACGAAATCTTGACGACAAATTCGTTTATTTACTTTGGACATTATTTTAATAGACAAATGGTCCATACTCCTGTCTTAAGACAAGAATTTAAAGGCTTTTGTGGCTATGTTAATCTCTGTGAACTTAAACTTTTTTATATCTTTAAAATTAAAGTAGGTAAGTACCTATTTAAGCTTAGTTCAATACTCATAAGGTTAAACGTAGCGAGGTCAGTCTTCAGTGAAAAATCGTAATTGTACTTTTATGACCCCTTTTCTACATACATTATACAATTTAAAGCGATTTTAGGTTCATTCGTTTTTTTTAATTTATTTTACATTTTACGTCCTGATTATACCTAATGCTTCCCGTGACTTCTTACGCATAAAAGAAAATTCCGCAGAAACCGTACGTTTTCCCACGATAAAAAGTGGTCCTATTTCCATTCTCGTGGTCTGCTCTATTACTATACCTGTGCCAAATTTCATCAAAATCTGTACAGTAGTTTCGGAGCAAATACAATGCAAACAAAACAAGTCTTTCCTCTATAAAATATTAGTGTAGATTTTAATAAAACCTACCTACAGTACCCGGACAAAAAAATGCATAATATCGACTTGAAAACAGAGGGGCAATTCTGCTAAATAAAGCCTGCATTAATACAATTACAATCAAGTCCCGATACGCTTATACTCCCAATAGGTGTTTTTATGAACGTTAAACCAACGTGAAACGCGCTCTGATTGGTCGAAACGGCATAAAATCCGTTCACGGTAACATGACGCTACACTTTCAATCCAAACAAACTGAAGTTGACTGTTTAAATTGTTTACTTTAAATACGAGAATTGAGGTTCAGATATTCGGCTGGTGTTGGGTTTTTAGATAATAGGGATCACTCAGTCAAACACTGCGGAGAACCAGTATAGGACCTAGTAGGAACAAGGGAAACTCACTGCTTCGTAACTACTAGCGCCCGAAATTAATTTATACTCGTATTATTAATCCTAATCTATTAATCCTAATCTCAATTTAGCTATCTGAGATGAAGATTTCAATACATTTCTACGATCCTAGGATTGACTTCACGTCAATTTACGTTAATTTTTGATTCAGAATTTAAGATTGAAATCAATCTGAGATTATAGATACGTTATTAAATTCGGGCGTAGGAGAAAACTCTATAGCACACACTAGCCGAATATCAGCTCTTTCGGAGGTTGACTTGTTTATTTTTTTCGGTACTGTACAATGTTTTTTTCTAAGCCCGTAGCATGCCCATAGACAAAATTTAGCTACTTCCGATACTAAAGAAACAAACATATTACAGTACATTGTACTCCGACAGTAACTGACTATAAATGTGAGGACTATGCACTAGAATATATATATCTAAAGTCTAAAGTCTAGACTCACGAAGCCCCACAACACCTGAGACATAAATCTAAGTGGCTCGTTACTCGTCTAGTTGCACCGAAGTTAGCGAGGCTCTCCAATAAAACTGCATTCATTATCGTACACCTAAACTTATAATATCATTATTATTTAATACGTGAAGCAAAACTTTGAGTACAGTTTACAACCTAAGGAGTATGAAATTCAACTTTATATGGAGGTAGGTATGCAGTAAGTTAATATTTTTTAAATAATGCATACAAATACATAAAAATATATAAAAATAACAACCACACGTACTAATCAATTTAACACACACTGGGTACCGTGCGTTTGATAGATACAGTTTTGTTATAATGCGTTTCAAATGAGAATAGGAACGTCAATGACCTTTTTCTGACAAATATCACTTGAAAAGTGCGATTTGCAAAAAAACTAATGTGCATATTGTAAGCTTATAGTTGAGGGTTTCATAAAATACTTCTAATTAATAATATGTAAACATACAATAAATGGTTTAAATGTGTATTAAGATTGAATTATTATTTGGAAATGAGTTGAAATGATTTTATTGGTTATTTCTTAGGCATAAGAAATAATGTTCAGTGTCAGTGTTAAATTTGTATAAAAAATTTAAGATCAGTATCGTCGTTTGTTTTGTATGGACGCCGGGGTTGGCATTATTAGCAAGAGATGGCCATGGAGGCACATGTTATGTTAATTTTTGGAAAATAAATCCTGAATATTTAATAATTGAAGTTTTATTCAATGGATATGAATAACGATTTTAGAGAGGACGTTAATATAAATAGGAATAGTCTTGCATCGAGTTTAAATAAAAACGTTAAATAGTAATAAATTATCTAAACATAAGTTTAACTATCTTAACAGTCTAAATTCGAAACAATAATATATGGCACCGACTCGATCGTATACTCATTTGAATCGCACTATACACGATTTTCCATCTAAGAGGCAAAATAACCCTTATAAATTTCGCCCTCATGCGACCTAAAGAGGAGATTTTTTTTCTGTTTGTTTGCATCGAAACGACTGACCTGATTTTGATGGGCACAGACATAGGCGGGGAATGACATAGGCCCGTTTTTTTACGGTTCCTGCGAGATTATTTTACGCGCATGAAGTCGCGGGCTATATCAATAGCTGTGTCTGCGTATACCTAATATATACTGTGGAATAACAACTATATTTTATCCACAAAAAGCACGGTTTTCCGTGAGATAATGTAATTACGCGGGCGGAGCTGCGACCGAAAGCTAGTATAAAATAGCTAAAAGGCTTTATAATAGCCGTTGTCTCCGAGTAAATTTGTAAACAAGTACAATGCCAAGGTAGTTCGACGGCCGCTGAAGCTTTCCCTCTCGCCTGGCTATTAATAGGCCATTGATTCAACCGAAGCCGAATTGATTCAAGCCACATTAGGACCCATTGAGCATAGATAAAAGAAGAGTTTACTTTACGTTCATATTAAAACTGTGGCAGAGCCACGCATCGGCATTGAGCCGGTTCGACCGGAACCACGGTCTCAAAGAAAACCGGCGTAGGTTTCGCCTGGAGTCACACAAATTGCTTCATAACAAAAATTTTGTCGGTATTATTTCTCTGTTTGTTAGTCGTAGCATGTTTTTTATAGACAATAACTAAATATATAAAAACAACATCTAAATCTAAATATATAAAAGGCAAGCCTGACTGACTCATCTATCAACGCACAGATGAAACTACTGAACGGATTTTTTTGAAATTTGGCATACAGATAATTGTAATGACGTAGGCAATTAGGCAATTAGGCATCTGCAAAAAAGGATTTTTGAATATTCGCGCCCTAAGGGGGTGAAAAAGGGGTTAAAACTTTGTATGGAAACCGAACTCCACGCGGACGGTCGCAGGCAAAAGCTAGTTTTTTATAAAAAGCTATAATCCGACTACCTAAACTATATAGCCTATATTACCCGGGCTATCGTTACGAATCTATTGACATCTCATTAATTAAAATCGAACTAGTAGTTTAGGCGCTGCGGTGGAACAATCAACAATACATACATATTACATAGACTGCCAAAATCTTAACTCTTCTTTTTGGCTTCGTATAATTATTACGCATAGCTTTCATTCTTTTCGCAGAATCATGAAAAATTCAATTAGACATTCTCAATTTTTAGCTTCGCATAATATTGTTTTCATTCTTTTCGCATAATCAAGAAAAATTCAAATAGACATTCCGATTATTGGTTAAGTGCCTTGCAAAAATGCGGAATGCCTGTTCAATTTGCATTCATTGATTTTCCGACATTGAAAAGTTTATTACTCATTTTTTCTTGGTGGAAGAATAAACATGGAAAGAACACTAAAATCGAAGCCGAAACCAGCTATCTGTCTGACAAAATATCAATGTCAAAACCCCAAAAAAGTGAAAGAGAAAACAAATCCATGTCTTTTCGTTTTTTCCAAAGACTCTGGTGGACTTTTCTATCCTTTGCAGACTGCAACCACACTCACCACCTTTGAGTATCCAACTAATCTCTCACTGTCTCTGCTTGGCAGAATGACAATGACAGCATGTGGCCAGCAAGGCAATCGCACTAAGTTGTTTCAATTGAATCGTAAACGAACCGTGAACGTTAATCGACCTTTTGAATGATTCGGTATCGTGGTAACGTTTTGACAGATAGTTGGAACTTGGAACGCAGCCGCACTGCAGCCCAAGCAAAAATGCTGTTAAAACAAAAAGTTGATACGTTGCTACTTTTTCTCGCACGTTTCTGAAATGTTTCTTGTTTTGGTGTGTTCAATTGTTGAGAATATAAGAAAAAAAAAATATTTGTAAAATAAAATAAAATTAAAAGTAAAATTGAGTTACGATTGGAATTATAATAGTGCGATACTGAAATTTGTTAAGCCGCACCGGAACCGAACCGAAACTGAATCATAACCAAAGCAGAGTTGAACCTGAATTTAAATAATAAACAATAGCGCGATTGGCCTGCTGACCTCTTAATTTATTCTACTGTGAAAATAATTTTCCACTGTTATGCGCCATTTTAACCTTTCACTACCTTGAATATCACATGTGACCCGCGGCATGCTAACAATTTGGTTCAAGCCCAAACCTTTGTTCTATTTTTAGATTAGCCTTTACAGCGTGTTTACTGAGTCGAGCTCTGGACTGGAGCGCCAATTATGTCAAAGTGGGTCTCCCGCAATGGCCGCAAATATTACAATTCCCTGTTAGGTTAGCGATATAGTATTAATCCAGTTAACACATAGGCTGGTTTATATTGTGGCAAAATTTACGTCTCCCGCGAGATTGCTTTGCGCGTACAAGGTTGCGGGCAACATCTAGTATTACTTTATCGCTAAGCCTAAACTACTGATATACGAAATGTCATCGAAAATCGTTCAATAGTTTTTGCGTGAAGGAGTCACAGACATTAGTTCATCCATCCTTCCATCCATCCATTTAGACTCTGAATGAACACATAGGCTACTTTTAATTACTGAAAAATGTATGGTATAACGCGTTTCAAATGAGAACAGGAACGTCAATGACCTTTTTCTGTCAAATATCACTTGAAAAGTGCGATTTTCAGAAAAACTTTTATGTATATAAATATTATTAGTCTTGCATCGAATTTAAATAAAAACGTTAAATAGTAATCAATTATTATCTAAACATAAATTTAACTATCATAACAGTCTAAATTCGAAACAATATGGCGCCGAATCGATCCTATTCTCATTTGAATCGCACTATACACACGCGCACGAAGTCGCGGGCAACATCAATTCCAGTAAAAGCGTGTTCTAGCCGTTTGAGGTTTGAATAAACATCAGTTATTTGAAATTCTAATATCTGCATATCTCGTGGCGGCCTCAGAGACCACGGCACAGTTACGTGAAAATATTGATTCTACTACCTGAAACATGTGGTTACTATGGTGGTGAATTGATATGAGTCACTCTATAAAAAACAGCGATTCTTGGAAAGCATTACCTATGGCAAATACTTGAATGGTGAATCACTGTTGTTTTGTATTAAAGTTCTTTTTATCAGTAAAAAGTTAAAACATAATCTTCTTCTCTTCTATATAAAAACTAGCTTTTGCCCGCGGCTTAGTCCGCGTGGAGTTCGGTTTCCATACAAAATTTTAAAACCCCCTTTTCATCCTTTTTCTTTAGGGGGCGAATTTTCAAAAATTCTCATAAAATTTTCTACGTCATTACAACTATATCAGCTTGTTTAAAACATAAATATATAAGGTTTCGATAAAATCAACTACGGATATGTTGGGTATATTATGATACACTGTATTTAAAATCCGCTGCACCCACTTTTTTGATATGTTATGTATACACGCGATGCTGTCATAAGCCTTGTTCGTTATAAAATATGTTGTCGGTCCGAAATAGCAATATATTGATACACTATTACTCACCCTAGACAGATTCTAAATTTTCAAATAGCTTGAAGATAAAATTTATCAGTTACTCTGTCCACTCTTGAAAACCAGCCGGAACGAATGGGCTGGCTCGACTGGAGAGTTACCATGGCCGTACCGAAAACCGGCGTGAAATGATGCCTACATTATGTATCGTCAAGTGAGTCAGCGTGGCGGAGGCCCAAGGGTTTGGCGTTAAAGAAAGGCATCGCCTTGTAACTGCTGTGGTATTGTGTAAGTCCTTGTGCTGTGGTAAGCCCTTACCATCAAGCAATTCTGCTCGTTAGTTATTCCACAAAAATGTGATGCGAAAGGTGCGCCTTTGCGGTGCGGTGTCCATCTTACTAATATTATAAATGTTTTGAGGACGGATGGATGTTTGTCACTCTTGCGCGTAAAACTACTGAACGGTTTATGAAATTTTGTATGGTACTTGCTCTACCATAGACTACTATTCATCCCGAAACAGTATTCCCGTGGGACACTGTATTTACGCGGGCGGAGCTGCGGGCAAAAGCTAGTATGCTTATATTAATTAATTCAAGTAGTTTTTCCGCAACATTATACATGGAAATATTTTTGCACGTGGCTGTACTAATTAAAATAAATAAAGTGGTTGGAACTCGGATATATATGTAGATATAGAGTTGCGGGATTTCGATTGCAATTTCCAAAGTAATGCTCTTCATTTTTCACTGACCTAGAATTTAATAGCTGATTTGTAGGGTTGTTCTAGGTACTAAATGTAAAATATTTTAATATAGTAGTAGCGAGTAATTTAGTAGCTAAACATGTCAAAATATCAGTAACTACATCTATATGTTACAGTTAAAACTAGTTTTTAGAAAGAACGCGTTTTCCCTAGTTAGAACTTGTTTTTACTAAACACCTTTGTTAAAACTAGAATTAACTAAGGCTCAAAATTAAATATCAGTTAAAACTAGTTCTTACTAGTCAAAACGCGTTTTACCAAAGACTCGCAGTTTAAACTTTTCCAACCGAGGTCAAAGTTCATCGGATGATCGTATACTGATTGGTCGCGAGACGTCACAAGGTTCTGTAGTCAAGATGCAATCGATAATTTCGACGGCGAACTTCGAAATCAAAAATGTATGGAATTTGACACAAGTCATCGTTAAATGACACGTCGCTTGCGATGCCTCATGTCAAATCCCATATATTTTGTTTTCGAACTTCGCCATGGAAATTATCGAATGCATCTCGACAAATGGCCCTGGGCCTCTACTAGTCAAGATGCATATGTCCCGCGATAAAAAGTAGCCTATGTCATTTCCCAAGGTCTACTTTATATCTGTGCCAAGTTTTATGATAATCGGTTTAGTAGTTTTTACGTAAACTGTAAATAAAGTATCCCACGGGGACCGTGAATTTCCCAGCCATAAAAAGTAGCCTATGTCCTTTCTCAAAAATTTAATTTTCATAAATTTAATTTAAATTGGTTCAGTAGTTTTAGCGTTAAAGACGGACAAACAGACACACACTTTCCCATTTATAATAAATATTAGTGTGGATTGTCACCTTAGCAACTACTAGTCGATGTCCCTAAACTGTTTCTTTTGTGTAAGATTATTAATTTTACTAGGTAAGTATGTATTCAGACTCTAGTCTTAAATCTCATAATAAATATTTTTAAAACTATATTTAGCTTTAAATCCCAAATTAGCTTCCCTAGTGCTCGTTTTAAGTAAAAGTCAGAGGTACAACTAGTTTTATCTGAAAATCAAATATATTAGTAGTTAATTTTAGTTTTGACTAGGAATTTCTAGTTTTAACAAAGGCATTTAGTAAAACCTAGTTTTAACTAGGGAAAACGAGTTATAACGAAAAACGGGTTTTAACATATATATATATATATATATATATATATATTAAAGAAAGTCGTATTACCGAATTGGCTGAACTGAATTGAAAATTGGTGGGGAGGTATCTTAAAACCAGGAGAAGGACATAGGATACTTTTTATCCCGTTTTCGAGGGATTCAAAACTCGAAAAGCTAATTTTGTTCTTAAAATAATTGTGGAAGTTCAGGGAAGGTTTGAGAAATATTGGAAAAGGTGTAGGTTGTAGGAGTAGGTGTAGTCATTTATACATTCCACTTCATATTTAAGACAGAACCGAGGTTTTTTCATTACCGAGTATTTTACAAGGTACGTCGAAAACAAAGTTACTTTTAATGCTAATATTAATCGGCTTTCGCTGCTATAATATAATATAAATTTTTCTGACGTTTGTCTCATTTCGACGTTTTTCCATAGACGTATATACAATATTATATTATAGATGAGGCATATTGAGGCAAAAATATGTACAGTTAAATGGCCCCATTTTGACATTTAATGTAAGGCGAAAACGAGATGGCTGACATTTAAAGTATGGCGAATACCAAAATGGCGTAACTCGTTTTTGAAGATTTGTTCTGTCAAATGTACTTCCAGAGCCTATCTTGAGTTTTGAAATCTTTGCATTATTCCACTATTCATTTTCGTCGTCACGAAATGTTTACATAAGTAGCTTTTATAACTTGTTCACTTTAAAATGAATTGTTTTAAAGACAAATAGTGGTAATTTTGGTTGAAGGTTTTAAAAACGGATATCAATTATCAACGCATTACAACTTTTAAACCTTATCACCATAGTAATAAGGTCGAAACGATTTATAAATTCCCGGTTTGTCGGCGATTGTATATAAACGCTATCGACCCATTCGAATCCAGAGCCGGACCTAGTGCTCTTTCGTTTCTGGGTTTCTGCCAAATAGAGGTGCAGTCCCGTTTAAAATTTTATATTTTCGCCAATTTTCACCTTCTCTGTAAATAGCACACTACGCGTAACCACTAACCAAGTGTTATGCTAAAAATTTAAAACAAAATGTCTTACGTCAACTACAAATTTGACATTTGAAACGTCAAATGAACCAACAATATTTCAAAGTTTTTTCATTATTATCTACGGACGCTTTCACACCACGTCAATTGATGAATAAAGAAAGGTTTTTGTCGAATATTAATAAAAAAATGCTACAATAAAGTATTTTAATTTAATAATATTCACAAACGAAATCAAAACAAGTTTATAATTCAACTCCACGAATGTAGGTCGCGAACACGCTATCTTTTATTATGCATGGTCCATAAATTAGAACACTTTCGAATACTACGAACCTAAAAATATAACGTTGTACGTTCATTTGACGATGTATTCATGTTTGACCTGAATTAATGTCCAATGGCAATAACTCTAGACCTTATTTTCCCCTTATGACCCCGCATGAAAGTATCAAAAAAAAAAAAAAGACTTTTCTACTCTTTTCACGCACACATAGATGATTCACAGGGCAGCATGTGTACAAGTATAATAAGTAATAACCCCGCGTATGTAGTAAGTATACTAGTATATATCTGTATAATCTATGGTAGTAAGCGTCAGCACAGATTAACGAATGACGAACAGATAAACATAGTTAGTTAACTATTTAGTTAACCATGCGAACTATTTAGTTAACTATACGAACTATTTAGTTAACGAAAGTTAGCTAAATAGTTAACTATCGAAATTACTTTATTATACGATATGATTGCATTAAAAGCATACGGTGATTGTGCGGAAAAATTGTTGGTATATATTGTTTATAAAACTGCAAGCAAATGTCACAATTAAATAATCATCATCACCACCACCATCATCACACCATACATTTTGATATTTTGTTGATATCTAGGTATTTCTCATAGATTCTTTTTTTACACCGATATCGATTTCTTTGAACATTCACAGCTACCAAAAGTGAAATATTGTGCCAAGGTATACCCGGATCCAAAAGCACTAAACGGCATTTCTCAGTCTTTAAAGATACACGTTTGGAAATTTCAACGTTGTTTAAAGAACTGCAAGCATATGTCACTATTAAATAATAATCACCATAACCACCACCATCATCATCATAGCATACAAAATGAAATTTTATGACGATATTTTTAAAGTATTTTACACCGATATCGATTCCTTTGAACATTCATAGCTACCAAAAAGTTAAATATTGTGCCAAGGTATATCCTGGATCCAAACAGGCTCAACAGCACTCCACAGTCCTTAAAGGTACACGTTTGGAAATTTCCGTATTATTAAAAGAACTGCAAGCATAGGTCACTATTGAATAATCATCATATTTACATCATATCATCACACCATACATCAAGATATTATGTTGATATAGGTATTTCTCATAGTATTTTAAACCGATAATATCGATTTCTTTGAACATTCAGAGCTACTCAAAAGTAAAATGTTGTGCCAAGATTGTATACCTTCCTACTACAAGTGTTACATTGGGATAATGATAATAAGGATAATAATAATTATGGGATCCACGAGGAATCGAGGAAACTCTTAAAAGCAATGTTTATGATCATTAAGTTTTTAACAATTTTTTAATTTCCCAGCAACTTTTTCTGTCAACACAATACACAAGATTTATGAAAATTTGTCTAGCAGTTCATGCAATTAATGACCAAGACAAAAGGGGATTATTTTTAACTTCCCGCTAAGAAAGTCTAAGATTTTCAAAAATCGGGAAGATATTGGTTTTACCCCGTTTTGCAGAAACCTAATCTTCATCAGATCTCGACGTTCTGAGGTCACAGGAAGCTTCCCTGACTACCCCCGCGAGGGTGTCATTATAAATTCATGGAGGTGTTATATGCAAAAGTGCTTAAAATTGACATTGAAAACACATGATTATACTATAGTAGACGTTACTCGCTACTTCGTGCGCGCAAAAGGAAATCTTGCAGGAACCGTACATTTTGCCGCCATAAAATGTAGCTTCAGCTGGATGGTAGAATAGTAATTTATTCGTTGTTTACGAATTGGCCTCGGGTTCGAACCCGGTCAGATAAATATTTTTGTGATTCTCTTTTTATTTCTTTTCTCAATTTTATTTATTTTTAATTTATTTTATCGTCCTACTAAAACTCCGAACGAAGCTCGGTCTCCCAGGTAGGTACTAGTTAATAATATTATAATATCACTGAAAAGAAAAAAAGAAAAAATATTAAAAAAAATATAGAAACCGACTTCCAAAGTATACCTAAGCAATAACATTCTTAAAATCACTAAAAAGTATGAAATAATTCTTAATGTCGAAATAGTTCCATTTTAAATTCTGCTAAAATGATACTATTTTTCTACTCAAACTTCTTATTATTGAAGTCGGTACCAGCCCAAATAATTGTATAAATCCTTCAATAAAAAAGATCATTAATTTTAACACAACTACGACCTTATATATATAAGTACAAATAAGATTTTAAAGAACTCACGTTCAAATTGGCTGGTACCGACTTCAAAAATAAGAAGATTGAGTAGAAAAATAGTATAATTTTAGCAGAATTTAAAATGGAACTATTTCGACATTAAGAATTATTTCATACTTTTTAGTGATTTTAAGAATGTTATTGCTTAGGTATACTTTGGAAGTCGGTTTCTATATTTTTTTTAATATTTTTTATAAGATAGCGATTCAAAATTGAACTTTTTTAGTTACTTACTACAAAAATATATACAAATTTCATAGGAAGAGTTAGAACCGCGCGGCGCCTCTCTTGCAATGAAACGTGTAATATGATGTATATTTTTGTGTTCTGAATAAAGTCACGCATGAATTGTCGCCCGCACACAATATGTGCAAATTCTGTCTCGTATCTTCTAAATATATAAAAGGCAAACCTGACTGACACATCTATCAACGCACAGCCGAAACTACCGTACGGATTTCGATGAAATTTGGCATACAGATAGTTGTAATGACGTAGGCATCCGCTAAGAAAGGATTTTTGAAAATTCTGCGGTGAAAAAGGGGTTAAAATTTTGCATGGAAACCGAACTCCACACGGACGAAGTCGTGGGAAAAAGCTAGTTCTGTCAATAAAATTAAAACAGAGGATTATGATTAAATCCAGATTATAAGGAAATCTTTGTATTCGTGTTTTATCTCCAATATTTGTATCCAATATCTCATTATATATGGCTGGCGGCTGCCAAAACTGCGATTCTTATATTCGATAAGTCATATACTTAATATATTTTCTTAACTGTCTTGAATCTTGATAAAGATTGCGGCAATATTTTGGCATCTCATACAGCCAATATTTTTGATAAAGAACATACAGTGACTTGTATAAAAGATCGGATTTTTTTAGCTGTTTTTAAAAACTGTAGGTTTTATTTTGTTATTAGTTTTGCTATTAATCTGGCATAACTAAACATCTTAGTTATCATTATCTTAATATATTATTATAATATTTTAAAATACGTGGGGGAATTTCGATCATTGGGCGACCTTTAGTCTTTTAATTAAGTTTCTTCTTAATCTTTTTCTATTTACTTAGTTAATATTCCTTAATTTTCCATGTTATGTAGCTTAAATGTAGCGTAGCAAGTATTGTGTAAAGTGCGACCTAACTCAAGAGCCTGACAGGTGATCAATCTAACGACTTAAGCACAAACCGTGTCGTCTACATGTTTTACGTCTTGTGCTAGTTTTTTCTAGGAAAATTAAAAAAAAAACAAGTTTTAAGGCTACCACCACCAGTCGGTATATTTATTTCCATTACTTTAAAATAGGATTTTGTTAGGTATTCATTGTTCAATCAGAGCCTCTAATGTATACCTAACATAACCTTGACTTTCAAAAAAATGAAAGAGAGGTGAAGTGTCTAGATATATCATTTTACTGACCGAGATCATAACTAGATGCTTATATGTTTGTCATATATGCTAAACAGTCCTCTGTCTAGCCGAACCAAACAAAAAAAACTAACGATTTTGTTGTTAAGATGCATAATATATTATGTCATTTTACTGACTGGGATTATAAGTAAGAGTATATGCTTATACGTTAGTCACCTATACGAAACAGTCCTCTGTCTAGCTAGACTTAGGCCAGACTATAGCCTAACGAAACAAAATTAAAGAAAAAAAAACTCACGATTTTGGTGTTAAGGTGCATAAGCTCGCGCTCGGTGACCCGGCGGCGCGCGGTTTCCATTTGTTGCTGTCGATACTGGTTGTACTTGTACAGCAAATACATCCCGGGCAGAGCGAGCACCACGAACGGCCGCATCAGGTTCGACGACGCGCGCTGCGGCATCTTCTCATTATTATTTTTATTTTACGATATTTATTATTATTTTACGCTAGCACTTGTCACCATGACTGTACACTTTGACAGCTG
This sequence comes from Glaucopsyche alexis, assembly GCA_905404095.1. Taxonomy (NCBI): domain Eukaryota; kingdom Metazoa; phylum Arthropoda; class Insecta; order Lepidoptera; family Lycaenidae; genus Glaucopsyche; species Glaucopsyche alexis. Next base: position 6,298,400 of record FR990062.1, read on the forward strand.
GCGCCATCTTGGAAGAAATGTCAGTACGCTACGGGGTAAAATATTGCTTTATTTAATAGACCTTATTTACAGCTACTCCCATCGCAACCTGAAACAAAAGATATTACCGTTGTAATTGTGGAACCAACTAAGCAATACTGTGTTTTTACAATTGTATTATTCAATTTCTACTATAGTATAGTGCGGTCGCGGAAAACGTAGAATTTCGTACATTGACTTATCGCTACTAATTGTCTCTTTCACTCGCGCACAAATACATTGCTATTGCGTTTACACAGGAGGGAAAAACAGATTTAAGCTCTAGATTAAAACATAGGATACTTTTCAACCCGAAAAAGTACAGTGTTCCCGTGGGATACCCACGTATTTACCACGATATTTACGCGGGCGGAGCCGCGGGCAACAACTAGTATTATATTTGTATTATAAATGTGAATTAAAAATTGTTTCGTTGTTACGCTTTCACGTAAGCTACTTAACAATCATTATGAAATTTGGCACAGATATAAAGTAGACTACGGGGAAGGACATAGGATACATTTTATCGCAAAAAAAATATGTACGGTTCCTGCGCGATTATATTTTGCCCGTACGACGTCGACGCAGTCTATTATTATATAAAATTCATATTTAAGATTGATCTAATTTACAAAATTGTAATATGCAAGCATGGAAGAGCAAATGATTTGACGACATCTGTGGCTCAGAGGCTGAGCATGTTGGTGCTCAAGCCGGGGTCACGGGTTCGAATCCCACCGAAGGAACAAAAAAGTTTTACCGTGTTCCTGGGTTATGGATGTGTGTTAAATATGTGTATAATATAATAAAAATTTTAAATATGTATATAACATAAAAGGTATTAAATATATTTCCGTTGTCTGGTACCCGTAACACAAGTTCTTCGAGAACTTACCACGGACCAGATTGACGTGGAGTGAAGCGTCCATAGATATTATTATATTATGATGAACATTCAAAATCTTTTTTATGTCCAACCAATTTTCTACTATTACATTGGGACCATTTTTAATCCTATAAAAAGCATATCTAATGATTACGTTTAATTACGTAGTAGTTGTTACATAATATTATTTAATAACAAACATTTCACCAACTAGCTAATTCGGTGCTCCGACATCAAATACAAGTAAGGCTTTTAGTTGATTATTTTCTGAACTAACCTTCGCTGTGTTTTTTATGAAATCTTTTTACGAAACGTGTGTTTATATTTCGTGAATATTTAAAGAAAAAAGCTATTCTTACTTAACTAGTTTTTATTATTAACTAGCTGATTCCCGCTTTTTCGACGACGATTTTCAGGTCTATTGTAGAGCTGAAAATCGAACACACAGGTTTAGTGTCAAATGTCAATCAATGTCTTATATGACGACCTCCGTAGCTCATTGGTTAGCGCGTTGATGCTCAAGCCGAAAGTCGCGGGTTCGAATCATGGATGTGTATTAAATTATGTGTATTTTTTATTAAAAATCTTAAATGTATGTTTAGTATAAAAGTATTAGATATACTTCCCGTTGTCTGGTACCTGTAACACAAGTTCTTCGGATACTTAGCTTGGGACCAGATTGACGTGGTGTGAAGCGTCTGTAGATATTATTATTATTATATATGACAGCTCGACACTCGGTCCTTCGATTTTCAGCTCGTTATTATTATTATTAGTGCAGAGTTCCTTGTCATATAGTCTCAGTCTATCCTACAGCGCTTAAAATTCCGAGTAATGCCAGTTTCGTGTGTAAACCCAGTTTTTTAGCCCCAGACACAATGGCTGTGTTCCGCAGAAAATAGCGCTCATAAAAAAACCTAAGCAAAATGGCGACCGCTGTCGTTAAATAAGCGAAATGGCGGATTATGTTAGGAGTATTGAAGTTAGCAAACGTGTCCTGGCCGATAATCTGTTTGATATTCCTTAACGTTAGCAAGCGATAACAAGTGCTTTTTTCTGCGGAACACAGCCATTGTATCTTGGCTTTTCTCATCACAACAAGGTCGCATTATGTAAGATTTGAACTCTCTTCACTTGTTTTCTTTGTACATGATCACAAGTTAAAATCTGGTTGTTGCATGTAATTCTTTATATTCTGCATCTTTTTACCAGACTACGGCGAAGCCAGAAGGAAGGATGATTATGTATATTTGTTCCACCGTAGCGCTTAAACTGGTATTATTTTAATGAATGAGGTGTCAATAGATTCGTATTTTTTTATAAAAAAATGGTTGATATTTATGATTTTCAATTATCTATGTGACCGTTGTCTTTAAGAAGAAAGACTACTACTTTTAATAAATTAATACCCAAAGATAAATATTTAAAAATTTAATCATCTTATACTACAAAGTGCAATAAAAATAAATTATGATAAAGTATAATATCCAAAAAATTATTAACAAAAGCTGGAACAAACTTGCATCATGCCCAACGTTAGTTGACCCCGCGTAGCGCTAAAGTCGTATGGCTACGAGATCGCGATATGCTGGTCGTAAGCTGCTTGGGTCTATGTTTATTTATTGAAGATGGTTCGTAAATACAGAAATTTGTCCGGAAATACCTTTATTACTTAGTTGTTTCCTGCGGTTATGTTTGAATGTAGCTTAGATTTCTTTGCCAGGATATTTAACATTTTTTATTAAAATTTTACAACCTGTTCATACGAGTTTCTAAAACAGTTTCGTTAATTTGTAATATTTTAATTTTCTTCATTTACGCCCTTATCAACTTTTAACATAAGTCTAATGTCTGAGTTCGTGTGTAAATCTCTATTTAGAAAAAAAAAGGAAAAATATTTTCCCGCGTGGTGACGATGACGTCACTTCCGCAGCGCCGCAGCGCGCCATTGTCACACACGGTCAAACATGGAGGTCATACAAACACAAATTACTCCACACTGAAAAATACTTCTTTTTTACTTAAGGCGGTATAGCTTAAAGCCATTGCTCAAGTTAAATAGGCGGGAAAATAGAATTTGCGTTGCAGATCGTTTTTTTTAATCGAAAGTCCAAAGTCTAGTCAAAGTCCAAGTAAATCGTAAGTCACTCGATTTGTTTACTCCATAGGGAAGAAACGAAAATGAAAGAAACTTCCTTATAGGGCTAGGAATAACAATACTATCCAAGGGAGTTTTGGAGCGAACACAAAATAGCACGCTTTTTGTAGTTGTACCACTTACTCACGCTTGTTCACGTTAACGAATATTTTATGGTTAATATTCTACCAATATTCTGCATTAAGAACAGAAGTAATACAACTTTATAAGAAGTTATACAAAACCAACAACGTCACACTCTGACATCCGCGCCAAAACTCGAAAAGTACTACTATTTTTCACTTTACTTTTAAATGCAAAGACATCCGTCATTAAAATATTTGTTTTTAAAAACGGAGGTCGTCAATCGACGTCCAGTTTCCAAATGTCCAGTGTTTAAATACTATATTATAACTAGCTTTTGCCCGCGCCTCCACCCCTTTTTCAGGATAAAAAGTAGCCTTTGTTTTAATCCAGAGCCTAAACTACTACCATATCAAAAATTCGTCATCATCCAATCCATCCAATAACAAACATCCAGCCATCCATCCATTCAACCTCACAAACTTTCACATTTATAATATTAGTATGATATATTAATATAGAGATGTTTTTGAAGTAACAAATATCTCTCATGCCAGGTGTTATGGAAACGTAGTTAAGTTTTAAAAACAAAGTATCTATTTAAGAACCTTTTCGTTTTAAAACAACAACTTTAACAATTGATCGATCATAATTGCGTCATAAAGGCGGGTTAAATAACAGACTTGACCCCGGGTCACCGGTCTGGCGAGTGGGGTGAATCTTTTGCCAACTTGTAGTTAATTGATAGGCTAACGAAACAATATAATAGCCATCTCTATGATACCTATTTTAAATAATTTATTAATAATAATAAGACATTTATTCAAAGAAGTTTGGACGTTACACTACACAACTACATTACATTAGGATTAGGTAAGAATTAATTACAGAGTTCCTAAGGGATATGTAGGTGTAATGCTTGTAATAATTAAATAATTTATTAATTTATAATTGGTACGTTTTTCACCAACTTTCAAAATGTGGGTTTACTACGATGAAGCCAAAACATACATTTAGGTCTATTATGATGTTTCTAACTAAAGGCTCTTGACGCACGTTCAAGTGCCATATTAAAATTTACGGTGGTTGATGTAAGTCGCAATTCAATTTAATTACCAATAATATTCTAGATACATACTAATATTATACGTTTGTTTTGGGATTGTGTGGGGATTTTGTTTGCATCGAATATTCTCTGAAGCTACTGGACTGATTATGATGAAATTTGACGCAAATATAGAGTAGACTACGGGTAGGGACATGTGCTATTTTTTATCGCGTGAAAATGCACGGTTCCCGTGGGGATTTTATTTTGCGCGTACAAAGTCACGGGAAACAACCAGTAAAATATAAAGTTAATGATAAAACCGAGAAATATAAATTGTGTACATAAATATCTCAAAAATTCTTACTTAAGAGATCTCTATAAATAGGTACACACCGTCAAATTGAGTAATACTCAAGAAATAGGCCCAATTACGTTTGAAAAACATCTAATTTGTGTTCAAAGGAAGTAAATTATATGGACCTCGTTAGCCTGCTTGTGGGTTTATATTTCATACATTATAATGTATTTTGTTTTGTAAATATATAATTTTCTGAAATATGGGGTAAATAATGTTGATTGTTAAAAAATTTAGTTATTTTATTTCGTGGATGTATATTATTATTAACTTATTTCACACTAGCGACCCGCCCCGGCTTCGCACGGGTACAATACTGATACTAATACTACAGAATCTCTTTAAACCTCTACCAAACGGGCGAAATTTAGTCAAAAGTTTAAAACAAACAGAAACAAATTAATATAGGTACCTACTAAAACTTAATGAAATAAGTAGGTATACTTTTATCTAAGTAGGGTATACTTTTATCGTATGAAATACCTATACTCTTCAGGACTAACAATACAACAAACACTAAATAAATAGGTATTCAAGTATCTATCCATCATAGTTACAACGAACACAAAACAAAAAAATTACCCAATAATCTAAAGTCCGCACGCGCACCCTTGGTGACACGGGACACCCACTCGCAACGGGCCGTGCAGCAGAAATCGTAATATTTTAATTTCGCCATAACTTCAAAACCAAACATCCAATTTTAATCATTCAAAGACCAAATATTATCTACATAAACTGTACTTAGTGATGAAATAATTTATTTTGATAAGGATTAATAGCATGAGTAAAATAAACGCGTTTAAATATAGTCCAAAAAAATTCAAGATTTCTAAATAAAAAAATGGTTGTTGTGCCTCACTCGACATAGATAGGTATAGTGTGTCGCGGACTTTTTTGTAGATATTTATAAGATCTACAATTAATTAGAACATTTTATGGTTCTATCTTTTATAGTTTAGGCAGCGTACGCAAAATAAGTAACTTTTCTGGTTGATTTTTTACACCTTGTGTCCGAAAAACCCAAATGTCTTACGGAACCCTATTTTTTCAAAATAAAATTTAGCCTATGTTACTCGTGGATAGTGTAGCTTTCGAATGGTGAAAGAATTTTTGAAATCGGTCCAGTACTTTTTGAGCCTATTCATTACAAACAAACAAACAAACATACAAAGTTTTCCTCTTTATAATATTAGTGTAGACTAGATGTTGCTTGTGTCTTCACGCACACAAAAGTAAATCCCGCTGGAACCGTACATTTTTTCGCGATAAGCACTTAGCCTATGTCCTTCCATGGGGAAGGACATAGGCTAAGTGCTTATCGCGAAAAAATCCAGCACTGATATAGAGTAGACCATGGGGTCTACTCTATATCAGTGCTGGATTTCATCAAAATAGGTCTAGTAGTTTCGGGTCTTATTCAAAGCAAACAAACAAACATACAAATAAACAAATCTTTCCTCTTTATAATATTAGCATAGATTTGTACTATTTTCGGTCATGAACACAAAACACGTTTGTCTACTTAGTGCTACTCGTACCGATAATCGTCGAGAGATAAAGAGGAACAGAGAAGAAGCTACATAGTTAGATTTCGATTTGATTGCACTATACATTGTAAATTGTAGGCCGATAAAGGGACGTCATAATTTTCAAATTTGGATCGATGTACTTGGTTCTACATAGACATATTATACATTATTATAGACGAGGCATGTTGAAGCAAAAAGTGGCTCTAGTTAAACGGCCCAACTTATCGAGCTTTTTGGAGCCATTTTGACATTTAAAGTATGGTGAAAACCAATATGGCGTATTTTTTTACCGTATGAAGATTTGTTCTGTCAAATGTACGTCATAGCCTATCTTCAGTTTTGAAATCTTTGTCGTTCTATGAAAGCTTCTTCTTTGTACGTAAGTAAGTATATAATATCTTCCTACTCTGTTCTCGTACTACATAGTGACAGTATAAATTTTATGTACTTTGAGGTAGTCTCAATATAGGCATTGGCTGTGTTTGGCGGAAAATAGCGCGTGACAAAAATAGCTAACGCTGAGAAAAATAAAACAGTTGTCACCCAGAACACGCTTACAAACTTCAATAGCACTAACAAAATCCACTATTTCGCTTATTTACCGCTTAGCGATCGCCATTTTGCTTAGAAGCGCTTTCGAGCGCCGAAAATTCAGCCATAGTCTGTGCGGCAAATAAACATTAAACGTCATTTGCGCAGAGTGGGCTCAGCAATATCTATCAGTTTTAATCAGGGCTGCCGCCTGCCACAATACAAATATCCGCAAAATCGGCGCCCTTAGGCCTCCCACATTAGGCGCGCCCCGAGCGAACTGCGTGTCAGCGATGCGAGCGCTGCGTGCGCGCCGCGAACGCGTTGCGTGTCAGCGATGCGGGTGCTGCTCGCGCCACTCACACGCCCGCGTTCCTCGGGCACGCCTAATGTGGGGTTCAACAAACAAAGTTCGAAAACAATAAAGCACATACTCATTTTACACTATAAGAGACAAGATTTCGTTATCATTCTGATATTGCACTTTGTCTAAGGCTTCATGCTGCCACAAACGAGTCTCCGCATAAACACGATTGGAAAAAATCCTAGCGGCCCTGATTTTAATTACAGTGCGATGTTGGCTGGTTCCATTTTCAAAGGATGACATACTATCAATTTGAGTTTCGAACGGAATCGTTTATATAATATTTCATAGTATTAATTGCTGTTCTCAAAATGATTACTTTCTATTTTTTGATAGTAATTGTCACCTAGGTATTGGTAAAATACAAATATAATGACAAAGTTAGGACTTGCATGTAAGTTAGTACAAAATAATAAACTATTCTTTGAGCTCTTTCAAACTTTGAGTATCCAACCATAGTTGGATACTCAAAGCTTTCAAAGTACACTCACTATTTTAAAGGTAAAATATAATTCATAAAATAACCGTAATAAGCTTTGGTTTGAAATATTTTTTATTTTATTTTCGTGCATATTCCTAACTTTTTTTTAATGTAATGGACCAGGAAACGAGCAGACGGATCGCCTGATGGTAAGCGATTACCGCCGCCCATGGACACTCGCAACACCAGTGGAGTTACACTTGTAATTCCTCTGGTGTTGCGACTTGCGTTCCTGGTCCATAAAATTCCCAATCCCCTCCATGGGCCTCTTAACTCGTAAAAGGCTAAAACCTCGTTTTAAACATGACGAAAGTTAACGCAAAATTTGTTTAACAACGGTGTCTGTCTACGAATCTTCTATTAGGTTGCACCAGCCGGCAAAGTCACGCGTTGATTTGCATCGTTGTGATACATGGCCCAACGTGATGAAAGTTGACGCGAAACTTTTGTTGTCTATCTATGAATCTACTAATAATCAGTAGTACGCCAGTCGGCAACGTCGCGCGTTGATTTGCATCGTTGTGATACATGGCCCAACGTGATGAAAGTTGACGCGAAACTTTTGTTGTCTATCTATGAATCTACTAATAATCAGTAGTACGCCAGTCGGCAACGTCGCGCGTTGATTTGCATCGTTGTGATACATGGCCCAACGTGATGAAAGTTGACGCGAAACTTTTGTTGTCTATCTATGAATCTACTAATAATCAGTAGTACGCCAGTCGGCAACGTCGCGCGTTGATTTGCATCGTTGTGATATATGGCCCAATGTGATGAAAGTTGACGCGAAACTTTTGTTTAACAACGTTGTCTGTCTACGAATCTACTAATAATAATCAGAACCTCAATTCTCGTTTTTAAAGTAGACTTCATTTTACTTTGTTTGGATTGAAAGTGTAGTGACATGTTACCATGAACGGATTTTATGACGTTTCGACCAATCAGAGCGCGTTTCGCGCGTTTAACGTTCATAAAAACACCTTTTGAGAGTTTAAGCGTGTTGGGCCCATGGACCTAGGAATAACAACTACTAGGTACTAGATCCATTGTTGGGCCTTGATTGTAATTGTATTAATGCAGGTTTTATTTAGCAGAATTGCCCCTCTGGTGGCACGCCAGCCGGTAACGTCGCGTGTTGATTTGCAAGTTTGCCAAATATGTTAAACATCACGTGTTGCGTATTAAATATCAATAGATTATTATAGATGTCTAGTGAAAACGCGGCTTTACTTAATAAGAATTTATGTGTTTTTAAAAATCCATAATCATAAACTCCTATCCCTTGTATTTTAGGCCTCCGCTTTTATTTTCCAACCTTTTTCAATTACGATCAAAAGGTACTAAAATAGATTAGGAGTCGGTCATAAAAATTTAATCTCTGAGGAAAAGACTTTTAAAATTTATACTTTTACATCATTTTTTATGGTGTAGACCAGGGTTACTTTAAAGTGGGGTACGCGAAGCCTACATACCTACTGTCGAGTACGTCCCACTCCAAGGTTTGCCATTCGGTAGTTCGCGACAAAATATACGTAATGGATGGCGATTTGATAAATTTTTGAGCAAATAGGCAGGAAGAATATCTGGAACTCTCACGCTAAGGCCGGGACTAATTATGATCCCAATATTACAATACAGTTGAAAATCGAAGTATCGAGTATCGAGATGTCATATACGACATTGACATTTGACTCGACTCGAAATTGTGTGTTTGATTTTCAGCTCTTTTGTACTATCAAAGAGTTCAATTTTCAATTCTCTGAATTTTCCACAACCTACTGGATTCCGGATCATATAGTCCCAGCCTAAAAAACTTAGGCCTTTTCATTCGTTAATGCATGGTTTATATAGTATACCCTGAGCGAAGTAACCACTCTTGAAATACTGTAGTGCCTGGGACAGTTGGTTTTTAAATGTCGTATGGTTGCCCAAGCACATACGGCATTATCACGACATAGTCAGCCTAGTCCAGAGGAATGACTAGTCAATACGTCTGGGGCCAACTATGTGCGGGTTTCCTCACAATGTTATCCTTCACCGTTAGAGCGTCCGTATAATATACTTCTGAAAAGGTCTCATTGGTACACGCCACAACCTGGGATTCCAACCTGCACTCTCTCGAGTGCAAACCAAACGGTGTATATACTAGGCTACGGAGCTCAGAGTCCCAGCCTAAGGGATGCATATTATTATTTTACCGTTTGCTACAACATACTAATGTGAGTAGATTATCACACCGGCACGTTTAGCATGACTATCACAGAAATATGTTTTGTATCTAGGACATGAATAGACATACTGACAGATAATATAGACAAAATGACGGCTTTTCTCTGTCAATCTGTCGTTTTCTATACTTCCTTAGAAAGAAAACCATTTTTACGGAGGTTATGCGACGCGTGCTGGTCATGATACAAACAAAATACACGAATCGATTGATGCTGAGACAAAAATAATCAATTTGCGACAGCAAATAAGCCCACCCACATCAATAAAAAAAAAATATAAGTATATTTTCTCTTGTTACTCTTTATTGAAATAAAAACCTTATTTATGTTCTTCAACTATCAATTCTATTATTTTTTGGAGGGTTCGGTGTCATTAGTAAACTTTAACAGGGGTAAGTGGAGCCAAAAGTTTGAGAAAAACTGTTAGGGGCCTCCTAAATCATCTTTGCTTAGCAGAATAAAAAGGAAAGCGTCTCAAGAGCCACTAAAGGAAAGTAGAGTTTGGTTTATTTATTTTTTTAATACCTATTGGCATAAAACGAGCGAATGGATTGCCTGATGGAAAGACGGAAGGAATAGATAGCATGTATAAACGAGTATTATTTCCTAAGCTCGGATGCGAAGTTATTGTAGTGCTGTCTTATGTCTATAACAATAGTGTTTATAGTTAATACAATACGGATCGCGGGATACAATAGGTTATAGTTCGCCGTTGGAGTTGAACTTTTGTGTTCGTGTTAGTTGTTCTCCAGTTTTATATTATTACAAGTTGATCCAGCAAAAGTTATTATCTGCCTTCTATATTATTATCTTTCCGTGGTATAAAATATTGTTTAAGTAAAAAATAATAATAATAATCGAATATAATTAGGGTTCCGTACCTCGAAAGGAAAAAACGGGAGCCTTATAGGATCATTTTGTTGTCCATCCGTCTGTTTGTCAAGACCCTTTTCCTCAGGAACTCGTGGAGGTATCAAGCTGGAATTTATATCAAATACTCAAGCCTACTGTTCCTTGGAGCAGTGAAAGGTACAGCTGTTTATACACTCGCAAGTTTATACATATCGACACTCGCAAGGGAATCAAAACCTACAAGGTGAACTCAGAATCTTGAAATTTGGTACGAAGCAACGTTTTATAGCTCAGATAAAGGAAAAATTACGAAAACCGTACATTTTTAGTTATATCATATAATAAAAATATTTTTAATAATTTTAAACTTACTACCCCTTCGCTCATGAACGCGTAAAGGTATTAAACTGAAATTTATATCAAATACTCAGGTCCATAATACTTTTAAGCTGTAAAAAAATCACTACAGATTTGTACGGAGCCCTCGGTGCGCGAGTCCGACTCGCACTTGGCCGGTTTGTATTACTTTCAAATTCAGATTCAAACTTTTTTGCTTCAAAAATAAAACTATCAAACAAAAGCTGTATCTTTTAAAAGCATAACTTGAGAACAACAATGGCATGACAATCGTATTGTATATCGTATTGTTTTGTTTTATTTCATATTTTTATTGTATCCATATTTTATTGTTATTCACTAACTAGGACGATAGTCTATACACGGCATGACGGCACGCATATTTCAAATAGTACGTTGAACTTGTACTAAAGTTTGGTCTTTGGCGTTTGTATCAACTATGCAAATACAGTGAAAATCGGATATAGTAGTAGCTGTTTACATTAGAGATGCCACGAATAGTGAATTGGCCGAATACCGAATACCGAATATTCGGCAACGCTGTCGGCCGAAGCGCCGAATATTCGGCACGAAACACATACTTGTTGGGAGCGCGTTAGCTGGATTAAGACAAGTCGCAACCTGTTTTCCTCGTTGCATTGGCGCAGCAGGCGACGACTAGCGTGTGAGTGTATAGTGAGAGGTTATTTTCTGAGGCTGGTAACATTTACGATGAAAAGCAAAATCGTTTGCTACCAAAAAATGCTGAAAAGCTTGTTTTTATCCATCACAAACATACCATTGATCAATTTTAATTACTAAATTTTTGTAATTTGGAAATAAATATATAATTTGGAGTAATATAACGTGTCTTTTTTACATGATTTGGTATTCGGTATTCGGCCGAATAGTACGTATTATTCGGGCGAATACCGAATAGCAAAGAAGTGGCCGAATAGGCCGAATATCGAATAGTTGCCGAATATTCGTGACATATCTAGTTTACATCGTATTATGACTGACTTAAACTTTCGTCGTATTAAAACCGGTTCGTCGCTATAAAATATGGAGTTGTTATAAAGTGGTGTGCACCGTATTAAATGTTATGGTTGCTTTTTTAACTGCGAACAATACGCTTAGTACTTTTATACATAGTTATTATACGCACCCCACAGGCCACAACACGGCGATAATTTTTTACAACAAAAAAAGCTATCCAAAAAGGAGGACTTTATTTTATTATAAGGAGGACTTTATTATACACGATAAAATATATGCCTTATGTTTGGATGTAAGTTAAAATTTACGGTAAAATCTTACCGTCCCCGTGCAATAATCGGCAGCGTTTCCTTTTGCAATAGCCACAATTAAAAAATAAAACTTAATATATCTTTGTTCTTTACACCAAATCTTGTAAGACAAAACTAAAAAAAAAAGTCACTGTTTTTCGTTTGTACAAATCTGGGTCGGCAAATAAGCTGAGTGACTGCGGCTTACGTAAGCGATCGGTCAAGTTGTTCACTTGGCGTTCGCAAATACGAACCAACGCCAAAAATATTGCAAACGCCAACTATGAATTTGGGTTGTGGCGTGAGTTCTATAAAAGGTGTATTATTGTATCGATAATAAATATAGGAGTCGATATTATAGTATGGCTTACTTAACCCTTATCCACTGACGTGTATTGTTATAACCACATACTTCGATTGTTAGAAGTATGTGGTTATAATACTAACTCGACTTAATAGATAATGGTTTAGGTTTAAATCCATGAAAAAAGCTAGACCATGAAAACAGAAGGACGATTCTGCTAATTAAATCCTGCAATAATCAATACCGATTCAGTCCCGTTATGATAAAACTGCAAAATCGTATTCTCGTAGTAAAAAATGGTCCGAATTCCAAAAATCAGTTTATGATATTAAGACGATTCATTTATCCTACTAATATTATAAATGTGAAAGTTTGTGAGGATGGATGGATGGATAGATGTTTATTACTCTTTCACGCAAATACTAATGATTTTTTTTGATTTTGAAACTAATGATGTATTTCGATGAAATTTGGCAAGGTAGTATGTAGTTCAGGCTCTGGATTAAAATATAGGCTACTTTTTATCTCGCAAAAGAACAGTGTTCCCGTGGGATACTGTATTTACACAGTCGGAGCCGCAGGCAAAAGCTAGTAATTCAATAAAGGTAAAATGAAAGTGTAAGTAAATAACGAGAATTGGGATTCAGAGCCCAATTTGTTGCTAATTAGTATCTTTGTAATTAGTTGTCAAAGAAAACGGCAAGAGCAACAAAATCGATTATTTGGCAACTAATTAGCAACAAATTAGCAACGAATTCAGAATATATTTATTTTAATTTTCGCCGATTTTTCATAAAATTACATGCCAGTTTATGTCAAGCTAGCGTCGGCGGCGATTTTTCGAAATCAGCAAGAGCAACAAAATCGATTCTTTGGCAACTAAATACTCTACTTAGTAAACATTATTTTGATGGCATTTCCGATGGCACTGTATCACGCAATAATCTACTTTACCACTCATTACATAAGACTCAAAAACAGATTACCATTCGAGTACTTGCTCAAGGTTGCCATATCAGAATTTTCGATCACCCCTACTAGCGAATTCGCGGGCAATATAATTATGTATACCTATCTGTAATACCTAGTACCTATTTTACCCCATTTTTAGTCCAGTGCTTACTTGGTAACTTATTGTAAATGTAGATTTCTCCTTTACCGAATTCTAATAGATACTAATCTATACTTATATAATATACCTAATAAAGAGGAAAAGTTTGTTTGTTTGCATCGAATAGGCTCCGAAACTACTGGACCGATTTTGATGAAATTTGGCACAGATGTAGAGTAGACTACGTAAAAGGACATATGCTAATTTTTATCGCAGAAAAATGTACGGTATTAACATTTGCGCGCACGAAGTCAACAAAAAAAATATGTAGTAAAAAATCTCAACATCAGCTTTCAGCTAAGGCTTTCAGTTAAAAACACGCATAAGATCTGTTTTTGTTTAGGACTAGCGATACTACAGACAGACTCACAGACACATCAACTGTGTAACATAGAAACAGAAGAATAGTGTCAGTATTTCGTCGTTGGTTAAATACTTATACCTACCTATTATAGTTGGTCACCTCTAGGACCAACTTGTAAATCAATTAGGAGGTCAATTACTCGAAAATTGTTTATATTAGAAAAAACTCATCTAAGTAACCTTGCCTTCATTTAAAAAGACCTATTCGACGATACCCCACATGATCGGATGAAATTAAAAAACAAAAAAAAAAAACATCCCCACACATGTATTGGAAGCCACCATACCAAATTGTAATGATTTTATGATGCCAAAAATAAAATCTGTATCTTTAACATAGGGTTGCCAACTATACTGTTAAAAACAGTATTTTACTGTTTTTAACTACATTATACTTTTTACTGTCGAACAAAAAGAAAGCATACAAAATACTGTTTTCATCATCAAATATCAGCAGACAAAAATTTTCTTGAAATGAGTACCTACTGGCCAAAAGGTTAGAAATAGAGAAACAGCTATTAATAAAAAAAAATAGCTCCTCGTTTATTTTAAATATTTAGATTGTGGTGAGGCGTATGAAGTTTTTAAAAAAGGCTGTTTAATAATAAGTCATGCGAAAAGCTCTAAAAATATGCATTTAAAACATTAAATAAATAAAATACTGTTTAATATTGTTCTCAGACCTTAATAAATAAAAATAAAAATAAAAAAGCCTTATATTTCTTGTTTATCAGTACAATAAATTAATGTTAGTAAGTTTTATCTTAGGAACTAAGTTAAGTTAAATACTAAATTAGTGACATAAGTTCTCTATCTACAATTTTTATTAAGCACTAAAAGCACTGAAAGATGCAGTTATCCTTTAAGGATATTTTAGACTTATTCTACAAGGACCCCCTCTTCAGAGGTGAAGGCCTCCTCCAGAACGTTCCAATGGTCACGATTTTGGGCTATTTTTATATAATTCGGGCCAGCGATTTTTTTGATTTCGTCGTCCCATCTTGTTACAGGTCTTCCTGTTCGTCTCCTGCCTTCTGGTCATTTCCATGATGTCACTATAGTGGACCAGCGCTGGTCTTTTAATCTCGCTACGTGTCCCGCCCACTTCCACTTCAATTGTTTCGCGAAACGGAGGGCATCGATAGCTTTGGTTCGACTTCTTATTTTTGTATGCTTTATTTTTTGTATTTTTTTGATACCGACCATGCTGCGCTCCATGCCACGTTGACAAGTTACTATAATTTTCTTTGCCCGATCTGTGTACTTCCACGTTTGGCATCCGTACGCCAAGGACGGTAAAAGGCATGAGTTCATTACTTTCGATTTTAGGTAAATGGGCATATTGCTTTTAAATATTTCTTTCATTTGCCAGTACTTGTTCCAGGTGATGGTGGCTCTTCTTTCAATTTCCAACTCGTTGTTTTTCTTATCGAAACTAATCTGTTTGCCGAGATATATATATTGTTTGGTGTATTTTAACGGTACGTTGCCCACCATTACTATTTTCTCTACACTATTTGTCATTAACATTGTCTTAGTTAGGTTCATTTCGAGTCCTACTTCGACGCTGGCTTTATGTAGAGAATCTATCTTGTGTTGTAACTGTGAGCTTGTCTCTGCTAATATGGCGATGTCGTCTGCAAAGCGAAGGTGGGTCAAGTACTTGTCTTTTATTCTTATGCCATGATTCTTGCAGTCTAGTCATCCAAAGATTGACTCTAGGATTGCTATAAATATTTTGGGAGACAGTGGGTCTCCCTGTCTCACTCCTCTATTAATAGGAAAACTCGGACCAAGGGTTTCTAGTTTTACCCTTCCTGTACAGTTTTTATAGAGGCTTTTTAGGACCTCTATATACTCTATTTCTACTCCTTGGTCTTCGAGGGTTGCCCATATGCTTTCTTGTGAGACTGTATCGAAAGCCTTTTGGTAGTCTATGAAAGCAATATAGAGTGGTCTGCGCATTTCTTCATATTTTTCAATTATTAATTCTAATGTATATATATGGTCAATCGTTGAAAAGCCTTTTCTAAAGCCTGCTTGTTCGATAGGTTGATAAAGTTCTAAAGCTGGGCTTATCATTGTATTAATGAGCGTTGAAAAAAGCTTATATACAGCTGGAAGAAGGCTAATTGGCCTGTAGTTTGAAATCTCTTTTGGATCTCCTTTCTTATATAATAAGACAATGTTTGACTTAGCCCATTCAGAAGGTATTTTTGCCGTTGTTAAAATATGGTTGAACAGGTTTGCTATGGATAGAGCTAGAATTTCTTGGCCTGCTATTAAAGCTTCGTTGGTCACGTAGTCTGAGCCTGGACTCTTATCTCTTTTCAATTTGGCTATAGCTTCAGTTATCTCCAGTTCAGTGAATAATTTTACTGTATCTTTATTGCCTGTCTGTATGGATCTTTTGTTTTCATTTGTCGGAGTAGCTTTCTGGCTATATAAATTCCTGTAGAAACTGGTCGCCTCTTCTATGATCTCTCTGCGGTTAAGTACTCTCTTTCTTAAAGAGTTCAGTCCTTCTATCCATGTTTTGTTAGTTGATAGCTGTTTGCAGGCTTTCTTATAGCTTCCTGTTAACTTTATAAAATGTTTAATCGTATCTTGTCTAAACTTCGCGTAGTCTCTTTTAATATATTTATTGATAAGTTTGTATAACGCAGCAAGTTCATTCTTCTTACTTCGAGTTTTGTTTTTCGTTTTATGCAGCATTCTCCTTCTGTCCATTAACATTATTGTGCGTGGGGATAGTATTGCATGAGGTTTTTCAGCGAAATTTGATGATTGACTGTCAATTGACTGGTTTTGTACACTGTTAGTCTCTTGTCTCGGTTTGTTTGTTGTATCTCAGACCTTAATATACTTTATTTCTCGTGAAAAAAGTTGTCAACACAAACTGCACAACGCCGCGCGCCGGTGCCTTAATATTTAAATTTAAAAAATACTTATTTGAGGTCAGAGCGTCATTTCGCGACTAACAAGCTTACCTAACTCAATAAACTCTCACTAAATCTCACTAACCCCGTCAATTACCTGCAGAGTTCGGCTGAGCTGCAACGGCGCGGTTTATTAAACAAGGTATACACAGGACTAGTATTTGCCGTAAAAACAGTATCCCACGGAAACATTATTATAGGTACTTTTCGGGATAAAAAGTAGTCTATGTTTTAATCCAGAACCTCAATTCTCGTATTTAAGTAGACTTTTATTTTACTTTGATTGCATTATAAGTGAAGCGACATGTTATACACAGATAGTCTAGAGCCTGAGAAAGGACATAGGCTACTTTTTATCGCGGGACATATACAGTTCCGTGGGTTACTGTCCTTACGCGGGCGGAGCCGCGGGCATCAGCTAGTATGATATAAATTTTATCAGTAACAAATAAAGGAGGTCTGGTGGGGCTGGGATCTAAGTCTAAGAAGTATGTTTATCTGCTGAACATTTTAATTTCTAGCGCACCTTTAAGAAAACCAGAAAATGACACGGCTACACCTGAACCTCAATTCTTGTGTTTAAAGTAGTCTTTCATTTTACTTTGATTGTAAGTATTATAAAGCGGTACTTGTTATCATAAACTGATTTTGTGACGATTGGACCAACCAGGAGGCGTTAGACGCTGCTTTAACGTTTACGAGAATAGCGGTATGACAGTTTTAGCGTGTCGGAACTTGATTGTAATTGTATTATTTCAGGTTTGTATTTAGCAGAATTAACCCTCTGGTCAAAGTTTTAACCCTAATGCCGAATACCGAAACGATTATAAAAATTAAGAGCCCTCCTATTCACAGGCTGTCGCTGTCTCTGCTAGCCGAAATGACAAGGACAGAATGATATGAGAGCAGTGGCGGCGCTAGGCGTCGGCGACGTCGGCCACCACCAATGCAACGGCCTCGCACCTGAGGGGGCCTCGCAAAAAAGTTACAAGTTACCTATTTATTTTCATTTCGCCAATCATCTTGGCTCAGGTAGCCGACCCCGAACAATTTGGGAAAAAAGCTAAGCAGATGAAAATGACTTATAATATACTAGTAGAAAGTACGAGTATTCAAAAATCAGAATCATTCAATATATTTTAGAAAATAATTCAGAAGAAATATAACCAAATGTTTACATAACAATAAGAATCATGCTCACAGTTTCGTACAGCTTCCGCTGAGATAAAATTTCGCAAAGTTGAAATTGATAGACATTTGAGAAGCACGATAAGCCAAGACAGACTATCCGCGTTATCAGTTCTGACAATTGAAGCTGAAATAGCGGCTAGTCTTAGACTATGTCCAGAAACTGCGTAAGCCTGCGTAAACCTACGCACGTAGAGATTCTTATCTTATCACAACAAAATTTCTGCCGGTCTATCTGTGATGCCAACTTGGGACTCTTTCCCTAAATTTAGGGAGAAAAGTATCTGAAGGGGCTAAGAATCTTATGCTTGTGTTATTTAAATATTATGCAATTAAACTGCTTGTCGATAAGTAATATACAGCACACTATTTTTTTAACCGACTTCCAAAAAAAGAGGCGGCTATACGTTCGGCAACATATATATATTTTTTTATTTTTGTTTGTATGTTATACCATAATCCCGCCGTCTCTGGACCGATTTTCAAAATTCTTTTTTTGATGTAAAGGGTATAATTTCAAGTTGGTCCCGTTTTGAAAAAAGCGGTGACATGATGATAGGATCAATGTGGAATCGAGGGACTCCTCGAAATTTATATGGACACATATAATGATTTAGACTTTTCCTGAAGTAACATAAGCATATGCTACTAAAAATAAGATTTTGCACCAATGTATATCCTGAATTCAAAAGCACTGAACAGAACTCGTCAGTCTTAAAAGATACGCGTTTCGAAATTTCGGCATTGTTCAAAGAACTACAAGCATATGCAACTAACTTACAATAATCATCATCATCATCTTATTTACAATACTTAATGGAATCTTAGCGCGTATTCAATAATTATACATTCGATAGTTTATTTTAAAGGCTTTAAGATAATATATTAATAATAATTTAACAAAATATATCACTACAAAGGGCGAAATTATTATTTTTAAATAGAAAATTAAATCGACTTCCAAAGTAAAAATACCCAAAAAAGTATGAAATAAAACTTATTTTCTAAATAATTCCCCCTTTTTATTCGACTAAAATTTTAACAATTTCTCTACTCAATCTTCTTAATTTTGAAGTCGGTACCAACAAATTTGAATGTGAGTTCTATAAAATATATGGGATATTGTTTGGGCTGGTATCGACTTCAAAATTAAGAAGATTGAGTAGAGAAATCGTTAAAATTTAAGTCGAATTTAAAAGGGGACTTATTTAGAAAATAAAGAATATTAAAAAAAAAAGGTCCAGCCCGCGCCCATTACGCCTGAGCCTGGCCACAGACGTTCTTCATTGACATTCTTAAAGTTCGAACTGACATTTAAGAATCTGAAAGATTATGCACGTGTGTGGGCTATGCGTGTTTTGTATGGAAACTTTGCCTTCGACCTGAATTTGACGTTCTTAAAGAATGTCAAATTTAGAACGTCTGTGGCCAGACTTATGGGTCATACTGACCACACCTACAAGCACAAGGCCGCGGATTTGCAGGCAAAAATTATAAATGATTGATGATGATGATGATGAATGACACTATTGACAATAATGATACTGTTATACTATAAGTACCGTTGCTGGATTTGCTGCTTGGCCCGTGAGTATGGCGCTTTAGGGTAAATATTATTTTTGTTGGTTATTTTATAATTATAATCGAATTTAAATAATAACGTTAAATTATCTAAACATTTAATTTTAATAATACATATTCACAATTCGTTCTTAAAATCATACATTAACATTTTGTTTTTCATTGTTGGTGCAAGGCAACTTGCCAAAATTATATTGTTTTTGTTATTGTCCTACTCATTTTGCTCGAAAATGAGCAATCATCGTTTTTTTTTTCTACGGAAATGACGGATGTTGGAAAGCATGTGTGGGACTTCCGAAAGATATTAGCAAAGTAGTTTTACTGTATAAAGATCTTTATAGGTATGTTTTTCTAAATAAGTAATACTTACATATTTGGTATGTAACTTTTTTGATTTTTAACGGTAAGTACCTATATATTTTATCGTATTATGTAACTTTATGAAGTTTCGATATGGCATAAGTACTTTAATAATTATATTTGAGAGTCTTCGCATGCTAGGTAAAATCCACGGGAACCGTACTATTTATTTTAGGGAGAAATATTTTTTGAAACTTGGCAACTCGATCTTACTACGCTTTCATTGCACTCCAAAATACAGGGGATGACACTTTTGACTATTTCAAATCGATATCAATTGTGTGTTGAAGGTTTTAATATAAAGTGTCTTCAGAAATAATTGGTTTTGACAAAACATTGACACCACAAAATTTCGGAACACTCTATAAAGTAAAATGCCAACAGTGTCAACCGATCTGAATGCTGTGTAACGAATGAACTGAATACTTCTGTCTCACTTTGAATCATACAATCGGAGCGAGAAAAACATTTTTCTTTCACTTTGTGTCTCGCGCGTACTCGAGGTAGCTGCGTAATTGCTGCATCTATTGAGTCAGGGGCGGAGCACCTATACGTGTGGTATGGGCATACCCACAACCCCAACAGCCTTGTGAGTGCATACTTTCAAGGTCTATTAATTTATAATCAAAATAGGTTCAGTGGGTAGTAGTATTGGTATTGTTAGCCTTTTGAGTCTTACCTGGTGCTTTTTACCTGCTGGTTATACTTATATTATTGTTAAAATACATATTTATAGTAGTGGATTTAGTGTTAAGCGGACCTTTAGTCAGGTAGATTGAAGAAAACGCAAAATTTGTCACCTCTCCATAAATTTTCGGCCCTTTTTTATTTACTAACCAACAGATTTAAGAAAAAATAATACTTTGTTTGAACCGATAGGAATTACTCCTGCCGATGTTATATAATCTATAATTTGTGTATGTTTCTTTACTATATATGCATATATTTTTTATTTAATTAATTTATAATCTTAGTTGATGTTAATTTGTTTAAGGTATATTGAAAGCTTATTTTTTTACCAAACATAAAATAATTTTTTTGCTAAATAAGCGAAAAACTTTCTCACTCACTCCGCGCGTTAGCTTTTAATTAACATAATATTATAAAGAAAATAATAAAATTATTTTTTTATATTCTAATAACCATGTTATGAAGGAAATAATATAATCAAAATTTTCGGGCCACATCTTCGTTTGAGAGCTGGATCCGTGCCTGAATCAACCAAAGCGGTTTAATAGGTCAATTTTGTACGATACGCGCATAGCTAAAATAATACGCACGTAGCTTCTGGACGCAATGTATGGGGCCCTAGTACCTCGACTACGTGCGTAGACCTTGCGTGCGTAAGAATACGCAGTTTCTGGACATAGTCTTAGCTACGACACAATCCTGAAAAATTCAGTGAGGCTAAAAGCCGAAAAGTTCGATTATTTTAATTCTATGTGTGTATTTTTTTTTAAATCATTTGATGATCATCAACGATAAAACTAGTTTAGGTACTCATACATTATTTTATAATTTGGCTCACTTAATTTAAAGGTTTTTTTGACTGCAAAGTAGAAGGGGCCTCGCGAAGTAAAAGAGGCCTCGCGAACTTGGTGTTCGCCGACGTCCACATGTGGTCTAGCGCTGCCACTGCATGAGCGTCACTTAATGTAAGTATCGTTTCAGTACTCAGCCGTAAGCCATTGTAAGCCATAGCTTTTAGGTTGAGACTTTTGCGATATCTAGAACAGGTCAAGTCGAACGCTGCTATTAAATGTCGACTGCAAAACGAAGTCAATGATAGATTATGCTGACATAAATATAGTGTGGGAACATGTACCGCTGACAGATTCGGTGTACCACTTTTGAACCTTATTGCCAAGAAATACGGTCGAAAGGAAAGTGCATCGGATATATGTTGACAAAATACATGATATAGAAGGCTTTGATGATATGTTTACAAGTTTGACATTTGAGTGGGGGAGTGATGTTGTGGATAGGGTTAAATAAAATAAATAAAATAAAAATAGCCTTTATTTACTTACTACTTAAACTATTTTACCAAACATACACATTAGATTATTTTAACAACTAAGACTTTATTTTCTAAACAAGATTTTATTCATATAATTTTTTTCGTATGTATTCTAAAAATACATGTGGATAGGGTTACCAAGGGTTAAATCGAAAATCCGGTTGCAAGTGTTAAAAAATCCTGATTTTAGTTAAAAAGTCCTGTCCGGTAAAATATGAGTTGGACAACCGATAACAACAGTTTCTTGATCAATGTTGTTATTCAAATGTGTGATCACATTGCTACCCACATTTCTAGCAGCACCTCCAAAATTTACATTAGCGTTATCTCCCCTTGTCAGTAGGTGATTAGCAGTGGTTATCATTGACAATTTATTGACATGATTAAAAATCCGGTCTCGAATGAAATCCGGGCGGAGTCCGGTCTATATCCTTAAAATCCGGTCTAGACCGGATTTATGCGGTCAGATGGTAACCCTAGTTGTGGACCAATTAGCGCCATGAGTCGCGCTACGGAAGTTTCACAGTTCTCTCATTTTATAAATACATGTCGCATCCTGTCATAAAGTAGAAACTGA
This sequence comes from Glaucopsyche alexis, assembly GCA_905404095.1. Classification (NCBI taxonomy): domain Eukaryota; kingdom Metazoa; phylum Arthropoda; class Insecta; order Lepidoptera; family Lycaenidae; genus Glaucopsyche; species Glaucopsyche alexis. Next base: position 6,320,984 of record FR990062.1, read on the forward strand.
ACTACAACTCCATCTATAAGAAACGCGTTTGGCGCGCTTTGACGGAGTCTAGTCTGAAGTTCGTACAAGCGACATGGTGGGATGTGGTGGGGCCTGCCGCGTTAGGAGGGATGACTTGATGAGCTACCACAGGACACATCTCAGCCAGTCGTGGCGCGGGCAACCAGTCTAGGAACTGTCTATAGTTTCGTTTTAGTGCCAGTGTTTATAAAAGTGATTTTATAAAGTGTACCTAGTGAATGTTTAAATCATTGTAATTCCGAATAAACGAGTGATATTGTAAGTTTGTTACTTCTCTTTGCAAGATACACTCACAGTAGCTATGTCTGAATGGAATAGATCCAAAATCATGAGCCTTAGACGACATACATAATATTATAATGTTTTACATATTGTTTACTTATTATAATTCGTTACTTTTGTGCGAACTTATCCAAGTAAGAGTATTTTCCATGTTAAACCTCTATACCTCATAAATTAAGAAAGTTATATATGCCGTTATAGTTTTCATTCAAAGTTCATCATATTTTGGACTACCATTATAATTTTTTTTTTCGAAACAGCCGTTTAGCTTTTAAACGGCTGGCTCGAAAAATTCTATTTTAACAAAAAGTTAAATATCTCGTAAACGTCACAAAGAATAGACAAACTTACAGTTAATATGGAGGAAATGACAGCTATAATGACATATAAATAAGATTTATGTATAGTATTGTATAAAATTGTGTGTGTATAGTATAAAAATATATTAGGTTGGGGAAAAAGTTTCTTTGCATTTTATATAAAAATTCAAAAGGTTTGTTTATAAAGTTTATTTACAAGTGACTAAAGTATATAGGTGCCATTTTGTTCGATAACTTTTTGCCATCTTGTTGGTAGGTACATGATCCCATTGCTATAAAATTTTTGGGGCTTCTGATGAAAAAACTGCGACAAGTGGTTTTGGCAGTCCTCTTGTGATGTCAACCTGACACTGCCTAAGGAATTCTGCAGCGACCGAAACAGGTGGAAATCTGAAGGTGCAAGGTCATGACTATACGGCGGATGCATTAACACCTCCCAGCCAAACTCCCGTAATTTTTTCTGAGTGGCTAAAGATGTGTGAGGTCTAGCGTTATCATGGTGAAAAACCACACCCCTTCTGTTGATTAATTCCGGCCGCTTTCTCTCATCTTCTTGCTTTAATCTCATCAGTTGTTCGCAGTACAGTTCAGAATTGATGGTCCTGCCTGGCGGTAACAGCTCATAATGAATAATGCCCTTCCAATCCCACCACACACACAGCATCACCTTGTTGCGAGTTAACCCGGGTTTCGCCACAGTCTGTGAAGCCTGACCGGCCTTTGACCACGATCTTTTTCGCACGTTCTTGTCGTACGTGATCCACTTTTCATCACCAGTTATCAGCTTCTTCAAAAATGGTTCGGTTTCATTACGTCGTACATACGTCGTAATAAAGAATCACAAATGAGTACACGGTTCATTAGGTTTCTTTCAGTGAGCTCATGAGGCACCCAAATATCGAGCTTTTTTGTGTACCCAGCTTTTTTCAAATGCGCCAAAACCGTTTTGTGGTCAATCCCCAGTTCTTCAGCTACATCGTAATTACTAATATGCCGATCTTGCTCCACTTTTTCAAAAATGGCAACAGTTTTGTCCGTAACAGGGCGACCAGAGCGACGTGCATCTTTGATATCAAAATTTCCGGATTGAAAACGCTTATACCAAATTTGCGCTACTCTCACAGATACTGCATTAGGTCCATAAACATCACAAATTTTTTTTCGCGGCTTGTGTTGCATTTTTACCTTTTTTGTAATAAAATTTTAAAATGTATCGAAATTCTTCGTAAGAATCACTCATTTTAACAATAAGAAAAACAAATGAAAATCTCAAATTTACCTAATTTGAATTTGGAATTGTCTTCTGTAAAATTAAAACTTTTTAATGATACCAAAATCAGCCAGATACAATTGGTATAGCCCAAGATATTTTATGACAAGTTCATACATACTATAATGCGAAAAGACTTTTTCCCCAACCTATTATATCCATTGAGATACCCATAACACAAGTTCAACTTATCACGGGATCGGATTGACGTGATATATCTAATCTTCTAATATATAAAATTTCCATGTCACAATGTTAGTTACCGTACTCCTCCGAAACGGCTTTACCGATTTTTACCAAATTTTATAGGTATGCTTATTCAGTAGGTCTGAGAATCGGCTACTATCTATTTTCCATACCCCTAAGTGATAAGGGTTGTTCACCCTTATTTATTTTTTTAATTTTTGGATGAAATTTTTTGTTTTTATTTTTTTATAATGTGGCATTAAAAATACATACAACCCTAAATTTTTACATTTTTATCACCAACCCCTATTTTTTTATAGCCATTTTAGTAATTTAATAATTTTTAATCCCGCTCGATAACTGATAAATTATAGTGTTTTTAACTTTTTATAAGGAAAAACAACGTTTGCGGGGTCAGCTAGTATTATATATAATAGTGTATATTTGTTCTCTGTATATTTTTATATGTCTTTGAATAAATTGATTTGAAAATTTTAAAATATATTCGGAAGAATAGACAAAATGACGGATTGATGAAGGAAATCTGTCATTTTGTCCATACAATCTGTTAGTATTTCTACGGTAGTCATGTTACGCGTGCAGATTATATTAATAATAATATAATATAACTCCCCACACCGATTTTGGTGACGGTGGCTGGTTTCATTGAAACCGGGCCAGTTACGCAGGAGTAATTTATAGAGCCCAAGTGTGTGCACAGTACACAAGAGCACTCTCTCTTCCTTTACTCTCATAACCCAGTGGGACGGATAACCGACACGACTGACGAGAGATCAGGCGCAGGTCCGACTTTTTACATGCCCATCCGACGCATAGATCATCTTTCCTGTCAGACAATCAGGTGATCAGCCTGCATTGTCCTAACCAAATATGGAAACAACATTTTTTGTTGTTCCAATGCGGCAATCGAACCTACGAACTCCGAGTCGATAGCCAATGCTCTGACCACTAGACCACGGAGGCTGCAGATTATATTATAAGGCATTGGAATGAGAAGGTTAATCTGAGTTGTGATAGACTAACCTGGTTAGGTTTTTTTTAAGACATTTATAAGACAGTGGCGCTAGCGGCCATGTTACTGGCAACAAAGTTAAGACTCGAAAAGAGTGGCAGTGGTAACCGTATGTATTACGTATTGATAATATTATATTAAATTGGATATTACAACATATTATATAGTACGACGATCAACTTTTTTAAACTGCGTTTATACCCGTAGTATTCAGTAGCTAATTGGACTTCAAGTACATAATGTCGAATAATGTCGAGCTATTCTTGGACAATTTCCTGCAATTCCCGGAACTCCTTTGTCATTTCTGATTCCAAGAGATGTTTAGGGTTGCGTAGTTCTAAATAAACCACTATAGTTTCGCTCTGTCCGTCCGTCTGTCTGCCTGTCTGTCTGTATGTCTTTTTATTCTACGTTCTGTAATTGTTAATGGGTGAAAGCTGCGATAATTATTACCTATTCTTAAAACAAAAAAATAAAACTATCTATTCCAAAGTAAAACTGCACAAAAAAGTATTAAATAATTTTTATTTTCTAAATAATTCCCCTTTTAAATTCATTTAAAATTTTAACTATTTCCCTACTCAATCTTATTAAATTTTGAAGTCAGTGCCAAATCAACAATATTTATAGAACTCACATTAAAGTTGGCTGTTCAAGTCGACAAGAAGTTCAAGTGGACACCCGTTCACCGTTGTCATGCAGTGATCCAGCTGATGATGATGAATTACAGCTAAGAACACTCTCAATCATGTAAGCTTTCAAACAAAAAAAAAACTACATCAAAATAGGGTCATCCGTTAAGCAGCTACGATAACACGGACAAACACGCAGACACACAGAGAGACACGCCAAACTTTGTTTTCCTCGGAGGTTAATAATTAAAGCATTGTCCATTACAGGGTGTAAATTTAACATTTGACAGTTCACGGTGGTAGCCATTGGCTGCAAATACCAAAAGGGCGATTCTACTAATTAAATCCTGCAATAATACAGTTACGATCCAGTCCCGATATGTTAAAACTGCAAAATGGTATTCTCATAAATGTCCAATGTCAAACCGTTTGATTGGTCCAAACTCCAAAAATCAGTTTATCAAGTTGATTCATTTATAATTCAATAAAAGTAAAATGAAAGTGTGTGTGTTAATTACGAGAATTGCGGTTTTAATTTACGGTTACAGCTCATTGCTTTCAAACTACAATTATTTTAGCCCAATACCTAATCAAAGACAGAGAATCTAAATATATAAAATGCAAACCTGACTGACTCATCTATCAACGGACAGCCGAAACTACTGAACGAATGTTGCTAAAACTTGGCATACAGATTATTAGTTGTAATGACGAAGGCATCCGCTAAGAAAGGATTTTTGAAAATTCGCCACCTAAGGGGGTGAAAAAGGGGTTAAAATTTTGTATGGAGACCGAACTCCACGCGGACGAAATTGCGGGTAAAAGCTAGTTAGTAATAAACGTGTGTGTATAGCAAAGTTTTGCCGGTCTCTATAAAATTCGCATTTCCTTATAATGGTAATAACTCAATCTTAAAAGTTTATGCGTTTATTTTATATATAAAGTCATTATAGCAAAGTATAAAGGGACGCGAAGAGAAAAGGGATAATGACACAGAAAGGGCTGAAGAAGGCTTTCAAAACAATGACAAAGAAAAATGAACACCGAAGCTGAAATCGGCACACGACATTACGAAGAATTGCTGGTTCTTGGTGCTTTCGAACAATTTTCTTTGTAGTGATGTATGAAAAACTATTAACCAGTGATAACTTTTTTTAATATTATACATCTATGCTATTAACTAAATTATTTCTAATGACATACAAGGGCAAATCGCTCATGCAAGAGCGTAATGGAAATGATTCGTCTGTCACGCGAGGAGTTGCATGTGCAATTTATGACCTTACCTCACAACAACCATCCACACGGAAGACACTTTATATGGCGAGCCAAATTGACATATACACACGATATATCACACATGGGACATGTTTTTATTTATAACCGCCAGCTTTCCCTGAGTCCGCAGCGGCAGGCGAGCGCGCGAGCCGGCGCGCCGCCACACTGTGACTGGAATACGCGCCTGAATTTGTTTTTTGCGCAGGCGTAACGAGACGCAGGATCGGCCGAAATTTTCACCGTATACTCGTTTTATGAACGTCACAACTTACACTACATTCCTGATCAAAATGAAGCTTTCTATTTATTAAATTAAGGTATATATTAGCGTGGAAAAGTGGAACGCTTGAAGCCGTTTTGCGGGTAGGTTTGCGCGTACCGCACTGCACACGGGCGTAATTAAATATGTGTTTGACAATGGAGGCTGTGCTGACTGCTGAAGCCGATGACGTCAATGTTTCACGGCGATTTAATGCGCCATCGCGCAAATTTTGAGGCCGAAATGAGTTCCCTGTGGGACTATTCCCTCGACGCGATATGAGCCTTTGTTTACATTGGATGATTACATTTTTGTAGGAAATATTAAAGCGAAAGGAGACGCGTGTTTGAGTTCATTTACCTATATATGTAGCAGTCTTTAGATGTTTTTCGGGTTATTTCAGGTTATAATTCGTAATTTTTGATATCAACTTTAATTTTTAATTAAAATTAAAGTTTAATTAAAATTAAAGTTGTTATCAAAAATTACGAATTCCAAACACGCTTTGCTCTCTAGTCTCTATATTCTATAAACTTTTTTTAATATTGATACCATAGACTAATGATTGGTCTCGCTGGGGTTGAGCGCCCAGCGAAACCAATTTATCATATCTATGATTGATACACATTTAAAGCGAACGTCAAAAATCCACAAATACGTCTGTCTACTGCACTTTCAAAGAGACTTCTAGTCTATTTGAAAATTGAAAGTGCTTTAAAAGTATTTGGACGACGACGGTCGATACGCATATTTCTTATTTGTATTAGCACGCAATTTAAAAGGTTGCCATAACAACCAATCCCCTTCTAGGATTCTATGGAGACTGCATTTCAAATTTAGATTCGTTTATGATTCGTTGCATGCTGAGTAGACATAGTGAGTAGACTAGAGCAGAAACCTTTGAAAATAGTAAAAAGTGAAAACAATAATTATTATAGTAGGACGGAACCCATTGAAAAAGGAAGAGAATATAACAAAAATTAAAGGAAAAATAATTTAGGGTAGATTTGAGGTCGGGAAGTGTAAGGAGGTGAGTTTTTAAGGGTAGAAAACGGTTTATATCGATTTCCGGCAAAACTACAAGTCAAAATTTCAATAATCCTCAAAATTTATGTGAATTTACATACAAATTCACATAAATTTTGAGGATAAGTGAAAAAAGTGTAAATACAAAAGTTGTAGATCTTTTTATTACCTACAACTAGAGATGGCCGTTTAAACGAAAAGCGTTTAAAAAAGCATGCTTTTATAAATAAGTTGAAAAGTCGTTTATAAAAGTAAGCGTTTAACACTTATACTTTTCGTTTATACCGTTTAAAGTTATTAAGCCATAAGTGTGGTATGAGCAAAGAAAAATAGTTCTTATGACAGCGCATTAAGAGTGAAAATTCTTTAATGTAGCTCATCACATAATTAAAGTTTTAATAAACGGCTTATTTTTGTACTTATAAATTAAATGCTTTTTCGTGTTTATTCACTTTTTGTTAGTTGCGCTTTGCGGGTTGACGAAAACACGTTATATTACGTTATGCAATAATTCGTATTTTAATCGTAATAGTGGTGTTTTGGTGGCTTACCGTGAACTTTTATGTAAATAATAAATATAATAATGGTCCATATGGACGTAATATAAACTTTTCGTGTAGTGTTTTAGTATTAAGTTTATTAAGTTTTTGTCGTAAGATGACGACTAAACGACGTGAATTGGAACAGTAATTTATGGAACTAGGTACTTTGAAAGAAATGAGGTGGAAAAAGTGGCGATGTGTAATGTTTGTTATCCTATAAATCAACTATTACTAATGATAAGCAACATTTAAGATTAATGCATATTATCAACATGTAAAAACATTTTTATGAGTTCATATTATTATATTAATAATTATTCAGATTTCAGGCAGTCCTAAGCCTGCAAAGTACGAAGGAAAGTTAATTTAAATCAGTTTAAGCGATCGAAAAACGTAAGATAAGCGCAAAAAACATTATAACTTATAAGTGGCAATAAGTAGATAAGAAAATAAGCAACTAAGCAACTAAGCAGTTAAAAAAAGTTGCTTTTGAATATTTAATAACGGATAAGTTAACTTTTAATTTTAAGCCGTTTATCACATCTCTACCTACAACTATGCCATTTGTCTTTTTTCCATAGGACTTGTAGTTTTGCCGGAAATCGATATAAACCGTTTTTTACCTTTAAAACTCACCCCCTTACATTTCCCGACCTCAATTTGCCCGTAAATTATTTTTCCTTTTATTTTTGTTATATTCTCTCCCTTCTCCAACGGGTTTCATCCCACTATATTTTTTTTTTGGTTTCAAAAATTAATATCGGCACTGGTCATAAGTGTACATACAAATAAATAATTTCCAGTATTGGTCTAAGTAGGTCTGCTGTTTCGAATTGTAATAATAATTTTATTCACTTTGTACAAGTGTTAAAAATGGCAAACTCTATTAGAAAAAAGTTTTAATAATCCCTAGGTATTTATTTTGTCCACAAAATCTTGTTCCTGGCCACTAGTTAATAACAGACAATACTTTGTAAACTTGTAAAGCGAGGCGTAAGGCGGCGTATTACTTTGCTACGTCCGCGTCACGTTAAATTAAAAAAAAAAAATATTCAAAGTTTGTATTTTTCAAAGACTTCTATACTCAAAGGTATTTATACACTTTTTGAACGTCGTTCAAGTACATGATGCCTACCACCGGTTCGGGAACTAACCTGGCGAGAAGAACCAGCGTAAGAAACCTGCACGGGGCCATCTTTTACCAAAAAGATATCGAAAGATTTCAAACCTCTTTATTACATAAACATATCTTCCGTTTTGTAAGTCTATGTTCGATCTTCTTATCGGATGACCTCTATTAAATGACTGGTCGTTATAACAGTTTCCGTCTCCGAGTGCCGGTTGTGGAAAATGGCTACCTAATCGCTTGTTAGTCGGTCGTATACTCTTTTCAGAGCCCTTAGCGAAGTTGCCATCGCTAATTACGACTACGAAATTCCAAAACAAAAATGTATGGGATTTGATATTATAAGCATCGCTAAGTTACATGGCGATGCTTATTGTAAAACGAAGTTGGTGGTGTAGAAGTTTATATATACCTACACCTACAGTTGTAGGCAGTAGGAATAGAAATAGTTTGTTTATACGGGAGAATAGACAATATTATTATGCTCTAAAACTCTAAAAGACAGTTTAACAAAGGAAATCTGTCATTTTGTCAACACAATCTGTCAGTATGTCTGTTAGGTCTATTCTTTTGTAGACGAATTTCCACGGCTGTCATGCGACGCGTGCAGTTCATAGTTAAGTCATCTGTCATTCTGTCTTGTTTCTCAGCCAGGATATTGTAGAAATGTAATATTCCGTTTCACTATAAAGTATAAAACAACACTTAACATTACATTTTATAATGTGTTCGTAATCAATTCATTTTAAAAATAAATAAATAAAAACGCCTGGCCATTTCTAAAAGCAAAATCAATGTGTTGTGCTTTTTTATATTTAATAGAAAAATTTAAATCGCCATACTACATACTAGTGATGTAACGAATATTCGCATTCGCATTCGCAAAATTTTTGCGAATGTTTTGCGAATATGAATATCAGAAAACAAAAGCAAATGTGCGAGTTTCTTACTCGGTTCTTCTCGCCGAGCTAGTTTCCGAACCAGTAGGCATCATGTAGGACAATTCTATAAGCGTTATATCATAACCTACATAGAAATAAAAAATTTTAGTTTAAGTTTGAGTGAGCGGAGCGGAATGAATGACGCTTTATTTAGATCATAGATGAGTTCGTATGAACTCGGCAATACTCGTGTAGCATACGCTCATAATACGTGAAACAAGAACATCGCTCTGATAAGAGCGTTTTTACGTCGTTTGTCGATCGAAACAAAGAACACGACATTCGTACGAATAAAACGAATATCCGAGTAGTAATCCACGACTGGAAACACTTTCATTCATCGTGACAGCGTTGCAGCCCCGAAAAGGACTTTTTCTAATAAGAATAACACTTAGCACTACACATCACAAACTCAGTCTTCATTCTTCACACGGCAACAGTCGGTGCGCCGAGGTACTGCGTGACATCGTGTTCCCGCGGAAGCTCGCTCGAAATGACCGACGCTCGGCGTCGCGAGGAATATTTATACCCTAGCATCGCGTGTCGCGACACAGCGGCGCGGCGGTGTGGAGAGATGGCGTAGAATCATGCAAGACGAACAGCCAATAACAAACAACCTTTTAAGGTTGCAAACAAACAGCCAATCAGGTTCAATTTTTAAGTCTGTAAATTCCTAGTGTAATAATAATAATTATGTTATTTTTTTGTATAAATACGTGTACATTTTGTAAATAAATTATTCACTTCAGTTCTCTTCACAACTGTAGATCGAGTTTTACTCTCTACCTAAACTGCCTCGACAAGTACCTCCAAAGTGGAGTACCTACCTCCAAAGTGGTGACCCCGAAGAACAACAAGCACCTTCAAGAAGAAAATACTGCCCGAAGACTCTGCTCAAGAAAATATCAAGAATGGAAGCCAGAAGTGAATCTCTGCCCGAAAATTCTACACCATCTCAAGAAATCGCTGGTATCGCGCTCTCCATGCGAATACCGCCCTTCTGGAGGGACAAACCACGTCTATGGTTCGTGACGTTCGAAGCAGCCACAAGCAACCTACAGAAGAACCAGAGTCAGCTATCCCAGATGGTCATCGCACGTCTTGAAAAACAGGACATCGAGCAAATCGCCGACCTGCTGTACAACCCGCCAGAGAACAACGAATACCAAGCTCTCAAGACCAGATTAATCTCGGCGTATGAAGAATCCGACAGCAGACAGTTCCAGCAGCTCCTGTCAGAAATGGAACTCGGGGACCAAAAACCGTCACAACTTCTCAGACGAATGCGTAACCTGGCACGCGACAAAGTTCCCGATTCCACGCTCAAACTCATGTGGACCAACCACCTGCCTACGTCTGTTCGTTCTGTCCTGGCCGTCAGCGAAACATTCAGCGCGAAGACCACACTCGACGAGCAGGCAGCGATGGCCGACAAGATTCTGGAACAAAACCCTGTAAATAGTGTAAATAGCATCAATACTCCTTCAACATCATCAAACATCGAGAACACCCTCATCGCGGAAATAAGAAAACTGTCACTTGAAGTCGCAGAACTGAAGCAACATCAATCACACTTCAACAATCATAGAAGAAATCATCAGCATCATCAACACTCCCGATTCCGGTCAACATCAAGATACCGCCAACGTTCATCATCACGCCCACGAGTCCAGTCTCCGTCACCATATTGTTTTTACCACAAAACATATGGTAAAGAATCCAGAAAATGCACACAACCATGCACGTTCAACCAGGGAAACTAATTGAAATGCTGGCAGCGGCGGACTCCGGCGTTCACAACAAACAATACCGCCTTTTCGTCACGGACAAGACAACGAAATTAACTTTTTTGGTAGACACGGGTGCCAATATATCCGTCATACCTAAGAAGAAAGGCACACATCTTCAGCCGCTACCATTTCAACTGTACGCCGCCAACAACACCGTCATACCTACATACGGCGAAAAAACACTAGAACTTAACATCGGACTTCGCCGGCCGTACAAGTGGAAATTCATCGTCGCTGCAGTCTCAAAGCCAATCCTCGGTGCCGACTTTCTTCAACATCATGAATTAATCGTCGACTTGAAAAATAGAAAACTCATCGATGGAAGAACAAGCCTACAAATCAACGCACTTGGAAGCTACACGGACATACCTACAGTCCGAAGTATCGACGTCACTCAGTCGTACCACGAAATACTGGCACAATTCCCCGGCATCACGAGACTAACAGCTATGAACATAACTCCGAAGCACAACGTCGAACACTTCATCGAGACATCTGGCCCACCACTACACTGTCGCGCCAGACCGATTCAACCACATCGCTACAATCAAGTAAAAAAAGAATTCGAGAACATGATGCAGCAAGGTCTCTGTCGTCCCAGCAAGAGCTCCTGGTCCTCACCCCTTCACGTCGTACCAAAAAAGAATGGCGACATAAGGGTGTGTGGTGACTACCGGCGACTCAACGCGGTCACAAAACCCGACCGCTATCCTATACCACGACTACGGGATTTCACTTTTCAACTCGCCGGAAAGAAGATTTTCTCGACTATCGATCTAAATCGAGCTTACCAACAACTACCAGTTCACGAGAAAGACATCGAGAAAACCGCCATCATTACACCATTCGGACTATTCGAATTCCCGAGAATGTGTCCTGGCCTTAGAAATGCAGGTCAGACATTTCAACGCTTCATACACGAAATTCTACAAGGCTACGACTTCGTATTTTCATTCATCGACGACCTACTAATAACATCTAGCAGCGAAGAAGAACATCGCGAACACCTGCGGTGTGTTCTACAACGCCTGGAAGAAAATGGAATCACGATTAATCCCGCCAAATGTGTACTCGGCAAACAAGAAGTCAAGTTTCTCGGTTTCAACGTCAACTGCGACGGAATCAAGCCGCCACAAGACAAATTACAAGCTATAGAAGATTTCCCATTACCGAAGAACATAGAAGAGTTACGACGTTTCCTCGGCATGCTAAATTTCTACCGAGATAGCATACCAAACGCCGCTACACTACAAGCGCCGCTACACTCATATCTCCATAATGCGAAGAAAAGAGACAAAACACCGATCGAGTGGAACGAAACATCGAAACAAGCATTTACCGCTTGCAAAAATAGCATCAAAAACGCTGTTTTGCTTGCGCATCCAAACCACAAAGCGCCGATCGCCATTTTCTCCGACGCATCCGACACCGCAGCTGGAGCCGTAATTCAACAATACATCGACAATAAGTGGCAACCTCTTGGCTATTTCTCGAAGAAATTCACAACAGCGCAAATGAAGTACAGCACCTACGATCGCGAACTTCAAGCTATCTACATGGCTGTGAAATACTTCCGTAAAATATTTGAAGGCCGAGAACTCATCATATTCACCGACCACAAGCCACTCACATTCGCCCTACAAAAAAAATCATCGTCTACAGAAACTCCACGAAGAGCCCGCCAACTACTTTTCATCTCTGAATTTACGCACGACATACGTCACATCAGTGGAAAAGATAACATCGTCGCCGACACTTTCAGTCGTATCGAAACTATAAACACGCCATGCGCTATAGACTACAAGGCCCTATCCCACGCGCAAGAACGAGATAGCACGCTACCCGCACTCTTCACTCAAGAAAACTTAAGTTTCAAGACGATCACATTACCAAACTCCGATATCAAGATTGTATGTGAAACATCAACAAATTACGTCCGGCCGTACCTACCACAAGACTTTCGACGTGCCGTGTTCGACTCGATTCACAACATGAGTCATCCCGGTACAAAAGCTTCAAGAAAAATTATCACACAGAAATTCTTTTGGCCGTCTATGAATACCGACATCAACAATTGGACGAAAACCTGCATACAATGTCAGAGAAGCAAAATACAACGTCATACATCGAGCGCCGTGTCAACATTTCCACAAGTCGACCGTTTTCAACACACTCACATCGACATCGTTGGCCCGCTACCTACAACAGCGAGCGGTCATAGATACCTACTCACTATGATCGATCGAGCAACCAGATGGCCGGAAGCTGTACCACTCACCGATATTACAGCTGAAACTGTGGCGAGAACATTCTACGAGCAATGGATAGCGAGATTTGGTTGTCCTACAACAATAACAACTGATCAAGGACGCCAGTTTGAAAGTCAGCTGTTCGTCAACTTAACACGTTGCATGGGTATCGACAAAACCCGTACAACACCGTACCACCCGCAATCCAACGGAATGATTGAACGCTGGCACAGAAGTTTGAAAAACTCGCTGAAAACAAGACTTATCAACAACAATACGTCATGGATCGACGAAATACCTACAGTTCTACTAGGACTTCGCGCCGCTATTCGTGAAGACACCGGAATTAGCGCCGCCGAACTTACCTACGGGTACAACCTACGCTTACCCGCCGACTTCTTCGAAACATCATCATCATCAGCAAGTCTCGACCACACCTACGTAGAACAGTTAAGAAAAAACATCAATTCACTCAAGCCAAATAAGCAAGTACACCGCCACGGGAATCAGCGAAGCATCTTTGTACATCGTGACCTTCACACATGCGATTACGTATTCGTACGTAATGACGCAGTAAGGAAGCCATTACAACCACCGTACGACGGACCGTACAAAGTTTTACAACGGCAAGAAAAACATTTCACACTACAGTTACCCGACCGCACAGCAACGTTATCCATCGATCGTTTGAAGCCCGCTTATACGTTATTTGAAGATTACCTCAGCGAACCAACGAGCAATGTACAACAGTCACTGAGCACCGAATTACCAAGAACGTCAAGTCAATTACCAGATACCTTACCATTTACCATGAAGAAATTACCAGAAGATACCTCAAAACAATTACCTGTCACCTCAAGACCGTTACCTGTTACCTCAACACCATTACCAAGTGCAACACCAATCAAGCAGAAGTCACCAGCAAGTCCAACAACACAGAAGACAACAAGAACAGGCCGTGCTGTCAGACTGCCGGTACGCTTCGCTTGAGGGGCAGCCCTGTAGCATACGCTCATAATACGTGAAACAAGAACATCGCTCTGATAAGAGCGTTTTTACGTCGTTTGTCGATCGAAACAAAGAACACGACATTCGTACGAATAAAACGAATATCCGAGTAGTAATCCACGACTGGAAACACTTTCATTCATCGTGACAGCGTTGCAGCCCCGAAAAGGACTTTTTCTAATAAGAATAACACTTAGCACTACACATCACAAACTCAGTCTTCATTCTTCACACGGCAACAGTCGGTGCGCCGAGGTACTGCGTGACATCGTGTTCCCGCGGAAGCTCGCTCGAAATGACCGACGCTCGGCGTCGCGAGGAATATTTATACCCTAGCATCGCGTGTCGCGACACAGCGGCGCGGCGGTGTGGAGAGATGGCGTAGAATCATGCAAGACGAACAGCCAATAACAAACAACCTTTTAAGGTTGCAAACAAACAGCCAATCAGGTTCAATTTTTAAGTCTGTAAATTCCTAGTGTAATAATAATAATTATGTTATTTTTTTGTATAAATACGTGTACATTTTGTAAATAAATTATTCACTTCAGTTCTCTTCACAACTGTAGATCGAGTTTTACTCTCTACCTAAACTGCCTCGACAAGTACCTCCAAAGTGGAGTACCTACCTCCAAACTCGGAAGATACGAACGTAACGAACCCATAACGAACCTTGGCCTCTAGTCAAGTTGCATTCGATAATTTCGACGGCGAAGTTCGATAACAAAAATGTATGGGATTTGACATAAGGCATCACAACCTACATGTCACTTAGCGATGGCTTATGTCAAATCCCATACATTTTTGTTCTCGAACTTCGCCGTCGAAATTATCAAATGCATCTTGACTAGGCCCTCTTGTCCGAACGCGACTGTCACCAAGCCATAGACAAATTGGTGCCAAATATGAACAAAAACTGAATATTCGTATTCGCATTCGCATTCGCGAATGTCGGTAGCAGATATTCGCATTCGCATTCGCATTCGCGAATGCTAAAAAAAAGACATTCGTTACATCACTACTACATACATCACATACCCTATCGCTAGCTACTACTTATAGACCGGATAAATAATTCCCTTTTTAAAACAAATTTAAAACGTTATTTAGGCTAAGTTGGTAATTTATTTCGACCCCCAGGCCTCAGATCAAAACACAGAACTCAATGGTGAGTGAAATAGGTGAGTGAGAGTGATACAAAAATATCACAAATCGTATGCAGATGGACTGAATTGATAACAAACTTGATAGTAAAAGTGTTCCAACTTTTATCCCTTGTGTGTTCAATAAAAATATCTTTATTGAACACACAAGGGATAAAAAGAAAGCTAGAAAGCAAATAAACAAATAAAAAACAGAATCAAATCCCCACTCATGTTTAAAGGATATAAATTCTAATTTGGTAAAAATATGTTTTACGAATTACGCCATTGCACTACCAATTTAAAGTCATTCGTTACGAATTTAAACTTTAAAACAATGATTTTGCAAAAAAATGTAGTCATATAAAAGGGGCAGAAGAAATAGTGTCAGGGTATAAAAATCACCCATTATTGAGTATAGTTAAATATTTAGTAATCTGTATTATAGTGATGGTGTAGATATTTTGTAGAATCATGTGTAGGTATGAAGAAATAACAGGATTTTCAGAAAGCTGCCACATGTCTAGAACCATTTTTCTGTTTAATATGTTACATCCATTAATTGTGTAAAACATATTTATTAATTGTAAGGGCGGGCCGTAAGGCGTTGCGACGACGCGACGGAGCATTGCAGAAACGACTCCGCACAATTCTTTCAATGTTCAAATTATATTGCAAATAATAAAATTACAGTGCAATGTCGTTTTTGGAGTTGCGAGTTGCAAGTTGCAACGCAGTGTTGTGGCCTCACCCTAAGTTGTAAGACTTGGTACTATATCGTCGTATTTTTTTATTATCTTTGGCGAAAAATCGGGTTCTTTTTACAAACGAGTTATCAGAAAATAATCCTAGAACTTCAACTTTCGATTCTTTATCTGTCACCAGGCGGCGCTTGGTAGCACGACTAGAAGTCTTTGCGACTACACGACGGTCCTTGTCGTGTCAAAAAGCTGTCATATGTTACGAATTTATAAACCCTCATTATATTCAGAAACGGAGTATATATTTAGGTATCTCGTTAACGATTAATTTGATCTTAATGATATTTTAACGAATATGACGTAATTGCATAGCATTGACGTTACGCTAATAATGCATAATTTTGGAATGGCGTCATAGCCTTCGATAGCTCAGTTGGTAGAGCGGTGGACTGTAGAGGTGATGTGCTGTGAATCCATAGGTCGCTGGTTCAAATCCGGCTCGAAGGAACTTTTTTGTTCTTATTTATTATTATATTATTACTAAACTGAAATGAAGCATTCGTGAATTTGTTTATAATTTTTAATTATATAATTCTACTGCGTTTAATTATTTTTAGCACACCTTTGGGATGAAAAAAAAAAGTAGGTTATGTGCTACACAGTAGGTACGTGATATTTTGTAACTTTATGTTGACGAGACACTCTTACAGAAATTATGAGGTAACTCTGAATCTGAAGGGACGTAACATTAAAAGTTACAAATCTTCACAAGTTTCTCATTTAATTATTTAATATAAGTGAATATTAAAAATAATTTTACAAAAAGATTCGCTGCGGACAGGATTCGAACCTGTGCGGGTAGAACCCAATGGATTTCAAGTCCATCTCCTTAACCACTCGGACACCGCAGCTTCTACGGGTATACCGAAATTACGCAACGCTACAAGATGACTTAATATTAATTATACAATAATAATAACTTGATTTCTATTAAATCAAAACAAAAATTAAATTTGGTAGGTATCTAAAAAGTTTTTATAATATTTTAATTACAGTGATTGTGAAAAAAGCATACGTTGTTCCTTATTTAAATTAGTGAGGCTTTAAACACGCGACGAGACGCCTAAAATACAATTTAGAACACAGCATTTAGTTGAACATAGATTTTATGTTACCGTATTTTTATTTTAATAAAAGTTATGAAAATGTAGCGCTAGATGATTGAAGCGCCATAGTGACAATTTAAGAACTAAGTATTCACATAAGGTACGAAGCGTTTTGACTATTAGCCACTAGATGGCGTTCAATTTTTATGACAACTATTGACCGCTAGATGGCAGGACAGGTAATGTTTTCACTTTTCGCACGTTCCAACTTTCAATAACAACAGCTGTATAATGCAAATAATTGAATTGTGTTTATAAGCGTTTACTAAATTAAAATGCGGTGAATTATTATTGTGCAATTCTTGCTAGATACTAGTATAATACAGTGCACATATTTTATACACATTACTGTTGTCTGTTACTGATAAGTTTTTATTAAGTATTCTTTACAGATAGGTGATTACTTTTTGCATGCTACAACTGTTTTTCCTGATTTGATTAAACTAGGAAGTGTGACCTTGTGTCGGTGAAACTGTTAAAAAGTCTATTGTCACATAGACTATAGATTACGTTTTCCCGCCACGGCAGACTGGGTTTAGATAATACTCAAATTGTTCAAAAAGGAAGCTTCTAGAATTTTTTTGTACATAATGATTAACTGTTCTTTACATTACCTATAAGGAAAATGCGAGTTTGTATCAAAAAGAAAATTATGTTTAATTGCCTCAATGTACTATGAATAAAAAAAACGGTCCTTAATAGTGGTTTAATTCACGTTTTAATACAAAATGTGGGAAGTAAAAGCTAAATATATAATACTACGACCGCCTAGGAATACGGTTTTTCCTACGATCTAGTAAACTTTACAAGTTTACTGAAGTTTTTTTTTCAAATAGGCTACAAGAGGCTTATTTTATTCTAAGCTACAGAATTCAGTACATCCAGAAACCGTCAACGCGCTTGAAAGTGAAGCGTTACGACTACTCCAAATCGGAGTATCTATCACATAATAATATGTTGCCACAGAATAACGGAATATTTTACCCAACCTTTTTCTTATTTTTTTTTGAATACCTAATTGTCTTAACACTTACAAAACAAATAACGCGATTTGTTTTGTAAGTGTTAAGAGTAAAGTAAAGTAAAGAGCGGGCGAGGCGGTGTTTTGCCATGGTTTTGGACACTGCAGCTGCGCTGCGTACAAAATATGTGATCGAACACTCATTCTGCATGAACTGTATTCTGTGGTCTAACCAGACCTTAAATCTTTGAGGCACAAAAATATAATCATATATAGAAAAATATAATATAAGCATGGGCGTAGCCAGGGGGGTGGTTTAGGGGGTTCAAACCCCCCCCGAAATGGGCCGGCTGGTATATATAATACAGAGATCTGACCAATATACAGAGGCGTATTTAGAAATTTTGCGCCCGAGGCCAATGAACATATTTTGCCGCCCCATTAACCCTATCTGAAAGATGATTTTTGAAGTTATTTTAGAAAAATAATCAACAGCCTAAATCAGAACTTTGAAACTGTACTATTTTAAGATTTAATTAGCAGATGTAGCAGAATTGATTTTAAGATACTATTGTTAGATGGGGTAAAATAGATGGGGAAAAGAAGATGACTAGTGCCACAAAAAATACCTTCCACTTGATCCAGAAAGAAAAATATCTATTATTTTTATTTATCTATATTTGCTATTTTGTACACAAATTAATTACCTGATCAGGTACTCTCGTATACAGAATAGCAAATACCAAAGATATTAAGTAAAGGTTAGATAGGGCAAAATATTTTTCTTTCTATCGCCCATAGGCATTAGGCTAGAACCCTCTTTTTAATATTATATATCTATGGCTATAACCAACTCAACAGATGTATTTTAGTAAACATCAACATGATACTAACATTTTTACGTACACTGAGACGCAATGCGGCGCGCACTATTTAAGATAGCATAGCGTTTCAAAATTTAACTTTATTTACTTCACAATAGGATTCATGTTTCATTACAAGAGCAAATTGCGAGGCGCCGTTCTTGCTATGAAGAAAAAAATCTTCAAATAAAAGTTGTAGAGCGTAAAATTTTACATAAAAATGTTCTCATACCTTTTTTTCCTAAAATTGAAATTAACTGATATAGGGTAGCTAGAAGCTAGAGTATGATTTTTTAAAATTCCCGTCATCATACTCTAGCAGCTAGCTTCTAGCTACCCTATCTTAGTTAATTTCAATTTTAGGAATTTAAAAAACTTATGAGAACATTTTTAGGTAAAATTTTACGCTCTACAACTTTTATTTGAAGATTTTTTTTCTAGCACTTGCCGTTTTTCCAAAATAAAATAAAAAAAACTTTCTTTATATTTTTTCACCCCTTCTCGGGGGTGAATTTAAAAACAACTTTCACATTTCGTTTTTAAATTACGTTTTAAATACAGAGATCTGACCAATATACAGAGGCGTATTTAGAAATTTTGCGCCCGAGGCCAATGAACATATTTTGCCGCCCCATTAACCCTATCTGAAAGATGATTTTTGAAGTTATTTTAGAAAAATAATCAACAGCCTAAATCAGAACTTTGATACTACCCCCCCCCCCCCTTCCCCGTAGTCGTTTTATTTTCTTGAACCCCCCCCGAAACTAAAACCTGGCTACGCCCGTGAATATAAGCATTCAGGTAGACTACAGGTATCTATTTTTCACACAGACTAAGTTCCAACTTCGGTTAATAGTTAATACCGTAAAGGTTAAGGAACGTTAACCTACAGTTAAAGTAACTTGGTCATAACATATTGGAGTTTTGATGGACGCACAAACAGACATAAAAACAAGCGTGATAGTTAAACTTGCATTAAACTTACCCCGAGTTAAAAGTAGATACAGTCGTGGGGTAAAATAGTTGTATTTTGTCAGGTCTAAATTTAATAGTTAGGTAAATAATTTATAATCTAATACCTATTCATTTAAGGTAGAAGTCATTTTATGGGCCTGTTTCATGATCTTAGGATAAGTGTTTTGCATTTTTTGTCTCTGTTGCTCTAAATAAATTAATCTGAAATAAAACTTCCGAATAAGCTATCCGACACTTATTAGAAGATGGTGAAACAGTCTACAGTCTACAGTCGATACACCCAAACTCTATAAGACCTAACTTCACAAATTCTACACCTTAGTCTAAATTAAAAGGCCGTTTCGTTGCAAGATAGAACGTTCACAGCGTAAGGTTTTGTTAATTTCATATAAATTACTAGATGTTGCACGCGACTTCGTGCGCGCAAAAGGAAATCCCGCGGTAACCGTACATTTTGCCGCGATAAAAAGTAGCCTATGTCCTTCCCCGTGATCTAATCTATATCTGTACCAAATTTGATCAAAATCGGTCCAGTACTTTCGTAGCCTATTCAATGCAAACAAAGAAACAAACTTTTCCTCTTTATTATATTATTAGTATAGTCTAATTTATATGAAATTAACAAAACATTACGCTGTGAATGTAGAAAAATGTCCAAGCCACATATTGACTAAGGTGTAGAGATTGTGAAGTTTAGCCCTTAGAGAGTTAAGTTGTGTAAAATTAGAAGCTTGGTTCTACATAAGATCTGATATTTTATTTACAATGCTAGTCACTGTAATTAGTGATCTCGTCTTGGCATCATTAAACATGACAGTGTTTTGGTAAGTTTTAAATAACTTAAAATAGCCAAATTATTTGTATTCATTATTTGTTTAAGATTTTGTTCAAACACAAACTGAAGACAATACCTCCATGTAGCATGATAATACTGATTTCAGCTGTGCTAATATTGCGAAGATCTGAAGAAATAATAAGACAATAACTAACCTTATTTTTTATTCTTACGAACTTATTTTATTATAATAAGATATTAGGTATATTATGTATTGATTCATTTTAAAACCAACACAGTAAGAAAAAAATATTTAAAATGAGTACGAAATTGAATGAAAAGTTAAGAACAGCCTCTCGTAATAATTTAGACTTTCAATTTACTTTCAATGAATTATAAATTAATTGTCTTGATATCGTTTTTATGACAATACCATTTTGCTGAATAAACATGAGAATGTGAAACTGTACTATTTTAAGATTTATTGTTAGATGGGGTAAAATATCTATTTTACCCCATCTAACAATAGTATCTTATTGTATTCTTCCTCATCTGGGGAAAAGAAGATGACTAGTGCCACAAAAAATACCTTCCACTTGATCCAGAAAGAAAAATATCTATTATTTTTATTTATCTATATTTGCTATTTTGTACACAAATTAATCATTTTCTGGCAACGACACTACACTACCAGCCGCACTACCATTAATTACCTGATCAGGTACTCTCGTATACAGAATAGCAAATACCAAAGATATTAAGTAAAGGTTAGATAGGGCAAAATATTTTTCTTTCTATCGCCCATAGGCATTAGGCTATAACCCTCTTTTTAATATTATATATCTATGGCTATAACCAACTCAACAGATGTATTTTAGTAAACATCAACATGATACTAACATTTTTACGTCACACTGAGACGCGACGCAATGCGGCGCGCACTATTTAAGATAGCATAGCGTTTCAAAATTTAACTTTATTTACTTCACAAAAGGATTCATGTTTCATTACAAGAGCAAATTGCGAGGCGCCGTTCTTGCTATGAAGAAAAAAATCTTCAAATAAAAGTTGTAGAGCGTAAAATTTTACATAAAAATGTTCTCATACCTTTTTTCCCTAAAATTGAAATTAACTGAGATAGGGTAGCTAGAAGCTAGAGTATGATTTTTTAAAATTCCCGTCATCATACTCTAGCAGTTAGCTTCTAGCTACCCTATCTTAGTTAATTTCAATTTTAGGAATTTAAAAAACTTATGAGAACATATTTAGGTAAAATTTTACGCTCTACAACTTTTATTTGAAGATTTTTTTTTCTAGCACTTGCCGTTTTTCCAAAATAAAATAAAACAAACTTTCTTTATGTTTTTTCACCCCTTCTCGGGGGTGAATTTAAAAACAACTTTCACATTTCATTTTTAAATTCTTCAAAGTAACTTATATCAAAAATTCAAGTTTTAACTCAACATTCGTATTTCAGAGCCTATTTTCTTGGACTATAAAGTTCAATTTTGAATCGCTATCTTATATAGTGCGCGTCGCGTCGCGTTACAGTGTAATCTGACCGTTGACCTAACCACTAAACGCCATAAAGATATTCCATTAAAGTAATGGTTGAACAATAAACATAAAGCCACAAGTATCAAGTACTACTGAGATTAATACTTAGTTGTGTTTTTGTTGTATAAATAATGTACTGTAAACCGTTTTTTGAAAACATTTCGTGAAAACGTTTGTAATAGGAAAAAATATAACATACATACATACATATAATCACGCCTCTTTCCCGTAGGGGTAGGCAGAGACCACTTCTTTCCACTTGCTACGATCCTTACATACTTGTTTCGCTTCATCCACTTTCATTCTTACCATCCATTCCTTCTCTTGCATTCAACGTAGCGAAGCGGCTCTCCATGGGCCACTTTTCGCCTCCGCGAGAACGAGACGTGATGGGTGGCGAACCACATCGCCGCCATTTTGGATAATTAAATTATTTTTATAATTATCCATTGCGTTCCCACGGATTTGCGGAGAGGATAGGAATAGGAAAAGGGAAGGATAGGTGGTGAGGAAAGGAAGATTGGTATGTTAGAGTGGGAAATAGGAAATGTAGGATATTACCGCCCAGGAGGGCAAGGGATAGGATAGTAATAGCTAGGGAAGCCGGGGTCGCGTACCCGTATACTATACCACAACTACCGGACAGGTAAGTTGGGATGAGTATCCCATGACATTATATATGACAGTATCCCCAAAATATAATGTCTCCAAAAATCAATTACGGATACTTCGGGCACATGATCCACTACTTATGTAAAGACGTTTAGGCAAAAAAATAATTGTCATAAAAAATCAACTCACTCACTCTCCGCAAAACTCAAACTCACTTCAAATATAAAGTTTGTTTTTCTTGAATCACAATTATTTTTCTGTCTTTACATAAACAATATATCATATGCCCAAAATATCCGTAATTGATTTTACCAAACCTTACACGAATATTTTAATATCGGTTACAACGACTGTCATCTATTACAACCATTTATTTGGGCCATTTAATGTAATCGAAAATTTTCACTAAAATGTTAATTTCATGCAAATTTTTCATTAAACACCAGTGGCGTGGGGTCCTTATAACTCCTATCCTATCGTCTTCACTTACCACTTACCTTTTGAAGACCCTCATCGAAGTCCCTACCTATTATACAGTCTGGGGTTTCCCTATGAAGGAGAACCAGCCATCGCCATTGTTAGACACCATAGCTATAAGACCTTTTTGAAGTAAAACTTCTTAACGCTCGCTTGACTTGGGGAGTAATTGCTGGTGAATGCGCGTCAAGAGCTTTACGAAAAGTGTGATCGGGCGAGGCGCACGGAAGTTGAGAGGGAGATATAAGTTGTGAAGATGAAAAGTGAGAGAGTAACGTTTCGTACATTACTAGAGGAGCAAGAGAGAGCAGTGCACGCTCTTTCTATTCTTTTTGTCTTTCTCTCATTACCAGTGCATGAAATCAGTAATTAGTTTGCAAGTTTTACTTCATTCGTGTGGTCTAAAGACAAGACAGAATTGTAAGTCACAAAAAATCTGACCTCCGATCACCTTTACCAAAATTAGTTTAAAGTCCTGTAATTTATATTACTGTTTAGTTATTGTATTGTTATAACTGTTACATCTCGGTTAAATAATAACGGTGAGGCCGGTGACCAGTGTGGGAGTTATCTGTACTGTTACTTCATTGTGACAACGACCTTCAAGAGTTTACTTCATACTTTCGAGAAGTCTATCTCGTCAGAAGAAGAGAGCGGAAACGAGAAAACGAGATACTGTCTAAATTCACGTTTCTCGGGGCTTCTTAAAGAGTCTGGATGTGCCTCACCCGGCGCGGCGTAGGAAAAGCTGCAGACGATTTAAGGCTGGGATTATATTATTATCCGGAATCCCCGACGGAGTAAATTCAGAGCACTGAAAATAGAACTCTGGGTTAATACTATAGAGTTGAAAATCGAACACCTGCCAACACACGGCAGCCGTTTAAAAAATCGACTGTCGCGTGTTTAAATTTTAACTCTATTGTATTAATCTAGAGTTCTATTTTCAGCGCTCCGATTTTTCTCCAGCGGGGATTCCGGACAATCTTTGGTCCTTGCTCGCTACTGGCTAGTGAAAAAACTTCTGATTTTAACCACTGCAACTCCTGTGTAGCCAGGATCTATAGATCCTAAGAGTAGTGACGAAGGCTGGTTCTGCTTCATAGGAAGCCCTAGCCTGTATTAAATAGGTAGGGACTTGGATGAAGGTATTCCAAAGGTAAGTGGTAAGTGAATCCCATAGGAATGGTGTTATAAGAACCCCATGCCACTGATCTACAGTGGTAACCAACCACAAAAACCCTTTGATGTGATGTAAGCGATGCCCAAGGCTAAATCTGTCTTGGGACCCGCAACGAAATTAACCAGATGAATGTAGGAGTAGGAAGTGTTCCAGTTTCTCTCCCCAAGCAGGAGAGTTATCCTTCTGATGTTGTAGATGTCTATATTCGGTGATGGATGCTTATCATCAGACGATCCGTCTTAATCGAACAAAAATGTACTGTCAATAATGATGATTACTGTGTTATTTGTTTGTTTGGTTGTGTTACAAATCGACGCGTGCGCAGTACAACTGCAGTACACGCAAGCGCATACTTCGCGGAATCCCTTTGTTGATATTTAGGTCTTACGTATGCTTAAGACGTCATTGCAAGACCTAATTGCTAGACCTCAGCTTTCGAGGAAAGTAAGACAATAGGCAATCGGACTATTTTTTTTATTGCATAAATGAATAGTACTCTTAAATATGAGTAACTTCTCAGAAGAAACCGTATATCAAAAGTCAATATTTTCAAAGGTACAGCGATTTGTATAAAAAATTTCGCGAGCCTCCTAAAACGCTCCATACTAAAGTCGACCTACAAATGACGTCACTTGTAGGTTATAGTATATGAAGTAGTATATGAAGTATATGGCCGCCGGAACATACTTATTTGTAAATATCTCCGATAGTTGTGCGTTTAAGTTCATACTTACCTTAATGAATGTTTTTATATATGATGTGAGTAAACTAATGATGTAGGTTTTGATTACCAATTTCGCAAAAAATAATAAAAAAAAATTTTTGGTATACTCGCGAAATTTTGTATACAAATCGCTGTCTGTACCTTTGAAAATATTGACTTTTGATATACGGTTTCTTCTGAGAAGTTACTCATATTTAAGAGTACTATTCATTTATGCAATAAAAAAAAATCAGTCCGCTTGCCTATTGGGGAGACGACTATATTTTTGTGAAACATTTTTGTTAAAATTCTATTATACTCAGAAATATTGAGGTATTAGACATTAGTATCGTACTTGATGAACGTAAAAATATGTAATATTGTATGTGTCGATTAGTAACTACATACATCTAAAAAATAATTAAAAAAAAACAATTTGTTTTTGCTAAAATTATTAATGTGAAAGAGAGGATGGATGGAAATTTATTACTCTTTTACGCAAAATCTGCTGGACGGATTTTGATGAAATTTGGTCTGGATATGTTGAAATGTGGAAACATGTAAATAGTGCTAAGACCTTATATAACATTTAATTTTCTAATAAATCACAGTATGTTTTCTTTATAACAAAAATAAATAAATAAAATTAAGACATAGGCTGCTTTTTATCCCGAAAATGTAGTGTTCCCGTGGGATACTGTATTTACGCCGGCGGAGCCGTGGGCAAAAGCTAGTTACAAAATATTTCTTACCATATATGCAGTAGTCCATAATATTACATAGTTGGAAAACGGTAGCATTGCTAGAAAACCATTTAATGATTAATTACGCGATTAAAGAATCTATTTTTTGTAACTATGTTTATTCCATTTTACATCCATATGCGTGCATTATATGCAGCTACATGCGCTAGACATTATATATTTCGTATTATAATTGGAAAATTTGATTCTTTGCGAAAATCCTAGGATTATTGCAAAGAGCCGGATTATTTGATTCTGTAATAAAATTTCGCCATCTTCCAAAAATTTTTCAGGATCTTCGCAAAAATTCCGACTGTACTAGGATTATAGCGCAAAATCTATGACGCTTTATATGTCGTGTGTATTAATTGGCTGTCTAAAGTCTTTACAACTTTACCTTGATGATTTTTGACCAATTCGAATAAAGGTGCTATAAACGCACTCTTTGCAACAGCCAACAAATAGGAGTAACTTACTCAAGTTACTCCTATATTCCTATATTATCTCAGAATCAAATAATCTGGCTCTTTGCAATAATCCTAGGATTTTTGCAAAGGTCCTATTTTTCAATTATACTACGACATACACATAGTATGTATACTCGTAGTTTACACGCATGGAGATACCATAGACATTGGAATAGAGAGTGTAACGCACTATTATTACACATTGGCTGTGTTCCGCGGAAAAAAGCGCTTGTTAGTGGCAAAGGAAAAAAAAAATTATTACACGTAAAAAAATATAAGTAAGAGTTATTCGTAATTTTAGTTATTTATATAATTAGTTTCCATATCACTTCTATATGTACCTATTTTCTTCTCGAAAATAATTATTATGTTATAGATGTAACAATATCACTTGGGACTACCAATGAACTAAAATAACTAAAGGAGGGTCCGGGCTGCCACTATCTATACTAATATTATAAAGCTGAAGAGTTTGTTTGTTTGTTTGTTTGTTTGTTTGAACGCGCTAATCTGAGGAACTACTTGTTCGAATTGAAAAATTATTTTTGTGTTGGATAATCCACTTATCGAGGAAGGCTTTAGGCTATATAGCATCATGCTAAACTCAATACGAGCGGAGCACCAATCAAGAATGTTACAAAATCGGGGGTATTTTTTTCCTTTTGAGAGCTTTCGCTACGTACGCTGCGGAAACGGTTAAAGTTTCGCTAAAATGATGTATGGCAGAATTTTTTCCCTTTAAAAGTTCTAAAAAAAAGTCCGCGACAGTATATGTCTATCTTTTAAGGTTGGCTCACTATAACCTTTGTATACTTACCAAATTTGTTCTAAAAGTAAGCATTATTTGTGAAGGTGTTTTCATAAAGATTATATTAATCCTTATCCAAGTAAATACGTTATTCATTACAAGCATTTAATCTAGAAGAAATTTGCCGTTTACATCATTTGATTTCAATGAGTATTTTAGAAGATATCGCAGTAATAAAATAATCATGCACGCTATAGTACGGCGCGCGGCGCGGGCGAGCAGTCGTGAGGTGGAAGCGCTTCTTCTACGTAAATGAAGTCACGGGTAAATTTTAGCGATATCCCAAAGTAACTATTCCACGCGGACGAAGTCGCGGGGAAAAGCTAGTTTTTAAATAAAATTAAAAAAAACTGCTAAGCATTGGTCCATTTGACGGCAATCCCAATGAATTGCAACTTGGCGTTTACACAAGTGATTCCGTGAACTAAACGCACGGTTAAGTCCATTTCTCCTTCAATGGACACGTTTCTAACCACATTAGTCATTACACTACAACGCTTTACGCAACGCGTTCTGTTGCTTAACATCCACTCATCCTTGTCGTTGCCATTACTTTCTCCTCCTAATTAAAAAAAAAAAACCCAATGAGCCGTCTCGGTATACCTGGCAAATGCAAAGCAGCGAATTTGTATAAAAAATCCGTATTAATGATGAATATGTTTATATTATGTATTATGTGAGTCGATACACTCGTTCCGTCCCATGTCCAGGGCACCTCAAGTACTGCAGGTGCGGCCGCAAATCAGGCAGAAAACCTCAAGCGGCGCAAGTATGAACCTTAGTAGGGATCTCTCATCTCTATCTATATATTATTTGAACCCCTAGGTTGAAACCTGTACATGGGGTCCGGGGGCACACAAACTATTCGGAGAAATTTCGACAAAACTCGTAGAGGCCACCCGAGACTCCAGAAGACCTATCTGTTATGAGTTAGTATTGCTATCCAGCGAGGAAATTCTTTGAGCCTGATAGGCACTCTGCCTGATGGGGACGACCTAGAGGTTTTCTTTTTTTATAGCCTTTTAACTATCTTGTACTTTAGTTTTCTCTTTTTTCATTTTTTTCTTTCTTTCTTCTAGTCTGTAAATAATTTAAAGTAGGTACTTAGTTATTATTAGGTTACTAAATATGTATATTGTATAAAAAGGTATATTGTTATATTAAATAAAAAAACTATTATGTAGGTTACTTCCTGGTTAGTACCTGGTCATTGTTAAATCCAAGGAACAAACAAAATGGTATTTTAAATTAATTAGATCATGCTAATCCAAAAACCGGGCCATAGATATGTAATAAAGCCAAGACAATACTTTTACTTTTTTATTTCAGTTACATATTACATAGTAACTGCTGTAACCCGAGTTATTGCATTTGGAGATGTAATTAGTTTCACATAAACAACTTTATGGACTAATCAAAAACAAGAGAAATCTATTCAAATTTCAAACTAATTTTTCGAATGTCAAAAACTTCTATCGTCTTAAAAACTTGTCGTCGAATCTTAATACGTTTTTAAACTGTGTCGTGAGTAGGTATAATAATAATAATATACTTTATTGCATACCACAAAATACAAAATGACACATTATAAAAAAAAACAGAAACACCAATACAATTCTGGCGGCCTTATCGCTAAAAAGCGATATCTTCCAGACAACCATCCAAGGATAAGGTAAATTGACATGGGCAGAAATTGGAAAGGGGTGGATGCACAGAGCAAACAGTAAACTAAAAACACAAACAAAATATAAAAAGTTGAAATAATAAAATAATAAAAAGAAATATATACACAAACATTAATTAGTTTCCATTGATTTTGGTCAGATAGTAGTTTTTGAGAAGCCGTTTAAAAGTATTTAAGTTTTGAGATTGTCGTATATCATTTGGTAATGAGTTCCACAATAGGGAATATGCATAAAATATAAAAATAGCTTAAAATATAATAATATGATACTAGACAGAAAAATAAAGAAAATGGCGAGAAAATTTTCAATATCTGTTGATAAATGAGCAAGATATGAGCGGTCAAAGTTTGTAATCTATCTCTTTCTAGCAAAACGAAATTTAGTATGAACTTTCTATGAAAGTCGTGTTATGTGACGTCACGATACACGTCGGATCTCTCTGTCTAATAGACCACTTTAAACGTTCATATCTTCGTTATTTTTAATGATATCAAAAAACTGATTTTACCATACGGTTTACCAAACAAGATAGATCTATATAAAAAAATAAAAAAAATACGTGCATATTCCCTATTTTACTGCAATGGCAGAAAAAGAGTTGCAATAATATTTAGTCTTTTGAATATGACTAGGTATATTATGTTCCAGATGTTTATACTCGTATATAAGGCATAATATTTTGCTTCATTCACAGTCATGTACATGTCTCAGGCTACACGATCACTGGATATTTTATATGTCTCCTTCACGATCACGGGATATTTTATACCTTTTGTTAATAATTTTATATCTATGGCATGGCATGACTGATGATAGTATCTTTGTTCGTGTGATTTTAACCGGAACCGTTTAAATTAATCCAGTAAAAAAACTTTAACTAATCGACATAATTATTATCTATTTATATATTATCCTATTACTATTACCATTGTGAAAAATTGTAAGGGTGGATGGATAGATAGATCTTCTTTTTCTTTCACGAAAAAACTACTAATCGGATTTTGATGAAATTAGGTAATGTTAGGTTAGGTTTATGCTCTGGATTACCACATATGCTACTTTTCATCCCGAAAAAGTACACTATGCCTATGGAATATCGTATTTAGCAATTTAATTTAATATTTTAACAAAATCGTACTTAATAATCATGTCTATAGAGTTATAGACAGTATACAGTAGCTAAGCGTGAGAAAAATGGGAATTTATTTTCAGATTGAATGAATGAATGGATTATCTCTCTCGTTCTTCGTATTAATGAAAGTTATCGCTCCATATTCAGACAGACGATTAACGCTAACAGGTGTTGGTGAAATTGGACTTAATATTGTACAGTAAAACCATGCTGCTAATGGATCTCGGCAATCTTTGTTTTTCTATTATGTAAGGTCGTGGTCGTACTAATTCTATGTTATTTAATTAATTTTAGCTATTATTTTACTACATTAAAAATCTAAGTAGGTAGTAATCTAAGCACAAGTTTAATGTTCGCTGGGCGAAGGAGACGCTCAAAGCTCCATTTACAAAGTTTGATATAGAGCTGGCGCGGGTCCAGGTTCGGTCCGGTGCCAAGTCTGCTGTTGTATGCCAGTGTATTAACCTTTAAATGCTTGCAACTTGGCTCAATTAGGTAATTAATTATTTATTCTAAATTACGATGAACATTATATAAGTATTAAATACTAAGGTAGTGGTAGGTATGTACTTAAATTGATTTCCATAATTTTAAAATATATATATATATACTTCTATACTTACTAATAAAAGTGTGTCTGTCTGCCTGTCTGTTACTTCTTAACGCTTTAACCGCTGAACCAATTTTGATGAAATTTGGTACAGAGAAACTTTAAGTCCTGGGAAAGGATATATAGGATAATTTTTATCCCGAAAAAGCACAGTGTTCCCGTGGGCGGCAGTGTGATGCGTTGTGACTTGTCAGATTTGTCAGGAAATGTTAATCATGATATTTTTATGTAAATTACGAAAATATTTAATTTAAATGTATATTGTGGCTAAATGTTGGGTGGGTAAAATATCTCTTTCGGATAAAAATACATACATACATACATACATACATACATATAATCACGCCTTTTTCCCGTAGGGGTAGGCAGGACCGCCTCTTTCCCGTAGAGGTAGGCAGAGACCACATCTTTCCACTTGCTACGATCCTTACATACTTCTTTCGCTTCGTCCACTTACATTCAACGTAGCCAAGCGTCTCTCCATGGTCCGCTTTTCGCCTCCGCGAGAAACGAGACGTGATGGGTGGCGAACCACATCGCCGCCATTTTGGATAATATAATTATTTTTGATTATCCATTGCGTTTCCACGGATTGGTGGAGAGGGTAGGAATAGGGAAAGGGAAGGATAGGTGGTGTGGAAAAGAAGATTGGTAAGTTAGAGTGGGAAATAGGGAATGTAGGATATTACCGCCCAGGAGGGCAAGGGATAGGACAGTAATAGCTAGGGAGCCGGGGTCGCATACCCGTATACTATACCACAACTACCGGACAGGTAAGTTGGGATGAGTATCCCATGACATGACACCCTGTATTTTATTTAATTTGGTACTAGTGTAGGTATTAGTGGATTAAATAGATGTTTGTTCTGTCTAGTCCTACTAGTAGACCGTGAAAATGAATGGACACTGGACATATTCCCGACATAAGACAAAACACTGTGTTAGTTACCGAATTAAAAATGTCACTTGTGTGACGTGAACAAAACACTGTATGACTATTCAAAGCTTATATAGCGTTTATTAGTAAGGGGGTTAGAATATGATAACAGTAAACAATTACTAAAAAATACGTAACCTCGTTTTTATTAGGTAAGTATACGCCAGTTTGACAAATATCACACATTTGTTTCGTTTCGCAGTTAGACCAATATTGGTCACCGTAATAGTTCGCGTGTGACCGTGTCGTTGACATATTATTGTTAATACATAAAAGTCCAATTGTCACGTAGGTAGGTATGCTTTGCCAAGAGGGGCACAAATTCGAATCCCCATGAAAATTATAGCGGTAGATAGGAAAACAAGAGGGGTAAGTTTCGCAGTCGGTAATTTATTGACAACCAATCAAAGATGTATTATATTAAAATTGACAAAAGTCTTATAATATTTAGTATGTAGGTACGTTATTAGATGTAAGAATATTATTACTGCGGGCCCTGGACAAAATTAAATGCCACATAATGCGACCTATTAGTTTTTAGCGCGTCGGCGCTCAAACCGGAGGTCGAGGTTCAAATCCCAACGAGGGATTAGGGAACAAAAAGTTCTGTGTTCCTGGGTTAACATGTGTATTAAATATATGTAAAATATACTTAATAGAAATCTCAAATACAATGTTATAGTTATCGAAGTAATAAATATACTTCCCATTGCGTTGTGTCAGTTGTGTGGTACCCGTAGGTAGTAACACAAGTTTTTTGGATACTGAGCACGGGACCAGATTGACGTGGTGTGAAGCGTCCATACATATTACTATTACTATATTATAATATGTAGTATGTGTCTCTTCAAGCTTGCAATATATTATAGGGAGGCTTGATAGCCTCCGTAGTCCGTATGATGCCTTTTTCATTGGTTTTTGCTGGCATGAAAATAATGATAGTAACATTTTTTATCATCATTCATACACAGTAAAAACTGTCATACATCCAACTAGCAACAAATTCGACCGATCATACATAATGATATCAATTTTGACACCGGTTCGTTGACTTTACAGATATTCTAATGACATAACGTGTTCACTGTTCAGAAAAAAAATCAATTTGCTAACTAATATACAACCCACGCAATTGTTATTTGCAACTGAATAATAGGTGGGTACTGAGCAAATAATTATTGCGAGATTCTTGTGTAAGGCTGTATGATCCGGAATACAACAGTCCCGGGAAAATTCAGAGCAATGAAAATAGAACTCTGCGTTATTATAATAGAGCTGAAAATCGAACACTGAATCTCTTTCAACGCTCTGAATTTTCCCGGGCCCGAATTTTTCCGGATCATATAGTGCAAACTGCCAGCCTATAAAAATTATAGTTATTAGTTAGGCGACTATAAGGTTCGGTAAAATCAATTACGGATATTTTGGGCATATGATCTATTGCTTAGGTAAAGACGTTAAAGCAGAAAAATAATTGTTATACTAGAAAACATATTTTTATATGGGCGAGTTTGCGTTTTGCGGAGAGTCACCCATACATGAAATGATTATTTACTTTTGAGTATGACAATTATTTTTTTGCCTAAACGTCTTTACATAAGCAGTGGATCATGTGCCCGAAGTGTCCGTAATTGATTTTCGGAGACATTACCTACATATATATTATATTGTCTGGAATCCGAAAGGCCGAGGAAAATTCAGAGCACTAAAAACAGAATTCTGCGCTAATTTAATAGAGCTAAAAATCGAACACACGAGTATCAAATGTCAATGTCAAATATGACAACTCGAAACTCGTGTGTTCGATTTTCAACTCTATTGTATTAGTCCAGTACTTAGGTACTGTTTTGTTTAGACAGGCAGAAAGGTATTGAACATTGTATACACTTTAATTTAATCAGCATTAAAAGATAGAAATCACCAAATAAAAATTCAGCATTCATAGACCAAAAATAAAAAGGTAAGTAAAAAAATTTTAAGTCCCAATTAAAATCCAATTTTTAATTCAGAAACGAAGGTTACACACACACACACAAGCTACAAGCTAGATTTTAAAGTACAATTTACTCATATATCATAATTCATACCATACAAATTAACTTATAGTTTTGTATATCAAATTATCAATACAATGGCAAAATCCAGCCTACACGAGGATACAATCCTTGATCGAATCTCAAGATATTTTCATACAAAAACCTCAACAATCCTATAATTAATTCTCACAAAGCTCCGTGCTACCCACATCCTAAATATCTTCGTGATGAGGATTGTTTTATTATTCAACAATATAAGGAAGTGTAGATGGATTTGAAGGATTTGTCTTAGGAAATTAGTATCGTTTAAGTAGGTAGGCGTTTTTTTGTTTGTAATAATTTATTATACAAAAAAAAAAAAAAACATCAGCCTTGCATTGCAAGCTATCATGTCAGAAAAATGTGAGGTGTTTAATGTTGTAGTCCACGATCTGAAAGACCAAAAATAATTTTAATTTTATCAATTTAATAAATTGAAATCAGCTGTGTGAGGTCAGTGACCTTTTCGGCACTGTAGACTCATCATACTTTTTTCCATGTTAATGAAGAATGTTCACTAATTTTGAATTTTAGCTTAATGTATTCTCTGTAAAAAATAAAAATACATGTGAAAGAATTATTTTGATACGTTAATTAATTCCCAAGTTATAGAATTTAAAGTGAGCTCGCGACCACTGGGCCACGCTCCTGCCGCGTGACGTCATATTGTAACACTCACTTAGTCCGTTCGAGCTCTTCCGTACCGCTGCCTTACGTTTTCGTAAAAATCATTGGATATGTCCAATCCTAATTCTCGGAAATCCTGTGTTGTGCCAAAATGTACAAGTACTACTATCAAGACGCCGGAAAAGTTGTTTTTCCTAGTTCCAACGGAATTAAAAATACGAAAATGGTTACCTAAATGCCATGAAGAGGTTAGATCCCAATAGTGAAAAAAGAATTGTTTATTGTTGTGAAGATCATTTTGACGTAAGTATAGTATACTTTTATGTACACATAGGTATATTATTCTAATCTTTTGTAATTTTCATTTACTTGTTGGTAAATATAGACAAACATATAATCAGGTCAGAGGCGCAAAACCTTTGGT
This sequence comes from Glaucopsyche alexis, assembly GCA_905404095.1. Lineage (NCBI taxonomy): Eukaryota > Metazoa > Arthropoda > Insecta > Lepidoptera > Lycaenidae > Glaucopsyche > Glaucopsyche alexis. The sequence goes on from FR990062.1 coordinate 6,355,570, forward strand.
ATCAGAAACTTTATTTCGCTATGTTTATACATAGGTACTTACACTTAGTTTAACTACTTGTACTAATATTTATTCTGTGGTTTAACTGTCATTTGAAGAGGACATTATTATTAATAAATCTTGGAATCGATAGAGCTATTTTGTATTACCGATTTATTTTTGGGTTCCGTACCCAATGGGTAAAAACCCTATTAGTACAAATTACTAACTTCAGTCAGTCAGCAACTTTATTATAAATTTGATTAATATTTTTAACCGTCTTCCAAAAAAAGGAGGCGGTTATACGTTCGGCTGTATAATATATTATATTTTTTTTATGTTCAACGATTACTCCGCCGTCTGTAGACCGATTTTCAAAAAAATGTCTGTGATAATATATAGGGTATAATCCGAAATTGGTCCTTTTGACGGTGTCAAAGTGGTGACCTGATGATGGGATCCATGAGGAATCGAGGGAGCTCTTCGAAATTTATATGGACACATAATATGGTGATTTTGACTTTTTCTGAAGTAGTAGTATACTCTGGGTCCAAAAGCACTAAACAGAACTCCTCAGTCTTTAAAGATACGCGTTTGGAAATTTCGGCATTGTTTAAAGAACTACAAGCATATGCCACTATGTAACTTACAGTAATAATCATCATCATTTTATTTACAATACCTAATGGAAGCTTGGCGCGTCTTCAATTATACATTCGGTCTTTTATTTAAACGTTCTTAAGATGTATCCTACTAATATTATAAATGTGAAAGTTTGTGAGGATGTATGGATGGATGTTTGTTACCCCTTCACGCAAAAACTACTGAACGGATTTTGATGAAATTTGGTATGGTAGTAGTTTAGGCTCTGGAATAAAACATAGGTAGTACTTTTTATCCCGAAAAAATACAGTGTTTCCGAGAGACACTATATTTACGCGGACGGAGCCGCGGGCATCAGCTAGTTAAGAGTAAAATAATAAATATCACTAAAAAGGGTATAATTATTATTTTTGAACAAAAAAATTAAACCAACTTCCAAAGTAAAAATACACAAAAAAGTATACATAAAACTTATCATCTAAATAATTCTTCTTTTAAAATTCGGCTAAAATTTTAACTATTTCTCTACTCAATCTTCTTAATTTTGAAGTCGGTACTAGCAAATATGACTATAAAATATTATTTGGGTATTGGGATATTGTTTACGTGAAGAAAGAATAGTAAACACTGCGCGGGACCTTATACACTGCTACAGCCGGGTGGGGACTACACGGAGCGTTAAAAAATGACGTCATCGGGTGTTCAGTGACTTTCAGCGGGGCAACAAATTTACGCGGACTTTGAATGATTGTAAAATTTAAACTACAAGGTATTTTTAAATAAAACAGAAACTAGTGTATTTGTATATATAAAAGCTTTACTGTAACGAATTTTCAAGTGATTTTACAACTTTTGATGGTCATAACTCATAGCAATGAGGTATGTTTAGGGTATGTTCATAGGTATGACCTATGAACATACCCTAAACATACCTCATTGCTATGAGTTATGACCATCAAAAGTTGTAAAGGACAGCGACGTGTCGCATTACCAATGTCACTCAGGGCTCAGGGCTAGTCCTTTATAAACGTTGAAAGCATATTAGTAGGTACATTGTAATGACCGTCTGACACGTAAGAATAACATGTGATCCTCGCGTGTGTGTCGAATGTCGATCGATATATCCCGCGGGAGCGATGAACTCGTCGATGTTCATCATCGTCAGCATCACAAGACACAAGATGACCGAAACGCATCTTCACATCACACAATACTATTTTTATCCGACAACGGTGAACCCAAGATGAGTAATAATTTTGGTAGTTAATGTATGCATGCTTGTATCACCGTAACGCCTAAACTACTGATCAGATTTTAAAGAATGAGGTGTAAATCGTAATGGTGTCTACAGACACACGAATTTGGTACGGAGCGTACAGCGGATCTGGTACGCTCCGTACCAGATCCGAGCGTGTGTAGGGCAGTCCGGCGAACATAAGAAGAAGGCGAAGAGTTCACATTTGTCCGCATCGGATCTGGTTCGCTCCGTACCATATCCGTGCGTGTGTAGAGCAGTCCGGCGGTTAGGCCGTACAACGGTATCAGTGTTGCCAACTTAGGGATATACCCCCCAAAATTAGGGAAAATATGTACGGGGGTTTACTAGGGGACAGGATGCTTAGATTTTACTCTTTATGAATCATTTTTTATGTAATAATAAAAATTATTTTAATGTGTGTATATAGCCAGGGATATGAAAATGTATTGGGAGTGAAATCAGATTAAGACAAGTTATTTTTATGTTATTCACGCGTAAGTCTTTATGTTAAACACATAACCTTTCTTTATAGCTTATTATCTCTTAGACCTGTCAATGGTATAAGTAATCAGGGGTAAAATTTGGGGTGAAATATTTTTTAAATTGTTGGTATCACTGCCCGTTATCAATGAATTGCGGGAATAATCGTCGTCGCTTAGAAACCGCGCTGTAAATAGAACTCTGTGCTAATGTAATAGAGCATAAAATCGAACACACGAGTGTCGAGCGTTTCGTTTCACTGCACCGTACCAAATCCGTGCGTGTGTAGCGACACCGAATTTGGTCTCCGGATATGGTTCGCTGTACGCTCCGTACCAAATTCGTGTGTCTGTAGATAGCATTATAATGGCCCGAGTGACATAAGCTAGGTATATAATTTGCGCAGTCGGGTTATAGTTTTAAACTTTTGATTATTGTCTACCTTTTGCTTTTGTCTTGTAATACAATATTAATCAATTGTTATTTGTTAATTGTTACCTTGCCTTGAATATGATACTTTTAGATTCGAAGTCTCAAACGTAGCTTTAAGTTGGATTTTACTTTAAATACGATGGAGAACACAAGCATTAGAGTGGGGACCACGCTTACGTAGTGTAGGACTTCCTGCGGCACGATGGACCGACGATTTGAAGGAGGTGGCGGATGGATGAGGGCTGCTCAGATCGGGATGGTTAGCGCGCCTAGGGGAGGCCTCCATTCAGCGGTGGACGGCGATAGGCTGCTGATGATGATGATGACGAGCTTTATGTGACCCCTTAAAGTCAAAGTAAAAAAAAATAATACTTATTCAAAATTGGTAAATTATATACACTTTCTGAACATCGGTCTACTTTCTGAACATGAGTCATGATGCCTACCACCGGTTCGAAAACAAGCACGGCGAGAAGAACCGGCGAAAGAAACTCGAACGGGCCACCTTTTAGCAAAAGGATGGGAAAATTGTTATTTTTTTAAATATTTTTACAATATAGTAACTTATTGTATAATAATATAACAGAAATCATAAGTACATAGAACATACTTAAATACATAGAAGTAGCCTTAAATCGCAGGTCTCGCTCCACCGGGACAAAGACTGCGTGTTATTTGAGGACTTCATCATTGGCTAGCTGCACACGTGTAATATTATTGACATAATGAATTTGTCAATACTAGTCAAAACATACAAAAAAACGGCATTGTGGCCCGCACACAGGGAATATTATTGTTAATATGAGCACTATTTATGGTGTGTGTGCGGCTAGCCATTTATGAAACTTTTGAGTATACGCCCTATAGTCTACACATTATATTAATTTTTTATCAAAATATTTGTAACTCAACACTAAGCTTCGGCGGCTTTTGCAAGCCGCCTTATAATCTATGAAAAATGACTTTGCTTACACATAAAATTAATTTTTCATCAAAATATTGTAACTCAACACTAAGCTTCGGCGGCTTTTGGAAGCCGCCTTATAGGCCTTTGAAACCTACCGATTGTATACTATTACAAACTTGAAGCCGCCTTTATAGGCCTTTGAAACCTACCGTTTGTATACGTTTATTCAAAACGAACCTATTCGCGAGTTAAGTCGGCATAACAGTTCTTGTCGGCGAATGGACAAAGGCAAAATATTTGATAAGCTATTCCGTGTAACCCTACTAGGCAAAAACTTTAACCCTATGTTTACACTATGGGACTTGTTTGCGTAGTGGGCTTAGAATGCACCATATTTATTCATATTGTTATCCCAGTCAGAACTATGCATAATTGCCTACATTTTCATTTTGTAATTATAAGCTAACACATTGCGCCGTGACGCAGTCGGCTTGCCAATTTGCCATACAAATTGCTGCTGCCGCTGCCGGCCGCTACAAAAATTGTATGTCGTTTGCACAGAAAAACCAGAGATCGTCAACGCGCTTGAAAGTGAAGCCGTCACGACTACTCCAAATTGGAGTGGCTATCCACACATAATATGTTGCCACAGATTAACGGAATATTTTACCCACCTTTTTTTATTAATTATGAATTTTAATTGCATACCTAATTGTCGTAACATAATAACGCGATTTGTTTTGTAAGTGTAAAGAATAAAGCAAAGAGCGGGCGGGCTGTGTTTCGCCATGGTTTTGGACACAGTGCGCTGCGTACAAATGTGATCGAAGACTCATTCTAGATGTTCTGTATTCTGTGTTTGCTCCGTGTGCTCGCGCCCTTATATAAGCAAAATGGCGGATATGTTAGCGGTATTGAAGTTAGTAAATGTGGCCGATAATAATATGTTGTTTTTCTTTCAGCGCTATCAAGCGCTAACAAAAAAACGTAAAAAGCGTTAAGCGCTAGCGTTAAATAAGCAAAATGACGGATTACGTTAGCTGTATTGAAGTTAGTAAACGTGTCCTGGCCGATAATCTTATTTCTTTTTCTTCAGCTCTAACAAGCTCTTTTTGCCGCGGAACACAGCCAATGACTGGCGACGAAAAATGTTGTCGTAACAACTTACAACTATTACATATAATTTAAACAAAAAATTAAACCTACTTCCAAAGTAAAAATACACAAAAAAGTATGTTATAAAACTTATTTTCTAAATAATTCCCCTTTTAAATTTGGCTATTTCTCTACTCAATCTTCTTAATTTTGAAGTCGCTACCAAGTACCAGCCCAAACGATATTCTACAATATTTTAAAGAACTCACGTTCACATATTTTGCTGGTACCGACTTCAAAATTAAGAAGATTGAGTAGAGAAATAGCCAAATTTAAAAGAGGAATTATTTAGAAAATAAGTTTTATTTCATACTTTTTTGTGTACTTTGGAAGTCGGTTTTTGTTTAAAAATAATGTATGCGTGTGGATTGAGGGTGGGTCCCTGAATTTCCCCAAAATAAGTGTATAGCATGTTTTAGTAGAAGTCTAAATAAAATTGTAGAACAAATCTGGGAATTTGTAAAAAGATAGTTTAAGAGATATAGCCCTCAGAGTGTGGTCCCTCAGTTTACACACCTATAATTTCCAGATCTCGAAAAGTATGTGGAAAATTATGGTTTTTTCACTACAGAATTTTAGTAGAACTTTTTAAAAAGTTTTTACAAATTTATCAAATACGTAAAAGAAAATAAAAATAAAAAAATACAACCACTGAAGTGTGGTCCCTCAGTTCACACAAAAATGACATACTTATTTCGCGATATATTACTGACTTTTTTAATAATTTTTCTACGTAGAGTTTTAGTAGAAAATTCGTAGAATTCATAGACAAAATTTCAGAAAAATCTATCGGCGCATTTGGAAGATATGGACCATTATGTTGGGCCCCTCAGTTCACACACTTGTGTATAAGAAAAACTCAAATAACTAATAAACGAGAAAAATAACAGAAAGTCTATACTATACTTAAATTTTAGTAGAAGTTTTTTTCTCTTGGATAAGCACATAAAATATTTAATTTCTTGCTTTCTAGCTGAGATAATGTAAATTTTTTGATTGTATAAAAATGCAGAGTAGGTTACCACACAAAAAGCATAATGAGGACAATTCCTAATATTATTGTGTTATATATGTTATACCTTATTAAATTTACATAACGTAAACTACGCTCGCGGTTTCGCACCATTTCACTATTTTAGGGGTTCATATATAATTTTTTTCACTATTTTAGGGGTTCATATAATAATTGGTAAGTATATGGATTGCTTGTAGTACAAGCAATCCATATACTTACCAATTATTAACCCTGTACCTATTTGTGGTTTCGCTCTGCCCGCCCTTTTCTCTGTCCGTTCTTGCTAACTCCTTATATGTAATTATGTATATAAATAAAAAACTGACCAAGTGTAAGTCAGGCTCGCGCACAATGGGCTCCGTACAAAACGGCAAAAAATCACGTTTGTTGTTTCGGAGCCCTCGTCCTCGTCTCGTCGTCGTCTCGCCCCCAACACCAAATATTATACATACTTAATGTAATATTATGACTGCACCTACTACACTAGCTTTTGCCCGAGCTTTCGCTGGTGCGAAACCGCGAGTAAAACGTAAATTTAATGAGGTTATAACATACACAATCATATTAGGACTTGTCCTCATTTTGCTTCTTGTGTGGTAACCTACTCTGCATTTTCATACAATCAAAAAATTAACATTATCTCAGCTAGGAAGCAAGAAATTAAATATTTTATGTGCTAATCTAAGAGAAAAAAACTCCTACTAAAATTTAAGTATACCTCTGAAAATGCTTAGAAAATAACCGCCTCCTTTTTTTGGAAGTCGGTTAATGAAAAACGGCTTAATGTAGAAAGTTGCCAATGCTTTTATTGTTTTTCGAAGTAATCTCCGATCCTCTCTACACATCGTCGCATTCGATGGAACCACTGAGAAAAGCAGTGGGCCTATTCTTCCTTAGGGGTCTCTTCTATGGCATTTTCGTACGCTTTCACCGCATCTTTAGGGCTCGTAAAGCGAATACCTCGAATTTTTCTTTAGTTTTTGGGAATAAATGAAAGTTGCAGGGTGCCAGGTCAGGACTGTATGGCGGATGACTCATTATCTCGACACCTGCCATAGTCAAATATTCAACAGTCCGTTTTGCGGAGTGCGCTGAGGCATTGTCGTGGTGAAGGAGGATCCTGCTTCGAGGACGCTGCTGTCAAATTTTTTCCAAGACAGGCAAACAGCGATTGACATACCAGCCTGTTCTTTCATCGCATTGGTGCCTAAATAATTTGAATAACTTTACTCCAGTGCACATAGTACAATCACAGCCTATGGAACTTACAGTCGTCCAACGGACACGTCTAGATAGAGCAATCGTGCGGGGTGAGAGAGCGCCATACACTCGCTTGGGACACGTCAGCCGGGGTTGACGCTTTTTAACCTTTAACTATGGACACTCTTTTTTTGTAACACTACTATGGACAAGCGGTCTGACAGACCGCTATGTTTCGATGTAAAATATATTTAAATAAAATTACCTACCGGTTTGCTATAATTTTTATTGTTTCCAAGGTACATTAAATTAAAACATTTTTAAAGTTTTTGAAAAATATTTATTTATTTTCTTACATAAATGAAGTTTAAAATTATTTAAAGGCACTTTTTGGTATTAATTCACTTGAGATCAGTTTTAGGACTAAAACTTATAATCAACTAAACTTTTCAGAAAATCTAACATTCTTATTTATAAATCTAATATATCTACTAAATAAAACACAACTAAAAAACTTTCCAACATAAAATATAAAAATTCTGACAGTGGTTCTTTATAGGTGAAATTATTGGCATTCTTTGCAGAGAGGTTTCGAACACTGTCGGCATATGGCCTGTTTATAGTTTACACAAGTGTATTGAGTCTTTCTCTTTCGCTGTGAAGGTCAAAGTCGACATGTCTTCCGGTTAGATGAACTAATTTCTTACGTAGGAGGTACTTCTGGACAGCGGCGTGCACAGAATTATGACACTGGGTATGCGGCGGAGTAGTCGGTCACAAAAACTTTTTTTTTATAGATATTTAGCATAGCCACAGCCAAGCGACGGATCTCTAAGTCGGAAACCATGCCAACAGAACTAACAGAACTTTATAACTTTTAACATGAAACTTTCGAGTTACATTCCCTTTTTGCTGATTTAATTGTTGTAACTCGGGTACACACCTACCTTTAGACACCATTTGAATCTTTTCACTGAATGACAATTGTGAGAACTTATTATTTTTAATTTTTAATAAACACACATTTTCAACACAACATTTTCAAATAACATTTTTAAAAAATCAAATCAATTAAAAAGCAAATCACTACAATTTTTGTAGAACTTCAGTAATAAACTGTTAAATGTACACAATTTCAAATGTTAAAATGAAAAATCTTTTAAGAAAACTATAAATATTAAATATAATAGCAAACGAAAAATAACAATGCGTTTTCACATGAAAAAATGGCTTCATTGAAACACATTTCTGATATTTAAACAAATAAAACCTTACTAAAACAAAATTGCATCATGTGCATACATGAGTAAAGATTTTACGTCAATTATAATTAGTCGCATTATAGGCCACCGTGCCACGAATATACCCGATTACTTCCGAGACCCGACAACTGCCGAACTTCGCCGAAGTCGATAGCATGCCGCTGGAGGCGGACGAGTCGCGCCTTGGGATATTCATAGGTGTGTGCGTTTGCGAACTGTGTACGGACACTAAAATTACTACACACATGCGAACAAATCTCCTGCGAGACGACAAGGTATGACTCATGAGTCGCATCACCAATATACGCCTGGCAAACATAATGTTCATGCAAATAGGTGCTATTATAAAATATTAGGCGTTTTTAAGTTATTATATTTTATGTATTCATTTATTTACTATTAATTAAAGTCATCTAAAACGTACGAACGTTTTATTAAAATATCTGTTAATGGTAAGTAATGCACTGCATTTCTGCCTTTAAGGAGCGCACGCCCCTGCTTCTGGAGGCATGTCTGCTCCCAAAACTCACTGCAGTGTCAGTTTTAGATCTTTTACTAGCCCATTTGTAGCGTTTTTTCCGTAATAATAATTAGGTCGCGATTTCAGTATGTCTGCGAGCTGTGAAATAGGTACGTCATCATCTGAACTGTCAGTATTTACACTGTTGTTTCTCGTAATATTGGTCTCTGTGGCTAATTCTAAGCACTCCGTATTTTCTTCATTATCCTCATTTTCGCTCAAATAATTTCTCATAAAATCAGCCTCCGAAACCAAGAATTCTTCAATAGTTTCTTCGTTATCCGAATGATCTAATGCTCAAAGAGCATCATAAACCTCATTTTCAGTCGGACTGTCGACATGTAATATTTTGTTAATACGCTGTTGAATCGGTGACCTTGACATTCGTTTTGAGGTGCTAGCGCTCTCTTTGTTATTTGTTGACATTTTGAACCAAAATAATCTAAAAAAACAAAACACCACAAATTATTATTTGTATAAAAAACATGGAAACGCGGTCTCACAGACCGCAGTAAAAGTTTAAAGTACAATAACTCACTCAATTTGGAGCCGGCGACACAACCTCCTGCTTCAACACTCGTTTTGCCACTAAAACTGAAGCTACTGAGCGTCACAGGCGCGGGGAGTAAGGGGAAAGGGGTAAATTCGAAAATTAAAAATGGTTAGCGGTCTGTGAGACCGCGCGTCCACAGTTAAAGGTTAATTTGATTGTTTTAAGTGGTTTGCGACAGTGTTTCGTCTGAGTTGTATGTAGGTACTTATTAACAATGGTTCATACTACATGTGCTGTGAGAAATTGCATGTCATCATCTCGTATTAATAAGAATTTCCGATATTTATAATAAATATCAAAATATCAGTGTATTATAAATATCAAAATATTTTTGATGTGTAGGTATATCCGATATTTTTGATTTTTTTTTAAATTTTCTAAATTACATACAAATTTCATACTCTGATATGTTTTTTTCGTAATAGTTGAATCGAAATAATTTGTATGTCTGATAATTTGAAGAAAGGGAAGTAAAATTAAACTCATTTATTTATTAATTATATTCAAAGCTTTCAAATAAATTAAAAATCAACGATAGATACTTTTGAGTATCAATTTAAGGCCCGTATTAATAAAGCGTTCTCATAGATGAGACGATTCTCAAGAATGTTCTCAAGATTTTGTTTTAATTAATAGATCGTACTTGAGTACAGCTGTAGGGACGGCGTCTCAACTGAGTGAGAACGTAATAATAAACTAAACTCGTTCTCAACTGTGTTCTCAGTAAGCTGTCAAACTGTTTCTGAGACGCGGTTTCGTAAGTATGGTCAAAACCTGACTTGAGAACGGCTTGGGATAGAGTAGAAAATTATTTGCTGTGTTTTTGATTGTTTTACAATTATGTAAATTATAATCTAAATACTTACGATTAGTCAAACTCGAATTTACGCTACATACTCAACACAAAACAAAGTTATGAATAAAAAGACTTTTGTTGATACCTCTTCATCTTTTTTTTGCAATCGCGGTTGCGAAGGTTTTGCACCATTCTGCCAGCGTCGAGTATTTATAGAAATATTTTTGATTAATACCCTTAAATCTGTTCTGCGTTTTGGAAATACTCCTTTTATTGAACTTTATGTACATAATAATATATTGTTACTAACAAAATAAAACTGTGGTAAGTACTAACCCTAAATGTTTGTGTTTGTTCTAGGGTTTAGATTATAATTCAACAGACTTCATTCAGTACACCATACCCTTGTTTAGTCATTAAACCCACTCAGCAAAGTTTTCGTCAACACACTCTGATATTGGCGAATCACTAAGGAGCCATTTTGAAGAAAAAGAAGAAGTAGAACTTTTCGAATGTATGTGATCCGCATTCCGTTGTACCTAGTTGTTAATATAGATAATAATATGTAATCGATTATTAAACATTAATATCTACCTGAAAATTAATGAATATCAGGTTTTTCAATATAAAAAATGCAAATTAAACTTTTTTTGGTATTTATATTATTAGATATTACATTTTTAAAAATAAAAATTGAAGGAATGTTTATTCAATTGTAGAAGTGTAAACGAAACGTAATTTCAGTCGTTCTTTGTCGTGTAAATGACGCTTAAAAGTTGAGTAAGTGATCTTGAGTACGTTATCAACTGAGACGGTCTTGAGATCATACTATGAATTAAAGACCTTCTTGAGAAGCTAATCGCTACTTGAGACCTCAGAAAGGTCTTGAGAACGAGTTTGAGAACGGTTTATTAATACGGGCCTAAGTCTTAAATCCATAAAATGACTTTTGCTTATAACCAGAAAAAAAGTGTATTAATTTTTTTAGTCGAATTAATTTGACACATGGTATAAATGGTATAACAGTAGTATAATAACAAACAAGAAATTTTCTTCCGAAAAACAGGGGGTCACGTGGGTGTCATAAGCCTAAGTTACAAGCCGCGTCGACGGCTATGATTAGTTAATGTCGTATCAAATAGCAAGTTTTTGATGACCTAGGCTTGTGAAACTCTCGGAAAATAAGACCTGTGTATTTAGACTATGACTTGATGTAAGATTTTTTAAATTTAAAACATTATTTTACATTTTTAAATATAAATATCAATTTTGATATTATATATCAAGCATAAATATCAATTGATATAATATATCATGATATATTATATCCGATATATATATCAATTGATATATAAGGTTTGGTAAAATCAATTACGGATACTTCGGGCCTCATGCCATCTGCTGCTTAAGTGGAAAAATAATTGTCATACTCGAAAAAAAAATTGTCTTTATAAGGGCGAGTTTGCGTTTTGCGGAGAGTCGCCCATACATTAGATGATTATTTTAGTTTGAGTATGACAATTATTTTTCTGCCTAAATTTGGTATCTGATTTTTGGAGACCTTAAATATATCATGAGCTTTTGTATACGCATTTGTATGTTTTATAATAAAACTCTTCATTAATACTTCTATATATATATTTTTTTTGTTTTATTCCTAGTACTCTACATACACATACTACGAATACACAAAATGTAGAACAGACTATAATAAAACACATTATTGTGACAACCCTGCAGCAATGACGAATACCTACACAAAAGCGGAATTTCGCGCGACTTCAAACGCGTTGGCCCACTGTATCTTTATTACGCTGTGGTACAATGATATCCATCCAAGTCCATGTGAACAACCTTTTCCTCAGCAAAAACGAGAAACATTACTTCAACCATAGACGTATATAGATGAGGCATGTTGAGGCAAAAAGTGTCTCCAGTTAAATGGCCCCAATTTTAAGATTTAGATTTGTTCTGTCAAATGTACGTCATAGCCTATCTTGATTTTTATTTTATTTTTGTTCAACAATTCCACATGCATTCATAGATTTATTTAAAGATTTCTCAGAGCAATCTCTAAAAGCATTTTTTGGAACTCATAAACATAGGTACTCTAGAAACGGATGTATATAAATCGTTCGCACGGGAAAAATGGAGTTATAAGTATTTAAGGATTGTTATGAAGGATTTTAAATTTTGACATTAATTACGACGTTTTTTTGTTTATTGCTGACAAATTGATGAAGATGAAAGCAGTAAAATTCAAATGACCCGAAGTGTCAAGTCTCAAAACATTAACTTTTTCAAGATACGATTCTCGAAATTAGGAAGCACATGTTCGGGTCAATTTTATACCATTGCTGCATCTAACGGGTTAAACCAAATTCGTACTTGTGTCATTGTTTTAGGATTCAAAATTACTTGATGTTTCTTGAGGTTTCGTTTTTTGCAGTTGAAATTGCCACCCATGACTTTTTGGACAGATGAGCCGTAATTGAGCGTAGGATTGACCCTTCATGGCCATGTTATTTGTCCCCTGTCCAATTTTTTGAAATATTGCTTGAAGAATTACCTAATACTGACTAGAGTTTTTGTAAAATTCATACGCAAAACTTCTAAACGAGCATTTGTTAGAAGACTAAAGACCAGGCATGTAATTAGATACTAATTAGGATAGTAAGGCATTTGTATCATCCTAACGATATAATAATGACACATGCAATTTTTTATCATAATAATGATAACTACAGGTCGCCCTGTGGTCGAAATTTGCCCATAATAATTCATAATATTTTTAAATTTGAACTATGTAGGTATATCTTTTGCCTCCTAAATAAAAAATAAAAAAGTAAATGGTATGAGATTGGTAAAAAATTTATATAAAGATTGATACAAAATTTTATCAAACGCACTCTCTGTACTCCGTAGCATAGAATAAACAGATATATTATATCCGTAGTGTGTGTTGATAATCTGAGGTGGTGTGCACGTATTGTTTTTATTTTTATTAATTTTATGTATCTCTAATACATAATTATTTAAATCAATATTAGCCTTCTGCACATCTTCCTAGTTCCTCCACATAAACTTTAATTGTGATTTGTGTCAAATATCATATCTCCTCCGGTTGCACAAAAGCGCATTGATTCCGAGTCCCGACTCCCGACCTAGTGATACCCTATAATACGAGAGTCCCACAGGATCATATGTATTCCACGCGGTCCCACGTGTTGGGATAGGAAGCATACACATCGCAAGTACTGACGTGCCGCACTATAATACGAGTATCCCACAGGATCATGTGTACCCCACGCGATCCCACGTGGTGGGATAGGAAGCGTTTAGCCCCGGCCTTCACGCCGCGCGCGCACTAATCACAACACTTCCGCATCCAGCCGTCAAATCGATCCCGCCATAGTGACGGAGGTTATTGTCATAGTCGATAAACTTATCGATATTTACATACATATTTGAAAATTATTCTACACATAAGTTACAATTAATACGATCACCAAACTATATTAGTTTCATTTTGGATTAGGTACGTATTTTTACGCATTTACTAAATCCTAATAACAGATTTTAAAAAGCATCGAGTATTTTATACGCATACAATTATTTGTAGACTTTTAAAGAAAATATGATAACAAATCTGAAATCATAATATTTAACTACCTAGTAAATAAATAAAAAAATAACTACTTAATCTCTATTGTGACTTTAATAATTTACGATTAAACTGTAAATCGTTTCGTTACAGTAGTTGTTTCGAAATTAAATTCAATTTGCTTCTTATCGATATATTTTAAAATCACAGTGAACATCACTAAGTTCTTCATCTAGTTATTAATATATCGTTATTAGTAACAGTATGAGCACAATGAAAAAACGAACAAAAAACATCACAAAAACCTGCCTATTATGTTTTTTGTGTATCCTTAAAATTCTTACATATCTAATGGGTTGTACATAGAAGGTTTATTAATAATTTTTTACAGCTACCGATGTCATAACAGGGAGCAGTTATCTAGTAGGATCAATCTATACATACATCTATATACAGATAAATATAATTGAAGTGTCTGTTTGTAATGTCAAATTAACAGCTTATCACTTGATGCATATGAAAGTATATTCGATACTAACAATAAAATATCAATTTTTAAAATTTTTGTCTGTCCGTCTGTCTGTCTGTCTGTCTGTTTGTTCCGGCTAATCTCTGAAACGGCTGGACCGATTTTCACGGGACTTTCACTGGCAGATAGCTGATGTTATAAGGTCTAACATAGGCTACTTTTATTTTAGGGTTTCGTATAAAAATAGGGATCCGTTTTCGTTAGTTGCGGGTAACGAAGTTATGCAAACGAAGTTGCGGGCATCAGCTAGTTTACACTAAAACGAAACAATGGCGATGTGAAGAAGACACATGTTTCATTGTAAAGAGTTCGTATGCGCTGCACAACGCATGTGCAATCCTAATCCTACTAATATTGTAAATGTGAAAGTTTGTGAGGATGTATGGATGGATGGATGTTACTCTTTCACGGAAAAACTACTGAACGGATGTTGATGAAATTTGGTATCTTAGTACTTAGTAGTTTAGGCTATGGATTAAAAGTTAAAACATAAGCTACTTTTAATCCCGAAAAAATACAGTGTTCCCGAGGTACTGTATTAGGCGGAGCCGCGGGCAACAGCTAGTGTATCATAGAAGTCACATCACATAATATGAAACGTATATCTTTTTGTGTAGTGATTAAGTTCAATTTTGAATAGCTATCTTAATAACTATATTTTTATATGTTAACCGGCGGGCTTATTACGTATCTTGCAAAAGCCAAGCAATAGCAAAAATTGCGCAATTTTTGCGCAAAAATCGCAAATTCGTATTACGTATCTGCAAAAACCTAGCAGAAGCAACCTAGCGACAGTACTGCTTCTACCGAACAATCGAGGAACTATAAATTGCAAGCAATCGTTCGATCTCTTCACTGCTGTCAAATTTTTCGTATTACGTAAGACTTTTACAGCAAAGCGAAAGCAATCAGCGAGCGATTTGAACTGTCAGTTAGCAATAGGTAATAAGCGAAAATGAAGCAAAGTGCATTCAAACACAACAGCGAGCGATTAGCAATCGATGGCATAGGTAATACGATTTTATTTGACGTTCAGCAATCGATTGCGCGTCTATCGCGCGATGACTGCAAGATTTTTGTTAATCGCTATTTTTACGTAATACGGCGGCGGTGGGCTGTTATTACGAATATATTGACACCTCATTTATTAAAATCGGATCCGCAATTTAAGCAGTACGGTAGAACAAACATACATAGACTACCAAAATCAGTACCCTTCCTTTTGATTTCGCCGTAGCCGGTTAAAAATGCAGCGCCCCGTCCCGCCTCTCCGTGGTGTGAATCGACCCTTAGTTCTTGAATTCATCCTCTCCGAACAAAGTCTAAGAACTGTATATGTCACCGTAAAGATTAAAAACTATATATTTATAATCTAACGAAAAATAATGTGTTTAATTATAGGCAGCATATTCGCCTCGGAAGTCTATCAACATTTTACAATTTCACTAGTTTTATTACAATCTAACGGTTTTTACTATTTTACGGTGACATATAAAAGATGCAGACAGAAAAAGGTAGAGTATGGAAATCACAGAACACTATTACTCCTATAGAGATGGAAATACAATTTTTAAAAAAAGTAAGCGCCCTATTTTAACACTTAAGCCTTTTTTATTATAAAAATTGCTTTATAACTTACAATAGAGAATAATAATATGTAAAACATAATTTGACCAATTAATTTTATACCAATAAAACTAGAAGATGATTGCTTAAATTATTATTAGGTTACTAAACCACATTCCATCCTCGCAGGTAATTATTTTAAATTATGAAACTGTTACGCTATAATTAATTGCTATTATTTGATAATAGCATACCAGTTACACAATTATGCGCTATTTTATTATTTGATTATTAAAAATTAACAATTATCGTTAATTGAATAAAATAGCAATGATGAATTACCGGTTTTTTTATTTGTAATTTAATAGCAAAATAACGCCTAGGCGATAGAAATAATAAACTTAATAAAGTTTCAGAGTCAAACCCATACTATGTACCTATTATAAATGTGGAAGTTTGTGAGGGTGCATGGGATGGATGTTCATTCACGCAAAAACTACAATTAATGTGTTTTGAAAATTGGTTTTTGGTGTAGGTACCGTATATATTAAGTGCAAAGCTGGTAATTTGAAACTACAAACAGACACTTTTATTTATTTGTATATATTATGAAATATAGATACAGTATAAACAATAATATCACAGGAATTTATATCTACAATACATATCCTTGTTTACCAGGAAATGACGGATTTCCGAATGCTTTATCTAACAGCTAGATTTCCAATATTTTTCCATTGCATATTTGAACAAATTCTCTTCCCACTAGTATTGCGATATGGCACATTTTATTCAATAATAAAAGCATATAATCTTATAAGGTTTGGTAAAATCAATTACGGATATTTTGGGCATATGATCTACTGCTTATGTTACGTTTAGGCAGAAAATCAATAAAACATATAATACCAGTCTATAATGAATTATCTTAGATTTGTAAATAGGTCAAGTAATGACCAATGACCCTCAGGGCTTGCTGATACGTGTCAAATAACCTATTTGCATGTGTTCTCTCAGTCACTCGATATAAAGTTTTTTTACGTGGTAGAGCCATGCTTCGGCACGAATGGGCCGGCTCGACCGGAGAAATACCACGGGCTCACAGAAAACCGGCGTGAAACAGCGTTTGCGCTGTGTTTCGCCGAGTGAGTGAGTTTACCGGAGGCCCAATCCCCTACCCTATTCCCTTCCCTACCCTCCCCTATTACCCTATTCCCTCTTAAAGGCCGGCAACGCACTTGCAGCTCTTCTGATGCTGCGAGTGTCCATGGGCGACGGAAGTTGCTTTCCATCAGGTGACCCGTTTGCTCGTTTGCCCCCATATTTCATAAAAAAAAAAAAGAAAAAAGTAAGCAGCGACAAAACTTCCGAATAAGGTATGCGGCACTTATTAGAAGATTGTGAAACATGCCCTAAAGGTCAGTTCATACCGCGACGATTTAAATCTGAACTCTATTCACTACACCACAAGACAGACGAGAGATCAGGCGCAGGTCCGACTTTTTACATGCCCATCCGACGCATGGATCATCTTTCTTGTCAGACAATCAGGTGATCAGCCTGCATTGTCCTAACCAAACTTGGAAATAACATTTTTTGTTGTTCCAATGCGGGAATCGAACCCACGACCTCCGAGTCGAGAGCGAATGCTCTAACCACTAGACCACGGAGGCTGTTGGATGAAAGTCTATTTTAAATACGAGACTTGAGTTCTGGTTGCACCGCCCTACACAGCACATGTGCAGTGTATGTCTGATGTCATATGAAACGTGTCATAGTGTATGTCTGATGTCATATGACACGTTTCATATGACATCAGACATACACTGCACATGTGCTGTGTAGGGCGGTGCAACCAGAACTCAAGTCTCGTATTTAAAATAGACTTTCATCCAACAGCCTCCGTGGTCTAGTGGTTAGAGCATTCGCTCTCGACTCGGAGGTCGTGGGTTCGATTCCCGCATTGGAACAACAAAAAATGTTATTTCCAAGTTTGGTTAGGACAATGCAGGCTGATCACCTGATTGTCTGACAAGAAAGATGATCCATGCGTCGGATGGGCATGTAAAAAGTCGGACCTGCGCCTGATCTCTCGTCTGTCTTGTGGTGTAGTGAATAGAGTTCAGATTTAAATCGTCGCGGTATGAACTGACCTTTAGGGCATGTTTCACAATCTTCTAATAAGTGCCGCATACCTTATTCGGAAGTTTTGTCGCTGCTTACTTTTTTCTTTTTTTTTTTTATGAAATATGGGGGCAAACGAGCAAACGGGTCACCTGATGGAAAGCAACTTCCGTCGCCCATGGACACTCGCAGCATCAGAAGAGCTGCAAGTGCGTTGCCGGCCTTTAAGAGGGAATAGGGTAATAGGGGAGGGTAGGGAAGGGAATAGGGTAGGGGATTGGGCCTCCGGTAAACTCACTCACTCGGCGAAACACAGCGCAAACGCTGTTTCACGCCGGTTTTCTGTGAGCCCGTGGTATTTCTCCGGTCGAGCCGGCCCATTCGTGCCGAAGCATGGCTCTACCACGTAAAAAAACTTTATATCGAGTGACTGAGAGAACACATGCAAATAGGTTATTTGACACGTATCAGCAAGCCCTGAGGGTCATTGGTCATTACTTGACCTATTTACAAATCTAAGATAATTCATTATAGACTGGTATTATATGTTTTATTGATTTTCTGCCTAAACGTAACATAAGCAGTAGATCATATGCCCAAAATATCCGTAATTGATTTTACCAAACCTTATAAGATTATATGCTTTTATTATTGAATAAAATGTGCCATATCGCAATACTAGTGGGAAGAGAATTTGTTCAAATATGCAATGGAAAAATATTGGAAATCTAGCTGTTAGATAAAGCATTCGGAAATCCGTCATTTCCTGGTAAACAAGGATATGTATTGTAGATATAAATTCCTGTGATATTATTGTTTATACTGTATCTATATTTCATAATATATACAAATAAATAAAAGTGTCTGTTTGTAGTTTCAAATTACCAGCTTTGCACTTAATATATACGGTACCTACACCAAAAACCAATTTTCAAAACACATTAATTGTAGTTTTTGCGTGAATGAACATCCATCCCATGCACCCTCACAAACTTCCACATTTATAATAGGTACATAGTATGGGTTTGACTCTGAAACTTTATTAAGTTTATTATTTCTATCGCCTAGGCGTTATTTTGCTATTAAATTACAAATAAAAAAACCGGTAATTCATCATTGCTATTTTATTCAATTAACGATAATTGTTAATTTTTAATAATCAAATAATAAAATAGCGCATAATTGTGTAACTGGTATGCTATTATCAAATAATAGCAATTAATTATAGCGTAACAGTTTCATAATTTAAAATAATTACCTGCGAGGATGGAATGTGGTTTAGTAACCTAATAATAATTTAAGCAATCATCTTCTAGTTTTATTGGTATAAAATTAATTGGTCAAATTATGTTTTACATATTATTATTCTCTATTGTAAGTTATAAAGCAATTTTTATAATAAAAAAGGCTTAAGTGTTAAAATAGGGCGCTTACTTTTTTTAAAAATTGTATTTCCATCTCTATAGGAGTAATAGTGTTCTGTGATTTCCATACTCTACCTTTTTCTGTCTGCATCTTTTATATGTCACCGTAAAATAGTAAAAACCGTTAGATTGTAATAAAACTAGTGAAATTGTAAAATGTTGATAGACTTCCGAGGCGAATATGCTGCCTATAATTAAACACATTATTTTTCGTTAGATTATAAATATATAGTTTTTAATCTTTACGGTGACATATACAGTTCTTAGACTTTGTTCGGAGAGGATGAATTCAAGAACTAAGGGTCGATTCACACCACGGAGAGGCGGGACGGGGCGCTGCATTTTTAACCGGCTACGGCGAAATCAAAAGGAAGGGTACTGATTTTGGTAGTCTATGTATGTTTGTTCTACCGTACTGCTTAAATTGCGGATCCGATTTTAATAAATGAGGTGTCAATATATTCGTAATAACAGCCCACCGCCGCCGTATTACGTAAAAATAGCGATTAACAAAAATCTTGCAGTCATCGCGCGATAGACGCGCAATCGATTGCTGAACGTCAAATAAAATCGTATTACCTATGCCATCGATTGCTAATCGCTCGCTGTTGTGTTTGAATGCACTTTGCTTCATTTTCGCTTATTACCTATTGCTAACTGACAGTTCAAATCGCTCGCTGATTGCTTTCGCTTTGCTGTAAAAGTCTTACGTAATACGAAAAATTTGACAGCAGTGAAGAGATCGAACGATTGCTTGCAATTTATAGTTCCTCGATTGTTCGGTAGAAGCAGTACTGTCGCTAGGTTGCTTCTGCTAGGTTTTTGCAGATACGTAATACGAATTTGCGATTTTTGCGCAAAAATTGCGCAATTTTTGCTATTGCTTGGCTTTTGCAAGATACGTAATAAGCCCGCCGGTTAACATATAAAAATATAGTTATTAAGATAGCTATTCAAAATTGAACTTAATCACTACACAAAAAGATATACGTTTCATATTATGTGATGTGACTTCTATGATACACTAGCTGTTGCCCGCGGCTCCGCCTAATACAGTACCTCGGGAACACTGTATTTTTTCGGGATTAAAAGTAGCTTATGTTTTAACTTTTAATCCATAGCCTAAACTACTAAGTACTAAGATACCAAATTTCATCAACATCCGTTCAGTAGTTTTTCCGTGAAAGAGTAACATCCATCCATCCATACATCCTCACAAACTTTCACATTTACAATATTAGTAGGATTAGGATTGCACATGCGTTGTGTAGGATTAGGATTGCACATATTCGCCTCGGAAGTCTATCAACATTTTACAATTTCACTAGTTTTATTACAATCTAACGGTTTTTACTATTTTACGGTGACATATAAAAGATGCAGACAGAAAAAGGTAGAGTATGGAAATCACAGAACACTATTACTCCTATAGAGATGGAAATACAATTTTTAAAAAAAGTAAGCGCCCTATTTTAACACTTAAGCCTTTTTTATTATAAAAATTGCTTTATAACTTACAATAGAGAATAATAATATGTAAAACATAATTTGACCAATTAATTTTATACCAATAAAACTAGAAGATGATTGCTTAAATTATTATTAGGTTACTAAACCACATTCCATCCTCGCAGGTAATTATTTTAAATTATGAAACTGTTACGCTATAATTAATTGCTATTATTTGATAATAGCATACCAGTTACACAATTATGCGCTATTTTATTATTTGATTATTAAAAATTAACAATTATCGTTAATTGAATAAAATAGCAATGATGAATTACCGGTTTTTTTATTTGTAATTTAATAGCAAAATAACGCCTAGGCGATAGAAATAATAAACTTAATAAAGTTTCAGAGTCAAACCCATACTATGTACCTATTATAAATGTGGAAGTTTGTGAGGGTGCATGGGATGGATGTTCATTCACGCAAAAACTACAATTAATGTGTTTTGAAAATTGGTTTTTGGTGTAGGTACCGTATATATTAAGTGCAAAGCTGGTAATTTGAAACTACAAACAGACACTTTTATTTATTTGTATATATTATGAAATATAGATACAGTATAAACAATAATATCACAGGAATTTATATCTACAATACATATCCTTGTTTACCAGGAAATGACGGATTTCCGAATGCTTTATCTAACAGCTAGATTTCCAATATTTTTCCATTGCATATTTGAACAAATTCTCTTCCCACTAGTATTGCGATATGGCACATTTTATTCAATAATAAAAGCATATAATCTTATAAGGTTTGGTAAAATCAATTACGGATATTTTGGGCATATGATCTACTGCTTATGTTACGTTTAGGCAGAAAATCAATAAAACATATAATACCAGTCTATAATGAATTATCTTAGATTTGTAAATAGGTCAAGTAATGACCAATGACCCTCAGGGCTTGCTGATACGTGTCAAATAACCTATTTGCATGTGTTCTCTCAGTCACTCGATATAAAGTTTTTTTACGTGGTAGAGCCATGCTTCGGCACGAATGGGCCGGCTCGACCGGAGAAATACCACGGGCTCACAGAAAACCGGCGTGAAACAGCGTTTGCGCTGTGTTTCGCCGAGTGAGTGAGTTTACCGGAGGCCCAATCCCCTACCCTATTCCCTTCCCTACCCTCCCCTATTACCCTATTCCCTCTTAAAGGCCGGCAACGCACTTGCAGCTCTTCTGATGCTGCGAGTGTCCATGGGCGACGGAAGTTGCTTTCCATCAGGTGACCCGTTTGCTCGTTTGCCCCCATATTTCATAAAAAAAAAAAAGAAAAAAGTAAGCAGCGACAAAACTTCCGAATAAGGTATGCGGCACTTATTAGAAGATTGTGAAACATGCCCTAAAGGTCAGTTCATACCGCGACGATTTAAATCTGAACTCTATTCACTACACCACAAGACAGACGAGAGATCAGGCGCAGGTCCGACTTTTTACATGCCCATCCGACGCATGGATCATCTTTCTTGTCAGACAATCAGGTGATCAGCCTGCATTGTCCTAACCAAACTTGGAAATAACATTTTTTGTTGTTCCAATGCGGGAATCGAACCCACGACCTCCGAGTCGAGAGCGAATGCTCTAACCACTAGACCACGGAGGCTGTTGGATGAAAGTCTATTTTAAATACGAGACTTGAGTTCTGGTTGCACCGCCCTACACAGCACATGTGCAGTGTATGTCTGATGTCATATGAAACGTGTCATAGTGTATGTCTGATGTCATATGACACGTTTCATATGACATCAGACATACACTGCACATGTGCTGTGTAGGGCGGTGCAACCAGAACTCAAGTCTCGTATTTAAAATAGACTTTCATCCAACAGCCTCCGTGGTCTAGTGGTTAGAGCATTCGCTCTCGACTCGGAGGTCGTGGGTTCGATTCCCGCATTGGAACAACAAAAAATGTTATTTCCAAGTTTGGTTAGGACAATGCAGGCTGATCACCTGATTGTCTGACAAGAAAGATGATCCATGCGTCGGATGGGCATGTAAAAAGTCGGACCTGCGCCTGATCTCTCGTCTGTCTTGTGGTGTAGTGAATAGAGTTCAGATTTAAATCGTCGCGGTATGAACTGACCTTTAGGGCATGTTTCACAATCTTCTAATAAGTGCCGCATACCTTATTCGGAAGTTTTGTCGCTGCTTACTTTTTTCTTTTTTTTTTTTATGAAATATGGGGGCAAACGAGCAAACGGGTCACCTGATGGAAAGCAACTTCCGTCGCCCATGGACACTCGCAGCATCAGAAGAGCTGCAAGTGCGTTGCCGGCCTTTAAGAGGGAATAGGGTAATAGGGGAGGGTAGGGAAGGGAATAGGGTAGGGGATTGGGCCTCCGGTAAACTCACTCACTCGGCGAAACACAGCGCAAACGCTGTTTCACGCCGGTTTTCTGTGAGCCCGTGGTATTTCTCCGGTCGAGCCGGCCCATTCGTGCCGAAGCATGGCTCTACCACGTAAAAAAACTTTATATCGAGTGACTGAGAGAACACATGCAAATAGGTTATTTGACACGTATCAGCAAGCCCTGAGGGTCATTGGTCATTACTTGACCTATTTACAAATCTAAGATAATTCATTATAGACTGGTATTATATGTTTTATTGATTTTCTGCCTAAACGTAACATAAGCAGTAGATCATATGCCCAAAATATCCGTAATTGATTTTACCAAACCTTATAAGATTATATGCTTTTATTATTGAATAAAATGTGCCATATCGCAATACTAGTGGGAAGAGAATTTGTTCAAATATGCAATGGAAAAATATTGGAAATCTAGCTGTTAGATAAAGCATTCGGAAATCCGTCATTTCCTGGTAAACAAGGATATGTATTGTAGATATAAATTCCTGTGATATTATTGTTTATACTGTATCTATATTTCATAATATATACAAATAAATAAAAGTGTCTGTTTGTAGTTTCAAATTACCAGCTTTGCACTTAATATATACGGTACCTACACCAAAAACCAATTTTCAAAACACATTAATTGTAGTTTTTGCGTGAATGAACATCCATCCCATGCACCCTCACAAACTTCCACATTTATAATAGGTACATAGTATGGGTTTGACTCTGAAACTTTATTAAGTTTATTATTTCTATCGCCTAGGCGTTATTTTGCTATTAAATTACAAATAAAAAAACCGGTAATTCATCATTGCTATTTTATTCAATTAACGATAATTGTTAATTTTTAATAATCAAATAATAAAATAGCGCATAATTGTGTAACTGGTATGCTATTATCAAATAATAGCAATTAATTATAGCGTAACAGTTTCATAATTTAAAATAATTACCTGCGAGGATGGAATGTGGTTTAGTAACCTAATAATAATTTAAGCAATCATCTTCTAGTTTTATTGGTATAAAATTAATTGGTCAAATTATGTTTTACATATTATTATTCTCTATTGTAAGTTATAAAGCAATTTTTATAATAAAAAAGGCTTAAGTGTTAAAATAGGGCGCTTACTTTTTTTAAAAATTGTATTTCCATCTCTATAGGAGTAATAGTGTTCTGTGATTTCCATACTCTACCTTTTTCTGTCTGCATCTTTTATATGTCACCGTAAAATAGTAAAAACCGTTAGATTGTAATAAAACTAGTGAAATTGTAAAATGTTGATAGACTTCCGAGGCGAATATGCTGCCTATAATTAAACACATTATTTTTCGTTAGATTATAAATATATAGTTTTTAATCTTTACGGTGACATATACAGTTCTTAGACTTTGTTCGGAGAGGATGAATTCAAGAACTAAGGGTCGATTCACACCACGGAGAGGCGGGACGGGGCGCTGCATTTTTAACCGGCTACGGCGAAATCAAAAGGAAGGGTACTGATTTTGGTAGTCTATGTATGTTTGTTCTACCGTACTGCTTAAATTGCGGATCCGATTTTAATAAATGAGGTGTCAATATATTCGTAATAACAGCCCACCGCCGCCGTATTACGTAAAAATAGCGATTAACAAAAATCTTGCAGTCATCGCGCGATAGACGCGCAATCGATTGCTGAACGTCAAATAAAATCGTATTACCTATGCCATCGATTGCTAATCGCTCGCTGTTGTGTTTGAATGCACTTTGCTTCATTTTCGCTTATTACCTATTGCTAACTGACAGTTCAAATCGCTCGCTGATTGCTTTCGCTTTGCTGTAAAAGTCTTACGTAATACGAAAAATTTAAGGTAAGGCTGTTTAACTTGGATGTTGAAAACTTAAGATTATATCTGCCCTTGATAATAAATTGTTGAATGTGCGGCACGTGAACTCCTAGTTCCAAGGCCCTAAAGTTGGTCAATCCGCAGTAGGCAACCGCGGTCAAAGCCGGTCCGGTAGAATACAGCAGTGGACCATGATAAATCTTTCTCTTGAATCAAAGATAAATCTTTCTCTTGATGTCAGAGCTGTCTGTATAACGTTTTGCAAAATCATCTATAGAATATTAGGGCACATGACTACCTACCTACTGCTTATTTTAAAATGTTTAGGCAGAAAAAATTACAAGAATAAATATAGTTTTAAAAAAACTAAAAGAACACGCTTTTAAAGAATATCGAACTAAAACTATCGAAAAAATAAATAAACTTAAAACAGTAGTATATAAAAAATACTAGTATAATTGAGGGAAAAGCGTGGGGCGCTTTTAAATTTTGGCACAAAGCGCCCCACGCTTTTCCCTCAATTATACTAGTATTTTTATATAAGTACTACTGTTTTAAGTTTATTTTTAAAAAATTTAAAATTATTATTTTACTTTTTAGTTCGATATTCTTTAAAAGCGTGTTTTAAAGCTACCAGAGCCGAGGTACGCAGCAGGCGCGCAAGAGAGAGTTACATACAAGCAAACAAACAAGCTTACATACAGGTGAAGTTAATATAATCGTGTTAAAAAGAAACCTATTAAAAGACGTTTTAAAATCAGCTGACAGTGTGCTGTGTGAGAAAAATTATTTCAGCGGAGATGATTGGTTTCATCACTTAATATATTATTATGACTTTGAAGTGTTCCGTAATACTCAAGGAATCCTAATAGTTTCGCTCTGTCCGTCCGTCCGTCCGTCTGTCTGTCTGTCTGTCCGCGCCTCTAGCTTCTGTAATTATGGATATTGGTATAGTTAAACACTGTGTATAGATCTCAGTTTTGGCGTCTCAACACCATACATCGTGGGGATGAAAAATATTTTTATTCTACCCCATCCTTTGGGGTATAGTTGAATAGGTCTCTTAAAATAAAGGCAACGTTTCATACATGTCTTCTTTTACAAAGTCAACAATTTTCGAGTAATCGGCCTCCAAAGTGGTTAATAAGTTGGTATTTCTTAATTATTGGAGATAGAAACTTGTAAGTTTCCACACAGATGGACGATGCTAAAACATCTTTCGGAAAATTATTTTGAATGAAATCGGACAGCAACTTTTGAATTAATTTGAAAATTACCCTCCTTAGACCTTAGACATGTCCTGACATACTCTTGGTAAGGTTAATTTTCCGTCTAAACCTCTTTACATAAGCATTAGATGTAATAATAAGTTTTTGCAAACGACGCGCAAAGTTGTTCGTCTGTAGGTCTGGTAACAAAATATAATAAACAATTTTACTGTACTCAAACACCGAAAGCACCAGAACTACTAGAAGCGTCATAAGAGCACTAGTTAGGCTAGATAGTTCAACCATAAAAAGACAACTGACATTGGTCTAATTTTCTTACGGTACCCGCTGACGTCACAAGAATCACTCCAATGATTTCTGTCCATATTCCGTTCTGAGTATTCATTAAAAAATCATTACCTAAATTACAAGGTTAGAGTTGGGCACAGTTAACCGTTAGGAGGTCCATCTGACCACAATCCACAATCACAACGGCACTTCTAATGGCAGGACACGAGTTGGCGTGAGCTACATAATTATAAAATTGAAATGTAAAAAAAAAACAATAACGATTTTTGTTACACTAAAATATTAGAAAGTAACTTAATTGTGATTTTTGTTAGACATCGTACAGAAAACCGGCAAAGTGCGAGACGGAATCGCGTATGACACGAAGGGCTCCGAACAAAACGGCAAAAAAAAACATGTTTGTTGTATGAGAGCCTCCCTTGAATATTTATATTATTCGGTTTTTAGTATTTGCTGTTATAGCGTCAAGAAAATACATTATTTGAGAAAATTTCAACTGACTAGCTTTCACGGTTAAGGAGATACAGGCTGGTGACATACAGCGAAGTCTCAATAATAGGTCCCGTTTATACCCTTTGGGTAAGTAACTCTAAAAAGTAATAAAATATGGAAACGGAGCTATATGGTGGAAAAATAAGTGGGGGACATCGGGACGAGACGAAACTGAAGCTCTATGTTACAATATTGCTACTTCCTACTAATATTATAAATGTGAAAGTTAGTGAGGATGGATGGATGGATGGATGTTTGTTACTCTTTCACGCAAAATCTACTGAACGGATTTCGATGAAATTTGGTGTGGTAGTAGTTTAGGCTCTGGATTAAAACATAGGTAACTTTTTATCCCGAAAAAGTACAGTATTCCCGTAGGATACGCGGGATAGTTTCAAATATTTATGGCTCCCGCAAACTCCAGACAAGTAGCTTAGCAAGCAATCCTCCGTAGATGCTTAGGGATGATCGCATTTTTGCCAAGCTCCTTCCCTAGCATCACGTGTCTTGCAGACCAGCTTTCAATATACAAAAGCTACTTACAGTTTACACAATATTCATTTTTACCTCAGAATAGATTTAATTTAGAACCAGCATATCATATTAAAGTACATATTTATCATCCTCATCATCATTATTTGAGATTATCATAAATACAATCTGTTCAAAAATCATTAAATAAGATTTAAAGTTAGGCAATCGTGTAAGTACGATACGACCCTGAATACAGATAAAGGAAAATATTTTGTGGGAGAAAGCTACGTGTCGAGTGTAAATAAGTTTTAAATCCAAACGTTTTGGGGGTGTTTGGGTCGATATTAAATCCTAATTGTTTCGTCACATGTACGGTCGCTGACATACCCGGTGGATATTTTTGGACCTTATTTCCATAGTAACATACGATCTTATTACTATGTGCATAGGACATAAGGTCCAAAAATTGTGTAAAGATTATTATTATTTATTTACATTCCAATATAGATTTATAAAACAAGAATCAATATTTTTGTCAGTTTGCCAGTGATTTTAAACAAAATTAAGCACAAAAATCGTTCTAGCCTGAATTACTAGCCTATACCTACTATAATATATCGATTTGAGAAATCATAATATTAGTATGTTACCTCAGCAAATAAATATTCCCCTTTGGATAATCAGATTATTTTCGATTTAGTTAATAGGATTCGATGGTGAAAAGCTACAAAAGATAGGCAACGAATATACGGAACCAAGAGTATAATATGGGATTCACGCTTGGACATAAGAGTATGGCTGTCGTTTTCTAAATCCGCGTGTTATAGTGTAAGGGAAAGTCATATTTATAGGGCTAAGGTAATTTTATTAGGTTTTTTGTAGTTTCGGAGCTTTCACTTGTAAAAGTTATCTATTTAAACGAGCGTAAGTATTATTATGGTTAAGTTAGTGCTTTACTGGTACTTTTGATGAAAGTATTGCGGCCATAGATTAAAGTTTAAACGATCAAACATTACGTAAGAGTTGAAAAACTTGAACTTTTATCACAATCTACTGATACGTGTTAAGATAGCTTAATAGAGAATATACATTTGTTTTAAATAAGCAATTTCTTATATTTTCCGAAAGGCAACATAAATATGGACCGAAAGATGATGACCGAAAGATGCAAAGATGAAAAAGTACAGTAATTAAGTGCTAAATTAAAAAGTTACAGGATTTAAAAGAACGAGGAGTTTTTTTTTGCTTTGATAGCAAAACGAAAATTACTGTTTAAATCCTTATTATTTGTGTCATTTTTTTTTATCACAAACGCAGTATTTAAGTTAGTAACATCTATTAGGTATGTATTTATCTTCATACATTTTCGTTGTGACACAACAGCTGTGACGTCACTCCTGCTACATTTTTTGTATAGAGCGTTTTTGATGCTTTCCAATGATATCACTTTTGTGATGACTGTATTTCTTTTATCAAAGTTTAAAAACGGCTGCCAAATGGGAATAAGGCCATATGGGAAGGAGCCATTTCGTCAACGGTTGATCGTAGATATGCCATTGCAAAGACAATATTTCCTGGTTTATTATGTACTTTTCGAAAAGCCAATAAAAAAAATATGCTACTTCTCTACTGCAATATTTTGTCCTTGTCGCTCGATATAAAGTAAGACACAAAACTTCCGAATAAACTATCCGCAACTTATTTCAAGGTTGCGAAATAAGATAGCCGACATAAGAAGTACATATTGTATATTATATTTAAGTAAATACAAATAGGTATGTATTTATTACAATGCGTACCATACATTGCAGATAATCTTGTGGGAACTTTAGATTTAAATCTTAGCACATGCAGCAATATAGATCAATCATGTGCTTTAAGTTTCCACCACGAAGTATAGATACCAGGAGTCCGAACGTAATATTAAAATAATGGTCTCAATTTAGGGGGCACATTTTTTGAGAGGCAGGGAGTAGAGCCCGCTATTGTTCAAGAAGTACCAAGCGCGATTCAGCACTGTGCGCTGATTGGTCCGCCACAAGAGCATCGGTACGTCCAAAATTCTAGCGCAGCCAGTGGCAGAAAAGAGAACTAAGATCTGGGTTTATTATTGTGAACATAAATACTATGGAAAGCCTATACCGTTCGGACTCCTGGTATTCTATACTTCGTGGTTTCCACAATAAACACACTATTCAGTTAAAATATAATATATCTAAGGTTCGGTAAAATCAATTACGGATATTTTGAGCATATGATCTATTGCTTATGTAAAGACGTTTAAGCAGAAAAATAATTGTCATACTAGAAAAATAAAAAAAATCTTTATATGGGCGAGTTAGCGTTTTGCGGAGAGTTATGAGATGATTTTTTACTTTGAGGATGACATTTTTTTTGCCTAAACGTTTTTACATGAGCAGTGGATCATGTGCCCGAAGTATCCGTAATTTATTTTCGGAGACATTATATATATACCTAGTCCTACGCCTAATTAAAAAAATATATTTTTAGGGTTCCGCACCCAAAGGGTAAGAACAGGACCTTATTACTTAGACTTCGCTATCTGTCTGTGATCTGTCTGTCCGTCCAACCATGCTAGCTAGACAATTTTGATATTTTCACAAATAAATACGTATAATTAGTAATGTATTTCTGGTGCCGCTTTAACAACGAATACAAAAAACAGAATAAAATAATTATATAAATATACTCTAATTACTAATACAACAAAGGTTTTATACGGAACCTTCGTGTGTGACTCGCACTTGGCTGGTTCTTCTACGAAAGTAATAGTGTGAATATCATATTTTAAACTTTGTTTAATAATTTTTAGTCTGTATAGGATGTTCCACTAAGTATCAAGCGGAAGCTCAGAGGTAGAGCACCCTTGGCGCAACCATTGTTCGAGTGGCAGGTGCCCCACACCTTTTGTGTCAAATTCCGTTTCGGTAAATGTACCACAAATGGTGACCGCAATATACATAATATACTGTCTACTACATCTAAAATTTTATGAGAACTCGAAAAATTATTTTAAAACCCAAACAGTTTAAAAGTTTTGGTGATAGAAACAACTATGAGGTAAAACTCATTGTAAAACTGTATTCCTAAAATAACTAGGAAGAATACAGATCTACATTCTGAATTAACTTAATTATGTAGGTAATATTTTGTAAAGAACTTAAAGCAGAAAATAATCGTCACACACGTACAAAATTCATGTACCCGAAGGGCATTCGCCCATATTTTTTTTTTTCGAATTTCTTGTCCAAAATCCGTTGGTTCAATTTTTGGCTACGGAAATTAATTTATCAAAAATCTAAAAAGGCAGTTTTATATTTCTTATCAAAATTGGGCTCGCAACGCCTTACAGTATTTTCCCCTATTCCTTATAGTTTCAGATTTTGCCTACTAACGCAAATTTCTTGAAAAATTCATATGCACACTAGAAATAAAACGTCTCATAGACGAAACTGTCTAGGACAGGGGTCGGCAACCGGCAGCTCGCGAGGCTCATGCGGCTCTTTGAATGTGGAACTGCGGCTCTTTAGTACAATATGCCAATATGGTTTATTTTATAAAAACGATGAACGAAGATAAGGCACCATTTCTATATCACAACCACTTCGGCTGGCTAGGCTACTGTAATTAAGTAATTTAGGCTATTACAGTCTCTCGGGTTTAGTTTAACCTGTAAAATAAACAAAAAATTTACTTGGTCGCTCCGCTAGCTCGCATATTCTATGTAGGTTTTAATGCGCTTTCAACGCAAGACAGTTTAGCATCTTCATCAAAAGACAAAAAAAATGTGGCTCTTGAAAAATTTAGAAATTTTGTAAATTGTAATTTTTGACTCTTCTGATTCAAAAGGTTGCCGACCCCTGGTCTAGGAGCGTCCGAGCGACACAAGATAGTTAAAACTGTGGGTGGTTTAGTCGCAAGTCGCAACTCGTAAGACAGGCTTGTCTATGTGAGACCAAACTGTCTTAAAACTGCCGTGACCAGAGTGAGCGCTCGCCCCAATACTATCTAATTACTAAGACTATATAGCGCGATTCAAATGAGAATAGGATCGAGTCGGCGCCATATTGTTTCGAATTTAGACTGTTATGATAGTTAAATTTATGTTTAGATAATTGATTACTATTTAACGTTTCTATTTAAATTCAATACAATACTATTAATATTTATAAGCACACAAATTTTTCTGAAAATCGCAATTTTCAAGTGATATTTGACAGATAAAGGTCATTGACGTTCCTATTCTCATTTGAAACGCGTTATACCTATAACCACAGAATACATAATAGTGCCATGTACCTAATAGTGTAGTAATAGTTCCTTTCTACAAACAAATTCGTTTTATTACGCTTGTTATGCGTAGTGTACCTAATCCCTGAATCTAAACCCTTGCCTACATTACGTGTGTTTTTTTACATACATAATACTTATACACTAATACAGGGACGTCCTTGAATACTGGCTGTATGATACGTGATGATTGTAATAATGAGACGAATTTGAGGGTATTTCCACATTGACTGTCAAAATTATATGAAGGCTACCTTCCAAGCTGAATACTTCACTACATGGTATAAAACAGTCGCTTTTTCAGTATGTCCCTATGTATGCTTAAATCTTTAAAACTACGCAATAGATTTTGATGCGGGTTTTTAATAGATAGAGTAATTCAAGAGGAAGGTATATATGTATATAACATGCTTAATATAGTAGAGAAACACTGATAATTTTAGAGGTTTCCAATGTCGTAAACAAACACATTTTTTGCGCTTATATTGCAAACGCTGGCTGTACCCTACGAGATAGATTATAGAATGTACTACAGTATTGTACACCTTAAAAAGGTCTCCAAAAATGTCTGGGATGGTTATGACTTATGTCTTTGTCTATCTCTTAGAGATAACCCACAATCACCATTTTTTATCCTTTACTTTATACGGGAAATAATGGCTTATTTACTATATTTATATTCAAGCGCGAAAAATATATATCAAGCGTTTATATTTAAGCGTTCGATAGGTTCCCGTTTTCAATATTGTATAATATCGCAGTGATTAGAGTTATTTGCTGACGAAGTTATTTCACCATGAACAATATTCCACGCCTTACACCACGCCAATCTGGCCCCGTGGTAAGAATCCGAAGAACTTGTGTTACGGAGACCAATCAACGGGCAGTATATTTAATACTTTTTAAATGCTATACATATACTTACGATTTTTTTTATTATGTTATAAACATATTTTTACATAATGCATATCCTAATCCTAGGAACTCAGTCAGCTAAAGTGATGAAAATCGTGCCTATAATTATATTTACTTCCGTTTATCTGTCGAGAGGATTTCCTGAATCAACCTAAAACAATCCTTTTATTAAATATCGCTATATTATTATTTAAACAATGTAGTAAAAACATTCCAGTCTATGTGAAACGGTCAATAAACGGTCGTTTTTTTTCGGATCGCAAAAGAATTCGATGCAAAAAAACGAACAAAAACAGACCCACACGTGGCAGACAACATGTATTATTCAGTACGAGATTATGGTGATTATCAGTAGGCTTAGCACGGACAATTGATGACAGAGCATTCGTAAAAAATCGAATGAAAATTATCTAAGGCGTATCATACAATTATCATTCAATTAAGTTATGAATCAATTATCTCAATTGTTCGTGCTAAGCCCACTGACGAATATTTCAAGCAGTGACGTCATGAGTTAGTACTGTAGGATAAAATATAGTGAGATAGTTTTAAGATTATAAAGCCCGGTGCATATGCAATATGCATAGAAGATTTCTCTCTAGCAATGATTAATTTCTAGAAAAAATTAAAAGGTTTCAACTTTGATTATAAAACAATAGGTATTGTCAGAGGCGTAGCGTACCTTGGCGGGGCCCCGTATAAAAATTTGGGGCCTCTTAGGAGGGGTAAAGATTACTCACAAAATGAAAAATAAAATTGCATAAAATTAAAAGAAATATTTATTCGTCATAATTATTAGCTATCTGTCACTTTTTCCAAAATTTTTACAATTTTAATACCTAAGTATACACTCTCCTTGCCTTTTTTCGGCAAACTGATTTATAAATCATTTATAGTTAATGATGAAATGAAGATGAAGATGAAATTTGGGAAGTTTTTATAAATTTTTGCACGTTGGGGACCGTGACCAGGGGTCCCCGTATAATTGATACGGCAGATACGACGGTAGCTACGCCCCTGGGTATTGTTTTATAATCTGATAGTTTCAACATATAAAGTTTTTATGTTGTTGCTTTCTTAATTTTATTTGCCTAGTTAAATAGTTTAAAAATAATTTGTTTTCAACAATATAAATTGAAATGTTTTCAGGGTTTCGTACCCAAAGGGTAAAAACGGGATCCTATTACTGAGAATTCGCTGTCCGACCGTACAGACCGAAGGATACAGCCTGGTGACGGACGAACAGACAGCTGCTCGTTCGTCACCAGGCTGTATCCTTAATCGTCATAGCTAGAAAATAGTTGGAAATTTCGCAGATGATGTATTTCTGTTGCCGCTATAACAACAAATACTAAAAACAGAATAGTATTTAAGGGGGCTCCAATACAACAAACGTGCTTTTTGCCGTTTTGCACGGAACCCATTGTGCGCGAGTTCGACTCGCACTTGGCTGTTTTATAGGGTTCCGTAATACTTAAGGAACCCTTATAGTTTCGCTCTGTCCGTCTGTCTGTCTGTCTGTCTGTCTGTCTGTCTGTCTGTCCGCGCCTCTAGCTCCTGTAATTATGAATATAAATTGATGAAATTTGGTGCAGTTATAGATTGTGTATAGATCACGGTTTCGGGATCATAAAAAATTAATAATTTTATAATTTAGGGGTGGCTCTCCATACATGTGAAGTGGGGATAAAAAATATTTTTTCACTCTACCCCATCGTGTGGGGTATCGTAGAATAGGTCTTTTAAAATAAAGGCAAGGTTTGATACGTCACTTTTTTATAAAGTTGACCATTTTCGAGTAATCGGCCTCCAAATTAGTTTGAAAGTTGGTCCCCCCCTAGCATTTTTAAACTATTGGAGATAGAAACTTGCAAATTTTCATGCTGATAGATCATACTAAAAACTCTTTAGGAAAATTATTGTGAACCAAATCGGACAGTAACTTTTGGAGTAATTAAAAAAAAAGCATATTACGCGTTTATAGTTACGGAACCCTCTTTAGACATGTCCTGACATGCTCTTGGTTAGGATATTTTTTGTTTTTAAACCTTTTTGAGTTTTCTCACAAAGTCAAGTACAAGTCTCGATCATTTTCATTTCTTGCGGAATTAAAAACTGAAACGAAACTGACCGTAAGTTACGTTTAAATTAGGTACGTTAATTTACGTTACGTTAAAATTTATCAAAAATATGTGAACTTTATATTCAGTGCAATATTTATGATTTAATTTCAGTGACACACATGAAACGGTGTCAAACCCCGCGTAGGATATTTTTAGCGCCATATCTAATATTAGTCACTCTCATGCCGGTATCAAACATCCTTGGCGCAAGGATTGGCGCCAAAAACCACGCCAACTGCAATTTTAAATGTCAAAATTTGAATGGAATAACATGGGAATAACCAAAATTATGAAATATATTTTTCGGTAAAACCTGTGAGATGGAGCAAAACTTATGAAATGTTACAATTTATACAAATAAAAATAAAAATCTGTTTGTAATTTCCAATAAATAGTTTTACACTAACCCTATCTAATAAAAATATTTACACAATGGATAAGCAATACAATATTTTGTCCTTGTCTGTCAAGCGACTTTTCCCACGTATCAAACAAGGACAAAACATTGTATTGCTTATCCACCGCTTAAATATTTTTATTTGTTAGGGGGTAAATGTATGTATGATAATATTAGACGTTACCTGAAACAAATCAAATTTATAAAATAAGTATCAGTCTGTTTCTTCCGGCTAATCTCTGAAACGGCTGGACCGATTTTGACCGGGCTTTAACTGACAGATAGCTGATTTTATAAGGAGTAACTTAGGCTAGTATACTACTTTTATCTTAGGTTTCCGTTTCCACTAGTTCCACGGAGAAAGCTGCGGGCATCAGCTAGTTTATTAATAAATAAAGACGTATAATTTCCAAATATTGAATATGGCAATTGGCATTGAATAACTTCGTCTGACATCTATCTATATTGTGGTGAAACCATTAGGTATATTATAGTATATGGTCATAAGTAATGTAATGGCCTCTCCACAGCTCTTAGACGTACAAAATAGTTTTTGGGCGGCCTTATTCAACTTGGTCAATGAATAATAACTTTTCACCACCTCCGCTGCGAAACTAAAACTGTAGTTTTTACATATGTGCGTTAGAAGGCCAATATGCCCGATACGCAAACTCTCTACTTATACGTTATAAGGCTCATAAACCCAGTAAGGTATTGATGAAATAATAACCTATTATCTTCGTGAAAACGCCGAAATTGGTATACTTGCCTATTAGTTATAGTTATATATACATAGTAGAAAAAATAAGTATTATAGTACTGGCCCCGCCCCGGGTTCCGATAATATACTGAGAAGATATATGTAAAAATAAATAAGAGGTTTATTAACCTGCTACCGCACTGAAGCATTGGTTAAATCAGAGCCTTTGTAGTGATGGGAAACAAATGATCGATTCACTGTATAAATTTACTTTCCTTTATTTTAAATTACATATGGGCATCATAAAAACATTTAACTCTTCTTACATTCTACGCTATTACTTGGTCCAGGTTGTTGAGTATCATAAAAGTCAAAAATGTTTTCACTAGAATTTCCTAGAAAATTTAGAAATCGAAGAAAAGTAAGTAAGTGTAAGATAATATGTTCATTACAGATGATGAATTATAGCTAGGTTTGATTTTTTCACAGCTCCAAGGGACAGTAGTCATAAGTAGGTATTTGATATAAATTTCCGCTCAATAACTCTACGCGTTCCTGATAAAAAGGGTCTTGACAGACAGACGGACGGACAACAATGTGATCCTATAAGGGTTCCCGTTTTTACCTTTCAAGGTACGGAAACCTAAAAACTCGATCAAAATTGTTTATTGGTTCATCCGTTTGGGAGCTACGATGCTACGGACAGACAGACAGAACGACAGACACGCAGAACTTATAACACCCCTCTTTTTGCGGGTGTTATACCCCCGACGAGAGAGAGAGTGTACTAAAAACGTAGACACTACGTTTTTAGTTCTCTGTCTTCATGTTGTATTGATAAATTTACGTTTTGTTACGGACTAGGGTATGGAACCGGGAAATCCCGGTCCCGAAATTCCCGGGAATTCCCGAAATTTTGAATCGCTCTGAGAACCGGGAATCAAAAATTTAGAACCGGGAATTTCGGTACTTTCGGTACCGAACAAATTGTATTAAAATTTACAAGTACTTAAGTAAAGTATCATCGGTAATTGTAAATATTAGCTAAAAATAATTTTTAATTATTTCCGAAAGCGAATTAAAGACAAAAATGAAAAATATATAAAAGGATAGAATGAGTAGTTCATAATATTAGATAATAGATTCTGTACATAAAAGTTAACTGTGAGCGGTGCGAGGAAATAATAACCATAATATTATGCCGTATTTAATATTAATATGTAGTATGATAGCACCACACATCGACTGACATAGTAGCCAATACTGGAGCTAATGGTATTGACGATTAAATAGAACATCTTGGGACTTGGCCTACAAGGTCTGTATGGCGTCTGTTTTTTTTTTTTTTTGATAAATATATACGTATATATTCGTATACCTACTAATATGCATATTGGTTGCTTTTGGGGTTGGTGAGCAGTTTTGATGGATTTTACCTATTGTCCTTTAAATACTCTTTATTGTCCTTATAAAAATAGTTACGCATTATATTAATTTTAAAATTTTTATTTCAAATTGGAGCATCTGTAGGATTCACTGAATTGAACTTCTGACACTCGAGTAAATTTTTTTTACCCCTTCCTACCTTTCACGCAAATCGTCAGATTAATATACACTTCATATCAGAGACTTATTTGCGCATGAACAACACTAATTATAATCTGACGCGTTCAGCATATCCATGTCATGGTCATTTTTACAACTTTTTAACCACGCAGGACGACGACTGCTAAAAGCTGACACACTATTCCTATAGTGTGTCAGCTATTGTCAGTATGTGTCTGGTTATTTAGTCTTTTAATTATCTAATTTGTCACTTCTAATAGGTTACCTAGACGTTCGAGCATGTACCAAATAGCATTCTGGGCACCCCAACTATTTGATGTTTTGCAAAAATCAAATAACTCGAAATAACATATTTAAAAACCACCAATAAATGCTAATAAACTAAAATGACATACCGCACCTTTAGAATTGAAGTGGCTTAATCCAAAATTCTTGATTTTTGGTAAACGCCTAAAATGTAATTGGAGAATAGGCCATTTTTTGGTTTTTTGACTATAATAGTAAGTGTGAGCCTTATATAGTTACAGTTTTTGTTATTTGCCGTAGGTGATTAGTTGTTTTAGTGATTTGTTATTAAAAATATGAGTTTTATAATTTAGAACCTTTGTAAATTAATAATTTAAAAAAAGGTGTCACTTTATTTCCAAAATATTTAAAATTTAATTGACTTATTTAGCTTTGTGTCTATTTATTACTAAAGCATTCAAAAATAAAACGTAACTATTTAAAAATAGGCTATTTATTTCTAATGTAAAATTTATTTTTGGTGGCTAATTTTGGAATATGCTAGTTTATTAATGGTTGACTTTTAAAATTAAAGGTAAATTAGAATAGATAAAACTGAAAAAATCTTTTATTTTATGCGTAATAAAGCTAAACTTATACCTAATTTGTATGTAGGTCCCTTATATTTTTATGTATTTACCGTGTACATAAAAATATAAGATACTTAAGTTACTGTGGCGTCTTCCTATCAAAATAATATTTATTATACAGGAAAAGGAAAAGCTATTTAAATAAGCAATAATTAAATAAGCCTTTCAATATCAGAGGTCAATATAAATTATTATCGATGGGAAATTTCATCATCATCAGCCTACGGACATATAGATAGCCCACTGCTTAATGTAGGCCTCCACTAATGAGCGCCAACTATCCCTATCTCGGACAGCCCTCATCCATCTGCCGCCAGCCAACTTTAAATCGCTCTTCATCAACAACACAATGGAAAAAAACAAATAGAAACAGGTCATCCTACACTACGTTTGCCTAAGCGTGGTCTCCACTCTAACACTTGTCTGCGCCATCAACCGTCATTCCGTCTGCAAACATGGCCAGCTCACTTTCAATTCAGCATCATTCTATGAGCAATGTCAGTGACTTTAATTCTCTGTCGAATCATATCGTAGCAAGTTTTATTATCCACCAGAGATACCCTCAACATTCCACTTTCCATCACTGGCTGGGCAACCTTGAACTTGTCAATTAGCAGAATTCGCTGCCGTGTGTTGCAGAACGCATTGATTAAAGACCCTGGACCTTAGTCAAGAACATTCGCTAATTTCGACTTCGAAATAAAAAATGTATCGGATTTGACATAAGTAATGATGAAAAGACAAATGTAATGACTTGTTGCTTGCGATGCCTTATGTCAAATCCTCCTTTTGTTTCCGAACTTCCCCGTCGAAATTATCGAATGCGTTCTTGACTAAATGTGATTGTGGAATCGACGATTCAAAGTTTGCCCAAGATATACGTATTCTTGCTTCTTAACTTCAAGACTAGTGGCCATTTACGATGACAGGTCCTGGGAGAACATGTCCAATACTTAACAAAACCAAATTTTTTTGCATAATTTTGGTTTTGTTAAGGTTCATTCCGAAACCCACCCGTCTTGAACAATCGCTTAGGATGTTCAACATCTCTTCCAGACCCTGCAGATATGTCTGACATAATGATTATTTCATCCACAAATTGCAAGTGTGAGATGTACTGGCCGTTTATGTTCAGACTCAGGCCCCGGCCGTTCCAACCAAGCAACTTGAAAACGTCCTCCGACGTGTTATCAAAGAGTTTTGTAGAGATAACACATGTGATGGAGTGGATGGAGAACACTTCAAGGAGTGATGTCTCATGAGACATCACTCCTTGAAGAAGTTGGATCAGAGATCACTTGAACAGACATCTTAACACCTCAAAATATTATCGGCAGTCAACGAAGCATTTCTGCATGAATTCCAGCACAGACCAGAATTTCAATTCTCGTATTTAAAGTAGACTTTCATTTTACTTTGATTGAATTGAAAGTGACGACATGTTACCATGAACGGATTTTATGACGTTTCGACCAGTTAGAGCGCGTTTCACGTTGGTTTAACGTTTATAAAATACCCGTTTGAGAGTTTTAGTGTATCGGGGCTTGATTGTAATTATATTAAGGCGCTGTGAGTAGTCAACTATGAAGTATTCGAGGGGGTGAAGGAGATGAGTGGGGGACGTGCCGCCCCCGTTACTGCGGGGGACTTCATGCGAAATACGCCAAAGTGATGTGTCTATAATGTACAAAAGCGTAATTTCGACAATATCGTAATGAGCTTCATAGCCTGGCGGTATTGTGCCCGCCTAGTGCGACGCGTAGCGTCTAGGTTCAAATCTCAATATAATATAATTAAAATTTTAAATTCAAATTTTTTAAATTCAAAATTTCAAAATGTCTATTTTCTGTCTAGGTCCATTAAAAGAAGTCTAATTCCTAATTTTGTACTAAATTTAGCCATTGCGATTTGAGAAATTAATCTTTTTAGTTTCCCTAAGCTAAAAAGGCTTAAAAAACCCAATTGTTAAATAAAGTTCACGTATTCACTATTGTTTAGTCATAAAGAATCTATATACCTATCTAATCTATATCCTAATTTCTTCATTTTTCATGGATTTATTACTTAAAATAATAAAATGCAAATCTTATATTTATATCTGGGGGCACGGCAGTGCACCCGCCAAGTCGAGCGTGAAGCAAACACTGCCGTACCATCCTTTACTGGAACCATTTCGCCGCATTTTCAGGCCCCTATTTAAGAACCTCTGGATAAGACCAGAACGCAGAAATTTTCGTCATCCAGTAAGCTATAATCACATACTTAAAATCCAAAATTTCAAGTCTGTAGGTCATTTAGTTCCGAAGTTAAGCGAAAGCAAAGTTTCGCATTTACGACACTCACTCACTCACTCACTCATGATCATCAAAATAGAACTAGTACTTCCCATAAACTAAGAGAGCTGAAATTTGGTACAGAGTTAGGGTTTAATGGCCACATAAAGGGAAAACTATAAAAACTAGGATAATCGATCTGGGGGCACCGCAGTGCCCTCGCCAAGTCCAGCGCGAAGCAAACACTGCCGTACCATTATTTACGGGAACCATTTCGCCGCATTTTCAGGCCTCTATTTGAGAACCTCTGGATAAGACCAGAACGTCGATCTGGGGGCACGGTAGTGCCCCCGCCAAGTCGAGCGCGAAGCAAACACTGCCGTACCATTATTTACTGGAACCATTTCGCCGCATTTTCAGGCCCTTATTTGAGAACCTCTGGATAAGACCAGAACGCAGAAATTTTCGTCATCCAGTAAAGTATAATCACATACTTAAAATCCAATATTTTAAGTCTTTAGGTCATTTAGTTCCGAAGTTAAACGAAAGCAAAGTTTCGCATTTATGACACTCATACCGTCCTATCGCGTGCCCTCCTGGGCGGTAATATCCTACATTCCTATTTCCCACTCTAACTTACCAATCTTCCTTTCCACACCACCTATCCTTCCCTTTCCCTATTCCTACCCTCTCCACCAATCCGTGGGAACGCAATGGATAATCATAAAAATAATTTAATTATCCAAAATGGCGGCGATGCGGTTCGCCACCCATCACGTCTCGTTCTCGCGGAGGCAAAAAGTGGCCCATGGAGAGCTGCTTCGCTACGTTGAATGTAAGAGGAGGAATGGATGGTATGAATGAAAGTGGACGAAGCGAAACAAGTATGTAAGGATCGTAGCAAGTGGAAAGAAGTGGTCTCTGCCTACCCCTACGGGAAAGAGGTGGTCTCTGCCTACCCCTATGGGAAAGAGGCGTGATTATATGATGATGATGATGATGATCCAGTCACTCACTCATGATCATCAGAATAGAATTAGTACTTCCCATAAACTCAGAGAGCTGAAATTTGGTACAGAGGTAGGGTTTAATGGCCACATAAAGGGAAAATTATAAAAACTAGGATAATCGAAGATCTGGAGGTCCTGGTGACCCTTATTAGAAAACACAAGAGCCCAACCAAACTATTAGAGATCGACATACTGCCTTTACAAAAAATATTCAACTTGGTGGGCCACTTCATTTGATGTCAAAAATCGAAGGTCTGAAGTATCTGATGAAGAACCCTCAGCTGGTCTCAGCTGATTAGAGATATGGTAATGCCCCCTTCTACTATTGGTACATAAAAAAATCGACTGTCATTGCAAAAATCCAGTGAAGTGGGACACATCTTCTAATTTAATCTAGCCCGTAGCGTCCCACTGCTGGGCGAATGCCTCCCCTTCTGCTTTTAATACGCATATAAATAAAATTAAAGGAAAACTCTGGATAAGACTGTACTGGCTTTTATACTTATACTTACAAGTTTACAAGAAGAAATAGTCGAACATTAACTTTATTCTACTCGAACATTACACAAATTAAATAAACAAATTACACTAAAATCTAGTAAAATAAATCAATATTCCTACGTTTCTACAAAAAGAAGTGAAATCCCACCAAAAACATTCTGTAAAAAACTAGCCAAGTCTCGATGGAGCTGCTTGTTTATCTCTAAAAAGTAATGAAATCTAGACAAAGTCGTGCCAAGTCTAAGGATCCTTACTGCGATTTATTTATTATTATAGTTAATGTTGTGTGACTTGGCCGTTGAAGAGTACACAAGGGTACAAAAGGGGCTCCATGACACCATTGCTCCAATACATGTGTTATACAATCAACAACAGCCTAAAATAAGACAACAACTACCAATTACCAATACCAGTATGGGCTATTATCTCTCTTAACAAACATAGGTACACTACGGCCGCTGTATCTTGACGGGTCTGAACATAGGCTCTGCGAACTTTAGCGCGTGTACAACTCGTGAAGAAAACTGTTATTGTATTATTTTTATATACCTATGTACTAATAAAATTCCCTAATATAGTTGACCAATTAGTACAAATAAAATAAATACGAAAACACTTAGAAACAGATATTGCGCAACCTTCTGCGCGAAGTTCAGACTCGCCAAGATACATCGGCCGTATGGTAGTTACAACAGAATCTGATATAACATTACGTGTAAACAAAATTGACTTGTAACTAGGGAATATTATTCGAATATTCGAATATTCGTTTTATTCGAATATTCGACAATTTTATTATTCGAATATGACTGGGTTCAATTTTCGAATAAAACGAATAATAAAAATATTTTATTTATTTTTCAAAAATATGTTAACAATAGTAATAAACTTGTACATAAACTTGAAAGTTTCG
The DNA here is from genome assembly GCA_905404095.1 of Glaucopsyche alexis. Classification (NCBI taxonomy): domain Eukaryota; kingdom Metazoa; phylum Arthropoda; class Insecta; order Lepidoptera; family Lycaenidae; genus Glaucopsyche; species Glaucopsyche alexis. Next base: position 6,398,742 of record FR990062.1, read on the forward strand.
TTATTTAATATATTATTTTTATTATTTATTAATTATGTCGTCAATAATATCCTAAAACAGATTTTACTACACTGTTTGTGAAGAATACAAAACTTTTTTTTAAATATAAAAATATTTGAGGTGAATATTTCCTACAGGCCTCAGCGAAAGAACACCATGCTCACAAGTCTGTTAAAATAACCTAACCAAGAGCGTGTCAGGACATGTTTAAGGAGGGTTCTGTTACTATAAAGCGTAAAACGATTTTTAGTTTCATATTCTTAAAGAGTTAAACCTACTGTTCGATTTCGTTTAAAATAACTTTCCTATAGAGAATTTACCATGACCTATCAGCATGGAAAATTGTAATATTCGTAGTTCAGAAAAGACAGTGGGGGGGTGAAACCAATTTGAATGCCGATTACTTGGAAATGGTTGCCTTTGTAAAAGTCATGTATAAAACTTTGCCTTTATTTTAAAAGACATAATATTCAACACACTTCACATGTATGGAAAGCCACATCTAACTATATAATCAAATTATATTTTTTATCAAACCAAAACCGATATCCAAACGCATTATAGCTAGAAAGATAAATGATACCTACCTAGTTGAGTTGATTATTACATTATTACACTGGCCTGCAAAACTAAGTACAAATCGTTTAAAATTTCATACTTTTCAAAATATTATGACAAGATTTAACAGCTTTCTTCAAAAGTAATAAATTATATAAATCAGTCTATTATTTTTATCTTTAAACAAAGATTAACCATTTTAATCTTAGTCTTAAAAACTTTTACATGTTATATAAAATTGCGGTTTTGAATAACTCCTCGAGGCCTAACAACAGCTTGGAGCAGATTTGTCATACTGAAAACGAGGTTTTGGAGCCGAATTATGCAATATTCTCCCGTTCTTATACGAGTATCAGAGCGTGTTTAAGTGCTGTGAGGGTACTAACTGTAGGTGACAATCTGCGGCTTCTGACTAGCCTATTAAGCTCATTAAAGAGAATCTTTGAGATCTTAACGTGGTAGAGCCTTGCTTCGGCACGAATTGGGCCGGCTCGACCGGAGAAATACCACGGGCTCACAGAAAACCGGCGTGAAACAGCGTTTGCGCTGTGTTTCGCCGAGTGAGTGAGTTTACCGGAGGCCCAATCCCCTATCCTATTCCCTTCCCTACCCTCCCCCATTACCCTATTCCCTCTTAAAAGGCCGGCAACGCACTTGCAGCTCTTCTGATGCTGCGAGTGTCCATGGGCGACGGAAATTGCTTTCCATCAGGTGACCCGTTTGCTCGTTTGCCCCCTTATTTCATAAAAAAAAAAAAAAAAACACACACACACACACACACACACACACACATACACACACACACACTCATACAAGCACACACACACGAACTTAACATCTTTTACTGGTTAAGTCTGCGGGTGGAACCTGGAGTCCTGAAATACAGGGTTAAATGTGTACCAGAATCTCATGGCAAATAGGGAAAAAAAAAATTGTAGTGTGCAATACTGGGGAAATTGGATTAAACGATCTTGATACTGGTTAATATTTAATTATGTCTTTAGCATTATTGAACATGAATTATAATAAGACTGTATGAAGAATGTTCGGTGTATAATATAGAAAACTAGCTTTTGCCCGCGGCTTCGCCCGTGTGGAATAGTGTTCTTGGGTAAAAAACTACTTCGGCGAATAATTCTCTACCTACTTACAGCAATATACTACTGATACAATATTGAACATGTTTTTAGGTTTGCCCAATGCAAATTGTTAAAAATGGGACCCTATCACCTCGATACGACATGCTTGATAATATACTTACATAATAAGTATTTTATTTATCGCACTTGAATATAAATTTTACCATAATCTTAAAATATCTTAAAGACTATTAAATACTTAAAGACTATTATTTTAAAAACTCGCATCAAAATCCGTTGCGTAGTTTTAAAGATTTAAGCATACATAGGGACAGACAAAAAAGGGACTTTGTTTTATACTATGTAATATAATGATATTTCATGAAAAATAAATCAATCGTGAATTACTTTATATACTTATTTATTACGAATAACATACAATTAAATTGGCAACAGTTTATTTAATGTTGGAATTTCCTTCCGAACTGTATAGAACTCGTTTACTTTATTCCTAATCAACTATAAATCGAAACTGTCTTATGTTGATTTTCTTTTTTCCTCCTCTCCTCCTTTTACCAGGCATGGAAAACAAACCATCATTCGATGTGCCATCAGCTACGATTCACCTTATAGTAGTACTGGAAACACATTTAAAGAAGTCACAATAATTACCTAAGAAATATAAAAAAACTAAAAGTATCAAAACAACTCACTCTAACTTACCGGTCAACTCTACCACGAACTTTAAATTATAAGATTGAGTTCGATTTACACCTTCTTCTTTCTGTATTTTACTATAGACATAGAAAACAATATTTCTCGCTTGAGATCGAATTGCCTTTTTGGATATTTTCACAAAAACATCAAATTCCAAGAACATAATCACAAAATTTTAGCAGCGGTTGACAGATCACGTACTTTGATTTGACGGGTCATACTTGACATTGCCATATGAAAATCACATTTTTTATTTTTTTTTTAAATGCCATCAGATTCTGGTAGAGCTATACCTAGCTTAGGCTCCAGTTCGCACAATGATTATAAATCAAATAATTGAACATATTAATATTATTGCTCCGTTCTAAGTTGAAACATGTATTCTAGAAGTATATTGTACCAATGCTGTTGTGTGAAAAAAATAAAACATTTTTATTTTTAATTTTTTTTAATTTTTTAATCTCTTGACCATATCTTTCTCCAGTTAGAGGTCCAATTGTCATGGTCACATACAAAGAGAATGTAAAGCTATACTACGTATTAAGAGGTGGCACTCCGAATAAAAAATAATAATTTCGAAATTCAAAATTATACCGTAACTTTTTTACGTATTTATATCTTCTAAAATGCAAAATATTCAAGCCTACAATGAAAAAAAGCTAAAAAAAAAAAACTATACGTAGGTAATTGTTTTCATTTTTATTTTTAAGACCCAATTATTAGATTAAAAAAGTAAATAAAACAATAAACAACAAAACAATTACTATAATTCGATCGTTTTTATTGCTTTAAAAAAATACAAAAGTAAGGCTACATTCCCACGAGCGTTTTTATGTGATCACGAGATTCACGACTAATAAACTACACTATAAATAACACTTTGCACTAATACGACACAGCTGAAAATCGTGTACACTTGACACTTCAATTTTCAGCTCTATTGTAGATTAAGTGCAGAGTTCTATTTACAGTGCAGTTTTTCCTGTCGCGTCACGACTCGCGACCACAAAAAACTCTCGTGGATACGAGGGCTAAAAGTTGGTAACCAAAATATTTCAGATTACCACATAAATATACGACATAGCCTGATTAACTTCAGCGGTTATCCTTTGGTGCAAAATAGACATTTTATACGAATGAGAATCTTGAAATATTTTCATGTTGTCTTATTTATTATTGCGTGCCCTTGAAATTGGAATCCAATACCTGCAAATTATGAATTTATATCACATTTTACTTTTTCCTTCTTATTCGCAATACTAACAAAGGTTAAACTAAATATATAAAAAGTATGCGGTAAAACTGTACAATAGTATTAAAAATAAAGTACCTATTTAATTATTATTAGGTATGTACCTATTTAAAGTTTTTACTGACTGGCACACATAACAAAATATATTAGGTAAGCAATGTGACTTTGTGTTAAACAATATTGCGTGCCTTAATAAACATTCGAATCTTATATTTTTAATAGAGAAACTTTACAATCTTAAATCTTAGCATGCATATTAAAATCACTACACAATAAAATTCATTTATTGAAACAAATAATAATAATAATATGTATGGACGCTTTACACCACGTCAATCTGGCGCCGTGCTAAGTATCCGAAGAACTTGTGTTACAGGTAGGTACCAGAAAACAGAAAGTAAGTATATTAATTAATACCATTAATACTATACTTAAGTATATTTAAGATTTTTGTTATATTATACACATAATATATAGGTACACATCCATGACCCAGGAACTCAGAAAAACTTTTTGTTCCTTCGGCAGGATTCGAACCTGCGACCCCCGGCTTGAGCACCAAAGCGCTGAACTGCTGAGCCACAGAGGTCGTCAAACAAATATAATATTTAAGCGTCTCTTTTCAATAAAACGAGAAGTTAAAATATGGTAAAATTTTATACAAATACTCACCGATATTCTTTGACTTAAAGCATGTTTATATAGTGGTTATATACATGAACCTATTTTATATAAATCACTGTTTCATCATTATAAATATGATTTCGAGGTCACTTCACTAAAAATTACAGTATTTTGCAAATAACAAAACATGATTTAACAAATTTGTAAAAGTTGAAAATAATTTTTCAAATTAATAGAATAGAATTTCGTAGTTTGAAATTTAAAATTAATCCTCTATTTCTGTTTAACCAATCACCGGCGATGTGTGAAAGAGTACACACGATAAAAGAGCGAGCAAGGTATGTGGTTTGCACAGACGATAGTCAGGTATAGTTTTGGATTTCGAACGCCAATACTTACGATAGGAAGTTGCGACACCCTGGTCACATAGTGCGGTATGCCACCCCATTGTATATGTACTTTGCCTGAGCATACTGGACTCTTTCTGAAAAGTAGGCTTAAAGATATCGCCTACCAGGTCACGTTTACTTAGCCTTCCTTCAGAAGTTCACTTTAACTTGTAAAGTTAAAGCGAATAAATCTTCTCATCTGGGACCAAAATTCTGGACCATTCCCGTTCATCCTTTCGTATGTATTCACGGATGTATCACAGTGATGCTACTCGATACTAGGGCTCTCGAGTTTGGTCTCGAGGTGAGACCTCGGTCTTTAGGGTTTCAGACTTGCTTAAGCAAGTTTTCTTCACTGTGGTGTCAGTAACATACAGACCTTCGGGTCTGAAGAAGCTGTTGCTGAACTTAACTGCATTTGAGTGTTGATTTTCAAGTGAAAACAATTTAACGGTCTTGCCGAGCGCTCAGTCTGTCATCAAAGTCTTGCACAGCCTTATCAAATGTTTTTCAGTCTCTTTGTACCTTTGCTTCATCTTCTGAATGGTTCGTAGCATGAAACACTCCGTTCTTGCAGTACAATGCCTGATGCCTACTTCTGTACTGATACCTAGTTTCAGAAAAATCTTCAGGCTGTGATACAATTTTTTATCTACTGTTGTCTAGCTTCCTTTTTGTAATAAGCGTCTTATTCGTTCAAGAAAAAAAATTTAAACATAAAGAGACCAAAAACATGGTTAACTGGAAAAAAAATGGAAACATATTATTTTTGTTTTAAAGATTTTCCACCCACTTTTTACCAATTATGAAGTTTTTGTTATAATAACATAACATTAAAATCTTTTTTGGTGCTTTTTATTTTGAAGGTTTATCTTGTTTATTTATTCTTACTACGGTTTATATACACACGTACCGATTAGGTCTGGAACTGACCATTAGGATAGCACGATACTCGTGTGTTTGAGATTTCAGCTGCATTATATTAGAACAGAGCACTATTTACAGTGGATTCCGATTTCTGTGCAGTATTCCAACTCTGTAAATATATTTTTCCCCAATCTTCAATAAACTGATAAATAAATAAATAAAACATGTTTTGTAATATACTTTTTTATGCATTAAATACTACCAAAAGTTTAATTTCTACAGTCACACTTTTCAAATCGATTGTCAATGTTTTATCTCCCTTAGAGGATTTTTTCCTTAATTTTTGGGAAAAACTAAATTAGTTGGCAACCAAATCCATGATCTGCTCCAGACCTAAACCGTTCGTATGTTAATAGTTTTAAAAAGTTATTGCAATTTAGTATTTTAAGTTTGAAACTTAAAAGAAGATTTTTTTTACTAAAAACACGTTGATTTTCTTAGAGTAATTTGTGAAACACATCACATTTTAATATTATTAAATATGCAGGTATATATAAACGCATTATATTATTTGTATTTAAAGTTTATTACCAATATTCGTATTATTCGAATAGTGTTTAGCCATTATTCGAATTATTCGAATAGTAAAATTTGTCGAATAATAACATTCCCTACAGTTGTAACGTATAAAGAATTTTCAACGGCCAAGTCACACAACATTAACTATAATAATAAATAAATCGCAGTAAGGATCCTTAGACTTGGCACGACTTTGTCTAGATTTCATTACTTTTTAGAGATAAACAAGCAGCTCCATCGAGACTTGGCTAGTTTTTTACAGAATGTTTTTGGTGCGATATTATATTTCTTCTATGCGTGTATAATATGTCACTGAACTCCTAAACGGCTGGACCGATTTTAATGAAATTTTTTGTGTCTTCAGGTGGATTCGAGAATGGTTTAGATTTGCAATTGGACCTGGTAGGTGGCGCTGCTGTCAGTACGTCAACAAATTTAATTCTAAGGCGGTACGAAGTTTGCCGGGACAGCTGCTAGTATTATTATAATATGCTGTTGAAGTACTGCGGAATACGCACTACGATATACACATTACACACATTGACGTTTAATTCTAAGACAATATGTCAAAATTTTATTTAATTCGCATTTTTCAGCGATTACAAAATCTAAACTTGCTTTTGCCCGCAACCTCGTTCGCGTAGCACAAAGCTAAATTATTTTATACAATACATAAATATTGTATAAAAATTCAATATCCAATATTCCTCTTCTACCTACTTACAAGAAACTTCGGCTATCTGACACCCAAAAAATTACAATTTCAAATAGGTACCTATTTGAAATTGTAATTTCTAGTTCTATCTATAGTAGTAGATAGTAAAATCTATGTAGTTTCTGATAATATATTAGTGGATTAACCAAATAGTCTCTTCGGCTACATCATATTTATTGTAAATATTGTTTTATTTAATCTATAGGTACTACTATAATACAGAGAGGTTTTTTTTGTGTTTATGTTTGTTTGTTTGCATTGTATAGGCTCGGAAACTACTGGACCGATTTTGATGAAATTTAGGACAGATATATAATAGAATAGACCACGGGGAAGCACATAGGCATACTTTTAATGCGGAAAAATGTAAGGTTCCATCGAGATTTCCTTTTGCGAGTAGCGGGCAACACCTAGTCTAATTTCTAAATATATAAAAGGCAAAGCTGACTGACTCATCTATCAACGCACAGCCGAAACTACTGAACGGATTTTGCTGAAATTTGACATACAGATAGTTGTAATGACGTAAGCATCCGCTAAGAAAGGATTTTTGAAAATTCGCCCCCTACGGGGGTAACAAAGGGGTTAAAATTTTGTATGTAAACCGAACTTCACGCGGGCGAAGTCGCGGGAAAAAGCTAGTAAAAATAAACGTAGATTACTGAATACATGTTCCTTATTGCTCATGGTAATTAGAATTAGAATTGATTATAATAACTGATATAATTATATTGTGTATAAACTTTGCAAACCAACAGAATAATATTTAGGGATATATATAATTACTAATTTTGTTGTCAATCAATGTTGTCAATTTTGAATCAAATATGTTTTTTCTTTCGTCGTGTAATAAAGTATATCAATAATTTCGGTTACTTTACGTCAGTCTGATTGGCAGCTCGGTTTGCGTATCTACGTTTGATTTTTGGTGGTGAGTTCAAATCCCGGTAAGATAAATATTTTATTGTGATTCTTATACATAATGTATTTGTTTTTCTTTAATATTTTTTATTTATTTTTAATTAAATTTTATCGTTGTACTAAAACTACGACCAAAGCTCGGTCTCCCTAGTACCTACTTGTAAAGAGTTTTTGTACTTCCATCTTAAAAATACGGTTTTTGCACTTTCATCGAAAACAATCTTTTCATATTTTTTATAATATAATATACACTAATATTTACAACAACTTAAAGTAACTAATAATAAAATAAGTACATAACTAACAATATTATACTTTAATTACTGGGAGAACAAGCTCGGAGTTTTATAGTGCGAGAAAAAGAAAAAGAAAAAAAAATCGTCTGACCGGGATTCGAACCCGAGACCAATTGGTCGCAACAACGCAAAAAGCCAAAGGGCTACCGAGCGCCTTACGTCAGATAGCGAAATTACGCATATCTTATTAGTATTACACGATGAAAGAAAAACAAATATTTACCCACAACTTGACCTTTATGCAGACGACATAAAGGTCAAGTCGGGGGTAAAATAAATTTGAACGGACTTTCAACATTAAATTCGAATGATTTTTGAGCAGAAAAAAGGGGAAAAATTTGACATACGTCTCATTAGCAAGAGGCCTAAGCCGGTACTGTCTTATTCCATAGATATGAAAGAGAAGGAATGACTGGTCGCCATTTCGCGATGTTTCATTCGACTCGTCCGAATTATTTATTATTGAAATAAATTAATACTAACAAGTATCTTATTCCAATCGAAAAATCAAAACAACAATTCCCTTCCTTTTATTATGTTTTACGAAACTGCAAATAATTTTCTCATTTTTGTTCACAAATAGTACAGTTACAACTCCAAGAATTTCTATTTTAACGGTTACTTTATGATTTTTTTTTATCGAGAAAATGTTCAGATAACGTGTTTTGAAAATGAAGGTCCCCTAGCAAATATGATCAAAATTAACATATATTTTTTTGCTGCACTAAAATGTATCCATTCGTCTCAAAAAAATTTTTAAAGAAGCGCATTTTTAGGGTAAGAGCGCCTTAATGCAGGTTTTATTTAGCAGAATTGCCCTCGGGGGTCCAAAAAGGGCCACTTTAGGTGAACATTAGATGAATCATATACAATTCATATTATGTGCGCCATTTTACGCATTTCTATTGAAAACTATAAAAATATATGAAACATTATATAAAACACATAAGTGGCCTTTTTAGACCCCCAGGTCTCGACGATATCGAAGGCTTTCTCATAGTCCACATACGCTAGGCAGAGAGGCTTATTATACGTCTGCTCCACTGACTGAAAGTCGTTCAACTTCTGGGACCCTCAGACCCTCAGATAACCCTCAATAATAGCTAATACACGTGGATCAGGAATGGAATGGGACGGAAGTTTCAAGTTGCGCGTTATCACCTATTTTAAAAAATAAAACCACCATGCTCCTGCTACATGCTTCTGGGGATAGCTAGTGCCAGTGTGGATGACGGAATTAAAGAGCTCAGTCAATACAGGTGTTCATCCTGGTGCAGCTCTGTGGTTATTTCGTCATCTCCTGGTGCTTTATTATTATGAATCTGCCCTAGAGCTATTCTAGTCTCACCCATGTCAATATTAGTAATCTCATCAGTAAGGTGGCGCATAAGTCTGGCTCGTGAATTATCAGCAAGATGGGTTTGGGGTGAGCTCGTGTTTTAGGTGTATGGGGAATCCATTTCGACTTCATAGAGAATTTCCGATTTCGTGGTGACAATAGTGTTTCAAGTTGCGGCTGAGTTTTGTCAAAATATGACAACGTGAGTCATAGAGTTTAGCAAATACCGTCGAGCCCTTAATTCAGACTATAGCTTGCTTGATGACCAAAAAATGCCCAATAGTTTTATATTTATAGAAAAAAACAAGCCTTAAATATCTTTTATACGTTTAGTTTTTGCTGAACTCATCTTTTCTCGTATTGTATTTTCATTCTAGTTATATTTATATAGTGGAAAAATTTGGTCCTGTCTTTTCATTACTAGCCTCAAACTTTCATTGAAATAAAAATAAAAAGACTCAATCACAATTGAACTCGCCAATTCACATCATTCTGTAGAAAATAATAGACATAATTCCGTATACGTCACTGTAGTCACAAAAACGGTTTATAAAGTAAAGACATAACACATAATCAGGCTCATGTATTTATGAAATGTTTAGAAATAAAATGACACTAATACAAATATGGCGTCAAATATTATTATCATTTAGATTTAAAACGCCCGAAACCTAAAAGAGGCTGTACAAAAATAAATAACACACAAATTACTTACCTTACGTTAACAATTAAAACGACGAATTACAGTTTACTGCATTTACGGAGTAACTGCGCAGCACCCAACTTTTAGTATTATCGACTCAACACTAAAAGAGGCCCTTCAAAAGTGAAGGAACGCGTGATAAGCGGTCAATATGAAAGAGACACAACTGTACGTTTATCCTTTTTTAGCTTAAAAGTGGCTGTTTATTTCTATTAGACCGATAGATTATATGTTTCTAAGTCGTTTTATGTATAAAAGTCAATTTCTTAAATTTTTGAGTTACGCCACCTTAATTCTAAAGGTGCGATACGGCTCTTAACTATCGCCAGTAGTATTGTCATTAATATGGCGATGACATGTTGGCTGATTTGTCGAGTTGCCATTAAAACCTTATTTAATTTGTAATTGTACTATAAAATGTTATTATTATATTTTGAATTACTTTTTAGACAGTAATTATATTTGTATTTCATGCCTTCACACCAGTCCCGAAATTGCCCAGTCCCGAAATTCCCTCAAAATCAGACCGGTTCTTCCATTCCCTATTACGGACTACGGAGTCAATTATGGTCAATAGTCAATACAATGTAAAACAAGACACACGATACTCTTCCATATTGAAAGCTTACTTAATTGATCAGACGGTGCGAGTGCAGTTGTTTGTAAACTTCTCACAAAATGCACGATTTTACTTAAATAACATATAATTACTTAGCATGTGGGAATAATGGAAGCCCTAAAGGGGCAGAGATCTCTGATCGAGCGAGATTTTATATGCTCGGTCAGGCTGAACCCCACTTAGGGGCCATCCACATATTATTACGTCACGCAAAATTTCGACTTATCAACTCCCACCCCCCTATGTCACGCTTTTTAGTATCCCTGTACTTGTATTTAACATGTATTGTCACATTTAGTATGACCCCCCCTCCCTCATGCGCTGTGACGTAATATGTGGATGGACCCTTATTAGTATTTCAGATGCTGTTTATATTATCTTAGAAAACTTCGATAGCGCGATTAAGGATTGGTCCGCCACAATACTATACTTACTACTTACACAACAATTACTTACAACAACTTACAATAGTTTTGACATTTTACTTAATATTATAGTAGGTGATTGTTTTAATTTAAGCATTTTCCAAGAATTTTCATGTAATTTTAGGTCAGATTACACCGAAATGACGATACGCACGTGGCGCTTCATTTCTAAATTTGTCGCGTATCGTTTCGTTTCGTATATCGTAACAAACTTACAACACACTTAAAGTTAAAGGGCGGTCACATCATAAAAGACTATAAAATACCAGAATAACCGATGGTTGAGTATCACTGAATTGAGTTTAGAGCCATCTGCAATCAATCGGCACATAATAATTATCGTCTTATTGTGTCTGGCTTTGGATAAAATGCATTGCAAAAGTTAAGGCCTATCTAGATTACCATCAGTAGATACTGGAAAGTTAAATCCTACTACTATTATAAAATATGTGAAAGTTTGTGAGGATGGATGGATGGATGGATGGATGGATGATTGTTACTCTTTCACGCAAAAACTACTGAACCGGTTTTGATGAAATTTGGTATGATGGTAGTTTAGGCTCTGGATTAAAACATAATATTGTACTTTCATCCCGAAAAAGTACCTACCCCATACAGTTCCAACCACGACCTCTGTGGCTCAGTGGTTGATCGTGTTGTTGCTCAATACTAGGGTCGCGAGTGTGAATCCCGCCGAAGAAACAAAAAGTTTTTCGTATTCCTGGGTATTAAATATGTGTGTATATTATAGTAAAAATCTTAAATAAGTGTGGCTACCAGCTGTGTTGCTAGTGTGGCTTTCTGTGTTGCTTAGTATGGCTAGCTGTGTTGCTAGTGTGGCTTTCTGTGTTGCTTAGTATGGCTTTCTGTGTTGCTAATTGTGGCTTACTGTATTGCTAATTGTGGCTTTCTGTGTTGCTTAGTATGGCATTCTGTGTTGCTAATTGTGGCTTTCTGTGTTGTTTAGTATGGCTTGCTGTGTTGCTAAGTGTGGCTTTCTGTGTTACTTAATATGGCTTTCTTTATAATTTATAGGTATATAAAATAATAATTTTACTAACAAACTATTGTAGACAAAAAACATAACTGCTACTGCACATAATGCTACCCGGTCACTTGTTTACTTTTTTATCTTTCCTTTCATTTCTATTCTATTCAGGACCCGTTTCTTTCCATTTCGTTTCGTTCCATTCTATTCCAATCTCAGACCGAATAAATTCAATCAAATCTTTTCTATATTTTACATTATCTACTTTGAAAAATTTAGGAAACTCAAAGTTTGTGCGACACGTTTTCTGTTCAGTAAGTAACATTTCCTTAAATTTCTATCTACTATCTATAATATCATTTAAAATAATTAAACCAACATGCAAAATGTAACCACAAATTATTCTTCTTTAAGTTATTAGCTTTTCGTAGATATGATTTTTGAAAGTAAAACTATCATGACCTTCATGAACAATAAGAAAAATATTCAAATTTAGCTCCTCTTCGGAATTATTTTTGATCGAGTGAAGTTTTCAATATTACATTTCGAACCACAAATTGTCAAAGAACATTAAGTAAACAACAATGTCTATTTTTTTTGGCTTTTTAAAGTCACTATTTGTTTGTTTATTATCGATTCAAAGTCATGTAAAATTGGGTCTACGCGGCCTTAACAAAAACCTACGCAGATTTTGTGCGTACGCGCAGTATGGCGTATGCTTTCGACTTGACTCCGGGGGTCGGGATATTCACAATTGCTTTAATTGCTATTGCACACGTGTTTGGATTACCCATTGCATTGAAGGAATTTCATCAATAAATTAATAACTGTTTTTTTTATTGCATTTTAAATGAATAGTACCTACTCTTAAATATGAGTAAGTTTACAGAGTTTCAAAGTGTATTAAAATCTATATTTAGAGGTACAGCGATTTGTAACAGAATAACGCAAGTCCCGTGAAAATGCTTCATACAAAAGTCGCCCTAATTATGACTTCAACGTTCCTAGAGTTGTTAGTAGTAGTAATAGTTGTAGTAGATGTTGCCCGCGAGACCGTACGTGCTAAAGGAAATCCCGCGCGATTTTTCCCCGATAATGGTAGCCTATGTCCTTCCCCATGGTCTACTCTATATTTAGTTTGTCGGCGACTGACGAACCGATTATGTTTTTAATATAATTAAGTTTCTTAGCTCTGTTTAGAGCCAAGTTAATCTAGAAACGTAAATCCAAGTGAATCCCACCAAAAACATTTTCATGTAAAGTAATGCCAAAACGACACCATATGCCTGTCAAAAAGCTTTCAGATCTCATGTAAAACCAAGTCTACCGAACTTACTATATAAACCAAAACTACACGCCTTAATAACTTCACACCTTAGTGAAGTTATGTAGGCATTTCGCTAGATTCGCTTGGGCGTAAGATATAAAATTAACGGATTATTTTTAATCGAATTTCAAAAAAATAAGGCGGTTATACGTTCGGCTGTATATATTTTTGTTAATAAAGAAAAAGAGTTAAAATTTCAGCTAAATTTAAGAGGGGAATTATTTAGAAAATAAGTTTTATTTCATACTTTTTGTGTATTTTTACTTTGGATTTCTGTTATACCATTATTGTAGGAAAATACTAAACTAATAAAAAATTTATATCGATCAAGTCGTTTCGGAAGAGTGTAACCCTAACACTATGACACGAGAATTTAATATATTAGTTTATGTCTAGTATTATATCTACATACACTCAACATTCATACCGATCAGTGCCGTGCAAAATCCCACGCAACCATCTTGGATGACACACCATGACGCATGTTGCCCTAAATGTGGGTATTTTATCGTTAAGCTCGCACGATCTAAAATATACAAAACAATATACAAATTACATAAACGTTAAAGCTAAGTATTACCACGTATTACCAACAGCATTGTTTCTCAACAATTTTTATATCACGACTCATGAAAAAGCCAAAAATTTAAGTAAAATATATTGGGACCCCGTCACTATAAAATTATTAATTATTATAATAATAATATGATGTACATAGCGCATTATTTTTATCAGCTATACGTTATAAATGCCTTCACTGGTTCGAACGTTTGAACGATTTTTTGGGCGTTTATCTATTTTCTCCACCAAAGCTAAATTTCATGGAAATAGGTACTTGCAGCCGTTTCCGAAGATTCCGATTATACAATATACAAGATTTGCTTGTATATATAGTATAAATAAGAAGGCTGAAGGTGCCTTTATCTCCTATATCTGTTGATATCAAAATAAAATAATGAAAAGGCTGAGAATCAAAAAATATCGTGTTGATACTTAATAGTAAAAGTTTAAAATGCATGAAAAATTGATAAACGCTCAAAACAATGTTTTTAAGGACTTGAGCTAGTTCAAAAAAAGAAAGAAATACCACTTGATAACTTCGCGCTTATAATCATGATCATCTAATACAAAAAAATCTCGTGTCAATATGTTCGGGGACACACTCCTCCGAAAGAGCTTGACCGATTCTTATGAATTTTGTTTGCACATTAGGTAGGTCTGGGTGATCCACCCCTAAACATTTTTTTTATTTTATATAAAAAAAAACATACAATGGCAAAGCAACGTTTGCGGGATCAGCTAGTCTATACTAAATACATAAAATATAATAAAGAGGACAAGTTTGTTTGTTTGTTTGCATCGAATAGTCTCCGAAACTACTGGACTGATTTTGATGAAATTTGGCACATATATAGAATAGATCACGGAGAAGGACATAGGCTACTTTTTATCACGGCAGCCGGCAAAATATTCGGTTACTGCGGGATTTCCTTTTGTCGCGCATGAAGTCGCTCGCAATATCTAGTAATTTATAAGGATTCAGCATCTCATAAAGTTACTTATTTTTACATTATGTAAATCTTTTGCTTCACTGAGTTATTTATGTTAACTTTGAATTAAACTCATCGAATCTGCATAGTGATCAAACTGATTATGAAATTTAAAACATTAGGTATAAATTACTAGATGTTGCTCGCGACTTTGCGCAAAAAGAAACTTGGCGGGAACCGTAAATTTTGCTGCGATAAAACTAGTAGCAACAGAGGCGTAGCGTGCCTTGGCGGGGCCCCGTATAAAAATTTGGGGCCTCTTAGGAAGGGTAAAGATTGCTCACAAAATAAAAAAAAAATTGCATAAAATTAAAAGAAATATTTATTCGTCATAATTATTAGCTATCTGTCACTTTTTCCAAAATTTTTACAATTTAAATATACACTCTCCTTGCCTTTTTTCGGCAAACTGATTTATTAAATCATTTATAGTTAATGATGAAATGAAGATGAAGATGAAATTTGGGAAGTTTTTATTAATTTTTGCACGTTGGGCCCCGCCCCGTGACCCGGGGGCCCCGTATAATTGATACGACAGATACGGCGGTAGTTACGCCCCTGAGTAGCAACCAATTTCATCAAAATCAATTCAGTAGTTATTGCGTTATAGAGTAACAAACATCCATACTTACAAGTTACATACTTTCCCCGTTTATAATATTAGTAGGGACTGAGGATACAAACCAACTCATACAAAGCCTTAACACTTTTGATTTGCGTTGAAATTAATTTTTGCTGTAATTTAAAAGGAAAATTATTTTAAATATTATCACGTGGACCGCACGTCACTTCCGATGACAACTAGGGTGACTTGCTTACCACATTTATTTATATGTGACGTATTTGCATGCGTAGTACTTAGTTATGAATACGTTAATAACTTAAAACCCTAAACAGTGTTTGACGTAGAATGGAATGGGAGTCTTCCTGACTCACGTGACGTGTCACATGACCAGATAAAATGGGGTAAACCTACGTGAAAACACTACACAACATTATTATTATTATTAAATTATGTAGGCTGATCACCTGATTGTCTGACAAGAAAGTTGATCCATGCGTCGGATGGGCATGTAATTATTATTTTTAAACAAAAAATTAAACCGACTTCCAAAGTAAAAATACACAAAAAAGTATGAAATAAAAATTAATCTCTAAATAATTCCCCTTTCAAATTCGGTTAAAATTTTTACTATTTGTCTACTCAATCTTCTTAATTTTGAAATCGGTACCAGCCCAAACAATATTCTACAATATTTTACAGAATTTACGTTCATATTTGCTGGTACCGACTTCAAAATTAATAAGATTGAGTAGAGAAATAGTAAAAAATTTAGCCGAATTTGAAAGGGGAATTATTTAGAGATTAATTTTTATTTCATACTTTTTTGTGTATTTTTACTTTGGAAGTCGGTTTAATTTTTTGTTTAAAAATAATAATTTCACCCTTTTTAGTGATATATTTTGTTAAGTTATTATTAATATGTCTTAAGAACGTCTAAACTAAACGATCGAATGTATAATTGAATACGCGCCAAGCTTCCATTAGGTATTGCTATTAGGATGATGATGATGATTACTGTAAGTTATAAAGTGGCATATGCTTGCAGTTCTTTAAACAATGCCGAAATTTCCAATCGCATATCTTTAAAGACTGAGGAGTTCTGTACAGTGTTTTTGGATCCAGGGTATACCTTGGTACAATATCTTATTTTTTGGTAGCATATGCTTGTGTTACTTCAGTAAAAGTCAAAATCACTATATGTGTGGATATAAATTTCGAGGAAATCCCTCGATTCCTCATGGATCGTATCATCAGGTTTCCACTTTAGTGACTAAAGAACTAATTTCGAATTAAACCATTTCAACAACAAAATAATTTTGCAAATTGGTCCATAAACGGCAGAGTAATGTTCAAAGATCTCTGTGTTAGTGTAAAATACTATGAGAAATACCTTTTATATCATCATAATCTGATGATGTATGGTATAATAGTGGTGATGATGATGATGATTACTCTAACTGACAGGGTGGCATATGTTTATCTTTAAACGACGCCGAAATCCCCAAACATGTATCTATAAGGAGTCAGGAGTTCTATTCTGTACTTTTGGATCCAGGGTATACCTTGGAGCTAAATCTTACTTTTTGGTAGCATATGCTTGAACTACTTCAGAAAAGTCAAAATCACCATATGTGTCCATATAAATTTCGAGGAGTTCCCTCGATTCCTCATGGATCCCATCATCAGGTCACCACTTTGATATCAAAAGGACCAATTTGGGATTACACCCTATACGTCACAGAAAAAATTTTGAAAATCGGTCCACAGGCGGCGGAGTAATCGTTGAACATACAAAAAAAAATATATATATATATATATATATATATATATATATATATATATATATATATATATATATATATATATACAGCCGAACGTATAACCGCCTCCTTTTTTGGGAAGTCGGTTAAAAAGTCAGTCCTGCGCCTGATCTCTCGCCAGTCGTGTCTGTCATCCGTCCCACTGGGCTACGAGAGAGAAGGAAGAGAATGGTCTTGTGTACTACGCACACACCTGGGCACTATAAAATATCTCCTGCGTCGCTGGCCTGGTTTCAATGAAACCGACCATCGTCACCGAAATCGGTGTGGGAAGCTATTGTGTAGGCTTGTGCTTAGTTAAAATTGTGTCTGGTACGGCGAATTTATCGTAAAACCTGTGGAGCAAGCACGAATAGTTGACAACGGCGTTTTCGTACGTTATCTAATGAAAATTGTATAAGCGATGTCATGATTTTAATACAATTTATCTCTGTTATTCATTTTATTTAAGTAACTTATAAGATTAGGTACTATTAAAAAAATTAATAGTACCTAATCCTATACTATTATAAAGTTTGTGAGGATGATGGATGTTTGTTACACTTTCACTAAACTTACACTAGTAAAAACGAATGAATGGATTTCGATGTAATTTGGTATGGTAGTAGTTCAGGCTTTGGCTAATAACAGGATACATACTGTAAAACTGTACCTACTTTTTCGGGAAAAAGTACAGTGTTCTCAACCACGGCTCCAGCCGCGCAAATAAGCAAAAGCTAGTCATTAAGTATTTTTTGTATTTTAATAACATCAAGATTATTATAAAATCTCAGTGTGACCACGGCTTTAGACCTCTATCTCTTTTAATTATTGTTCTACGATCTTTGGATCTTTTGGAAATTGAATCAAGAAACCTTTTTATAATAAGATTCGTTACGCTTCCTTGAGATAGGGTAACGCGATTATCTGATGGATTTATGGGTTTTCTAATACCATTAATTGAATCGTGTTTTGATTTTGGTTTTTTTAAAGGTGTTACTAAAATACTAAAAACTCTTTATTGTTTTTTATTATACGAGTATTATACTTAATAATATTTTATTACACATTCTAGAAATTGTTCCTATATGACATCCTGAGAGTTTGGATTTATCAAAACTCGCTTGACGTTGGTTTAACATCTATGAGAATTCCATTTTGCTGTTTTAAATTAGTAAAAGTATCTTGTCTAAATATGTAAAAGACAAACCTGACTGACTCATCTATAAACGCACAGCCGAAACTTCTCAACGGATTTTGCTGAAATTTGGCATACAGATAGTTGTAATAACGTAGGCATCCACTAAGAAAGGATTTTCGAAAATTCGCCCATTAAGGGGGTGAAAAAGGGGTTAAAATTTTGTATGGAAACCAAACTCCACGTGGACGAAGTTACGGGCAAAAGCTAGTATAATATATGAGACTGCATCTAAACCATGGAGAATAGAGGTAAGGAAGACCATCTCGTGTATTCAAAAGTGTCCGTTGAAAGGGGGCAAATTAAGTGGCGTTCTAGTAGCATGTGGAAAATTTTAAAAAGTTATTCTAAGATTCTATTGGCAGAATCGACCTACTGTTGGCAGAGGTGAATGAGGGCGCAATCGTCGCAGAAAAAACTCTTGCGCAAGCCATCACTATTGAATTACGTAATAGTGATGTGACATGTAATAGTTGCATCAAACGGAACTGTCTATTGTCTCCAAAGATATCACACAGACTGTCCAATCCGTCATACTGCATACATAAGAAAAGTTCACGATGTAACACTGGGCTGGGCGGGGTGTTAGACCTCGATACTTTGATATTGAACCACGATTATATTAATATTTAAAAGTTTCTTACAATACTTACTATGCTGTAAGAATAATATGAAATTGGTGTTCTAAATCTATATCCTTTTGTCGCAGAACAAATGTTAGATCACTGAATAGTAGGAGTATGGTATGAAAAGACACATAGCTTTCCTAGAAAATTAAGCCGAAATAATTGTGAAATCGTAGCATGTAGACCAGTGATCGTTACACTTTTCTGATCATGGGCTGCATAGGACATTGTTACGTATCACAAACGGAGCGAGCCAGTATTCTTATTTCTATTTCACAGCTTCAAATATGATTTACCTGAAATTTACCTTATCCATGAAAGATTGTGTGCTTCGGAAATATACCTACGATGAAATCACAACCTAAACCGAAATATCCGTACTTAGTAATATTATAAGTTTTCGTGTTAAATGCGAGCGAGCGGAGCGAAGGAGCAACATTTTTTTGCCACTCCTTGGAGTCTGCCATCCGGGACCATGGCCCTTTTGACCTAGGGCTGCGCGAGCCGCAGATGATGACCACTGCCTTTGAGAACGTACATAGTCTAGGACCTAGCTATTGAGTACCTTCTAGCTTCTCAGTACGTACCTATTATTACAAATGTTGGGAACATACCTTATAGTTTTACAAACTTTTTCCAAGTTTTCTTATAAACATTTTTATGCATTATTTATTATTACTTCTTAATTCATAAGCATACATTATGAATACCCCCAGTTCTGCGATTATGATCACAATTTTATGCAGAAGGTTGCGGAACATCTTGACATTAACGAATTGAATCGGATATACCCTCTGATTATGGAGAGATAAGACTCAGAGTGAATGGACCAAAATTATATTATCCCTCGTGGCATTTTGTACGAGATTTGTGTTTTGTGAAAGCTGATATCTTGATTAATGTCAACATCTGCAATACCTACATGGAAACCCACATGAGCATTAGATACTATAGAAGTTAGCATTTTTTTGTTTTTACTGATCTCTTTCCACCTCCAAAATCCAACATAAATAGCGGCTATAATGAACAAAAAGAGTTTTGTTCACACAAAAAAAAAATGGATAGATGAAAAGACAGACAAACGGAGAGATGGAGATACATTCAGATGGAGAGACTGAAAGACGGACAAACAGAATATGTAAAGATGGACAGAGAAAAATACGGGCATATGAAAAGACGGAAAGATAGAAAGACAGAAAGAGAGATGGACAGACGGAACGACTGAGAGACGGACAGATGAACAGATATACAAATGGACAGACGGACAGATCGACAGACAGACAGACAGACAGACAAACGTACAGGCAGACAGATACATAGACAGACAAATAGACGGACATAGTGAAACTATAAGGGTACTTTGTAGTACTTTGGAACCTTTAATATTATACATCTATGTTTGGAACCCTAATAAAAAGAGGTAAATTTTTTCGACACTATAAAAATGCACTTAACTTTTTACCACAATAATCCTTTATATGAAGTCATCTGGATTCAAGATAGGACAGAAAGGATTTAAACTGGTTTCCAGTGGGGTGATGTGTTCCCAAGAACATAACTTGTATTTGTAAAGGGTTGAAAAATTACCCTCAATCAAATATGGACTTTATAGTCTTTATTTTTGTGATGGAATTGCTAATTCGTCCATTACTTTATCTCCTTTTCGGATTAATATTTATAAGAGCATACGTTTTGAAAACTAAAACTACCGTTATTCTATTTTTCAAAACGTTCAGAATATTATATTTTTAAAAACTGTATCGCTAATAGAGTACTAAATACTAATCGTTACTTAGTAACAATAAAAATCGTCTCGATTTAATTAAAACAAATGAACTAAAGCTTATTATTTATTGGATGGAAGCAAGCTGAATCGAACAGCTTTCCGGTTAGCCACTTCCCTGCGTCTTGGCACCCCCTGCGTCGTCCCCCATCGTTGTGTTTGTGGCGCAAACGTGGACAGCCTCGGACACCATGGGCTGTCCTGTCAACGAAGCGCCGGCCGCATCTCCCGACATCACTGTCTGAACGATCTCATCCGGCGGGCTCTTGCCTCTTGTCACCGCCGGAGTGCCAGCTGTGCTGGAAGTTGGAACCCTCTGGTTTGGCGCGCGACGATGGCAAGAGACCAGACGGTATGACCCTGGTTCCTTGGAGAGTATGACGGGGTCTTCTATGGGACGCTACTTGCGTCGATACACTTGCTCCGTCCCATGTCCAAAGCACCTGGAGTAGGTACTGCAGGTGCGGCCGCCTCGAGTACTGCAGGTGCATCAGGCAGAGAACCTTAGCAGCGCAAATATGAGAACCTTAGTGGGGAACTCATATTTGTACATGGGGTCCGGGTGCGCACAACTTTTCAGAGAAATTTCCAAATAACTCATTGAGGCCACCCGAGACCCCAGACCCGGCACCTACCTGGCCCAGAGAGTGAGTATCGCAATCCAGCGAGGAAACTCTCTGAGCCTTCTAGGTGCTCTGCCTACTGGGGACGACCTGGGAGATTTTTTTTGTAGCCTTTAAGTTTTGGAGTAATTATTAATTATTTTTTAGTACTACTTTTATAGTTTGTAAATATTTTAATATAGATATTAACCTGTATTATTTAATGTTCATGAATAAATATTTACTCCATTTATTTAGTACACAACATTCAAGAAGATAGACATAGCGGTGTAGTTTGAAATTCGAACTCTTGCAATTAAACGTGTATCTTCTTGAGTAGTAAATAAAGTTCAATTTTGAATCGCTATATACAACTACAATAGCATACATCGTTCCCATTCATCCTGAATTGCATAGTTTGTAAAGTCACACTGACAAATTTAGGCCACGTCATAGGCTACTTTGTCATTTCCCGTCACCTAGTCTACCTAGATGGAGTTCAATTACGAAGTGGAAAAAAATATGGCATAAAGTACACAATCCTTGACAGGTTCTGAACCGTACACATTTTGAAAAAAATATAGGTATATTTAAAATCTTAAAATCACCTCTAAAAAATCACACAATCTCTTAAAACGTAAAGTTTTGTGCAGTACCATACATATTTTTTTGTTAAATAATTAATATTAAATATACATATAATATATTACAACATGAACCGAACAATGGTTTGTACAATATTTCAAAAGATATTTTAAAAATACCTTGCAAAGACCGTCGTCTACATGAAATGAATGAAAATAATGCAACGCAAAAAAGAATCTTATTACAATGTGCATACGAGTAGTGAAAATCATTTTATTTTTGAGTTTTGTCCTGGCCTTATAAGGCGATGTTACATGTTTGTAGTTCGTGCGCACAATCGCAGGGTCCGCATGCGTTAGAAAAAATCCAGCGTCGCGTACCGTCTCGTTTCGGTATGTACTGACCGTTAGTCGTAATGCAACTAAACTGTCATAAGACTGTCCTGTCCCAAGTGAGCGCTCGCCCTTAGCCACCTTTATAATATTTTAATTTGAAAATTATGCATTTAATCGTAAACGTTGGTACTTGTTAGACAAGTGTAATTAGCGATCAGAAAGTCATTAACCTAAACTAGGCCCACCTAGGCCTAGGTCTACTAATAGACATATCTATCTAGATCTGTCCGTATATGGATGTTTGACAGTAAGCCGTTTAGCAATATCTGGTACGAGCAGCTCAGGATTCTGTGTAACAGGACTCGACTTCCTGTACCTCTATCTATGGGGCTTAATAATCAAACGGTTCTTAAATTAAGAGCCTCTCAATTTGTGATTTGGCAGTGTCCTTGTAATCCGTTTCAGTTTGTCGCGGCTAATCTCTGAAACGGCTGGACTGATTTTCACGGGACTTTCACTGGCAGATAGACTGGCAGATCGATAGATATGTTATAAGGTCTAAAATAGGCTAATTTTATTTTAGGGTTCCATTTCCATTAGTTCTATGCAAACTAAGTTGCGGGCATCAGCTAGTAAAAAATAAAAAAGTATTATCCCAGTACGTGTAGGTCACCCTTATCAAAGTTTTAGTCAGTTGAGCTAGTGACATACTTTTTGTGGTGGTCATTAACTTCTTTTTGGTTTACGATTAGATATTTCCTGTGTAATGTTAAACATAACAGTAAAACACCTTGTAAATAAAAGCGCATAAATTTTTTTCACTTCCAAAATAATTTCTCTCCTTTTGCACATTAAAAATTAAAATTTAAAATATTATACTTTTTATTGCATCGAAAGTTTTCTACCGTATGGAATTTCTTTAAAAAGTGAAGTTTATCTCATAATCTTTTATTATCCTTTAAATCTCAAACAGGTAGTCCGACAAAGCGGAGAATCATTCAGTTTTTATGCCTCGAAAATGATTTATCTTCCCTTGTTTTTTATTAGCTTTTTAAATGCAGGTAGCCTGGTAAAATAAAAAAGGGTTTTTAACAATCGAACATCGTTTATAGAAGCCGGCTAGTGGTAACTGGTAACTCAGTGTTTTAATACACGTTTGAAAATTAAAACCTGCACTATGTAACGTCTTCGAAAATCAATTACGGATACTTCGGCCACATGATCCACTGCTAAAGACGTTTAAGCAAAAAAATATTTGTCATACTCAAAAAGTTATGTTTAAAATTCGACTTTATGTTCCTCCTTTAAAAAACGCCAATTTCTTATGTAATGAGTAATGAAAATGAAAATGAAAATTTTTTATTTCCAAATAAAACTTAACAAGCTATTTTCGGAAAGTCAACAAAAAAGCTACTACCGGTTCAACCCTAACCCGCCGAGAAGAACCGGCGTAAGAAACTCGCGCGGGCCCATCTTTTAGCAAAAAGATGGAAAATTGTTCTTTTAAAATAAATATTTTACATTGTAAACTTAAGTCTATGTTAAATACATATAACAAAAGTCAGTACACAAGTACATAGAGACAGCTTTGTATGGGTGCATAACTAATGACTAATGACCACAGAATACAGAACATCCAGAATAAGTGTGCGATCACATTTGTATGCAGCGCACTGTAAGTGTAATCAAACCATGGCGAAAACGAGCGGGTGGGGGCGCCACCCTCTCTTTTTATTCTTTACTCTTTACACTTATAAAACAATCGCGTTATTATGTTACGACAATAAGGTATTCATTAAAAATTAATTGAAAAAAAGTTGAGTAAAATATTCAGTTATTCAGTGGCAAGTGACAGCATATTACCAATGAGTGGATAGCCACTCCAATTTGGAATAGTCATGACGGCTTCACTTTCAAGCGCGTTGACGGTTTCTGGATGATTTTTGTATTCTGTGGCAA
The DNA here is from genome assembly GCA_905404095.1 of Glaucopsyche alexis. Lineage (NCBI taxonomy): Eukaryota > Metazoa > Arthropoda > Insecta > Lepidoptera > Lycaenidae > Glaucopsyche > Glaucopsyche alexis. Next base: position 6,423,142 of record FR990062.1, read on the forward strand.
TTACCTAATATTTCCGAGATAAATATAAATACATGTAAGAAAATGTTTATTGTAAGGCCATACCCTGCCTAAGTCTACTCCAACGTGAATTCCCCATTATGACAATCTCGACTTGTTGAATATCTACGGTCCGCAAGACTTGAGAATTTAGGATTAACCTCAGTCATTTCGGAAAAAAGGGACCCGCGAACGCTTCGTGTACAACATAAGATAATGTAATGGTAAAATGTTCGTAGAGGCTCATTCTTACTTTCTAAATCATTGACTAATATAAACCAGTAGCAAGAGTAACGAGTAACTTTAATCCTCACATACTATCTCATTCAACTTAATATACGGAACAATAAAAAGTATAAACTCTCAAATTCTCACCATAAAATCTACTGGTCCATGCATTGTTATCATAATACGATGAAATACGACTGGCCATAAACATTTCATTCATATATTTAACGACGTTTGAAAATCGAACGTCGTAAAATGTTGCCAGTTACCACCCGCTAGACTCGCCAGATGTTTTTTAAATAATAAAAGCATTTGAGAGCACTATAATTTTAAGCGTTCATAAATTTTAATACCTTAAAATAGTTCTATATATAGTACATAATACATGCTACAAGCAATCAATTAATATGATTATTTTAAGCAGTTTTTCCGCCAAATATTTATATAATATATTTGGCGGAAAAACTGCTTAAAATAATCATATTAATTGATTGTATGCTATGGATTTCCGCAAAGTAACGCCTGATTCCATTAATTACATGCTACAAGGTTTAAATAGAGCTAGAACGTTTAAACGGTGAGAAATTTCAGTTCATAGTTAAGGCAGAAAATGTTTGTCGGGACAGCTAGTGATTAATAAATTATGATTATCAAAAAATGTAATTGTTTTTCTAGTTACGATTAGGTGAGTTGTTAAGTATAGCAATTTTTATAATTCTTTGACTGTTTATGATTTTTGTCATAAACAGTCTAGGAAATACATCATTGATTTATGGGTAGTCGGGTACAAAGATCTATGTGTGGCAGACATGCAAAAAACACACTCAGTCAACACTAAACATCAAAATAATCCTAAAACAACTTTATTGACCCAAAAAACACGCCATAACTCACTGTCAGTGTAACTGTGTAACTCCTAAGAAAACACAGGCCGAACATATGACGAAGACTGCCACTGATAAAAAAAGAAAAAAAAACTGTATTGTACGACTGTACGTGACGTACGTATAATCCTTGATTAAGGGTCTGTTTTACAATCTTCTAATAAGTGTCGGATAGCTTATTTGAAAGTTTTGTCGCAGCTTACGAGTGACAGAGACAACTTATTAGCAGATAATGAAACAGGCCCTTTCGACCTATGCGTAGAACAAAGTCCGATTTGAAAAATTGCTACTTTTCAGTAGAGGCAAAACAAGTTTTGCGAATTGAAAAACTTAAATAACTTATAAACGGTGAGACTTTTATTTTTGAAATTTTGGTATGTTATTATGACATCCTAGTCTAGTAAACCACTTTATACTGTTTATTAATAATTATTATATTTACCGAGATAACGAGTTCTACATCAACCTAGGACGTTTTACAGCGGAGAAGCGAAAGTTCGTAGTGATCATATTACGTTGTTTTACGGAGACATTTGAATGAAACGCCGTTCTATATTCATATGATGCGTTTTTTGTTGGAGTTATCCGACATTTTTAAGTCCTATGTGAACAATCATAATATATTATTTTGATATAGCACTATCCACTCTACGTATAAAGGAATTATAATACATAATTATTTTTAAAAATCGTTTATTTACATTAAAAAATCTCAAAATAGGTGGTGTTTTGAACTATAATTAATATAGATTAATTAGTTGATACTAGGGACTTACTTAAAATTAAAAACTAGTTACCATAGTCTAAAACCTACAAAAAAATTAAAATCTCTAAGATATGCACATAAAAATAAATATTGTTTGAAAAAATACATCAAGCCCAAAACAAAATTTAAACTTACTTATAAACAATTAAAACTTTTTTTTTATTAAACTAGGGGGCAAATTAGCAAACGGATCACCTGATGGAAAGCGATTACCGTAGTGCTTACGGTACCGTACCGTTACCGTAAGCGATAACATCAGAGAAGTTGCAAGTGCGTTGCCGGCCTTTTAGGAGGGAATACGCTCCCTTCTTGAAGGTTTGCAGGTCGTAATGGTCCGGATACTGCTGGCGACAGTTCATTCCAGAGTTTTACAGTGCGCGGCAGAAAGCTTCGGGTAAAGCGCACGGTGGAGGACTGCCACTCATCAAGGTGATGAAGATGGTAAATATTTTGTCGCTTGGAACGGTGGCAAAAAGTTGCAGCAGGTATAAGTCCGAACAATTCCTCGGAGCACTCCCCGTAATATAACCGATAGAGGATGCGGAGCGATGCTACATAGTCAAGTCTGTTTGAAATACTATGGCAGTCGACAATTCGAGCGGCTCTACGTTGGATACGATCTAGAGGGAGAAGCTGGTACTTTGGCGCCCCTGCCCAAAGATGATAACAGTATTCCATGTGAGGCCGAACCTGCGCCTTATAGAGTTGTAGGCGTTGGACCGGACTGAAATACTGCTTTGACCTGTTCAGAACACCAAGCTTCTTGGAAGCTAACTTGGCCTTGCCCTCCAGATGATATCGGAACTGACCTCGCTCGATATGTTTAACACCTAACCCTTTCTAAAACGTAGTTATAAATTAAACTGCTTTGGTACTTTATCTAAGCTTTATAGCTATGTTGTATAATGTAATTAGATAGGTACAAGTTCAGTTTAACCTACATGGGGGGAGGTATCTGCACGTTTATCCAAAATAATGAAAAATAACCATAATATTGTTATGGCCATAATACCGTTGTAATAAGCATGTCGCATTCAGGAGAAATAATACATAAAAAATCAATTTTGTCATAATAAGGTTCGGATTGATTTAAACTATCAATCAAGTGTCTATAAAATCGATTATCCTGAATGTGATAGTGTATAACTACGTATACACTATCATATTTTCTGTAACACCTTATAGGAATGGCCATCAGGTACTTACACTATAATGATTTAACATAATATCTAAAAGGTATTTAACAGTATGTGATTTATCACGATAACCATTTCTATAAGACGCGATGTATTCTTTGTACCGAGTCTCAAATTTACGTCCAGCTTGAGTAAACTTTGTACTGATTCTCAAAGTTACGTCCAGTTTGAGTCAAACTTTGTACCCCGTTTCAGAGTTACATATGATCACATTTTGAAAACACCTTTTAGATAGTGGCTAAAGGCTTTTGACCGAGCGTGGTGGAATAATTATTGGAAATAATTAAATAAAATAGCAACAATAGACTTGCATTACTCATGGTTAAACGTACACATTTGCTTGCAGGTTTTGGGTATTTTTCTAGATTATACTTTCGAGATATTGCTAGATATAATATTAATTAAATTGAATACTACTATCTACATAATTGGACCTGAAAACGCTGTCATAGGTGGAATGACTATCAGCAGGAGACTGCATAGGAGTTAGCACCGACATTTCTTGATCAACTGATGGTCAGAACCTATGGTCAGAATTTTTTAAGTCTTTAAATTGTATTAAAGGTGATTTTTCGAAACTAGGAGTCGCTTTTAAAGAAGTATTGATGGCCGAAGGCCATAAATTCTCTCATTAGTAGATGGATTAGGAGGTGCGGCATTAATTTTATTTCAAACATCATCTAGTGGCTGACTTATTTCTTCTGCACCTTGTTGTCAACAACTGAAATGTTAAAAATTGTATTACTACACTGCACCATAATATATAACTTGAAAACATTTTAATAAAAATTAATAACATTGTACAAAGCTATTAAAAAAGTTTGAATATACAAGCATATTTAATGAACAGCGCAGTACAGAACTAAACTGTCGATCATAATGTTATATGATTCGCCGAAGACCCTACAAATGTGTATATATTATAAGGTAACGCAGCTTTAAACTATTTTTATTTATTTTATATGAAATATATTTATATTTAACGATACTTTTAAAAGAACAACGTCCTAACTGATGTCATTATTCAGGCGATAACGTCCCATTTGCATATCGAACTGACAAAATGTATTGTAACTATTTTGTGATTCCGTAAAAAAACGTTCCATAGTTACATGAAACTCTTAGAAATTCTAAAGTATTAGTCTTACATAGTTCTAATATTACTTATAATCTCAACTAATTGGTACGTCAACTTTTATTGATAACACGACAAATATTTAGCTAATAAATAAACATGAAACTAATCATACTTTTCGAACTAAAATGTATTTTTCTAACTCTCCGTCAAAAAATGTCTTATATGCATATAGATTTCCCGTTTCTATTTATGAGCTTAAAAAGCGTAATAGTAAAAAACTATAATTTCAAAGCATGATAATATAAAATTTGAAGAATAATTTAAGTAAAAATATAAGCTTACCCGGATCTACACCGTTCTTCATAAAAATATATTGCTTATTTGAAAAATAAGGATTACGTTCAGGCTCTTTTTCTCCTCTTCTTAAAGCATATCCAGCATTATCCGTAAGCATGACATCTCAGAAATACTTTTAGTACGCAATAATTAGTAAAATTATAATTTTCGTCAAGCCGAAAAAAAAATCACACACATGACGCAAAAAACCCTTCTTTCCGCTCGACAACGCCTGAAGTGAAGATCGCGCGAGGCGCCCGCGCCGTGCGCGCTCCAATTTCTCCGTCCTATGAACACTAGGTGCATTTTATCATGGAGCTTACATCAAATAAGACGTTGTACGATTCTGTATTTCCGAAAATAAGCCAGATACAAAAATTCTGAAAATGTCAGTCTGTAGAGCTTTGATTCCTTATTTCATTTATGCAAAATCGCACTTTTGCTCTATGATCACATCAGACTTTGTTCTACGCATAGGTCGCTTTGTATTTTTAGTAGACGTTAGGTTAGGTTAGTGAACCCATTAAATCTAATCTTAAAATCTTTTGTCACAAAATAATTGGTTCGAAAAAACCTGGTCTATACGTTCATGGGGCCTGGCGAGATCGAAAAATTTTGAGTTTTCCGCTCGAAAATCGGAATAGTTGAAAATTTCGTAACGGAGATCTCCGTTACTCTTTCACGCAAAAACTACTGAACGGATTTTGATAAAATTTAGTATGGTAGTAATTAGTATGGCTGATTAATTAAAATTAAATTAAAAATTTATTTTGAAATACAGTATTCCCACGGGTTACTCGTTAGTATACTTACACAGGCGGAGCCGCGGGAAACAGCTAGTATAAGTATATTTTTCACAAAACGCCCAAGTGTCAGATATAAATTTTTAAGACACTTACAAACATGAATAAAAAAAAGTATATGCCGTGTACGATAATAAACATAATACAATACTGTATATGTATTGTATTATGGTTTTTCTGCGCTCTACTCCGAAAACGGTTATATTTACAGAAAAATGCGAGACATTTTTTGTAGATAATTTCATGACAAACAATTTTTTATGACCTTTATTGACCTCCGATAAATAGGTTGTGAGATATTCGCGTAGAACTGATTTTCATGACCTGTTGACCTTTATAACTTTTTTTTCCCGGCACGATATCAATGTCGATTTTTCACATCTTTATTACATTGGCGTAATAAAGGTGTATACAAAAATTCAGCTCTCTAGGAATTTTTCCGCAGCTCAAACCTAAAATCATTGGGCTATAAGGAATCTTTCTCAGTTTCTGCCAGCGATCTCGCTATCACATATAATAAATAGTTATCGATAGGTAGGTTATTGAAACCGGCCGTTAGCGAAAGTTTTGCCAATCGCATATATTATTTTTTGTAATGAACGATGGCATGGTGGCTAAGCGCTCTATCTGTAAATCTCTGACGCATCTGAAATCGCTAATGTCTTATTTAGGGAAGCCAAAATGAGTAAAAAGCTTTTAGAGCCAATACCGACCGGGCGCCAAAATTCTGCCGCCATATGACTCAGAGAACAAGTTAAAGAACTTGAGCAAAGGCTCTACATGGTGTTAGATAATATAACCAACAGATAGGAAACTTCGAACAGGCTGTATGCTATGTAGGTTATTAAAGTAATCGTAGATTTTTTAAATATTTACATAATTTTATGACTATTCAGGCTTCAAACGGAATTCGTTAGATAGTAATAATTTTACATAGTACATATTTTACTTTCAAATTCCCATTAATTGATAAATAGGACTTGTATTGCTTTTAATGAAATTGGCTAATTATTTATTAACAGATAGTAATAGTATATTAATAGTCGATGTTCGAATAATTTATGAACAGAAAGGAAACCGGACAAGCTATAAAATGTTCTTTCCCGTGGTCTACTCTATATCTGTGCCAAATTTCATAAAATCGGTCCAGTAGTTTTGGAGCATATTCAATTCAAACAAATGAAAATTTCCCCGTTCATAATATTCATAATATTACATATTATATACATATAATCACGCCTCTTTCCCGTAGGGGTAGACAGAGACCACTTCTTTCCACTTGCTACGATCCTTACATACTTGTTTCGCTTCATCCACTTTCATTCTTACCATCCATTCCTCCTCTTATATCAACATAGCGAAGCGGCTCTCCATGGGCCACTTTTCGCCTCCGCGAGAACGAGACGTGATGGGTGGCGAACCACATAGCCGCCATTTTGGATAATTACAGTATTTTTATAATTATCCATTGCGTTCTCACGGATTTGCGGAGAGGATAGGAGTAGGAAAAGGGAAGGATAGGTGGTGAGGAAAGGAAGATTGGTAAGTTAGAGTGGGAAATGTAGGATATTACCGCCCAGGAGGCCAAGGGATAGGATAGTAATAGCTAGGGAAGCCGGGGTCGCGTACCCGTATACTATATCACAACTACCGGACAGGTAAGTTGGGATGAGTATCCCATGACATCATGACATATTAGTATAAATAATCTTAAATAATGAATACTTCATTATTACCATAGAGGAATTATACCTAGTATCTAAGTGTACATAAGACGCAGTATTTAGAAAAGTCTTAATCTTAAGATGTCGCTTCTATTAAGTTTATTTTATCTTTGCTTGCTCCACATTTTGTAAGTGAAAGGTTATAAGCTTAAAATCACAAGTTTAGTTCCAGAACGCCTTCACTTTTTTAACTAATACTTAAAACAGTATAGTATTGACTTCTGCAGACTTTGTTGAAATTTATTCTCATGGTAGAAAGGTCAACAATGATTTTCGGTTCATAAAGGTCAGATATACTTACCTAATAAGACAAGCGTCTTATGTGACTTTCTAGAACTACAGACTAAGCATGAGCTGATGATGATGATTGCAATAAACAGCAGTTACCTTGTAAGAGCAGACCGTGAAAGTCAAGGCCAAGTATAATTTCAGCCCACGGCTTATGAGAGCATCGAAAGTAATGTTTTGTTTGCAACTAACTTTAGACATTGTAATGTCTACCTTATAGCTCTATAATGTATTATAGAGCTATAAGGTAGAGCGACAGATTACTAGTTAATGGTATAATGAATAATCCGTTCTGTAGTTTTTGCATGAAAGTGTAATAAACATCCATAAATCTATCCATCCTCACAAACTTTCAGAATAAACTATCCCAGGAGAACACTGTACTATTTCGGGATAAAAAGTAGCTCATGTGTTATATCAAAGGTTAAACTACTACCATGCTAAATTTCATCAAAATCCGTTCAGTAGCTTTTGCGTTAAAGCGTGTCAAATATCCATACATCCTCACAAACTTTCAGATTTATAAAAGAAGTAGGATATTTTGTTGGAAGCGTCGACTGGTTGCGCCAGAAAGGGCTTTTTTGTTGCGGAAGGTCCAAGATTGCCGTAATAGCCGTAACAATATTACGTCGGTCTTGTTGGTGAACATAAGTGCATTATGACAGCTATTCAAAATTAGAGCCGGTCCACACGGCGCGTTGCGTCGACGCAGCGCAAGCATGTTAACGCAATGCCGGCCACACGGGTGCTGCGTTAACGCAGCGTTGTTGCGACGTAAACGTAACGTGGTTATCCCTCCCGCTTCGTCTCGGGAGATGCTGTCCGTTGTTCGCGTGTCGTCACAGCGTTAAGTCGATGCAGCACACCATAGATTATACAGATATACAGGATGTCCCAGAAGTCGACGTCGTCCCTTCGAAGGCTGATAGACCAGCTCATGACTCACCAGAATATCGTAATATGACCCTAGTAAAAATTCTTTAGTTTTCGAGATATTGGCACTTATTTTTGCTATTTTAAGTGCACAGAGAACACATTTTGAATGTTTTTCTTTAGTTAGAATTTCGAACAAAAACACTCGTTACATTGAAATCACCCAGTTGTTTACTTAAAAATTGTACGTTGAAGTGTAAAATGCTTACTAAACTTAGAAACTAAACAGAATTCAAGGATTTTTTAAAAAACTGTAAGGAGAAATGCAAAGAAGGAGAACACATTAATAATATCATTTAATGAGTTAGACTCATTAGAGTGAGAGAATAGGTGACGCCACGCACGTCTTTTGTTTGTTCTATACATGAGTTTGTTTATTAGTTACTAGTACGTTACGCTATTGATGTGCATCGTTTTGTTGTTTTCTTACTTTTAACGGATTTTGCATTGTAATTTGGACTTCTTTTGCCTAGTGACTCGGACTTAAGTGTGTTTGGAGACAGTAAAGAACTGACATGGCTCTCTTCTGGACTTTTATGTTTCTGTGATACGCGTCTTACTACCAGTCATTATGGCGTATACTATACATCAGTATGCTAACATGCATTACATTTACGGGGAATACAGAGGCAACGGTGCTGCTGCAGCTAATCTGTATCGCGAAAGGTTAAGGTACTCAAGTCCAGACAAGTACAATTTTTAAGTAAACATCTGGGTGATTTCAATGTAACGAGTGTTTTTGTTCGAAATTCTAACTAAAGAAAAACATTCAAAATGTGTTCTCTGTGCACTTAAAATAACAAAAAAAAATGTTGACGTAGCTTAATAGCAACTATTTTACTATTTTGAAAACTACATAAAATGAGCAACTTTTTAAAGTAACAACCCAGGTTAGTGTGGTGTATTTATTGTTCAGTATGGATAGTGAAAGTTAGGAGAAAAAGTTTTTGAAATCACGATTAGGGAAAAGTTTTCTTTTTTTCTACAAAGTTCAAACTCTATTAGCTTTGTTTATAACCGTGGTCTATATCAGAACTGGTCAGGATTCCGCAATACAAATTTGTATCCCACAATACGGGAAATTGTAGTTGCGGCAGCCTAAAAACTGACATGAGGTGTAATTTTTAAGAAATTATAAAAAGTGCCAATATCTCGAAAACTAAAGAATTTTTACTAAGGTCATATTACGATATTCTGGTCAGTCATGAGCTGGTCTATCAGTCTTCGAAGGGACGACGTCGACTTCTGGGACATCCTGTATACTAGTACAGCGTACCGTGTGAACGGTACAGTTTTTAGTATGTAAAACGACAGCGCTGCGTCGACGCGACGCTGACGCTTTATTTACTACACAAAGGTACACGTATCATATGACATCAATTACTTGTCACTGCACATGCGTTGTGCGGTGTGCTCGGTTTGTGGCTCGGTTGCAACCTGACATTCGAACTCTTACAATGAAACGTGTATCTTCTTGAGTATTAAATAGAGTTCAATTTTCAATAGCTATCTTAAAAATTCAGCGCTGCGTTGCGTATATTTTTGTTTCAGTGTGAATTTATTCTTAGGGGCCAGTAGTCAGTATACACTAACCCCTTTACTAAAATAAATACACAATGGATAAGCTATACAATGTTTTGTCCTTGTCTGAAAATACGTTGGAAAAGTCACTAGACAGACAAGGACAAAACATTGTGTAAATATTTTTTTTAGTAAGGGGGTAATTGTTGATGTTTCAATACGACCCCTTCCTGGTCCGTTAGTCATTTCCCGATTATATTAAAGTTAACAGACTCCGTGGTCTAGTGGTTCAAGCATTGGCTTTCGACTCGGAGGTCGTGGGTTCGATTCAACAAACAACAAAAACATGTTGTTTCCAAGTTTGGTTAGGACAATGCAGGCTGATCCCTGATTGTCTGACAACAAAGATGATCCATGCGTCGAATGGGCATGTAAAAAGTCGGACCTGCGCTTGATCTCTCGTAAGTCGTGTCGGTTATCCGTCCCACTGGATTATGAGAGTAAAGGAAGAGAGAGTGCTTTTGTGTACTGCGCACACACATGGGCACTATAAAATTACTCCTGCGTAACTGGCCTGGTTTCAATGAAACTGGCCACCGTCACCGAAATCGGTGTGGGGAGTTATATTATACTAGCTGTTGCCCGCGGCTTCGCCCGCGTAAATATAGTATCCCTCGGGAACACTGTAATATTTCGGAATAAAAAGTAGCCTATGTTTTAATTCAGAGCCTAATCTACTACCATATCAAATTTCATCAAAACCCGTTCAGTAGTTTTGACGTGAAAGAGTAACATACATCCATCCATCCTCACAAACGTTCACATATTTTATAATAATTTATAATAATAACGGGGAGCCATCATGTCTTTTCTTCCGGGTTCATCTGGTGGCCTCGACGGTCTCACCCCTCAGCATCTGAAGGATCTCATCAGCGGCTGCTGCGGGGAGGCCGGCGAGAAGCTCCTGCAAGAACTCACGAATCTGTGCAACCTGATGCTGCGTGGAGAGGTTGCATCAGATATCGTGGATATTTTGTACGGAGCTAACCTCTGCGCCCTGAAGAAGAGAGATGGAGGCATCCGCCCGATCGCCGTCGGCTGTACATTCCGACGGCTTACGGCCAAACTTGCCTGCAAGTCAATTAGTTCCCTTTCAGCATACTTTCAGCCGAAACAGCTAGGTTTTGCCTGCAAAGGGGGCTGTGAGGCCGCCGTTCATTCATTCAGGACAGCTATCCAAAATCAAGGCGATGATGTGTTTTTGAAGGTCGATGTCAAGAACGCTTTTAACTCAGTTAACCGTGTCGCCATGTTGGCCCAAATCAAATCGAAAGCACCAGCCATTTTACCATTCATGCTTCAGTGCTATAACAACCCCTCCAAACTCATTTACAAAAATCACCTCATCCGATCTGAAGTTGGCTGCCAACAGGGCGACCCTCTAGGTCCAGCAATTTTTAGTCTTGCCATACACCCGGCCATCGAGCTTCTAAATTCTAATTTTAATGTTTGGTATTTGGATGATGGGACTCTTGGAAGCGATGCAGCTACTGTATTAACCGACTTTCGTACGCTGATTCATGAGTTCAAAAAAATCGGCCTAGAGCTGAACCTAGGGAAGTGTGAACTTTTTGTGCCAGATAGTTGTGGGGATAGAAATGCAATTATATCTAGCTTCAAAGAAATAGCTCCACAACTGTCTGTCATCGAAAAGGATTCGCTCTTTCTCTTAGGTTCACCTATTTTAGACGAGTCTCTCCCGGCCTTCATAGATAATAAATTACAAAATTTCAGTGAAACTTTAGATCGCCTTCTTCAAATTAACTGTCACATGGCCTTCACCTTAACACGTTATTGCCTTTTTGTACCTAAATTTACGTATGTCTTGCGGTGTTGTCAACTGTGGAAGTTCCCTCAACTTCTCAAACAGTTGGATGACACCATAAGACATACGCTTTCCGCTATTTTAAACATAAACTTCGACGACCGCTCATGGACTCAGGCAACACTTCCAGTAAAGTTCGGTGGCCTAGGTGTCCGAAAACCCTCGGACGTATCCCTTCCGGCCTTCTTGTCCTCAGTCCACGCAAACCGTATACTTATCTCTAAAATACTTGAGCACCCATCCTACACTAATGCAGTTCCATTTCTGGACGAGGCCAAGGACGCCTGGAGCGTAGCTAGTGGTTGTAACGAATTGCCCGCCAATAACTTTTCCCAAAGGCTCTGGGACGAGCCTCTCTGTAGACTGGTACGGAACAATCTCCTTAACACATCGTCCAGTCCTACGGAGCAGGCTCGCCTCTTAGCTGTGGAGAAATGGGAGGCGGGCCTTTGGCTACAAGCGCTACCGTCACCCAATACGGGCACATTGCTGGATCGAACAACATTTCGATTAGCCACTTCCCTGCGTCTTGGCGTCCCCCACGTCGTCCCCCATCGTTGCGTTTGTGGTACAAATGTAGACAGCCTCGGACACCACGGTCTGTCCTGTCCACGAAGCGCCGGTCGCATCTCCCGTCATCACTGCCTCAACGACCTCATTCGTCGGGCGCTTGGCACTGCCGGAGTACCAGCTGTGCTGGAACCCTCTGGACTGTCGCGCGACGATGGCAAGAGACCAGACGGAATGACCCTGGTCCCTTGGAGACTGGGACGGGCTCTTGTATGGGACGCTACTTACGTCGATACACTCGCTCCGTCCCATGTCCAGGGCACCTCAAGTACTGCAGGTGCGGCAGCAAATCAGGCAGAAAACCTCAAGCGGCGAAAGTATGAGAACCTTAGTAGGGATCTCATATTTGAACCGTTTGGGGTTGAAACCCCAATAGTAGTTGGTACATGGGGTCCGGGGGCACACAAACTTTTCGGAGAAATTTCGAAAAAACTCGTAGAGGCCACCAGAGACCCCAAAGCCGGCACCTATCCGGCTCAAAGATTTAGCATAGCCATCCAGCGAGGGAATTCTTTGAGCCTGATAGGCACTCTGCCTGATGGGGACGACCTAGAGGTTTTCTTATTTTTATAGCATATCTTGTACTTTAGTTTTATCTTTTTTAGTTTTTTATTGCTTTCTTTCTTTTAGTCTGTAAATAATTTAAAGTAGATAGTTATTATTATTTTATAATTAGTAGGTTTATATTAAAGTTAACCATCTGTCAGGAAGTTAGATATTATTGCTGCTATTATTGGCCAATGGCTTCACTTATTGATATTTGACCTCAGTGCAGACAATTCTATTAAATGTTGGCCATGGACCTCTGTGACCTCTTACATTGTTGCGTGTGATTCATTTACTTTTTTATTATTTCTAGGTTACATTTATTTTGTTACTACCTACATTATATTTATTTGTAAAAGTAAATAGCATCAAAACATATTTTGGTATTGTCTTTCTAAAGTGACCAGAGAGATCCCTCTATCTGGTTGCTCTAAGTTTGGTAACTACTAAGTTTAATCTCAGGATATGAAGCACCTAAAGTGGCCTTTTTAGACCCCCAAAGGGCTTAGCAAACACGCCATTGTTAATTACGATGACGATCTTCGAAAATTAAATATTTTGGACTAGCTTTTGCCCGCAGCTCCTCAAGTAGCCTATGTGTTAATAGAGATTAAACTTGGTAGTTACCAAACTTAGTACATACCAAATTCATTAAAATCCGTTAAGTGATTTTTGCGTGAAATAGTAACAAAAATCTATCCATCCATACATCCATCCATTCGTCCATAGTCACAAAGTTTCATATTCATAATAATAGTACCTAGTAGAATAAACATAAAGTTCGCTATATTGTGACATAACGTACGTTATGTTACCATTACATTTTTCATTTCTAACTTCGTCATCGTACATTTTTCATTTCTAACTTCGTCATCGTAATTAGTGATGGTATCTTGGCTTAAGGACCAGAAGGTTTTTCATTTCGTGATACCTTCTTGAGTCTTCTGCGTTTATCAAACTGTGCTAGACTGGAACTTAAGATCAAATAGAAGATGAGATAACTTCAATATTATGGAACGCAGCCGATACAACTGAAAATAAGAGAAGATATAATATTATAGGTACCTACCGCATCTATACTAAAGTATAAATAGCGTGGTTCGGCGTGTTTTAGTGTTAAGTATGTCATTAAAAACCAGGGTTTATTTGACACAACTAAGGTTACCGCCACATATTAAACTTAACTTATGTTTACGGAAGTCGGAGTGATATTTAAAGGAAAGAAAGTTCTCATTTAAATATATCGGTACTTAAGTACACGTGACATTTTGAAACTTCGACCGGTTGCGGAAGGTTTTGTTATAGGCGTAAATACCAAATGATATGCATCTAAATTGCATATATAACTATTTTCCGCTGCATTGGAGGAAGCGTTCAAAATCCTGGACTGGTAAGGACTTAAGGGATCAATATAAATGGCGACTACATCTCTCACCTTCAATTTCAATTCAATTCAATTTAATCGATTTGCCGATGACATTGTAGTTATGACAGAAACTCTGGAAGACCTTAACACTATGCTCGATAACCTCTGTAGAGTTTCATAACAGGTGGGACTTAGTATGAACATGGATGGAAAAATTATGTTTAACGCCCATGTTGTTGACGACTATATATACTTGGGGCACAAAGTCCATTTAGGTAGGTCCAACTTTGAAAAAGAGGTCAATCGTCGAATCCAGCTGGGCTGGGCAGCATTCGGCAAACTCAGAAACATCTTCTCATAAAAAATCCCTGAGTTCCTGAAGACAAAGTTTTCGAGCAGTGTGTGTTATCAGTGATGACATGTAGAGCAGAAACGTGGTCCTTCATAATGGGGCTTATCCATTATCTTCGTGTCGCTCTACGTAATAGAATAAGAAAAGAGGAAATCCGTAGCAGAACTAAAGTTACCGACGTAGCCCAGTGCATTAGCAAGATAAAGTGGCAATGGGTGGGATATATAGCCCGTAGAACCGATGCCTGCTTGGGCCAAAAGATTCTCGAGTGGAGACCACGAACTGGACGTCGAAGCGTAGGACGGCCTCCCACCAGCAGGCTTAGCATGGCGATCCATAGAAATACATTTAATGAAGAAATATTCTATCCAAAACAGTTCGTTGCAAAATAGTTCTTAATTTCTAAACCGCCATATTTTTAAAATGGTTGCCGGGAAATCTTCTGTCAAAAACGAACAAGGGCGTTTTTCAAAAAATATGTACATTTGCGAATTTGGGGTGTCCAAGACTTTAGCTATTTTTTATATTTTTTGTATGCACCATACTGTAACAAACTGCACATTTATTTAATAGTTACACATTTAAGTTACAAAATTGACAATAATATGCAATTTTACTATCACTGACGTTAAAATATCGTAAAACTAAGAACAAAAAAGTGTAAAATATGCATGTCCCACCTACATGTTTGAAACTTTCAAGCCTTAGGTACGATTAGATTAATTAAAAAACGTCACTATTTTGGGCTCTGTGGACGTATGATAAACTCATAATACAGTTTAGAGCTCTGTATTGTACCAATTTGGGCTTGAAATATCTCAAATTGATTTATTATTGTTGTCCCAGGAATATGACAAAACCGGAATTCCGGTTATCGTCACGGTAAAATTTTCATACTTTGATGCAATATTCCCCTAAAATATGGTATTTTTTCATTTCTGACAATACTTATCTTGTCTCTGGTCTAACCGCTATTTTAAAACAAATGTCGGTGTCTTCAAAATCCGTGACGAAATTGGGCGCATTGCGGTGGTGCCGATTTGGAGTTCAGGATAGTAACAGGATTTTATGAGGAATGTCGCAGTTTATTATGTTATTTGCCGTAACACGATCACACTTCTGTTTTTAAAATATCATAAAATAAGTCGAAAGTAATCATAAAATTAACACAACAGCTTCAATTATTGTTTGAAAGTTTGTTCATATGAATTCGTCACATCAGGTTCGTCACGTATTGTACAGCCGGAATATTTTTGTGACGCACCGGAACTATAAGGCTGAGGCTACATTTTGGTATGAATAATTGGTAATGAAAAAATAAACAATCTTTCGACCATTATGATTTTTTTTTATTTGGAATAGGCAAGTACTTGACCACAATTTGCCCGATGGTAAGCAATGCAGTGTTCTAAGATGAGACACGCTTAAGCTATTAAGAAGTTAAGATTTCAAAAAATATGCGTAAAACTTAAAAAAAAACATAAAAAAGGTATTTTATTTGTTACTTTGTTCAATTTTATTTTAAGTAGTTGGTAGAAATACATAGTATTAATGGTCGAAAGTTCCTACTGTGACGATCTCGAAAGAAAAACGATTGTTCAGCAATGATTATAGTGATTTTTTTATAACTAGATTTTTTTGTTCAAAGATTTGAATGTTATTTACTAAATAATAAAAGCAAATTGACACACAAACTTATATATTTTATTTTATTTACATGTTTCCTTTGTGACGAACCGGAACACGTTCCTGTGAACTGTTCCATAAAAATTGAGATTATAACGTTGCTTTTAATTATACTGTCCGGAATCTTTTTTATTTTTATTTAAAAAAGTATATTTTATACATTGAGATAAAAAATTACATTAAAATGTATCTAAATCAAAAACCTGTTCCGGTTCGTCACGTGTACATCTTTTTTGAAAAACGCTAAATATTCAAGTATATGACTCAACGTAAAGAAACTTTTTGTCTAGGACCGCCATGATGTGGAGTGGTTGACATTATTGTAGGATTAAATTAATTAATATTATGTTTATAGCAGTTTTTCCGCTAAATAATACCCACAACCTGCAAGCAAATGTGTGAGTGCACGCATAAGCATGCGTAACGCACCTCCCTCCTCCCACACTGCTTATGCGTGCACTCAGATGCAAGATCGTGCAAACACCACCACCACACAAGCAACAATGTCGGCAAGATCGTGCAAAGCCCCACACCACCATGCAGGTTGCAAAACTCGACGCGCGTTTCGCCCCGAACCCGGAGCATCCTCAGGAAGTGGACCTGCGAACAAAGTTCGCACACAGGTCCACTGCACTTTGAATTCCAGGCACTTTGAATTTGGTGCCAATTTGGTGCCAGAAAGATAAACCTTTCCATGGATATGTGTCATGTGATCATGTCTATTTACCACGTCGACAGAACGACAAAATAACATACATACATATATATAATCACGCCTCTTTCCCGTAGGAGTAGGCAGAGGCCGCTTCTTTCCCGTAGGGGTAGGCAGATACCACTGCTTTCTACTTGCTACGATCCTTAAATACTTGTTTCGCATCGTCCACTTTGATTCTTACCATCCATTCCTCCTCTTACATTCAACGTAGCGAAGCGGCTCTCCATGGGCCACTTTTCGCCTCTGCGAGAATGAGACGTGATGGGTGGCGAACCACATCGCCACCATTTTGGATAATGAAATTAATTTTATGATTATCCATTGCATTCCCACGGATTGGCAGAGAGGGTAGGAATACGGAAAGGGAAGGGTAGGTGGTGTGGAAAGGAAGATTGGTAAGTTAGAGTGGGAAATAGGAAATGTAGGACATTACCATTAGGAGGGCAAGGGATAGGACAGTGATAGCTAGGGAAGCCGGGGTCGCATACCCGTACTATAATCTATATCACAACTACCGGACAGGTAAGTTGGGATGAGTATCCTTTGACATAAACGAAAAAATAAAATCACGTTAAATATAATTATGACGTTTTTTGTTAAAAAAGGCTGATTAATGGCTGGCTCGAAAAATCTGACAAAAATATCATGGAAGTACACTTGGCGAACTTTGAAGGAAAACTATAACGACTTATAAGTCGTTAAAGTTATAACTTTGTTAGTAGACACTAACTGTTAAATGCGCTTAAACTGTAAAACTTCGTACAAAATCAAAATAATGAGTAAATATGAAAAATATTGGTATAATGGTACGGAACTACGTGAGCGACTCCCACTTGGCCGGTACTTTTTATGATGTAGGTATACGTAATAATTTCAATGTTTTACACTGTCAGGCAACATGCATGTTAGTTATTTTTGTATGTGCCTATTATGCAGGTGATAGTATGACCTACTATTAGGTAATTATTACCAAAAAAAAAATAGTCTGACAAGACAATCTACTAGGCAAATTATCTATCACGCAAATAACACTAGCCGCTACAGGTAAGTCCTGCGGGTCTAAAAAGGCCACTTGCGCAATATCATCGCAATATTGCTATTTGACACTAAAGCAATTCTGCTTGTAAATCTGTCAAATGAATGTGTCAAAAAGATAAAGATAAGAGAATAAAAACTTAAGGTAATTCAGAATGACCAAAATAGTTACTATCAAAAGGATAAGAAGTAAAATACTAAAGCATTGCTAAATACATTTATTGTATAAAGGTTTTCCTTATTGTAATAATAACAAATCAAATCATTTTCATAATGTACCAATACTTCTGACTAACATTATTAATATTAACATTTTGACATTATAAAATATAATTTAAAACAAATTTATCAATAAGACAATTACTTGATAATCTAGCTATCTAGCTATAATTTATACAATAGGTTTTAGACAATGTTATACTTATCTTTAATATAATGAACGATCACTCTCACAGTTTGGCCAAGACTAACTTTTAAAAATGGCGGACCAACTTTTTATAAGAATAAAATGGCGCCAACAGGAAGTAAGGTTGATTATGGAATTTACTAAAATTGTTATACAAAAGAGAATGTTTAATGGTTATTAAGTTATTTGATAATTTAGATGAATTATTTAACTTATATTAAATTTTAAACTGTAGATTGTAAAACAGGAAATAATAAAATGATATTGTGACATAACTGTCAAAGTATAAGAATGATAAATTTAGCTTTTGAATGAAATTTATTTTAAAGGTATATTACTATAAAAATACCAATATTCTAACACGGCCATACTGACAGGTACTTCGTTCTCTGAAGTACCAAATTTTATTTTATTCCAATACACTTATATCATAAGCCACACATGGAGCACTGATTTTAGAAGTCCCTTAATTGTAACTTATTCTAACATTGCAATTGCCACTGTGGCTCATAGCAACGCTCAGTGATACATTAAATTACTGACTCCACATGTCCTGCTACACATGTGTCGAGCCTCAAGTACAGCACTTACTTCAGCAGTCCCTTAATTGTAACTTATTCTAACATTGTTCATTGCCCCTGTAACTCGTAAGCAACACTCAGTGATACATTAAATTACTGACTCCACATGTCCTGCTACACATGTGTCGAGCCTCAAGTACAGCACTAACTTCAGCAGTCCCTTAATTGTAACTTATTCTAACATTGTTCATTGCCCCTGTAACTCGTAAGCAACGCTCAGTGATACTCTAATTGTACTGGCTCCACATGTCCTGCTACACATGAGGCGAGCCTTGAGTAGAGCACTGACTCTAGCAGTCCTTAGATGTAAGTGAGAAAAAAAAACAAATTTTATACGATTTATTTATTACCGAAATCATACATTACTTAACACAAAATCAACCTTTTCTTAAAATAAAATCTTGACAAAATTACTTTGTTTTCAAAATTATTAAGATTGACACAGCCTAGGTATATTGCATATAGGTTGTTTAATTGTTATGTTAATTTATGCATAAAATGATTATCCTTAATAATTTTAGACTTCCTCCTAGTCATAGTCCTGATTTTTTCCGTATTATGATTTTAATAATTCATAATACCCGTAGCATGATTTAAGGCAAGGACCAAGCTCAAAAACAAAATGACTTTCATTACTCGTATGCACATTGTAATAAGATTCTGTTTTGCGTAGCATTATTTTCTATATTCAAGTAGTTTTCTATATTCCGGTTTTGCAATGTATTTTTTTTAAATATCTTTCGAAATATTGTACCAATCACAAAGGGGTTCGGTTTATGTTTTAATATAACATAATATATATATATAAATTATTTAACAAAAAAAAATTGTATGGTATTGCACAAAACTTTACTTTTTAGTGAGTGATGAGATGAGATGAATTGAGATTGTGTGATTTTTAAGAAGTGATTTTTATAAAATTTTTTTCACTCAGAAAAAAACAGGTTTTTTTTTAATGTGTACGGTTCATGACGCGTCAAGGATTGTGTACTTTATCCATAGAGATATATACATGGAGGTGCCCTTAAGGTTCTATACATACTAGCGCTTATACAATGTGCTGGAAATATGACAAAGAGTGAAATATCATTTTGTCTCTTTCTATCTAATGCAATAATTCCCAGTGATAAAAGAAACAGCAATATTTTTGTTTTTGCTCATTTTAGAAACATTAGACTTCAAAACTTGACAATTAACGAAATGCGGAACGTTCCGCCATTTTCAGCTCACTTTTTGTGGTAGTTCTTCTGTCAAAAAGTTGTATAAGTTTTGTTTAATTATGAATTTCTAAGAGATAAGGACTTATTCTTAAAATTTTACTTGAATGTTGTAAAACTGATAATTAAGGCGACGCATTGATAATTTGGCTGTAGCGATATCGATTTTTCTCAGCAATGACTAAAGCTGAGAAATTAAAAGTTCATTGTCAGTATTCATCATGTCTTTGTCTTTGAATTACCCATAGCATAACACGATTGGTCAACTTTTATAACACAGAATAATTAATCAAAAACACCTCTGTAAAAAAAAGAGATTCCTATTTTGCCAACAGAGGAGAGTGTTTTAAGCTTCCAAAA
Source organism: Glaucopsyche alexis (assembly GCA_905404095.1). Classification (NCBI taxonomy): domain Eukaryota; kingdom Metazoa; phylum Arthropoda; class Insecta; order Lepidoptera; family Lycaenidae; genus Glaucopsyche; species Glaucopsyche alexis. The sequence continues at coordinate 6,443,615 of FR990062.1, forward strand.
TTTGTACATAGATTGGTTCAAGCATACACATTAATTTGCCCATAGCTTATATGAAATGTATTTATGGTTTTTAAATTACGCGACAAAAACCATTTTGTTGCTACGCCCTTTCCATTTCTTGCTGTTCCATTGCTTGTAGAAAACATAGCTCATAGAAACAACATGTCATAGAAAACAAGCAATCTAAAACATATCCAACACGGTTTTTTACTTTAACGCGGCGTCACCTTAACATGCCAAAACGTTATATTGCGAGTTGTGATGCAATAAATAGTATAAATCAAACTCAAATGTATTTACACAGGTTTGTAGCCGGTTTTATGCAATACTATAAATATCTCATGAAATAATTGTGTTGGAATTAGATATTTTCATTTATTATATTCATATACACATATATATAAGAACAGTCCTTTAAATTGCATTTTATGTCATTAGATTTATTTACGTAATTGAAAAGTGTTGTACTGTTTGTAATAGTTATCGATAAAGATACAAATAATTATTATTATCATTACATTGGCGTGATGTCACAAAAGGCAATCTGAATGTGTTCGATGTGGTTTTAAAAATATAAGTTAACAGCGTTAATTATATTGTGTGACCAAAATTATTTGACAAAATATTATGCTAAAACAAATAATACTTGTTTTTATAGGTTGAAAGCTGGAGAAGAGAATATTAATCCCCGGAACCCGTCAAGAGAATCACAGACAATTAGTTTTTGAACAAACTAATTTTATTTAGAAATGAATAGACTTATTTATTTGTATTTTAAATAAGTGGATATATTTCTTTGTTTTTAATTTCTATTCCACCTTAGATAGTTAAAAAAAAAAGTTTTTGGTTCCATCTGTCAATGCCACAAGGACTAATTATTTGCCAAGCTGTAAAAATACCTATTTATTGTACCATATTTTCACCAAATAAAGCATCTTGTCATTATGTATAAGATTAAGTTACGATGGGACTGACTTACGCTGTACATCAAAAGTCCCTAAATAAATTAAGAATAAAAAAAACATCTTTTCATTTCATAAACCAATTTATACAATTGGCTCGGCTCGTATACAAATAAATATTCAACCATATTATGACCTCCAAGGACTTAGGAGTTAAAGGATCCTTAACAGTTAATAAAACTTATGCCACGTTAAGTTCAATAAAAAAAATGGTACTTCTGTCCCATGGTAAATAAAGGTAAATCTTACATGTTTAATAAAGGTATCACAAAAAAAAAAAAATTTGAAAGTGGTCCAAGTAGAACAAATAGAATAAAACTATCCTCAACATCGAATACTTTTTTTTGATGTCGGTTAAAAGAGATTATCGATTAATAAAAGTAGTTAAATGTACAAGTCATTTGTAAAATAAGTTTTTTTTTATTTACGTTTACATGTAAGTTATTGTAAAACTTACTAAAATCTCAAAAATATCGAATACACATAATCTCAACTCTAGTTCGGCTGCCATTTTATATTCATAATCAGCTGATAAATTGGACACGCTTTTGTTACAACTAGGGCCAGTCCTTGTATTCTTTGGTCATTGACTTTATCCCATTTTTTTTTCGTAATTGAACTCTGACTAGGTAGACTAGGTGACAGGAAATGACAAAGTAGGCTATGACCTCGCCTTAAGAATGTGTTTAACACCAAAATTGTTCATCTCCAAGTTTCAGCGAAATTGTCAAACTGTTTCATAATTTGTTATATCTATACATGATATACATTTGGTTTAACTATTTACTAATGTAACAATGAACCAAGACTTTAATTTAGTTCGGCATATTATTCGGTTAGCTACTTGAAATATCATAAAACAGTGGCTCACTTGTTACTGTGATTTATTTGAAGTGAGAAGAAAGTCAGTCAGCGTACACTAGGGTTGTGTCAAACGTAAACTAAATTGTAGTCATGATTTACACGACAGCACAGTAAAAAAAACCAAATTAATAATATTCCTTGACAATATTGTTTTATGGCAGAAGATCGTGGCCGTACTCAATAATTGTGATATTTATCACATTACCCATACTTCCGTTCGGCCAATCCGACATTACTAATTTTCCAAAAATTATTCTATCCATTTGAACAAATTATATAATGTTGGTATTACAATAAAAAAAATATTTATATATACGTAGTATGTATATAAAAACTGAACAAAACCTATTTTTTTTGTATAATATAATAAGAGGCTTTTATATATTATACGCTCTAAGTATGTATAGGTGACTTTACATAAGTTCAGTTACTCTTAAATTCTCAAGAGTTTTATTTTTATTTTATATATTCGTATTTAACTAACGAAATAGGTACGTATACTTTTTATTGTTTCTACAGTAGTTATTATCATTAATAGACAATGATATGCTCAATTCAGCCACTGTCATCATGGTGCTCCCAGACAAGTGGTACCGTAGACTATGTTGTGTTAAGTGGCGTATTTAGGTACTATAATGCCAATGGGGCTATGATGTCAAATTTCTAAATTTGTCTGTCTCAAGTTTCATTTCAATTTATGAACCTCATATCCAACAGTGATGTAAGTCATCTATTTTAAAACAAATTTAAGTAAGTATCCTGTGATTCAACAAAACATTATTTTAAGTATAATATACTTTCTTTTTTTTTTTTTGCTGTTGCTCCCAATGTATTACATCATAATTATTAGTCTCCATTAATATAATGTTAACCGATTACTGAGCATTGAATATCTGTTAATATATTAACTCTTATAGATCATAATTAGCGTTTGCTTCAATTTCATTTCGCATGATCGACTAAATACTATAAGCCTCACATGGTTTAAGAAAGGTAACTTTTTCGACTACTGGCGTACAAAAAAAAATCCTTTTTCATCCAAGATATTATATAACTTGGTATAGTTTATTGTATAATAATAAAAATGCTTTTAAAAACAAGCTAAGAACAATATTGTTAATTTTGTACTGATAAGTAGACAGTTATTTAAGTATTCCCTTGTTCCCAGGTCATAATAAAAAGTCATTTATTAGTACGACAGTTAATAATTACTCACTTACTTAATCTGCAAATTAAACTCCCGTGAACAATTTTATCAAATTATAGATTTAACAAGGTAAAAGATCGCAAAAGCGATTTGATACTAATAAACCACAAGCAAAACTTACAGGGGAATAACCCTGTACTTACTTGGCTCTAATAGTCCATACGGTTAAGGTTTGAATACACTTTACTTCTCACAATGACTCACATTTCACTTTACATGAGAAAACATTTATAAAGTCAGTCTTAACATTTCTATCAAACAACGAGGGTAGTTAGTAAAACATTGTACGTAAGCCGAATAAAATCATAGACATTTGCTATCGAATGTCGTAAGTAATTTAAATATAGGTAATTATAGTAGCAGTTTGTCATAAAAATTACTTTTTTTTTTTTTAATTTTTCTTAACTATGGGTAGAATTTATAAATTCAATATTTTTTTTTTCAATGTACTTATGATAACTTGTACCTTCCGTGGAATCCAGTCATTGGTACCACACTGATTAAGATCCTCGTTTGGCCTAGACAGCCTGGAGACCGCTGATACAATTGGCCGACCTGCCGTTCCCAATGCAGGTAGGCGTCACGCACGGCCGCCACCGCTGGCAGGAGTTCCGAACCGCTTGATGTCCAACTGAAAATGAAAAAAAAATACGATTAGAAAAATGAAGTGAAAATCGCGGGATGGATCTATCCAACTTCTGATGTCAAAAAGATAAAGATAAGAGAATAAAAACTTAAGGTAATTCAGAATGACCAAAATAGTTACTATCAAAAGGATAAGAAGTAAAATACTAAAGCATTGCTAAATACATTTATTGTATAAAGGTTTTCCTTATTGTAATAATAACAAATCAAATCATTTTCATAATGTACCAATACTTCTGACTAACATTATTAATATTAACATTTTGACATTATAAAATATAATTTAAAACAAAATTATCAATAAGACAATTACTTGATAATCTAGCTATCTAGCTATAATTTATACAATAGGTTTTAGACAATGTTATACTTATCTTTAATATAATGAACGATCACTCTCACAGTTTGGCCAAGACTAACTGTTAAAAATGGCGGACCAACTTTTTATAAGAATAAAATGGCGCCAACAGGAAGTAAGGTTGATTATGGAATTTACTAAAATTGTTATACAAAAGAGAATGTTTAATGGTTATTAAGTTATTTGATAATTTAGATGAATTATTTAACTTATATTAAATTTTAAACTGTAGATTGTAAAACAGGAAATAATAAAATGATATTGTGACATAACTGTCAAAGTATAAGAATGATAAATTTAGCTTTTGAATGAAATTTATTTTAAAGGTATATTACTATAAAAATACCAATATTCTAACAAATGCATTTCAGCCAATTTCTGCATATGAATTGTATCCAAATCATATTATGAATTGCAATTCAAGTGGCCATTTTACGATCGCTGTCATCTTTCATACAGTAATTGATATCAAGAATTGAAAATGAATTGCCAAAACGGCCTTTTTAGACCTGCTGTTATGTCACGAGTAGGTACTAATCAATACGTTTATTATATTTACCCGACTACGAATCTAAAAGGATGCGTAATGATTTTGGCATTCTATGTAAGTTTGTATGTTTGTTCCACCATAGCGTCTAAACCAGTGTTTTTCAACCTTTTTCATGATGCGACCCCCCTTGTATGAAAACATATTTCGCGACCCCCCGACCCTTCGCTTTTTTAACATGTATGTATGTGTATATTACAGTGTTACAAATGTTATTCATTCCATAAGACGTTTTTATGCGTCTCCATAATTAGGATTCGGATATAAGTACATAATATAGTACGTCAAACACATTATTTTACAATTACATACATCGACGATATCGATGATCGATTTATGAGTATATCCTTTTCTTAAAATTCTCTTACTTAATTAATCAATCTTTTAAATCTTTCTTGTTTTTTTTTACTTAAGTTCTCTCAACCTCCGGCGACCCTCCTACAGAAGCTTCGCGACCCCCCAGGGGGTCGCGACCCACAGGTTGAAAAACACTGGTCTAAACAACTGATCCGATGCTTATAAATTAAGTGTCAATAGATTCGTAATAATAGCCCTGGTAACATAGACTTGAATATATTTGAATAGATAATAATAATAAGACATTTAAATATTCAAAGAAAATTTGGACATTACACAACCTCATTACATTATGATTAGACCGACCGTAAGAATTAATTACTAACACCTCCCAGCCAAACTCCCGTAATTTTTTCTGAGTGGCTAAAGATGTGTGAGGTCTAGCGTTATCATGGTGAAAAACCACACCCCTTCTGTTGATTAATTCCGGCCGCTTTCTCTCAACTTCTTGCTTTAATCTCATCAGTTGTTCGCAGTACAGTTCAGAATTGATGGTCCTGCCTGGCGGTAACAGCTCATAATGAATAATGCCCTTCCAATCCCACCACACACACACAGCATCACCTTGTTGCGAGTTAACCCGGGTTTCGCCACAGTCTGTGAAGCCTGACCGGCCTTTGACCACGATCTTTTTCGCACGTTCTTGTCGTACGTGATCCACTTTTCATCACCAGTTATCAGCTTCTTCAAAAATGGTTCGGTTTCATTACGTCGTAATAAAGAATCACAAATGAGTACACGGTTCATTAGGTTTCTTTCAGTGAGCTCATGAGGCACCCAAATATCGAGTTTTTTTGTGTACCCAGTTTTTTTCAAATGCGCCAAAACCGTTTTGTGGTCAATCCCCAGTTCTTCAGCTACATCGTAACTACTAATATGCCGATCTTGCTCCACTTTTTCAAAAATGGCATCAGTTTTGTCCGTAACAGGGCGACCAGAGCGACGTGCATCTTTGATATCAAAATTTCCGGATTGAAAACGCTTAAACCAAATTTGCGCTACTCTCACAGATACTGCATTAGGTCCATAAACATCACAAATTTTTTTCGCGGCTTGTGTTGCATTTTTACCTTTTTTGTAATAAAATTTTAAAATGTATCGAAATTCTTCATAAGAATCACTCATTTTAACAATAAGAAAAACAAATGAAAATCTCAAATTTACCTAATTTGAATTTGGAATTGTCTTCTGTAAAATTAAAACTTTTTAATGATACCAAAATCAGCCAGATACAATTGGTATAGCCCAAGATATTTTATGACAAGTTCATACATACTATAATGCGAAAAGACTTTTTCCCCAACCTATTATAATGGAACCCTAAAATAGATTGCAATTTAAAACTCGAAAATAATTGTAAGACCAAATTTTGGTCTTAGAATTATTTACTAATATTTAGATTATTTTAATTACCAAAATCTGTCCAGACCCATTTGGCTAATTTTGGTCTTAGAATAATAGTTTAAAAATAAACAACCAAGGGCCGCGACCCACCGGTTGATAAACGATGCCCTATGGGCCTATAGTATAGTGAAATCTATTAATGTAAAATTTTATGAGATTTGTTACTCTTTCACGCAAAAACTACACAACGGATTTCGATGAAATTTGGTATGGTAGTTTAGGCTCTGGATTAAAACATAGGCTATCCCCAAAAAGTACAGTTTTCCCGTGGGATACTGTATTTACGCGAATAGAGCTAAAAAGCTAGTACTATATGCTGTAGGCCACTACGCCGATCAGTCTACTGCGGGTAATGTAATTAGAAAGGCCATACTTCAGGAGTACGCTATCGGCATGCCGCATGACTCAATGTTTCTCAATACATTGTTAGCTCGCGAATCAGACTGTGCCGGTGAAGAAATGGATGTTTAAAGGTTATACCAGTATATAGCCGGAATAGATGCTCCTAAATTAGCTTTACTATTAAATCACCCTATTATTATCCATTGCGACGACGCGACGCGACGGCGCAATCGCAATAGCGCAAACGACGCACAGTGGTTCAAGCGCGGAATTAATTAAATTTTGAGGTGGTTGACTGAAGTCGAAATTTTTATTTTATATGTATAAAAAACACTAGGTCTGACCCTAGTCTAACAGATTTTGAGTAAATTATTTTTTTTAATTAAAAAATTTGACCACTAAAGTCATACAACTGAACGCGTTCAAAATAAGCGTTCAAACAACTCGTGCCTTGCAGACGGTATCCCTCAAAAAGTAGCTACTTTTTCAGAAATTTATTTTTACAGTTTTAAAGGAGCATAAATATTGTTATTGTAAATTAAATAATATTTGTGATTTCTATTAAATTGCATAATAACTTATGACCTTTACGCAATTGATAATTTTTTCGCCCAAATATAACTTTCAATTGACTATAGATTTTTTTCCTCGAGGATCCTCGGGTTCTAATATAGTAATAAAAATAGCTTACCTATCTGAAATTGTAAATTAATTAATTTTAGCTGCAAATATGTGCAAATTTCTAAATAATACTCAATTATGTAAATAGCAAATTTTTCATAACAAAATATTAATATGCTCATTTGATGTTATTGCGGTGTTTATTGAGGCTATTAATTTGAAAATATTAACTGAAACCTACCCTTGTTCTGTTATTACTACAAAAATTAATAAATAATAACTATACCTACTACCTACACCTACTAAGTAGTAGTAGATATCATTAAAATTGTATGTAGAAAGTATGTGTATACACATACGATCTACATCTACAACCTAGACCTACACCTACGACCTACACCCACACCTACTTCCTACACCCACACTACCCATATAACCTTCCGGTGATAAGATAAATAGTTATCGTAAACTGATGGTTTAAGTAGTTACTAATATCGCTCTTAGTAGGTACTTCAATTACTTCTGTGATTAAAATATGGAATTGTACTGGTCTGCAAAATCCTGCAGAAGATTGGATTTTACTATTTCAATATACTGTGAAGTTAGTATTATAATTTGTTTTGGGACAAAATTCAGTCGGTAAGTACATGTTGAATCAATCCAGGAAGTGTTCGCGTAAATTTACATAGGTACCTATACCCACTAATTAACACATTTTTTTCTGAATACTTATAGGAAATTTCAGCACAATATGTTCTCTTTATGCCTAATTATTTTTTGATGTCGAATTTTGCTTGTTATATTTTTATTATAGTATTTAATTATATATTTTTTTATTTAGTTTTTTTATATATTATTATTAAAACAATACGTATGTTTATTGTATATTATACATATATTATACAATAAACATACGTATACTTTCATTTAAACACCAAAAAATAATTAATTCCACCGCCCCATACAACTTGAACCACTGTGCGACGTCGGAAATTTCTTCTGTAGATGGAAAGCTACTGATGGGTGGTAGGCATCATGTATATCGATGTTCAGAAAGTGTATAAAAATACCAAGTTTGAATAAAAATGTTTGACTTTGACTTTAGCAAAGAGTTGGGTCCGGTCTGGTGTTCACTTTAAATCATATTATAATATTATGCTGTCACCAAAAGGGCAAACTCGAAAAACGCCGGGTATAGAAGTTATGAGCAAGAATAAAATAATTTTTTGTATGAGATTGACAAACATGAGATGATGTATGAAATACGATGGCTCCCGAAAGATATTAAAAATGTGGTTGTAATATACATATTATAATACGTTAGTCGGTGTCGGTAGTAGATGTAGGTATGTGTATAGTAGGTATAGGTTATACTCGTACATACATATTATGCCTACAATTTCAATTTACCTTACAGAGACGACCTCTGTGGCTCAGTGGTTCAGCGCGTTGGTGCTCAAGCGTGGGGTCGCGTCTATGTTCCTGGGTCATGGATGTGTATTAAATATGTGTATATTATAATAAAAATCTTAAATATATGTGTAGTATAGCCCGTTATCTGTGGTACCTATAACACAAGTTCTTCGGAAACTTAGCATGGGGCCAGATTGACGCGGTGTGAAGCGTCTATAGATATTATTATTATTATAAAAAAAATAAAAGAAGAAAGAGTGTTGTATTCTTGCTCAGAACTTCTATACCCGGCGTTTTTTGGGATTTTCGATTTGGTGATATCAAATATGAAGTGAATCCATTGGGAACCATTTCATTGATGTCGGTTCTGTTTTTTTTTTGTATGAATTTTGGATCAAGCCCTTTAGAGCAAGTGTTTGAGGCAAGCTAAGTCCTTGTCCTGTACTTCTCCTATTGTACCCCAACACGAGACTGCAGGACTGGCTGGTCAGAAGCGGGGCTAAGTCAATATACAAATTTTTAAAAGTAATTTTTTTCCCAAAAAAAATGTGTGAGGCGATTGGAAAATTTGATATGTTGAGGTTTAATATTTAAGGAGTTAGGGAAAAAAGTCATGCTGCTAGTTTTCAAAATCATAACAATATAACATTGGAATTCGAAGACAAAGCTAAACGTCATCTGTCCCGACTCCCGCCTACAGTGATTGTAATTCACCACGTGCTGTGGGATGGGGAAGGTCGCTGGTGATTTGTCCAAATACCTCACTTTAGTATAATAAGGGTTGCCACAGAAAAAAAACTTTATTACATTAAATCTTTTTGAAAAAACTTTATTACATAAAATTTGACGACCTCTGTGGCTCAGTTGGTTGAGCATGTTGGTGCTCAAGCCGGGGGTCGCGGGTTCAAATCCCGCCGAAGGAACAAAAAGTTTTTCTGTGTTCCTGGGTCATGGATGTGTATTAAATATGTGTATAGTATAATAAAAATCTTAAATATGTGTATAGTATAAAAGTATTAAATATATTTCCGTTGTCTGGTACCCGTAACACAAGTTCTTCGAGAACTTACCACGGGATCAGATTGACGTGGTGTGAAGCGTCCATAGAAAAAAAAACAATTATTACACACCACACGTATATCCGTAGTTCTTATAGCTCCACTGTTTGAAAATTTTCACAACCAAGACTTTGGTTGGTTTGATTGGTCTAAACCAATGAAACCAATCAAGACCAAGTAAAAACAAAGTTTTTGGAGGTCAACCATTTTGGGATTTGTCCATAATCTCCATGTTGCTCAAAGAGCTATAGAGAGCGTTATGCTCGGAGTCTCTTTACGTGATAGACTCAGAAATAAGGAAGTCCATAGCAGAACTAAAGTCACTGACATAGCCTAGCGTATTAGCACGTTGAGGTGGCAATGGGAGGACAAATCCGGGAGGACAATTTGGGCCGAAAGGTTCTCGAGTGGAGACCACAATCTGAAGGTCGAAGCGTAGGACAACCAGGTAGACATACGACCTGAGAAAGGTCGCAGGGAGTCGGTGGATCGACCGGTTACACTGGAAATCTATGGGTGAAGCCTATGTTCTGACTCCTGTAGATGTCTCCGGCTGAAACAACGACGACTGGCGTCTCGTTTACCTACTGGTCCTTATCCATTAAGAAGTGTTTTCGTGAATTCTCTTGGTGTTGCTGGTAAAACCTGCAAAATCAATTGCCCACTTTATAAAAAAAAATGACACAATACTATTTATTCGTCTGTGAAGACGATTAAATAACATCAATATCATTGGGACTGCTGTCCCAGTTATAAGCTATTATATATCCTAATTATATTATAATTTACAAGAATTATGTGTCCAATTCATGATAATTGTCAAAAAATCTTACAAAACATAGACACAACCGTCTATCTGTTTGTATTCTGTTCGTCACTAATTAGTATGTGACAGCCCTATTACGCAAGTGTGCATTATTCTATTGTTTTCCTCGATGTAGGCTTATATTGGTATTTGTGGTCGGCTCTTAGACTAGCCGTGCGTATTTACACGTAGCACACATCCGATATCAGTGGCAAACCCCACACAAAAAAGTAATGTAAATAATTGTAAATAAAACCTATTTTACGGGAATGGCCCGGGTTGACGTGTCAGAACTCAGATCACAGATGAAACCAGCAAAATAACGGCCCTATCTATAAATAACTATTTGTTAAAAACGTCGTCATTCAATCATTTGCCGGTTTTTTGCGATACAAATTTGACGTTTTTAATAAATAGATTAGAGGTAGATATATGGTATTAACGCGCCGTTAATGTTTATTTCCATGGTGATTCCCTTTTATGTCTGACTTTTATGTCATTACAATTTTACTGTCTCACGCTTTGCTTGGGGAGGGACACTTCCTACTCCTCCTACAATCTTCTGATTTGTTCTGTTTTCTGATCCCAAGACAGATTTACAAGATGTTTACAAGTCCCTCGGGCGCCCCTGAAATCATATCAAAGGGTATTTTGCGGTTGGTTACCACTGTCGATCCTGGCTACACAGGAGTTGCAGTGGTGGTATGTATGGGCCAATTGCCGGTTAAAAATGAAGTCTTAATGCAAAAACTCTAGCCTTATATATAATAATCCTAGTCTTATCAGAGATATGAGAAAAAAAAATCAGTTCACACGCAGATGTGATATAACTGAAACTTGCAAATTGCAAAACTGTGCTTTCTATTGTATCTTTGCAAAAGTTTGTCTGCTATCTATTTAATCTCTCGCTTCGAATAAATATTACTCCTACATTATAATATTATTAACTGATTATCTTATATATATAGAGTTCCGTAATCCGTACTCAAAGGGTAAAACCGGGAACATATTACTGAGACTTCCATGTCTGCCTGTGCTCGATATTAGTACTAATATAGTTTTATAGATAATGCTACGGAACCCTTCGTGCGACTCGCACTTGGCCGGGTTTGTTTTGTAATTTCATCGTTTCATCGACTTCAAATCACGACGAGGACGTTATAGAAGTTTTTGCCATACTAGATGATGCCCACGACTTCGTGCAAAAAGAGATCCCGCCGAAACCGTACATTTTTTCGCTATAAAGTAGGCTATGGCCTTCTCCGTGGTCTACTTTATATCTGTGCCAAATTTCATGATAGTCGGTAAAGTAGTTTTTACGTAAAAGACATCAAACAACCAAATAAATAAACTCACTTTTTTTATAATATTAATAGATGTGTACAAAGAGGTAGATATTATGGTATGAGCGCGTAAAAGTGAAGACTCGAATCGGCCCGAAGGTTGATCCTTTCACAAATTTTTGCTGTGTGAGTGAAATGCAACAATAATGAAAAATGTTAATGTGTGTCGCGGCACAGAAATATTATCAATTTTGTAAGGATATAACTTATCTATAGATAATATTAGTTAAGGTTAATATTAACCTATAAAAGGTTTATAACACGTTTCCAAGTGAACTCGGGTCACAACACTAGTAAACCACCGCAGAGTGCAGACGGTCCGGCGCCGCACCTGCGGGGAACTGGGCCACAGGACCGGTTACTGCAGCTTGCGTAATGCATGCTAGTGTTGTAATGTTATATTCGATATGTGTAGGAAATTTTATCAATATCGATATTTTTATCGATATAATATTATATTATAAATTTTCAGTTTTTAGTATTTTATAGTAATTCACAACCTACAACCTAAAAAAAAGGCGACCGATTGTGGTCTAATACGATGGATAGACCTATATTTATTATGCTGTAGCAGATCTCTTGTGGGCTATGGCTGAAACAACTACTGTAACTTATCTACTGTATGTACCGACTGTCAATATTGACTAGTGACTACATATTGGAATTAATATTATTTATTAATATTTAATTTTTCGGGCCAATGTTTACCGTAAAATAGTAAATCCTTGGTTATTAATGGCGAATATTACGTAAGTTATTCGAAAATTATTTTATTTTTGTATTTTTGTGTACAATAATAATATATTTATTTATTTTATTATTATATAATTAATTTTAATATTTGTTACAAATTATTATAATACTACGTCAATATTACGTGCGTAACTATCGATGCTCCAATTCGAAGGAGGAAAAAACAAGAGTTTATGTGCTGATTGTATTTACGTTATTGCGGTTATGTACGTTAAACAACAGAATAAGATATATATTATTGTAAAAGGAAATATTCATATCAATTAAGAAATATAATATAATAGACCAGAGAAAAATCAAATAACTCTTTAATTCTATCCACATTTAAAAGTATACTTAAATAATATTAAGAACTACAATTTATAAAATAAAATTAAAGGTTCTCTTTGTATTTTTAATTTTTTAATATTTTACACTATTTATAAAATTTAAAGGCTCATTTCGTTATTATTTAGTAATAATGTTAAAAGTAATGTATCGTATATCGATAATATTCGGCACATCACTAAGCGGTGATGAGCAATGTTTATCTTTGTAATCGTTAACTGAAGCAATTTTCACTTTTGGGCAATACACGATTGGGCAAATTCAAAAAAATACTTATCTTGTGTATATTTATTATTTTTATTTTATTCGTCTGAATGACATGGGCCGACCACTGTTAATGTACTGTTAACTGTATTTTAACAACAACTTTACTTATTAGACAATATTTAATAACTTTACAAATTACTATAATAATATATCCTAAAAATCTTAATTTGTTAAAAATCTAAAAACTTCTAAACTTTGTCCAGGAAAGTTTTTGTCCAGGAATGTGTTAGTTAGATATATATAGAATTTGTTTATTAAGTACATTATGTATTACACAAATTCTACGAATATTTGCAGGGCCAGACCGTAAGTTTATTGGGCACTGGGCTAATTATTATACTACTCAGGGGCCCACGTAATTACAGATTACTCAAAGCATAGATAAAATATGACAGTAAAATATGATTGTGTGAACATGTTATTAAAACATTCTGGACTTTTCGCATTATCGTCTAAGTCAAAGTCAATTCTTTGACTTGACTTAGCTGGGGAATCCACAAGGCAGCTGAAGCCATAATATGATAGATCCCGTTCTTGTATCTTTGATAATATTATAACAACTAACGTACGTAGAAAGCGCCTAATCTAATCAATGACTGATTGTCTCAATTCGGGTACTTTTTTCTTTTTTCTGTAATAATAATTGTGAGTTCTTATCATTTATGTATTTATCAAGGTAAGGTTTGTACTTTTATGACAGTTTCGTCATATTTTCTACATACCACTATATTATTATTATCGAACTATATAACATATTTACACGGGCGAAGCCGCGGGCAAAAGCTAGTTATAATAAACAAAATATCTCAGAACGTAAACTCGCGTGCTAACTACAATCCGCTATGAGATCCTTATAGTGCCCAAGTGTGTGCACAGTACACAAGAGCACTCTCTCTTCCTTTACTCTCGTAACTCAATGGGACGGTTAACCGACACGACTGGTGCGAGATCAGGCGCAGGTCCGACTTTTTACATGCCCATCCGATGCATGGATCATCTTCTTGTCAGACAATCAGCCTGCATTGTCCCAGCTTGGAAACAACATTTTTTTTTTGTTGTTCCCATGCGATGTAGGAAACGAATCCACGACCACCGAGTCGCTACCGCAGTTCAGTGCGTGGCCAATCTTATTTTCTTTAAATCTGCTTGTAAAATAATTATAAATTCATAAAGTAAAATATTACCATAGAAATATACAGTCAACGACAAATTTTGCATTATATTTCGACCTTAGTTCAACCACTCCGCGGATGTCTGCGTTTGACTGTTTTGTGTTTTAATGTAACATTTACGAGAATTTTTTTTATTTTATCTGCGAGCTGACATCGGAGTTATTGGTTCAGATAAGCTGTCCAACTGTCAGTAGCTATGATAGATGGTCCTTCGATGTTGATATATTTTGTTAGCCTCCATGGTCTAGTGGTTAGAGCTTGGCTCTCGACTAGGAGGTCGTGGGTTCAATTCCCGCATTTGAACAACAAAAAAAAAAAAAGATGAACGAAGGACCATCTATCAGTAGCTACGATAGGTGGTCCTTCGAGGTTGATATATTTTGTTAGCTAGGGGAGCGGGGGGCACGCCCAACTAACATTTTGGCGCTAAGGGAAACCTTTTTTGACACTTAAAGTATTATAAACAACATATAAGAGCTCCGACAATAGCTTTGGACTCTACTGCGGCGTTAGGAATAAATAATTAAAGTTTCAAGAGGCATAATAGAAATAAAGGAAAAATATATAACTTAATTAAGGTGCTAGCTTGGAGTTTGTCAGAACTTTTGTATATCTTACTCTTACATCTTTAGGAAACGTTAAACACTATCACCAATTGTAAGGTGTCTGCTAATACTTACAAACGGTTAAAGTTCTTAAATGGAGTTAGTCAATACCTTGTACCACCTAACGAGTTCTATGGAGCCCTAAGAGCTAAAAAAAAGTTATAGTAGTGAAAACTATTTGTATTATAGAGCTATAGAAGTTAAAGAAGTGATAACTATAGGTATTATAGAGCTACATGCTGCAAGTGTCAGAAACCACCTTTAAATCATTACAGGTTGTATAATAGGATTTACTCCCACATTATAAAAGTCCAAGTGGCATTAAAAAGCTAGCTATAGATTTTTTAACACTGCGTTGGGAATATAAGAGTTATCAGGATTCCTGATAACTCTTATATTCCCAACCCAAATCTACATTACCTAAGGTTCCTGATTCAGGAACCTTAGGTAATGTAGATTTTACGCCATTAAATAAACATAACCTATAAAATTTTAAAAGTAAATTTATGGTTAAAATATTATTTTCCGACTTATTGATTTACATTATTTACTGTTTTCAATTAAAATATACATAGACGTACTGATAATTGTTATTTACAACCACAATTAAAATAAAAAAAAATGCCGTGGCAGTGATTTATTTTACCTAACAACATGAAATGTTGTTTATTTTTTAGGCGCTTCAAAATTGAGATGAAAACTAGTATATGTAATCACAGAATACTTATCAAGCTCTAAAATTGTGGGCCCAATCGAGGGTTATAAGATAGTTATAGCGCGCTATACCACTAGTTGTTAGACCTTTTATAGAACCTTAGGTTTTTAAGTTTCTCTTAAGTAGCTCATTTAGCGCTTATTCTTATTACCAAAATGTTAGTTGGGAATGGTCTCAATTACGGGGACAGATTTTTGCCGGTAGAGCTCGCGACAGTTCGACAAGCACTCGTTTGAAATTACGCGGGAAGTTTAAATGTTGCTATTGACAACTCTGGAAGAAACTATTAAGAGAAACGTGGATTTAAATCTAATTATATAAAAGTTTTTGGAAATACTTAGAAACTGTTTTCGAAAAATAGATACCGTAGAACACGGTAATTGCCTAGCGGTCATTTAAAAATAATTGTAATAAATAATAGTATTGGCAACACTCGGTACGTAACAAGTTCTCGCACAGCTAGCGGCAGAAAAGAGAACTAAGATCTGGTCCTGTTATTGTGTACCTAAATACTATGGAAAAGCCTATACCGTTCGGACTCCTGGTATCTTATACTTCGTGGTTTGGTGTTTTGATCTAACATTTACGAGTAGATTTTTTTTATTTTATCTGCGAGCTGACATCGGAGTTATTGGTTCAGATAAGCTGTCCAACTGTCAGTAGCTATGATAGATGATCCTTCGAATTTGATATATTTTGTTAGCCTCCATGGTCTAGTGGTTAGAGCTTGGCTCTCGACTAGGAGGTCGTGGGTTCAATTCCCGCATTTGAACAACAAAAAAAAATGATGAACGAAGGACCATCTATCAGTAGCTATGATAGGTGGTCCTTCGAGGTTGATATGGTTTTTTAGCTAGGGGAGCGGGGCGCACTTTAATTAATTACATTGTAACAACGCGTTGTTACAATTTTTAGATAATTGTCAATATGACAAAAGCTATCAAATAATTTATACATATTTATATATGCTTTTATCATTAGTATGTCTATTCAGCTATTAAAATATGATTAGAAAGTTATTACAATTTATGTATTTTTTCACAATGGACTATTTAATCAAAAAAGTCGATTGTAACATCTTACCCCCGATTCGGGGCTAGTTGTTACATCTTTGGGGCACGATGTTACGTTATGTTAGATAAATAAACAAAATCCTCAATGATAAAACATTTTTTTATTATTTAAAAACGTCATAAACAAAAGAGATCACTTTAAAATCTTCTAACATTTATGAAACCACATTTTATTTTCTCTACCTTATCCTTTCTTTCTCCACTCATTTTCGAAGACTTTCTCTTACCTTACTCTTCTTTGTCACACGTTATTTTGATCTTGGCTAGTTTTTCTTCATACTCTTTTTTAATGAGTCTTTTTTAGGTGTATCGGTTAACACAGCGGATTTAACATGTAACAACTTACCCCAAAAAATTTAAACTACCTGTCCCATGACACGTTTTTTAATATAAAACGAGGTCACCATTAATGGATATCGATAGTGGAGTAAAATAATATTGCAAATTAAAGTTTGATATATTATGAACGTTCAAGGTTAAAAATTTAGCGAGAATAAAAAATATAGACATCAGGGATCAAAAATTTCGTAAAGGATTTTTTTACTTACTTGGTTGAAATAGAGACACATGCACACAACCTAGCAGCTTGGCGTTTGGTGGGTCATTGATCGATTTTATGTATTGCACGATGTTATAAGAAAACAAATGAGTCCAATCATGTCCACCAAAGAGTTTAAAATCCCGGTAAAAAAGGCGTGTAACTTCTTATCCCTGTAACAACTAGCCCCCTACTTATAACCGTTCGGAGTTATTTTACCTCTGACATGACCTTTATGCCGACGATATAAGGATTCTCGTGGCGTACTGTGAAATTTCGGTTATATAGTCCCAGGCCCCAGCCTTACTCCTCTGGTCCCATTCGGTAGTCAAGGGGAGAATGCGATTAATAGAATAAAATATTTTTGTCTCTTCTTTATCAAAAACATATAAATCATAACCTTCATATTTTTTGTTGATTCAATTTTGATGTATTCTAGATGATGTCCGCAACTTCGTTTGCGTGGAATTAATGGAAACGGAAAGCTATATTTATTTATACGGAACTCTTAGATAAAAGTCGCCTAAGTTTCACCTTATAACATCAGCTAACTGTCAACTCCAGTCGAAGTCCAGCGGTTTCAGAGATTAGCCGGAAAAGATATAATACATTTATAGACGGACAGATAAACAATTTTTTTTATTTTTTGTGTAGGTACCGTATAATATACTATCACATGCATTTAGTGCAAAGCTGTTCATTTGAAACAAATTTCATTACAGACACTTCAATTTTAATTATTTGTATACATATATGTATATTTATTATATCTACATAATATTTTCCCGAATTCGTGAGGATCTAATGTAGGAATTCGTGATTTACAATTTAACATTAATTTTCAATATTATAAATACTCACGGAAAGTAAATACCTACATCTACACTAATATTATAAAGAGGAAAACTTTGTTTGTATGTTTGTTTGTTTGTTTGTTTGTTTGTTTGTTTGTTTGTTTGTTTGTAATGAATAGGCTCAAAAAGTACTGGACCGATTTCAAAAATTCTTTCACCATTCGAAAGCTACATTATCCACGAGTAACATACGCTAAATGTTATTTTGGAAAAAAATAGGGTTCCGTAAGATATTTGGGTTTTTCGGACACAAGGTGTAAAAAATCAACCAGAAAAGTTACTTATTTTGCGTACGCTGCCTAAACTATAAAAGATAGAACCATAAAATGTTCTAATTAATTGTAGATCTTATAAATATCTACAAAAAAGTCCGCGACACACTATACCTATCTATGTCGAGTGAGGCACAACAACCATTTTTTTATTTAGAAATCTTGAATTTTTTTTTGGACTACATTTAAACGCGTTTATTTTACTCATGTTATTAATCCTTATCAAAATAAATTATTTCATCACTAAGTACAGTTTATGTAGATAATATTTGGTCTTTGAATGATTAAAATTGAACGTTTGGTTTTGAAGTTATGGCGAAATTAAAATATTACGACTTCTGCTGCACGGCCCGTTGCGAAGTGGGCGTCACCAAGGCGGGGTGCGCGTGCGGGTTAATGTTTAGTTTAGTTTAGTTAAATAGTTTAGTTATTTTATAAACATCAAATTGATAATATCTTAAAATATAATACATTATAATATCTATATAAATCTATACAGTTAAATACAATTTAAGTGTCTGTTTGTAACTTCAAATTAACAGCTTTTTACATAATGAATCTGAAAGTATATTCGGTACTTACAATAAAATACATTTTTTTTTAATTTTTGTCTGTCCGTCTGTCTGTCTGTAAGTCGGTCTGTCTGTCTGTTTGTTCCGACTAATCTCTGAAACGGCTGGACCGATTTTCACGGGACTTTCACTAGCAGATAGCTGATGTTATAGGGTACATAGGCTACTTTTATTTTAGGGTTCCGTTTAAAAAAATAGGATTCCGCTTTCGTTAGTCATAAATAAAGTCGCGGGTAAATTTCAGCGATATCCCAAAGTATTGTTCCACGCGGACGAAGTCGCGGGCAAAAGCTAGTGCAGAAATAAAAAGGATGTGTACAACCGCTCAAGGATTAATCATAATATTATTATTTAACTAGCTGTTTCCCGCGGCTCCACCCGCGTAAATATACTATCGAGTATCCCGCGGAAATACTGTACTTTTCCGGGATAAAAAATAGCCTATCCAGAGCCTAAACTACTACCATACCAAACATCAAAATCCGTTCAGTAGTTTTTGAATGAAAGAGTAACAAACATCCATCCATCCATGCATTCATCCATCCATCCATCCATCCATTCATCCATCCATCCATCCATCCTCACTAACTTTCACATTTATAATAGCATGCCTCGTAGCTTCAGTCACATTGAACTTTTTGGTGATCTTCAATACATAATTATTTTTGCGAACTGTTTTTAGCATTACGAGATTTTGGTTTACCTATTGAAATTTTTTTCCTAAAAATTGACGTTTTTTCTCTTCTCAATTAAAAAAAAAGCCTAATAATAAAAAAAACATAAATAGCTACAGCTATTTATGTTTTTTTACTATTTTTCAAACCATTCATATCACTAACTACGAAATCTAACTCATAATAGGAGATACGGTATAACTTTTTTAACTTTTGTAGTTTTTTTCTTTGTGGCAAAAATATATGGCAGCTACTCTGCATATTTGTGAAGAAAAACATCTACTTAACATACAACCCTGTATAAGAAGAAGATTCATCTGAAATGTAGCCATTCTATGGAGTTTCAACATAAAAAGAAGTTGATACAGCTTCTAATAATCCTATTTTGACAGTTAACAATAGAAACGAGTAAATTGGTAGGTTAAAGAATTGCTTAATTGTTAATTATGATAATTAATAGAAGTTACTGTAAGAGCTTTTTCTTCTTCTTGTTTGATGTTTTATAATATGATTCACTTAATGTAGCCATTTTAGACCAGCTGTAGTTACAAACGAAATAGGTATATGTATCTTCGTCTCTGTTTCTCTGTGGTCTTTGTTCCTGGTCAGGGACCCGCAGTCTCATGAGCCTGATAACAATTGACATATTGGGGCTGGAGATAACGTACGTCTTCATTGTCTTACGTAATGGAGTTGAACTTCAGACACTGATGTATAGGCGAAGGAACTCTCAACATACAAAACTTCTTGCAGCAGACCTAGTATCACCACTGCGTAGAAATAAGTGTATAGCTACAGAGAAAAAATATAAGGTTGTTCAATTACATTGCGCTCTCTAAGACGTTGAGTTTATTGTCCTCAATGAAACAGCTGATTTAAAAGGGGAAGCAAAGACTTAGACAAAGAGCCTAAGATCTAAAAACTAGCCAAGTCAGACCTTAGGGCACAATAATATATTGTTATTCTAAGTTATAACACAATCTTCTAAGTTAAAACATCCATCCATCCATGCATTCATCCATCCATCCATCCATCCATTCATCCATCCATCCATCCATCCATCCATCCTCACTAACTTTCACATTTATAATAGCATGCCTCGTAGCTTCAGTCACATTGAACTTTTTGGTGATCTTCAATACATAATTATTTTTGCGAACTGTTTTTAGCATTACGAGATTTTGGTTTACCTATTGAAATTTTTTTCCTAAAAATTGACGTTTTTTCTCTTCTCAATTAAAAAAAAAGCCTAATAATAAAAAAAACATAAATAGCTACAGCTATTTATGTTTTTTTACTATTTTTCAAACCATTCATATCACTAACTATGAAATCTAACTCATAATAGGAGATACGGTATAACTTTTTTAACTTTTGTAGTTTTTTTCTTTGTGGCAAAAATATATGGCAGCTACTCTGCATATTTGTGAAGAAAAACATCTACTTAACATACAACCCTGTATAAGAAGAAGATTCATCTGAAATGTAGCCATTCTATGGAGTATCAACATAAAAAGAAGTTGATACAGCTTCTAATAATCCTATTTTGACAGTTAACAATAGAAACGAGTAAATTGGTAGGTTAAAGAATTGCTTAATTGTTAATTATGATAATTAATAGAAGTTACTGTAAGAGCTTTTTCTTCTTCTTGTTTGATGTTTTATAATATGATTCACTTAATGTAGCCATTTTAGACCAGCTGTAGTTACAAACGAAATAGGTATATGTATCTTCGTCTCTGTTTCTCTGTGGTCTTTGTTCCTGGTCAGGGACCCGCAGTCTCATGAGCCTGATAACAATTGACATATTGGGGCTGGAGATAACGTACGTCTTCATTGTCTTACGTAATGGAGTTGAACTTCAGACACTGATGTATAGGCGAAGGAACTCTCAACATACAAAACTTCTTGCAGCAGACCTAGTATCACCACTGCGTAGAAATAAGTGTATAGCTATAGAGAAAAAATATAAGGTTGTTCAATTACATTGCGCTCTCTAAGACGTTGAGTTTATTGTCCTCAATAAAACAGCTGATTTAAAAGGGGAAGCAAAGACTTAGACAAAGAGCCTAAGATCTAAAAACTAGCCAAGTCAGACCTTAGGGCACAATAATATATTGTTATTCTAAGTTATAAGTAGAAATGATATTTTATGTTGTTATAAATAAATTTCAGGACTGACCATTGAACTTGGCACCCATTTAGATCTCACTTCTTTTGTCATCGAAGTCAACAACCAAGGCATATTATATCATAATATTGAATTTGGCTATCATTTCACATTTATGTTTTTGATAGGATAAATTATACCACATCGGTTTTAGAGATCTTGTATCTCCATTCGGGCAACGCTTCAGAGATCTTGTCCATTCGGGCGGTCAATTCCTGCCGAAGCATGGCTCTACTTTTGCACCGAAATGCGACATCCCTGAGGCCTGGGGTACGTCAATGAATTGAACTTCATTGTGTCGGCTTATTAAGTTGACAAGTTCCCCGAAATTGTAACAGATGGCGGCACCGTATTAGGGTCAGTGAAAAGAGGCCAATGGTTTTTTGGAGCAGCGTTACAGATTGAGTTGTAAAGTGTAAACGAAAGTGATTTCGACATTGCGGATCACATCGTATTGTGTTTGGACTTTTACCCCCTTACTAATAATCGCTGTATAAGCTTTGAATAGTTATACAGTATTTTGTCTCCTTCTATCGAATTAAAAATGTCACTTGTGTGACAGGAACAAAACACTGTATAACTATTCAAAGCTTATATAGCGTTTATTAGTAAGGGGGTATGTATTTAATATAGGTACTTAGATAGATCATAGAAGTGAAATCTTGAAAGAATATGCATTTTATTCTGTTGATTTTCTCGCATGTGCTAAAAATTGTATTCATAGGTGTCATACGTAAGTATAACGCGTTTCAAATGAGAATAGGAACGTCAATGACCTTTTTCTGACAAATATCACTTGAAAAGTGCGTTTTTCAGAAAAACTTATGTGCATATAAATAGTAATAGTCTTGCATCGAGTTTATATAAAAACGTTAAACAGTAATCAATTATCTAAATATATATTTAACTATCATAACAATCTAAATTCGAAACAATATGGCGCCGACTCGATCCTATTCTCATTTGAATCGCACTATACGTTCACATTAATTTTTGGTACACTGCGACTGCGAGCGTTATATTGCTTATTTGTATCTTCTGTCGTTTTTCGTTTCATCGAATTCAATAGAAAGCAAAAAAAAACCCGGACACGAGCGAGCGGAGAACTCACCTGATGAATGCTTGTATGGAGAAGATATTATTTTTGTGATTTTTTCATTAAAAATACATCGCAGAAGTTACGTAGTAACTACATAATATTTAGTAATATGTGGTAGAAGGTAAAAAAATATGTTTTGGAATGGAATGCTTACATCGAGCCCTTTTATATAGTTCTATACATCGAAGCGCCCCGTAACAATATTATGATAAATTAATAGTTGATACCCTATTTGAACTGGTAGGTTTTTCACTGGTACTACTGGTAATTATTATTAACTAGCTGATGCCCGCAACTTCGTTTGCGCAGAACTAACGAAAGCGGAACCCTATTTTTTTAAACGGAACCCAAAAATAAAAGTAGCCTATGTTAGACCTTATAACATCAGCTAAGATGCAAGTGAAAGTCCCGCGAAAATCGGTCCAGCCGTTTCAGAGATTAGTCGGAACAAACAGACAGACAGACCGACAGACAGACAGACAGACGGACAGACAAAAATTAAAAAAAAATGTATTTTATTGTAAGTACCGAATATACTTTCAGATTCATTATGTGAAAAGCTGTTAATTTGAAGTTACAAACAGACACTTCAATTTTATTTATCTGTATAGATCACAAATGTACAGTTTTCAAAATTATTTTACTTATAACAACGTTACGTCTTGCAAATTTCATACTTGTAGTTCTAGGTCAACGGAGTGTGTCGAAATATGCGATTCGCGTTCCCGAAATAGAGGAGATTTTGGGTTATGACAGACAGATAGACGGACAGACGATGGACGGACGGACAACGAAGTGATTTTATGGGGTTCCGTTTTTCCTTTTGAGGTACGGATAATCCTAAAAATACCTATAAAGTCCTAATTAATTCAATTCAGACCATTTCAATGGAGAGTTGCTTGAGATTAACTGTACTTGCTAAGTTAAACTAATCGAATAAGTAATTACTTTTAACGATTAATTTAAACTAGTCATTACTTATTCGCTATTTAGCAAGTTATCAGTTGGCAGGCGGCAACCACAAAGGAATAACTGACCAAATGCCTTCAACTCTCAGTTCTGCATACTTGCCGCTGCATAGCTGAGATGGCTGATACTGATTACTGTTAATTATAACAGATATTTAATAATTATTATTGTTTTCAGACGGAAATCATTTGTCAGTCTTTATTATCTTATTAATGTCATGGGATACTCATCCCAACTTACCTGTCCGGTAGTTGTGTTATAGTATACCTACGGGTACGCGACCCCGGCTTCACTAGCTATTACTGTCCTATCCCTTGCCCTCCTGGGCGGTAATACCCTACATTTCCTATTTCCCACTCTAACTTACCAATCTTCCACACCACCTATCCTTCCCTGTGCCTGTGCCTCTTCCTACCCCATGCACCTAAAGGCAGGACCGTGCAGAGTTACGTTTCGGTGAATTGATCCTTAGCTATAATCCCTATTGGATAGTATCTAACTACTTTATTTAGGTGCTATTTTGCTTTATTATGCACTTAAAATATTTTTTTGTAACAAATGACGAAAGCACTTTTTTTAGGGTTCCGTAATACTTAAGGAACCCTTATAGTTTCGCTCTGTCCGTCTGTCTGTCTGTCTGTCTGTCTGTCTGTCTGTCTGTCTGTCTGTCTGTCTGTCTGTCTGTCCGCGCCTCTAGCTCCTGTAATTATGAATATAAATTGATGAAATTTGTTGCAGTTATAGATTGTGTATAGATCACGGTTTCGGGATCATAAAAAAATTATAATTTTATATTATAGGGGTGGCTCTCCATACATGTGAAGTGGGGATGAAAAATATTTTTTCACTCTACCCCATCGTGTGGGGTATCGTAGAATAGGTCTTTTAAAATAAGGGCATGGTTTCATACGTTACTTTTTTATAAAGTTGACCATTTTCGAGTAATCGGCCTCCAAAGTAGTTTGTAAGTTGGTCCCCCCCCTAGCATTTTTAAACTATAGGAGATAGAAACTTGCAAATTTCCATGCTGATAGATCATGCTAAAAACTCTTTAGGAAAACTATTTTGAATCAAATCGGACAGAAACTTTTGGAGTAATTAAAATAAAAGCATATTACGCGTTTATAGTTACGGAACCCTCCTTAGACATGTCCTGACATGCTCTTGGTTAGGTTATTTCTTACTTAAAATTCATTAGCAGATAATCATTAAAATTTTTAAAATTCCGATGTTATAACTTATAAACAAATTCCAAGTATCAATATCACTTCGTCCAATTTTATTGATAGAATTGTTAACGGCCGAAAACTGCATTTCAACTAATTAAAATTAAGAGCCCTTCACAGGCTGTCGCTGTATCTGCTAGCCGAAATGATAAGGACAGCATGTGACTTGAGTGTCACTTAATTTAACTATCGCTTCAGTATTCGATTATAAATTATCCTGTAAAATGTATGGGATAATATTATAGAAGTGAGTGGGAGTGAGGAGATTTTTATAGGATAATTCCTTTTTTAGCATTCTATAAACAAAACGCGTGGGCAGATTTTGATGGTTTTACGTCAATCGTTTAGTCTTAATAATAACGTGACTGGAATTATAATTCATTTTGGCGACTAGCTGACGCCATTTTGGTATTGGCTCAATGTGACTTTCTTCGTTATTTGGCGCGGAATATCACCAAAAATCGATGAATATTGATAAAACATCGATATGTCAACATCCCACGCACGTCCTCCAGATAACAGATAGTTTTCAAGATAAATAAGATAAACCACCGAAAACAGCTACCAGGTTAACAAACGATTTTTAGAATACACAAAAAAAAACGTTTTGTCAAATTGTTTATGTCACCGTAAAATTGTAATAAAACTAGTGAAATTGTAAAATGTTGATAGACTTCCGACGCGAATATGCTGCCTATAATTTCATACATTATTTTTCGTTAGATTATAAATATATACTTAGTTTTTAATCTTTCGACATATTTTTACAATCTTGTTAGTTATTTTACAATCTAACGGTTTTTACAATTTTACGGTGACATTTATAAATTGACATTCGGTCGTAAACTAGGACTCGCCGTGCAGCCTGCAAATCCAGCACCGGCATTAATGGTCTTCATTAATCATTACTCATTAGTGACCATAGTTACAATCCTACTATCCTACTAATATTATAAATGTGAAAGTTTGTGAGGATGTATGGATGGATAGACGATTGTTACTCTTTCACCCAAAAAGTACTGAACGGAATTCGATGAAATTTGGTATGGTAGTAGTTAAGGCTCTGGATTAAAACATAGGCTACTTTTTATCCCGAAAAAGTACAGTGTTTTTGAGATACTGTATTTACGCGGGCATCAGCTAGTCATTTATAATTTTTGCCTACAAGTCTGCTTCAAAACCACAATATTGGATTAGCATACTGGATGGTGAGTATGGTGCTTTAAAGGTTAAATGTAGGATTTATTTTTTTATCTATACTATAATATAATATAGAGGAAAAAATTGTTTGTTTGTTTGTTTGCATCGAATAGGCTCCGAATCTACTGGACCGATTTTGATGAAATTTGGCACAGATATAGAATGGACCACGGGAAAGGACATAGGCTACTTTTAAGGCGGCAAAATGTACGGTTTCAGCGGGATTTCTTTTTGTCGCGTACGAATTCGCGCGCAACATCTAGTTTAAAATATTTCAATAATGCAAAAACATATTCATTGATTTCATTCTAGACATTTTAGACTTCAGAACCTCAATTCTCGTATTTAAAGTGGATAATTTAAACAGTCAATTTCACTTTGTTTGGATTGAAAATGTAGCGTCATGTTACGATGAACAGATTTTATGACGTTTCGACCAATCAGAGCGCGTTTCACGTTGGTTTAACGTTCATAAAAACATCTATTGGGAGTATAAGCAAAGAATATATATATTACTAACGTAAAGAACCGTCACTCCACCGATTTACACGACTCACCGCTCGCAGCTATGTGTGCGTGTCTGGGCGAATGCGGGGGCGGGTGGGGAGTAACTTTTTCCCAGCCTGGACTATGGTTCACGGGGCTGGCAGTTTCGCCGACGCGACAGTGTAATTTCATAAGAAAGATTTGGCTGACGCGACGTTCATAAAAATATATTTTGTTTTTTGTTTCACTAGTGATGTAGCCATGCAATAGTTTGATTTTATCGATATTTTTAACGAAATATGCTTGGGTTGGATAAAGTTTGTAGGAGGTTAACCTCGAACGTATATCAAATTTTTATTAAAACCCGTTCAATAGTTATTGCGATTAAGAGAAACAAACGTGTGGTGTGCCATTTAAGATTCATCCGTCCATTCATTCACCCATCCATACATCCTCACAAACTTTCATATTTATAATAGTAGTAAAATATTAGTAAGGATTTCCGCATAAAATTTTAGATTAAATATTACATGTAGTACTTAATCGCATTTAAATCTGTCGATACCTATCGATATTGTGCGACGATCTTAGTTGTGTTACAACACTTATTGAGTGGTAATAAAAATTTAAAATTGCATTGATATAATTCAAATAGTCTTTATACTACTTAAGAATTAAGTGCAAATTAAACCCAATTGCTAAGGACACAAGGTATATTTTTCCAATTTATGGGCCCAATGGCTGAGTACATTTTTGATTAAAAAAATATGGCAATAAGACGTTTGCATGGAGACTATTTTGAATTTTCGTTGTAAATATCAGTATTGTTCAAAAGTTCAAATCGCACGCACCGTGTACCTAAAATATTAGAAATTTCCTGATCGGTATTAAAATGAGTGGGCTTAATAATTGTAGTTGTATATGGTCGCCGGCCGTATTAACCAAGAAAAAAATTATGACAAAAGTTCCTTCCGCTTAACCTACCTCGATAAATTTAATACTTATTTTTTCTAAACTAACCCTTGTTTTCGTCACACGCAGTAGGTACAATAAATAACTGAGACGTGGATTAAAGTAGGTAGGTATGATTTCCCTTTCTATATTAAGTATCTAGGTGTTGCCTGCGGCTTCGCCCGCGTAAAAATATTATATTTACGCAGACGTAAAAAAATATTTTAAATTAATTCGATGTCAACCCTAGGCTTAAGTCAACATAACTGACATTTGTCGGTGCTCGAACTGTCATTTGTAGAGAGTGTCGCCCCTGTGGTATAAGCGTATCGGGACTTGATTGTAATCTCTGACCTCAAGAATGCAAATATTAAGTTCTTATTGTAATAATATCTAGTGCATCGGTCTTCCTCATTGTACAAGAGATTGTTTTGTTTGTACAAACAAACTACAATATGGACATTTACATAATGATATTATGTAAGTTCACTTTTACTTCAATATTGCACATTATATTACCAACATATCACAAAAAATACATTATTAATTATATTATAACACTGACATACATGGGCACATACAATGGATTTATTTACAAAATTGTGTTTTATATAAAAGTGATTGAGAAACTTAACTATTTTGTAACTTTGTAACGACACGGTTCTTCGAAATCATGGGAACAGATTGACGTAGTCTAAAAGCTTCTTTAGTACGGTTCAACTACATTCTTAATGCCTTTCGGGAATCGTCGTTTCTAGGGTTCCTCCGTACCCAAAAGGGGTAAAAGCGTGACCCTATTTTTTCCGCTGTCCGGCCGTCTGTATGTCCCCAAGTTTCACAGAATATGATATATTTCTGGTGACAAATTGACGACAAAACACCAAAAACTGAAAAACGACTTAAAATATTTACGTGATTTTTTCGCCGTTTGGTACGGAATACTTCGTGCGTGAGTCCGGTTCACACTTTTCCGGTTTTTTATACAAAAATCGTCTGTCACTGTCATTGAAATACGAAGCGACAGTTGCACAGTGCGCTACACTTTATTGATAGATGATATTATGTACTCTACCCGTCAATCCGCATTAAGTCAGTGTAGTAGAATAGTAGTAGACTATAGCCTTACCTCACATTGAGGAGAGCCCCTAGCCTCAGCAGTGGGAACGTAAGCGATCACTGATGGTAATTCGCTTACGGTAATCGGTACGTTAGTAATATAAATAAATAAATAAATAAATAAATCTTTATTCGAAATTTTTAGACATTACAAGACAGTACAAAAAAAAAAAACAGTAACATCATAAAAAAACAAAAAGAACAAAGAATACAGAAAAAAAAAACTAAAAAAATATTAAAAATTAGGCAGAAGGCAGTGTAATGTCAAAAATCCGAAATGGAGACCACTCAGGTGTAACACCACGGCACGCCGCGGTACCTGGTCTTCCGTGGCCCCAAGCGTAATATACAGAGTGTGGCGTCTCGAGTTAAAGAGATCTTAACCGCAAATATAAGCTTATTTGATCGACAAAACTTTGGGAGTCGTAAGTCGCAACCCTCACCCCCAAAGCCACAAGCAATCGAACATTTTATATTTTGTTTACTACCTTACGTTTGAAAAAAACTAAAGAATTAATTATATTTACCTACACACATCAAAAGGGTAAATTTTTATCTTTATTTTTATATTACTGATTAATTTATTTAATTATTTATTGAGAAAAACACCTAAAAGAATACATTTGAATCTCAAGAAAGATTTTTTTCTTATTTTACAAATATTTTTAATCGAGCCCGTTTTCCCCAAAATTTTATTTATTATAATCTATATCTATCTGCTGGTAAAATATGTTAACCTCGAACGAAACACAGTGTATAATATTAACTTACGGCACTCTACATTCTACAATATAGTCTACATATTAGCTGATAGTGACGATGACAGTAGATATCTGAACAAATGAGAGTGAGGATGTTTGTCCTGATAGCGTGGGAACCGGTGAGGCAAGGACACCGTATCACCAGTGTTACTAGCGACTAAGGTCTCGCGGAAACACGGAAATTTAGAGTTCAGGGTATCCTTATCAGGGAAACGTGCGAATATACGGCCATGGGATGTTTTCTTCGTGTATTTTAAAGTTTTATTGTGTAAAAATAAAAATAATATGGGATGTGTATAATACAAAAAAACATACTTAGGCCTTTTCATCCGATAATGGATGATTTATACAGTATTCTCCGAGCGAAGTTACCACTCTTGAAATACTGTCCCAGCAGTCGGTTTTTAAGTATCGTAGGTATGGTTGCCCAAGCACATACGGCATTCTCACAACATAAAAACTGTCCAGAAAACTGACTGGTCAATACGTTTGGGGCCAACCATGTGCGGGTTTCTCACGATGTTTTCTTTCACCGTTAGAGCGTTCGTATAATGTACTTGAGATCTGAAAAAGTCTCATTGGTACACGCCACAACCTGGGATTCGAACCTGCACTCTCTCGAGTGCGAACCAAGCAGTCTACCACGGAGCATAATACAACAATCCCTACAAAAATCACAAAAACCCAATTGGGCTATGCCGGTAAAAGTGCTTAAACTAAACTTGCTTAAACTTTTAAGCAATAGTTAAGTAATATTGACCCTCGTGAGCTGGGCGCAGCTTGATTTACTGTTGAAAAGTACACCATATTTCATAAATAATAACCTTAGAGCTAAGGTTTCGTAATATCAACCTTATTATTGCATCAGTTACGCGCATTCGATCTGCAGAAAAACGTTCCCATGTCTAAACTGTGGTTAAACTTTAAAGTTTTAGTTCAATTACCAGTCTCATACAATTATTATTAAATGAAATTTACTTTTTAACCATTCATTATTAATAATAACTAGTTATTTCCCGCGGCTCCGCCCGCGTAAATATTGTATCGTGTATCCTACGGTAATACTGTACTTTTTCGGGATATAAAGTTGCCTATGCTTTAATCCAGAGCCTACTACCATACCAAATCTCATCGCAATCCGTTCAGTAGTTTTTGCGTGAAAGAGTAACAAACATCCATCCATCCATCCATCCTCACAAACTTTCACATTTATAATACTAAGTAAGACTAATAATATTCTAATTATTCTAATTACGTTATAGTCTGTTGTTCATTGTTGAAAATTTAAATTGCTTTAATTGGTTTGCGTAGGTACCTAACTGAAAACTGTCCTAAATGTCACTTACCGCGTAATAAAGAATAATAGAATGACACAATAATTTGAACGAATGTAATATTTTTGTTTCCAAATATTTTTAACTGGGTGTTGCCCGCGACTTCGTGCGCCCAAAGGGAAATACCACAAAAATTATGTACTTTCCCGTGATCTATTTTATATCTGTGCCAAATTTAATCAAAATCGGTCCAGTAATTTCGGAGTCTATTCAATGCAAACAAACAAACAAATATTTCCTATTATATTAGTATAAGATTTAACATATTTGTTTTACAAAAATATAAAATTTGATCTCAATACTTCTGCGTCCCAGCGTAATTTGTTGTGTTTTGTAATACATCGGCCAGTAACGAATGCCTTTTTTAATGTCTAGATTGAAATCAGATTTGCCATTGTATCGAGTAAGGAAACAATTGAGTACTCCACGAAGGTATTGAGGTATTAGCGATCCTAAACTGCCACTTACTAATATATATCTGTATTATCTATGCTGCCACTACTGGTGAATACTAAGTATCCTGTATTGGCAACTGTAACTACTAAATACCAAATAGATCGTCGATGTAAAAGACTAGATTCATAATATGGAAGGAGAATAGTTGTGTTGATTGTTGACTGCATGTTTTATTTAGTATTTTCAGTAATATAATGGTATTAGGCACTAGCCTTTGCCTGCGTCTCCGCCCGCGTAATTACAGTATCATACGGGAACACTGTACTATTTTGGGATAAAATCTAGCCTATGTTTTAATTCAGTGTACAAACTACTACCATACCAAATTTTGTACCAGAATACGAAATCACGAGTTGCTGACATCATACACAAATGAAAGTAAATGCATATTCAAAAGTTATGAAAATCGAAACTGGTTCATAATGAAATACACTACATGATCAAATCTGTTTACGAAATCCATACTAATAATATAAATGGGAAAGTGTGTATGTTTGTCCGTCTTTCACGCCAAAACTACTGTTAAGGACAGCGGCCTCGCCTCAACAAAAGTGAATTTAAAGACAATGAACGCTTATCAGTGCTCTAAGGCTGGGACTATATGCAACGGAATCCGTTAGACCGTAGAGAATTATGAGCACTGAAAATAGAACTCTGTGCTAATGCAATACAGTTGAAAATTGAAGTGTCAGGTGTCGAGCTGTCATATATGACATTGACGTTTAACTCGACACTCATGTGTTCGATTTTCAACTCTATTGTATTAGCATAGATTTCTATTTCCAATGATCAGAATTCTCTACGGCCTACCGGATTCCGTTGCGTATATCTCTACCCTAAAACGTTTCTAAAAACTGTGAGTAAATAGTACATAAACTCTTAGGAGTGAAAATAGAAAATATAAGTGTTGTATATAAGTGTTAAATTCATTAAAATAGTGGTAAATAATTGTTTTAGAGTCACGAGTTTATTTTCGTTATAATTTCTTAACCGTAGCTTATTTCACTTGGAAAAGTAGTGTTGTACATAGGGAAAATTAGTGGCTAAAGTAAATAACGTTTAGGTAAACAGTAATGTAAATGGGTTTAGAGAAAATTAGATTATAATGGTGAAAAATATACGGTTTTCATAAACTTGTAATTTTAACTTATGTGTTACTAAGTATCTATGTAAACTGTGTGATTATGTATTGTTTTATGGTAAATAAAGAATTTCACGCTATGCGTTTCACTTATCCTGGCTCAGGGGAAATAAAGGGAAATTAGGGAAAATTATGGAAAAATAGCCGTATAGAGAAATAAGAGAGAGATAGCTTATATGAAAGTTAGAAGAGTACATTTGTGCTCCCTATACGGCATTGCCCTGAGCCAGGTAAGCTAACGACTTATCGTGTTAAATGTTCTCCTCAAATCAGTGTTATTTTTTATACGCCCCAGCTCTGCCCGAATCGGTGTAACCTTGCTATCTTCGAGTCTGATCAGAGCCGGCGGTGAAAACCTAGTGGAAAAATACAGTCCCATACAACTACTGAACCGATTTTTGAAATTTGAAATTTGGTACACAGATAGTCTAAAGGCTGAGAAAGGACATAAGCTTTTTATCGCGGGGAAATGTACGGTTCTCGTGGGATACTTTATTTACAGTTTCACGTAAAATCTACTAAACCGACTATCATGAAATTTGGCACAGATATTAGATATAAAGTAGACCACGGGAAAAGGCATAGGCTACTCTTTATCGCGGGACATATACGTCCCGTGGGTTACTGTACTTACGCAGGCGGAGTCGCGGGCATCAGCTAGTAACTCATAAATCTTACAGCGTTTGAAATTCAAATACGAAATTCAAATGAACCAATGCGGTAGGTATGCTTTTGACGAATTGAAAAAGTATAGAAACCAATAAAATATATTTACCTAACTATTAAAATTAGACCTCTAAGGTCTATGGAGTAACTTAAGATACTCTAAGGTCTAAATCTTAGAGTACCCTAAGTTAAGTACATAAGTACTTATGCATGTAATTTTATACTGTCGAAAGTTTTTATTTTATTTAGGTATTTTATAAGGTTCTAGTTAGACAAAATATGATATCCATCACAAAGTGTCAACAAGATGTATTTATTCCGCATGCGAGGTGTATACTGTATAGGCTAAGAGCTAGCGAAAGTCATTATATGAAAACTAAATCGCATATTCTGAGTAAACAAACAATATTAATTAACCTAAAATAAATTATGTAGTTTGACAGTGGCAACATTTTGAGGAGACTTTTTATGCTTTTTCCGAAATATTTTGAATATTGCTGTCTTATTTTTATGGTGATTGTATATAATATCTTTGGTTTGTTTTAAACAAGCAAAGTAAATGATCCTAAACACGACCTCTTTTTGAAAATTTTGGTAACAGCTTTTCTCTTTTTTTTTGTCTCTCTGTCTGTTTGTTCCGGCTAATCTCTGAAACGGCTGAACCGATTTTCACGAGACTTTTACTGGCAGATAGCTGATGTTTTAAGGTCTAACATAGAATACTTTTATTTTAGGGTTTCGTTTAAAAAATAGGGTTCTGTTTCCGTTAGTTCTATGCAAACGAAGTTGCGGGCTGATGCCCGTATAGTATATACGGTGATAGTATTAACTAGTTGATGCTAGTTACAGACACAGAATACAGAAATCATCCAGAAGCCGTCAACACGCTTGAAAATGAGTCCGTCACAACCACTCCAAATTGGAATGGTTATCCACACATAATATGTTGCCACAGAATAACGGAATATTTTACCCAACTATTTTTCAATTAATTTTTATTGAATACCTAATTGTCGTAATATAACAACGCGATTTGTTTTGTAAGTGTAAAGAGTAAAAATTAAAAAGAGCGGGCGGGGCGGTATTTCGCCATGGTTTTGGACACAGTGCGCTGCATACAAATGTGATCGAACACCCATTCTGCATGTTTTGAATTCTGTGGTTACAGATAAATATTATTAATACTAAAAACAGAGCTAGAGAGATAGAGCTAGCTTTTTCTAATGCTTGGCTCTTGGTCTATAATTTGTACGGTAGGCGTTCATTCCTGTGCGTAGTGCACATACATTACGTAAGGCCACAGCCGGCCCACCCTGGTAGAGTCCCGATAGAGTCAAGAAAATTGAAAAATGAAATGGGTCATGCAATTCATGCTACTGTTTATTCCTCAAGGTTAGCGATTGATGACGACCACACGAATGAATATGTCACCATAAAATTGTAAAAACCATTAGATTGTAATATAACTAGTGAAATTGTAAAATTTTGATAGACTACCGACGTAAATATTCTGCCTATAATTTAACACAATAATATTCGTTAGATTATAAATGTATATTGTATCTTTCGACATATTTTTACAATCTCCTTAGTTATTTTACAATGTAACAGTTTTTACAATTTAACGGTGACAAATATAAGAATTATCATTTTCCCTGGTTAACATTCATTTTCCCTGACTATAAAACTGACAAATGTGAAAGACTAAATTAAATTGTTTGGTAGATATTGTCTGTTGTATTTGACTGTCGATTGACGAGGCGTTCCGCGTTGCGGTCAGCTTACACCGAGACGCGAGCGCGGCGGGCGCTTTTAAAGAAAGCGATTCAAAATTCAACTTTATCTAGCACTTACCGTTTTCTCAAAAATAAAAAAATAAAAACTTTCTTTAGGTTTTTTCACCCCTTCTCGGGGGTGAATTTAATAAAAACTTTCACAGTTCGTTTTTAAATTCTTCAAAGTAACATATCAAAAATTCAAGTTTTAACTAAAATTCATATTTCAGAGCCTATTTTCTTGGACTATTTATTACAAGCTTTTATTTAGTTTCAGCTATCTCTTTGTCTATAATGGAATCTTGCAAGTTAAATTTGACCCACTTTCCGGTTTCCGATTGAGCTGAAATTTTGCACGAATATGTAAATCGCGTGATAATGCAATATTACGATGACACAGAGCTGATCAGATGATGGAGGTGGAAGGTGGCCATAGGAACTCCATAATAAAACAAAACGACACAACCCAATCGAGTTACTTTGGGCTCGTTTGATTCAGCTTGATGAGTACTTTGTCGTCACATAGTTTCCAGGGTCTGGTGATGGAGTTGAAAGGTGGAAATAGTAACAAAAACAAAAAGTCACAACCCAACAGTGGCGAAGGCTGCTTCTCCTTCATAGGGAAGCCGGAGCTGGTATAATAGGTAGGGATTTCTATGAAGGTTTGCAAAAGGTAAGTGACAAGAGAAGCCGATAGGAATGGAGTTATAGGAACCCTTCGCCACTGCAACCCAATCGAGTTTGGGCTCGTTTGATTTGTCTTGATACTTGTACTTTGACTTTAGTTTTAGTTCTTTTTACTCTCCAGTAATAAAATACACCATTAAAAAAAATCCATACTTATTTACTTCATAAAGGACTCTTGCAATGAAACGTGTATATTTTTGTGTAGTCTAAAAAGTGTGCGCCGCGTCGCATCTCGGACTCTCGGTGTTGCCGGACGCTGACTCAATAACACCACGCCAACGGTCTATCTCGCAGTTCTCGCCTATATATCGCTGGGACTATATTATGATCCGGAATCCAGGAGGTCGTAGAAAATTCTGCGCATTGAAAATGGAAATCTGCGCTTGTACATACAATAGAGTTGAAAATGGAAGTTTCGAATGTCGAGCTGTCATATTATATTACATTGACGTTTGACTCGATAATCAAGTGTTCGATTTTCAACTCTGTTGTTGCAGAATTCTATTTTCAATTTATGCAAATAATTTTTTACGGCCTTCTGTATTCCAGGGTGATTCCGGGTCATAAAGCTCAAAAATTACACAGCTATGTACTAACGTTATTAGTTATAGTGCCGATTCAAATGAGAATAGGACCGAGTCGGCGCCATATTGTTTCGAATTAAGACTGTTATGCTAGTTAAATTTATGTTTAGATAATTTATTACTATTTAACGTTTTTATTTAAATTCGATGCAAGACTATTATTAATTATATGCACATAAGTTTTTCTGAAAATCGCACTTCTCCAGTAATATTTGACAGAAAAGGTCATTGACGTTCCTATTCTCATTCGAAACGCGTTATACGTCACAGAATAAATTTTAGTACAAGTAGTTATAGTGCGATTCAAATGAGAATAGGATCGAGTCGGCGCCATATTGTTTCCAATTTACACTGTTATGATAGTTATATTTATGTTTAGATAATTGATTACTATTTACCGTTTTTATTTAAATTCTATGCAAGACTATTAATATTTATATGCACATAAGTTTTTCTGATAATCGCACTTTTCAAGTGATATTTGACAGAAAAAGGTCATTGACGTTCCTATTCTCATTTGAAACGCGTTATACACGGTGGCGTTTTTCGCCAACACCACGCTAACTAATCGTCTGCACGTTTTAGCAAGATGTGCAAACATTCGATTTCGCAATAGTAAAGGATCCAAGGACAGAACACGGGTCGGAGGTTATCTGAGGGCTCGCTATAATTAGCACGACGGCAGCTGTATCACATGCGACGTGATCGCTAGACGCTAATACATATTGTGTGTATTATGTTTAAACAATATAGTTGCCGTGGGAGAGCTTGACGCCAGTCTTACCGAAAATGGGCGTGAAAAAGTGCTGGTGTTTACTTGTAATCAACATTAACTGGCTGGTCATGTTAAGCCTACTGGTAGAACTATATACTTCGCCTTACTATATACAGCCTCCGTGGTCTAGTGGTTAGAGCATTGGCTCTCGACTCGGAGGTCGTGGGTTCGATTCCCGCATTGGAACAACAAAAAAAATGTTGTTTCCAAGTTTGGTTAGGACAATGCAGGCTGATCACCTGATTGTCTGACAAGAAAGATGATCCATGCGTCGGATGGGCATGTAAAAAGTCGGACCTGCGCCTGATCTCTCGTCAGTCGTGTCGGTTATCCGTCCCACTGAATTATGAGAGTAAAGGAAGAGAGAGTGCTCTTGTGTTCTGCGCACACACTTGGGCACTATAAAATTACTCCTGCGTAACTGGCCTGGTTTCAATGAAACCGGCCACCGTCACCGAGATCGGTGTGGGGAGTTATTATACTTCGCCTCCATCGTCGTGATGTCATGGCCAAACAGACAACCGGCGCGAAATAGTGTGCGCGGTATGAGTTACGAGTTACGACCCTCCTGTAGGTACTAGGTAGTAGGTACGCTAGGTATTATGTATATATTTATTCCAACATTGCAATATGTAGGCATTGTTTTGTAAATCTAGATTTTTGAAGTGAAACTCTTTAGCAGTGGCGAAGGGTTCCTATAACTCCATTCCTTATTGGCTTCCCTTGTCACTTACCTTTTGCAAACCTTCATAGAAATCCCTACCTAATACCTATTATACAGGCTCCGGCTTCCCTATGCAAAATTTCAAGGCCGCATCACGTTACGCGTCACGACACGATTTTAGATATAACGCCATCTGTCAGAAACTGTCAGACTTCTTACATAACAATTTAACTTTAAGGTGTGGCTCAATATACACATGGTGTACAATTTTTTAAATCTTCAATACTTTTTTGAAGTGATATTCTTTAGGCACATTGAGAGTACTTTTGGATATAAAATGATGAATTAATCTGCCACAAGTGCTTACTCTGTAGTCTGTACACGTCATGTTACTCTCTGTACACGTCAAACTTACTAACAATATGAAGTTTTGCATTTTGCAAAGCTGTTGAATATAACTGTGCTGTTCTTTTAATTATAAGCTTTGGTTTCCCGAATAAATAAATAAATAAAATAAAATAATTATCTTTACTTATTCTATAGGGTATTATAAAGAGGAAAGGCAAGATTCAAGTTCAACATAAGTTCTGCAAATCTCGCAAAGGAATTCAACAGATTAAGTCTTTTTCAAGAAGTACTCATTACTCATACCGAAACTATTTTTGAGTAATTTGCGTCGTTATTAAGTAGGAATGTTGTGTAAAATAGCGAATTTTAACCGTAAAGGTTAAAGTTCTATGCCCAGAGTATCACGACAATACAGGGTCTTCACGTACTTAAGGTAGGTACTTGGTACTAGCTTTATTACTACATGTTTAAACCATGTGTCATAATTCCCTACTCACACGCAAATAATAAAAAAAACTTTAAAGGATGCTAAGGTCCTCTTTGTCGATAAATGCTAAAGTTTATGTGAATAGATTATGCTGCCCGCAGCTTCGTGCGCGCAAAAGTTAATTTCGCAGAAATCGTAAATTTTTCCGCGATAAAAAGTAGCATGTGGCCTTCCCCGTGGTCTACTCTATATCTGTGCCAAATTTCATCAAAATCGGTCCAGTAGTTTCGGAGCCTATTCAATGCAAACAAACTTTTCCTCTTTATTATATTAGTACCTATAGATAATTATTATATAGACGTTGCTCACGACTTCTTATGCGCAAAGGGAAATTCCCCGGTGACCATGCATTTTGCCACAGCAAAAAGTAGTCTATGTCATTCCCTCATCTATATCTGTGTCAAATTTCATCAGAATCGGTTCACTAGTTTCGGAGCCTATTCAATGCAAACGAACAAACAAAGACCTTTCCTCTTTATAATATTAGTATAGATAATATAGATATGCGTGCTATGCGCGTGCTCTAAGTACCAAGTTTAGCATGAGTAGATAACATGGTGCATGCATAGAAACTAATATTTACTGATAAGGGAATTACCGAGAATATTATGAAAGTTCCACATTTTCCTTACTAATATTATAAACGCGAGTTTGTATGTATGAATGTATGGATGTTTGTTACTCTTTCACTATAACTACTGAACGGATTTTGATGAAATTTGGTATGGCTGTAGTTTAGACTCTGGATTAATTAATACAGGCTAGTACAAAGTCGCGGGCAAAAATATGCATAGTAATGACTAATGTGTACAAAAGTATTAAAT
This sequence comes from Glaucopsyche alexis, assembly GCA_905404095.1. Classification (NCBI taxonomy): domain Eukaryota; kingdom Metazoa; phylum Arthropoda; class Insecta; order Lepidoptera; family Lycaenidae; genus Glaucopsyche; species Glaucopsyche alexis. Next base: position 6,483,082 of record FR990062.1, read on the forward strand.
ATATTTCCGTTGTCTGGTACCCGTAACACAAGTTCTTCGAGAACTTACCACCGGACCAGATTGACGTGGTGTGAAAGCGTCCATAGATATTATTATTACATTATAATACTATAGAGGCTATAGAGCTGAAAATCGAACACACGAAAGTTAAATTAAATGTCAACGTCAAATCTGACAACTCGGCACTCATATTGTGTCCGATTTTCAACTCTATAATATTTAGTCCAGAGTTCAATTTCAATCCTCTGAATTTTCTCCAGCCTTCCGAATTCCGGATAGAATAGTCCCAGCGTATAACAAAACTAGTATATTATTATGATTTATGGTTAGTACTCATACAATATGTCATATACTTAGAAAGTGTTTCATAATCTGTGACATCCCCGTCGCCCACTTGTCTTCAACATGCTATCCCACTTTTGATTTCAAAACCACACGATAATACTCAAAATAGAACCTTATTCTGTTAAGCATATGAGCCTTTATAGCTTGAAAACAATGTAGGTAAGATTACGTAAGACTTCTGTTGAATCAATAAGTCAGTTGTCATACGACTTTGTAAACAATAGTAAATTGTACTCTAATGGGACATTATATATTCAAATGCGGACAAAACTCAAAATATTGTAGTATACTCCTACATAGTTATTAGTTATGTAATGCTAGATGTTAAAAGTGTCAAAACAATGGTTATCTCATTTTAAATCGGTTTAATCTTATTTTTTATAGATATTTAAATAACTACCAGTAATACACAAATAAATAAGATTTAAGTGTCTGTCTGTAAAATCAAATCAATAGTATATATATACGATGCCTACACCAAAAAAACTATTTCTGTCCTGTCCGTTTGTCTGTCTGTCTGTCTGTTTCTTCCGGCTAATCTCTAGAGGGTTAGACCGATTTTCATGAGACATTCATTGGTTGAAAGCTGATGTTATGAGGAGCAACTTAGGTTACTATCATCTTAAGGTTCCGATTAAAAATTAGAGTTCTGTTTCCGTTAGTTCTACGCAAACGAAGTTGCGGGCACCAGCTAGTTTTGGAATAAAAAAACAACGGGTTGCATTCCGGTGTGCCGGCAGAAGTGAAAACTTGAACATTAACGTTGTGCATTTTTGAATATTTTGGTTAGGGAATAATTTCGCACGAATTGCTTTATTTATCAGTAAAAAATTACTATCATTTATGTGGTTAAATTACAATATTCATTTATCGCGCTATGACAATTTATATTACATAAAAAAATTAACACTTCAGAACTTTTACAATTAATTTTACACTAGCTTTTGCCGCCGGCTCCGCGTAAATACATCATCCCGCGGGAACATTACGTTTTCGGGATAAAAAATATCCTATGTCCTTTCCCGCGACCCAAAGTATGTCTATACCAAATTTTATAAAAATCGGTTCTGCGGTTAAAGCGTGAAGAGATAACAGACAGACACACTTTCGCTTTTATAATATTAGTATAGATAAATAAGCACCCTGCGCCACTTAAACGAAACAGCAGGAGCAGGCATACATTTTCGCCGCGCGGTTGAAAGGGGATATTACTTCCTCTCCTACGCCGCACCGGCTCGGCGGCGGTCTACTCTTCCTCCGTCTTATGAATTTTCGATTAGATCACGTGCCCTGACGCGAGTTTAACATTTTTTACCCATCCCAAAAAAAAGTGCACAACGACGCTAAAGGAGTTTTCACTTCAAAACTTAAAATGTCATTCAAAGGGCTAAAAAATAATTTGCATTTATGACAGTTAAAAATCATTAGAATCAAAAGAGCTCCTATAGTTATGGGGCTATTAGTGCTTTAATCGGTTCATTGAATGAGTAAAGGCCCGTTCATTTATGAGTGCCTACTACTTCTGAAGGGACAAGACCTTCCCACGTTACTTGAAAGAACTTAGCGGGTGGTCTGGGGACAAAACAGTAGCGATATAATGAGATTAATAATTATACCCTTTTCGGTTTATACCGGAACCCTTGACGTCATTGTTGTAAGTGTTTGACGGAATGATCAATGTCAAAAATCCGCAACCAAATCTACTTACTTTATTTTGTCGTGACCCGTGAGTCGCGACTCGTGAGAGAAATTATTCATTCAAAGAGCTCTTATCGTTGCAGTAATTTAAACATTCTTCCCAATTTATTTAACTCATTTGGTATTTTTGGCTCTCTGTATTGTGCCGAAAATAGCTCTATCTAGGCCTTCCATTACACCTTCATCCCTTTTTTAGCTCATAAGTTTTGAAATGTGTCTTTAAGTGAGTGATTATTTTATTTGCGAGTGGGATAATGGAATGTTTCACTGGGTAATCCATTGTAATAATGAGAAATACCAGACTCTAGTTCGTGATAACTATGATTGTACATAACTTGCCCAGCGTCTTTTGCTGAGTCAAGTAGATGGCCAACCCAGATACAACCAGGATCTGTTGGAACCACTGGAACCATTCGAACAGGAGCCAGGATGCGTTCCCGGAGTTGTACAAATTGTACAATTATTATGTTTAATCTATTGTATGTTAATACGATTAATTATAACAATAAACAAGCAAATGAATGAAGCAAATTTAAAAAAAAAATACGTATTTTTTTTAAATTATTTAAAAAAGGCATTAGCGCCTTTCGCGCTCGTACCGTTCCAACTCTCGCTCCGAAGCGAACATGAAAGAGATGTCGAGGCTGACAGTTCGATCTGGCATGTCGATGTGAGCGCAGGTTTTTGCTTTTTCGGCTTGGAATGTTGACTTACTACTGACAGTAAAACTTCTAAAAATGTATAATGTTCCACGCGCCAGTATAAACTCTTGTAATCATAATATTTAAACGCACAGTATGGAGAATTCGCCTAAATATATTCAGATCCCTTCGCAGTCAAAGCCGTGGGCACATTTTTAATCGTTGTTAACATGAAAGTTTTATCCGCAATCCAAACCGCACAGATCTACCCGCGGTTCGGAACGTAGTCTCAGATGCGCGATCCAAATGTACCATGTAGGGCAAGAAATAAAAGTAATCAATTTTGGGTGACACTGATTGAAATGAAAGTATTAAGCTTGATTCTGCAGAATGTAACTGAATCAATGAGAACATACCTATTTTATCTCGCCTAATAGAATAGTCGTCTAGCTAAGCTTACAATATCTTTATACAGTTGATAGTTCTCAAGGAACTTACAGAAACCGATCAATCATATCTTGTTAAGGTGTCTACTAACGATTTTACCAAAAAATCCTTATTAATGTTGTGGTGGGCTCCAACATACAATTGATAAACTTTAATAGGAATTACTACGTCAGCTGTCCGTACAGCTGTTGATAATAATCGACGCATTTCATTAATCATAGTCAAAACGCAACGGTCCTGCGGGACAACCATAGTGTACATTTGTACAGTTACCGATGTGTTTAGTAGATATTTTATTAGCCTTTGCTATTTCACGCCCGAAATCTTTAAACACTTGTTAAATTAAGAGTCTGTTGACTCTCGAAGTCCTTGTGCTTTTGCCAAAAAGAGAGAGCTATGCTTAGAGGGCTCCGAATCTCGAGGTCCTTGTGATTTTGCCAAACAGAGAGAAAGCGACTTATATGCTTAGAGGGCTCCGAATCTCGAGGTCCTTGTGATAATGCCAAACAGAGAGAGCGACTTACTATGCTTAGAGAGCTCCTATATTTCAGTAGCGTTAAACTTTAAACGACTCAATCTAGTCTATCAGTTCCTCTTTATTTAATCTGTAATAATAGGAGGCTAGTGGACCGTTTTTCACCATTTGCATGTAACAGTGCAATCAAATTGAGAACTTACCATGTAACTTTTTATCTGAAGGTCGATTCTGCTAATTAAATAATAATAATATCTGTGACGCTTCACACAACGTCAATCTGGCCCCGTGCTAAGTATCCGAAGAACTTGTGTTACAGAAAACGGGAATTATCTATACTTCCATACAAATATAATAAAGAAGATAGGTTTTTTTTGTTTGTTCGCCTTGAATTAGCACTGAAACTGCTGGACCGATTTTGATAAAATTTGGCACAGATATAGAATAGACCACGGGGAAGAACATTGGCTACTTTTTATCGCGGCAAAATGTACGATTACCGCAGGATTTCGTTTTGCCGCGCACGATGTAGCGCGCAACATCCAGTATTTAATATTTTCATACTATACATAATATATTTAAGATTTTTTTTGTATTATAATACAAATATGGAACACACATAATCCTGCAATAATACAGTAACAATCTAGTTCCGATATGTTAAAACTGCAAAATGGTATTCTCATAAACGTCAAACTAACGTCAAACTGTTTTGATTGGTCCAAACACCAAAAATAAGTTTATGATTAATCAAGACGATTAATTTAAAATACAATAAAAGTAAAATAAAAGTGTAAGTTAATAACGAAAATTGGTTCTGTTTCTGTGGACTGTGGTACCAGTAAAAGATTTCGTGATCGCAAAAATTTCATCACTATGAGAGTTGTAAGCGAAACAAATAAGTACATACTCTTGCAAAATCCTTTTATAGCTATCGCTATGTTTTAAAAATAAAAACTGTATTTGATAAGCTGGTAGTTAAGTTATCGTTGTAATGTGTTTAATTGTAGCCGCGACATAGATGTTAAATTATAAGAATGGCATATATTTTAATTTGTGAAGCTTTCAGTAAGTACATTAGAACTATGAAACTATCTCTCTAGGGCAGAAAATCTAAAAATGTTCGACAAAATAATCAAATAATAGTTCCAAAACTGGCCATAATGGCGCTAGAGTGGTAGGGTGTGAAATATGAAGTTAGCAATAAGAGATGGAGAGAAGTTAGTTGAGTTTAGGTAGTATAAGTGGTATAATTAGTAATTAATTCAGAAAATCATGAAAATTATAATGAAAATAAGAAATTCATGAAAATATTTTTATAAATGTAACTGAAGAAGATGCTACGATTAAATTCTGTGTTTATGCCGCTTTACACCTTTGTGACAGTGGCTCCACTCTTATTTGATGCTTTTTAGCGGACACTTTTCTGTCCCAGAGATGGTCCTTCTTACCTCTATTCTCCATGATTTTTTGTGTAGCAAAAAATAATGGAGAATAGAGGTAAGAAGTTTATGAAACAGTCAAGCACTACATTTTTATGTTTTATTTTTTATTTTGTTCTATCTAAGAGGTAAAGAAATCCTCATAGATTGCAAACTTAAAAATTATTATTCGAATAAATTATTATGGGCGAACTTCTACCCCGAACGACCTCTAGTAAAAAAATATTCTCTGTTATTTATGAAATAATTGGACCTGTTACTTTTTAAATTATAAGACTTCCGCCATCTAAATTTCAGATTTGGTCAATTAAATATAAACTGATTATACTATGACGACGACAAATTCGACGATATAACGACTACCCCAAACAACCCCAAAACTTAGGCCTTTTCATCCGTTAATTACAGCATTCTCTGAGCGAAGTAACCACTCTTGAAATACCGTAGTGCTTGGGACAGTTGGTTTTCAAATGTCGTATGTTTACTCAAGCACATACGGCACTCTCACAACATACTCAGCCTAGTCCAGAGGAATGACTGGTCAATACGTCTGGGGCCAACTCTGCCGTCCTATAGTAAAAGGCGGCTAAATGACAAAAAGAGTTTTTGAGGTAGAGCTAAAAAACGTGGGATTATTTTAAAATTGATGCTAGTTATTTTCTATAAACAATTGTTAATGTTGTCATAAGACATTCATGAAAACATTAACGATTGTTTATACAAAATTACTAGCATCAATTTCAAAATAATCCCACGTTTTTTAGCTCTACCTCAAAAACTCTTTTTGTCATTTAGCCGCCTTTTAGTATAGGACGGCAGAACTATATGCGGGTTTCCTCACGATGTTTTCCTTCACCGTTAGAGCGTCCGTATAATGTACTTGAGATCTGAAAGAGTCTAATTGGTACACGCCACAACCTGGAATTCGAACCTGCATTCTCTCGAGTGCGAACCAAACGGTCTACCCACTAGGCCACGGAGCTCGTAAACAACCCCAAGAGTATGGCATATTAAGTGTGGATGCTTTTTGCCTCGACATGCTTCGCCTATAATATGTTCTAGAATCTAGAGTCTGACACCCATATCATTAGTTGTTTCCTCGAGATTTCCTCCACTCGACTCAACCTCAATCCACAAAAGTTGTATCATTAGTTCAACAAAATGCCCTCGACTTGAGGAATTTCCTTACGCAAGTCGAGGAATCAACTGTCAAACTTAAGGTACCTCAGGACGTACCTTGAGGCTCCCTCGAGCGTCTATTTCGACGCGAAAATCAAACGTCTATTTCGAGTAGAAGTCATTTTACCACTTTTGAACCTACCAATTCGTGGAAATAACAGGGGCTACCAATGGGTGGGCCATTAAACGATTACTTAAAGCGTTGCGAAAACGATAATACAAGATTAACGGAGGGTTATTATTATCGTTCTGTCAAATTCGGATCCAGTTTTATTGCTAACTATTGGTGTTAACATAAAAAATATATTTTCTATGATTATCTATGACGTCATACCTCCACTCAACCTTACTGGAGGAGCAAACAGCTGAGGTAGAAATTACGTTTAAGAATACCAATTTCGAGGAACTTCTCAAGGATACCTCAGTTGAGGTTGAGTCGAGGCGGATTTGAGGAAACAACTAATGATACGGGTGTTAGTCTAGACAATACAATACATCGCGGACACGTTACAATTTCAGCTGTTGCACGATAGTATCTAGTGTTTGCGTTGTGTAACTCGCTCGAATTTGCCAAACCAAATTTTGTTTCTATTGTTTGAATCACGGATCATTTCGACATTGTACATTAGTACGGGATGTTAGTAATTACTTCATTAAAATGGTAATTTAATTAATGAATGGTTTTTTATTTAGGAATTGCTAATATTAAATATTTCGCATTTTAGAAAGATGTGAGTACAGAATAGTGGATGATTTTTGAACGATCGAGGTTGTGGTAGCGTTACGTAACGTTACTAAATTGTAAGTATACCCAGTACTTAACTAGCACTTATGAATGTACCTAAGTATCTGTGATTTTTATTGTTTCTTTTTCTTTAATTTCTTTTTTCTACAAAGGAACTCTGATTGCCATAGACGTATATTGTTATAGACAAGGCATGTTGAGGCAAAACGGTTTCCATTTAAATGGCCCCACTTTTGGAGTGTTTGGGGCCATTTGAAGTATGGCGAAATCAAGATAGTGTAACTTTTTCTTGTATGAAGATTTGTTTCGTCAAATGTACGTCATTAACTCATTACTCATAGCCTGTCTTTAGTTTGAATCGTTCGTCGTTTCGTCCCAAAAAATTTTTTTCCTAGTGGAACGAACGGACGAATTGAATTTGCATTCGTCAGTTCGTCCAATTTTTATTTTGAAATCCTCACTGACCACGTAATTTTATACATATGTTTTTTAATCATCTACGGTCTAATAATGTTTAAATATCCGCGTGGGTACAATCGCGCGGAAAGTTTTTACGTTGTTTTTGCCGGACGGGCGATTTGCGATATCATTTCCTCTGTCAAGTGTGTGTGGTTTTCCACGTTTTTACCGACATAAAAAACAGGGTAATGACATTAGTATGGAGTTCTCATCGTTATAGGCACTATTGTTTTTGTCAACACGAGCAAGAGTTTTTTTTTCTTTTCGTTCTGGTTTTTTTTCATTCTGGTTAGTTAATTTTGACAAATAATAATATTGAGATTTTTTTGTACATATGTAAATACTTCACAACATAATTTTTGCTACCAACTACTCATGTAACAACCAATACATGTACCTACTAGTTAAAATCATCTTAGGTGTGCGAAAAATGAGTTTCATTTCAAATCAAAATACACAAAAAGAGTGAGAGAAAACAAACAAACACTTTTGTTTTCAAATAAAAGCAAAAGTGATTGATAAAGATAAAGAATTATGAGAAAACTAACCACATAAGGTTAACGGTTACCACGCCATTGTAGGAAATAGAAATAAGTGAATTGCAGCGAAAGTCAGTGAAAGTGCATAAGACAATATTAGCATTGTGTAATTATGTTCCGATCGAACGGAGGAAGCGTGAATATGAATAAATGCAGAACTAATATTATATGCATTAGTACAGTCAAAGACGTCAATATGCTGTGGTACAGTCACACTAGTACAGTCGAAGAACATATATGGCGTGTTACAGTCCAAGTTTCAAAGTCGACCTTAGAAACAAAACTCTGTGACTATGGCGTAGAAAGATGTCAAGAGGGCGTAATACAAATTAAACGCATGACGTATATTTTTCGATAAAATGGTTTTTTTTTTCAATAAAGATATCACAGGGAAAAATTATTATTTAAAATACGAGGATGGCTTCATGAAAATAAGGTATGGAAACCCTACTCTTAAGTCTAACAGCCGCATTGGATGTAGGAAGTAACATCCTTAATTTTGGTATTTTTTGGGTTCCGCATCCAAAGTAAAAAGGGAACCATATTACTGAGACTTCGCAGTCTATCCGTCTGTTTATCACCAGGCTGTATCTCCTTAACCGTAATAGCTAGACAGTTGAAATTTTCACAGAAGGTTGCACTTGGTCGGTTTTTATTAAGATTTTAAACATCAAAATAGATAACATATTACTAGGTTGTATTCTTGACTGCTCTTACGTGCGTCGATGTTACGCCATATATAACGGCATGGCGCAGAAGTGACGCATTTTCCTAAATAAGAAAAAAATACTATCACATTTCTTTACTTTACTTACCAGAAATAACACAAATTATATGTTTTACTAACCACTATCAGTATATGTAACTTGTAAATAAAATTCATTCATTAATTCCTAACATACGACAATACGTAGATGACTGTACCCATCACAATAATCATCGACATATACATTCACATACATATAGACACTGTGGTGGGTCTAACTCTGGGGATTTCACGGCGATCAGTTTGACGGCAATTTGACAGCCGTGTGGTCAAACGTCACAAAAGGCATGACGTTCGGGTTACAGTGGTCTTTAAGATGAATTGGTTCGGAATGTATGATTGAGAAAGTCAAATGTTTGGATGCTTTTTATTTTTATTAGTTCTCTGTCAAAAGGGAAGCTTTGATTTATGACTAACTAGCTTTTGTCCACGGCTCCGCCCGTGTAAAAACACTATCAAACGGGAAAACTTTTCCGGGATAAAATTTACCCTATGATTAAATCCAAAGCCTAAACTACTACCATACAAAAGGGCCTGGATCAAAATTCATACCAAAAAAAAACAGCATCGACATAAATGAAATGGTTGACAATGGGTTCATTGCTAAATCACATTTAGAAATGAACGCATTGGGCAACCAAATAAATTGGGCAATCCCAAAAATCGCCAGGTATAGAATTTATGAGCGAATATCAAATCCAAATTCATAGTGGTAGAGATGTAGGTGTAGGTATATATTTGTTGGTGTATGAACTGTAATGCCCCGTCCAGACTGTTTGCGAAGTAGGCCCAGGAAGTGCTCCGCGAAGTAACCCGAAGTATGAAAATGCGAAACGAAGTGCGTGCCCACACTGTCTTCGGCCAACCTCGGCCTACTTCGCGAGTAGTCTGGACGAAGTGTTAGGAGTATGTAGATAATTTACTGTTGTAGGTGCGTAGGTGTAGGTACAGATTAGAGTTGTAATGGAGTTTCGTTTCCGCCTCCACAATTGCGGAACTTCCGCAAGAAATCGTAGATTGAAATTTTTTCAACACCAAAAACTGTACTACCGACATTAGCAACCATTTTGTTTCTGTCAATTCTGGGTCAATTTCAGACCAAGCCCTTTAATTAAAATTTAGTACCGTTCAGTAGTTTTTGCATGAAAGGCTCACAATCAATCCATCCATCCTCACAAACTTTTACATTTATAATAATAGTAGTATTTAGATTAGCATTAGAAAAAATGAACCTAAGGAAAAGAAATAATCTCTCATAAAACTTAAAAAAAAATAACTTTTGGCTCTTGTCAGCTTATCCCGTATTCATGCCAATTATCAAATTCACATTGAATCTAAAGATTTATGACGAGCAATTGAAATTCAATAAGCGTCTTTCACATTTTCTATTTTACTAGAAATTCGCGCGTTATCAAATCTACATTTGCCCATGTAAATATTACAATCAATTAAACAAATATAATCTATTGTTGAAGACCCCTGGCGAGATGCCATAGATCAAAGAAAAATAAACATTATAGATACGCATTTTAAAAAACCCCGTATTGTCCCCTACGTGACGTATACGTGGGAACTAGGAAAGGAACGGTTTTATTTATACCCGTATAACTTTTTTGCCATTGATAAATATCTAATTTGTAAACCCGTTTTGTGTCGGGTATATTAGGCTAATCCCATAATGCGGTTCATTATTAAGATGTATAGGTATACAAAGATTTTATTTCTATCTTTAACTGACTGACACTCGTTGTAAAGTTATAACTTTAAACTTCTCTCTAAATAACACAATCCAATCTAAATTAAATGCAATCTGTTTGCAGGAAAGCTTTGATATAAAATGCTTTAAAAATATTTTTATCTATATACATACATACATACATACATACATACATACATTCATACATACATACATACATACATTCATACATACATACATACATTCATATACACATAATAGCTTGGGAGCTCATGATCCTAATTGTGTTCTTCTTACTCAAGCGTCGTGGAGACTTAGCAGGTTTTTTAGATACTTATTAAATGGCATAGAGAAAAGGTTTGCACCACTCCTGAATGATGAACAATACCAACTTGCCGCGGCATTTCACCCAAAGTTCCGATTGATATGGCTGGAAACGTATGACAGCAGTAGAGTGAATGCAGAAAAAGTGCATGGAAAAAAGGGTAAAAGATGCCTTACGACAAGAAGCAGAGGAAAATTCGAAGGAGAGAGATAGTTTAAGTGGTGGAGGGAGCAATGCGAGTAACAACGATGACAACAATTAAATTACATATTTGAATTATACAAGTTTTTTTTTGTTCCTAACCTGTTAACTTCCAAAACCTAAACCAACAGGTTTTATAAGTTCACTCACTAACGCAACGATGTAAAAATGCAATTTTACACATATTAACGGATTGATAATTAACGTTAACTTGCGTTAATTATAATATATAAATAAATAAATGTAACGCTTTAACGTTTAACGAAGCTAACTTTTTTATAGCAGACTAACTATTAACGAAGTTAACTATTTGATTAACGGTGGCCAGCTATGCCTGTAAGTTGGTGCTAACTTGTAATAAAATCTGTACAAACATCTGTAGTTTCTTGATGTTATCATTACATGAATGTTTTAGATGTATTATTTAAACTGTAAATAAATGAAAAAAAATTTCTTGATTCTTCATTATATGTAATAACGAACTAATGTTAAATAGAAAGCGTGTATTTACACATTCATAATAATAACCGTAAAACAATAAAACTTTTGTGTTCGATCGATTATTTGGAAATAGAAAGCCTAGCAGGAATTAGGAATATTAAATATTACATAACACATAACTGTCTCTGTGTGAGAAAATCATTAGTTACTTTAAAAACAGCGAAAAACCGTCAACTTCTACGATATAGCATTACTAAATATACTTATTACTTACTACTTATCTATAAAAAGCCATAACCACTCACTGATCACTATTGATTAATTGATAGTTTAAAGTTTGTACAAATTTTATATTACATATACATAATACTTATATCAATAGAATGTCAAAGGCGCGCAAAATGAAGACCTAATAAGCAATATTGTTTTATTTGGGACAATCTTTTATGGGTTTGGTAGCTTATTTATATTATGTGCGCTGCGCCCTGCGTCGATTTACAGCACAATATTTTTACTTGTTTTGTAAGGGTATTTAAAATGTATCTGTATAATAATTATATTTTTCAATCAATGGGGCAACGGTCATAAGCTAAAAGTCAATTCACTTATTTGACAGCTACCCTGCTGTAAGATGGCACAATTTTATTTACTAGATTTTGTTTACGACTTCGTGCGCGCAATAAATGCCGTCTCGCGGATTTTTAATCTATATCTGTGCCGAATTTCATAAAAATCTGTTCAATAGTTTCGGAGTCAATATATAATATTCAATACAAACAGACATACAAACAAACAAATGCTTAAAAAAACAGTGTAATGTAGTCTTATGTAGTGAAAACACTAACTATAAATGCGGCTGTTATCATATTACTATGTTAGATAACTAATTTGATTATTTCTCCATAACAAGTAAACACTATGGAAGTAAAAGTGTAAACAATACGCCTTACAAGGCGACTATTATTACTTTATGAATGATGCTCTCACTTTCAACTGCTATAGAGCTTTGTGATAATAGAAAGAGCTCGCAAACTTTGAGTTGTCATAGAACTATATACGAGCATAGACGTATATTATTATAGACGAGGCATGTTGAGGCAAAAAGTATCTCCAGTAAAATGGCCCCAATTTTTAAATTTTTGGGGCCATTTTGAAATTCGAAGTATGGTGAAAAAAAAAAATGGCTGACATTTGAGTTATGGTGAAAACCAAGATGGCGTAACATTTTCTTGTATGAGTTTGTTTTCTGCTAAATGTACGTAATAGCCTATCTTGAGTTGAAATCTTTGTATACGAGTACATAATATACTTAGGCCCACTTGCGCCAATCTGGGTTAAAGTTAACCCTGGGTTAAAAATCATGTTATCCCTCTCGTTCTTCGTATTTGTGAAAGAGAAAGCATTATATTTTAACCCAAGGTTAACTTTAACCCGGATTGGCGCAAGTGGGCCTTAATGTATAATATGTATGAACACATCAATCCACCAAGTATGGCGTTGTATATTATTTACTTTTTAGATAGAGTAAGGACACGTAACTGTTTTATGTCCACATTATAATTTAAAAAAAAATCCTGAACAAAGGGCAGACTTTGTTGCTATTATTTTAGCTTTACTAATGTAAACAAGAAACGCAAAGATATAATAATTTTATTTTATGTAAGTATTTCTCAGCATTATTAAAAAAAATATTAGCTTTCTCCACACCTTCCTCAACATAAACTTAAATTTACTTGCCAAATTTCATACTCCTCCGGTTGCACGATTCTTGTAAAACAGTACCGAAAGTTATTGCTTCACGTTTTAATATTTAAATTCCATAATATATAACTTTAATACATAATCACAATAATATTCATTTATTTTAATTTACAAATTATTAATAATAATAAGTAACAATTAATATTCATAAAGGTGAATTATATAATGTTGGAATATTTTGTAGGTTATGATTGTGCAAATTTATTCCTTAAATAGAAAGTGTGTGTTTACCGTCTACCAATATGTTGCCAACATGTTTATTGTAGTCCTATTATGAAATGTAAACTTATATTATGAGAAGTTAGGACAGTTGAAAATACTTCTGCATATTTCATCAAAAAACAACCTAATTTCGATGTCTATGTACAACAGCTTATAATAGGTTGTCTAAAACTTGTCTAATGGTTGTCTATGACAAAAGTCGATGTTGTCTCTAATAATAGTCGATGGTTACTACTTACTAACCACGATTGTGCGTGAGGTTGTGCGGTTGCCTGCCACCTCTTGAATGACGCAAAAAGCTCAACTTTCACAATCGCATTTTCTTATATATTTATCTGTTACGCATTTTATGTTACGTTTTTTTGAGTTGTAAGTAATATAAATAATTAAAAATAATTATAATAATTTAAATGTAATATAAAATGGAAGGTATATTTTTTCTGGTTCTAGAATTTGTAATATTTGTAAGTAGCCAAGAAATAAAATAAAGGTACACACTACACAGGTAATTTGAGTTTCGGTTACCATAAATTATTATTGTTATTGGTTGTATCTAGGAAAAATGAACGATCTTTTGATAGATTTGATTTTAAATATTATAATTTATAACTATTATAACTTATTTACTTATGTAGTTTCTGGTAATCTACAAATTATACTTAGGTTAATAACAAGTTTGGGAAGGAAATGAGTCAGAAATCAGAGGGGCAATTCTGCTAAATAAAACCTGCATTAATACAATTACAATCAAGACCCGATACGCTTATATTCCCAAATGGTATTTTTATGAACGCTAAACCAACGTGAAACGCGCTCTGATTAGTCGAAAGGTCATAAAATCCGTTCATGGTAACATGTGGCTATACTTTCAATCTAAACAAAGTAAAATTGACTACTTTAAGTACGAGAATTGAGGTTCCAAATAAAGTTTATGAGAATGTAGAGAGTGACCTCACAAGTCCCCAAATCATAAATTACCTGGGCGCACAGTAGTGCCCCCGCTAAGATAAGCCAAGCGAAGCGCATAGGCACAACCAGACAAACTTTTCTCGAAGCGTTTCGTCGATTTTTTGAACCTACATAACTTGGGTTTAGATTAGTCAATTTATGTGGCTTGGCCATTTTGTTCCTACAAGAATAATATAACAGAAAAACAGTCAGTAAATTTTGCATCTTACGCCCAAGCGAATGTAGCGAAATGGCCTGACCATATAATATAAATTGACTAAGGTGTAGAGTTTGTGAAGTCAATCTTGTAGAGTTAAGGCGTGTAGAGTCAGAAGCTTGGTTTTACATGAGATCTGATAACCATTTGACAGTGCGACCTTTGCATCACTTTACATGAAAATATTTTGGGTTGAATAATATTATAATGTCTATATAATGAGGGCTACCGCAAATGAATTCGCCGCCAGAAACACTAGTGTAGCGTGACGTCTCCGAAATATCAAATTACATTGTTTTTGTGGGCGGGAGTTTGTTTCCGAATTAAAATTAAATAATTTAGTGAAGTTTTTGCCATACGTGATATCAATTATGGAAAATACGAGTTATGGCTCAATATCTGTGCATTTACCTCTACATTATCTTTACATCTTACAACAAATGTCACAACCACTACATTCGCTGACGACACTGCTCTTCTAACCTCCGACAAAAGCCCAATTGAAGAATCACAGGCACTTCATGAGGTAAAAAAATGGCCGCTATTAATTAGCTATCAACAAATCGGTGCATGTAACTTGCACTCTCTGAAAAGAAGACGGTGCATCTGTTCTCCTAAATAACATACCACTCCCACTGCCCACATAACGATTTTGTACAGTATCTGGAAAAAACATGTTAAGTCAAAGAGGAACGAAATCATCAACAAGATCAGAGGACTCAATTGGCTGATGTGCAGTAACTCCAAACTGTCTATCGAGAATAACTTGTATAGAAAACGATGATAAAGCCAATTTGGACATACGGCATTCAACTGTGGGGCACTGCTAGCGTACATAATACAAAGAATGAAAAATAGCATAATCAGGTAGATACAGATATCTATCGATATTAGAATGCATCGTGGTTTCTCGAAACATCAGAGCTGCATGAAATTCTCAATATGCCAACAGTAAAAGAAGAAATTACTGCCTACGGTGACAAATACAAATCTAGACTCTAAAATCATCAGAATCAACTGCGGGGTAACGAAAAATCTCAGAAATAAGTCGTCGACTAAAATAGAAACGAGACATTAGGTATAATATTTGACCAGGATAATTAGCAGTAGTCAGACTATACAATAAAGGGATGTGTTCTAATGGGAGTAGCACCATACACAAATAAACCGCCATCCCATCTGCTTATAACATAAAAGCTGATTGCACTTAGAAAAGAAAAAAAAAGGTGGAGCTGAGAAAAAGACACAGTCTTATCATTCGGAAACGTATGTTCTTCTTTTTTAACAAAACCGCAACACTGCGGCATGGTTGTTTATATTTTTTTTACTTTACGGTTTTAAGATATTAAAGATTATCACGTGCGTGCGTGCGTATGTTAATAACATAATTTGACAGTTATACCTCAGTCTACAGTGGCGAAAACGGTGGCCCTCATTACATCGAAAGTATGTAAATTGCAAAACTTTCGAGATTTAATGTTTACTTTTTTATTATTTTATTATGTTGATATTAAGGTCGTATTTCGTAACTTCGCACTGGATTATTTTCACTACGTTAAAGCAGCAGTAGGGTAGCGTCCACGTAGAGGAGACATTATTTTAATGTGAAATACTAAATTGAAATGGATATAAAATGATAAAACACTACACAAAATTTCACGCCACTTTTCTGTGAGGTTGTGGTATTTGTCAGGACCGAACTAGCGCATTCGAAGTATATTTCTTCCACATATAAAGTAAATAAATAATTAATTCTTTATTTGCACAAAAATAAACAGCTTAACATAACTAAAAAAAATGTGCAAGGTGGCTTACCTAAATAGATTTTATTATGTTACCCAAGTAGTGCAAATATATTTTATGTAATATAGTTATTCATTATGAATCGTTTACAATGTAACAGTATGTAATAAGTACGGTCAGTGTTCTGTTTAATCGGGCTAACCATTACATGTGGGCCGCGTTGGTGTATTATAACTAGATAAAACTGAATAAAATACGTTAGCATTTATGGGCGTTTTCCAGATTTTCAGATAGGTAAGTATATATTTTTAGATTAGATAGGATAGGAATTTACTTTAGACAGGATGGTTGTTTGTATAGCAAGCAAAGTCAAAATAATTAAAAAAAAATTGAGTCCAGAAGTCAATATAATGTCCTCTCAACTTCAATTAAAATTATACTGACATTTTTATTTTAAATTACGCTTAATGTGGGAGAGCCCTTAGTGTTTGCATTCTACTTACATTCATCATAAGCCAAATATCCGTAACCGAAATTATCTGAAACTAACGGATAATCCGAAATAATTTAAATTTCTGTAACTGAAACCGATATACCTAATTTTATTCTTATTACCCTATCCGTATTCTGATTTCAGATCCGAAATGTCATATCATTAAAGGCTGATTTACATTGATACAGTAGCTGGCACCAGCATTACTGGATTCCGGCGCTGGATCATCACTGTATCAATGTAAACACGCCACGCAACCCGTGCCAGTGGCACTGGATCCGTATAAACACTACGTGCCAGTGAACGCCAGTCGCTATCGCGTAGAAATGACCACAAAGTAGAAATTACTACTGGACGCGTGTAAACGACGCGATCTAGTGCCAGTGCCAGTGCAGCGACGGAATCCAGTGATGCTGGCGCCAGCTACTGTATCAATGTAAATCAGCCATAATATCTCTGTAAGTTACATAATATTTAATTCGTGTCTTTATTTTAGTTACGCATTGCATCTTGCATCTTACATCGATGTTGTAAGTAACCGTGTAAGCGTTTGATCCCATTACTGTAGGTTGTTACTCACCCAGTTAGTTTAACTAAGTTATTATTACTAATTATTGTAGCTGTTCACAATTTAACATACTTAACTATGACTTATTATGGACATCTTTTGTGCCTGTATAAACAGGGGACTTTGTCCACGGTAATTACCTGTAAACTAAATCTTACCATAAAAGTTAGATACTAACCCCCTTTCTAATAAACGCTGTATAAGCTTTAAATAGTTATATAGTGTTTTGTTCACGTCACACAAGTGACATTTTTAATTCGATAGAAGGAGACAAAACACTGTGTTACTATTCAAAGCATAAACAGTGTTTATTAGTAAGGGGGAAAAAGTATTAATAACTCTTTTTATTATTATTAAAAATAATTTAAAAATAGTTATGTAAACTTTACTCTAGAGTACGAAAACGCATAATATTTTTCACATAAACTAAGACGTTGTGAAGGTAATAATTGTCTCTTAAATAAAAATGTTCAAAACATAGTATTGATTTAGTCTCAATATTATGTAGTCAACATTGACGTATTATATTATAGACGAGGCATGTTGGGGAAAAAGTGTATTCTGTCAAAGGGCCCCACTTTAGAAATTTTTGTGGCCATTTTGACATCTGAAGTGGTGAAAACAAAATGGCTGACATTTGAAGTATGGTGAAAACCAAGATGGCGTAACTTTTTATTGTATGAAGATTTGTTCTGTCAAATAGTCTATCTTATGTTTTGAAATCGTTGGTAGACAACATCAAACGCATCAAATTGTATGCGTTTGACGTTTACGTGTGACATTTCGGAATTTTGTGACACGTCGAACTTCATAGAAGTAGTATTGAACATAGTTGAGAGAATGGACCTTATGATTCGTTTTTTTATTATTAAAACTTACGTGTTTGATCCTGTGACCTCTATAATCTACACGACACTTGGTCACACGTCACATTGAATGAATCATTTATTATTCTTTATTACAAAATAATATCAGTCTAGAGTCAACGACCACTGTGTTCCACAATATGACTGTATTTTTATTAGAGTCCGACCGAAACTGGTTTTCCGGCCGAAACCGAAACCGAAACCGAACATTCGGCCGTGGCTTCAGTTTCGGCCGAAACCGAAACCGAAACCGAAACTCACGTGATCAAGTAGAAAATTCCTTAAAATACTGAAATTTGGTGCATTTTATCCATTACTCTGCATTAATTAGGACATGAAATGGAAACACGGTATATTAATTTTGTTGTAATCTGGGAGCACGGTAGTGCCCCGCCAAGACGAGCTAAGCGAAGCGCAAGGGCACTACCAGACTACTTTTTCTCGAAGCGTTTCGTCGATATTTTGAACCCTCATAACTTGGGATTACATTATACCAGATACACAAAATTTTCAGGATATGTTCCCAGTAGCGGATTAATGAAACATGTAAAGTTTTGATTATAAAGGTCTAATAATTTAGGTTTTAGTGATATCCAAAAACCCCTGATTTCGTCACTGACTCACTGATGATCAACAAAATTATAGGGTACTTTCCGATGTCATAGAAAGCTGAAATTTGGTATGTAAGATAGATTTAGCACATAACCAACATAAAGATTGATAAACTTGGAACTTTTATCCTCCAACCCCTTAAACTAGGGGATGAAAATTTGTAAGAGACTTACCTAAATGTTTACTCTAGAGGTCTGAAAATTGTCTTTCAAAAAGAAGTGAAATCTCACCAAAAACATTTTCATGTAAAGTGATGCCAAGACGATACAATATAACTCGCACTGTCAAAAAGATATTAGATCTCATGTGAAACCAAGCTTCTGACTCTACCTAACTTCTAACTCTACACGCCTTAACTCTACCAACATAAAGATTGACAAACTTGGAACTTTTATCCTCCAACCCCTTAAACTAGGGGATGAAAATTTGTAAGAGACTTACCTAAATGTTTACTCTAGAGGTCTGAAAATTGTCTTTCAAAAAGAAGTGAAATCTCACCAAAAACATTTTCATGTAAAGTGATGCCAAGACGATACAATATAACTCGCACTGTCAAAAAGATATTAGATCTCATGTGAAACCAAGCTTCTGACTCTACCTAACTTCTAACTCTACACGCCTTAACTCTACAAGCCTAACTCTACAAACTCTATACTTTAGTCAAATTATGTGGCTTGGCCATTTCGTTCGTACAAGAATAGTATAACAGAAAAACAGTCCGTAAATTTTTCACCTTACGCCTAAGCGAATGTATCGAAATAGCCAGGCCACATATTTTGACAAAGGTGTAGAGTTTGTGGAGTTAGGCTTGTAGAATTGTGGCGTGTAGAGTTAGAAGTTTGATAGAGTCAGAAGCTTGGTTTCACATGAGATCTAATATCTTTTTGACAGTGCGAGTTATATTGTATCGTCTTGGCATCACTTTACATGAAAATGTTTTTGGTGAGATCATTTATTTAATGTAATATTAAAAAAATATTAATTATATTTTAATTATGTTTTCAAATTCAGTTGCGTTGTCAAAGCGTTGCCGCAAGAAACGAAGTTAGGCGAGCGTGCACGAAAACTTCCGAAATCAGTTTCGGTTTCGGCAAAAGTTTCGGCCACTTTTGGCCGAAACCGAAACTGCCGCCGAAACTTGATTTTTGGCCGAAACTCGGCCGAAACCGAAACCGAAACCGAACTTTCGGTCGGACACTAATTTTTATTAATTACTTATTGGCACACACCTATCTTACTGTTATGTCATGAAGATAATAATAATATTTTTATTTACGTATACATAATCCACCATTTGACCATTGAGTAGTCTGAAATAAAGAAATTTGAATTTTGAATTTGAAAATTTGAAAATAATACAACGCACGAAATCAGGGCCCTTAACATATCTGTATTTAGTGAAAAAGGAATAAAATTGAAAAGTGTTCCAATTTAGGTGTCATAAAGATGAAAGGGGTCGTTTAAAATTGACCGCCAAACTCACACTCTCAATTTATTTCACTCCAATTATAATTATTTTAGAGCAAAATTTCTGACACTGGCAATTTTTGTCCCGAACTCTAATATCAAAATTTAGGATGTTTAGCAATGATGTTTGTAATTATCCAGAGCTATGGTCGCTTGTAGCGTGTAAGGGGAAAATGTATTTTTATTTGTAAAGGTAATAAGTAACTCCCGTGTTCCCGACAGCCAATTACTGGCACGTTATTTTCGGCCACGCCACATTTAGGTGTGGAATAAACTAAATGAATAACGGTTTCTGAGTTGCCAGCTTTTGATTAGGTGAAAAAAATCGAAATATTTATAAACAAAATGTTATGTCATGGGATACTCATCCCAACTTACCTGTCCGGTAGTTGTGGTATAGTATACGGGTATGCGACCCCGGCTTCCCTAGCTATTACTGTCCTATTTCTTGCCCTCCTGGGCGGTAATATCCTACATTTCCTATTTCCCACTCTAATTTACCAATCTTCCTTTCCACACCACCTATCCTTCCCTTTCCCTATTCCTACCCTGTCCGCCAATCCGTGGGAACGCAATGGATAATCATAAAAATAATTTAGTTATCCAAAATGGCGGCGATGTGGTTCGCCACCCATCACGTCCCGTTCTCGCGGAGGCGAAAAGTGGCCCATGGAGAGCCGCTTCGCTACGTTGAATGTAAGAGGAGGAATGGATGGTAAGAATGAAAGTGAACGAACGAAACAAGTATGTAAGAATCGTAGCAAGTGGAAAGAAGTGGTATCTGCCTACCCCTACGGGAAATAGGCGTGATTATATGTATGTATGTAAAATAATATTTTACTCAAACGTAACCGTAAGCCGTTTTGAAACAATTTAAACAGCTAATAAAACGAATATTCAAATAATCAACTTTTCCGAATCTTAGAAACCTAGTACTTGGTGCACACTGTACCTGAACCTACAAACACAGAACACTACATCATTTTATTTTCTCAATAGTTAAGGTTTTCCGAAGGAATTTTTCTGTGACTTGTATTACACAAAAATGCACCGTATTTAAATAATTTAAATGGAACAAATATATTTTGCGAATGGTTGGGTATTTCATGAAGTGCTTATAAGAAACTTATGTAATGTATTGTTTAAACGCTGGCAACACCAGACATTGACCCATCTATCGTCTGTCGCAGATTAATTAATGATTTCTGACTCATTCTCAGCAAATTACTTACAGCTCTGACTCAAACTAATCGTTTATTTTCGGCTGAAAACGATGTACCTAAAGGTTTTTCTCACCAAAAAATAACTTACAGGCTAAAAATAATTAATTCAAACTTTTTAAGGGGGAAATCTATACTAATATTATAAATGCGAAAGTATGTTTGTCTGTTACCTCTTCATGCTTTAACCGCTGAACCGATTTTTATGGAATTTTTATAGACATACTTTGGGTCCCGGGAAAGGACATAGGATACTTTTTATCCCGAAAAAGTAGTGTTCCCGCGGGATAATGTATTTACTCGGGCGGAGCCGCGCACAAAAGCTAATAGTTTATAAATGATAAGGCATAATATTATCTAAGTATAATTACATAAGTAATCAATTTAGGTATGTCTTTATCATATTCTATCAATGACCATATTTAGTATATGAAGTCATGTCGTTAACGAAACCTATAAAAATATCCTTTATGGAATATTTAAATTATAAATATTCGACCTCTTTAGCATATATTATAATATGATCTTTGTTTCTTTTTCTTCTTTTAATGAGTATGTAAACATCCGCCTTTATGTTTCCTTTGGATTTATAATACAAAATAGAAAAAATAATAAAATAATTTAAATAACCTGTTTAGTGTTTATATAAGTATAATTAACAATGTTAATTGTTTAAGCAGGGGGTGCTTGACCTGATTAAGTTTTGGTACCCCTGTCGAATTATGGTGTCCTCATTATAAGTTTCTAAATTTTGTCGAAATATAATGTAGGTAAGTAGGTATTTACTTTTTGGCATCATCTAATCATACCTACATTATTTTTTACCATGACATGTCATCGTTGGTCCACTATCTTTGTTACAATGTAACGCCAAAATTCATGTTTTCTATAGTTGGGACCTCGAGAAAAAAAAACGATGTTTTCAATTTTCACAGATAGGTAGAATTAGAATATGGAGATAAGTATATGCCACTTGGCAAAACTGACGGTTCCTGCGGGATTCCCATTTGGAACTTACAAAGTCGCTGGTAACATCTTTAATAGGAGCCTTTTTAGACCCCCCTTATCTGAAGATCAGGGGGTCAAAAAGGCCACTTAGCTGAACATTAGATGAATCATACACAAATCATACATTAGCTAAATCTTTTTTTTTAAATTTATGGATGCGCCCATGGATACAAAGTCCTTCAGTCGTTTTTAGCACAACAGTACATATCATATTATTTTAAAGCAAATTCAAAATGTTTTACGTAGGGGTAAAAAAAACATAATATGTAACACCCAAAGTGGCCTTTTAGACCCCCAGTCCGAAGTCCGAACTACGAAGAATAAGGTCAAATCACATACATACATACACACATATAATCACGCCTTTTTCCCGTAGGGGTAGGCAGGACCGCCTCTTTCCCGTAGGGGTAGGCAGAGACCACTTCTTTCCACTTGCTACGATCCTTACATACTTATTTTGCTTCGTCCACTTTCATTCTTACCATCCATTCCTCCTCTTACATTCAACGTAGCCAAGCGTTTCTCCATGGTCCGCTTTTCGCCTCCGCGAGAAACGAGACGTGATGGGTGGCGAACCACATCGCCGCCATTTTGGATTATAAAATTATTTTTGATTATCCATTGCGTTTCCACGGATTGGTGGAGAGGGTAGGAATAGGGAAAGGGTAGGATAGGTGGTGTAGAAAGGAAGATTGGTAAGTTAGAGTGGGAAATAGGGAATGTAGGATATTACCGCCCAGGAGTACAAGGGATAGGACAGTGATAGCTAGGGAAGCCGGGGTTGGGGGCGAAGCCGGTTCCTTTGGGGGCGAAGCCGGTTCGGGGGCGAAGCCGGTTCCTCCTCGTTGGTGTCCCTGGGCAACACTTGCTTGCGCCACCTCAGGGTTCTTTCCGTAGGTGAGGTAGGCACGTGGCTGAACGCCGGTTCTATCTTTCTTTCTTGTTCTATATTTCACCACCTATTTTGTTTAACTTTCTTCTTTTGGCTTAGTTTTATTTTGTTTTGTCTATCTTTTCACCATCTTTTCTTTCTTCTCCTCATATATTTCATTTTTGGTTACATCTTCCCGAAAGGTGAGCTCACACCTAAGTAAAAGAGACCGCGACCCGGGGTGTCGGAGTACTTTATGGATGGCAGATTTTAAAACGAAACTACCTCAGGAGGGTACCGTAACTGGAGAATCCCTCGGCGGGCCTTCAAGCCCGTCCAGCCCCGCGTATTCTGAGGGGGGCAAAAATTTGCTTTTTTCACCGACGATCTCTGGGGACCTATCTGTCCCCAAACACGACGACCATATGCACGCAAAACGGATTCCGATCGTACAATTGGAACGGATGTCAGATTCGGACTGTTCGCAATCTACAATGCGAACTGCGGCGAGCTCTCGCGCATCCTCGCGCGATCGAGCGGGAAGTGTAGCCGGCAAGCGGAGATTGTCAAACTCCGGATCGTCTTCTGAGAACGGAGGCGCGGAGCGATCTTTAAGCTTAGAGGTACGGCGTAAGAAATCCGCCCCTGCTAAAAGGGGGCGAAGGCGACCCCCCACGACCGGGGAGCACGAGGAAATGGTTCAGGCAAAACGCGAATTGCTGGACCTGGAGCACGAAGATCTGAGGCTCCAGGCCGAAAAGGAGATAGCTTCAGCACTACTAAAAGTGCAGCGACAGGCAGAAAATGAAGCAAGAAAATATGCGGAGCGTGTGGCGCTTGATGCTCTCCCGGACGCCACCAAACTCAAAACGGTTGGCGAGCAGGGCCTGGAACTTATAAGGATGGTTCGCGCAAAAAGTGGTAACTTAAAGGGCACTTTTACCAAGGCCCTCAAAGAAGGAGAAGCCAAGGTCGAGGAGTCGGTTCGCGGCCTCGTCTCCCTCAAGGAGGACACGCTCAGACTAGAGGCGGAAAACATACGCCTCCGAGAGGAGATAGCGCAACTGCGGGAAAAGGCGAGTCGGGCACAGGAAGTGCCGTCAAGACAGCCGCCCCCGGTAAGTACGGCGGAAAAACTAGAAGGATTGACTGTCGCGGGTCTGCGGGCCATGTTTGAGGAGTTCTCCCGCTTCATCATGGAGAGAACCTCAACTATGGTAAACGCCCGTATTGAAGCCATGGAGGATCGTCTGCTCCCGGCAAAGCGGCTCCGACCGCCATTAGCAACAGACAAAAATAGGAAAAACAATACTGGAACTCACCTGACCGAGGACTGGCCTGCTCTTCCACAGGCAGGGCCCTCCAGAAGGACGGTGACTCCAGCTCCGGTGGCGACAGCAGAGCCAGCTGTAGCACTAACACCAGCGGCGACTACATCTGGAAAAGAGAGGGTTATTAAAAAGAAAAAGAAGGAAAAGAAGCAGGCAGAACAACAGCCAGCCCCATCAGTGACTGCTGTTCCCGGCCCCTCTCCAGCAGTAGAGGGTTGGAGCACAGTAGTTCGGAAGAATGGAAAGAGAAAAGTGACATTGGATGCGACGAACTCGGACTTGACACGCTCGGATAAGGCACGGCCAAAGGAGGCTTCCAAAATACCCCAGAAGCCGAAGCCCAAAAAGACGAGAAGGAGGAACACGGCTCCTGCTTCAGCTGCGGTGATCATCACGCTGCAGCATGATGCGGTAGAGCGTGGGATCACCTATAAGGACGTTCTCACTAAGGCCCGACAAGGTATCAACTTGGCGGACCTAGGGCTGGTGGAAGGCGTCCGAATTAGGCAGGCGGCGACTGGGGCTCGAATTATGGAGCTTCCAACCAGCGCGACCAGCGAGATGGCGGATCAGTTCGCCGAGAGGTTACGGGGCGTTCTCGCCGGAGACGCCAGGGTTGCTAGGCCGGTGAAGTGCTCCGACGTGCGCGTTACTGGCCTAGACGACACCGTTACAAAAGAGGCCGTTCTGGCTGCGGTCGTGACGAAGACTAGCTGTCAGCCGGAACACGTTAAGGGAGGCGATATTCGCGAGGGTCCTGGAGGTACTGGAACCATGTGGGTTCAGTGTCCTGTGGCTGCCGCCAAGACCTTGGTGGCTGCGGGTCGCTTGCTCGTTGGCTGGAGTTCGGCGCGTGTCCAGCCCCTAGAACCGAGGGCCATGAAATGCTACCGTTGCCTGGAAGTCGGTCACACGGCGCAGCGGTGCGATTCCGAGGTGGACAGAGGCCAACTGTGCTTCCGGTGCGGCCAAGCCGGGCACAAGTCGTCATTCTGCACGGCAAAGCCACACTGTGTGGTCTGCTCGGCGGCGGGAAGGAATCCCAACCATTCGGTAGGCGGAAAGGGTTGCGCCCCTCCGAAGAAGGGGCGTAATAGAAGAGCAAAATCTCGAGCGGCGGGTCGGCCTCAGGCACGACAGGAGGAACAAATGGACACCAACAATGGATAGACAACCATTGCAGTTCCTCCAGACGAACCTGAACCATTGTGCCGGCGCCCAAGACATGCTTTTCCAGGTTTTGGTGCAGTGGCAGGTAAATATCGCGATAGTGGCCGAGCCCTACTACGTCCCAGCCCGCACCAACTGGGTAGGGGACTTGCTGGACTCCGTCGCTATTTGCGCTTCCGATGCTGGCCCGCCGCTTCTATTGCGGGACAAAGCCCAAGGGTTCGTAACGGCGGACTGGGGGAGATACACAATCTTCGGCGTATACTTCTCCCCCAACAAAACTCTCGCCGAATTTGAGGACTTTCTGGGCGAGTTGCAGGCGGCAGTCTTAAGAGCGGCCCCAAGGTCCGTTCTTGTCGCTGGCGACTTCAACGCCAAGCACTCGGCCTGGGGCTCCCGCGTGAACAACGCCCGTGGCGACGCAGTGCTGGAATGGACTCTCATGACCGGTCTCTCGCTTTTAAACCGCGGGGACGCACCGACATGCGTTCGGCATCAAGGGAGCTCGATCGTCGACCTCTCCTTTGCCAGCCCCGCGGTTGGAAGACTGGTCCACGACTGGAGAGTGGTAGAGGACATGGAGACACTGTCGGATCACTTGTACATCCGGTTCAGTGTCTCCCCCTCGAGAGTTGATCAGACGGTCCCGATTCCATCGTCACGTGCACCGGAATTCCCGCGCTGGGCACTTACAAAGATGGACAAGGAGGCGCTCGATGAAGCAGCGCAAGTGGAAGCCTGGTCGCCGAGGCCTACGGCACCCATCGCCGTCAACGACGAGGCGCTCTGGTTTCGGGAAGCTCTAACCAGGATTTGTGATGCCGCCATGCCTCGAGCGAAACACCGCCCTCCGAAGATGTCCTATTGGTGGTCGGATGTAATCGCAGAGCTCCGGCACCAATGCATCAGAGCACGTCGGCCATATCAGCGGCAACGCGGACGCAGGGTCTGGAACGAATCGCTGGAAAGTAGACTCTGGGTCGAGTAAAGCGCGGCCAAAAGCGCTCTGCGCCTGGCCATTATAGTGGCTAAAGACAGGGCTAGAGAGGAAATGCTGGCGGACTTAAACCGGGACCCTTGGGGTCGCCCGTACCGCATAGTGCGAAACAAGATCGGCCGCGGTCAGCCAGCCATAGAGACGCTGCCTCCGGAGCAGCTGCCGGTTATTGTGTCGGCATTGTTTCCAACCACTGCTAGCTCGGAGCCGTCTGACGACATCGGGCTGGCACCGAACGAAGAAGTGCCACTTGTCTCAGATAGTGAACTAGACGCAGCCATTTTCAGGCTCAGCAAGCGCAAAACTGCCCCAGGCCTGGACGGAATCCCCGGCCGGGTCTGGGTAAAGTCCATGGGGCCACTCAAAGACAGGATGCGGGACCTGTTCAGCGAGTGCTTTGCGCAGGCGGAATTTCCGGAATGCTGGAAGGAGGGTAGGCTGGTGTTACTTAGGAAGGACGGCCGCCCTGCTGACTCGCCTTCAGCCTATAGGCCTATCGTCTTGCTGGACGAGGCCGGCAAGTTACTGGAGAGAGTGATTGCATCTAGGGTCAATAAACATCTTGAGCGCGTAGGGCCTAACCTCTCTGAGGCGCAATATGGCTTCCGAACGCAGCGCTCAACCATAAATGCAATCCTCAAAGTCAAGGAGTTTACAGAGGAGCAGACGGCAAACGGCGGAGTGGCGCTGGCGGTATCATTCGATATCGCCAATGCTTTTAACACCCTGCCCTTCGAATCCATCGAGGAGAGCCTCCGCTACCACGAGGTGCCGTGGTACCTCCGCAAAATCATAGGAGGGTACCTCAGAAGACGTACTATAATTTGTGTAGGGCGTAATGGTGTCGTCATTCGGATCGTGACTCAGTGCGGTGTTCCACAGGGGTCTGTTCTTGGCCCTCTCCTGTGGAACATCGGATTCGACCGCGTCCTGCGAGCGGCTCTTCTCCGCGGGCTTCGGCTTATTTGCTATGCCGACGACACCCTCCTTCTAGCCCGCGGGGAAACTTTCGAAGAGGCCATTCGGTTGGCAAGGGTCGGCGCGTCGCAAATAGTGGCGCGCATTGAGAGACAGGGGGTACGAGTTGCGTTGCAAAAAACGGAGGCCATGTTCTTCTATGGACCCCGGAAACGCCCCCCCGCGAATTCATCTCTCCGTATTGGAGATGTCGGTGTGCCGATCGGTACGAAAATGAAATACTTGGGTCTCGTCCTGGACCCGAGGTGGTCCTTCGCCGCGCATTTCCGCTGGTTGACACCCAAATTGAAGAAGACGGCCGTGGTCCTTGGACGCCTCCTGCCCAACATCGGAGGTCCAGGGTCCACTTGCAGGCGGCTCTATACGAGGGTCCTTCAGTCCATGGCCCTCTATGGAGCCCCCGTATGGGTGGAAAACCTGAGCGCCCAAAACAAGGCGCTCCTGCGGAGCCCCCAGCGGACAATGGCGCTGCGGATGATCCGCGGCTACCGCACAGTAGCTTGCGACGCAGCGCTTGCTCTGGCCGGAACGCCACCATGGGATATAGAGGCCCGCGGTCTAGCAGAAATCTATTTCCACACGGCGGAGTATAAGAGGAGAGGGGAACGGGTGTCAATCGAGCTGACAGCCCGATGGCGCCGCCAGGCACGCATCATTACAATGCGGACCTGGGAAGACAGACTGGCGTCCCCAACAGCCGGACACGTAGTGGTAGCGGCAATTCGGCCGCACCTCCAGGAGTGGGTGGCGCACTGTAGGGGCACCCTCACATACCGGATGGTGCAGATGTTGACCGGACATGGTTGCTTCGGCCATTACCTGCACCACCTGGCTAGGAGGGAACCAACGACCCAGTGCCACCACTGCAATCACGAAGACGACACTGCGCAGCACACGCTCACGGACTGCCGAGCCTGGGTAGAACAGCGGGCGGTGCTCTGCGCCACCATCGGATTAGACCTTACGCTCCCGGCTATAATAACAGCCATAGTCCGGTCGAGCGACGCATGGATTGCGATGGCCACCTTCTGCGAGGACGTTATATCACAGAAGGAGGCTGCAGAACGGGTCAGGGAGGCGGACGTAGAAGCAGACCCCGTTCGCAGGAGACGCGGAGGACGCAGGCGCGCCAATCATGAGCGCCAGCTCCCACCGTGAATAGGACTCGGGTGGCGGGGTGGGGACCCCTCCGTCGCCCATTGCACGAGTCCCTCCCGGTTGAAGAGCGCCCGGTGCTTCGGGCTGCTCTCCCGGATAACTAGCAGCTGTCGTCGACAGTCTGTTGCGGAGGATTTGCTACCGTAGCAAATGCCGCTTACTGGGCCGCTGCAGTTATCGCCTCAGGCGGGTCCGGCGGTCCAGTAGCATAGCGGAGGAGGCACCTTGGGGTTTTAGTGCGGTAACCCCGGGTGCGTACCTTACCTCGCGCCCGGGTGAGTCCCACATACCCCGGTGGCCCGTCCCCAGTCCGCCGGGGATCCATAAAGGATTTCCCCAAGTAAAAAAAAAAAAAAAAAAAAAAAAAAAAAAAAGGGAAGCCGGGGTCGCATACCCATTACCCGTATACTATACCACAACTACCGGACAGGTACCTAAGTTTGGGAAGAGTATCCCATGACATATGGGTCAAATCACACTGAAAGAAAAACAATACGCGACGAAGACGACGTTTCAAGAGTGCGTCAGTCAGTGTCATCAGTCATACACTGCACAGCGCTGCAGTGTATGACTGATGTCATATGAAACGTGTATCTTTCTGTGTAGTGAATATAGTTCAAATTGGAATAGCTAATGCCGCGTCGCGTATCGTCGCAATGTGAAACCCTTCTATAAATCGTCGCGTATCGTCTATCGAACGTCTTCTATAAATTATTGTTAAATGGTGTGTAAAATGAGCACGGTCTGACTGTACCGTTTTGTTTCAGACATTGATTGAGATTACTAAGATGGATTCTAGTTTTTGTTGCTCCAATAACTGTATTTTAATGCCTTTTGTTTAAGATAATAGTTTAATTTTACTTATCTTTTGGCGTGTATGCATACTGAAATACTGGCGTGTATGGGGGGGGGGGGCAACTTGTAAACCACTTTTGAGGCCGATTACTCGAAAATGGTAGACTTTGTAAAAAAGACATGGAGTATGAAACCTTGCTTTTATTTTAAAAACCTATATACACGATAAGGTTGAATGAAAAAAAATTTCATCCCCATTTCACATGTATGGAGAGCCACCCCTAAAATATAAAATTATAATTATTGTATGATGTCAAAACTGAGATCTATACATATTTTATAACTATACCAAATTTCATCCCTTTATATTCATAATTACAGAAGCTACGATAGCGGTAAGACAGACAGACAGACAGACAGACGAACGGGCAGAGCGAAACTTTATAGTTTCGGGTAGCTTTAAAAATCACACACCGCGACAACTTGCCATGATAGAAGGTAATTAGTTGCATGTGTGTGCGCCTCGTCGTGTATTTACACAGTGTCAACTGTATTAATACACGACAAGGCATAGTTTAGACCGGCCGTGGCCTCTCTGTGTGGTTCGCAGTACTCTGTATTCACGTTTTTATTTGGTCTGAGTCTAGAGACTGGAGCAATTTTTTTGCTCTACATTTGTAGAGATTTTTTATATTTACTGTTTATTCTTTAAAAATTACGTGTATAATTACGTGTATAACAATTTATTATTTATTAACGTTATGTTAGTTAAATTTCAGAACTATCTTATAATTATATTCACTTATAATTTGTAAACTATTTGTGGAAATTTATTCATTTGATTTAATTGATTTTCTCTTTAATAATATTTTAGGCCCTTTTTCTTATTAGTATTTAACACTAGTCAATACTGTATTATACAACGATGAACGAGGTCATATAACAAGCATATTTATTAACATAAGATATAATATTTTTTAACCTAAAACCTCTTTAACAGAGATATTAGTCCTCTTGCTGGAATATGGGTTCTTAACCAATCATCTTACGTAACATTATAATAATTAATTCGAAATGAATTCGGCTCAACTTTCCAATTCGGGTCAGCCTGATAAAACATTCTGTGCTCCATAAAAATAATTGTCTATGTTTTATTAGGTCACATTCCTAGACAAGTGTGACTATATATTTCGATAAAGTAGGACAAATGTGGGACGACTATGATTAAATTTTGAATTTTTATCGAAATATGTATAACAAAATGACATAATAATGATATGCTACATTATGTCCATAATATACAAATTATGAATGCGTAAGACACACTCTGTTTACTTACAGTCACGAAACAGATGCTTCAGTTCTTCTGCAAATAGCTGAATTTAGGTCAAAAGAAATATGATATAATGTGTTGCATACAATAATTTAGAGCGAGGTTTAATTTTTCATAATATTAAAATTTAAAACTTACAAAAACTCTCACTGTAAGTACAATATTGTGAACAAATATGCAAATTACTTTTGATACATTAACAAATTTAAACGAGGGCGTTTCGATTACATTATAGTACCTAACAATAGTGTTATACTATTAACTAGCTGTTGCCCGCGACTTCATCCGCGTCAACTGATGGCGCAATAATGCATTAATTTCGACCAAATTTGATTTTTTAGATCATTTAAAGAGGAATAATTATTTTATACATATTTCTTCAACGGGAGCCCTCAAATATGAATCATTTTCCCCGTTTTTGCAACTTAACTAACTTAGAACGGTTGTATCTTTTGATTGCGTTGGCTTAGAAGTTGGTTTTTTTCACATCTCTGAGGGACAGTAGACCTGAGTATTTGATATAAATTTCAGCTTGCACCACTACACGCTTTCACTTACATGCGTTCCTGAGAAAAAGGGTCTTGACAGACAGACGGATGACAACAAAGTGATCCTATAAGGGTTCCGTTTTTTCCTTTCGAGGTACGAAACCCTAAAAAGTAATATAGGTAGATATTAGGTAGTTTAATTTGCATGTGCGAGATATTCGTATAAAGCTTAACATAAAAGAAAGCAGTCGCTTCGAATACATTGTCATCTCACAAAAGAGTGTCCGAACGTTGTGGCGAACACATTAACTTTTTTTTAACTTCAACCAGTCCTTTAATATCCTCACAATTGGTCACCCTTCACAGAGCAGGATAATTAGATTATGTCCACTGTCCTTTACTACCCTTCTATTGGTATTCCTTAATCCGCACTAGATTCACATAGTTCTGTCAATGATTTACTATTGTTAGTGCATACAATAAAAGGTCTTATGCAATTCGTGTTAAGAAGTTTGTTTCTCTGTATTGTTCGTTTGCTACTGTACCATCTGTCTTTTCTCTAGTTTACCGGTTACGAAGGACACTTAAACAGGTTCCCTTTATATCGTTGAAGGTTACTTTGATTCAAATACCAACACAAAACCTTTGCCTGGATAAATAAACATTTAAGACCTATGTTTAGTACTGGATAACAATATTTGTAGATTCTAGTTTTACGCGTTATAATATCTGTGTTCGGCTGTTGAGACTTATTATTGTTACTTATTATAGAAGATTCTAGCTTTGAAAAAATGTAAAATACACAATGCGCCAAACTTAGTCCAAAGTCCAAATAGAAAAGTTAAAGACAAGAGTTCTGCGAACCACACAGTGAGGCCGGTCTAAACTACACCTCGCCGTGTAATTGTGTCACACACACATACACACACACACACACACATTAATGAAACTAGTTGTAGTTTTCTATGTATGGTGCGTAGCTACACGAGCACTACACACATAAAAACCGCCCTCAGCTTTTGTTCGACAAAGCTTTGTCTACACTTTTCATTACTGTTATTATTTAATTGTGTATTATTAATGTCTTTGTATATATTTTTATGTGTGTGTGTGTGTGTGCGTGTGTGAATAAAGTATATGAATATGAATTTTATTTGGTGTGAGGCTTCAAAATATAGGTATTTAGTACAAGTAAGCGCTGTTTATTTCTATTTTATAAAAAAATATTCATATCTTAGTTTTAGCACTCGTGATTGTACCTTGGACCTAGGCTAGGTGACCTAGCCGCATCAGAGTCAACAATACATTACCTTACAATATACTTGAAATAAATATTTCGCCATAAAATATAAAGCTATTGTACAAAATGGTGTAATAATGCAATCGCCTGTGTGAGAAAATCAAAATAACAAAAAACTATTTTAACTTTTGAATAGGCAAATTACATTCGCACAAAAAAGTTTTTGTCGAAGGGACCCCATGCTACATACAATCGCTACTCATGTTTACTTGAATAAAATTAATATCGTAGTGACAACTTATTTCAAAATATAGATGGGGTATTAAATATTAATAGCTAGCTATAGGGGAAAGTACTGGTGAATCGAGAAACTGAACTGAATAAGATACGTCGCAAAAGTTATTAGTATTCTCTAGTCCACATTTTGATATTTAATTTGATCCACATTAGATGTTTCTTAGACTGGGGCTATATTATCCGGAATATTTTTTTTTACATTTGGTTAGCATAAAAAGGTTATTGTGAGCCAACCTTAAAAGATACGACATATACTGTCGCGGACTTTTTTTTAGAACTTTTCCAGGGGAACAATTCTGTCATACATAATTTTAGCGAAACTTTAACCGTTTCCGCAGCGTACGCAGCGAAAGCTCTCAAAAGGAAAAAAAGACCCCCGATTTTTAAACATTCTTGATTGGTGTTCCGCTCGTATTGAGCTTAGCATGATGCTGTATAGCCTAAAGCCTTCCTCAGTAAATGGACTATCCAACACAAAAATATTTTTTCAATTCGAACCAGTAGTCCCTGAGATTAGCGCGTTCAAACAAACAAATAAATTCTTCAGCTTTATAATATTATTAGCATAGATTGTAATTTTTAATATAAAATTATATATATCCATTATTGACGACCTCTATGGCTCAGTGGTTGAGCATGTTGGTGCTCAAGCCGGGGGTCGCGGGTTCGAACCCCGCCAAAGGAACTAAAAGTTCTTCCGTGTTCCTGGGTCATGGATGTGTATTAAATATGTGTAATGTATATAATATATTAAAAATTTTAAATATGTGTATAATACAATATATTTCCGTTGTCTGGTACCCGTAACCACGGGACCAGATTGACGTGGTGTGAAGCGTTCATAGATAGTATTATTATTATTATCCAGGCATCTTAATAGTATCTTAGCCATCTGCGACGCCCTTAAGAACTTTCTTCCTGCGCGTACGACCACTGATACAAATAAATCCTCTTTCATATCTAATACCAAGAGTAATTTACAATACATGACTATACCACTTACCAGTAACCCACATCGACGCAATTACATATAACGACCCGATCGCATGTTCGCACTAACCTTTATCCGGTACGGCCTTGTGGACCAAAAAACTGGTACCATTCACTCCGGACAAAAACCTGAGTCGTGGTCACACTACATTTGTTTGATGCAAGTGATGTTGTTCTCGAAGCGGCTTTATTTATTTGCATTTATAATATTTTGTTGCAACTTTTGTATGAAGTAGGAAGTACATACATGCCTAGGCGTCCACGGCAATCGCTGGAAACATGAGGGCACCAGTGGCGTGGGTTCCTATAACTCCATTCCTATCGGCTTCACTTACCACTTACCTTTTGAAGACCCTCATCCGAATCCCTACCCATTATACAGGCTAGGGCTTCCTTATGAAGGAGAAAAAAAAATATAAGAAACTTTTAACCACCATTAACAACGTCCAAATCACCTTGTACAAACTGATGCGGCACCCGAAATAGGATTAAAGTTTCAACTTTAATTTTAAGGGGAGTACCTACCGCGCGAGTAGGTACTGACTACCGAGTAGGTAGTAGGTACCTGTATAATGTTAGTTTTGTATAATACTATACAAAACTTTACTTACATAATATAAACTTTACTAAACTTTACTAATGAATATAAATAAACAAAGTTTTGTATAATACTACTATACAAAACTTTACTTATATCACAGCCTATAGAACGTACAGTCGTCCAACGGACACGTCTAGACAGAGCAATCGTGCGGGGCGTGCGGGGTGAGAGAGGGGCGGTAGCGAGTCCAAGCTGCCATACACTCACTTGGGACACGTCAGCCGGGGTTGACGCTTTTTAATTTGATTGTTTATGTGGTTTGCGACAGTGTTTCGTTTGAGTTGTATGTAGGTACTTATTTACAATGGTTCATACTAGGTACATGTGCTGTGAGAGATTGCATGTCATCATCTCGTATTAATAAGAATTTCCGATATTTATAATAAATAATATAAATATCAAAATATTTTTGATATATATCCGATATTTTTGATATTTTCAAAATTATATAGGTACAAATTTCATATTCTGATATGTTTTTTTCGTAATAGTTGAAAATTTGTATGTCTGATAATTTGAAGATAGGGAAGTAAAATTAAAGTAATTTATTTATTATTGATATTCAAAGTTTTCAAATAAATTAAAAATCAACGATAGATACTTTTGAGTATCAATTCAAGTCTTAAATCCATAAAATGACTTTTGTTTATAACCAGAAGAAAAAAAAAGTATATTAATTTTATCAGTCGAATTAATTTGACACATGGTATAAATGGTATAACAATAGTATAATATCAAACAAGGAATTTTCTTCCGAAAACAGGGGGTCACGTGGGTGTCATAAGTTACAAGCCGCGTTGACGGCTATGATTAGTTAATGTCGTGTCAAATAGCAAGTTTTTGATGACCGAGAAAACAATTGACAGTAACACAATTCAATTAAAAATGCTTCAATCCTATCAACTGGCATATAATTACATCGATGAAATACAAAATTATTACTCAGGCATTGTTCAAATAAGTATATATATCAAGATCCACAGTGTATAGTGTACTAAACCCAAAATACGTTGCAGACATCATAGAAAAGGCGAATAACAAGTTACCATCAAACCTTAATATAATACAAAATCAGTTAATTGACACGAGATTATACGAGAATGACACTCACATTAGAGTGTTAGCCTATTTTACCATAGTAGAGAAGACAACATTTACAATGGTACATATTACACCAATTCCTAGCAAAAATCAAGACGGGTCTTTCCAAAGCATTGATATACAGCAAAAGTTTATCGGCATGGACTATAATAATGAACGGTATTTTGAGCTAACACACAAAGAATTTAGAGATTGTTTACATAGGCGAAATAATTTCATTTGTTTTCCTGTGGCGGTGAAAAACATGCAATTTGATCAAAATTGCATTGTTCGATTAATAACAAAGAGCGAAAACAGAACAGAATGAATCTCGACTTTATAATATAACAAACAAAATATTATGGAAGCAAGTGCAAATGATAAACACATGGATATATGTTACAAAACAACCTGAAACTGTGTCAATTGTATGCGACGGACAAAGAGAAGAGGTAGAAAGAAATCCACGACGTAGGAATTATAAAAATTTCTGAAAATTGTATTATTACAACAAACTCGATTACATTAGTAGGAAGAAGAGTAGTATCAACCAGTGTTTTAGCTTCATTTACTAAATATTCTGAATTTAAATTATACAATAATAGATCATTAGGTAGTTATCCAAAAGACCTTTCTAAAGAGCAGTTAGTGTTAGACAGTTCTAAAGACATTTTTAGTTCCATTATCAACGACGTAAACGCTTTACAAATAACCCTAGACAATACAGTTTGGAATAGTTTACCTACAGAAACTTATGTAGCTAGTTTTGCGACTATAATCATCATTTTCATGTTATTAATATTAATTTATTTCAATGGGCCATCACTGATGCAACTGCTGCGAGCGCTACTGGTGACCAGACGAAGCCAGCCGAGGGGAAGCGACGACCGGACCTCCAGCATCCAGCCTGCACCTCGGCCTTCGACGGTACCTCAGACTTACGCGGTACCAGTCAGGCGGAGCACGACCACTCCAGCACAACTGTACGAGCTACGGACTTCCTGAGTCTCATCTTTGAGAGCAGCCAGAATGTTCAGCATTGAACATGTGAACTAGATCGCGTAGAAGCACAATCATCACGTTCCTAATCTACATAATTTAACCTACTCTAAAAAACTACTACAGGGCTACTCTCTGGAAGTGTTCTGACCGACTCCCAAATCCATACCGACGACCTCTCACTGTGGCCAAGACTCCATTAGCCTAACCACAGTCACCTGAGCCTGGGTGATTGACAGTGAGAAAATCATTTCCATACTTATACCCATATCCTTCCAACTTTCCGTCTGTTACCTTAGGGCTCACGGTGCAGACATCCCGCACTTATTATATATATTTATTTATACATCAAATCTATGGTTAGGGCTAGGGCTGTAGGGCGCTAGGGCATTAGGGGTTAGGACTCTTAGTATTAGGATACAGCTCTCCCCCATAGTTTAAAGTAGAATCCTATCCTGGATTTTACAACCTAGGTTTGTGAACTCTCGGAAAATAAGACCTGTGTATTTAGACTATGACTTGATGTAAGATTTTTTAAATTTAAAACATTATTTTACATTTTTAAATAATATAAATATCAATTTTGATATAATATATCATGATATATATCCGATATATATCAATTGATATATATCATGCGAACCCTGAGCTTTTGTATACGCATTTGTATTTTTTATAATAAAACTCTTCATTAATACTTCTATATATATATATATATATATATATATATATATATATATATATATATATATATATATATATATTTGTTTTATTCCTAGTACTCTACATACACACACTACGAATACACAAACTGTAGAACAGATTATAATAAAACATATTATTGTGACAGCCCTGCAGCAATGACGAATACCTACACAAAAGCGGCATTTCGCGCGACTTCAAACGCGTTGGCCCACTGTATCTTTTTATTACACTGTGCTTATATTATGTCACCGTAAAATTGTAAAAACCGTTAGATTGTAATATTACTAGAGATATTATAAAAAGTCGACAGATTGTCAAATAAACATTTCTCCTTGCAATAATTGTACGCATTATTTTTCGTTATATTGTATCTAATATTTACCGTGCCGATTGGTTAAACGGCAAGTGCCCCGCGCCGCCATATTTGTTTGCTTTTTCATAATAATAATTATAATGAAAAATAATGCGTACAATTGTAAGGAGAAATGATTATTTGACTATCTGTCGATTTTTTATAATATATCTAGTAATTGTTACAATCTAACGGTTTTTACAATTTTACGGTGACATATATATATATAAACTTTACTTATGAATATAAATAAACAAAGTTTTGTATAATAATATACAAAACTTTGTTTATTTATATTCATAATTACCGAAATTATCAAGGGACGGACGGACGGACAGAGCGAAACTATAGATTGTTCCTTGTGGTTACTACAAAACCCTAATATAACCCCCTTATTAATAATCGCTGTATAAGCTTTGAATAGTTATAAGAGTGTTTTGTCTCCTATCGAATTAAAAATGTCACTTGTGTGACGTGAACAAAACACTGTATAACTATTCAAAGCTTATACAGCGTTTATTAATAAGGGGTTTAATTTAGATTTTATTAATCAAGTAAAATCAGGTAGGTATTTTCAATGTTATATAGTACCTACCTAGATAGTAGGTTAGCACCTAGATCCTACAAGCGGATACCGAAAGCAAAATCTAAAGGACGTAGATTGATGATGATGCTTTATTGATTTTTTTCTTTGTGTAATCCATTCTATGTCCCCGCTCCCCGCTCCCTGTCAACCCTCGGCGCCTTTACGTTTTTTTCTCGTATCTTTTTTTTTCGGGCTGGAATTATCGTCTGAGGTAGCTTTCATTCGACACGACCGCATTCCAGCTGCTAATTTGATAGAGCCTTTAGGTGCTTTAGGGTCGTTGCAGCTTCGACACTTTGTTTTACTATTATTTCTTGTTCAATTTCGACATTATTTGTTTCCTATTGTTTGTTTCGTATTATGGATATCACCATTACATAATATAGTCGTAAATAATTGGAAAATAAGTTACATTAAGTTATTTTCATATTTTATCTAAATGAGCCTTATTAGAATAACGACTTTCGTAGAAACCCATGTATCATAATTATTTTTAAAATTTATTTTATCTACGTTAGTGTTTACCAAATAGCGCTCAAATTTCATTTTCATTCAAATTCATATACTTTATTTAGCTATAATAGGACTGGTCTAATTAACGACTTTGTGAATCTTCCTAGTAATACTTTAAAAAAAAAAATACGTTTTTTATAACTATCAAAATCATTTTTTTTTCTTGCCTAACCAGATATAATTGAGAAAATATGTTATCCCACCAAAAACATTCTGTAAAAAACTAGCCAAGTCTCGATGGAGCTGCTTGTTTATCTCTAAAAAGTAATGAAATCTAGACAAAATCGTGCCAAGTCTAAGGTTCCTTACTGCGATTTCTTTATTATTATAGTTAATGTTGAGTGACTTGGCCGTTGAATATTCTTTATACTTTAATGGGTACAAGTCAATTTTGTTTACATTTGTAACTACCTATGTTTGTTAAGCGAGATAATAGCCCATACTGGTGTTGGTAATTGGACGCTAGTGTCTCATTTTAGACTGTTGTTGATTGTACAACACACGTATTGGAGCAATGGTGTCATGGAGCCCCTTTTGTACCCTTGTGTGCCCTTCAACGGCCAAGTCACACAACATTAACTATAATAATAAAGAAACCGCAGTAAGGAACCTTAGACTTGGCACGATTTTGTCTAGATTTCATTACTTTTTAAAGATAAACAAGCAGCTCCATCGAGACTTGGCTAGTTTTTTACAGAATGTTTTTGGTGGGATTTCACTTCTTTTTGTAGAAACGTGGGCATATTGATTTATTTTCCTAGATTTTAGTGTAATTTGTGTAATGTTCGAGTAGAATAAAGTTCGAGTAGAATAAAGGGGCCTGAAAATGCGGCAAAATGGTTCTAGTAAAGAATGGTACGGCAGTGTTTGCTTCGCGCTCGACTTGGCGGGGGCACTGCCGTGCCCCCAGATCGACGTTCTGGTCTTATCTAGAGGTTCTCAAATAGGGGCCTGAAAATGCGGCGAAATGGTTCCAGTAAAGAATGATACGGCAGTGTTTGCTTCGAGCTCGACTTGGCGGGGGCACTGCCGTGCCCCCAGATCGACGTTCTGGTCTTATCTAGAGGTTCTCAAATAGGGGCCTGAAAATGCGGCGAAATGGTTCCAGTAAAGAATGGTACGGCAGTGTTTGCTTCGCGCTCGACTTGGCAGGGGCACTGCCGTGCCCCCAGATCGATTATCCTAGTTTTTATAGTTTTCCCTTTATGTGGCCATTAAACCCCAACTCTGTACCAAATTTCAGCTCTCTAAGTTTATGGGAAGTACTAGTTCTATTTTGATGATCATGAGTGAGTGAGTGAGTGTCGAAAATGCGAAACTTTGCTTTCGCTTAACTTCGGAACTAAATGACCTACAGACTTGAAATTTTGGATTTTAAGTACGTGATTATAGCTTATTGGATGACGAAAATTTCTGCGTTCTGGTCTTATCCAGAGGTTCTCAAATAGGGGCCTGAAAATGCGGCGAAATGGTTCCAGTAAAGGATGGTACGGCAGTGTTTGCTTCGCGCTCGACTTGGCAGGGGCACTGCCGTGCCCCCAGATAAATATATTGGCCATACAGCGAGGTAATGCTGCCAGCCTCTTAGGTACTCTACCCGCAGTCTCCGACCTAGATACAGGTTTTTATCTATAGCCCCTTTTTATTAATTTTTCATTTAGATAATAAGTTATTTATAATTTATATATTTTAACTAGTTCTTATTTTTTTACATAAGATGAATAAATGTACTTTGTTTAAATAAAAAGACAATAATTACTATATTTTACGTTTCAAAAAAAAATTAAATCCCCTAAGAGCTTTTTGTTAAAACACCGTCGAAAGAGCACCATACCGCGGCGACGCGTCCGTTGGTCCGTATCGTATTTTATAATAGGCTATTCACTGAATAAAGGGCGAAGGGCGAACAAGAGTTATAGAATCTCAGTTTACACTCAAATATTATGTATAATAGTCGCTTTTATAGTCCTTAATTCTATGGATTTGGTAGGTAATTAAAATGGACATTGTAGCAGCTTTTGAGAGTTAGAATTTTCTGGAACTCAGATGAGTTGATGAGGCAGATGCCTTGCAGGAAACCTTAAGTAGAAGGTATCAGGTCGCTTTCATTTTAAATAATTGTAGTATCAAGAAGATCGACGGCGCCTACGTAATTTATCGGAAGTCGGAACTGAAAAACGCAACTTTTCACGGGAGCAATTTAAAGTTTATTTTTCGCATAACTTTGTCATAAATGGTTAGAAAATTTTCGTGAACGAAACTAATTATATACTTAATAACGAATTTTTGAGTAAATTAACTTGGTTTTTTAATCGTATTCGTTATATCGTTAACATTTTCGATCATTCACAGGGAACAGCACCTATGTATCGGATGTGCCGATTCCGACAATCTACGTCGGTATCAGGAATATTTTGCCGGAACTGCCGATTACCTTACTTTAAAAATAAGACAATCCATTCAACCATCATAAAGCAATCGATTCTGCCCGATTCAATATTTTATTTCTGATACATTTTAATTCAAGCAAAACAATAAAAATGCATTATTAATATCTACATAATATTAAAGTAACCTTTACTTGAAAAAAAAAGTGCGTATACTGCAACGAACATATGAGTAAATTATAGTTGGACTGATGTGTTGCTGTGTGAAAAAGCCATTATAATGATTTTTTTAATTATTTAAAACGTGGTATCAAAATATATAGGTACTTTTATAGACTCAAAAACAGCAATTAATTATTTTTTTTCAGTTCCAATAAATTACGTAGGCGCCGCGCCGTCGCGACAAAAAAAAATAACGCTATTCAAATTACGAAAATCTAAAATGTGTCTAAATCATAGGATGCTTCTGTTTGTAGATAATGTCTAATGATTCATCATGTTGTACTTTGTCATCATTTTCTAATTAGTGTTCCATCTCTTATCAGGTCAAACGTTACCTTATCTGGTAGGTATTTGAGGATCGTTAACTGGCCATTGTCAAAGGAAATAACATTGTTCCTAGCAAAAGTAGAGATATCTTGTGAAAGTTTGTTTTGGTCGTTCAAAGCTGGTTTCTAATTTTTGGTCGTCAATTATGTTGTAGTCGAAAAAGATTTATTTAGAAATTTGTTTTTTGGTGAATGTTGTTATTTTATGTTTTGTAGAAAACAAGAAGTTAATTCAATGTTTAGAATAGCAAATTTTGACTATGTTTTACTTTTAGTAGCTGCTATTTCCTGAGCTATTTACCTAACTAGGAATGATTTGTATCTGTCAGAACTATTTCACGATCCTGTTCGAGTTTTGCAATTTCTGTTATACTTAGTATGACAATTTATAACCTTGTAGACTTGTAGAAACCTCATAAAGGCAGTCGATTGACGTACTTTATTAGATAAAGCGGACAATCGTTTATGCAAGACTGAGCTATGTTCTGACATTCAAAATGTTACCGACACAGGCTTTCAGCACATGACGGCTAGTCATAAACTTGATTGGTTTCTAATAATACCGCAGGTCGCAGCATTTTGGTCACTAACAGCCGAGGCAATTAATATTTATGGATGATTAACTAATGCCGCAGTATTTAGAGTTATTTCTCAGCAGAAGTCAAACCCGCAGTAGCTGATAGACATACATACTTAGCAATTAGCAAAGGCTGCAAACATCAGCATTGGAGGGAGGACTAATAAAAACAACCCTTCATATATATTGGTATAATAAGTTCATTATATTAGTTATACTATAAAACAATATATTTAACAGTCTTAAAACAAGCGACTTAGAGAAGAGCGGTCAACGCCGATATTTACATATTTACAAAAAATAAGATCAAGCGCAAGTGAGCGAAGTAAAGGGGGGCAAGATCAGCACGGGACTTGGAGGTTCGATCTGCCTCTGTAGTGTGGAGCAGGTGGAGCCTCGCGCGACCGCCTCGAAGAACTGCCTCAAATCACTGACGGACCGCGTCGGGGGCGCCTGCAGGTCGTGCAGGGACGCCGCCCGCCTCGGCGTCGCCTCAGTCTCTATGGGCCGGGATAGTTGCTCGCTGCTCCGCGCCAAGCTGCCCCCGCTTTGAGACAACGACTCGAACAGAGCGCGCCTCTCCTTCACGGGAATATACTGCGAGACCGCCTCGTGCGTGCTTGGCGAGCACGACCTCGCGCGATTCTCCAGCGAAACCGCCTTACGTTTCGCCGCTTCCATCGCGTATCTGCTTCTATCGGATCTCCCGCCGGAGCCTTCCCAGCGTTTGAGGTATCGGTGCGGCCCGAGCACTGATTCACTTCTCGCGGCCCGAGGCAGAGTGTGGTGCTGCGGAGGACTAGAGTTGAGCTTACTACAGTTGTCGCACTTCACTATCTCGGCTTTACGAACAGGAGCATCGACTGTATCAATGTTTTTCAAAGCGTCTAGGGATAGAGAGAGGTCAAGGCTGCGGTCGGACGATGAATCATAATCGTCGTCTTCTACGACGATGCCCTCGTCCGTGGCAGCGGGAGAGTGGTCTCTTCTTGGGACGTAGGTCTCGGGAGCCGTGATCAACCTTCTTCTCGCCCTTGGAGGGGGTCGGGGAGGGCACGAGGGTGTGTCCTGTTGGGACACTTTCTTTGGTTCTCGGATGCAGGTGTCCGTAGCGGATAGTACGTCTAAGAATCTGACTTGAGGGAGGGGAGTCTGTCCGAGGATCTCCACGCAGAGCGCTCGCACCCACCGGGCGTATTCCGTCGCGTTACATGCCTGCAACAAACAGAAAAAATACGTTAGTTAATCGATTACTTCAAACTTTGTGTGCTGACAACAAAACCAGTCACTAGAGAATCTCATAAAATCATTTTAATGTTACGGTGTCAAATAAAATATTAACCCAAAAAGATCAGCTGAATCATAAAAATTTAAATAAAAATAATAGTTCAACCGACGTATGATGGAAGGGTGATGATTTGACCCTAAAAACTAGTCGGGATTGTTCATTTGATCGGGGATATCTCGTAACTGGTCCCTTATGTCGACACCTTCGCCGTCTAGCCCTTCTCATGGTAATAGGACTATTAAAGTATCACGAAGTACAAAGGGACAATGATTTACGCGCGATGAGTTCCGTTCAGTCTATTCGCAATTCTCACGAAATTCTTGAGGGGAGATCGTCTTGAAGACGTAATATTGTGCTTTTTAGTGGTTAGTTTAATCGTAGATTCTTTTAACATAGTTCGTAAACCGGTTGTCGCAGGACTTGTGAAAGCTCGACTTTCTGGGTTAATAGATGATAGGGACTTATTAGTATCGGCAAACGATTTTTTAATTCGCATTAATTATGAAACGGATTTGAATTACGTAAGTATAGGTAACCCGAAAGGTTTATATGCAAAAAAACTTTCAAAAACGTGTGAAATAAAAGGCCACCTTTCGAATTTTGTATCCGTGAACCAGTTCCAAAACCAATAAAAGCAGCGGACAAAAGCTAGTATGGATATAATCCATACTAGCTTTTGCCCGCTGCTCCGCTCGCGTAAATGCAGAAGTACTTTTTCAGGATAAAAAGTAA
The DNA here is from genome assembly GCA_905404095.1 of Glaucopsyche alexis. Classification (NCBI taxonomy): domain Eukaryota; kingdom Metazoa; phylum Arthropoda; class Insecta; order Lepidoptera; family Lycaenidae; genus Glaucopsyche; species Glaucopsyche alexis. The sequence goes on from FR990062.1 coordinate 6,527,622, forward strand.
CCTATGTTTTATTAATCAGGAGCCTAAACTACTACTTACCATAGGTATACCAAATTTCATCAAAATCTGTTCAGTAGTTTTTGCGTCAAGGAGTAACAAACATCCATCCTTACAAACTTAATATAATAGTAGTCTAAGGTTAATTAAATGTTTCTTTGAGGCTTCTATGAAGAAAATATTTAAGCTAGCCATACACGTAAGGGTTTAACTGACAGGTTTGCTTGTACAGTTATACCTGTCAGGTAAGCTTGAGTTGATACTGTATGGAAACCTGCAGGTGTGCAACACACATGCTCCGGTTTACCTGTCAGGTATACCGTTACGTGTATGGCTAGCATTATTTTGAATATATCTTATCATATTGTATTGTATGTAATCAATGTATTTTGGTTTTTCCAGAAAGAATAAAAAATAAGTCGTCGTTTTAAGATCATCCCAGACGACGAAGATAATATTTTATGTTAAGATAAAATATCACATGCTATACGGTTTGTATGAACTATCAGCGACGAATAAGATACTATTATATATTTTCATATTACGTACTTTAACATGAAAAATATCTAGGCATCATAAGATAAAATATTATAGTATCATCGCCGTTTGTGTCTTCGCCTTCGCCCTTCATAGCTGCTTAAACCCTATTTATAAAGCCCGACAACCGACAAGAAACAACATTGAAGAATTATATAAGTCTATTGTTTTTTACACATTAGTGTGACATACGATTTTATTGTCTCTGGCACTTCGCACGCTCGTGACGACAGCCCATAGACAAGAACTAATAGAGCTAGTGTCGTGATGTTGTATCTCAATTCATAACTTACATCTACTGTTTAGTTGTCACCGACTATTAATGAGATTAGTCAAGCATGCAACAGAATAATTAGTGTAAACATTACGTCAACGATCTGTTTGGACTTCACGGTGTTAATGGTAAAAACTTAATTCTCCGTCTGTCTGTCAAGACTGCTCTAAGGTCAAGAGTCAAGACCGTTTATGTCGGGAACGTATCGACGTATGGAGTTGAAATTTTAACTATGTCTACTTAGGTCTTCGGCCCCTTGAATCTGTGAAATAGTTAGATTCTAAGTTACTTAAGACGAGGACTAAGCTCAAAAACAAAACAGTTTACACTACACATATTATGCACATAGTAATAAGATAATTTTTTGCGTAGCATTATTTTCTATATTCATGTAGAAGACACTGTTTGCAAGGTATTTTTGAAACATCTTTCGAAATATTGTACAAATCACAGCGTTCGGTTAAAGTTAAAATATAATGTATATATGTTAATTATTTAACAAAAAAACATGTATGGTGCAGCACACAATTTTACGTTTTAGGAGATTGTGTGATTTTCAAGAGGTGATTTTATGATTTTTTAACTCAGGAAATATATTTTTTTTTTTTCAAAATGTGTAATGTTCAGTATCTGTCAAGGATTGTGTACTTTATCTCATATTCTTTTTCACTTCGTAATTGACCTCTGACTAGGTAGACTAGGTGACGGGAAATGTCAAAGTAGCCTATGACCTCGCCTTAAGGTCAAGACCGTTTATGTCAGGAACGTATGGACTATGGAGATACCGAGTTGAAGTCTACGGCCCCTTGAATCTGTGAAATAGTTAGATTCTAAGTTACTTAAGACGAGGACTAAGCTCAAAAACAAAACAGTTTACACTACACATATTATGCACATATTAATAAGATAATTTTTTGCGTAGCATTATTTTCTATGTTCATGTAGAAGACACTGTTTGCAAGGTATTTTTGAAACATCTTTCGAAATATTGTACAAATCACAAAAGCGTTCGGTTAAAGTTAAAATATAATGTATATATTATGTTAATTATTTAACAAAAAAACATGTATGGTGCAGCACAAAATTTTACGTTTTAGGAGATTGTGTGATTTTCAAGAGGTGATTTTATGATTTTTTAACTCAGGAAATATATTTTTTTTCAAAATGTGTACGGTTCAGTATCTGTCAAGGATTGTGTACCTACTTTATCTCATATTCTTTTTCACTTCGTAATTGAACTCTGACTGGTAGACTAAGTGACGGGAAATGACAAAGTAGGCTATAACCTCGCCTTAACGTAACAAAATACGTGTGTTTTTGCTACAAAATCGAGGGGGTCGAAATTTTAAGTTGAAGCTACTAGTTCAAATGGGCTCGATGTGAGCATTCCAAAGCTTATTTTATTTATTTTTACAACGCTTAAGTTAAATTAAAACAGAAAATGTCAAAAATAATGGGTTCACCATAGACTATCATCACTCGTTCTCAGGCTTGACAAAAACTGCGAGACTCGATTCCTGAACAATTGATGATGTTCCTACTTTGTGCGGAACTCTCGGTGGGCGAGACCGACTCGCTCTTGAACGGTTTTTTAATTAGATGATGCTCCTTTACTAGCATACCGCGGTGAAGCTGATGTTGCGCTAGCGCAGATGACGCTAAGTTATTAGGTATGTGTATGTGTGTCAGCGCACACTGAACACTTGCAATACGAAGGTGAATGGGCACGTGGTCACTATTTATTATATCAGGAATTTGCCGTTGATATGAAATAAGATTCATAAATTTCGTTGTAGGCACAAATGTAATAATAATAATAATAACTCCCCACACCAGTTTCGGTGACGGTGGACGGTTTCTGGAGCTATTTTATAACCCAGATTTTATAAAAGAGCATTATCTCTTCCTTTAGTCTCGTAGGTTAAAGTACTAGTGAACGGATAACCGACACGACTGGCGAGCGATCAGGCGCAGGTCCGATGTTTTACATGCCCATCCGACGCATGAAATCAAGGATCAAGAAATATTTACCCTTCTTGTCAAACAAGCAGGTGATCAGCCTGCATTGTACGGAAGTTGGAAACAATATTTTTTGTTGTTCCAACGTGGGAATGGAACCCACGACCTCCGAGTCGAGAGCCAAGCTCTTAACCACAACAAAGGACCAGTGAGGCTGTAGGCCCAAATATAGCCAAAAATTGGGCAGAGTCCAATCTGATTTTAATTAAACTTTGCAAATAACGTTATGCCTATATAAGCTTGAAAATAAATACGTTCGACTTTTGCACTATTTAATTTGTAATAATAATTTTGATAGTATATTTTTCTGTGAGACCGTAGTATTTCTCCGGCAGTTTCGTTCGTGCTGAATCATGGCTTTCTCACGATAAAATAATGTCTTTTATCATCTCCATTCATTCATTAATTATAAACAGCCATATTTTAACAAGAAACGTATCAAATTCGACGATAGCACACGTACTTAAGCTATTAAAAGTCTGCAGTAATCAGGTGTCGTCTTGGGCAATATGCACCAGACACCAGACACTGTTTAGTGCAGTGTTTTTCAACCTGTGGGTTCAGCTTCTGTAGGGGGGTCGCCGAAGGTCGAGAGAAATTTAGTAAAAAAACAATAAACATTTTTTTTATTTATTATTATTTATTTATTTATTAAGTAAGATAATTTTAACAAAAGGATATAATACTCATAAATCGATCATCGATATCATCGATGTATGTAATTGTAAAATAATGTGTTTGGCGTACTATATTATGTACTTATATCCGAATAATAATTATGGAGACGCATAAAACGTCGTATGGAATGAATATTTGTAACACTGTAGTCTGTAACATACACATACATACATGATAAAAAAGCGAAGGATCGGGGGGTCGCGAAATATTTTTTCATACAAAAATGGGTCGCATCATGAAAAAGGTTGAAAAACACTGGTTTAGTGCATCTAGTAACCGTACACCGATGTAACACCCGTCCTACACGCCCAAGGGCGCTGATCGACGGCCGTGAAGTATCGCATTACAATGTCACTACGTAATGTGCAATATGATAATATGTTGTAGGTATCTACCATAGGAATTTTATGAGTAACCTACTTAATTATGTATCTGGATAATATATATTACCTTAAGCTGATTGTCTTATATATCTTAAAGCAAATAAATGACCGTTTGATGTGGCAAACGATTGTGCACGATGTGAAACCGACAGCATATTATATTTGAATTATCTACAAGTTACAACCTAATAGGCACCTAAGATGCGACTTACACCGGTGCCGGTGTTGTGGTGTCCTACCGAAAGACGTCGACAGTCGGATTTTTTATAACAAGACTCCGACAAGTATGTGGCTAATCAGCGCACAGTCCTGAATCGCGCTATCGAAGTTTCTGAAGTTCAGAACTATATATATATACGACAGCTGATATGCATACAAGTGGGCTTCGGCCTGACCGAGCATACCACCTCGCTCGGTCGGAGATCTCCCTTTGGGGCCTTCCACACTATTCCCACAAGCATATTATTATATCCCACCAAAAGTCGCCGATACTAGGGTTGTCCTACCGAAAGACATCGACACTCTTATTTTATATTGCAAGATGCCCACAAGCATACTATTATATCCCACCAAAAGTCGCCGATACTAGGGTGTCCTACCGAAAGATGACGACACTCGGGTTTCCTATCTCCGACTGTACCGACAAGCGTGTCATATCCCACCAAAAGATGTCGATATTCTGGTGAGTTGGTTTCTCACCTGAAACGTTGCGACCGACGTGTCGTCCCGTAGCCGCGACAGCTGAAACGCGTTGGGCAGCGTTGTCGCGGCGCGCAGGTGCAGATGTCGCAGCGGCAGTCGCGCAGCCGGCCGCCGCGGCAGCGTGCCGTCGCGCCACGCCAGCAGACAACCGCCGCGGACGGCCGCGCGCACCCACGCCCACGACACATCGTCGTCGTTGTAATACTGCCGGAGAACACCTGCAACAACGGGAGACAACAGTTTAGTGTTGCGGACAACAGGCACAACCATTTAGTGTCGCGGACAACAAAAATTGACAGTTTGGTGTTAAATAGAAACAGGCCTATAGTATAGTATATAGGCCTATATAGATAATAGCAACAAAGCTCCGGTGTCAGGGGGGGAAAACCAGCAAGTGCTAATCTATACAACGATTAGTAGGTATTTAGTACTATTATTAAAGATAATAATTATTGTATTAAATATCGAGCTAATTAACAGCGAAAATATCAAGTTTTCTTTTATTTATTAACTACCTACTAGACGTTTCCCGCGATTTTGTACGCGCAAAGTTGATTTCGCAGAAACCGTACATTTTTCCGCGATAAAAAGTAGCCTATGTCCTTCCCCGTGGTCTACTCTACATCTGTGTCAAATTTCATCAAAATCGGTCTAAGTAGTAGTTTCGGAGCCTATTCGATGTAAACAAACAAACTTTTCCTCTTTATTATATTAGTAGGTATATAGATTTTAGACTAACGTACCATAACGTTGATGATACTGATATTTCTATTTTCTAGGTATTATATTATCTAGAATCTAGATCTATGAAATTGGCCATAGATATACGTAACATAATGAAATACACGTTTTTTATATTCATTTGCTATAAAAATGCACGTGATAGAATAAATTTTGCATTTAATTTAAATTTATTTTGGTTTTAATTAAAATAATTAAATATTGCACAGCTTGTCAGTTGGCAACGAGTGAGCTAAATTAGACTCTTGAGTTTATTGACCTGAAGTCTGGAAAAAGGATCGTGTAGGGTTAGGCTACGTTCCCAAGAGCGTTTTTAGTAGTAATCGTGTATAGCTCTAATCCAATCTAAATATATTATAAAAGGCAAACCTGACTGACTCATCTATCAACGCTCAGCCGAAACTACTGAATGGATTTTGCTGAAATTTGACATACTTACAGATAGTTGTAATGACGTAGGCATCCGCTAAGAAAGGATTTTTGAAAATTCGCCCCATAAGTGGGTGAAAAAGGGTTAAAATGTTTGTATGGAAACTGAACTCCACGCAGACGAAGTCGCGGGCAAAAGCTAGTAAAATATAGTTTTAAATATCAAATCTGACATTTAAAACTTGACACACCGATTTACATCTATTGTATTAGCGCTATCTTTTTTAGTTTAATTCTATTTATATCATCAACCGAAAGGCGAAAAATAATTAAGTTAGGTTAGGTTATTTAGGTTAGGTTATACTGTTTTGGGTTACTCCTAGTAACTAGACTAGTAACTAGACGTTACTAGTTTAGCCATTAAGTTTAAGTTTAACTTATCATGCAATGACTCTTACCTTTTTGTGATATAAATATAAATAAATAACTAAATACATTTTTTCCGAATACACGTATGGCTATCAAACTTCTAAATATAATATAATATAATATAATATGCATTTTCCTCGACTGTACCTACTAACGAAAAACGTAAGCAAACTGTGGCAAAAATACTTAACCGTAGAGCAACCTTCACATTGACACAAGGTAAACCCTTGAAATTAAACACATACTTAATAATTTTATGTATTAAAAAAGAATTAAGGATATTGCGAACAACGTAAATGCTCGGAGCTTGAGTTAGCAAGTTATTTGCAAGGGAATTATTACGCAATGAATATTACTCATTGTTACAAGTTAATAAGGCTGGCCTGGGACTACATGCACCGGAATCCGGAACGCCGGTGAAAAATCAGAGCACTAAAAATAGAACTGCGCTAATACAATATAGTCGAGCTGTCATTTATGACAGTGACATTTGATTCGACACTAATATGTACGACTAGCTGTTTCCTGCGGCTCCGTCCGCGTAAATATATTATCGAGTATCTCGCGGGAACACTGTACTTTTCCGGGATAAATAGAAGCCTGTTTTAATCCTGAGGGGCAATTCTGCTAACCAAAACCTGCATTAATATAATTACAATCAAGTCCCGACACGCTAAAACTCTCAAACGGTGTTTTTATGAACGTTAAACCAACGTGAAACGCGCTCTGATTGGTCGAAACGTCATAAAATCAGTTCATGATAACATGTCGCTTCACTTTCAATACAAACAAAGTAAAATTAAGTCTACTTTAAATGCGAGAATTGAGGTTCAGCAGTGCTATTCTCTAAGAAAATGTTCTTAGAGAATAGCACTGCAGAGCCTAAACTACTACCATACCAAATTTCGTCACAATCCGTTCAGTATTTTTTGCGTGATACTAATTTGCTAATTACGAGTACCTACCTAGTTAGTAGTTACTTGCGACATTTTAACTATCTTTGCAATCAGTTATTTGGGGAGATCCTAAACATGATTCACTAGAAAGGATTAGCTGGACCTGACATTCTACAACTAGTCTATGGCCTCGAAAATCAAGGCTAAAAGGCTTTTGTGTGACAACGTTTCCGCCATCATACGAGATTGTCGCCAGTTGCTTTTGAGGAAAAGTGCACCAAATTACTTATGAAGTTAGTCATGTTGCTATTTCCCTATGGTAAGCGACTGACGACGCGGCGACGGCACCGTTATTAGTCATTACGATATATTATCTCTATACCACATATTGAAGAGAACGAACAGATAAACAGCTACATAGTAAGCTTACGATTTAATTGCACTACCACAAGCAAACGGTAAATGTATGCGTGTGCACAAAATGACAAAACTCCCATTGTGTACAACACGTCGGAAATATCTGCGAACCTCGCTGGAATGCGCTTCCCTCGCGCTTTACCGGACTTCGCCCCGTTTTCGCGCCTATCCAGTAACGTTGCCAACGCAATAGAGAATATGCATAAAATATAAAAATAGCATATAACATAATAATATGATACTAGACTGAAAAATAAAGGAAATAGCGAAAAAATTTTCAATATCTGTTGATAAATGAGCAAGATATGAGCGGTCAAAGTTTGTAATCTATCTCTTTCTAGCAAAACGAAATTTAGTATGAACTTTCTATGAAAGTCGTGTTATGTGACGTCACGAATCACGATACACGTCTGATCTCTCTGTCTAATAGACTACTTTAAACGTTCATATCTTAGTTATTTTCAATGATATCAAAAAACTGATTTTACCATATGGTTTACCAAACAAGGTAGATCTTTATAAAAAATAAAAAAAATACTTGCATATTCCCTATTGTGTGCTAGTGCTACTGATTAGTGTTGGTTGTCATGACGACATATTTGTGTCTAATGCATGTTTTAAAACTTTATAAAACCTATTGACGGGTTGTGGTGTGTATTAATTATTAGATTTTCTCGATAACCGTAACTGACGTTAGACTTAGTTTAATTTAGCCCCATCTTCTGTGACAGATTAAATTTGGATCGTACTATGAAAGCTGTTCCTCCGTAGGTTCCATAGAGCTAGAACAGTAGGCTCGTAAGTATAGGTATATTTATACAGAAGTGACTGAAAAGTCAATGGATCAAATAAGAAAATTCAGAAAAAAAACAACTAAGACAGAAAACTAACCATTTGTTGTATGGAAAGTCAAAATAAGGTTTAAAATTAAAGATTATATTTTGGCACTACCTGTTAATATTTTAAACAGATACAGGTCAAGTCGTTTGAGCAATATCGCCAATTTTCATATCACGTTTGTAACGAGGTAACGCTAAACAAGTAACAAAAGTTTGCGTGCGCGACGTTATGAATTAATTAATAGCTAATATGCTAAAACTGTCTGCATACAAGTTTTCGGTGATGGTGGCCGATTTGAAACCAGGCCAGTTACGCAGGAGTAATTTTATAGTGCCCAAGTGTGAGCGCAGTACATAAGAGCTCTCTCTCTTCCTTTACTCTCATAATCCAGTGGGACGGATAACCGACACGACTGACGAGAGATCAGGCGCAGGTCCGACTTTTTACATGCCCATCCGACGCATGGATCATCTTTCTTGTCAGACAATCAGGTGATCAGCCTGCATTGTCCTAACCAAACTTGGAAACAACATTTTTTGTTGTTCCAATGCGGGAATCGAACCCACGACCTCCGAGTCGAGATCCAATGCTCTAACCACTAGACCACAGAGGCTGTTAAATTATCGCGATATAAGCATCGACTATCATCATCGTCATCTTCTTCACCAACCTTAACATCTCTACGGGGCTCCGTAGCCCAAGCACGAACGACTGTGTGCTGAGTGCGATTTTTTTGTCACTGCTCGCCGGCAAACATCTATATTAATATAAGTAATAAAGACGAAAAGTTTTTGTTTGTTTGTTTACATTGAATAGGCTCCGAAACTACCGGACCGATTTTCATGAATTTGGCACAGATATAGAATACTAGCTTTTGCGCGCGGCTCCGCCCGCGTAAATACATTATCCCGCGGAAACACTACTTTTTCGGGACCCAAAGTATGTTTTATACCAAATTTCATAAAAATCGGTTCAGCGTGAAGAGGTAACAGACAGATAGAAAGACAGACACACTTTCGCATTTATAATATTAGTATAGATATTAGATACCACTAAAGACTCGCGAAATTTTGTATACAAATCGCTGTACCTTTGAAAATATTGACTTTTGATATACGGTTTCTTCTGAGAAGTTACTCATATTTTAGAGTACTATTCATTTATGCAATAAAAAAAATCAGTCCGCTTGCCTATTGTAGTTTAACTTTTGCCTTATAGGCTTACTACTTGAATTTACTTATATAAACAAACAACAACCGCGGCGTGGTCACATAGATCAGAATTCAGAAGGCTACCTCAGTTGACATGCCCTTGGATATTTTGTATTAATATTCAAAAGCAGTGTAGATTTGAGATACTTCTGGAAGTTTCTGCAGTATATCGTATGTTAGTAGTTTAAATAATATAATATACGAGTTACGTGCATTCTACTAAAATATTACTCTTGGCTTGATTGTCAAAATGGTTGTTTCTTTGTCTAGGATCATGTCAGTTTCTTGTTAAATTATTTTGTTAAGTTAGGTTAGTAGATTTTTACTAAAGTATAAACTAATATTATACTTATTAGGCATGATTCATGTGTTTACTCAAACAAATATTATTTACGAGGCCCTTTTAAGAAGTTATAGGTATGTTGACCAGTAATAGGTATGTTGACAATATTGTCCAAGAAAATATAACAAAACGTCGTTTTACATTAACATAATATTTGCTAACGAAACGTTTGTTTTGACACAAGGTTTTTACGACATGTTTGTGCATATTCTTCTTTGAATGTTATGCTGACTGGGAGAGATGATCCGGAATCCGGAAGGCCGTGGAAAATTCTGAGCATTGAAAATAGAACTCTGCACTAATACAATAGAGTTTAAAATCGAACACATGAGTTTCGAGTCAAATATCAATGTCATGTGGCAGCTCGACACACGCCAAACTATATACATGACATACATATAATCACGCCTCTTTCCCGTAGGGGTAGGCAGAGACCACTTCTTTCCACTTGGTACGATCCTTACATACTTGTTTCGCTTCGTCCACTTTCATTCTTACCATCCATTCCTCCTCTTACATACAACGTAGCGAAGCTGCGAGAACGAGACGTGATGGGTGGCGAACCACATCGCCGCGGAGACATTATACCTTAATATAAAAAAATATTTTATCATATCAAGACGATTAATTTATAATTCATTGAAAGTCTAAGGACTGATTTTTCAATCGTCAGATAACCTAACTCTTTTTTAAAATCAGGCCTAAGATTTAAATACGAGAATTGGGGTTCTCACATCTGTGACAGTAGTAGGTAGCAGAGGCGAAGGCTGGTTCTCCTTCATAGAGAAGGCCTAGCCTGTATAATAGGGTAGGGATTTGGTCATTTGGATGAGGGTCTCCAAAGGTAAGCGGTAAGTGAAGCCGATAGGAATGGAGTTATAGGAACTCTACATCACTGGTAGTCATAGTCATAGATAGTCATCTAGTGATTGAGTTAGCATTTTCTTCAACATGGAGACGGACAACAGTACCTATTATGTAATTACGTCGTTTGTCATTTAAAAGCTTGATTACTTAATTGAACTGCATTCTAATTGGTTTAGCAACAAATGCTCTACAATTGTGTAATGGTATTTAATTGTTTGTTAATTTATTTGTTGTAGGATCTTTAGCAGAATATTTGGTAATTGTTCACAAGTGGGGCTCCACCTTGAAACGACTGCAAAAATTTTTTTATTGCATATTTTCATTATAAAACAGTCTGTTATGCAATATTAAGGTGGCGGAAGAAAAAAAAAATGTAAAAAAAATAATATAAAAAACATGTCAACATCAAAAATACCCAGCGTAAAATAATGTTTGTGTAGTTTTGGGTTAGGTTAGTTAGGTTAGAACTTTTTTATCTTGTTCAAAACGTCTTCGGAGTGGTAACACGGCCTCACAAAAACCTGGCGTGAAATAACGTTTATGTAGTTTTGGGTTAGGTTAGTTAGGTTAGAACTTTTTTATCACGTTAAAAACGTCTTTGGGGCGGTAACACGGCCTCACAAAAACCTGGCGTGAAATAACCTGTGTGTAGTTTTGGGTTAGGTTAGGTTAGAACTTTTTTATCACGTTAAAAACGTCTTCGGGGCGGTAATTTTTTTTTTTTACATTTTTTTTGGTCTTCCGCCACCTTAATATTGCATAACAGACTGTTTTATAATGAAAATAAGCAATAAAAAAAAAATGCAGTCGTTTCAAGGTGGAGCGTGGGGCTTGCGAATATTTACCGAATATTTTAATGGTTTAGGTGTATTTTAGCTATTTCCGATCTTTTTTAAGGTATATTTCACACATCGAACTATGATGTAAGTATTTTTTTATCTTAAACACAATGAAAACAACTCTATGAAGCATTTTGATTCTTGGTGTGATCCCTGAACAGTCTCATACAATAATAGAAGCAAAAAATAGAAAAACGTTTTTTGATATATTTTTTTTTCTTATTTAAAATTCTTTGTCGATTTATAAATATTATTGTCTAATGGTGCATGACAGGGTCAAACAGCTGAGCCCTTTTGTAAAGGGACCATGTTCTTTACGCCTTTGGGCCCCAGGGGTAGGTAATAAAGAACAAAACTACACAAGTAACCGCAAAAGGTATTTTAAGCAACCAGTACTTACATTTTAAAACTAATATCTAGGTACTTTCTTTTTAATTTTTATACCCGACTGAGTTATTTAAAAATATACTTATTTTGTATTTATGGTAGGATAATTTTAAATGAGTGGAACTTAAATAATTTAAAATATTTAAGTTCCACTTATTTACACATCGTAAATAAGTGGAACTTAAATATTTTAAATATTACACGAAAATATGCAATAATAACAAAAATTTGTAACATTAATTAAAATTTTATCTTTGACAGATTTTGTATTTTCTAGATCTCTGATCGATTTCGATCTGATTCGATCAATGTAGTAAAACTTATTTTTGCATATTTTGTTTCTTTTTGTAAATTTTAAATAAGATTTGCGTAAAATTTGAAGATTGCTGGTATTAGGTAGTATTTTCTTTCTGTCTGTTCGATTACATCTTTTAAACTACTCAACGGATTTTAATGCAATTTTAAGCTATCTAAGATAGAGTAATTCAAGATGTTAATATGAGTAATTATTGTTTGTGTAACATTGCACCCGTGCGAAGACTGTGTGGGTCGCTAGTTTTGATTAAGACGTCAGTATCGAAATCTTTAATAAAAAATAATAAATACTTTAGGTACTTAGGTACCTACGTTTTTCCTGTTATACTTAGGTCCATTAAACACATTGACGAGACTAACGACTATGGTTTAGATTACATACAATAATATGACTATTATGTCCAAAATCATACAAAAACTGTGATATTTCGCGAGTGATGAGTGATCGGCCAAAGACCTTTGCGTTGGGCACTTGGGCTGGGCACCAGATGCTCGCGCATGTGCTGTATTTAGCAAAGCGAGGGATCTATTGTTTTCGTTTTAAATTGTATCATAATTCATTAATATATTTTTTAAGTCAACAGTCTTCAAGAATAATTAATAATATAGTATGTAAATGTCAATAGGACTAATTTTTAAGTTGGAACAAAGAGTCAGGACGATCTCTGCTCATCTTGACGGAGACCAAACGGGATCCGTTTGATCTCCGTCAAGATATTTTATATAGTATATTGCAGGAATTTTGATAAATATAATATTATGATGTTTTGTGGGTTCCGTAATAGGTAGGTACTGAAGGAGCCTTTATAGTATTGCACTATTTTTTAATGAAATATGGAGCAATCGAGCAGACGGATCACCTGATGGAAAGCCATGGACGCAACACCAGAGGAGTCGTAAGTGCTAGGTGCCTCAACCACACACTCTATTTACTTTGGTTGTCAATCCAACGCTACCTGATATTCTAATACTGGGATCAGCTGGCGTGGGCACGGGTCCTGGAGTCAGCTCGGGCCGGAGTTTTCGCAAGCCGGCCACCACCCGCGGCGCCGGCGTGTGCTCACCCACGAGCATCGCCCGTCAACACATATCACTAATCACTGCACAATTCATGGCATTACAATACATAAAAACACCACAAAACACAAAAAACATTCATCAATTGTGACAAATGTGTAAACTGATCAAACGTCAGATCGATTTGAATTCGAATTAGTTCGTTGATAATCGCGCGCCAATCATTTTGAGCCAACGACACTCGACTAGCCGTCGTGCCGGCGTGACTATGAATGTCAATGTATGAATGAATGCGTAAAGTTGTTTTTGTGTTCCCCACTACTGTCATACTATGCCTCATAAAACATGTCACGTTACAGCGACATCTATTATACGATAGCATTGATATATAAAACTACAAAGTAAGTTGAAATGCCACCATCTAGCGGTAAGTAGCGGAAATACTAACTTTAAAATTAAAACACAGATGGCGTTTCCACGGGTTTTAAAACTGCCATCTAGCGGTACATAATTAACAGATCGTGTAAGTTAATAAGTTTTGCTTATAGATGGCGCTATTACGATTAAGGATAATTTTATTTCACCGTGACATAGATGTCACTTTTACGTTATCATTAATTTGTGAAGTTTCGTATCTTAAAGATTTGGATATAACTTTAAATTGATATTATTTTGTATCATACATTATTATCAGGGACAAAAGCAAAATACTCTTATTTGAATATTAATGACCTTTAAAATATGTCCACTGTACGATGTGATATTTAGTTCTAGATAAACTACAATAGGTGTCGCTATGTACTTGATTCAATATTCAATTTCTCAGCTTCGTACAATCAACAAACAGTATCATGGATGATGGATCACTCATGGTGTTAAAAAAAATATTATTTATTTATGTTTTAATACTAATGTTTTTTACCTATAACCTTTTTTATTTTTCTTTTAGATAATAACTTATTATAATTTAGATAATAATTATATTATTATAACTAGTTTTTAAATCAGTTGACATAGTTATTTATTAATATAATAAATAATAATAATGTAATTCATTAGAATATACTAGAAAATACAGCAGAAGTTATTAATAAGTGATGCTTTTATAGTAGGTATCTTATTAATATTATAATATAGTAAAATTAATTTATAATTTTAATAACACTATCTACAATCATTTAAATTTGAAACATAATATGTAGGTATGTAGGTAAAATATTATTGCTAATTTGACTTAATAATAATAATATATACTTCATTTAAGATAATGCGATAATGTTCATAACATTTTTATGAATTGCAATATTTTATTTACAACTAGATATTGCGCGCAAAGGAAAACGCGCAGGAACCGTACATTTTGATAAAAAGTAGCCTATGTCCTGTGGCCTACTTTATATCTGTGGTAAATTTCAGTAAAATATTCAAGTAGTTTCGGAGCCTGTTCAATGCAATGCAAACCTTTTTATATTATTAGTATAATAAATTTTTATTAATCCCGATAGTTAACTATAAGAAAGGGTAAGTTAAGTAGTAGGTAAAGGTAAAGAAAATATTATTTCAAAATTAGGTTTAATGTCAAAGGTAATCAAAAAGGTAAAGGTAATCAGTTAACTATAAGAAAGGTTAAGTTAAGTATTAGGTAAAGGTAAAGAAAATATTATTTCAATATTAAGTTTAATGTCAAAGGTAATCACAATCACAATATATAATTAATTAATGTAATACAAAACTACATTTCGGAAGACATAGAGATCAATCTCATGGCACTTTAATATTTACAATAATACTATTTAATAAAGCATAAACATTAAACAACTAACGACTATATTATAAGGATTGAGTATTATAAAAATACTGTCCAAAAAAATTAAAAAGTAAATTCACAATATAATAGAATCTTAACTATAACTTATAAGGCACGTATAACGAATTAAAGCTTTCTTGGAAGAGAATTATCACAATAGTTTAGTTTTTTACCATGGTCGCCATTTTTCGTCAGCGGGTGGCGAGTTTTGGCCCCTTTGTTGGTAATAGTAGTCGCGGCCCCATTCTTCGCGGCTCGGTTGATTGTACAAGCTACAGAGTTTGTTTCTTAGCTCCTCTTGTCTCCTGACTTCCTGGTACTCCGCCCATTTCTGGTCCGTTGGTGGTCGCTCGGTTTTTTGTTCGAACGCGATCCGTTTCGCCTCCTCCTGTTTTTTGTACTCCTGGTATTCAATTAGCTTTCTTTTCTTTTTCGGCGGCAAGTTGCTATAGTCCATCGCTAGCTCGCGCTCCGGAGGTGGTTCAGGATTTCTTTCTGGTGGTACTTGGGGCGAAACTCTCGGTATCACCACCTCTGCTGGTTTGGTCGGTGATCTAAACTTTCTAAGGTCGAGAGTATCGTTTGCGTATGGTTCTGGGTGATTCGGGAGCTCGTTTCTGTATCTTTCTTCGTAATTAGACTCTTGTTGCTCATGTTGGTCTGTTGCTATATCGTTTCCTCTTTTATCCATTATGTGTTGTCTAATTTTCTGTAGAATCATGTCTTTGGCTTCAACCGGTACTCTATTGAAGTATGAATTTCTGGTACTACTTATTGCCTCGTGTGGAACTTTATCCACAGTAGTCAGTAGTCCGGGGGGCTTACTTCTGACGTAGCCGTGTCTGGATGTATTTTCCGAGTAAATTGAATCTTCTGCATCCGAGGATGACCTTTCCTGGTCACTGTAGTAGTGCTGTCTATCCGAGAGAATGGAGGACGGTGATCCGGGTGGGGAGAAAGACGGTCTCTCCGGTACTTGGATGGAGAGCGGCTGAGTCGTAACCAATCTCGACAAATGTCCGACTAAATTCTGACTGACTTTTGAGTCTAGTTCGGGTATGTTCATGATAAACCTGCAAGCTTCGGCCGCACATTGTCCGAAGCCGGCTTGGAACTTTTTCGCTTCCAAAACTGGGTCTTTGGGCCGGTGTAACTTTGTGAGATGGTTTACAGTTAGCTCAAGGATGTCGGCCTTCTCCAACTTGCTCAAGTTATCGTCGTCGATCTGAGAACAAAAATAAACTATTGTTTACAACTGCATCCATAATTTATCAGACTCGTTTTTACGGCACTTGCCTTAACCGTAAGTCTATTAAGTTTTTTGTAATGGTGCTGTGAGAAAAAGTATAAACTAAAGACCGGTTGTGTGACTGTGGAGTACAATTATGTATTTGTTTTTTATTTTGTTTATGAGGATCGTCGTGTATAATGCGGGGATTATACGATAACATTAAAAGTTACACGTTAAAGTTTTGTGAACACTTAAAAATATTTTATTGAACTTTTTACTTTTCGCACCAGGCAAATACAATTAATTTTAAGTCATCCGCAATTTTAACAGCACATAATCTTTACCCTAATTTTTGATAATTAATCAAAAGTGATAAAATGATTTGTTATAATCAAAAAAACGATTCCAAAGTTAATAATAAAAAAGCTTAAAGTTCACAAAAACTAAATAAATACAAATTCACGAGTTACACAACCAAATCTATTTCTGACTATAGAGAGTAAAAAATCCTTACCTCTAATGCCCCAACCATGAGATCTTTGAGCTCGTCGAGGCACCTATTGATGCGCGCGCGTCTTTTTCTCTCCAACAAGGGTTTGGTTATCTTCTTGTATTTCGCAGTCTTCGACAGCGGTGCGGGTTCCGGCGTCATCTTTGTTTGTCTGTTAAGTTAAAACAATTTTAAATTAAAAAAAAATCATTCAATCTTTTTAATTAAAACTTTACATCTAAAATCTAATGAATCTAAAACTTCAAATAAAAAAAAATAAAGTTAAAAGATACGAAATTCAAGTCCTAACCTTATCACGCTCACTTCGAATTTTAAACTGACAACACGCGCGCGCGCATACCTCCGTGCGTCGGATTGTACTGCCCTGAAAAAGTAAAAAGCCTTGCGTCCCTTCCCTGCCGTCCCTGCCGCTCTGCCCTACCCGTGCGTGCCCTGCCCGTGTCCATTCATCGAAGGGCACGTGGTTACCACCATACGCGGCATACTTTCCCAGGCTCGGAATAAACTCCGAGAAAAAATTGTTCCTCAAAAATGCCCGCGATTTATTTGTTTTCGACCATAAAGATAAGTGATCTAGATTTAAAGGAAATTCTTGTTTTAACGTCAGGAATTAAAATCTACGATAAAAGGTTATGATTTTACTAGACGGTAGACCTCCTGTTTTTATTAACTAATAAAATAGCACATTGTTTTAAATATATGAGAACATTCTATTCAGATGATTCTTAATTTTATATAGAGTAATAGAGTACCTACCTACCTTTTACATAATATCTGTTTAATTTATTTAACATTTTTTTTTTCCTTTTTTATAGTAGAAGAGTACGCTCATTCAGGGTAACTTTGAATCACGAGGGTAACTTTGACAGTTTGTTCACAAAATTCTTTTGTATTGTTTTAAGTGGGAAACAATTGGCGCTTAAAATTTAATAACAATTCGTGTACGTAACATACTTCGTAAACGAAATCTAAAAAAAAGCAGCTGTCAAAAGAAGATAATATCAAAAACTTTTGTTTTTAACCGCGCGCAACATAATGGGTAAAAATCAGTGCAAAACTTTTAAAAAAATCTCGTTAATTTTGCTGCTATCAAGGTATATAAAAACATAATGCAATGTAATAGCTTTATGGTTTTTTTGACTTGTCTATGACCCCACTACATCAATATTTGATAAAAACATAAACTAATGTTATCCTGAAGCTGTAAATTAATTAAAAGTTAGTTTGTGTCAAAGTTACCCATTTATGGGTGGTAACTTTGACACACGACAAAATTGCCAGTTTTTAATATAATTAGTCATTTTTAAAGACGTTTTATAACTTTATAGCATGAAAACCAACCTGAGAGCACAGATTAACTAAACTCTTTTGACTCATTCTTAACATAGCAAAAGTTTGTTTAAAAAATATGTCGATGATGATTCAAAGTTACCCTGGTTGACTGTATGCAGAATAATTATTTAATGCCAATAAAATACAGGACCCATAAAATAAGTGCAGAAATGAAAATGTATGATCTTACTCTATGTAGGTAGAGTCCATAAAGTATTACTCTGAATCCGGCTTATGGAGCAGTTTGTATTAACTGTCACCAGACGGCAAATATTAATATTTTTATATGTAGGCAATTCTTCCAGGCATCTTAAGATAAAATATAATATAATGATCTTCCCTGTGACGCTCTTAAATTGTATGTCGTTTTGAAACTGTTTGCAATATTTGTACAGCTAAGTTTGAAATATTATAAATATAAATGAGTAGGTAAGGCAAAAAATAAACATGCTGTCGGCAAACCTAAAGTTAACTTAAAAACGTTTACCGTTAACTTAACTATTTATTATTTAAATATTTTAAAACTGGCTCACAAATTATAGATTATAAAATTTAATGACTCAGAAAAAGATTGACCGTTCCAAATTTAAAAGGACTCGCGCCAAATCTACCTGACAGTACAATAGGCAAAGGACCGTATTTTTTATGCCCGTGTTGTGCCGACAAAGTAGCCTTGGCCTTAACTTACATGGCCATCTCAAAATAACATTGTACAGTTTAGCTGGTGTACCAGTAATAAAATAAATGCTTATTACTAGTTTCTCTTTTTGTTAAATAAGTGTGTTTCATTTAATTTAATTACAAATTTTCGTGCTTCGATAATTAATTATTATTATGAGCAAAGAGCAAAGGGCACACAAAAATGTTACTATTGATGAAACTATGATTTTAACTGACTTCAACAGCCGATTTTAACACGAGGAGTTTCTCAATTCCATTGTTTTTTATTTGTTACCTCAGAACTTTCAAATGGGTGAACCGAATTTCTTGATTCTTTTTAGGGTTCTGTAATACTTAAGGAACCCTTATAGTTTCGCTCTGTCCGTCTGTCTGTCTGTCTGTCTGTCTGTCTGTCCGCGCCTCTAGCTCCTATAATTATTATATATAAATTGATAAAATTTGGTGCAGTTATAGATTGTGTATAGATCACGGTTTCGGGATCATAAAAAAATAATAATTTTATATTTTAGGGGTGGCTCTCCATACATGTGAAGTGGGGATGAAAAATATTTTTTCACTCTACCCCATCGTGTGGGGTATCGTAGAATAGGTCTTTTAAAATAAAGGCAAGGTTTCATGCGTTACTTTTTTATAAAGTTGACCATTTTCGAGTAATCGATCTCCAAAGTAGTTTGAAAGTTGGTCCCCCCCTAGCATTTTTAAACTATAGGAGATAGAAACTTGCAAATTTCCATGCTGATAGATCATGCTTAAAACTCTTTAGGAAAATTATTGTGAACCAAATCGGACAGTAACTTTTGGAGTAATAAAAAAAAGCATTATACGCGTTTATAGTTACGGAACCCTCCTTAGACATGTCCTGACATGCTCTTGGTTAGGTTATTTATTATTTGAAATCTGGTGATTCCCGTGTGGTTCGATTTTTATTACACTGGAAGTCGGTTTTCAATAACTTTTGAGTCTAACAATATTCGAAATTGTTTCAGGTATTTGCAGTTTCTATTAGGTAACATATAAAATTTAATGTATTTTTCGTAACTACTAAGTTTGAAGGAGACAGCCCTGATGGCTTTAAGACTGTTCGGAATTTGAAAATTCCTAACATTCCTGAAAAAAAGTTCAAAGACTTATATCTATCCCCCACGGGGATGCAATAGGGGAGTGTTACGAATTCGCGCGCAAAAGCTTGTCGGGTCTTGACCTGTTAGAGTAGAAGATAGGTCTCCTTTAAACATAATATAAGTAACAGCTAGACTAGAAACTGAACTGTAAGAAGCCCTTATATTTTGTAGTAGGTATACAACTTCAGCTGTAAGTTGTTTTTATTCCAACTCCTATCCCATGTCAAACCTTTATCAGTGTGACTTCCTCTGGTGTTGTATTGTCTAGTCACTCTAGTGGGTGGTAAGACTAAACAAATATTGATAACGTTTACAATGGATATCATTCATGCGTTTGAAGAATTACAGTATTTATTATTTGGGTAGGTACAGGTTAAGTTTAATTTTTACAAGATTTACAGACAGTACATTTTGAGTGTTTTATTTCTACTTAATATAGAGCTCCGTGGCCTAGTGGGTAGACCGTTAGGTTCGCACTCGAGAGAGTGCAGGTTCGAATTCTAGGTTGTGGCGTGTACGAATGAGACTTTTTCAGATCTCAAGTGCATTATACGGACGCTCTAACGGTGAAGGACTGGGCTAGGCTGACTACGTTGTGAGAATGGCTATGCTTGGGCAACCATACCTACGACATTTAAACCAACTGTCCCAGGCACTACAGTATTTAACAGTGGTTACTTCGCTCGGAGAATAGTTTATAAATCATCCATTAACGGATAAAAAGGCCTAAGTTTTTACTCAAGGATATAGGAACTACATTTTCGAGTGTTTTATTTCTACTCAGTCAAAGCAGTATAGCAGTAGCTCCACTGTTGTAGTTCTAGCAAATATGTATTATATTAAAAAGAGGTAGATATGGCATTGCGCGTAAAAACTGAAGACCTAAATTGGTCCGATGTCGGGCCAATTTTGGTTAGTGTGCTCCGCGAGTAATAGCGTGTTTTGTGTTACTATGCGACGTTGACACATTGACACGCGTCCCATGTCAATGTGTGTCGTGGCACAGAAATATTGTCAGTTTTGTAAGGATATATCCTATCTATGTAATAATTAATCAAAGAGTTCTAGTATTTGCAGTGAACTGTCAGAATGGTTGTTGTTTGTTTTGATCGTGAGTCGTGATAGTGTGATACAGTTAGTCGGTGTGAATACGCGGCGTTCCCACGTGTCAACACCGAGCGATAATGAACTTGTGGGAGTTACAGTTCTAACAGATTTAAAAAAGACGAAATAAACAGCTACATAGTTAGCTTTCGATTCGATTGCACTGCTACGAACATACGGCGTGTCCACGATTGTGTGGAAAATTGTGGACCGTTGAAGGGAACATCAAAATTTTCAAATTTACATCCATTTAGATAGTTCTATGAAAGCTGTTTCTTTATAGTGTACCGTATTTATATTTTCTACACTGCGGTTCTAATGCTTAGGTGGGCCATTGAAGGAAACGCCAAAATTTTCAAATTTACATCGTTTTGGATCAGTCTATGAAAGCTGTTTTTCTGTATCGGTCTGTACTGCAGTGGCGAAGGTTGTTCTTCTTCATAAGGAAGACTGTACAATAGCTAGGGATTTGGAGAAGGATCTTCAAAAGGTAAGTGGTAAGTGTAGCCGATAGGAATGGAGTTATAGGAATCGCACACCACTCCTGTAATGTGCTGTATTGTATATAATGTCTCCGAAAATCAATTACAGATACTTCGGGAACATGATCAACTACTTATGTAAAGACGTTTAGGCAAAAAAATAATTGTCATACTCTAAGTAAAAATCATCTCCGTAAAATGCAAACTCGCCCATATAAAGAAAAAACCTTTTTTTCTAGTATGACAATTATTTTTCTGCTTAAACGTCTTTACTTAAGCAGTAGATCATATTATGCCCTTAAGCTAAATAATTGATTTTACCGAACCTTATACATATATATTTTCTACTCTAGTCTAATCTCTGTTTTAATGCTGTAATGCTTGCCATGGATATCGTAAACTCAAAATATTTACAGAAATATATACAAAATATTGTATTTAACATGTAATATATTTAATACATCAAGCAATAGGTTTCAGTACAGTTTTACGAGAGAACGGAGGAGAACACAGCAAAATTTTATGTAGAGTTTGTGTAGAAAGCTAATATTTTTTATAATGCTTAATGACTGAGACCCCTTGCTCGTCAGATTATTATCCTTATAGTCTTACTGATAAAATGTATATCATATTGTAGTATTAGTGTGTACAATGCTTACATAGGTAGCCCCTAGTTTGAGCCGTGGACCAATTTTTAGTTTTAAAACTGTCTCATAAAAGAAGTCCGTAAATTAACAAATAATTAAAGTTTATGCACTTATGCAGGCATAAACCGTACACTGTATGAATAATTAATTTAGTTCACATAATTTATAATAACGAGCCGTTTGGTTGTAAAGTCTTCACAAGATGGCGACTATAACAAACATTGTTAAAGGATGTAGTTATGCAACTTACCATAAAAGCGTTATGTATTCAATAATGAAAAGTACATTGTAAAATATTTTTAGGGTTCCGTGACCAAGGGGTAAAAACGGGACGCTATTGCTGAGACTTCGCTGTCTGTTCGTCTGTCTGACTGTCCGTCTGTCTGTCTGTCACCAGAGGGGCAATTCTGCTAAATAAAACCTGCATTAATACAATTACAATCAAGTCCAGACACGCTTAAACTCTCAAACGGTGTTTTATGAACGTTAAACCAACGTGAAACGCGCTCTGATTGGTCGAAACGTCATAAAATCCGTTCATGGTAACATGTCGCTTCACTCTACTTTAAATACGAGAATTGAGGTTCAGGCTGTATCTCATGAAACGCGGTGATAGCTTAACTGAAATAAATAGTTAAAGGAGTGACAAAAGTGATTTTTTTGCAGTTTTGTACGGAACACTTCGTGCGAGAGTCCGACTCTCACTTAGCCGGTTTTATGGTGGTTTGACATTGTTTCTTAAAATAAGTTTTAATTACTTAGTATGGTGCTACTTTTTTCTGATGTAATCTAAGGATGTAATAATTTCATATTGATTTATAATCATCATCATCAGCACTAGCACCCCCACTGCCTGGCTCTCTTTATGAGAAGAGTACGTCATACAGCTGTTTCCCACCAAGATAGCCTACTGCGAGTTCCTCTTATACTACAATTTAAATTTATTTGTACCTAAACAAAAAGGCATTAGTTTAAGTTATTGGTAGCGTATTTCTAGTTCTTTTAGTCTTTTTTATTTGCTATGCTTGATTTTCTTCAATTGGTAAAATAGGTTTTTCAGGCTGGTATTTCTCAGGTATGATTCGATTGAAGTACTTGAGGTTGGGGAATTATTAATTGTAGTCTGGATATTTGGTGTGGCTGGTAAATATGTAGGTTTTGATTTTTTCTGCATTTTTTTTTTTTTGGATCCATGGTGTGTTAATATTATTTTTATTTTCTATTAGAATTGTCGATAGAGCTCTTTTGTTATTAGATTTTTCTTTAATCATTATCTAAATATATAAAAGGCAAACCTGACTGACTCATCTTTCAACGCACAGTCGAAACTACAGAATGGATTTTGCTGAAATTTGGCATACAGATAGTTGTAATGACGTAGGCATCCGTTAAGAAAGGATTTTTGAAAATTCGCCCCCTAAGAAGATGAAAAAGGGGTTAATTTTTTTTATGGAAACCGAACTCCACGTTGACGAAGTCGCGGGCAAGAGTTAGTTTGGTCATATTTAGTACATAGTTTATTACAGGCATAACTCCATTTTCTTTGTATTGCCGGAGTTAAGGGATCAGAGCTTTCCTTTTTTCCAGGACATGGGGTGGAAATCATCTTTGATATGTATCTTTGATATAGGAGGCTATCTCTTCTAAAGTTCCCTTTCTGTGCAGAATATTTAATTTCATACCAAATGTAGTCAAAGTAAGTCTAATTGGTCTCGCTTTTCCGCTTTTTTTCCCATTCTTCCCACATACTCTAGGTATGGTTACATCCTAGTCCTATATTCATCTTTTGACTAATAATTTTAAAATCATATTTTCTAGTTCCTGGTAGTTCTTTTCCTCTACTACAATACCGAAGAAAATCACGTTGCGTTGTCGTATAACTTTGTCTTAGTGTTCAAGTATTTTTTCGTGTCAAAAATTGCAGATTTTTTATTTCTTCCAGGTTCTATTCGAATTTACTAAACTTTTCATCTATTTTTACATAAATTTTTGTATCATATTGTTTTAAAATTTGCTCATTATTTTCTTTTATTTGTAGTCTCAGAAATTAATATAAATTTAGTCGCATTTGATTTTTTGTTCGAAAGCAAATTAAATTTGGATCGAACAGAGTACTCAGTAACACAACTCTACAGGAAATTACAGTACTTAGCTGTATGTTTTATGACTAATAAAACCTATGTTTTAATAAATAATTTTAATATTGCTGATACTATAAGACTTGACAAGTTAAACTTTTCTATAATCAACAATCTAAGGCTGCCTCAGCAAGATATTGATTTATTTTTAAAATAATTTATAAATTTTAGAAAACGAATCTGAAAAAGTTATCCCTCATGTAATCTACTTATTAATATACATATTACTCGTGTTGGGGGACACACTCCTCGGAAACAACTTGATCGATTCTTATGATTTTTTTTGCATATTCAATAGGTCTGAGAATCGGTCGTAATCAATTTTTTCAACACCTAAATAATAAAAATAATATATATGGCAAAACAACATTTGCCGGGTCAGCTAGTACCTATAATATAAAATTCTCGTGTCCCTGAGTCAGTGATTGTGACTTGTGGCCAAACTCCTACGAAAACGCTTGACCGATTTTAATGAAATTTTGCAGGTGTATTCGGTAGGTATGAGAATAGGAAGCTATTTTTCATATCCCTAAGTGATGATGAGGGTAGCCCATCCCAAAAAGTTTTTTTTTTAATAAAAGTAGGTAAGTAGTTAAGTTAGGTACTTTAATTCTGAATTTATCTACTCTAGATGCACCTTCAATTTACTTACACCCACTGCCTACACCTAAATCTATACTATATAAATTGTAGGTGCATCTAGAGTAGATAAATTCAAAATTAAAGTACCTAACGTAGAAAAATTAAGTGAACTTTGAAAAATATTGTAATATTTTATTGTCAACCCTAGTTTTCAACTAGATCCTCGTTTATAAGCGATCAGTAAATAGAAAATGTAATAAGCGTCATCCTGTATGTTTCACGGTTTTACAACCAATAAAATATATTGCGGTTGTTTAGCTTCGAAGCACAGGTAGACTCATCGGAGAAAACGCGGCTACTGTGTGTTTTATTAGTAATATAAAATATTGTAATTCAATTACAAAATCTATACTTATATAATAAACAGGAAAAGTTTTTTGTTTGATTGTTTGCATTGAGTAGGCTCCAAAACTGCTGGACCAATTTTGATGAAATTTGGCACAGATGTAGAGTAGACCACGGGGGAGGACATAGGCTACTTGTTATCGTGTAAAAATGTACGGTTTCTGCGAAATTAACTTTTGCGCACACGATGTCGTGGGCAACATCTAGTAATTAATAATAAGCATACTGTTGAGAATTGAGATTCAATAGGGAATCGGACTACATCTGAAATATGTAGTTTCGTTAATTTATTCAGAAATATTGAGGCATTACTACTTGGTAAATGTAAAAAATATATTATTTTATATGTAGTTTACTGATTAAATACATTTAAAAAGTACCAAAAAAAAATTGACAAATGAGCTCGTGGTGGTAGAGTTGTCGTCGTAATCGTACTAAGTAAAGCGTACTAAGCAATGTGTTTTTTATATTATTACCGTTGTTTTTCGTTGTTTTACCGTTCGTTTTCATAAGTAACCATATTATCATTGTTTTAAATGATAAACTTAATCGCGAAATGAACACAGATTGCTTTGTTTCGACAACTAACAGCGGCACTGTTACTTATGCAGTTTTTCAGCATTTTCTAAATACTTTAAAATAACAAGTATATGTCTCATGTTTTAGTTATCATAATATTAAGTGTATCGTATTTACTCGTCCCCAAATTGAACAATAATAACTGTCTTAAAAATATGCATTACTCATAATGTAAATTAAATGAAATACATTTTCATAAAAAATATAACGATTGTGTGTTATGAAAAATATTTTCAAATAATACCTGACAATTTTTTTTTTCAGAATATAATTTCAAAATTGCTTATTACTAAGCTGATATATCAGATTTTATGTTATACTTATATAATATTATGCGACTATATAAGACTCGCTTGTTTTTTTTTCTGTACTTGAAAATGAGACCCGTAAACTAAATTGTTACAAATTGAAATATCCCATATAATAATAACTCCCCTCACTGATTTTGGTGACGGTGGCCGGTTTCATTGAAACCAGGCCAGTTACACAGGAGTAATTTTATAGTGCCCATGTGTGTGCAGTACACAAGAGCGTAGGTCCGACTTTTTACATGCCCATCCGACGCATGGATCGTCTTTCTTGTTATACAATCAGGTGATCAGCCTGCACTGTCCTAACCAAACTTAAAAACAACATTTTTTGTTGTTCATTGCTAAAATCGAACCCGCGACCGTAGAGTCGAAAGCCAAGCTCTAACCACTAGACCACGGAGGCTGTTATCCCTATAAGAAAAATATTGCCGTTAAATCGTGCGTACGCACACACACAATATACTCACGTGTATAATAAGTTCAACCACATTTGCAGTCATTGCGGTCACTTGCTTTGTGTTTAAATATTTTGAAGCGTCCCAGAAAATGTTTTACATGTGGTCGAATTGAAACAGTCGTATTTATTTTAATCTTAGGCACATATAAACCGACACAGTTTTTGGCGCCAATAAATAAGACCGTGTCATATCCAATAATAACAGTACACTAATTGATAATATTGATATGGTATCTGAGGAACCGGCCACGGAGGCCCTGGGCAGCTACAGACAGTAAAAACAGCTCACAGAACTAGTTCGAGGCGCCCGTGCACTTAATTGATGGACTTCCCTGGTGGTAGCGTCGGCATATTAGACCGAGAAATCTATACTTCTATACTATAATACTATCTAATATATAAAATTTCCATGTCACAGTGTTAGTTACCGTACTCCTCCGAAACGGTTTTACCGATTTTTACCAAATTTTATATGCGTATTCAATAGGTCTGAGAATCGGCTACTATCTATTTTCCATAACCCTAAGTGATAAGGGTTGTTTACCCTGAAAATTTTATAAGGCAAAACAACGTTTTCCGGGTCAGCTAGTAATATTATAAATGCGAAAGTGTGACTGTCTGTCTATCTGTTACCTCTTCACGCTTTAACCGCTGAACCGATTTTTATGAAATTTGGTGTAGACATACTTTGGGTCCCGGAAAAGGACATAGGATTTTTTTTATCCCGAAAAAGTAGTGTTCCCGCGGGATAATGTATTTACGTAGACGGAGCCGCGCGCAAAAGCTAGTAGTATATAGTTGTTAATTAGGATTCCATACTCAGAGGCTAAAAGGGGCCCTATCACGGAAAGTTCTATCCGTTCATCTCTCTGTTATCAAGCTGAATCTCAAAAAACCGTGATAGCTAGTTGAAATTTTTACAGATGATGTATTTCTGTTGCCGTAACAAAAACAAATACAAAAAACAGAATTATTATGATCCGGAATCCGGAAGGCCGGAGAAAATTCAGAGCACTGAAAATAGAACTCTGCGCTAATAGAGCTGAAAATTGAACGCACGAGTGTCAAGTCAAATGTGTATGTAAAAGCCAACTTTACACTCATATGTTCGATTTTCAACTCTATTGTATTAGTCCAGAGACCAGAGTTCGCTGTCAGTGATCTGAAGCTGTTGCCCGCGGCTTCACCCGCGTAAATACAATATACCAAAGGACACTGTACTTTTTCGGGATAAAAATAAAATATATTATATAATAATAATATTATATTAATAATAGCCTGTTTTAATCCAGAGTCTAAACTACTACCATTCCAAATTTTATCGGTATCCGTTCAGTAGTTTTTGCGTGAATGAGTAACAAACATCCATCCATCCTCACAAACTTTCACATTTATGATATTAGTAGGATTAGTTCCTACTAATATAAGCATCTATCGCTATCTTTAGGGTCAGCCGAAATTAAATTTAAAATTATTTTATTTATAGTGATCATTTATTTATAAAAAAATGTAAACTATTTATAACAATATGTTTATTGTCGATCTAAGCCAGTTCATAATAATTATCCGGTTTGTTATTTAAAACTATGTGTTTTTACACAAGATGCGATGTGCGTCATGGAATTATAATGGCGGTGTGAATTACGCTACACATATTATAATAATAGTAATTTGAGACATTGTTTTATTGTATGATAATTGGAAGTGCATAGTTACTTACTGTATAATTTTAGCGTCAAAGAAAAGAAATGAATTTTTCAGATGCTTTCACAAAATCATTCGATCGTTCTCCTTTGCCAAACATATTTGTTTTTTTAAACAATCGGAACTTTTTTGCGACCAGTACCTGTTAGTGATTCCAAAGCTATCTGTCAAAATTCGCTCCGGACGGAAATCTGAGCGTGGGAACGGCAGGCGATTACTTTTCTCAATAAATCGCGATATTTTAATACCGATAACTTTTTTTACTTCTTTTTTATTTATGTATCGAGTGCGATGTGAAGCGTGCCAGTGTTTTTGGAACGTTTTATTTAATTCAAGTTCAATGTACGGTTAATTTCAGACTATTTAAATATGGAATCAACTTTTTTATTCATTATTTTTGCGATATGACTCTGACTTTGTCATTTTTGGCTTCTTTCTTTTCCGGTTTTTTAAAATAACGAAAGAACGTCCTAATTTTGATTTTAAGTATAATTCCCGCTTTTTTAATTGGCCGACGAGACAAGCTTGATTAAATTATCATAATTATTATAGTATCCTAACCAATTTACTCAATTTCGGTAAAAAAGTAACAGCACATAAATTAATTCTTACATCACATAACCAATTTGTTCTCGCTTACGAAGCATGGTTATCCCATATTATTACGAACTCGAAGATAAACCGGCTAAATAAAAGAGAGGATAAAGTGCTGCTTGTAAAGTGGTTTGATTACCTACTAGTTGTGTGAAACAGTAGTGGAACCCAGACACTCGTATGCATAACTTGACCGAATTCAGAAGGTGGTCCACATCTTGTTGTTCTATTATAATGTTATAGTATGCGCGTTGGTCGTGTAACTTAGTAGTGGTTCATATGAAGATAGCCCCACCGACTTAAGGAGGTCGCTTATCTCGTGTTGTGTCGTTGGAATGTTGTGGTATTTATGGTGGTCGGGTAAGACGGTAGTGGGAGGCGGACACGCAAATGGTAGGTCTGTAGTCGGAGCCGCGACCGTGGGAAAACTATCGCCTGTGGCAAACGAAATGCAGGGACGGACTCAGCATAATGAATTAGATAATATTTTAATGAGGTTTAGATGACTAGGAGTTGTAGGGCTTATTATTACTTCATTGCTCTTCCTCTTGTACTAGTCTCAACTCTCATGCTTCCTTATAAATAAATATATTTATACCATGGGATATGCTAATTCATGTTGCTGTCTTTTTTCTGTCAAGTGGCTTTTCTAAAAAATTAGACAAAGACAGAATATTGAAGCTATAATGTTTTAGCAAGATAATAATAATATAATATACCTATAGATTATCTAGTCTGCCTGACTCCTGAATTAGACTTTAAGGCTTGCTACAGAATTATATCATTTTGTGTAAGAACTAAGAAGCTTTGAGCTATGTATTAAACCTATAGACGAAGCATATTGAACCAAGAATTGTGCATACTTAAAAGGTTGTAATGAAATTAAGATGGTATGACTTTTTCTTGTATAAGGATTTTTGCTGTCAAATGTAGAATAGTTATCTAGTTTTGATTTTTTACGAAATCATCTGACATCATTCTCATTCATTATGTAAATTTCTATTCTTAGGTATATTATAAAGACGAAAGGACAAACATTTGATAGTTTGTTTGCATTTAATAGGCTCCGAAAATACTGGACCGATCTTGATAAGGCACAGAAACAAGCACAGTAGACCACGTGAAATGCTGCTATTGATCGAGCCGAAATGTATGGTTTCAGATGTATTTCCACGGGAATATGCACGAATTTCACACAAAGTTGCGGGCAACATCTAATAAATTATATAATGACGATTGACGTGTCATCTTAACCTATTAAAGTTGTGTTCCTTAGAACTTACCTAACTATACTCTACAGTAGTAATATTGATACATACATCATAATATTTATTTATCGTAACATAATATTTACCAAAGTCAGAGTCCGTCCCCTTACGCTCGTGTAAGAGCACGAGCGCGTGACGGGCGGCGCGGGCGCGGCGGTGGCGTCGGCGCGCGACCGAGTCACGACCGGCGCGGGCGACTGACGCAACCCGCAACCTCCCGGCAACCCGCGACCCCGCAACCCGGACGGAGATGCGATGACTTACTTGTGTGCCGGATGTTACCCGCAACCTGCTAGCAACCCGCAACCAGCGGAGATTTGTCTCGATATGTGAGACCCGCAATCTCTCGCAACCCGCAACCAGCAACCCGCGACCCCGCAACCCGGTCGGAGATGCGATGACTTACTTGTGTGCCGGATGTTACCCGCAACCTGCTAGCAACCCGCAACCAGCGGAGATTTGTCTCGATATGTGAGACCCGCAATCTCTCGCAACCCGCAACCGGTAACCCGCGACCCCGCAACCCGGACGGAGATGCGATGACTTACTTGTATACCGGATGTTACCTTTTTTTTAACGGGCAATTGGCCCACCACACTTACCCACCACTGCAACTCCTGTGTAACCAGGATCGACAGTGGTAACCAACCGCAAAATCCCTTTGATATGATCTCAGGGATGTCCGGAGTACATGCTAAATCTGTCTTGGAACCCGCAACGAAATTAATCAGAAGATTGTAGGCGGAGTATAAAGTATTCCAGTTTCCCTCCCCAAGCAAAGCGGGAGACAGCAAAAATTGTGATGACAAAAAAGTCAGAATTTAAGGAGAAGCACCACGAGAATAATATGTTTTTATTATGATTACAAGACAGAATGTAATTATATGTTTTACCCGCAACCTGCTAGCAACTTTGTCTCGATATATGAGACCCGCAATCTCTCTCAACCCGCAACCGGCAACCTGTGATCCTGTCATACAGATAGATAGGGACGACATAACTTGCACAATGGATTCATAAGCCGGATGCAGACTGCTATTCCCCGTAACCTGTGACTCCCGCAACCCGCATCCGCGGTCTCATCACCAGCACCAAAGAATATACTATGTTACTAATGTACCCGGACAACGATTCCGCGATGTTCGGGGCAGCATGACCATTCAGCAGCCTATCAATAGTGACAAATTGAAGCGGACTAGAAGGAAAACAATAACAACGATTGACACTATTGACGCTAATGACAGCCATAAGTACTGGCGATGGATGGCGACACTGGATGGTCAGTATGGCCCTTTACATGTTTTTAAATTTTAGTGTACGCTTAGCACTTTAAAACTACGCAACGCATTTTTAATAGATAGAGTAATTCAAGAGGAACGTATGTGCATATAACATGCATAATATAGTAGAGAAACACATATAATTTTAGAGGTTTCTAATATCGTAAATAAAAACTTTTTTGTGCTTATATTGAAAATGCTGGCTGAACCCTAAGATAATGTACTTCAGTATTGTGGGCCTTGAAAAGGTCTACAAAAAAGTCCGCGATGGTTGGTATATGGGATAACCCACAATAACCATTTTTTATCCTTTACTTTTTACGAGAAATAATGTCTTATTTACGAAGCAATTTTAAGCAACACAGCATCAATCCTTATCCAATTATGTACCTTATGTACATTGTGCATTTAATATAGATCAATATGGGCCTAAAGTATGTAATTTAAATGAATATTTTTGAAGATATTATTACAGATTTAAAATGCAGGTACATAATAGAATGCGCCTCGCTACCGGCCTGAAAAGTTATTTGCTGAAGAAATTTTTTCTTCAAGAATACTATTAAAAAAAAAAGATAGTAATTTAATAAAACTAAGTCGGTAGCTAACGAAAATCATATTTACCTATAATATTTGTTGGTTTTTCCCCCAAGACTCTTTTCCAATAATTTAGATGACCTTATCATTGAAGTCTAAATCTAAGTATATTAATATGGTAAGATAGGTATATCTCAGGTACGATATTCAACTTGAGGTGCATACTAGATTTGTGAATAAATCCGTTGACTCAGTAGCTCTAAAAACCAAATTTGAATATTGGTTTTTCCAACTGCTTACTAATTCGTGTGAATACAATTTTACTATGCTACTAAGGCCAAAACGATTTATTATAGCATGGGGTATCCCGCGGGAATGCTGTATTTTTTCTGGATAAAAAGTAGCCTATGTTTTAATCCAGAGCGTAAACTATTACCATACCACAGAATAAAATATATTAGTACAAGTAACCATACTAAGTTTTGTCAAAATCCGTTTAGCAGTTTTTGCGTGAAAGAGTACAAACATTCATCCATGAATCCATAATTCCATACATCTATCCGTCCATCCATCCTTACAAACTTTCACATTTGTAATACATACTAGCTGTTGCCCGCGGCATATATAAGTAGGAAGTATATATTAGTAGGATTAGTAGGATATTTCTGTGTTTTATGAGTAACTTGACTCAGATTGAACTTAAAATTGTGTTGACAAGAATAATAATAATAAAATAAATATAATGAAGAAGACAAAAATATCGAAGAAAAACTGGCAAATAAGAGAACGGCAAAAAATCCCATTTGTTGTGTTGGAACTTGGAAGCTTCGTTTAAAATAGTCAATTGACTCCATTTTAAATTTTAACAGAAATACTTATAATAGAGTCCCGGTTTTTGCCTTTTTGGCACTGAAGCCTAAAATATGAGGAAAATCAAAAATTAAAAAGAAAAATACAAAACGGAAGAGATAAATTATAATCCATCCATACATGTATTTTTGATAGTGTTAGAGCTACTTTGTTGGCTTACAGAATTCTTTGACCTACAGTAGAAAAATATTCAACGTGTTTGACAGCGTCTGTGGCTCAGTGGTTGAGCGTGTTGCACAAAGTCGGGGTCGCGGGTTCGAATCCTGCCGAAGGAACAAAAAGTTTCTGGGTCATGGAGTTTTATTGTGCTACTATTTATTCCGAAAAATACAGTGTTCCCGCATGAATCATGATACAGTGTTTACGCGGGCGGAGCCGCGGGTAAGAGCTAGTCTATACTATATAATAGAGGAAAAATTTGTTTGTTTGTTTGCATTGAATAGGCTCCGAAACTACTGGACCGATTTCGATGAAATTTGGTACATATATAGATTAGACCACGGGGAAGGCCATAGGATACTTTTTATCGCGGCAAAATGTACGGTTACTGCGCGATTTTCTTTTGCACGCACGAAGTCGCGCGCAACATCTAGTTTGTATATTAAATATGTTTTTGTTGTTTCATACCAGTCATACAAGTTCTTCGAGAATTTACCACGGGACCAGATTGACGTGGTGTAAAGCATTCACAGATTTTATTATTCTCCAAGTCCAATCTTATTTAGTTACTGAACTAAACTAGTAAGTAGAACCTACAGTAATTTTTTATGTCATTTGGTTTAATTATTTTAAATTTTCACTTTTCAGGTTTATGGCATTCGTGACTAATTTTATGTGTTTGTCATGAGTGTTAACTTTGTATTTACAATTAACTTTGTACAAAGTTTAATAAATAGTTATAAACCTCGTACACCTCGGTCATGTTTTCAGTTATCTAGGTTATTAACTCAGGAACACAGAAAACTTCTGTTCGTTTCCGGGTTTGAATCCCGCTAACAGCCAAGCCGTTGGCGGGATTCGAACCCGCGACCTCCGGCTTCAAGCCGCAATCAAGAAAGTTGAGACACGGAGGTCGTCATAATGCCTTGATAATCATGATGGCAATCTTGATAACAGCCTCCGTGGTCCCGTGGCTAAAGCATTGGCTCTTGACTCGGAGGTCATGGGTTCGATTTCCGCATTGGAACAACAAAAA
Organism: Glaucopsyche alexis; assembly: GCA_905404095.1. Taxonomy (NCBI): domain Eukaryota; kingdom Metazoa; phylum Arthropoda; class Insecta; order Lepidoptera; family Lycaenidae; genus Glaucopsyche; species Glaucopsyche alexis. The sequence continues at coordinate 6,561,719 of FR990062.1, forward strand.
ATGTTGTTTCCAAGTTTGGTTAGGACAATGCAGGCTGATCACCTGATTGTCTGACAAGAAAGATGACCCATGCGTCGGATGGGCATGTAAAAAGTCGGACCTGCGCCTGATCTCTCGTCAGTCGTGTCGGTTATCCGTCCCACTGGATTATGAGAGTAAAGCAAGAGAGAGTGCCCTTGTGCGCAGTACGCATACACTTGGGCACTATAAAATTACTCCTGCTTAACTGGCCTGGTTTCAATGAAACCGGCCACCGTCACCGAGATCGGTGTGGAGAGTTATTATAATCATGATGATGATAAAACATCAATTTTCTGAATGGGCGCATTCATAGTTTTGTAAGATGAATATGTTTAACACATATTGAGTGCGAGTTTATTTATCTAATACGTTTAAACGGAAATCTATAATTAAATACCATCTTAATTAGTGTTAAGTTAATTTGGTTATTTATAGTCTAGAAACTTTCAAAATGGCCGGATAATAACTGTGAACATGTAGTTAATTGGAAAAAAGTGATTTGAACGATTTAATTAATATTCACAAGATTAAAAGATAAAAAAGAAAGGTATTTAACCATATATGCTTAGATTTCTTCTATGTTTGAATATGGATGAGTAACTAAATTTAAAAAATAAAATTATTTATGTATCTCATTAAGCTGATATTTAGGACAGTGGTCAGTGGTGGTCCTTAAGCCCATGAGACACGCTCAAATAGTCAAATCCAACGCCCTGGACCAAACACAAATTTTGATAAAATTTAAATTAAAGCGTAAGCAATGTTACATAATCTATTTAATATAATATGTAAAAGGCAAAGCTGATAGACTAATGTATCAATACACAGGCCAAACCATTAAGGCTAATTTGAAATTAGGCATACGTATTCCTTGTATAACGTAGGCATCCACTAAGGAAGGATTTTACAAAATACAACCCCCAAGGGGGTAAAATAGGGCATGAAAGTTTAAAAAGCCGCGGGCAATAAATGCTAGTATAACTATTCCTTTTGGCCTCATACTAGTCCTTACTCCTTACATGTCAATATTCTTGGCTATTCATCATACAAGAGTTTGATGATGGGTGAAATCGCTATTTAGTTTGTATAGAATTATACATACAAGATGTAAGTCGAAAACGTGACGGCCTTAATTGCGTTTACTAGTAATTGGGTTTTAAAAGTAACATGTGTTAAAGGAGATTAGAGATTATTCTTAACATTCTCATGTATTTAATTACTCTCATACCCGTGGCTTTACAGACCTTTTGATTTCAAAACGTCTTCTACTTATTTTACTATAAAACGGGCTAAATGAATTTGCTTATTTTATCGTACGAAAATAAGGAAAAGTTTTTAAAAGTCGAAGTGTTTTTCAATAATTCATATCACGATAATAAAATAATTTTAATCTTTATGTCATGTCTGCTCCTTTATATCATTACATAATACTATGCGTATAAATATTTGTATAAATTTTGCTATATCACCCGGTAATCAAAGATATTAGGTACCTATATCTTATCATATCTTTTGTGAAAATCATTAAGTCGTCTCGACAGTCTTATCCAATGTTTTCCTCAAGCTTATCACAAAAGTATAAAATATAAAGACAAGCGCATAATAACCGCCACACACGTTCACGTGATGCTGGATCAATTAATATAGCTATGGTAACTCTCACACCGATTTTGGTGACGGTGGCCGGTTTCATGCACAAGAGACGCATGGATCATCTGTCTTGTCAGACAATCAGGTGGTCAGTTTGTATTGTCGTAACCAAACTTGGAAACAACATTTTTTGTTGTTTCAATGCGGGAACCCACAACCTCCGAGTCGTGAGCCAAGCTCTAACCACTAGACCACGGAGGCTGTTAGATATAAGAATTAAGATTATATCAAACAAATATTTCATCACTTCATTCATTCATTCATTTTATGTGGAACTTACATTAAAATTGAATTGAACATTTTGTAAAATCAATTATGGATACTTCGAGCACTTTTTGCCTTAAAAGACAGTGTGAGTTAAATGGCCTTCTTAGTGCAGTACTCATTCAGACTGAGTTCATTTTATTTTTCAAATTTCATGTTTTTTCTGCCTAAACCTTTTTTCATTAGCCGTAAATCATGTGCCCAAAGTTTCTGTAGTTGATTTTTCAAAACGTTAAATACTTTTTGATGTGATTTATCCTAAAAATATGTATCTAAAGGGCCCCGAGACGATCAAACCTTACGCATTTGATGCAACCGTTTGTCTTCGGTTTGATCGGCAAAATTGCATAGTGCCGTTTGTCAAATGGCACTATGCAGTTTGGTTCGGTATACCGCTGTTACAAAAGAAAAATATTATGTAATTCCATCAAACAATCTTCAAACCCGTAAATGTATGACAAACCGTTCGATCTAGCTTTGTTTGTTAACGATCAGATTGATTTGAGTCAAACAAAAATTTACGTGTTTGGGTCAAACCGTTTGATCGTCTCGTTGCGTCGTCTCGTCTCTTTGCGGATATCGTATTTCTTTATTTTGATGCTAGACAGTAATTCGATGTTATGTTAGATTTTCACGCTAGGCCAGACACTTCTTCCCATTCCTGTACTTGCCTTGCAGTAGAATAAAATTTGGATCAAGAATTCAATACTTTGGAAGTTACGTAAAATTTTCAGCAGATTACGAAAACCTAAATATGTATAATATTTTTAATAATAAAAAGCCATAAAATTAGTTCCGACTGTGAGCAGTTCGAAAGGGACTTACGTAAATTAGTTGCCGATTCGAATCATGATTCATGATACCTTATACTTTTACTTTTTTGTTACGATTTCGCCTATAAATTATAGTATTCGTTTTTGTTGTATCTGTGTCAATAAATGGTTTTTAATGTAGAATGATGGATGCTTATTAAATGTTATTTCTTTTTGTTATCAACGATTAAAAACAATCTCAACCCCGATCATTCGACACTACAATCTACAAGACGAGTGACGTAATAATGGTAGTAGTTAATTTAAAAAAAAATAGCAACATTTATAGGGCAGAAAATTCAAAATTAAAATCCACGAACGAGATACAGTTTAATTAAAAACTTAATATAAAAACTATCGAAAGCAGTAGTTCAAAATTGAAAAGTCTTACCTACAAGATGTTCGGTCTCAAAAAAACCGGCTAAGCGCGAGTCGGACTCACGCATGAAGGGTTCCGAACAAACCGGCAAAAAATCACGTTTGTTGTTTGGAAATTGGGAGCTCCACATAATAATTGATTTTATGCATTTTTAATTCTGTGAAAATTTCAACTGCTTAGTTAGTAGCTACAGCAGTCTCTTGACAGACGGACGGACGGCAGCAGGGTCCCGTTTTCACACTTTGGGTACGGACCCCTAGAAACTAAATAACTCGAGATCACCGAAGCGAACCGTTAAAATATCTTTAATTGGTTCAACCGTGGTCCAACCTACCTGTCTCAATTAAAGAAAGTTGGACCGACGCACGCGCACAGTCCTAATTGGTCTTGCGTGCGCGGCCGTGGGAACCTGGCCCAACTGATCGTGGTCCAACCGTGGTCCGTGGTCCAAAATCACGAACAATACTCATTATTTTGATAGCTCTTTCTGGAACATTACTGATTATAGCGATACAATCTCACAAAGAAAAATTAATGTCGCTCATTTTCTGTTTGTAAGAAAATGTATCTGTCACCGTAAATTGTAAAAACCGTTAGATTTTAATATAACTAGTGAAATTGTAAAATGTCGACAGATTGTCAAACAAACATTCTGCTTACAATTTTACGTTTTGTTTTTTGTTTTATTATAATATAACGAACTGAAGCTCGTCAAATTGTAAGACGGAACGCAACTCGCGCGCTAATTGGTTAAAACGTTAACAGCATAATATGTCCCGCGCCGCCATATTTGTTTGCTTATTCATTAACGAGTTGCAATTTAACGAGTTTCAGTTCGTTATATTATACCTAATATAACGAAAAATAACGCGTAAAATTGTAAACACAATGTGTATTTGATAATCTGTCGACATTTTCTAATCTCACTAGTTGTATTACAATCTAACGGTTTGTACAATTTTACGGTGAAATATCTACTTACATAGGTTTTTACTGTCATGTGACATGTCAAGATCACACGAATTTTTCCTCTTATCCGTCAGTCAGTCAGTTTATACCGCGACGATACCCGACGCTACGAGGCAATGCATTTATAAGATAGCTTTTCAAAATTAAACTTTATTCACTACACAGAAAGATACATTCTTCAATATGAAATCATACACTGTAGTCTGCACATGCGCTGTGCGTGTTAGTCAAAATTATTTGACAGACACGTAAAACTTATAAAATACTTAATATTTAGTTTGTTTTATAGCTTTGACAACTTTACTAGCAATAAACATTACTACATGATACTACAATTATTTACTACAATCAACATTGTATCTGGGTATTAAGCGAGAGTCAATTCTTACATTGTCGCAAAGGTCAGACAATATTGTTGAATATTTGCAATTAATCGAGTATTTTCCAAGAATTGTGCTCTACGGAAGTGGCAAAAGTTATTATCTCTAAGTCCGTTCCGGCTTAGGTTTTGCTAGCAAAACGAAATAAATATAATATATTGCACTTGTTTTTTTTTAAAGGCAAAACAAGCTTAGAGATCACCTGATATTTGCTCTAGATACGGACATTAAGCGCGTATTTGTTTACCGACTGTAAAAATAGAAATGCTCTTTTCTCGTAGGACCGATTTACACCGAAATCGTAGCGGCCTGCAGCAGCCAGCGATGCGATGAGGCCGGCAGGGTCGGCCGCGGTAGGTTTGCGTCGCCGTGAAATGATTATAGACCTCATACACATACCTATAAGACTCAATATCATTTAAATTTCCGCCGGCCGCGCGGTCGCCAGCGGCTCACTCCTACCGACCGCTGCCGTTCTGAAATGACTGCTGGTTTGGTGGTGGTCCTGCAAATGTTTAATTTTAGTCTGAAAACAACGAGAAAGCGTTTAGTGGAAGATTGCCGGCCTTATAAACGATAGGGAGAATAATTGTAGCGTGAAACGAAGACAAAAAGAGGCCGCAGATATAAATAAGAATTAGGAATATTATTATTGTGCTCTATATTTTCATTCGCTGTTAGTCTGTCAGCAAATAATATAATATTTACTGACGAACTAGCACCGTAGTCCACCTAGTATTTTGATTTCTACATTTCACAATCTATATTCAAGTAACCACTGACCACTAACCAGTAATTTTAATTACGTTGTGATGATGATGAAATCGTTTCTAAGAGCGGCGCTAACATACTTAATTGAAATTTCAAATTAACCCAGTATATATAATCATATAATATACTGCACTTTATAGAACAACATTCCAATACTAGGTATTGCTTAGATTAGTGCATTGCAGTGTACCTACAACCTATTGTATATAGTATATAATGTATGTACTATCATGGACTATGTATTGTACAATAATATTGTGAAATAAGATAGGGTTATTTACTATTATTTATGAATGTACTAGCTGACACGGCAACGTTGTTTTGCCACTGTATGTGTATTTTAATGCCACATCATATAAAAAAATTGACAATAATATTATCACACACTTATCATTTAGAGGTTCAAAAAATAGATTACGATTTACGACCGATTGTCAGACCTACCGAATATGTACCAAACTACCTATACAGTAGTTGTGAACCCTAATACATACTACGATTCTACAATTTTATATATTAGATGAAAGTATATAAGCGAGTGGCGAAGGTTGGTTCTCCTTCATAGGGAATTAGCGAGTAGACCGTAGAAGTAGAAGTTTGGTAGAGTCAGTAGTTTGGTTTTATATGAGATCTGATAGCTTTTTGACCGTACGAGTCATTTGGTATCGTCGTGGCAGCACTTTACATGTTTTTAACTTTTTAGTGAGATATTATTATGTCAAGATAGGTTTTATTCAAATAAAAATAAATTCTTAAATATAAAAATATCAGGACTTAAAAATAAATAAATTCTTTATTTTTAAATCCCAAATAATACATAATATGGTAAGGTTAAAAAAATTGAATTTTTTATACACGATGGTCTATAGTCTTTACGTTATACCTACCGCGCCTACGTAGCTAGCCTCAGGAGAAAAGCCCACCCCGCAGCGTACCTATGTAAAGAGCCATATTGTAAAATTTGTAAAGCTTGCATTAATTTTTAAACCTCTATGTAATCATTTATAATCATTATACACCAATATAAGAAGGTAGTGAAACTTGAGATGATACATATACTCGTAGTACCTACACACAAAATAACTAAATACACATACTGTTTGTTATAGGTAGAAGTTAATTAAAAACATACGGTCTACTATAAAATATACGCATCTTCAATATTGTTAAGATGTATGAAGTTGTTATTACAAAGTAGCATAAAACCAATAAAATTCACAGGCAAATAATTTAAAAAAATGCAAAACAAAATGGTGGACTCTGGACAGTAATTTAACCTTTTTTTGGCGCCTTTTACTACGACTGTAAGCACGCAACGTAAATATTTATTGCGTAGTAAAAACTAGTTGATATGAACATTGAACACTATATTTTATACCGTTCGATTAAACAATTTGTTTTTACGATATTTTTATTATAACATGTATGTTACCTATTAATCGGTTTTCTCTTTGTTTCACTTTGTAACTATGTTTTCGACACATAAAGTTGATTATGACTACTACAACAAAAAAAAAACTGTAGTAGTAAAATGCCCAAACAGAATCCTACAATATTTTATAGAACTCACGTTAAAATTTTGCTGGTACCGAGTACTGACTTCTAAATTAAGAAGATCGTACTTTTTTTGCGTATGTTTACGTTGGAACTTGGAAGTCGGATTAGTTTTTTGTTCAAAAATAATAATTTTACACTTTTTAGTGATTTTTGTTAAATTATTATTAATACATTTGAGAACGTTTAAAATAAACGATCGCATGTATAATTGAATACGCGCCAAGCTTCCATTAGGTATTGTTATTAAGATGATGATGTTGATTACTGTAAGTTACATAGTGGCATATGCTTTCAGTTCTTTAAACAACGCCGTAATCCCCAAACATGTGTCTTTAAGGAGTTAGGAGTTCTGTTCAGTACTTTTGGACCCAGGTTATACTTTGGAGCAAAAACTTATTTTTTGGTAGCATATGCTAGGACTACTTCAGAAAAAGTCAAAATCACCAAATGTATCCATATAAATTTAAAGGATTTCCTTCAATTCCTCATGAACACCATCATTAGATTACCACTTTGATGTCAAAACGACCAATTTGGGACTTTACTCTGTAAATCGAACAAAAAATTTGAAACTCGGTCCACAGACGGCGGAGTAATTATCGTTGAACATACAAAATGTAGAGTTACGTGGTAGAGCCATGCTTCGGCACGAATGGGCCGGCTCGACCGGAGAAATACCACGGGCTCACAGAAAACCGGCGTGAAACAGCGTTTGCGCTGTGTTTCGCCGAGTGAGTGAGTTTACCGGAGGCCCATCCCCTACCCTATTCCCTTCCCTACCCTCCCCTATTACCCTATTCCCTCTTAAAAGGCCGGCAACGCACTTGCAGCTCTTCTGATGCTGCGAGTGTCCATGGGCGACGGAAGTTGCTTTCCATCAGGTGACCCGTTTGCTCGTTTGCCCCATATTTCATAAAAAAAAAAAAGTTAGGGTCTGTTCACGCCGAGACAATACGCGACGCTACGGGGCGCTGCATTTTTAGGCCGTTACACGTTTCATATGACATCAGTCTTACACTGTGAAGTTCGGAACAATCTGACATTCGAACTCTTAGGCTCAGCGCAGACAGAACGGAGCGCAGCGGAGAGGATTTTATTAACGCACTTGAAAATAAACTTTAAAATTATTACATTAAAGTGCATAAATGCTTGAACCTGACAAATAATGCTCGCGCGTCCTCGAAGATACGCGGGAATCCCCGCGCGGCGTCGAGTCGGCGCCCGCGTCGTACGCGTACTTTCAGTATTGTCACCATAGATTATACAGATATATACTATTTTCACTGAGTTAGGCCCACTTGCGCCAATCCGGGTTAAAGTTAACCTTGGGTTAAAATATCATGCTTTCTCTTTCACAAATACGAAGATCGAGAGATATAACATGATTTTTAACCCAGGGTTAACTTTAACCCGCATTGGCGCAAGTGGGCCTTAGAGTAGTGGACGTCGCGAGGTCGCATGCATGCTCGAGCATACGCGATCCGTAAAGAAAATGCCCGAGACCGCGCGGGGATTATTCCTCTCTGTCTGCGCTGACCCTTACAATGAAACGTGTATCTCCTTGTATAATAAATAAAGTTCATTTGTGCGTATCGTTTTGTTTCGGTGTGAATTGAACCTTAGTCTACACTTATTATTAGGTCTACTATGAATCGATGCTCACTAGAGTGTTTTCCAGTTTTCAAGTTTTCCACCTTGTAAATAATATTTTTCAGTACCTAACACTTTTAGTACGAGATTGTTATCAGTGGTCTTAGCACTAATAGGGGATTGGACTACATCTGAAATATGTAGTTTCGTTAATATATTCAGAAATATTGAGGCATAACTACTTGGTAAATGTAAAAAATATATATTTTATATGTAGTTTACTAATTAAATACATTTAAAAAGTACCAAAAAAAAATTTTTTTTGCGAAATTGGTAAACAAAACCTACATCATTAGTTTACTCACATCATATACAAAAACATTCATTATGGTAAGTACGAACTTAAACGCACAAATATCGGAGATATTTACAAATATATTCCGGCGGCCATATACTTCATATACTATAACCTACAATTAGTGACGTCATTTGTAGGTCGACTTTAGTATGGAGCGTTTTTAGGAGGCTCGCGAAATTTTTTATACAAATCGCTGTACCTTTGAAAATATTGACTTTTGATATACGGTTTCTTCTGAGAAGTAACTCATATTAATTTATGCAATAAAAAAAAAAATAGTCCGATTGCCTATTCTAAATTCTAGTGTTGGATGAGTTTATTCTCAAGATAAACCTAACCTAATCTATTTAAAGTGTCTCTTTAAACCTATTTATATAGTAGCTTATGAGGACTAAAGTTATAAATCAACCTACCATGTAAACACACCAATAATTACCATATTAATATTTACCTAGCAAGTGTAGTGTAAAATGTACCGTTGTTAGCGGCAGAGTCGATGCCCATGCCGTGGGAACTGACATTTACACTTGCGTTGAGTTGTGTTCTATCTAGGGTTGCCAGATTTTTTTTCAGCCTATATGGGACAACTGTAAATATACGCTTAAAACTACGGGATTTCAGTTTTTTTCCCGGGAAAAAAAAAACAAAATTAATTAGTGAGTGTCGAACGAGTTTTAGCATAACATTTTGATTAGTTTTAGCGTGCCAGAGCTCAAATTGCATTAGTTTTAACGAGTACTAAGTACTTTAAGCCGTAGATCGCTCGATTTACGGGACAGCGCTTGTCCCGGCGTCTTTAATAATACCTAAAATACGGGACGTCCCGTGAAATACGGGACGTCTGGCAACCCTAGTTCTATCAGACAAGGTCTAACAGCGTTAACTGGAATAGGGTTAACCTCCCAATTGTTTACACTTTAGGAATGGGATAACTTCTCAAAATATAAATACGACACGTATAATTGCTGCTATTATATTATGAACTGGTTGTAATATGTAATAACATTTTAGATTTATTTAATTAAAAAAAAAAAAAACAGACGACCTCTGTGGCTCAGTGGTTCAGCGCTTTGGTGCTCAAGCCGGGGGTCGCAGGTTCGAATCCTGCCGAAGGAACAAAAAGTTATTCTGTGTTCCTGGGTCATGGATGTGTATTAAATACTAGCTTTTGCCCGCGACTTCGTCCGCGTGGAACAATACTTTGGGATATCGCTGAAATTTACCCGCGACTTTATTTATGACTAACGAAAGCGGAATCCTATTTTTTTAAACGGAACCCCAAAAATAAAAGTAGCCTATGTTAGACCCTATAACATCAGCTATCTGCTAGTGACAGTCCCGTGAAAATCGGTCCAGCCGTTTCAGAGATTAGTCGGAACAAACAGACAGACAGACCGACTGACAGACAGACAGACGGACAGACAAAAATTAAAAAAAATGTATTTTATTGTAAGTACCGAATATACTTTCAGATTCATTATGTAAAAAGCTGTTAATTTGAAGTTACAAACAGACACTTAAATTGTATTTAACTGTATAGATGTATAGATATTATAATGTATTATATTTTAAGATATTATCAATTTGATGTTTATAAAATAACTAAACTATTTAACTAAACTAAACTAAACTAAACTAAACTAAACTAAACTAAACTAAACATTAACCCGCACGCGTACCCCGCCTTGGTGACGCCCACTTCGCAACGGGCCGTGCAGCAGAAATCGTAATATTTTAATTTCGCCATAACTTCAAAACCAAACGTCCAATTTTAATCATTCAAAGACCAAATATTATCTACATTAACTGTACTTAGTGATGAAATAATTTATTTTGATAAGGATTAATAGCATGAGTAAAATAAACGCGTTAAAATGTAGTCCAAAAAAAATTCAAGATTTCTAAATAAAAAAATGGTTGTTGTGCCTCACTCGACATAGATAGGTATAGTGTGTCGCGGACTTTTTTGTAGATATTTATAAGATCTACAATTAATTAGAACATTTTATGGTTCTGTCTTTTATAGTTTAGGCAGCGTACGCAAAATAAGTAACTTTTCTGGTTGATTTTTTACACCTTGTGTCCGAAAAACCCAAATATCTTACGGAACCCTATTTTTTTCCAAAATAAAATTTAGCCTATGTTACTCGTGGATAATGTAGCTTTCGAATGGTGAAAGAATTTTTGAAATCGGTCCAGTACTTTTTGAGCCTATTCATTACAAACAAACAAACAAACAAACAAACAAACAAACATACATACAAACAAAGTTTTCCTCTTTATAATATTAGTGTAGATGTGTATAATATAACAAAAATCTTAAATATATGTATAGTATAAAAGTATTAAATATATACTTCCCGTTTTCTGGTACCTGTAACACAAGTTCTTCGGATACTTAGCATGGGGCCAGATTGACGTGGTGTGAAGTGTCCATAGATATTATTATTATTGTCAATAGAAGTTGCCCACGACTTTGTGCGCGTAAAAAAAAGTCCGCGGGGACCGTACATTTTGTCGCTACAAAAAGTGGCCTATGTCCTTAGCCCGTGGATATGGATCTATAGATTAGTATTTGTATCTGTGTCAAGTTTCATCAAAATCAGTTTCAGAACCTATTCAATGCAAACAAATAAACAAATTTTTCCTCTTTATATTATTAGTCTACTCTATACTAATATTATAAGTAAATATGATTCAATGATAAAGTCTTCCAGAACTTTTTACCTACTGTCAAAGAATATATATTACTAACGTACTACTGTGTAGTCTTTAGCGTGTTAAGACAGTGATGATGGAAATAAATCAGCTCCCTAACTCTATCAATGCTACGTGATAGTCTCGTTAGAGTTTAGAAAAATTATAAGCGTCATCGTCAGTCGAACCTCTTATTATAAATATTATCTTATTATTTATATGAGGATTAGCTTTTGCCCGCGACTTCGTCCGCGTGGAGTTCGGTTTCCATACAAAGTTTTAACCCCTTTTTCACCCCCTCAGGGGTTGGAATTTTCAAAAATCCTTTCTTAGCGGCTACGTCATTACAACTATCTGTATACCAAATTTCAGCAAAATCTGTTCAGTAGTTTCGGCTGTGCATTGATAGATAAGTCAGTTAGGTTTGCCTTTTATATGTATATAAAAAAAAAAGGGAAAACCCGACACTTAAATTTTGCCATACGTTGCGTAAATTCGGGTCTCCGGTGTCACTTGACTGTTAAATATTATGTTATTAATGGCTGATGAATTAAGATTTTAACTAAATTTAATATTTTAAATAAATAACAATAACTAATTAATAAAGGATTTATGTATTTAGATTGCTTTTATAATGATGCGCTAAATCTATAAATAGACAAGGTCGTTTCTAGCATTTTCGAATATAGAATAAACATTGACATAAGACTATAATATTAAGAAACGGTGTCAGATTAATCTGAAATATTAAATTATGATAGTTTAGTCAGAATTAGTTATTAATTAGTAGAGCCTAATTAATAAGCTACATATTTGTTTATGTTAATGATTGTTTGTTTTAGATAAAATATTCTAAAGGCGATGTTATGAAATTAAAAAATATATTATCTTTTATAAATAGATATGATAGTTATTTTGATATGATAGGTACTTTTAGATACTATAGGGATGAACTACAAAACAAAACTAATTTGTACTTAAAAACTCTTTTTTATTCTGTTAAAAGCTTTGATTCTAGCGAACTTATAGAAAGTGAAATTCATATCACAGAATTAACTTAGGTGCTACACTATTCTATTTAACATAAATGCAAACCGCGGAAGACATCAGGAATACAAAAATAACAGTAACTTAAAACAAAACTCTTATTTTTATTAAATAATAAAAAAAACAAACGTCAACAAGCAAAGCGTTCATGCATAACACACCAGGAACTAACACTATCACACTATCACTGATCGTGACGATCACCACTGATGATCACGATGATCACCGCTGATGATGATCACCAGGGCCGCCACATCGACTGGGCGGGGTCGGTGTCGGAGGCGGGGCTGTGCGGCGGGGAGGGCGGGGCGTACATTTTCTTGCTGCACACTGTCTCCACGTCTATGAGCTCCTCCGAGAGCCTTTTGACTCCTATCCTCTGCAGCACCGGTTGGGGATGCTGGGGTACGGCCTGCACAGGGGTCGGTCGCGCCACACCGCTGGGCAACTGCTGCTGAGGCGGCTGAGGAGGCTGAGGAGGTTGTGGTGCCTCCAATCTTCTTATACAGTTACTCAGATGCTGTAGAAGCCTGGCACCAGCCTGCGGGTCGACGGGACCCTGCCGGTGCATAGCGTTCGCAGCCACTGTAGCATTGGTTATAAACTGAGACACTTCCGTAGCACACTGAGCGAAGCCGGCGCGGAATCTCTCCGCGTACGACATCTCCGGCTTCAACACCAGCTGGCCTCGTCGCTTCAGGCTGTGCAGGTGTCGCACTGTGAGCTCCAATATGTCGGCTTTTTCAAGCTTAGAAACGTTCTCTCCTTCGGCTTGAAGTGCTGTCACCATGAGGTCCTTGAGCTCGTCGAGGCAGCGGTTGATGCGCGCGCGCCGTTTTCGTTCCAACATGGGTTTCATAACTTTGCGGTACTGGTAAGTCCGGGAGACGGGCTCCTCTTCGTGGGTCGGGGGGTGGAAGGCCCCGTGCGGGGACATGGCTCTAGCAGGTAGGATCATGGTACTCGCGCGGCGGTCTGTGAGCGAATGGCGCGCGCGCCGCCGCCGCACAGCTTTTATGCGCCCTACACCGATTGTGGCAAAGCGCCTGTGATAAAAATAGGGGTGGCGATCGTGGCGGTTTTATTTAATAAAATGTATTGTTACTTTTCTTCAAGGCACAACGAGTTCCCTTACTAAGATTTTATTTTAGTTTTCAATATTTCAAAGTATTATTAAATGTAAAAACTTACAATAACAAAAATGATTTAAATAAACATAACTAAAAGAATTAAATATTAAATAACAAATTATTATAGCGTTTAATAGTAGATATAATATTATGTATACATATTTATACTGTATTTCGCGTCAAAATACATTCATAACTGAATATAATGAAATGAAAATGAAATAACATCATCATGAAAATAATTCATGATGAGCATAATGTAACGTCATTATAAAATCACTAACACTAATTAGCTTATCTCGTCCAACGAATCAGTTTCACCACACAGCGAGGCAATGCTGCGGTATTCTAGCCTCTTAGGTATTCTATCCGCAGACTCCGACCTAAATACAGTTTTTATCTGTAGCCCTTTTTTTATTTAGACAATAAGTTATATATAATTTAGATAATAATTTAGATATTTCAACTAGTTTCTACGTAAATAATTCTTTTGGCATTTCAAATAGAGGTTATGAACGTGGCTTATTCATTGATAAAAGAAAGATTGTTATTATGTGGCTTACAATACAATATTTTGCTTTACACAGTACAAATTACTGATATAATTAGTAGAAACATTGCAAAAATACCTGAATGTTTTTTTTTTAATCGACTGTTTCATTAGATAATATTTTTTCTTAAAAACTATTGCATTGTTCTTAACTAATGTATCACAAATGTATAGTTAATTTAATTAATATTCCTTAAGATTTCATCATATATCGTAATCTGGCCAGCTGTTCGTAAGACAGGGGCTCAGCTGACGGCACCTGGGCAGCACGCGTTCCCACGACCACCCCACAAGCTGCGCAGATGCAGCGCCAAGAAGTTCCCCTCCCATTGTATGACGTCACACAACGGTCTCGTGGCATTTTAATAAATAACTGTCTCCGTGACAATAGACATTTTTAAAATACAAAATAAATTCTGCTTTAAAAAGCGTGTTTTTTCTTCTATATAAAATAAAAAAATTGCTTTACCCATACGTCTTAATATGGTCTTGACGTGCTAAAATTACAGTGTTTTGGTATGTGTAATATGATGGTATAGATATGAAATAATCTACAATAAGTTAATATAAAATAATAAACAAAACTTGTGGGTGTCAGCCCTGGAGGTTTGCGGGTCGGCGTTATCGGCACAAAGACGCGACGACACTTTTTGCCGATGCTCGTATAAAATTAATGCCGCGGAGAAATCAGCCCTGGAACGTAATCTACTTTAAATTACCACTCCATGAAGTATTTACTACGTATGTTAGTAGGTACATGTATAAGTACTTCTATTATTACTTTTCACCGTGGATTTGCCTTGCCAGGCACGAGCATTGACTTAGATAATAATCGCCTAGCTAATGTTTTTGTCACACTTTGCTATTATTAAACAATAATTAATAAGTTTGTATTCACACATAAGTAACATAAGTAATTGAGGGCAAGAAGAAACATACAACTTCAGCGTTACATTTCTTCCAAAATATAGAGTACTATTATCTATTGTTACCTAGAGTTATCTTAATTTTCCCTTGGATTGGCCACAGCAAGTTGAATTATTATAACCATAAGTTAAATTATAACCGTACTCAACGATTTTAGATTTTTTTTTTCACCTCCTTCACTTCAATATTTTTTTAACTACGTTATTTTTAAATAACATCTTAGCTATTGATTTGGTTAAAAGTCAGCTTAATCTTTATGGTGTAACCTTTAAAAAAGAAAAGATAAAATATTTACAAAAATAGACTTAGCTGTGAAAGTGAAAGTTTATGAGGATGGATGAATGGATGGGTGGATGGGTGGATGTTTGTTACTCTTTCACGCAAAAACTACAGAACGGATTTTTATGAAATTAGTTATGGTAGTACCTTGAGCTCTGGATTAAAACATAGTTTAATTTTTATCCCAAAAAGGGTCCCGAGGGGTACTGTCTTTACGCGAGCGGGTGGAGTAGCGGGCAACAGCTAGTTTTATATAATTATCACCAATTATATCAGTATAAAATGCTAAGTACCAGATAATGACGACAGTGTGACGACAGCAATAACCAGATCCGTAATATCGTCATCATTGGTCCGATGATTCGCACATTAATGTAGATTGTAGACAATCGCTGAATCATCAGAGATACGTTTTTAATTACTTCAGCCTTATTGATATATTATTTTGGGATTCAATCCGATAGGATTCATGACGGGGCGGAGATCATTTCGATTTCTCCAAACTTTAATGCTGTTCACGGGCCGAACCCTCAGATTCAACATGGGAGAGGCATGCTTCGGCAAGAATGGATCAGCTCGAACGGATAAATACCACGGCCTCACAGAAAACCAGCGTGATATATCGCTTGCGTTGTGTTTCGACAAGTGAGTGAGCCCCAGTTGGGGTTGGGGATTTTAAGGACCTTGAACGCAAGTGCGCATATCAGAGGTCAATTTACAGATTACAAGTGTCTCCTCTGATGTTGCGAGTTTCCATTGGCGGCGGTTATCGATTACCATCAGGCGATCCGTCTGTTCGTTTCCTGGTCCATTTCATAAAGAAAAAAACCAACAGCATGTCCGTGAAGCGACGAACCTAGTAGGTACCTAGTACCTACTAACCTAATATTATTGTAGCCATTAAAACTTTTGCGATCTCAGTTTCTTTATATTTTTACTTTTTTTACAGACTTTATATTTTTTTATATATAAGGCTTACCTGAATTTTTGAACATTAATTTTTTTAGTGTTGAAAAAATTATGCGCACTAGCAAAAAGGAAAATAAGTATGCTGCAATAATAATTGTTAAAATAAAATTTCTGCTTAATCATTTTTACTATCGTAACTTTTTATCCTTGTTTGGGGTTTATAAGATATTATGTACTGACTAAAAGTATTTTTATCAGCCAAATCCATATACTGCATGATATGAAAATGATAAGCAACTTTGTTTGAATATATATATTTTTTTTATTTAAGTTCACAAAACAAGATTGTACAATCGTAGATGATAGACATGAAAGTGCTCTAGCGCTATATTTTATAAGCAATAAACATTTTAATTCCTTCAAATGAAATATATGATTCGTTCTTCAAGAAGCTTAAGTTTGTACCTACTTAAATATAATAACTGCTAATATTTATTTTATTACTACATACCTAATATGAAATTGATTGAAATTATATTTTTCTGCGAAAGACGATGTCGCTATAATTACGTCAATTTCCTGCCAAAAACGACCTTCCGATAAATTAAGCACTAAAATGACTAAGTAAATTTTAGCGAATTTGATCACTGTTCAAAAGTAACGCGCATCTTAATTAGTCAGAGAATTCTCTTTATCGTTGAGGTGTGAGCCCGCTTATTGTGCGGTCGACACCGTGACGCTACTTACTCCAATTCCACTCGCCAGACGGCAGAAGGTCGTAAGCGCTAAACCCGCTATTACGAGCACGCAATACCCGCCGCATTACAGTTCAATGTCGCTTACGTCTTTATGCTAAGACAACGAGTTTTCAAGCAACACTAGAACGTCTTAAGTGCCGCGTCTTTGTATGGAGTCGACGTCTTTTGTCTTTGGGACGCTGTATCGTGGGAACGCCCGTGCCACGACCGTTCCCACACACTGGCACAAGCCAACCGATAAATAATCATAATTCTATTGTGAGTGAGACGGTACTAAGAAATTTTATACTTCATCAATCGTCGCGTTGAATATGTTAGCGCGTGGGCCTTTGTTTACGTGGCGTTTGTCGGAGTTATCTATTGTGACGTGATGGGACGCTATACTAGCCAAGAATTCCAATGAAAGTGTGATCCTTGATCGCCCACCGATTTACAAGTATTTCAATGCAATGTATATTGTATGACATAATATGTTTTAATATGTCAGTATTTCTATTCGATCAAGGCTACGTCTTTCAGTATAAAAATATAAAAAAAGAAAAAAGATAGTAGTAGATAGTAGTCTAGTGGCTAATAAAAAGTTGGTAATGCATATTATAAGGAAAAAATGTAAATGAATATGATGACTGTTGATAATTGTTTAATGTGACTGATAGACTGATATAGTAAGCAAGTTTTTTAGATAATATCTTATTGCGTACAAACTGAGTAAAGCATGATATGTTTTCGGTTTCATGCATTTCGGTGACGGTGGCCGATTTCATTGAAACCAGGCCAGTTACGCAGGAGCAATTTTATAGTGCCCAAGTGTGTGTGCAGTACACAAGTGCACTCTCTCTTCTTTTTCTCTCATAACCCAGTGGGACGGATAACCGACACGACTAGCGAGAGATCAGGCGCGGGTCCAACTTTTTACATGCCAATCCGACGCATGGATTACCTTTCTTGTCAGACAATCAGGTGATCAGCCTGTATTGTCCTAAACAAACTTGGAAACAACAGTTTTTTGTTGTTCCAATGCGGGAATCGAACACACGACCTCCGAGTCAAGAGCCAATACTCTAACCACTACACCACGGAGGCTGTTAATTAATAGATATCGTATTATAAGTAGGATAGTAGTATTCATAATTTAGAGAAAAATGTAAGAAAAAATGCTGTACAAACGACTTTTGGAACGATCGATGTTCATATTATTGAGTATGCGAGTTGCGACCGACAAACATATAGTTCCGCCCGCGGGAAATGGCACTCGCCGTTTCAACCCGCACTCCGAACCGTTGTAAATGCGCGAGGTCGACAGTCCGAACTGGCATGTTGATGACAGCGTATTTTGACGTATTAAATAAGACCGTGACGGTTTGGAACTTAGTCCGATCTGCGGTCCGAACATCAAGTGTTCAAGACGCTGGGCTGATCTGATCTGACTCGCGTGATTAACTATTTGAAATGTTATATCAATATGTGGTCCCACTCTAACTAGACTCATTCAATCAGAACGAGCCTTCGCAATCGTAATAATTCAATATAACCTTAACAATTCAAGCATATTCAATTAACAGCCTCCGTGGTCTAGTGGTATGCAGAGCTTGGTTCTCGACTCGGAGATCGTGGGTTCGATTGGAACAACAAACGTTGTTTTCATGTTTGGTTAGGACAATGCAGGCTGTACTCCTGATTGTTTGGCAAGAAAAATGATCCATGCGTTGGATGGGCATGTAAAAAGTCAGTCCTCACCAGTCGTGTCAGTCATCCGTTCCACTGGGTTATGAAGAAGAGAGAGTGCTCTAGTGTACTGCGCACACACTTGGGCACTATAAAATTACTCCTGCGTAACTGGCCTAGTTTCAATGAAACCGGCCACCGTCACCGAAATCGGTGTGGGGAGTTATTATTTATTAATTCAATTAGCTCAAGTAGGCATAAATGCCACACTACGAATGACTTCAAAATTAGGCTTTTCTGAGAATACAGCGCAAACAAAATGTGCATAACTATTTGAAATTCAGTATAAATTGTGCGCAATTGATAACCAGGTGGCACAAACAGGGGTGTGGACCTGTCTACCAACTTATATCAAGTGCCTACTGCCTTGTCCAAACAGATTGTTGGTTTTTTTTATATAGATTAAACCACCTTATCGACGGCCACGGGTTCAACACACTCGTTCAATATTTAATGTGATATAAGTCACGAGGTCGGTGTATAAATATTAGTAATAGTTAAACCATATAAGGAAAAATATTGTTGGGAAAAAAGTGGTTTTAAATGTCCTAATCCAGGGTGTAAACGTTTGAATTATGTAACAAACTCACAATCGTATTATTTATATTGTTGTATATTCGCTTTAGGTTTGTAGAGGGTCGTTAGTACAAATGTCAAAGTGGCTTACTTTACTTTGATGTACTAATTTGATGTGAACACGGCAGCTTCATTGGTGAATTTTGACATTTGCTTTGATGATTCATTACAACTATTTTTCATCTAAGTAGGTACCTATTAATAACTATATTAACGCATAATACATACCTACCACAAATACTACAATCTTGTCTATCTAACAAATCAATTAAAATATTTTTAATGTGCCAAAAAACCTACAGAATAAACTGACAAATTAATTAAATATTAGACAAGTCCAGAGCTCCGTGGCCTTGTAGGTAGACCGTTTAGTTCGCACTCGAGAGAGTGCAGGTTCAAAACCCAGGTTGTAGCGTACCAATGCGATTTTTTCAGATCTCAAGTACATTATACGGACGCTCTAACGGTGAAGGAAAACATCGTGAGGAAACCCGCACATAGTTGGCTCCAGACGTATTGACCAGTCATTCCTTTGGACTAGGCTGACTATGTTGTGAGAATGCCGTATGTGCTTGGGCAACCATACGACATTTAAAAACCAACTGTCCCAGGCACTTACAGTATTTCAAGAGTGGTTACTTCGCTCGGAGAATTCTGTATAAATCATCCATTAATGGATGTAAAGGCCTAAGTTTTAGACGAGTCCATAATTAGTACGTCTTAACATCAGTTAAGACGTACTAATTAAAATATGTCGGTTAAATCAGAAGACTAGACTAGACTAATCCATAATTTTACAATCTACTTATAAATGTGGGACAGCTTATTCGAAAGTTTTGTCGCTGCTTACTTTATATTATCGAGCGACGGAGACAAAACATGCGAAAAAGCTATCAAAAACTTATCAGTTTGTGAAACAGAAGGTAGATTACGCAAATTAAATCCTATAATATAGTTACGTGCTTACGACCCAGTCCCTATAATATTATGTTAAAACTGCAAAATGGTATTCTCATAAACGTCAAACTAACGTCACGTTGGTCAATTCATGATATTGACGATTAACGATTCATTTTCTATACTTATATAATAAAAAGGTAAAGTTTGCTTGTTTGTTTGCATTGCACAGGCTCCGAAATTACTGGACCGATTTTGATGAAATTTGGCACAGATATAGAGTAACCCACGGGAAAAGACATAGGCTACTTTTTATCGCGGAAAAATGTACGGTTTCTGCGAAATTAACTTTTGCGCGCACGAAGTCGCAGGCAACATCTATTAATTCAATAAAAATGTAAGTTAATTACGAACATTGGGGTTCTGGCCCTGACTCTAAACTCCCAGTAAAACCGCAAGCGGCAATTCCTGTTTGTTCGTCTTTAAGTTTTTCCTTCTTCGATGCCTCACTGTTTAGGAATCACTATTCTCCGAAATATTAATTATTATTTCATTTTTTATATGCCGGTGTAATTCCAAAGGTTCATTGATTAATGAATAGGAGTATTGAATCACACTTTCAATAAATAATAATTCGTCAAGTGAAATATCTTATTAGTTTTACTGACTTTCTATTAAATATATTATTAATCAATATTTTATTCAAATAACTGGCTCATTAGGAAGCAATTGCTTGTTGGTACGAATAATATATCTTTATCTGTATCTTTCATTTATTTTGGAACGTGCGTGTAATAAAAGTCTGCCCCACTTTTAGAGTATTTTGGGACAGTTAACGTTTAAAATTTGTCATCGTGACATTTTAAATTTTGCTTTCCGCAGTATAATCAGTAAGCAGTCATATAGATCTATAAATTATAGACGAGACAATATGTCGAGGCAAAAAGTGTCTACACTTAAACTGCCCCACTTTTAGGGTACCTTGGGGCAGTCGAGGTTTGACATTTGCCATCATGACATTTGCTTTTTTTTTTTTTTTTTTTTTTTTGTTTCCGGAGGGGAAAATGCATTACGCATACCACCCAGGCGCAGGGGGCACCCGAGTGGTGATGTGGGACTCCCGTATAGGCTAATGGGACCCACGGTATACCCACTAAAAACCACCCCCCACCTTCCTCCTCGCCGCCTTGTGACGGGGCCACGGGAACGATACACACATCCGCGACCCCGCCGGCGGCAGCCGCCCACAAGCGGCTCCATCCAAGGCCCGAAGGCCCCAGGCGCACCAGATGGTAAGGTGCGCCTCCCTCCTCGGCCTCCACCAGTACTGTAGCAGACTCCCCCCGAGTCTGCTACTAGGAGGCCACGGATACCAGCCTCCACAACCGGTACCCGGTGGCAGATCTGGGCTATGGTTCTGCCACCGACCACACCTCGGACGCAGAGGATAAGGCAAGCGGCGCACCGTAATACCAACTTGCCTCTTCCTCTGCGGCCCCACCAATGCCGTTAACCTTACGGAACGGCCCCGCCAGCTAGGGAGAGTAGCACAACACCACCACGCCTCTCCCCCTGCGATCCCTCCACGGCCGCAGAAGATAGGGAGTACGGCGCACCGTAATACCAGCACTCCTCTTCTTCTGCGGTCCCACCTCCTAGCGCGTCCGCAGCGGACTCCTCCAGCCCGCTGGGAGCGCCCACCTCGGGCCAGCCGGCGGCAAACAAGCCGGCCCTGGTTGCCTCTTCGCTTCACCGTGGGTGTCCAGTCCACGGTTACTAAGCCCCACCGCCACGTCAAGGCGTGCAACCATCGGGGGGATCATGACATTTGCCTTTTCCAGTATATATCAGTCTGCATTTATCTAACAAAATCTTCTGAAATCAAGATGGCGAACGTTTTCTTGTATGAAGATTTTTCTCTGTTAAATGTACGTCATAGCCCACGCTTAGGCTGGGACTATATGATACGGAATTCGGTAGGTCCGAGAAAATTCAGAGCATTGAAAATAAAACTCTACGCTATTACAAAAAAAAAAAAAAAAACTTAGGCCTTTACATCCGTTAATGGATGATTTATACAGTATTCTCCGAGCGAATTAGTAACCACTCTTGAAATACTGTAGTGCCTGGGACAGTTGGTTTTTAAATGTCGTATGGTTGCCCAAGCACAGACGGCATTCTCACAATATAGTCAGCCTAGTCCAGAGGAATGAACTGGTCAATACGTCTGGGGCCTACTATGTGCGGGTTTCCTCACGATGTTTTCCTTCACCGTTAGAGCGTCCGTATAATGGGACAACCTGGGATTCGAACCTGTACTCTCTCGAGTGCAAACCAAACGGTCTACCCACTAGGCCACGGAGCTCTCTTAGAGTTGAAAACGGAAGTGTCGAGCGTCGAGCTGTCATATATTTGACATTTGACTCGATACTTGTTTGTTCCATTTTCAGCTCTATTATATTAGCACACAGTGCTATTTTCAGTGCTCTGAATTTCCCTCGGCATCCCGGATTCCGGGGCATATAGTCCCAGCCTTAGGTATAGTTTTGAAGTCAAAAAAGTGTCGTTAATTTTACTAGGTTCTGTTTGATTCGGATTTTAAAATGTAATATGTGTACCACGTGCGCGTCAAAGCCAATGGTTGTGTTCCGCAGAAAAAGGCGCTTGTTAGCGCTTGCTAGCGCTAAAGAAAAAAACAGATTATCGGCCAGGACACGTTTGCTAACTTCAATACTGCTAACATAATCCACCATTTTGCTTATAATTAACGTTAGCGGTCGCCATTTTGCTTACGTTGTTTTGTTAGCGCAATTTTCCGCGGAACACATTAATAATAATAATAATATCTATGGACGCTTCACACCACGTCAATCTGATCCCGTGCTAAGTTCTCGAAGAACTTGTGTTACGGGTACCAGACAACGGAAATATATTTAATACTTTTATATTATACACATATTTAAGATTTTTATTATGTTATACACATATTTAATACACATCCATGACCCAGGAACACAGAAAAACTTTTTGTTCCTTCGGCGGGATTTGAACCCGCGACCCCCGGCTTGAGCGCCAATACGCTCAACCAACTGAGCCACAGAGGTCGTTACACACATTACACAGCCATTGGCTTTGACGTGCACGTACACAAGCCACAACAAAACATTTTAAAGTTCAAATCTAACAGAACCTAATAAAATTAACGACACTTTTTTTCTATTTGTCGGCTAAGAAAATAGACTTCAAAGCAAAGTCAGAGCAAAAGTTTTTTTTTTTACCTCAAACCGCTATTCCATTTGAGGCTCTTTTCTATTGTTTCTATTTTAGGTGCCAGGTAGGGTAATATAACAATTTACGTTTACAAAAACAATGCAGCACCCTAAAACAACAGTAAATGCAGGCAATAAAATAAGTAATAAGTACGCGTAAGTAATAAAAGTAAGTAAGGATACCGTTACTTATTATCTTCAACGTTATTGCTTATTATCTATTTTTGTTATTTGTTACCTTACTTCAAAAAGCTGCGACAGAAAATTATGACTGCGGTGAAGTACAAAAGCTCTTGTTCGAAGCGAAAAACCAAGGTTTGTAAATTAATTATGAACAATTCTTATTATATTTCAGATGTGTTATTACTTGTAATAGGTAGGTCTTAAATAATATATACAAACTTCCTACTGCTATTATAAATGTGAAAATTTGTGAGGATGGATGGATGTTTGTTGCTCATTCACGCAGAAACTATTTAGTTAAAGGATTATGATGAAATTTGGTATCCCGAATTTCCGAAAAAGTACAGTGTTCCCGGGTTTTTTTATGTGGGCGAAGCTGCGGGCGAAAGCTTGACAGAAAGTAAAAAAGTAAGATTATTGAAAGAGTTTCACGGATGATGAATTTAAATCATAGTCGACAGGCAATCTTCACCTACCATAAAATAGTTATCTATACGTCTTATATGAGAAGCGATTTTGCACACATTTATACTGCTTTGTAAAGTATTGTAGAAAGGGCCTCCTCAAATTACGTAAATCGACACTCACCTGTTGGTGTTTTATGAAAAATCTATATAATATTTTTGTCCAAAGTAAAGTCATCTCAGTTGCTTAACAATAAAACTGTGTCGGTATGTGCTTGCTTTTTTATTTTCATTCTTGGTTCGTTTTATATGTACGGTCAAAGTTGGGCAAAAAATCCGATGATAGGAGGCAAATTTTTTTCTAAACTAATTTGAATTTAAGAAATATAAGGACATAACAACCTATATAAGTGAAATAAAAAATAATAAAAATTTGGGTCTACAATGTTTGACTTTAGAGTAAATCACCAACAGACTTTGTATGGAGATAAAACTGACTAGCGCAGCCTAATTCACTGTTTTACAGCACTTTTAACGCTGAAACTTTCATACGCATTTAGCTGACTGACCACTGCTTATTCATATTCAAGTCATATTCTGACTGAATGAAAACAATAAGCCGTTGCGGGATTCCTGGCGTATGTAACGCGATAATGAGATTGTTTTGTACTGTCAGGGAATCTAATTCATAAGTTGTCTGTCGTCATAATTTGTTTGTATTATGACAACATTATAATACAAATAAGTTATGAAAATACTCTACCTGCTTATTAATTAGATCATCCTACTTATAAATGTAAAAGTTTGTGAGGGTTTTGATGAAATTTGGTATGGTAGTAGTTTAAGCTATGGATTAAAACAGGCTACTTTTTATCCCAAAACTCAATTTATGCGGGTGGAGCTGCGGGCAAAAGCTAGTCCATACTGTATACTATAATGTCTATAATATTATAAATGGGAAAGTGTGCATGTTTGCCCGTCTTTCACGCCAAAACTACTGAACCGATTTTAATAAAATTTGGTACACAGATAGTCTAGAGCCTGAGATAGGATATAGGCTACTTTTTATCGCGAAGAAATATCCGGATCCCGTGGAATACTTTATTTACAACTTCAAGTAAAATCTATTAAACCGATTATCATGAAATTTGGCACAGATATAAAGTAGAGGGAAAGGATATATATACATAGGCTACTTTTTATCGCGGGACATATACGGTTCCCGTGGGTTGTTACTTACACTGTACTTACGCGGGTGGAGCCTAGCCTTAAATATCTATACTTAAATAATAATATAATAAAGAGAAAAGGGTTGTTTGTTAATAATAAAATCAATTTTGTATTTATCTAAATACATTTTCGTTGTGACACAACAGCTGTGACGTCACTCCTGCTACATAAAAATGTATAGAGCGTTTTAATGCTCTCCAACGTTCTCACTTTTGTGATGACTCTATTTCGTCAACGGTTGATCGTAGATATGCCATTGCAAAGACAATATTTCCTGGCTTATTATGTACTTTTCGAAATTTCAATAAAAATAAAACATGTTCTCCATTTTGATGAAAATTTGCACAGATATCGAGTAGACATAGGCTACTTATTTTATTGCGGCAATGTATGGTTCCCGCGAGATTTCCTTTAGCGCGTACGAAATCGCAACATCTAGTATAAAACTGGACAAAGCACGTAAGTGGAGCTAGTAAATCATAAATGTGACACGTCGTTGATAATGTCTACTCGCTCCAGAACATAATATGTGCACATATAATATGTCCACACCGCCCAAGGCGATATCGCAAGGTACATTCTGTCAATACGTCAAGTAAAGCTAATATTTCCAATATGTCATACACACGCCGCCTACCGCCCCGCCCGACCGTTAGTTGAACGTAAATACTACTGTACAGTGGCACTACACCTACATACTACTGTATACAGCAAACGTTATTAGTACGTAAAGCAAACAATTTCTGTACAGTTTTACACGTAAATTGAGCCAAGGTATATAAGGTTCGGTGAAATTAATTACGGACATTTTGGGCATAATATGATCTACTGCTTATCAGTGGCGAAGGCTGCTTCTCGTTCATAGGGAAGCCGGAGTCTGTATAATAGGTAGAGATTTCTATGACGGTTTGCAAAAGGTCAGTGACAAGGGAAGCCGATAGGAATAGAGTTATAGGAACCCTTCGCCACTGCTGCTTATTTAGAGACTTTTAGGCAAAAAAATAATTGTCATGCTCGAAAAAAATATCTTTATTTTATATGAGTCTGTGTTGAGTGGCGAGTCGCCCATACATAGATGATTTTTTTATACATATTATTTTTCAATAGAGGCGGTAATAGATTCCAAACAGACCATGTATCTGCTCGTTTACCGGTACACCTAATATAAAAAGTAATATTTTAATCCATGCAATTCCAATTTAACCCTTCAATAACAGTATTTGGATGTAACGCTTGCTTTTACGTGGTAGAGCCATGCTTCGGCACGAATGGGCCGGCTCGACCGGAGAAATACCACGGGCTCACAGAAAACCGGCGTGAAACAGCGTTTGCGCTGTGTTTCGCCGAGTGAGTGAGTTTACCAGAGGCCCAATCCCCTACCCTATTCCCTTCCCTACCCTCCCCTATTACCCTATTCCGTCTTAAAAGGCCGGCAACGCACTTGGAGCTCTTCTGATGCTGCGAGTGTCCATGGGCGACGGAAGTTGCTTTCCATCAGGTGACCCGTTTGCTCGTTTGCCCCCATATTTCATAAAAAAAAAAAAAACCTCATCCGGTACACGGTAGCGAATTACTGGCGTGACGTCACGCGAGCCAATTTGTTCACACACCAATTACCTTCTGGGTTTAGGGTTAATAGCCGAAATATTGTTTATATTTTAAAAGTCGATGGACTGCCTGCTCCGAGAAAAATGAGTGTTTAACCGTTTAAGGCTGGAAGTATATGATCCGGGATTCGACGGACCCGGGAAAATTCAGAGCGCTGAAAATAGAACTCTGCGCTAAAACAATAGAGCTGAAAATCGAACAGTCGAGTATTGAGCTGCCATATAAGACATTGACATTTGACTCGACACTTGTTTGTTCGATTTTCAGCTCTATTACTAGTTTAGATTACCTACTATTTTCAGTGCTCTGAATTTTCCCGGGCCTGTCGAATTCCGGATCATATAGTCCCAACCTTCGTTCGTCCTCGTATTTTTTTAGATGGAATATGATGACGATTAACGAAAAGTTTTTTTCTGTAAAAGGTACAATACCTACATAAAAATAGGCATGCAAGTTTTTATATTTATAATTAGTTATTAGAATTACTACATTTGGCACGCGTTTTAATAACTTATGTGTTAGCATTATGTAGGCAACAAACGAGGTGGACCACGCGTGCTCAAGTCTATGTCAGCAGAGCAAAGTCCAAATAAGTATTTATTAATAACACTAGAGTCCAAACTCCAAAGACTAAAGCTGACATTGCAAAAATAATATTATTATGTTTCGTTTCAATTTTTTCGCAATTCGAACAAAACACCAGTAACAACAAAAACACATACAATTTATATTAAAAACATTAATAACAATTTAGTTATGCATCATACATACTTAACAATTCAAGATACATTAAACTTTAAAGCATTGACTTGGATATTCGATAATGTCGTAAGGACAGGGCATGTATAATTATTTAGTGTCTTTAACGTGAGTGCCCTAACAGCACAGAGTAGAAAATATATACTTACGTGATACGTACAGAGAAATCTTACATAGAACGATCCAAATCGATCCAAATTTGATTTTTTTCCGCCCGCTTCAATGGCCCACAATGTTTCCATATAATCGTGGACACATCGTATGCTTGTAGTAGTGCAATCAAATCGAAAGCTAACTATGTAGCTGACAGCTGTTACATATTCCTCTTTCTTCAGTCTGTGCTAACAGGGCACTTGCAACTTTCAATCTAAGTTCCGCAACAGTGTGCGCGCAAAATTGTCGAGACAAAGTTATCTTAAATTTATGCAAAATGTTCCAAGGGGCTTATCCTTACTTTGGACATCATTATAGGGGCAAAAACGCGATTTGCAATAGCCACGGTACAATATGGTCTATGGACCCGATGGTCTTTATGGTAATCATGTCAGGGGTCCGCCAATTTAAAAGTCGTTAAAGTGACAACTCAATATATTTTAATGCATAGCTGATGTTTAAATTATATCCAGGTCCGGGTTAAATGGGGTATGCGGTAAGTACTTATAATGAGCATAGTTTTTATTTGAATTTGTGGCGAATCACCATTAATCGTAAATAATAACATCATGTTGTAAAGATTTACTGGCAACACTTTAACCGCTAAAAACTTCGTATCAATTACCTTGTTTATACTCTGGTCAAAATACACATTTTTTTCACTCTAAACGAAATTGTTTTGTTACGGTAAAAAAATATTGAATATATTATGATAAATAATATGAATTTATGATATATATGACGAACACTGTGGCTCAGTCATGGTTAGCGCGTTGGCGCCGGAGGAAAAACCGGAGGTCGCGGGTTCGAATCCCGCCAGGAAACAAAAAGTTTTCTGTGTTCCTGGGTCATGGATTTGTATTCTACACCTATAATAAAAATCTTAAATATAAGTCTAGTATAAAAATACCTACTAAATATATTTCCGTTGTCTGGTAACCGTAACACAAGTTCTTCAAGAACTTACCACAGACCCAGATTGACGTGGTGTGAAAGCGTCCATAGATATTATTATAACACGCTGTTAAAAATTGTAACACGCTGGAATTAACAAGTATAAGAAAATGCATTGTTTCATTTATTAAACTGAACTGCGAACCCCCTTAAATTTATAGGATACTAGCTGACCCGGCAAACGTTGTTTTGCCTTATAAAAAGTAAAAAAACACTATAATTGATCAGTTATCGAGCGGGATGAAAAATGATTAAATTACTAAAATGGCTATAAAAAATAGGGGTTGGTGATAAAAAAGTAAAAATTTAGGGTTGTATGTATTGTTTAATGCCACATTATAAAAAAAAAACGTCCATAAATTAAAAAAAAATATTTAAGGGTGAATAACCCTTATCACTCAGGGGTATGGAAAATAGATAGTAGCCGATTCTCAGACCTACTGAATACGCATATAAAATTTGGTTAAAATCGGTAAAACCGTTTCGGAGGAGTACGGTAACTAACATTGTGAGTTGTGACATGGAAATTGTTTAAATAAGAAGAAGATAAATATTGTATGTAGGTTTAGAGGAAAGAAGTATGTTAGAATCGTAAAAAATATAAGTTAATCTTTTTTGCTACCTCTGAGAAGACAGAAACTATACTGCCTTTGTTAAGTTGGACCTAAATCCAACTTAATTTAATCGTTAATGAAGAAACAATAGCGCCATAGAGGTAATGATATTAATTTTATTGTCACTTTATTCATCCTTCCACTATTACGTGTGAAAAATTGTGAGGATGGATGGATGGATGTTTGTTACTCTTTCACGCAAAAGCTACTGAACGGATTTTGATGAATTTTGGTATGGTAGAAGTTTAAGCCCTGGATTAACACATGCGCTACATGTTATCCCAAAAAAGTAGAGTCTACCCGTGCAATACCGTTATGGCGGAGCCATCACCAAATTATTCAGTTCAGTAGTTTTTGCGTGAAAGAGTAACAAACATCCATCCATCCTCACAAATTTGACATTTATAATTAGTAGTGGGATGTTTCCATTGTACCTGTGATACAATTTCTTCGGATATTCAGTACAGGGCCAGATTGACGTGGTGTTAAGTGTAGGAGCGTCCATAGATATTAAAAAAAGATAAAACTTCAAAATTATTTACATCAATGTCTTTAAATAATAATGTAATATAATTTATTACAAGATAAATACATTCTTAAATATATTTAGAATTGTATTGGTTTTCTGTTTTTTATAATGTTTCATTTTGTATTTTGTGGAATGCAATAAAGTATATATTAGTAAGTATTATAAAGTGGCATTTTAAAATGCACTTAGTAATGAATGGACGTAATTGTTTTAGCAAATTATAATATTGAAATGATTAACACTGAATATTATTGAGATGAAGTAAGCGCATTGAGTGTGTCATTAATTAAGATGGAGGCAGATAGGAGATTGTACAGCGCTACAAAATATTGTCACTTCTATTTGATTAGCATAAGGAATGCCTGATTAGCATAAGGAATGCCAGATTAGCATAAGGAATGCCAGATTTGCCTGAAAAGTTAAAATCGCAATACTCAAACCGGAGATCGCGGGTTCGAATCCCGTCAAAGAAACAAAAAAAAATCTATGTTTCTTTGTCATGTATGTGTATAAAACAATAATGTGTTTAGTAAAAAAATATTAAATTAATTTCCGTTGCCTGCTATGGTACCCTTAATACAAGTTCTTCGAGAACTTACCACAGGACTAGATTGATGACAATATAGGGAACAACTAACTTTTTACTTTTTACTTTCCGTCCTATCGAAAAAACTAACCAGTACATGGCTGGTTTGGTGGAGAACAGGCTAACCCTCATATTGAGGAGAAACTTATGGCCGAAAGAAAATGATGAACATTTTATTTTCCTTATCAAACTTAACGGAATCAATAATTTCGAATTAATATTTAGTTTCAAATTAGACCTTGATTTTAAAATAATTTAGTAAAAATAATAATAATACAATGCCGCCTCTACACGTTCGTAGCACTGCACTGCACAGTACTTATGGAAATGGCCCATTAAGCCTGATTTAAATGTTAGCGCTGCTCGCGGCAATTTGTCCAATAAGCCGCGCATTAGCAGCAAATTACTCGTTGCTGTGCTGCTGTTCTCGCCGTTCTGTTTAACAGATATAGAGTTTAAAAGAGACCATTCATGCGTTAGACAAGTTTGGTCACAAATCTCTATGTTTTATTTGCCGGCACTTTGAAATTTGGATCCTTTAAGGATGCGATATTAAATAATTAACAATCTATAGTCTATTCTGACTAGCTGTCAGTGGCGTGGGTTCCTATGACTCGATTTCTATCGGATTTACTTTCCACTTACCTTTAGAAGACCCTTATCCAAATTCCTACCTATTATACAGGCTAGGGCTATGAAGGAGAACCAGGCTTCGACACTGCTAGCTGAATCCAACAGACGTTGTTATGTTTTAAGCTTACAGTTTAGAACTGTGAAATTTACAGTTTAGAACTGTGAAACGGAACAAATGAATAACTACCTAGACACTTTCTACACCAACAGCTACACCTACAACCTACACCTAATACCTACACACCCTTCAAACTCCTGCACACTTGCAAACTTCATATACCTACTACCTACTTCTATAACAACCTTTTTTTTTTTTTTTTTTTTTGTTTCCGGAGGGGAAAATGCATTACGCATACCACCCAGGCGCAGGGGGCACCCGAGTGGTGATGTGGGACTCCCGTATAGGCTAATGAGACCCACGGTATACCCACTAAAAACCACCCCCCACCTTCCTCCACGCCGCCCTGTGACGGGGCCACGGGAACGATAAACACATCCGCGACCCCGCCGACGGCAGCCAACAAGCGGCTCCATCCTAGGCCCGAAGGCCCCAGGCGCACCAGATGGTAGGGTGCGCCTCCCTCCCCGGCCTCCGCCAGTACTGTAGCAGACTCCCCCCGAGTCTGCTACTTGGAGGCCACGGATACCAGCCACCATACCCGGTACCCGGTGGCAGATCTGAGCTATGGTTCTGCCACCGACCACACCTCGGCCGCAGAGGATAGGGCAAGCGGCGCACCGTAATACCAACTTGCCTCTTCCTCTGCGGCCCCACCAATGCCGTTAACCATACGGAACGGCCCCGCCAGCTCGCAGGGGGGTAGGGAAAGTGGCACAACACCACCACCCCTCTCCCCCTGCGATCCCTCCACGGCCGCAGAAGATAGGGAGTACGGCGCACCGTAATACCGGCACTCCTCTTCTTCTGCGGTCCCACCTCCTAGCGCGTCCGCAGCGGACTCCTCCAGCCCGCTGGGAGCGCCCTCCTCGGGCCAGCCGGCGGCAAACAAGCCGGCCCTGGTTGCCTCTTCGCTTCACCGTGGGTGTCCAAACCACGGTTACTAAGCCTATAACAACCTACATATATTCTATAACAACCTACACCAACCTATACCTACTATTACCAGTGACGGATTAACCCTTAATCAAATTAAGCAATTGCCTAGGGCATCACGTCTGGTGGGGCACCAGACGAAGCACAAAAAAATAGAGTCATATTCGCTGCCCGCTAGTGCCCCCCCCGGCTGGTATATATAGATAGAGATCTGACTCATATACAGAGGCGTATTTAGAAATTTTGCGCCCCAGGACATTTAACATATTTTTTAGCCCCATTAACCCTAAATTTGCGTTCAAACTGAGAATGCGAGCAAATGTTTTTTACTCCTTTCAATCTTTTTAAACTTTAAACCCTGACCGACTGTTGTGCTTTAGAAAAAAAAAACAATGAATTAATAGCCTAAAACAGGAATCGTGAACCTATGGCACGAGTGCCATCGAATCCTCAAACCTATAGCACAATATTTTGGGCACGTCACTGATCACAAAATTTTGTAATTATGTACGACGAAGTGTGAAATAAGTATTATATGACTAACCAAACTTAATTTTGTCATCTATTTTGAAACATCAAAAATTACGCAAATTTTACTGTATTTGAAATTACAAATTCATCCTAGTTTTACAGTATTTTATTTAGGGATTAAAGTTGGAACAGATTGAATCTATTAAATAGGAAAAAATTTTGCTCGCTCGCTTCGCTCACTCGCGTTTCACATGAAAAATATATTAAATTATTTAGTACTGATGTTCTGTTTTAGCTGGTTGATTGTATGGTATTTTTCTGAATTTCACCGATATTAACGTTTGAACAGATTTTAACCTGTAAAATGGAAAAAAATTTTCTCCCTCGCTTCGCTCGCTCGTATTTGGCTCAAAGAACATATTATAAAATTCAGTACTGACGTTCAGCTTTAGGCTATTGATATTTGTATTTTTTCGCATTACACAGACTTTCAGGGCTTAAAGCTGAAAGAGGTAAAAACGAAAGAAAAATGAGGGCCCATTATTCTAATGAGCCCATGGCTTCTAATAGGTTAAAGACTAGTATTTAATGTACTTTTAGTTTTATTTTCTTGAAACACCCCCCTCCCCCCGACAGTAATGTACTTTTAGTCGTTTAATTTTCTTGAACCCTCCCCGAAACTAAAACCTGGCTACGCCCGTGAGTAGGTGATTGTACCAGCCGGCTTCTATGCATACGTAATACAATTAACTACTGTTGTGTGGTACCCGTAACACAAGTTCTTCGAGAACTTACCACGGGACCAAATTTCATCAATTTATTATGTATAGCTGTTGCCCGCGACTTCGTCCGCGTCAACTGATGGCGCAATAATGCATTAATTTCGACCAAATTTTATTACCATAAAAAAGGTTATAGTGAGTCAATCTTAAAAAATAGATATGTACTGTCATGGACATTTATTTGATCATTTAAAAGGGAACAATTCTTTCATACATATTTTTTGAGTAACTTGAACCGTTTACGCAGCGTACTCAACGGAAGCCCTCAAATATGAATAATTTTCCCCGTTTTTGGAACATTTTTCACTGATGCTTTGCTTCTATTAGTCGCAGCGTAATGTTATATAGCTTAAAGCCTTCCTCGACAAATCGACTATCCAACACAAAAATAATTTTTCAATTCGATCTATCAGTTTCTGAGATCAGCGCTTTCAAACAAACAACGGAAGCTCTCAAAGATGAATAATTTTCCCCCGTTTTTTTCCACATTTACCACTTATTCTTCGCTCCTGTTGGTCGCAGCGTGATATTTATTTGTTTATATAGCTTAAAACCTATCTCGATAAATGGAATATCCAACATAAAAATAATTTTTCTATTCGATTAAGGAGTTCCTGAGATCAGCGCGTTCAAACAAAGAACGGAAGCCGTCAAATATGAATAATTTTCCCCGTTTTTTTTCAAATTTTCCACTGATTCTTCGCTCCTATTGGTCGCAGCGTGATGCCTTATAGTCTAAAGCCTTTCTCGATAAATGGACTATCCAACACAAAAATAATTTTTCAATTCGAACCAGCAGTTCCTGAGATTAGCGCGTTCAAACAAACAAACAAACTCTTCAGCTTTATAATATTAGTATATATTAGATTACGGTACCCTAAAAACTAATGTTTTTAGGCGGTATTTTTTAAAGATCGATTCAAGTTGACATATGGGGGCCCACAGGCGCGGATTGCTTAGGGCATCAAGTAGTCTTAATCCGTCACTGACTATTACAACATAAACCTATTACTTTATTGTGCAATCCTACACTACACATCAGAAATACACCTACAACCTACCCTACAACATTAACCTAATACCTACACCTACTATATATACCCCTACAACCTACAGGTGATGTGTGAAAGAGTTATCGACCACTGAGGTTAGAAGATTATTACAGTTCTAATATCACTATATAACAATATAATATAACAATGGGGGTTATTGTTAAGAAGATGCGAATGCGAAAATTATGGGATAAAATATGATATAATATGTATTAATATTTAATTGCCAAATCATAAAATAAATGAAATTAAAAATTAAAATAAAAGTTGGGGTGGGTTTAAAAAAAGTTCACTCTAATTATCGCTTAGGGATATAAAAAATAGCTTACAACCTATGCTCATACCTACCGAATACGCCTGCAAAATTTCATAAACATCGGTCAAGCCTTTCCGGAGGAGTTCTGCTGTCTGCAACAAACACTACGCTACGATATTTTTATATAACTACTTACACAATATACAATATAATTTTCTTGTATTTTGGTACCGAAATATTATATTATTATAAGGCAGAATATTAATATTAATGTTAGGTAAGTATCTCCTTTTAAAATATAAAAAAAACATCATAAAAATTTGAAAGCTCAAAAATATTTGTACTATAAATCATTACACTTTCAAATCGCATTTTAAAATAGCTTTGTAAAGTTTTCGCATTAAAAAAAATAAACAACCCTATAATAAACTAACGGGTACAAACTACAATACTTTCTTTTTGAAGGTTTAAGTTTTTGCCACAACTGAAACAATATGAGATGCAAACTTTCTTTTACAACTTGTAGACTTTTACTATCAAAGATTACCGATGTTTTTTGTAAAAACAATATTTTTTTAGTAAAAATATCCAAGGTTCAAATATAGAACCGCCTCTTTTTGGAAGTCGGTTATCAAAAATTAACAATATTATATCCTACTGCTATTATAAATGTGAAAATTTGTGAGGATGGATGGATGGATGTTTGATATTTCACTTTCGATACTGAATGGAGCCTCTGGACCAAAACATATGCTTTTTATCTCTAAAAAGTACATTATTCCCGTGGGATACTATATTTACGCGGGCGGTGCTGAGGGGAAAATTAGTTATATTATATTGGTACATATTTGGTATATTCACTGGTACTTAGTATCATAGATTCACCGTTTGTTTGTTTTAAATTCTGACGCATTGATATAATGTTTTTTTTTTTAATAGAAAATA
The DNA here is from genome assembly GCA_905404095.1 of Glaucopsyche alexis. NCBI lineage: Eukaryota > Metazoa > Arthropoda > Insecta > Lepidoptera > Lycaenidae > Glaucopsyche > Glaucopsyche alexis. Next base: position 6,597,447 of record FR990062.1, read on the forward strand.
TAAATATAGTTTAAAAAAAACTAAAAAAACACGCTTTTAAAGAATATCGAACTAAAAAGTTGAAAATAATTGTAAAATTTTTAAAAATAAACTTAAAACAGTAGTAGGTATATAAAAAATACTAGTATAATTGAGGGAAAAAAGCGTGGGGCGCTTTGTGCCATAATTTTCGTATATCGAGCGACCCACGCTTTTCCCTCAATTATACTAGTATTTTTTATATACTACTGTTTTAAGTTTATTTTTAAAAAAAATAAAATTATTTTCAACTTTTTAGTTCGATATTCTTTAAAGCGTGTTTTTTTAGGTTTTTAAACTATATTTATTTTCAACTTTTTAGTTACTTTATCACTGATGTAAAAGGCAATTTAGGTGTAGATACTAGACTGTTGTAAGATAGAGGTCCATTTAATAAAGCATATAATTAGGAGAGACAACACGAGCACAAGTCACAACTCACAGCACGTGTGCGGTGTAACGCGTGGAATAACTTCAAACGGTTGCTTGGCGACCGCATTGTATTGATAGTTACATACAAGCAAGCAAATAAGCTTACATACAGGTGAAGTTAATATAAGCGTGTTAAAAAATAGGACGAACTAACGAATGAAAAAAAATCACGAAAAAATTAATTCATTTATTCGTCTCATTAGGACGAAACTTTGTAGGACGAACTGACGAACGACTTAAAAATTGGTGCGTATATATTATGACTGAAATTTAAATATTAGACAACCTTGATAAGCAGAATTCCTACTGATAAGCTCTGTCTGGATTTTTTATCCAGACTTTGCTGTATTTTTTAACACCCTACCGCAAACAGAGGCGAGTTATAAGTTTCACATGTCTGTCTGTGTGTGTCTATCCATGGCATCGTAGCTCCCTTCATCATCATCATCTCGCTTACAGCTTCGCAGTCTCGCGAGTTACCTAAAATTTTTGAAGTGAAAACTGCTGTAGCGCGTTGTGTACTTTTCTTGGGATGGGTAAAAACTGTAAAACTCGCGACAGGATACGTGACCTGATCGAAAATTCGTAATAAGGGCCTTCGCTGCGTTAAGAGGGCGCACGGCGCGTACGTCCGCTCCGCGTGCTTGTTTCATGTCACCCATAGAATAGCGCTGCGGATGCGCGTCAAGCTGAGTGGCTTGAAATTTGTAAGGAATTATATGAATTTTAAAAAAAAAATACCTTTGACTTTGATTTTGACCTTGACCTTTGACCTCCAACCAACCCCATCACATTGACCTTTAGATTTGACCTTTGACCCCAACCATACACGCCACCGACTAATTAATATATACTTATATAATAAAGAGGAAAAGTTTGTTTGCATCGATTGAATAGGCTCCGAAACTACTGGGCCGATTTTTATGAATTTTGGCACAGATGTAGAGTAGACCACGAGAAAGGACACAGGCTACTTTTTATCGCGAAAAATGTACGGTTTCTGCAAAATTAACTTTTGCACCCACGAAGACGCGGGCAACATCTAGTTATTAGACATTATTATTACCTTCGCGAAGACTTTCCGCGTGTACAATATTCCGCGTGGCCAATTTTCCGTACGACTGATTTTCCGATCGAAAAAATTTCCGCGCGACTAGTTTTTTCGACCACCTTTCGAATTATAATATTCAAAAATGTCTTTAATCAATATGTATGCGGTATGCCACAGTAGCTTCGAACAGTTCGAACTGATACCGATCTACAATCATAAAACAATATCGCAGCAATCGACACGACAACGGAATTTCAATGAACTGTCAATTTGTATAAAGAGAAAAAGTTACATACAGACTACAGAGCAATAGGGAATATGCACGTATTGTTTTTATTTATTTATATAGATCTATCTTGTTTGGTTAACCGTATGGTAAAATCAGTTTTTTGATATCATTAAAAATAACGAAGATATGAACGTTTAAAGTGGTCTATTAGACAGAGAGATCCGACGTGTATCGTGACGTCACATAACACGACTTTCATAGAAAGTTCATACTAAATTTCGTTTTGCTAGAAAGAGATAGATTACAAACTTTGACCGCTCATATCTTGCTCATTTATCAACAGATATTGAAAATTTTCACGCCATTTTCTTTATTTTTCTGTCTAGTATCATATTATTATATTTTAAGCTATTTTTATATTTCATGCATATTCCCTATTACTTCCCTAATGTACTAGTGACAAAGTTGCCGCTCGACCAGGCACACGATGTAAATCGCTTAACAGCGCCGTTGAATCGTGCGCACGCGCACATATCTACGTGTAAACACGTAGTTCAACCACATCTGCAGTCGTTGCGGGCACTTACTTTGTGTTTAATTATTTTCAGGCTTCCTAGTGTAAGACAAAGTTATGAAACTAGTCGAACAGGAACTTTGTCGATGGTACCTCGGCAACAATCGTTTTATGGAAATTACAGACGATGTATGAAAAATGACGATTCCCGAAAAACATTATGAACGGGGCTGAGGTGTACAAAAAATGTACGGTCGCTGACTCCACTAGTACCTTCAGCTCTCTATAGGACATGACATTTACATTCTCTACAAGATGACTTATATAGTTTTCCTTGGCCTTTCCCTACCCCTCTTTCCGTCTATCTTTTCTTCTAATATTGTCCTCATGAATGTGTCATGTCTTATAAGATGCCCAATCATCTTTCCACTTCTATTTTCTGCAGTATTTAATATATTTCTCTTTTCTCCTATAATCTGTAGTACCTACTTCTTCATTATTTTCTTTTCCTTCCAACTTATGGGCTGCATCCTTCTCCAGCACCACATTTCGAACGCTTCCAATAGTGCCCTATCCCTATTTCTGATTGTCCAGAACTCGCTACCATATAAAGCTTAAACTCCAAATATATATTTTTATAACTTGCTTCTTTACTTTACTTTTTATTTTTGATGTTCAAAAACTGTTCCTTTTTATTGACTTCTTGTGATAATTTCCTCGGTACATCTGAAGTCGTCACTTATTATACTTCCTAGGTATCTGAATTTAACGAAACCCTAAAAAGAGAATTTTGAGGGGATAAAAGAATAACTGAGTTTGAATTTCCTATAGAAACACCTTATAAAATATTAAATTATACAATTATTGCAAAAGTGTGCGTACATTAACAATAATCTTGAAGATTATAAATACAACTGTATCTTAAATGTGGTGGTATAAAAACACGTTGCTTAATTGAATTAAAAATGCAAGAGATAATATTACACCGTATTTGATATTTTCTTATCAGTAAAAGTACTGTTATTATTTACGAAATGGCTTTGCGACATGCACTTGAGCTAAACAAACTTAAATTAAGCTTTTTGAAAAAAGATTTGTTCCGTTAATTCTAAACTTAACTTAGACCTTTTTCATCCGTTAATAGATGATTTATACAGTATTCTCCGAGCGAAGTAACCACTCTTGAAATACTGTAATGCCTGGGGCAGTTGGTTTTTAAATGTAGTATGGTTGCCCAAGCACATACGGCATTATCTCATTATAGTCAGCCTAGTCCAGAGGAATGACTGGTCAATACGTCTGGGGCCAATCATGTGCTGGTTTCCTCACGATGTTTTCCGTAACCGTTAGAGTGTCCGTATAATTGTAAGGTACTTGAGATTTGAAAAAGTCTCATTGGTACACGCCACAACCTGGGATTTAAACCTGCACTCTCTCGAGTGCGAACCAAACGGTCTACCCACTAGGCCACGGAGCTCACGGTTAAATTGACACTTGTATAAATTCGAAAGTCTGTGGGTATGTTTGACTTTTTCACACAAATGCTGCTGAACATATTTAAATAAAATTTGGCACATAGCAGTTTATAGCCTGAAAGTGTACGGTTCCCGTATGTTATATGAACAATAATTTTCGTACTCAACTAAGACTTTCAACGTATAATAAATGAATTGTCTTGATATCATAAACTGATTTTTGGAATTTGGACCAATCAAAACGCATTATGCGTTGGTTTGACGTTTATGAGAATACAATTTTGCTTGCTATTTGAACATATCAAAATCTGCATCGTAACTCTAATTTACAGAATCGACCTGAGTGCTGAGTCCGAGTTTTTATCAAGACTCGAACTCGACCGAAAAAGTTAACAACCATTAGCTGTATAGCATCGAAACATTGTCCCCAGTGGCTAAAAAGAGTTACTAATTCGAAAGCATACCAATTGTATAACTACAATAGGGAATATGCATGTATTTTTTTTATTTTTTTAAACGTTTCTACTGGTTATAACATTACTAAAAATATATATAACACATCAAGAACATTATCCATTAAGCTGGAAAAAATTTTACAAAATCACTATAATTTTTGCGCGGTTTAAACAGGCCATTTTCGCGGGCTTGGGTTGTGACGTCATCGTACACGAAAAAGACAGTTGACAGATAAAATCATAGACAAGTCAGAGCATAACATTCAATTTAACGTCAGTCATGTCATTGTCACGAAAGACACCGTCGTGTAGCGTGACGTCACACGCGCGTCTCCATTGGTCGCGACTCGCGACCAATGGAGACGCGTTTCGCAATTTTAAATATCCCGGTCTGATTTTGCATTTTTTATATATTTTTTTTCGGCTTAAATAAGAACTAAATTAAAAAAATTCCTTTTAGTTATAATGTGACGACAATAAAAAACAGGGAAAAAAATATTTCAGGCAAATTAAATTTTTATACATATTCCCTATTGGTATGCCTTCGAATTAGTCTTCGAACTTTTCACGTCGAGTAATTCGGAAAAAGCATCCGGTTTACCGCGCGAATAAAGTTGCTAGTAATATCTAGTAATATATAATAACTCCCTACGGCGATTTCGGTGACGGTGGCCGGTTTCATTGAAACCAGGCCATTAATTTTTTATAGTGCCCAAGTGTGTGCGCAGTACACTAGAACACTCTCTCTTCCTTTACTCTCATAATCCAGTGGGACGGATAACCGACACGACTGGCGAGAGATCAGGCGCAGGTCCGACTTTTACATGCCCATCCGATGCATGTATTATCTCTCTTGTCAGACAATCAGGTGATCAGCCTGTATTATCCTAACCAAACTTGGAACAACATTTTTGTTGTTCCAATTCGGGAATCGAACCCACGACCTCTAACCACGTGCCCTAACCACTAAATCACGGAAGCTGTTAATATCTAGTAAATAATAATAATAACCACAGAATTTATGGCGTTTTCGACATCAAAAACTCTCCCGGGGAAGGGTAACCTGAATAAGTACGGAAAAACCAAATGTCAATTATCAATTTTCACCAAATAAAAAAAAAAAAAGAGTAGAAAATGTAGAGTATACATTTTGTGCTTCGCAAATCGTCGCGTCGGTTCTTTTCGACTATTTCCGTACTCGTTCGAGTTGCCCTGCCCTAGAAGAGTTTTCGATGCCGAAAACACCATTAAATTATAAAACAATAAATGTTTTATAAATTGAATTCCGAGCCATCTGCTATGATTTGACACCTGTGTAACCTTCACCTTCTGAACTTGTTCTACTAGTACACCTACACCTGGCTGGCAACCCTTTACTTTGTCAATCGGTAAAGATTTAATTACATTGATATTATGCTGCTAAAAATCGTGTCAATTAAGGTTTTTCAGCTGTTAAAACTAGCAGCTGGTGATAAGCCAATATATAATTTATTTTCCAAAAATCTAATGACTTAATCGTTACCCATAAGGATATGTAATTAAACATAGTATTTTTACTTAAAAGATGAGCTCAGCAAAACTACCTGTGTGATGCGTGCACCGCATCGTATTTTTGCAGATGTCAGTTATTATCCTTCATCTTCATCTATGAGCTCCATGGCCCAGTGGGTAGACCGTTTGGTTGGCACTCGAGAGAGTGCAGGTTCAAATCCCAGGTTGCGGCGAGTACCAATGAGACTTTTTCAGATCACAAGTACATTTACGGACGCTCTAACGGTGAAGGAAAATATCGTGAGGAAACCCGCACATAGTTGGCCCCAGACGTATTGACCAGTCATTCCTAGGCTGACTGTGTTATGAGAATGCCGTATGTGCTTGGGCAACCATACGACATTTAGAAAACCGACTGCCCAGGCACTACAGTATTTCAAGAGTGGTTACTTCGCTCGGAGAATTACTGTATAAATCATCCATTATCGGATGAAAAGGCCTAAGTTTTTTTTATCCTTCATCTATCTTCTATCTATGTATATAAGAGGCGATTGACTGATGTATCAACGCACAGACCAAACAAAAGAAAATTTAAATTTTGCACAAGTACATATCTCTCATAATATGACGTAGGCATCCAATAAGGAACCACTTTTCAAAATTCACCCCCCAAGGGGGTAGAACAGGGGATGAAAGATAAAAACCTAATTTGACGTTGGCGAACCTGCAGGCAATTAATGCTAGTTTATTAATAAACATACTATATCGAACGACACGAAGTAATCACTTTTCTTATTACCTGACTACGGCGAAGCCAAATGAAAGGTAGTGATTTTGGAAGCCTATATAATATATATTATTTACCTATGTGCGTTTCTTCAACCGTAGCACCTTAACTATTGATCAAATTATAATGAACTAGCTGATGCCTGCAGCTCCGCCCGCGTAAGATCAATAACCGTAAATAAAGTATCCCACGGGAACCGTACATTTCCCCGCGATAAAAAGTAGCCTATATCCTTTCTCAGGCTCTAGACCATCTGTATACCAAATTTCATTTAAATCGGTTCAGTAGTTTTGGCGTAAAAGACGAACAAACATACACACTTTCTCATTTATAATATTAGTATGGATGAGGTGTCAAATTCGTAATGATAGCCCGGGTAACAACAGAAAAAGAATTTCTCTCACTAGGTATTAGATGCATCAAATGGGTCGACATTGACCTTTCTAGACTGTTGACATTGACCTGCATAAAATAATCGTCCATCACGATATTAGCACACCCATTAACGTCGCCACCTAACCGGATGATGGACTTAACGACACCGTGAATGGCTGCTTTATGTTCATTTGTTTCAATGCACAAACCATTTGCAGAGATTGCGGGATCAGCAAGTAACAACAATTGATCGTAAACTTTTATACTCGTATGATTGATAATTTTATAGTCATTTATATTCATCCAATTGAGCATAAAAAACTGTATTTGCAGATACGACATAATATGACGAATCATACTCAAACTCAAACTCAACATTTTTATTTCCATGTAGGTTATAATATTATAATATAACGCTTATAGAATTGTCCTACATGATGCCTTCCACCGGTTCGGAAACTAGCCCGGCGAGAAGAACCGGCGTAAGAAACTCGCACGGGGCCACCTTTTAGCAAAAAGATGGGGAAATTGTTCTTTTCAAAAAATATTTTACAATGTTGTAACTTAATCTATATAACGTTAGTCATAAGTACATAGAACATACTTATGTACATAAAAGCAGCCTTGCATGGGGCCATCTTATTCCCAAGGTGTGCAATCGTTAATGAAATCACTGACTTTATAATAAGCTTTAGCACACAAACGTTCTTTAACAGCTTTTTTAAATTGATTAATGGAAAGATTTTGAACGTTTTCTGGGATTCTATTGTAAAGGCGTATACATTGACCTTTAAAAGATTTACTTACTTTACTAAGTCTGATCACTGATATTTCTAACTTTTTCCTATTTCTAGTATTCCTACAGTGTTTGTCACTTTTCTTTTTAAAATTCGTTAAATTATTTCTGACAATTCAATATATTCATCTAATTGAGCATAAAAAACTGTATTTGCAGATACGACATAATATGACGAATCATACAATATATTCATCCAATTGAGTATAAAATCTGTATTTGCAGATACGACATAATATGACGAATCATACAATATATTCATCCAATTGAGCATAAAAAACTGTATTTGCAGATACAACATAATATGACGAATCATACAATATATTCATCCAATTGAGCATAAAATCTGTATTTGCAGATACGACATAATATGACGAATCATACAATATATTCATCCAATTGAGCATAAAATCTGTATTTGCAGATACGACATAATATGACGAATCATACAATATATTCATCCAATTGAGCATAAAATCTGTATTTGCAGATACGACATAATATGACGAATCATACAATATATTCATCCAATTGAGCATAAAATCTGTATTTGCAGATACGACATAATATGACGAATCATACAATATATTCATCCAATTGAGCATAAAAACTGTATTTGCAGATACGACATAATATGACGAATCATACAATATATTCATCAAATTGAGCATAAAAACTGTATTTGCAGAATTGCAGATACGACACAATATGACAAATCATACAATCACAGTTCATAGGCTAAATGAATATACATCAAAATTTGTTCAGGAGTTTTCGCTTGAAAGATTAACAAATATCCATACATACTAACTTTCGCGTTTATAACATTAGTAAGGATTCAATTCTACCCAATTAGTCAAAAGACCTTCAAAGTTCAAACATTACACTAAGTGGGCAATAAATTATCACTTACCAACATGTGCGAACAGCTCGTTTGCGCACTGGTTCACACTCAATTTATTCGCGATAAAGTTAGCTGAATGAATCCTATGTTAGATCACTAGACTGAATAATTAGACTGGGAATATCGTCAACAAATTGTGTTGGTACCTACTTAACCTTCTTAAAGTTATATGTAACATACTATGTACATAGAAGGTGCAGATCCAGTGTAACAAATATACAATGTGCTAATTATAAAAAACACAAAGATTTCTGTAACTGCTAAAGATTAAAAATTTTAATCTTTAGGTGCTAAAAATTGAAAAAGTAACTCAAAAGGTGTAAGGTTAAGACTGCAAGAAGCTTGGAAAAATCTTACGTAGGTACACTCTATAAATAACCTAAAGAACTAATATCCCAGGCTCGACTTACTGATAATATCTATAATAATAATAATATCTATGGATGCATCACACCACGCCAATCTGGTCGCGTGGTAAGTTATCGAAGAACTTGGTCACGGGTACCAGACAACGGAAATATATTTGATACTTTTATATTATACACATATTTTAGATTTTTATTATATTATTATACACATATTTAATACACATACATGATCCAGGAACACAGAAAAACTTATCCTTCGGCGGGATTTGAACCCGCGACCGCCTGTTTGAGAACCAACACGCTCAACCATTGAGCCACATAGGTTGTCTATAAAAAGTATATTATCATATTGTGTAAAATGAACATATATGCATACCCGCTAGTGATGTGGGACAATTCTTAGGTACAGGACGCCAAAGGTACAAAAAATGTACTAATTTTTCTAGCAGCCGTTAGAATTCTACTATAGCATACGTTAGAATAGTTTAAAAAACTATTCTAACGTATGCTATAGTAGAATAATGACAAATAAAATATAAAAAAAGTTAAATTCACACCGACTACATAATTTTATGTTACAAAATATAAAAATGGAAAATCGTCCATGTAGAAATAAAAATCTAACCCTTATATTGCGAAATTCATACAAAATTTAGAGAAAAATGTCTTCAAGTTTTGCTCCTTACGTTATTCCAAAAACAAAAAATAAGATCGATACTTAATCAGAATTTAAGTAAAGTGAGCGCAATTTTCCAAGAAAAACGAGACGTGCAGTATTACATCATGTTGACATCACACGACAGTAATCCGTGATGAATCTGATGATCATAATTAATAATTGGAGCCACATATCGTAAATTTTGAGATACGACTTTTCAAACGACCTGACGTGTCATATCCGTTGACTGTGGGAAAACGCGGCAGGTGTCACTTGTCGCTGCTGCAGATACGTCATTCATCACGGCATATCCAACTCTATCACTTTAGAATAAAGTTGAAATACCAGTGTTGTTTATTTTGCTGTCTGCAGATACAACGTTATTCCCCACCAAGGTATACCCAACTTTATAACGTAAGAGTAAAGTTGAAATTTCACTGTTAAATATCGGTCAATAAATCCTTAAATATGCACTGATATGTATATTATGATATAATTAATAAAAACTTGCTTCTGATTTAACTTTTTTTTGTAATAATTGGCGTTATATCTGTATCGCCGGCTGTCAATTTCTTTTAATTAGAATTTATTATTTTATATCTTATAATAATTGATTGGTATAAAATACTATTAACATTAATATCGAACTCGTCGACAAACTACAATAGTAGTTTTAAAAATGTACCAAAAAATTCAAAAGAAAATTTTTCACCGTACTGGAAAACGATACAGCATTTTCTGTATTGAAAGAACAGCACGTTCTGTAGCTTAATAAAGTTGTTATAATCAATTTCTTACCAATGTCTTTGAAAACATCTTTATTATATTTTCATACAAGATGTTTCCAGCGACTTCATTAGCGCAAAAATCCCGCAGGAACCGTACATTTTGTTGCGATAAAAAACTAGCCTGTGTTAATCCGGAGTATAGACTACTACTATACCAAATTTCGTCAAAATTCGTTCAGTAATTATTGCGAGAAAAAGTGACAGACATCCATACTTTCACGTTTATAATATTACAAGCTTTAGCCCGCGACTTCGTCCACATGGAGTTCGGTTTCCATACAAAATTTTAACCCTTTTTTCACCCCCCTTACGGGGCAAATTTTCAAAAATGCGTATGCCTGCGTCATTACAACTATCTGTATACCAAATTTCAGCGAAATCCGTTCAGTAGTTTCGGCTGTGTGTTGATAGATGAGTCAGTCAGGTTTGCCTTTTATATATAATATTGCCTTTTAGATAGTAAGGATTTTTTATAACAATATTAATTTACACTTTACTTAAACATAACAGATTTTGTTTTAAACAATCCCTGCCAACAAAAAACTATCTACCGTAGGCGCAATCTGTTCAGTTTTTTAGGATTCCTTAGTACTCAAGAAACCCATATACCTACTTTCGCTCTGTCCATCTGTCTGTCTGTTCTTTTAGCTTCTGTAAAAATTATAAATATAAATGGATGGGTATAATTAAAGATATCAACTATATTCAAAAAAAAATCGAAAAAATTCGAAGGCCTCCCGAAACCCCAGAGCCGGCAGTCGGCACCTATCTGGCTGAAAGAGTTAGCATTGCCATCCAGATAGGAAACTCTTTGAACCTAATAGGCACTCAGCCTGATGAGAACAACCTAGAGGTTTTCTTTTATTTATAGCCATTTAAGTTTCTTGTAGTTTTAGTTTTCTTTTTAGGTAATAACTTTTGAAGTAGCTTAAAGAAAGCGCGTTGATAGTTACGGAACCCTCTTTAGACATGTCCTGACATGCTCTTGATTGGGTTTTTATTTATAAATACCGTAACATTTTGTAGAGAAACCATAGAAGTTGAAGATCACATCTTCCCCCTTTTCCTTTCTCACCATAATCAGTGTGCACTGTGCAGTATTGGGTTACGTCAAGCCAAATAACTGCAACACCTTACCCGCTATGATTTTATACTTCACTAATAAATCTGTTACAGTACACAATATTCTGTTTAATAAAATTTACCTTAAATATGTATTAAATCTTATACTTGAGTCCTGGGCCTCTAGTCAAGATACATTCGATAATTACGACTGCGAAGTTCGGAAACAAAATGTATGGGATTTGACATAACACATCGCAAGCGACATGTCACTTATTCGACGACCTCCGTGGCTCAGTGGTGAGCGCAGTGGCGCTTAAGCCGGAGGTCGCGGGTTCGAATCCCGCCAGGGAACAAAAAAGTTTTCTGTGTTCCTGGGTCATGGATGTGTATTAAATATATGTATAATATAATAAAAATCTTAAATATAAGTATAGTATAAAAAAGTATTAAATATATTTCCGTTGTCTGGTACCCGTAACACAAGTTCTTCGGATACTTACCACGGGGCCAGACTGACGTGGTGTGAAGCGTCCATAGATATTATTATTATTATTATTATTATTACTTATGGCTTATACTGATGATATACTTATACTACTGATGGCTTATAACTCAAACTCAAAATTTTTATTTCCATGTAGGTTATGAAATAACGCTTATAAAATTGTCCTACATGATGCCTACCACCGGTTCGGAAACTAGCCCGGCGAGAAGAACCGGCGTAAGAAACTCGCACGGGGCCACCTTTTAAGAAAAAGATGGGAAAATTGTTCTTTATGTCCAATCCCATACATTTTTGATTTTGAAGTTCGCCGTCGAAATTATCGAATGCATCTTGACTAGAGCAGTTGCCAAAAATTTAATGATTTGGAATTTAACTGCCAATATTTGGATGAAGTAAATCTTTCCTTTGGAATAGTAAGAGATGTCGACTTAGATATGAGTGAAAGCGAGATACTTGAGCAATTTAATTGTGAATACGAGATTGTGTCTATCAGAAGACTAAAGCGTTTAGCTGGTGACGGAAAGTGGATAGACAGTACGGTAATTCGATTAGCATTTAAAAGTTCTACCTTGCCCCCGTATATATTTGGTTATGGCTGTCGGTTCAAAGTAGAACATTATGTTTTTCCAGTCACTCAATGCTCAGGGTGCTGGAAATATGGCCACACTAGGAAAATGTGCCCTATACAGAAAATTAAGTGTCCAAAATGCGGCCAGAATCATGAAAATTGTGAGACAAAGAGATTTACATGCATTAACTGTAAAGGAGATCATATGGCACTCGATAAAATATGTCCAGTGTTCATAAAAGAAAAACAGATTAAAAAAATTATGAGTGAAAATAATTCTACATATAAAAAGGCTTTAGAATTTTATTACCAAAATAACTCAGAATCCAATGTTCGGAAGTCTTTGCAAAATCCCATTTCAAGTCATGTCGCAGACGAAATTCAGTCTAATTCTTTGGGAGTTTATTCATATAAGGATGTCTTATTAAACAGACATAATAATAATGATATGATGATGGTGGATATAGTTGAGGGGGAAACAAGTAATGAAAAAGTACAGCATAATAAGCAAAAGAATGTAAGCATGAAAGAAAGAGCTGAAGTCAAAAAATCAAAGGGACCAAGTTCGAGAAAGGATGGTGAAGAAGCGGGAAGAGGAAAAGAACAGGAAATAAACAGGGATATGAATAATGAACAGAATGCAGGCGAGGAAAGCAATAGTAGCGGTAATGTAGAAATTAAGAATAGTCCAGGTTTTTTCTCGATATTGAAGATTTTGTACGGGAAAATTAAAGATATTATTTTGTCAGATAGTTCTTTAGAGGAAAAGATTGTATTGAGTATAAAAGTTCTTATCAAAGAGGTATCGTTAGTTGTATGTGAAAAATTCTGTGGTGTAGACTTTCTTGATTTAGTATTCAAACATAATAATGGCTAGTTTTGAATCTAATTTAAATTTAATACAGTGGAATGCCCAGAGCTTGCAACCTAAGTTAGCAGCCATTGAATCTTTTTTAAATAGGGAAAAAATACATATCGCTGTAATAAGTGAAACTTGGTTAAAAAAAGATAATCATCTAAAATTTACAGGTTATAATATATACAGACAGGATAGGAACGATGGATATGGGGGTGTTGCTATCATTTGCCACAAATCTCTGCGCTGTTTTAGAATTCAAATAATAATTAATAATTCACATATAGAAGTCGTAGGTATTAAAATTCTGAATTGTAAGCTTTTACACTATGTTCTTTCTATATATTGCCCATCATCTGTTCGCACGTCACCATCTGATTGGGATTCGCTGTTCTCTCAATTCCGTAGTAACACGTTGATTCTAGGGGACTTTAACGGTCATCATAGTAATTGGTCAAATAGGACAGACACACGAGGTAACCAATTATTTGACAGTTGTATAGATAATGGCTACATTTCTCTTAACAACGGTCAGGCTACTAGAGTTAAACTTGTTGGTAGTGCATTACAGAAAACTTCTCCAGATGTTTCATTTTCATCCGGAGACATTGCCGTAAACAATGATTGGTGCTTGAGCAATGAAAATTTAGGCAGTGATCACATAATCATAAAAATATGTTTCAAGTATCAGGATAATCTAGAATTTACTATTAAAAAAAACATTAAGTTGGCTGATTGGTCGAAATATAAAGATATTGTAGAACATTTAATTTTAGATAGGAATAGATCTTTTTCTAGTGTGCAAGAAATGTATGATAGTTTTTTAAAAATAATTAAACAGGCTACAGACGAGGCGATTCCTAACAAAAAACAGTGTGTAAACGCTGCTCGTAATTTTGTTCCAAAAGTCTATTGGAATCCTGAGTTATCTAGGGTTGTAGCCCAACGTCGGCTGGCATTGAAATATTTTAGAAAAAATCCAACCCCGCAAAATTTTTCTGGTTTAAAATTAGCTATCTCAAGGGCTCAACGTCTTATAAGAAAAGCAAAATCACAGAGTTTCCATAATTTTTGTAATAGTATAAGTGAATCAACAAATGTTACGGATATGTGGCGTAAGATGAGGTGGTTAAAAGGAATTAAACACGTTAGACATTTCAGTACAGATGCGGATAAATTAGATCTACTGTCCTCTTTAACGCCAGATTACGTTTGCGACCCCCCTATGTCATTTTCCTCAAATAATCCTAGACTAGACGCTGAATTTACTATCTCTGAGTTGGAAGATTCACTAAAAAAAAAAGATTCTTCTCCTGGTCACGACGAAATTTACTATTCGATGATATATAATCTACCACTTGTAGGTAAAAAGGCTTTGCTTGACTTATACAGTTATATATTCAGTACTGGTTGTATCCCTATTCAGTGGAGAAAGATTCAGATTGTACCGATCCCTAAATATAGTAGTAATACAGACTGTAAGCTTAGACCAATTGCGTTAATGTCCTGTTTATGTAAAATATTTCACTTGATGCTGCGTAAACGGCTCGAATGGTATGTGGAGCATAATAAAATCTTGTCGCCCAATACTTTAGGATTTAGACGAGGACAATCCTGTCTGGATTGTTTGTGTCGTCTTATCTCGAATATTCAGATTGGCTTCTCACAAAACATTTCAACTGTTGCTTGTTTTTTGGATATAGAAGGGGCGTATAATAATGTATCAACACGTAGAGTAATATCAGTTTTGGATGAATTAAATGTAGGTTCTAGAATCTGTGCGTATTTGTGGGAGTTATTAAAGGAAAGGCATCTTCAAATAAAATGTGACGAAGAAGATGATAAGTTCTTGGTTCGGTGGACAAATAATGGCATTCCTCAGGGTGACCCGATCTCACCTTTGCTTTTTAATATAGTCACTTTTAGAATCTGTAAACAAATAAATTATGTATTTACCTTTCAGTATGCAGATGACTTTGTTATTTTCGCAAATGATAAAAGAATCAACGACAGTATTATTAACTTACAGAGAGCACTTAATTGTTTTTGTGAATTGCTGGATGAGATTGGGTTACAGTTATCAGTCAGTAAGTCAAAATTTTGTATTTTTACACGAGCACGTCGAAGACAAGATATACAACTAAATATAAAAAATGTACAGTTAGGCTCGGTTGATAGTATTAAATATTTAGGTTTCTACTTGGATAAGTCGCTAAGATGGTCTAAACATATTAGTGAAATTTGTGAAAAAACTTCAAAATTTTTGTCTCTATTAAAAGTCCTAGCTGGTTCAAGTTGGGGTGTCCACCCCGTACATCTACGTAGATTATATATCTCCTTAATAAGAAGCCGTCTTGACTTCGGTAGTTACTTATACGATAATGCTGCCAAGTGTCACTTATCTAGAATCGATAAAATTCAAAACCAGGCCCTCAGGGTTATTGGTGGTTTCATAAAAACAACTCCCATACACGTAATGGAAACTGAAATTTGTGTTCCACCGATGTCCATTCGAAGAGCTTACTTATGTTATAAATACTGCTTAAAGGCCAATTCTATATCTAATAGTATAAGCAATCAGTTGTTTGGTAAATTACATGGCTTGCTCGATAATCGATATTGGTTGCATAAGAAAAAACCATTGGTGCCAACATGTTTTAATGAAATTAAACAAGATATTATGTCCACATCTTACCCTCTTCAAATGTTTAAATTCAATATCTGGTTAGGTAATATTAATGTTAAAAATGTAATATTCAAGTCACTAAAATCTATTACTGGTTCAAAATCACAATACCTTGGTAATTGTTACATTAGGCATGAAGTATTAGAAGAGATACTTTTAAAATATAATGGATTCCATAGGATATACACTGATGGGTCTAAAACGTCGACTGGTCTTGGTTCGGCGTTTTATGATCCAATCAACAAAAGTTATAAGTCATATAGAGTGAGGAACCAGTGTATTTCAATTATGACTGCGGAACTACTTGCTTTGTCACAGGCCCTAGATTACGTTTCTGGCATTGGTGCTCGTAAAATTGTAATTTTTACAGATAGCCAAAGTGCCCTAATGCACATTGTCAAGTGCACCTCTGATTACAGAGGTACCACTTTGGCATACAATATTCTTGAGAAAATAAATAATATGTATAGTAACGGTAAAATTGTGGCACTGCAGTGGGTTCCGTCTCATATTGGACTGTCGGGGAACGAAGAGGCGGACAGATTGGCGAAATTAGCTGTAACAGAAGGTGAAGAAATTAATGTTTTACCAAGTTTTTCAGAAGTTTTGACTAAATATAGATCCAAGTGTCAATTAATGTTTAAGGAATATTTTGATGAACGTTCGAAAACTTGTGGTATATGGTATAAATGTATCCAATGTGAGCCTCTTCGTAATCCGTGGTTTTATGGGTCTCGATTTAATAGACAGCATATTGTTACCATATGTAGATTAAGATCTGGTCACATCCCTAGTAAAAGTTTTTTGTTTTTAATGAGAATAGCTGACTCTCCTACTTGTGAGCAGTGTGATAAGAGAGACGACTTATATCACCGCTTGATGGAATGTACCAGGAATAGCGACAAAAGAGTTCGACTGGTTTCTACATTTTATTTAAATTTATATAATGTAGGTGCTCTACAAAGCATTCTAGCCGAACCAGACTCTGATGCGGCTAGAATGCTGGTAAGTTTTGATTTTAACGGGTAGGTTGTAAACTGTAATAATTATGTAGTATCATGTTAAGTAAGTTCTGTATTTTTATTTTTGTGTATTATCTGTAAGAGTACAATAGGATTGTCATCGTCATTTCATGTACGAAAATCCTTTAAATAAATAAAGATTAAAAAAAAAAAAAAAAAATCTTGACTAGAGGCACTGTTTCACAATCTAGGCGATTGTGAAACAGTGCCTAGCTTAGCATAAGCAGCGAATAGCTTATTCGAAAGTTTTGTCGCTGCTTGCTTTATACTGAGCGACAGAAACCAAACATCCGAATTAACTATTTGTCACTTTTTAAGCGATTGTAAAACAGGCCCTTAATCTTGCATATATGTATCGACATTTCGGGAACGGCTGCAAGTATTTCTATGAAATCTAGTATCCAGCGAGTTTTGGGGGAGAAAAATCGATCTAGACGCTTTATTCCTTGGGAAACTGCGCATGAGTGATCGCGATTTTTTTTTGTCAAATCCTGGTGGAGGCTTCGTTAGCGTTGGTCTCGGATTCCAATCCCAGTTATACGAATATTTTTGTGATTCATTTTATAAATTACTTTATTTTATTTTATCGTTCTAATAAACCTTCGAGCAAAGCTCGGTCTCCCAGGCACTAAAAATTAAATTAATATTTCCATATTGAGAACGCATCAAGGTCAAGGTATTGATGCCTATAATTTCTGCAAATATCTTTCTTAGGAAGGATTATTCAAAATTCAACCCTTAAGGGGGTAAAATATTAAGTTTGTATGAAACTTTTTTATTCCTTGGACATATTTGCATGAAATTTCGTATGAATTGAGCACGAAAAATATAACGTATTTCAGAGGTTTTTAAAATTCAGACCCTAGGTGGGTAAAATAGGGGATGAAAGTTTAAAACCTAATTTCAAGCGGGTGAAGCAGCGGGCAAATTACTAGAGGTCACCTAGTGTTCGAAATTTGACCATAATTCATATTTTTATTTTTAAGTTTCAATTTTATTAGCATTATTTTGTATTTTAGATAAGCAATAAAGAATATATAAATGTTGTCTATGACATGTAAAAGAAAGATTGGCAATTGTGTTAAACAGACAACGCATGGTACCTAATGTGAGTTGCTAAGGTAGTGTGTGTAACTTTTTTTGGTAATTTAAATGTATTTCTTAGCCTTATTTAAAAATAGCTTTCTGCACACCTTCTTCCACATAAAACTTTTACTGTGCCAAATTTCATACTCCTCCGTTTACATAATTTTTCATAAAAAGGGTTAGAAGTTTTCGCTAGCATAGTATAAATTAAAAAAAAATCTATAACAAGCTAGCTCTACAAATTCAACATTATGTTACAAATTTTTAAAAAATGAAAAGGTAATTCATTAATATAAATCTCGTATTTAAATACAATTATTAATAATTCCAATTAAATAATGAAAATTTAATTAATATAAATCTCGTGTTTAAATACAACTAGCTATGCGCGCGGCTCCGCCCGTGTAAATGCATTATCCCGCGGGAACACTACTTTTTCGGCATAAAAAATATCCTATTCCCGGGGCCCAAACTAGTATGTCTATACCAAACATAATATATTTTATTGATAATTAAACCAATTATTAATTATTATCAATATCTTATTGATAATAATTAATAATTGGTATTGTAACTTTCTGAGATTTGATTAATATTGATGATGGTTTGTAATTTTACTTTGGCATGATATTGATAATAATGTTTCCACGCCCTGGAGGCAGAAATTGTGACCCATATTACACCTAAAGATCTGTAACCAATTTCCCGGAAAATAAATGATTCTATTCTATTCTTTCTATAAAAATCGGTTCAGCAGTTAAAGCGTGAAGAGGTAACAGACAGACAGATAGATAGACAGACAGACAGACAGACAGACAGACAGAAAAACACTTTCGCATTTATAATAATTCTAGAACACACACAAATTCCACAATAATCCAGACAGAAAAACACACAATTATTCCAGACAGAAAAACACTTTCGCATTTATAATATTAGCATAGTAGAGTATAGATTAGTAATAATTCCAACAATAAAAGAATGCGTGAAAGTGTCGAAGCGCGTACGTCGTACGTCTATCTATGATCCCGTTCCTGACGTCTGTCTTCATTGCGACCAATTTGAACCTTCCTTTTCTCACTCCAATCACTCTTCAGTTCTTGACTGTTATTGTTTCCTAATAACGTGTAATAGGTGTGTGAATTATATATTATAAAAGTATGTAACTTAGCTGGAAGATAATCTTTTTGTGAAGTTATAAGGTCAGAGATTTTATATTTATAGAGGAATCTAAAAATATAACAAATATATAAAAAATATAAGACCTGACTGACTCATCTATCAACGCACAGCCGAAACTACTGAATGGATTTTGCTGAAATTTGGCATACAGAAAGTTGTAATGACATAGGCATCCGCCAATAAAGGATTTTTGAAAATAAGCCCCCTAAGGGTTAACCCTTAATAGAGGTTAAAATTTTGTATGTAAACCGAACTCTACGTGGACGAAGTTGCGGGCAAAAGCTTGTATGATTAAATATAAACAAATATGCCTGATGCACTAGCAGACGTAAGATCCAATATTTTATTACCTTCCTACTACACAGTTAACAATAATAATCCCCCAAAATTAAAATGGCATTCGCCAAAACAAAAAAAAGTTACCCGTTTCTTACACAATGAACCGTTCATCTTACGCATGCCTTATTAATCCATTAAGTATATTGGGTTACAACACGACCAACACCCGACAACACGTGTGCAGGGGAGACCGTGGGAACAAGCTCCCTCAGGATCTTCGAGTGCTGATATTGTTCTTAAGCACATGCCATGACGGTGGAATAGGGTGGATTTTATTTAATATTTTTTTACTTTACTTATTGCTACGTCGATATAAAACTTGTAGTATGACGGACTAGAACATCGTTAGTATTGTGACATAGCAGTGTAACGCGTCGCCACACCAATGTACAACAAAATATTTATACAAAAAAATAGTTACGATGTTCCTCAATGATGAGGCGCCAGACGATTCATTATGTAAGTAGGTAGTATTTAATTGAATAACTGGACTCGTTAAAATTAATAAGTGCTCAATAAAGTCTGGGTAGTTTCCGTTAATAAGTAATACGCTAATGAGGCAAAATACACCATTAATTGCTCTCTTTGTTCAATTTGCAGACATTTTATCTCAATTAAAATAAAACTAGAATTTTAAGAGAGAAACGTGATCGATAAAATACATATTAATAAAAGCTTAAAAAGAAACAACGTACAATTTAAACACGTTATATCCAAAAGATCAGATCGTGCATATAATTTATCCATTAATTAATTATTATTAAAAATGTGTGAATCAGTATATCTTACATTTATCTATTTTGATCATCTTTATAGATACGTTAAATACGTCAGGTAGTATAATTAGTCAATAAAAAATATGATTAATGTGATGAGAACAAAACTAATAAGCTTGTAAGATCACTTTTTATGTTGAGCTTACAAGTCCAATTATACTTCTAATAAAATTGTATTATCGATTTACTAATTAATTCAATTCGATACAAATTCTTTGCCTTTTTCCATATTAGCGGTCTTAATTTTAATTGGGTAAGCAATGATGATATGTAATCATTAAGAAAAATAATGAAATACTAAATAACCATACACCAAGTTATCAATGAGTACAATCGAAAATCTTTCACATTCAAGGACTTCGCAAAACACCGTTACGTTGTAATAAACTCGTCTTATCCATATAAGTATATCGTCCTCAATTGACGTCCCGCATAAAAGGAAGATTCGCCATCTGCTCACGATCTGGAGCGTGTAAACTACTCTTAACAAAACATTTTCAACACAATTTTATATAACTATATATATACATCCTGATTAAGAAATTGCTCTATGTATTGATTATATTATAAATTGCAAAACACATCTTAATATATAAAATGCAAACCTGACTGACTCATCTATCAACGCACAGCCGAAACTACTGAACGGATATTGCTGAAATTTGGCATACAGATAGTTGAAATGACGTAGGAATCCGCTAAGAAAGGATTTTTGAAAATTCGCACCCTAAGGGGGTGAAGAAGGGGTTAAAATTTTGTATGGAAACCGAACTCCACGCGGACGAAGTCGCGGGCAACAGCTAGTATTCTACATTTATCTCCAGACTAATATAATATAGGAAAATTAATTTTCATGTCCAATCCGTAATTTGGATGTAAGTTTTTGCTACCTAATATTAGCTTAAAACTTTATTTGAATTAAAAGGGGAAATTTGAAACTTTTTCTTTGAATCACATTATCAATGGAATTTTAGTCTTAAAATATTGCTTTACGTATTTGATACCTCGTCTAATTTACTCTGAAATGATTACAACGCGTTTAACTTCCCGATACTTTAAATTAATCACATCTAGATAACTTGTGCTATAAAAGATACAAACATTGTGTGTTATCCTAATTTCAATTTTACTTGGTTTATTCATGATTACTGTAAAGTAATTTCTAGAAATAAAGATTAGTATCAGTTTTTATCATCAGTCACACACACAGCAGGTAGACATACTTCGTTCAACGCGTGTTTGTATTATCGATATTAGATAAAACTGTCTCTGATAATATCTGATACTCAACTTTAAGCCGCTTTTGAGCTCTGTCAGAACCCCAAGTCTCGTAATCACGGCATAACTTGCAGCGGAATCATCATCATCATCAGCCTATCGCCGTCCACTGCTGAACGTAGGCCTCCCAAATGAGCGCCAACCATCCCGATCTTGGGCAGCTCTCATCCGTCCGTTGCCAAGCACTTCCTTCAAATCGTCGGTCCATCGCACCGCAGGACGTCCTAAACTACGTTTGCCTAAGCGTGGTCTCCACTCTAATACTTGTCTGCTCCATCGATTGTCTGTCTGTCTGCAGACATGGCCGGCCCACTTCCACTTCAGCGTGCTAATTCGTTGAGCAATGAATACTGGCGGAATACTGAAACGCTAATCAGAATTAAGAGTCCTCTATTCCCTGCCTGTCCCTATCTCTGCTAGCCAAAATGTCAAGGACAGCATGTGACTTGAGCGTCACTAATTTAACTATCGCTTAGTACAGTATTCGGCAGTTAGAGTTTCAGTTTACTTCCAATGAATTATAAATAAATCGTCTTGATATCATGAACTGATTTGTGTTTGGACCAATAAAACGCGTTTTACTTTGGTTTGACGTTTATGAGAATGACGTATCGAGACTGCAAGAAACTGTATTGTTGTAAGTAAGGTGCGATTTAATTCACATTTCACAGTTTTGACCTACAGATCGCTAGCTAGTATGTACAGTAGATACATACAAGTCAATTTGCTTTACATACTATCTAAATAATATTCGGTCTAATTAATGTTATCATAAAACTCTACATAGAGTTACGCAAGTTAAAGATGAACTCAAAAAATCCGCTCAGAACATTACCTAAACATCTTTGATATTAACAGCAGTTTAAAAATTAACTACGTCAAGTAAATTTTAATATTGACAGATTCAGAAAAATAAACTAAGTACTGTATAATGATAAATATAACAATTTTACTACTACTATACTACTATTTAGTATTTTTAAATAAAAAACCTATCTGATTTATTAAATATTCTAATTTACTATTAAAATATAATATTCAAATAGACATAGGTACTCTACTACCTATGTCTATTTTCTAACTCTTTAAATTTTAAAATATAACTATGTTTTCTCCCTTAGTGTTCTTTAACATTCATATTAAGAATATCAACATTCAACCGTAATGTATAACTGACAAAAGTAAAGTAGCCAGTAGCCAGTAGGTAATGTGTAATTTGTATAAAGTTCAAAACCAAACTCCGTATTACACGTGTCCTATACAAAGCAGTATTATTAACGCGCAGCGGCGTGCGCGCTCATAATTGTATTAATCATTCACCGCGACCAGCAGACTTCGATTTCTTCAACAGTGTGCTCTTGTTTGTTTTTTCGTAAGGAAGTCGGCCGAAGGTGAACCGTGGGAACGACGGGCGGGTGCACTTCCCAAAACATCGACGCACGGCAGCGACGTGCGCCGAGAATACGAGACAAAACATACGTTAGCCAACACGCCAGACGGGGATAGAAAACGTGACGTGTGCGCGCCAAGCGACAGCTTACAATCGCGTGATCATCTACAAGAAATAATAAAACGGCAATAAAAGAAACACGAGACAACAGTACCGCAGCGCGCGCCAGAGCGAGACAAAACATGGCGGCCAAAGGAATATGCGCGCGGCGCTCGTGTTAACGACGAATTTTAAAGATCAATGATCGAACGAGACGCACGACCACGATACTGTATTGCGCTATAAGCCTTAAAAAGAGATGGAGATATGACTTGTGCGTTGAAGTAAATGGGATAGAGATATCATTTGGCTCGTGGCAGTTTTCAGCAATGATAACAAATTACACTTTCAGCGGTTTTTGCCAATGGTCTATTTTTTGATTAAAATATTGACCTAATATACTTTTTTTTACCGTCTAAGTGCTTTGAAATTATTAGAATTATGATTTTAGTAACGACTCTACTTTTGTAGAGTTCTGATAAACTATAGAAAAATCTATGGAAATTTCTATTCAATAACTTCAAGAAAGAAAACAATTTTAATAATGTATCATAATTCATAGTATCATATTGTACGCATAAATCATTAACACAGGTCGAATATTTACAAAATGTGAACACTAGCGCCAGCGGAAATTACGAGAAATTGATTAGTTCAAGGTCTCATCTCTAGATGGCGCTTGACTTAACATTTGTAGAGAATGATTTAAAAATATTTGAAATAGTTTATTTTGCTTATTATTTAATTATTATTATTATCAGTTCGCTTTGACCATAAGCGGTGAAATATAAATCGTGTTAAAATAAAAACACACATTTCAGTTTGTTATATTAGTAAATCTTTCTGATTTAGCTACATAAATAACTAACTTTAAGTACCAAATATATAACTATTTAGTAAGTAAAGTGACTTATCTTAGTATATACAACCAATTTTATAAAACTCTAATCACATTCAGTTAATATTATGTACATAATTATACAGGTTTAATTATTATGGCTACCTTTTCTTTGAATATTGCGATATGAATATCATATCGGGACGATTTTAATCTCAATAAGAGGCTGTGAGATTTTATCTTAACGTCACCACTGAGTATCGTTTCCTGTTTCATCACGTTATCGATATGTTATATATAGAAGATATCTATCTGTTATAAGCGTATCTGATGTCATTTCATTTTTATATGATAAACAATGTAAAGCAGGTCTATCTTAACTCTTAAGTCCGTTTGGTGAAAATAATTAATAACTTACTTCCATACATCCATCCTCAAAAACATTCACATTTATAATATTAGTAGGATTATGTAACTTATAGAAAACTAGCTGTTGCCTGCGGCTCCGCCTGCGTATATACAGTATCCTAAAGGAACACTGTACTTTTTCGGGATAAAAAGTAGCCTATGTTTTAATCCAAAGCCTAAACTACTACCATACCAAAATTCATCGAAATCCGTTCAGTAGCTTTTGCGTGAAAGAGTAACAAACATCCATCCATCCATCCTCACAAACATTCGCATTTATAATAATATGTATTAGTAGGATTATCGAACTTATATAAAATAGACTAATTCTGTATCATAATATTGATAGGTAGGTACGACACAGATTTAACGTGGCTCACACGAAAAATTTTGATTCGTAAATCAATTAAAATTTTTAGCAAAATACATCATATAAGTACAACAATGGTACTACACTAAAGATTTAAAAAAATTGGTAGAACAAATTAATAGGAAATATAATATTATTTTGAAGAGTTTTAAAAATTCTACTTTAGCAACATTTGCAGAAATCTGCTTTAAATAACAAAGTCTCTATAGCATATTATAGAAACCTAAGGATTTAAAATAATGCGCAAAGTTTTCCAAATTTGAAAATGGTTAGGTAGGCGTGTGCGCGTTAGGCGTTCCCCATTGGCCACGCGTGAGCCAATCGCGGCGAAGGTAGAGCTAGGCGTGATGACTTTTCGCGGGACATTAGGAAAATTGTAGTAAATTTTCAGTTATGATGATACCTCCTGATTTACAAAATAGTATGACGACTACAATATATAATCAATTGACGTTCCTATATAATATTATTTCCTTTAACTATTTATTTTTATTTCTACGGATTAAAAATAAAAAAATACAAAGCTGGGCTTTTATGGACAAAAATATGTAAGTACTTTTTTAATGTTTACCTACCATATGTACTTACATATAAAATACCTTTAGTATCAACTGACCATCTAAACAAACTTTTCGTTTAAGCAAAAAGTGTAAGCTTTGTTTAAATTCCGTAACACTTTTTGTTTGAAAATACTTTATTCATGACCCCAATGTCGAGTACACAAAAAACACCCTATTCTAAGTTACGCGATACCCGTAGCTACTTGAATACAACACCTGTGTCGATTTGATTTTTTCGATTATCTTTTTTCTGGAATCTTTTCCAAAATTGAAAGATCATGTTACGCGGAGTAGCCATGTAATTATGGGTAGGTTATTAATTAGAGCACCTTATATTACCTAAAAATTTAGTAACGTAAAGTTGTTATAGTAAGATAGACTTGTGTGAGTTTATAAGAATCTTATACTTTAAACGAGACAATGTTATATATATACTAATACTAGCTGATGCCCGCAGCTCCGCCTGCGTAAGTACAGTAACCAACGGAAACCGCGATAAGAAGTAGCCCATGTCCTTTGTCAGGCTTTAGACTATCTGTGTACCAAATTTCATTTAAATTGGTTCAGTAGTTTTAGCGTGAAAGACGGACAAACAGACATGCACACTTTCCCATTTATTATATTAGTATGGTTAATCGGTTTCTCGAAAACGACTGCAAGTATTACTACGAAATTTGGTATGCAGGGAGTGTTTGGGGAGAAAAATCAATCTAGCTAGGTCTTAGCCCTGCGACACTGCGCATTTTAAAGCTTTATATGTTTTTTTTCTTTCCTCGTGCAACAATATATCAATAATTTTAACTCTATTGTGTCAGTCCGATTGGCAATTTTTGCCTGGTCCGAAAATTCGGAATGTGAAGGGTTCTAATCCCAGTCATCTAAATATTTTTGTGATTATTTTTATTTATGTTTTATTTATGAGAACTTCTTACCCACGTACTTATTAAAACTCTATAGGTATTACTGCAACTCTATGTTAAATCAAGTCAACGTCTGTGAAAAAATATAGTGTTACGAAGCAGTTTTCTATTTTTACCCGACTGATTACCCGGCTAGTATCTTGTATGTATGTTTATATGTATGTTTGTAAATTCCTTTATTCCCACGTATCTTCCAAACGTCTGGATGGATTTTGACAATCAAGGTATCGTTAGATTTGTCTAAAACCCAAGTATCCTTAAATAGCTAGTTCAAAGAAAAATAAAACGAAATGGTGGATTTTAGCGCCAAATTGTAAGTATTTTTTTTTAACCAAACCTATCCAGTAGGGTATCAAAATAAAGGAAATTAAAAGGAGATTTTAAAAATATACATATGTCATGTATTTAAATTTAATCAGGAAAAATTACAACCATTTTAATTAAATCATTCGAAAATTGATTCTATAAGTTCTATTACAACTATTTGAAATTGGCTTTCAAATAGTCGTATATTTCAAATTCAAAAAATAAATTATTTCACTTAGGCTTTCAGCTCATAGTGAGTCTGCTTACTCAATATTGTATTTTTATAATACAAAATAGTATTTTTGTTACTCAACAAAATACCAATCTAACAAATTACCCACCCGAACAATGCGTCCCAAAATCAACAAGCATTAAAATAGTAATTAATAATTTCGCAACACAAAAAGCGTCATGAGAAATGAGATACCTACTTAGCTTACAAAATTGGAAGGAAAGTTTAAATGCAAAGTGTAAAAAAAAACGTTGCAAAAGCGATCTTATACCGTGGGAGAAGTAAGCAGGTGTGCGCGAACAGTTTTTGTGTTTATATTGATTCTTAATTAACTACTTCCAAACATCATCATCATCAGCATCTTCGAGGTAAACAGTACACCTGGTGACATGGTGAGCGTGGCGAGTATTTAGTCACTATGGCTATGTGCAGAATTATTTGTGTTATGTCAACAATGATCTTATGAATTTACCTATTAATATAAAATTTGAAGTAAACGGTAGTAAGTACAGCTTGGCAAATAAGAGTATGACTGGGTGACAGCAGGAACTAAAAACATTTTTGACTGTATCAACTTTTATCCGTATTCGATTGGAATGACATATTTAATTTTAATATATTATAATATAACAAATAAATTATTGTATATTTCATTCCGATATAATTTCCATAATAATATATCAATAAAAAAATAATACAATCGAGAATGGTTTCCGTTCCTGTTGTCACCGCGTTATACTCTTTTTTGCCAAGCTGTAATTGTTATATTTAATATTATACGACAATACTAAAGTAGATTTAATCTCGTATCAAAATTATCTCAAAACTCTACATTTTTTATGTGTTTTCCTTTCAATTTAATCTGATGTCCTAAATTTTTTTGGCACTTGGCAGTTTTGTAACCAAATATCACACGTAATTTACTGTTACCCTGAACTTGGCCAGATTTAACAGGTGTCGTTTCTTACAGAATCAGTAAACTGTACCACGTTATGTAACCCAATCTTTCGCGCCATAATATCTTGGCTTTTTTTCGTAATGTTTCACAGTTTTATGGTACAAAATGATGTTATGAAATTGTCTTTAGTTTATTTATATTTGAGTAACTTTTCATATACTAAAACTATCTATACAAAATATAGAATTGAAGTATCTGTTTGTAATAATAAATTAACAACTTTTCACTTAATGCATAATATGAAGGTATATACCTAAATGTAGTCTTATAAGTTATAACACATATAGGCAAATAGCTGATATAAGTGATATGTTATAAGGCTATATTTATTTAAGAGTTCTGTTTAAAAAAAAAGGTTCCGTCGTTAGTTCTATGCAAATGAAGTTTCGGGCACCAGCTAGTATAATTAAAATTTAGCTAATACGAGTAGAGAGACTCTCTTTGACAAGATCATAAAATATGTAGAGCACTTGGTACCTAGCTAAAAGACGCACAAATACGAGTAGAGAGGACTCTCTTTGACAAGATCATAAATGTAGAGCAGAAGCTAAAAGACGCACAAAGAATATCTGACCATTCTTTCCTTAAGGCATTAAATAAAAGATATTTTCATACTCATTATCCAGATAAAAGTATCTACAAATTTATCGTAATTATTTAAATGAGGCACGTTTGCGAGAGTAATTGCATTTTATATTGATAATAACATAAGGATATAAATAAATGATTATTGACAATAACATAAAGTTTTCAGTTGAAGTAAGTGACTATTTAAGCGAAAAATTATTCTCAAGGTTAGGGCTCGCTTTACCTGTTTTGCAATGAGTACAGTCGGCTAAACTAACGATCGTATGTACAATCTGTTTACCTATTTGAACTTTACTAATATAATAAAGAGGAAATATTTGTTTGTTTGTATTTTTGTTTGTTTGCTTTGAATATGCTCCGAAGCTATTCGACTGATTTTGGTTGGACTTTGGTACATATAGATATAGAGTAGACTACGTGAAAGGAAATAGGTTACTTTTTATTGCGGCAAAATATGCGGTTTCCGCAGGATTTCCTTTTGCACGCGTGAAGTCGCGGGTGATATATAGTAAATTAAGGTACGATTGGATAAAAAATTAACGTTTATTACATAAAATACAATATGTAATCGGCTACATTTTATGTTATTTTAAATTATATAAATCATTATGAGCGTATTTTGAACACAGACTATAAATTGCATAGATATCTGGCTATTTGCAGGAGAAAACATAATAAAATCGTTCCTTATTCTTCTTACGACACATGATAATTAGGAAGAAAGAGATATTTAATAATTAGTCAATCCATATACATTTCACTTTTGTCAAAGAATATATATTACTAACTTTTGTTGAAGCTTTCCATACACAATTTTATATATTCTATCAATTTCAGATGTCACTTATTTACATAGAATAAAAGTCGTAATTCGTATATCTACGTCGTTCTAGAAAAAAACATCAATAATCACAGCCTAAGTATCTGGAAATATAATTCATAAGGGGTTTGACCGTTTTCATAATTTGTTCATATTATAATAATATTATATCAAACTGACATGTTATTGACAATTGTATTGTGACTGCATGTCGTCATTATAATATACGAACAAATTATTAGAACACTCTACCTGCTTATCAATTAGCATATGACTTTAGAGCCCTTTCATATATTTTCATTCATCATTCCAAGCTATGGCTAACTCTATGGCCTTCATGATCCAGTAGTTTAGAACTTGGCGCTCGACTCGGAGGTCGTTGGTTCGATTCCCGCGTTGGAACAACAATAATTGTTGTTTCCAAGTTTGGTTAGGACAATGCAGGCTGATCACCTGATTGTCTGACACAAAAGATGATCCATGCGTCGGATGGGCATGTAAAAAGTCGGACCTGCGCCTGATCTCTCGCCAGTCGTGTCGGTTATCCGTCCCACTGAGTTACGAGAGTAAAGGAAGAGAGAGTGCTCTTGTGTACCGCGCGCACACTTGGGCACTATAAAATAACTCCTACGTCGCTGGCCTGGTTTTAATGTAACCGGCCACCGTCACCGAAATCGGTATGGGATAAATATTATTAGCTCTATGGCCCAACTTGGGGGTTGTTGCCTAAAATGTCCGTTAAAATCAATTACCAACGGATTACGGATTTTGGGCATACTACTGCTTATGTAAAGACATTTAGGCAGAAAAATATATATTCGAATTTTTTTTTTCTTTATAAGGGTGTGTTTGTGTTTTGCGGAGAGTCACCTATACTTAAGATGATTTTTTTAATTTGAGTATGACAAATATTTTTTGCCTAAACGTCTTCATACAAGCAGTGAACCATGTGCCTGAACTGTCTGTAATTGATTTTCAGAGACATTATAAACAAATTAACTTTTATAATTATTTGATGACCTCTGGCTCAGTTGGTTGAGCGTGTTGGTGCTCAAGCCGGAGGTCGCGGGTTCAAATCCCGCCGAAGGAACAAAAAGTTTTTCTGTGTTCCTGGGTCATGGATGTGTATTAAATATGTGTATAATATAATAAAAATCTTAAATATGTGTATAGTATAAAAAGTATTAAATATATTTCCGTTGTCTGGTACCCGTAACACAAGTTCTTCGATAACTTACCACGGGATCAGATTGACGTGGTGTGAAGCGTCCATAGATATTATTATTATTATTATAATTGTATAATTCCCCCGACTGTACCGAGCGGTACTGCCAACGGTACTGCATGTGTCCAGTACTTATTTGGCCTACTAATATATTGTAAACACAAGGTATCAATTATCTTTATTTTTATCTTTTACTATTCTCGCCGTGCGTACGGTGCGTCTTTTATAACGGTATCGTTTTTATGGTAGTTTATAAACTGGTTAATAGGTTATTTTTAACTTTGATTGGACAGGATAAGAATAAATACATTGCATATTGTACTTGGTCTTAGATAAAGCTATAAAAATATTTACAGTGTTGATTCTAATTTTATTTTGCAATCTATAATTGGATAAATAGAAAAAAAATCTGTGTCCTCATGTATTTCTGTCGGATTTTGTCGATAGTTTATTTATTCAATAGCAATTTTTAAGCGTTTGCATCATTCAATCAAATACCTATTAAACAGATATCTACTACCGAAAAAGCTCCTTAGAAACCGGGCACCAATTTTCACATTTTACGCAATTTTTTTTCGTCTAAGTATTTAATATGTTGCTTATGTAATTAATACATGAAATTAGTAATGCTACTTCTTGCTATTTAAATAGTGCTTAATCAAAATGATTTATTACATACCTTTCATTTTTTTAAGTCAAATTGATGCATCTGGTAGCTATTTTTAATGAAAATTTACAAAAATAACACTTATAAATTGTGAAGTTTTTCGGTCTACAGAATCTATTTACGGAATGGATTTTTTTCATAAAAACACAACTGAAAAAGCGACGCAAAAAGTTCTAATGCTCTACAAAAAGCGCTAATAGCGAAGACATCCGAAGGTAACCGAAGACAGCCGATCGCGGCGTGGGAAAACGCGGCAGGTGCGTCAGAATAAATACAATATTATAACCGACGTTGTAAGTGGAAAACATATTTTGTGTACTTAATGATATTGCTTTTTTGGTTTACTTCAGATATCGAACCACATTTTTTGCGACCGCTTTTTCAAGTCACCCTTAATTGGTGCACTAAATGACGTGTGTTGTAGTTTACGCGTTGTGGCGCGTAAAAATGTGCTGTCATGTGTCAATAATTAAAAAAAAATAGCGGCAAAATTACCGCCATGTTAGGAAAAATCAGTGTTCAATTAAAATAAGTAGGTATTAATAATTATGGTATCATACTAGATTTTTAGAGGATTACGTGGACATCAGCAATTTATGATCTATTAATTTAAAATTATAATTATTATGAAATGAAATTAAGTTTTTTTTTTTTTTCATTTATTTACCAATACATTCACCAACACAGTGTCTTGTAGTTTGTAAATTTTATTGTAAGAAATATTTGTTTATACTGTTAATACTTACTACTTTATTTTTTATAATTAATACGCTAGGCTGAAAATGTCAGTTAATAATGATATAATTTTTTTATCATTATCAATTTATTTTTATGGTATCGACTTTAATGAAGATAATAATGAATAACAAATGCTTATAAAACTTCATCTAATAATTTTTTTATGACGATAGTCAAAAAGCTTTTGATAAAACTATTACCAAAATATATTTGAAGAATGCCGTTTAATAAACATAACCAGTTGTTATCACAAGCTATTATTTGTTATATAGCTATTAAGTATGCATATTGTATAGTCAACGCTTATTAAGTTTTCGAGGAAATTAATATAAAACGTACACCTGTGGTCACTGGTCTGTAGCGTGGCGAGTGACCACACTCGCCAACGCACGCCTACTAACTTTAAATTGAGTTACTGGCTTAATATTTGGTTATCTTTACTGGCAAAAAAAAACTTTGAAAAACGATCTACTTCTAAAAACGATCGGTCAGAAAAAAATTGTGTAATGCCGCTTAAAAATATGTATTATTATCCAATTTAAATAGTTATGGTAGTAATGTTTTAATTAGGTTTTCAGGAAGTTCAGGATGCAATTGGCTGTGTTCCGCGGAAAATAGCGCTAACAAAAAAACGTAACCAAAATGACCAATTATGTTAGGAGTATTGAAGTTAGCAAACGTGTCCTGGCCGATAATCTGTTTTTTTTAGCGCTCACAAGCGCTATTTTCCGCGGAACACGGCCAGTACGTATCTACATCTACAATTTTACATGATACATTCCTAATTTGAATTAATTAAAAAAATAAAACTTTGAACTGCGAGATTAAAATTCTAATTAATTCGTGAATCTATTTTTGTGCTACTAACTGCGCTGACATTATTTAAATTTTGTGATAAATCACTAAGGTTAAAAATAACAAGAAAGTTGTGATTATGAAAAATAATACACAGACGTAAAAAAATGTTTATTCACACATATCTCATGTTGCTTTCATTTATAAACGTCGATGTTTTGACTTTCGGAATACTCAGTAATTTATTAAGTAGGAAAAGTCATAAACTTACTGCACACCGCCATCTTACAATCTTAACTAAATGCGCACCGCCATATTACAATCAATCAACTTTTATTTCTTTGAGTAACCTAATATGGCTCTTAAGCGCCAATAAATTTGGATAATTTATTTTGTATTAGTGTTGTATATTGTATTCGAATTTATTTTCGGTTACAGTTTAAAAATTGTAATTTTCCTTTAATATGGAGACAATTTAACTTACCTACTTTGTAAAAATATTAGCTTTAAAGAATTGTCCAGATGTTGCGCCGGAGGAGAACAAACATATTTAAGAGAATAGTCAACAGTTATAGGATTTCACTTACATTAGGTATAATATTATGTGCCTAGTGCTATGAGTCTACCTATACTCACAAGATATTGAGTATCTAAAGGCGTGACTCCTGTTCGAAACATTACACAGAAAACATGAAACATTGGGGCGTGGCTATACACATTTGTCTAGGAATAGACAATGTTTTTGTTTTCGGAGACGAACGAAAAACATTCCCGCGCGGGTAGAGAGGGGAAGAAATGTTTCATTTCATAACTAGTGTTCACATCGTTCACATGACACTTAGGTACAGGTTTTTTAGGGTTATAGTTTTGCTTGTTGTGTTTTTTGTGTTTGTTTTTGTGATCGCTCATAATATACGGCCTGACTTAATTAAAAAACACAAATGTTGTCAGTTTTCAATAGAAATGCGTAAAATGGCGCACATATTTATGACTTGAAAAAAATACTTTTATGAAACACTTAAAGTGGCCTTTTCAGAACCCCTCTATTCTCCTAGATTCTACACCTACAATCACTAAAACTGTAAGCGCTAATACGTCTTCCTCGTCGGAACTTAGATCGTGTCTGGCCAAAATGTTTTGTTTCGACCAAAAACATTTTCTGTAGCTGGAGACAGCTTGTGTATGGAAACAAATGTTTTTGTTTCATGTTTTCTGTGTAATGTTTCGAACAGGAGTCACGCCTTAAGACTAATACTAGTTAGTGACCATAAAGTTTTAAATTTTCCGTGTGGTGAAGATTTCTGACTTCTCCAATGAGTATATCGTCAATCGTGGAAGAGATTTTTTATAATGGGATTTTTAACTGAGTATTTTACATTCTCAAATGTTGTGATGCTGATGATGATGCTTACTCTGGTGTGAAGGGGAGGTTTATTAATTACAGAGTACACATGAGAGCAATATTAAGACGAAGTCGCAGGCGCTTATTACTGCAGGTGTAATTGTAACGTATTACGTGTGGACGCGACTGTACATAGTCCTTTTTCATGGAAGAGGCTGTACATAACCTGCTCGCTCAATACCCGTGCTAGCTTTTTAAAAAATAATCGTGTTTGATGCTTGCAACCAGTGCCTAGTATTTACTAATTAGTAATTAGGTACTAGGAAAAAATAATCGTGTTTGATGCTGACAACTTGTGCCTACTGCCTAGTGCCTAGTATTTACTAATTACCTACTACAAAAATTATCGTGTTTGATGCTGGCAACTTGTGACTAATTAATACAAAAAATAATCGTGCTTAAAGCTGGCAACTTGTGCCTAGTATTTACTCATTACTACGAAGCTTAGATGGCCACATCGAATCCAATGATCCCCATCTGACAATGTTGAAGTATAATTATTTGTACCTTATGTTTATACTAGTTATGGAAAAAATCTAAGTAAATATTATTTCTTTAAATATAATTTATATAAACAAGACGTTAAAAAATAGCAGATTGCTAATTATGTGTAAAACATCTCTAAAGATTTTACTTACTATAGTGGTATTTGCAATAATTTTAAAAGCGTGCACCCTTATTTGTCGCATGTAGAGTGTAGACCAATCCAATATCATTGTAAAATACAAAAATAGCAAGACACAATTACAGAAATATAGAAACAAAAATAGAAACAGATTCTTAAAGACCCAGTAATAACACACTTTTGGTCTATTACGGGGAAAAAATATTTTAAAATTACACACTCTTGTACCTACTCCATTAGGGATTTAATGTCACTTTTTGCCACAGACAGACAGACATATCTGGGGGCACGGCAGTGCCCCCGCCAAGTCGAGCGCGAAGCAAACACTGCCGTACCATCCTTTACTGGAACCATTTCGCCGCATTTTCAGGCCCCTATTTGATAACCTCTGGATAAGACCAGAATTCAGAAATTTTCCTCATCCAGTAAGCTATAATCACATACTTAAAATCCAAAATTTCAAGTCTACAGGTCATTTAGTTCCAAAGTTAAGCGAAAGCAAAGTTTCGCATTTATGACACTCACTCACTCACTCACTCATGATCATCAAAATAGAACTAGTACTTCCTATAAACTTAGAGAGCTGAAATTTGGTACAGAGTTAGGGTTTAATGGCCACATAAAGGGAAAACTATAAAAACTAGGATAATCGATCTGGGGGCACGGCAGTGCCCCCGCCAAGTCGAGCGCGAAGCAAACACTGCCGTACCATTCTTTACTGGAAACATTTTGCCGTATTTTCAGGCCCCTATTTGAGAACCTCTGAATAAGACCAGAACGTCGATCTGGGGGCACGGCAATGCCCCCGCCAAGTCGAGCGCGAAGCAAACACTGCCGTACCATTCTTTACTGAAACCATTTCTCCGCATTTTCAGGCCCCTATTTGAGAACCTCTGGATAAGACCAGAACGCAGAAATTTTCGTTATCCAGTAAGCTATAATCACATACTTAAAATCCAAAATTTTAAGTCTGTAGGTCATTTAGTTCCGAAGTTAAAAGAAAGCAAAGTTTCGCATTTATGACACTCACTCACTCACTTAGTCACTTACTCATGATCATCAGAATAGAACTAGTACTTCCCATAAACTCAGAGAGCTGAAATTTGGTACAGAGTTAGGGTTTAATGGCCACATAAAGGGAAAACTATAAAAACTAGTATACTCGAAGACCTGGAGTACCTGGTGACCCTGATTAGAAAACACAAGAGCCCAACCAAACTATTAGTATACTTAAATTAGTATATACAGATACTTATACTTACAAGTTTACAATTAACTTTATTCTACTCGAACCATGGGCGTAGCCAGGATTTAGTTTCGGGGGGGGTTCAAGAAAATAAAACGACTACAAGTACATTAAATAACCAAGGCCGTCTTTAACCTATTAGAGGCCCTGGGCAAATTAGATTTTTTTCGTTTTTACCTGTTTAAGCTTTAAACCCTGAATTAGGAGGTATACAAATATTTATAGTCTAAAACTAAATGTCAGTACTAAATTTTATAATACGATTTAAGCCAAAAACGAGCGAGCAATTTTTTTTCCTATTTTACAGGTTCAAACGTTCAAATCTGTTCAAACGCTAAACTAAAATATAAACACTAAATAACGGTGAACTTCGGAAAAATACCATAAAATCAACCGGCTAAAACATCGGTAATAAACTATATAATGGCCTTTATGATAACCGCGAGCGAGCGAAGCGAGCGAGAAAATTTTTTTCCTTTTTAATAGGTTAAATCTGTTCAAACTTTAAACCCTAAAATACTGTGGAAATAGAATCATTTTATAATATAACATTAGAATAATGGGCGCCCATTTTTTTTCGGTTTAACCTGTTTAAAGCACAGTTTTCAGGGTTTACCCTGAAAAACCGTGTAATTCGAAAAATACAAATATCAAAAGCATAAACTCAACGTCGGTACTAAATTTTATAGTAATATGTTCTGTAAGCCAAACACGAGTGAGCGAAGCAGCAATTTTTTTTCCATTCTATAGGTTAAGATCTATTCAATCGTTAAACTTTAACACTGAAAAACGGTGAACTTCGGGAAAGTATCATAAAATTACACGGCTAAAACAGAACATCGCTATTCGCTACTAAATAATATAATATGTTCCTTATGTTAAACGCGAGAGAGCGAAGCGAGCGAGAATTTTTTTTTCCTATTTAATAGGTTAAATCTGTTCAAACTTTAAACCCTAAAAGACTGTGGAAATAGGATCATTTTATAATATAACATTAGAATAATGGGCGCCCATTTTTCTTTCGGTTTAACCTGTTTAAAGCATAGTTTTCAGGGTTTACCCTGAAAAACCGTGTAATTCGAAAAATACAAATATCAAAAGCATAAACTCAACGTTGGTACTAAATTTTATAGTAATATGTTCTGTAAGCCAAACACGAGTGAGCGAAGCGAGCGAGCAAATTTTTTTTCCTATTTAAAAGGGTTAAATCTGTTCAAATTTTAAACCCTAAAAGACTGACCCTAAAGATCATTTTGTAATTTAAATTAAAGTAAAATTAGTGTAATTTCTGATGTTGCAAAATAGATGACAAATAACTTAATAAGTTAGGTTTGTCATAAAATACCTATTTCACACTTTTTTCGTAGTACATAATTACAAAATTTCGTGATCAGTGACGTGCTCAAAATATTGTGTCGCATGCTATACGTTCGAGGATTCGATGGCACGCGTGCCATAGGTTCGCGATCCCTGTTTTAGGCTATTGATTTTATTGTTTTTTTTTAAAGTACAATATTCTTTCAGGGTTTAAAGTATAAAAAGATTTTAATAGGTTAAAGTTAAAGCGTAAAAACATTCGCTCGCTTTCTCAATTTGAACGCATTTAACATAAACACATACATATAGAACAAATAGTATTAAAGTTCTGTTTTAGGCTGTAGATTTTTTTTCTAAAATAACTTTAAAAAATCATCTTTCAGATAGGGTTATTGGGGCGGCAAAATATGTTAATTGGCCTGGGGCGCAAAATTTCTAAACACACCTCTGTATATGGGTCCCCCCCCCCTGGCTACGCCCATGACTCGAACATTACACAAATTAAATAAACAAATTACACTAAAATCTAGTAAAATAAATCAATATGCCCACATTTCTACAAAAAGAAGTGAAATCTCACCAAAAACATTATGTAAAAAACTAGCCAAGTCTCGATGGAGCTGCTTGTTTATCTCTAAAAAGTAATTTAATAACAAAGTTTTCCTCTTTATAATATTAGTGTAGAAAAGTAATGAAATCTAGACAAAGCCGTGCCAAGTCTAAGGTTCCTTACTGTTATTTCTTTATTATTATAGTTAATGTTGTGTTGTACAATCAACAACAGCCTAAAATGAGACACTAGCGCCCAATTACCGATACCAGTATAGGCTATCTTGCTTATCAGACATATGTAGTTACAACAAGTATAACATTACGTGTAAACAAAATTGACTTGTAGCCACTAACGTATAAAGAATGTTCAACGGCCAAGTCACACAACATTATAATAATAAAGAAATCGCAGTAAGGAACCTTAGACTTGGCACGGCTTTGTCTAGATTTCATTACTTTTCTACACTAATATTATAAAGAGGAAAACTTTGTTTGTATGTTTGTTTGTTTGTTTGTTTGTTTGTAATGAATAGGCTCAAAAAGTACGGGACCGATTTCAAAAATTCTTTCACCATTCGAAAGCTACATTATCCACGAGTAACATAGGCTATATTTTATTTTGGAAAAAAATAGGGTTCCGTAAAATATTTGGGTTTTTCGGACACAAGGTGTAAAAAATCAACCAGAAAAGTTACTTATTTTGCGTACGCTGCCTAAACTATAAAAGATAGAACCATAAAATGTTCTTATTAATTGTTGATCTTATAAATATCTACAAAAAAGTCCGCGACACACTATACCTATCTATGTCCAGTGAGGCACAACAACCATTTTTTATTTAGAAATCTTGATTTTTTTTTGGACTACATTTAAACGCGTTTATTTTACTCATGCTATTAATCCTTATCAAAATAAATTATTTCATCACTAAGTACAGTTTATGTAGATAATATTTGGTCTTTGAATGATTTAAATTGGACGTGTGGTTTTGAAGTTATGGCGAAATTAAAATATTACGATTTTTGCTGCACGACCCGTTGCGAAGTGGGCGTCACCAATGCGGGGGTGCGCGTGCGGGGGGAGTTTAGATCTATGGTATTTCATACGATAAAAGTATACCCACCTACTTATTTCATTGAGTTTTAGTAGGTACCTATATTAATTTGTTTCTGTTTGTTTTGACTAGATTTCGCCCGTTTTGTTAGAGGTTCAAAGACATTCTTTAGTATTAGTATCAGTATTGTACCTGTGCGAAGCTGGGGCGGGTCGCTAGTTAGAGATAAACAAGCAGCTCCATCGAGACTTGGCTAGTTTTTTACATAATGTTTTTGGTGGGATTACATTTTCTTATTTATAATTAGAAGAATCTGATACTTTACAACAATGTCAGGTTTAATAAAGTATAGGCTAGCCGCACACGCACCATATTATTGGCAATAATGCTCATATTGACAATAATATTCCTTGTTTGCGGGCCATATTGTTTTTCTTTGTATGTTTTGACTAGTATTGACAAATTTATTCTGTCAATAATATTGAACGTGTGTGGCTAGCCATACGAAACTATATAGTGCGTACCTATGTATAGAAGCACAATCAAAGGCTAGCCGCACACTTGCAATATTATTAACAGAATAAATTTGTCAATACTACTTATACTAGTCACACATACAAAAAACGGCCATATGCCGCACACAAGAAATATTATTGTCAATATGAGCATTATTGCTAATAATATGGTGTGTGTGCGGCTAGTAGGGAATATTATTCGAATATTCAAATATTCGTTTTATTCGAATATTCGACGATTTCATTATTCGAATATGACTGGGTTCAATATTCGAATATTTCGAATAAAACGAATAATAAAAATATTTTATTTATTTATCAAAAATATGTTAATAATAGTAATAAACTTGTACATAAACCGGAATGTTTCGTTATTTAATACATTACTTTTATTATTTATTAATATTGTCGTCAATAATATCCTAAAACAGATATTACTACACTGATTGTGAAAGAATACAAAACTGTTTTTAAGTAAAATAATATTTAAGGTAATTTTTTCCTACAGGCGTCAGCGAAAGAAATCCATACTCACATGCTTGTCAAAATAGCCTAACCAAGAGCGTGTTAAGACGTGTCTAAGGAGGGTTCTGTTACTATAAAGCGTAATACGATTTTTAGTTTCCTAATCTTACTATTCGATTTCGTTTAAAATAACTTTCCTAAAGAGAATTTTCAAAATCTACTAGCATCGAAAATTGTAAGTTCCTAATCTTAATAGTTCAGAAATGACAAAGGGGGGTGAAACCAATTTGGAGACCGATTACATGGAAATGGTTGAATTCGTAAATGTCATGTATAAAACTTTTCCTCCATTTTAAAAGACATAATATTTAACACACACTTCACATGTATGGAAAGCCGGGATGGCTTTCCATACATGTGAAGTGTGTGAAGTGTGTATAACTTTATAATAAAATTATATTTTTTTATCAAACCAAAACCGATATCTAGACGCAATATAGCTAGAAGAGCTGATAGAAAGAGAGACAGGTGGACGAACAGAGTGAAACGATAAAGGATACCTGTTAAGTTGATTATTACAGTATTACACTGGCCTGCAAAACTAAGTACAAATCGTTTCAAATTTCATACTTTTCTAAATATTGTAACAAGATTTATCAGCTTTCTTTAAAAGTAATAAATTGTATATATCAGAATATTATTTTTATCTTTAAACAAAAATTAACCATTTTCATCTTAATCTTAAAGATTACATTTACATGTTATATAAAATTGCAGTTTTGAATAACTCTTCGAGGCCTGACAACAGCTTGGAGAAGGTATGTCATACTGAAAACGAGGTTTTAGAGCTGAATTATGCAATATTCTCTCCCATTCTTATATCAGGGCGTGTTTTAGTGCTGTGAGGGTACTTACTGTAGGTGATAATTTGCGGCTTCTGACTAGCCTTCTAAGCTCTTCTCAGGGTATACTTAATCGGGTTGAGTTGAGGACATTAAAGAGAATCTTTAAGAATCTCTTGATCATATCTTTCTCCGGGTAGAGGTCCAATTGTCATTATGTGG
Organism: Glaucopsyche alexis; assembly: GCA_905404095.1. Taxonomy (NCBI): domain Eukaryota; kingdom Metazoa; phylum Arthropoda; class Insecta; order Lepidoptera; family Lycaenidae; genus Glaucopsyche; species Glaucopsyche alexis. The sequence goes on from FR990062.1 coordinate 6,638,305, forward strand.
CCAACAACACAAGTGGTAGGCCATCAAGTAAGATTGCAAATTTTGAATGTGTTTACAACAAATTAGTAATCTAAGTAACATAGTTCCTTATGGTCTGAAGAAGTTGTTTCTGAACTTAACTGCATTTAAGTGTTGATTTTCAACAAGTGGAAACAATTGAACGGTCTTGCTGACCGCTGAGTCTGCCATTCAATCCAAAGTCTTGCAAGGCCTCGTCAAATATTTTTCAGTCTCTTTATACCCGTCGCTTCATCTTCTGAACGGTTCGTAACATGACACACTCTGTTCTTGCACTACAACGGCTGATGCCTACTTCTGCACTGATACCTACTTTCAGAAAAACCATCAACACATTCTTCAGGCTATGTTACAATTTTTAAATCTACTGTTTTCTAACTTCCTTTTTGTAATAAGGCTCATCGTTCAAGAAAAATTGAAAACATAAATACACCAAAAACACGGGTAACTTGAAAATGGAAAAACGTTATTTTTGTTTTAAAGATTTTCCTCCCACTTTTTATCAACTATGAAGTTTTTTGTTATGATAACATAACATTAAAATCTTTTCTGAGTGCTTTTTATTTTGACGGTATATCTTGTTTACTTATTACGGTTTATATACACATGTACCGATTAGGTCTGGAGCAGACCATTATGACAGCACGATACTCGCGTGTTTAGAGTTTTCAGCTGCACTATATTAGAACAGAGCACTATTTACAGTGCATTCCGATTTCTGTGCAGTGTTCCACCTCTGCAAATATATTTCTTTCCAATCCTAAACAAACTGATATATAAATAATAAAGAAATATGTTCTGTAATATTCGCGTTCATTATAGGTATACATTAAATTATACTACCTAAAGTTTAGTTTAAAAAGTCAGACTGTAGGTCTGACTCTTTAAATCGATTGACTATGTTGAATCGATCAATAATAGCTTAACTCAATTAAAAACCAGAAAATACGAACCTCTAAAACAAACCCCAAAAATTCTCTCCCCTAGAGGATCTTTTCCTTAATTTTTGGAAGAAACCACTTAGTTGACAATCAAATCCATGTCTGCTCCAGACCTAAACCGTTCATGTGTTAATAGTTTTAAAAAAGTAATTGCGATTTAGTATTTTAAGTTTGAAACTTAAAAGAAGATTTTTTTATCAAAAAGACGTTGATTTTTTTAGAGTAATTTGTGAAACATGTCACATTTTGATATTATTAAATATGCAAGTATAAATAAACGCATTATATTACTTGTATTTAACGTTTATTACTAATATTCGTATTATTCGAATTTATTCGAATTATTCGAATTTATTCGAATAGTGTTTTGCCATTATTCGAATTATTCGAATAGTAAAATTTGTCGAATAATAACATTCCCTAGCGGCTAGCCATTGACCAACCTTACCACAAACACCTAGGTAGGTTACTAAATATATTTACTTATATACCTACGTCCTACACCTTATTTTTTCTCATGCATGTAGGTATTCAGACGGTTGTAGGTAGTATATAAAAATACCAACTTCGAATTAAAAAAATTGGACTTTGACATGAACACAATATAAAATTAAAATGTAGTTAGTAGTTACAAATTGATTTTTTTCCGTTGCACCCATAGCAGTTTCTGTATCGCCGGCAGCCATTTGCCGAGATTAAAGTGAGCAGCTGATCTATTAATTAATCTGCTTTTTTGTGATGTTATTGATAATAAATTAAATTTAATGGATTTTTAAAGTCACAAAACGACAGGCGCAATTGATAAATTGATGCAATCAGTCAATGTGGACACTCGCGCGGTCAAGTGCTTGAGTTTAAACGAGCTGGATTTTTACTTGATGGTAAATGTAATAATTTAATAGATCTAGGTTGGTCTGGTGGCCCATGGAGAGCCGCTTCGCTACGTTGAATGGATGGTAAGAATGAAAGTGGACGAAGCGAAAAAATATGTAAAGATCGTAGCAAGTGGAAAGAAGTGGTCTATGCCTACCCCTACGGGAAAGAGGCGTGATTATATGTATGTAGGTTTTAAAACAGTTGGCTGGCAGGGGGTGGCCCTGCCTATGATCGGAATGGTTGTCGTTTATTGCAGTGGACGGCGATAGGCTGATGATGATAAGGGCATACAGCTAATTTCCATGTTTTGACTCTGGCGCTCATATATTAGCAAGCAGCGTCAAAACTTCCGAATAAGCTATCCAACAATTGGGTACACGGCTACATCTAAAATATTTAGTTTCATTAATGTACTCAGAAATTTTGAAGCATTACTACTTCGTAAATGTAAAAAAATATAATATTTTATTTATAGTTTAGTAATTAGATACCTACATCTAAAAAGTACAAAAAATTTAATTATTTTTTTTTTTGCTAAATTAGTAAACAAAACCTACCTACATCATTTGTATGGAAACCGAACTCCACGCAGACAAAGTCGCGGGCAAAAGCTAGTGTCATAATATGTACGCATGGTACACTGACTTCTTATCGAGAACCGACTATAAAAGATTGTGAATCGTCATTAACCTAATTCTTATATTAATTTATCCTAAAATAATAACAGTACATACGCCTACTAGAGTTAAAAATAAAAATAAATATCCACTTAATATAATCGCCTCCATTTTGAAGTCGGTAAAAATGCGATTCGTTTCATTTCCTAGGCGTAACAATAATTACTAACAAAAATATGAGGACGAATGACGTCATGCGAGACCTAATACCTCCATGTGCGAGACTGTTCACCTTTCACAATCATAAGACGTGACGAGACTAATGGTGATAGTGTATTTCGCATTGTCTGTCAGCTGGCTCGTTGGTCTAGGGGTATGATTTTCGCTTAGGGTGCGAGAGGTCCCGGGTTCAAATCCCGGACGAGCCCAAATCCACTTTTTGCTTTTTTATATTGTGTCATCCATAATATAAGTATTTAGGATGCATAATAATATTAATTTAAATATGCGTAATGCGATATTTTTATAAATATACTTGATTATAAATCGAAACTTGATCATAACATTTTTCGTACTCTATCTAAAAATACAGTAGAGATAAAAAAACGAAATTAGCAACTAAGTAGACATTTGGTTGCTATATTCAGTTTTTTAATAAATATATATTTTAATCTAACGCTTTGAAGTTTTTATAAGTAGCCAGAAATATGTTTTGATGATGATAAAACAATTATTATTAAAGTTAAAATCTTTCACGAATTGTAATATAATTATGGAATTGCTAAATTCTAGGACCATTATAGTAATTAATGCTAAATCGTGTTTCCAAAAGTTAAATGTAGGTAAGTGAGTAATTAAATAAAAGAATAAAATGTTAATAATTTTCTTAATAACTGTACCGACTTCCCAATTATTACCACCACTAGCAGATAAATTATAGTGCAGTGCGTAATTACGGGAAAAAATGAACGCAATGTTAATATGTACTTAATTTACGTGTTCTACAGCTTCCGACCTTGTTCTGTTTTGGGGTGAAAGTACAGTTTTAATGTGAAGTAACTCAAGACAGTGTAATTGATGAAGCTAATTATACATTGTTATTGTAATTAAGAAACATTTCCTTAATTTCTCTGATTTACAAGTGACTACTTTTGTCGAATTAATAATATTATAACAACATTCCTACCAGAATATTATGCAGGTTTTCGTCTATTTACAAAAAAAACTAATTTCATGACCGGTGAAACTCATACTTAAGACTAGTTAAAACATTGTTGCACTTGTACAAAAACAACACGCGTACTAACGAATCGTGAAAGGCAGTGAACAGGTTAATAAGGGTGCTCCCTAAGGTCACTCCCTGTTCGGTATTGTACTGGTATTTACCGATAATAGTAATATAATTATTGCCAACGGACAACGTCACGCCTTGTTACGCGCGTTATGGCCGTTTACGCGCACTATGATAAATTAAGCAAGCTTAATTAATACTAATAATATATTGTATCTATGTTTGTTTGCATTGAATAGGCTCTAAAAGTACTGGGCCGATTTTGATGAAATTTGGCATAGATGTAGAGTAGACCACAGGGAGGGATATAGGCTACTTTTTATCGCGGGAAAATGTATGGTTCCGCGGTATTTACTTTTGCGCGTACGAAGTCGCGGGACAAATCTAGTTATTAATATATTATTAATACGTGAATCAAAAACTTAAAGTAGATACACTTTTACGAGAATTGTGCAACTGCAGGAGTGTGAAATTTGGCGGGTAAACTAAAGTTTGTGTGGAGGATGGTGTGCAAAATGTTGTTTTTTTATATAATATAATGCTTAGAAATACATAAAATTAATAAAAATAAGAACAACACATAGTACCGTGCGTGTTGTTCTTATTTTTATTTAAATTCTTAAAATTTCTATTGAAGATGTATAATAAATTAATTCCGAAAGTATATTGAAGAGATATAAAATTAAAAATTAAAACATATATGAATTGTTATTACTTTATCATCTTATCATAGATATATCACAGCTACCTTAGTAATATAGCCTTTGCCACATAAATTATCTCTATAGATCTAGAGATCGCCATCTCTAGTATTAAGTAATTAATGGCTGTTCCGCGGAAAATGGCGCTTATTAGCGCTTGCTAGCGATAAAAAGAAAATGACAGTTGTCGGCCAGGACACGTTTACTAACTTCAGTAGCGCTGACATAATTCGGCATTTTGCTTATTTATTTTGAAATCAGTAGTGTTTTTAGAGGATAACCTGTCCTAGCAATACTAGCAGAAGGTGTTGGTCCTAGGGGAAAATAGCATTTAGCATTGACAGCGCTTACCGCTTAGCAATCGCCATTTTGCTTACAAGCGTTTACATGCGCCCTTTTCCGCGGAACACAGCCATTGTTTTGTAACGTATAAATATTTTAAGGCACATGATCTTTACGCGGTGGTGTTTGACATTTCGGCTCTAAGCTTTCAGTTTACCACATTATTTTAAAATGTAAAACTTTAGAGCTTTCGAGAAACCTTTATCAGATTTTAAAGCTACCCGCTCTTCTTATCTGTAATTAATTTTACGTTTCATCTTAATGGTGATGAAGTATTCCTTATGAGGAGTATTAAATGTTATCAGATTTTTTTACAAATTGTCTAAATTAAAAGCGCATTTAATTACGCCTCTTATTAATTACGATCGGCGAGATAATCAATAATGTGTCTGAACTAAACTATCGTCGTTATCACCGTAGATAGCGCAGACTAGTTTTCAGGTATTATCTGGTTATTACGCTATCTTTGGCGACACCGTCGCATTCTCAGTTTTAATAGACTTTGCGTGTACCGATAAATCGATTAGTTCAGCTACACTTCTATCTTCGAGATAAAATTAATTAGGCTCCACCGGTCTTCCGCGGAAAAAAAGTGGGCACACGTGGTCACTACCGTTCATTTACTCGGGCGAATTATGCGTAGTACGGCAGGTGGCAGGTGGCGGCCTGGGAACTCGGGGTTGCGGCGGGTTCCCACGCAGCGCCATTCACCGGCCCACACCTGCGCCCCTTAACGGGGATGCTCCACACGCCCGCCACGCGAAGATCGCTTAGAAGCGTGCGTGTGTGCTCGCGCCGTAAGCGTGCGTGTGTGCTTGCGCCGTAAGCGTGCTTACTGCTTGTACGCTTGCGCCGTAAGCGAGCGTGTGTGCTTGCACCGTCAGCCATCGTGTGTACTCCCTAGTTTCAGGGGTTTGTTGTGATCGTGTGAGTGTTTTAACACTTGCGTCATTTTAATGGTAATTGAGGAGGGATTTTATACGAAGAGTAATAGAAGTATCTCGTGTTAAGCATAATGTAAAATCGGTTTAATAACTTCAGCGGATGCTTTAATTAAGATAAGATCGCTGCGTGATTATGAACTCAAAAAACTATTAAGATTAAGCACTTAAAGGAAATAAATTATTTATGTAATCATAAGGCTTTAAGCTTATAATAGTAACACTCTAGATACCAATGCAATGTGAGTGTGAAAAATAGTAAAAATATCATTTAAAAAATCAGATTACTGAACATCATCTCTTGGCTTTGACCATTCGTATGTTACTGCGAAACACAAAATACCATATTAAATTACAATGTACTTATTGCACCCCTCTATTATCCTCATCAAGGGTCACTTCCTGCAATAATGACGTCACAATACCAAATTGAGGCGTTATTTGACAACAAACAGAGGCACACGACAGTACGGGCGACGGGCGTGCGGTCAGAGCATATGAATAGAGTTCCCCACCCTATAGATTATGATCGGAGTTACCGACAGTAACAATATTAGGCATTTGTAGAAGTGTCTGGGTTTGGATAGCGACAGTTAGCAATGTGGCTGATGATGAATTAATGCGATTTAACTCACTTTATTTAAAGAAGACTTTCATTGTACTTTTATTGTATTATAAGTGAAGCGACATGTTATCGTAAACTGATTTTATGTAGTTTCGACCAATCAGCGTTTCACGTTGGTTTGACGTTTACGAGAATACCGTTTGCCAGTTTCAGCGTATCGAGCCTTGGTTGTAATTGTATTTAAAGCAGGTTTTATTTAGCAGAATTGACCCTCAGAGTTCTAAGTATACATCGTGATACAAATTTTTTATTTATTATTATCTGACAAATAACAGAAAATTCATATCTTAATAATATTACGTATTACGTAACCTAATTTCTTATCAAGTTTCATATCTATGAGAAAAAATAAATAAAATTGGCTTTAATTAATTTTTTACGTTTCCAATAAACACCTCATTTGACTACCAAAACAATCAACATTGTTGTATCCAGTTACGTTAAAAAATTAAAATAATTATATACAAAGGTAAGTAACTTTACGTGAGTATCTTATTTAAATAATTAAGTCGCTTAAACTGGTCCTATAGGCCATAATATGGTGGTATGATAAGTATTATATTTTCGATTATCGAAAATATTTATTGTAATGGTTATATTATTATAATAATGATTTTGACCTTTCTATAATCTATTTCAAAATCTTTCACCATGTAATTTTAGATGTATAGTCCGTATTTTTCCTACAAATGGTGCTTATGGTAGGTACATGAAATCTGATAAAAAACGATTTAAATTAATTAACCCCTGCTGGTTTACATTGAACTTATTAAATCCTATTGGAAAACCGATAAAATCTGTAACGAACTATTTTATTAATTACTTAAATATGTTAACGTAACTCTCCAGATTGGCTACGCATAGCAAAGGACAGAGACAAATGGAATGCCTTAGAGGAGGTCTTTGTCGAAAGACAAGCTGTTGGAACGAGGAAAAACAATAATCCACATACTGAAACCTAGTTTAAGTCTGAATAATAATATTTGTTTTTTTCCTTATTAATTTGTTAATAATAATATTACTTATGTTGTCAGTTTAACACAGCAATAAAGGCTATTTTTATTTATTTATTTTTATTTTACTCTCTACAGATAATATGCCCATAAAATATATTTAACCTAGATGTTGTCTGCAACACCGTGCGCGTAATAGAAATCACCGCGGAAACCTTACATTTTTCTTAATAAAAAGTACCTAAACTTTTAAACTTCGGAAACTATTCAATGCAAACAAACAAACAGCGTTAACATGATTTTTTTAATAAATATTCTTTAACATTTTCTAAAAAAACTTTTTATTCAGAATAAAAAACAAGGTTTTGTGTTCTGAACGTTAAACAAAGAAAAAAAGGATTACAATTACTACCGGTTCGGAACCCTAACAATAACTTATCCAGACATTTCCTGAACTACCTATCTTTCACATTCGCTTATCCAGACAATGCAGACATTTCCTAAACTGCCTCTAAGCTCGACTTGTACCACGACATATTATAGCGTATTAGTTATGCGCTAGGGCCCGCATTAGGTTGTGTCGGAATGCATGCATTGTCATGGAGGGAACACTTATCTATTCGTGATTGTTTTATTTATCCCCTTCCTGTTATTATAATAATAAAACGTTGTGATTATAATAAATTGATAGAACCGTTTGACTGTTATTGTGTATACCTACTGCTTTATTGCTTATTGTTACTAAGATTAATTTACTATGTGAGTTAACAAATTTTAATAGCATTAAATGTTTTTAAGAATTACAAAATATGATGTTAGGTACTTACATAATATTTTAACGAGATCTCTGCCGCGCTCTTAGATTTTTTTAATACCTAAGTGAAAACTATATGACGCGTGTAAAACGAATATATAATTAATAATAATAGAGAGTATGCCGTATTGTCACTATGGGGTTTTGCGCCGAAGCTCTAATAATACCTAAGGTGTTTAACTAAACTAATTTTTAGAACAATTATGAAGTTTTTTTTGTATAAAAACTAAGTATTCCAATAATGTTCTGAGTTTTATCAAAATATAACTAGTTATTCACAAATTGTCTATAAATGATTCTACAAATAATTTTTTAAAAGCCAAAAGTGTTATTTTAAAGTTTCCACACTTTTTAGATTTCACACTTTTTAGATTTGTAGTCTAAGGATTAAATTTAGGTTTTATAATATAACACATCTGCAAAAAATTACTCCTTTATGTTTTCATGCATAATAATAATAATTAATAACATCCCAATAGGACACGGACCTTATAACACGCTAAAATTTACAGCACATATTATAATATTTTTTATAACATGCTAAAATTTACAGCACATATTATAATATTTTTTATATAATGTCTATTAATGCCTATTCATCGATTCCATCGATTTCCATACATTTCATAAAAAATATGTAGAATACTTACACTTAAAATAATTGACAAAAGTGTACTGAATGTTATCTTTGTGCAAAAGTGTGGATAATTAAACAAAAATGGCTCTAGAAAATAGCAAAATTTACTTTGACAAACACAAAAAATCCTATTCTTATTACTAATTTGAAAAAAAAACACCTGCCTACAATCAAATATTTTCAATTTAATTAAATAAGCTAAATTATTTGTAAGGTAAAAAAATAGCTACCCACTAATTTTATCTGGTAGGCACAAAAAAGTTAATTTATAGTCTTATTATTACTCTACCGAAAAATTATACAAATAAAATTAGCATAACAACACAATGAAGATTAGTATTTAGGGAAAATAAAGATTGTGTTGATCACTTTGATTGAATAAAATCATAATAAGTATATTTTTTATATAAAATAAGCTGACAAGTGACAACACAAACTATTTCACAGGAGTTTTGCATCGTTCAGCAATCAGCAACGTCGTGTATTCGTTGTTATTTTCTAAATGAGTGTTATTTCAGTATTCAATGTGTAATATTGGTGGAATACTTATTAATCATTCGTTGACGTACACAAGTGTGGAAAAGTAATACAACTTCAAAATGCGTGAATTGAGTTTCCCGCCAAATCTCCCTAGGAAGTTACAGTAAAGCGTCTACCATTTTACTTAATCGACTGACTTGACTGATTGACTACCCTGACTATTTATTAGACTTTGACTACACTTTGGACTTGATGATTTAGAAATACGGTGATGAAAGTTTGAACAAATAGTCTATTTCCCGCATTTTATACTTGACACTGGCAATGAGCATATATTATAAATAAATAATAAGTTTTCGATTTTCAAATTAATTTCGAACGTTAAAAATGGCGGACATGTTTTCTTTTTAAAAACAATAGTCAATTATGTTAAAATATTTTATCAGTTTGTTTAAAAACTTCAAACGTTGTACTTTAAAATATCAATAAAGATAAAATCTTGACTGAAAAATCCTTAACCATCGGAACAAAAAACTAATACAAAGTTCCATTTGTAACCCTATCCAATAGAGGGTTCGTCAGAAAAAAGACGGAGGTTTTTTCCAAGACTTCACTGCACGTGGTGGCGATGTGGTGTTGATTTTTTGTTTTTTTTTTCTGTAATGAAAGTATAATGTGTAAGATTCAGCGGAGAATGCGTGGGATCGGTTACAACGAGTTCTAAATATGGTTTCAGTTTCATCAGATTGTTGATTGAGTTGAAAAATGGAACTTACTGGAACGTTTATAAGAGGATATTGACTTAGAAGGCGATTCGTTAAAGTGTGGCATGTCTCGTAGATAACTCATTACACCATTCAATACCTATATCAGTGTAGTTTCCATTATTAGCATTTAGGGGCATCATAGACGGCGAAGATACTATAGTATTTTATGTTAAGATAATAATATATTATTATATTGCTTGCTATACAGTTCGTGTAATTTGAACTATCACAGATATTATATTATATTTTCATATAATTTGCTATAAATTCAGGCATATTAAGATAAAATATTATAGTGTCTTCGCCATCTGTCACTGTGACGCCCTTAATTATTTATATAGTCGAAGCCAGTTTTTTTCTTTTCTTCTAATAAGAACTTTGGTCTTTAGTATACGCTTTCTTATGTTCTGTTTTGTTAATATAAGAAATGCGGCTCTGTCATTAATTTTATAGTCATTATTATTATATTAGCCGAAACACCTTAACACTTAGCTGCCTTTTTAGTAAGTTTTCCAGATGGTTCACTTTTATCTTTATTAGTTTATTTACTATCAGAGATCCCATGATTACACTCAAATAAAAAGTAATGAATCTGAATATAAAGTGGATCTGCCACAATCTGATTGTCCCAATCCCACCTCAGATCAGATCAGTTCACACCGCGACGAGACGCGACGCGATTTTTAAGACAGCTATTCCAATTTGACTTTTATTCACTACACCAAGACACGTTTCATTCAGGAGTTGGAATATCAAAGTTAATGTCGAAGAGGCCAATCTTGCAATGAAACATGTATCTTGTTGTTTAGTTTAAAAAGTTCAATTTTGTATAGCTACCTACCTTAACCCGCGGCGTCTGTCGCGTAGCGTATCGTCGTTGTGTGAGTTAACCCTTAATCTATAACTTTAACTAAAAAAGTATTTTCTAATCAAAATTCCATATCTGATAACCATCGGCTTCCTCGCTACGCATTTAATTAATTAACACTAATGTGTATTAATTAAGTAGCATTAATTTATTGAAATTAGCAGCCAATATAAGTCTGTTATGGGCGAAAGTCATTTGTGGTTAGTCGAGAGGTAGGCAATTTTTTATCACCTAAACTTTTATTGCCTATATGCTTGCACGCTGAGATAAAAGATTTCTATTTGCTATCTTTTGATAAATTTGTAAATGAGTCTTATGTTTAGTGCTAATTATCCTTTCGACAATATTTAATATATATATAAAATTAATTTATTTTTTGAAGAACTACTTATAACAAGTCTTTATTTCTTTAACAATGTTTGTAACTTGTTGTTCGTTTTAGGTAGTTTCCTTAAGTTTTAAATTAACCCGGACGAAAATAGAGGGGTGTTATTAGTTTCACGTGTCAGTCTGTCTATCTGTGTGTCTGTCCGTGGTATCGTAGCTCCCAAATGGATGAACCGATTTTGATCGACCTTTGTTTCAAAGCTGACATGATCGAGAGTGTTCAAAGCTCGATAACTGCTTGACAATTCATAGATTACTTAGTTTTATTAACTTTAGTTAAGTGCAATAAACATTTAACTAAAGCTATTTTATTCATACACAATACAGCGGAAGGCGTAGAATCTAAACTAAGAATAGCTAGGGTACATTGCTCTAGGCTTGTATCTTGACTATTATGAATCACAACGGCAGGTGTGCCTAGGTTCCCGAGATTATAGCCTATGTCGCTTCCTGTGATTAAATCACCTAGCTGGCCACAAATCAAGTGGACTATGCCTATATATCATGGACGGATACACGATTGATATATAACTTCTAATTCTATGCAAATGATTTTTATATAAAATTCGTTTTTAAATTGACTCAATAGGCTTTTTGCTCAACCGGATGCGAGGATACGGGTATAGTGTTTTATCAAAACTTCTTTCATCAGAGATATTAACGTTGATCGAGATGTCTTCATCATTATTTATTACCTCGAAATAGTCAAACTTAGAAGTATAATGCTAATTTTCGATTGAGTACATCTGTGGGTGCCGATTTCAAGTGATCTCATCAATACCTACCTATAAATGTAAGTCCCTATTTCGCCAACGCCAGTAATAAGTGATAATCGTTTGTCTAGGCATGATAATCTCTCTCATTCTTCGTATTGAAATAAATTAAATGATAATATGAAAGAGAAGGTTCATATTATCATTTAATTTATTTCAATACGAATGAGAGATATATCATGGTACTTAATCAACGATTAACTTAAACTGGCGTTGGAATTGGCTTGTAGGTAATGTTTTCTAATCAAGTAACAGATCCGTTATAATTGCATAATTGTCAACACACTTATTAATTATTCAAATATCGATAATAATCCCGTAATAATCCAGTCAAACCATTTCTAAGTCGCGGCACGTCAAAGTCCGTGTTCTTGGAAACCAGTGTGCGCGCGCGTTACCGCCCGTGCGGCGCGCGCGCGCGCTCGTCCCGGGACGCACGCGCGCCGCACGGGACCGCTATATAAACCCGCCGCCCTTCCTGATCACATCATTCCCGTCTGTACCATCGTGTGTGCACGTCGCTCCCGCAGCGACATTGTAAATACGTAGTAGTAGATCGTAGTATAAGTATGTGTCTCGCGGAGAAAAATCCAGAATCTCCTTCTAAGGAGGTTCAGTCACCTCGCTCGCCGTGGATGAAGCTCTTAAATCGTCAGGTAATGATCCTTTTTATTCAATTCAACCTCAGTTACCGTAAATTTCTTTGAAGTCGAATGTTTAATCGAGTTGTATTTTTTATTATTTTGAACCGGTTTGGGAAGTAAATATTATCGGTGTTAACGTATGCTTATCGTTGTTTACAGGGCTCAAAGCCGAGGCTTCCCCGCAAGGTGACTAATTCTACGCGGGTGAACTTGAACAAGTGCTGGTCGAAGTTGGGTGAACTGATCTCCAACACGCCGGCCAGTACTGACCTACCATCGCATAAGACTGCTTACGACGAGCCCGTCGTCATCGCCTTCTCAGAATATTTCTATCCGCTGGATCCGGTCAAACCGGTGCCGGTAGAGGATAGTGATAACGCCAGGAACCAGAAAATATTGAACTCGACTCGCTTCGAGCTCATTCCCGACCAGGAGATCAACGACAACATGGCTAACGAGGTCCGAGAAATCTGCTACGAGAACAACAAGAGCTGTATCGTATGTAACCTTTGCTGTTAATTCAGTTACAGTTTAAAAATCCACGTCTTCCATTAACAGTTAATTTCGGTTCTAATGCAGTGAAAACAAAATCGTGTCTTCCAATTTTAGATTTAGTTTGTGCTGAGCACACCAACGTCTTCCGTTAGAATTAGTTTTGTGATGTTGCACCTTATCTCTATTTGAATTTAATTTATTCTGATGTGTTACTTCAATTAATGTTTAGGTTTTAACTAAAAGTGATTCAAATTTTAACAATCTGGTTTAATCTTACTCATTGAAGTGTCTATTTCTAATAATGTGAAATTTGAATAAAATTAAGTAGAGATACAAGTGCAACATCTAAATAAGTTTGTGTTACGATAAAATTATCCGTCATGTTTTGGTAGACAGCTTTAACGTCAACTGCACTGTAATTACTTTTGCACGGATCTTCATCTCTGTCTTCAATTTCATCATCATCGTCTTCCATTAGTTCATAAGTAATCCATCTGTGATATCAAAGTACATTTACTGAAGCTTTAAATAGGTTAAGAAGAGTTTATAAAATATATATTATATCAGAGATATTATGTGTAGCGAGCTTTAAATTTCCTTTGAATTTGATTTCGAAATAGGCCGATGGTGCCAATGCTAGTTAAGATTTCTTTAAACTAAATTAAGGTACTGTAATTAAGTAATTTACTTATAAGATTTACAATTTTGTCGATTAAACCTTTAAGTTAATTAAGTTCTGTATTCTTTCGTGTCATAAATCTTGTTATATTTAGTTTATTATTTTAAGCAAAGTATCTTATTTTCTAAGTGCGAATTTATCATGTTTTAAGGTATTGTTAGTTTTAATTTGTGCTCCATTTACTTATATTATGTTAATGTTTAGTTGTAGTGAATATTATTGCTTATGTTAGTACATGTTTACTTTTTTATCAACAGTGTTATGTGCCTGTCATTTTAGACTGATAACGATAAGAACATCAAGACTTTCATTTGATCTCTGAATCTAATAAAGATAATTATAATAAAATGAATTCTTTAATTTACATATACCTACCTTATTTTAAAGTTAAACTCATCAAAGTTATTTCAATATTTTTGCTTATAAATAAATTTAACCGAATCTTATTAGATCTCATAACTTGAAGTAAATCGAATACGTTTCCTAATATTTAAAAATCATAGTTTCAAAAATGTAACAGGATAAACTTAAAAAAGAACTTTGCTTTGGAAAGTTCAATCTTACTAAAAAATTCAATTCTGTGACAATATTGCCACAATTCAAAACAACTAATTGCGTAAATTTAAATTAATTGATAACGAAAGTAGCAACTGTGATAAAACTGCATATAAGAGAACATATTAAGATAATTTTTAGGAGGAGTATAATGAATCATAATTCGTTATAGGATACACTGACAGTTGACACCAAAGATAGCCATAGAGCTGTCGAATAAACAATAACAAGTGCCCAGTAAAAGTAAGTATATAAACAAGCCAGCAATAATATAAACAAAAATAGAATACCATTATTCTATTGTTTATATTATTTAATTAAATGACGAATTCGAGATTAATTACAATTAAAACAGAGGGATGACCTACAAAAGGCATGATTATGAATTCAATTATACATTATGAAAAAATTGCATCTCCAAGAGTTTGTTTTAAAGTTTTAAAATGTAGCATTGAGCAGTAGGGGAGAAAAACATAAGGATTTTAAGAGTAACTCGAGAGCGTCAGATTAGGATAGGTGTCTCGTATTTTTCTGGTAATCAAGGGATGAGAATCAATTTATTTGTTTTGGACGGTAAAAAAGTTAAAAAATGTAATCGGATTGCCAGCTCCAACTTAAAGTAGGTACCTACTGATGATTTAAATGTAGATGACATAGCACTATAATTAAATAAAAATTGAGTTTCTCAAATATTTTTGATATTTGACTTAGCTTAATGAAATCCGATGATAAATTACCTATATAAGCTAGGTACCAGTGGCGTGGGGTTCCTATAACTCCATTCCTATCGGCTTCACTTAACACTTATTTTTCTGAAGACCCTCTTCTAAATCCCTACCTATACAGGCTAGGGTTGTGAATATGAAGAAGAACCAACCTTCGCCACTGCTAGATACTTTTTGTGACATTTTCTTAATGTCCGCCGCTCATTGCACCACAAAAAAGAACTTTTATAGGCTTCCCACCTTATTAATAAATTTCTTACACCACGCATAGGATCATCCATGTAACATGTTACTGTATTTGTGTGTCAAGTGGCTTTTCAACGTATCATAGAATTAGCGTACCCGTGTCACCGTAAAATTGTAAAAACTAGCGAGATCATAAAAATATGTCGAAAGATTCTTTGCTATATATTATAATGTAACAAAAAATAATTAATGCGTTAAATTGCAAGCAGAATGTTCAGGTTCGCAATATTCCGACATCAATTTTACGGTGACATGATATATTAGGTAGTTACAAATTTCATAATTAATAAACCCACTCATGTTCCTACTTCCTAGTTATAATACCAAGTTAGTTTATGTTAAAACAAAACCTTTTTCATCTTTCTAACTACCAAATGCTGTTTAATTTGCAAAAAAATGCAAAGAGAGACTTTCTGGTGAAAAGTCCTTATAATTTTAAGCATCTATACTTCTATACTTAATATTATAAATGCGTCTGTCTGTCTGTTACCTCTTCGCCGTTGAACTTCTTTAACCGTTGAACCGATTTTTATGAAATTTTGTATAGACATAATTTGGGTCCCGGGAAAGGATATAGGATATATTTTATCCCGAAAACGTAGTGTTCCCGCTGGATAATGTATTTACGCGAGCGGAGCCTAAAGCTAGTTCTGTTTAAACACAAATAAGTACTTGGTATTAGATGCACCATTATTTTACTCGTACCTATTACTCTTCATCTGCATCTAACTAGATATTAATTATGTATGGAATTATGACATCCTAGTACGAGTAATATTATAAGCGTCAGAGTAGTAGTATTATAAAAAGTTATAAAAAGTTTTGATTTTGATTTTTGATTTTGTGACGATGGATGGATGGATGAATGGATGGATGGATGTTTGTTACTCTTTCACGCAAAAACTACTGAACGGTTTTAATGAAATTTGTTATGGTAGTAGTTTAGGCTCTGGAAGTTTGGATTAAAATATAGGCTACTTTTTATCCCGGTAAAGTACAGTATTCCCGCGGGATACTTGAAAGTATATTTACGCGGGCAGATCCGCGGGAAACAGCTAGTATTATAATAAGTATGCATGTATGTGTATGTATGCATACTGGTACAATCGCTTACGATTTTGAATAAAGCTCTACCTTAATTTATTAGGCCTTTAAAAACTAAATTTTAACCATAAAGGCAACGTTTTTTTAGCATTACTATAGGTACTAATAGCTCCCCACACCAATATCGGCGACGGTGGCCGGTTTCATTGAAAGCTGGAGTTTTATAGCGTCAAGTATGTCCGCAGTATACAAGAGTACTCTCTCTTACCTTTACTCTCATAATCCAGTGGGACGGATAACCGACGCGACTGGCGAGAGATCAGACGCAGGTCCGACTTTTTACATACCCATGCGAAGCATGGATCTTGTTAGACAATCAGGTGATCAGCCTGCATTGTCCTAACTAAACATGAAAACAATATTTTTTGTTTTTCCAACGCGGGGATTAAACCCACAACCTTCGAATCGAAAGCCAAGCTCTAAACGGAGGCTGTTAATAACTGCGTGTATTACGTAGGGAAATCGGTATCTCTAAGTTCGACGGTTAACGTAAAAAGAATATGACGCCTTTTAACGTGAAAACTTCCTATTGTCATTTCTACGTATTAGAATAAAAGTCAAATTAAAAAAAAAAAACATTATAATCGTAACAGCTATCAATATAATTGTGTGATGTTGATGACCTTTGACCTCCGCACCGGTACGTTGACAAGTAATCAATAAATATAATATTGAGTTGCGCAATAATATATATCTATACTTAATATTATAAAGAGGAAAAGTTGGTTTGTTTGTTTGCATTGAATAGGCTCCAAAACTACTAGACCGATTTTTATTAAATCTAGCACAGATGTGGAGTAGACTATGGGGAAGGACATAGGCTACTTTTTATCGTGGAAAAATATACGGTTTCTGCGAAATTAACCATTGCACGCACGAAGTCGCGGGAAACATGTAGTACCTAACACATTATTTTTATTATTATTTTCCTATTTTAATTAGTGAGGTATGAATAGATTCATAATAATAACCCGGAAAATATAGGCTGTATCATTTACATAGTCGCATTATTTTTTTTTTTTATAAAAATCGTAGTTAGGTATCATTAGGTAAGTACTCTGTGATATACTAGTCCAATAAGGGTTTTAATATTTTTACAAATGTCAAGTCACTTGATGCAGATTTTGCAATTAAATACAAACAAAAGGCGTTGAAATTTGATAAAAAGAAACATATTTTGAAAAGTGTTTTAGGCTCACCGACACAATTTGAAATATTATTTCGATCGAGAAATATAAAATAAATGCTACACATCAATTTGTAAAGTATCGAAAAATAGTATGTTATTGGTTTTTAATGGTTGAAAAAATATAATTAAATGTTTTCTTTAAAATAATGTCATTGGTATATGCCACCGTAAAATTGTAAAAACCCTTAAGTAGGTAATATTACTAGAGAATATGTTGACAGATTGTCAAATAATAATGTCTCCTTACAATTGTACGCATTATTTTTCGTTATAATTATTATTATGAAAAAGAAAACAAATATGGCGGCGCGGGGCACTTGCTGTTTAATCAATCGGCACAGTAAATATTACATATATGTAATTGATTGTACTGTCGGTTCTTGGTGGAAATTCATGTTGAACACTAATAAAACACCTGATGATGATTTATTTCGAAACCGGTCGTGTTATTTATTAAAATTTATAATTATATCTTAATATAGTGGAAAAAGTGCACGAAAAATTGTGTTTTATTAGTGTAAATATTACAATATAACGCAAAATAACTTAAATATTTTTTTATTTGACAATCTGTCGACATATTACAATATCTCTAGTAATATTATTTCTCTAGTAATTTGTCGGTTCTTACTATTTTACGGTGACATTTAACAAATGTAAATAATAATTTGCGGATTACTTTTATCTTAAAAGTAATTATTATTTATCAAGTTTATTATTTTATTGCTATTAAGACCTGATGTAAGTCTTAATTAATTTTCATCATAATGTCGGTTATCGCACGCGCACAATTCCCGATAAAAACTTAAGGTCACGTATTCAGCTAGTTGACCTTTGACCTCCACACAAGTCAGTAACAGTTACTGATATGAATTATGTCAGTTAAATAAAAAGACATCACTAGTAGTTCATTATCGTCCATATTTTAAGCGCGAGCTCCAATAGTAAAGGCCTTTTCTTTAAACTTGGAGATAATTTGATCATTGGTAACAATTAAAATTGACATTTTACAGTCATTACAAATATAAGGATGGATGGATGGATGAATGGATGTATGTTTGTAACTCTTTCATGCAAAAACTATTGAATGGATTTTGGTGAAATTCGGATTACAGAGTATCCTGTGGGATACTACTGTAATTACGCGGGCGAAGCCGCGGGCAAAAGCTAGTAATGAATAATTTATTTTTTACGTATCTATACTACAGTCATTATAAATGCTAAAGTGTGTCTGTCTGTATGTCTCTTACCTCTTCACGCTTTAACCGCTGAACCAATTTTTATGAAATTTGGTATAGACATAGGTACTTTGGGTCCCGGAAAAGGACATAGGATATTTTTTATCCCGAAAAAGTAGTATTTCCGCGGGATAATATAATTACGCGGGCGAAGCCGCGGGCAAAAGCTAGTAATGAATAATATTTTGTTTAGCATATGTTTTATAAAAACATCGTTAACTTACCTACCGCGGTATATTATGTGATACTGATCAGTCGTTACATACTGAGAAACACAATGAGGAACCGCTAAAGAAATCCAATACGATTAATGCAGAGGTGTAAGGACATACAGTGGACAGAATATAATCAGACCTGACATAAATAAAATATGATCGGAGCGACGTGTCATGAAACAGTATGCACTACGTGACGGTCCACAAAAGTAGCGTCCATTTAAAGGGTATAATGCAATACGTTTAAGAATGATAAATCGGATATTTCTATGCGATTCGTTCCGAGCCCGCGCTACGACACGTCGCAGGTCTGCAATCCTAATAGGCCCCGTGAAATCGGGGGTGGCGTGGCGAATCGCAGAAAAATTTCGGTTTTTCGGTTATTTCTTAGGGATTTGTACGGGCTTTCTTCGCCGATTCGATCCGCTGAACGGCTGTTTGTGGACTGACACATGCGCTTTGATTTAGCCAAGTTTCTGCATTCAGCGATCTGCGTCGGCTTTTCAATTTGGCGACAGATTTCACGGTGGAGACGCGTTACATTTATGTTGACTTACCTTCCGTCACAGCTGCTACGCTCATTCTATGATTTGCCGTTAAATATAAAAGCCAAAGAAACATTTTTCACGCCATTTATATAAGGTGGACATAGATCAATATAGGACATGCAGATGGCCTGGGCAGTTAGCAAAGTAGAGAATATAACCATTTTTTTATAAAAACTATATAACTTACCCGACTCCCGAATTATACAGTCTAAATTACCCGGGCTATTATTACGAATATATTGACACCTAATTTATTAGATCAGCTTGATCCATAGGGCCACGAATGAAGAAGTACAATCAAGAGAAGAAAAGTTGCATATCTGGGACAAGTGCTTCGTCACGAGCGATATCAACTGCTTCAAGTGGTCATGATGGGAAAGGTTGAAGGGAAACGAGCCGTAGGAAGGAGAAGGACATCGTGGCTCTCGAATATAAGAAAATGGACCAGTATAGCCGCCGTTGAAGAACTGTTCCGCCTGACGAAAGACAGAGAGGGGTATTTAGAGCTGACTGCCAACCTCCAGTGGAGAGGCACTGAAAGAAAAAGAAGAATTTATTAAAATCGGATGAGTAGTATAGTCGCTACGGTGGAACAAACACACATACACACAAGAGACTTCCAAAATCATAGTCATCCTTTTGGCTTCGCCGTAGTTAGGTGAAAATCTAGTTAGGTAAATGTATTATACAATCAATGAATATTTTAATGATCGAATAGATATTAAGTAACATTCAAACTTTAAAAAATGACATTACAATAAATTTTATTTAGAATATTTATCACAAATTTGACATGCATTTTAATTTAATTTGTATCTTATTGTTAAATCTGACCTTTTATTGTGACGTTTTTATAATTTTGACTATATTATTCATTAATTTAATTATTATAACAACAAATTCTAATTAATTGAAAATTAAAAATCTAAAATAAATTTTAAATAACTATGAAAAACTGGAAATATTTGCACACTATTTATGTAGTAGAATATGTCGAACTCTATAAAATATGTAAACACCTACTGTACCATATTCTTTGCAAATAAATGAATTTGATTTGATTTGATTTGAATCAATCTTTATCACAGCTCCTAAAGAGCATATAATATTGTTATTATTTTTGTCAACATTTAATAAGTTTATGTCAGTAATTCCATGTCTACTCTCTATCTTATTCACTTGACAACAACAAGCCTCAGTTGAAAGACCTGCAGTTTCCAAGTACGAAGTTCTCCAGACAATGCTCTACAATCTACTTCAATGAGCAAATTGAAAAAAACCTTGAACTACCGTTCGAGATTATTCCATTTCAACGATTATTCAAATTGATGTTTGACCACATACAACAAAAATATTTTTGTATTGCCAACATAATGATAATACTGCAAACAATACATTTCGATAATCCTCATGCATAAAAGTTAATGAATCTGTTAGACCATATATGGGTTCATATGCGGTAGAGGGTTAACAGTTCAATATATTCAATGTTTAATAAGTACTGTTCAATGAATTACTGTAAATATTTACAATCAGTAATGATTAGTCGCTTACCACAAGTGGAGACTCGTGGTTTGGTATTATTCAACTTCAAAAACCGCACTTTGTTGAACTACACAAAACAAATAAAGGGAAAGCTTTTGTAATAGTCGGATTTTTTTTTACATTTAAAAGATGTGAAATTATTAAATTATTATTTAAAGACATATGATTTTGAATAATCCAACAATTGGCAAAAGAAAATAAAGTAAAAGAAAGTTCCAATGAATAGACTTAATTGTAAGGAAACAATACTGTTAACTCTTATAAGAAGTATGCTCATTACTAAGCGACTTCTAAAAGGGTTAATATTAAACTTGCTTTTGCCCGCGGCTCCGTCCGTCGGCAACACTACTATTTCAGGATAAAAAAATATCCTGTCTTTTCCAGGCACCCAAAGTATATCCATACCAAATTTCATGAATATCGGTTCAGCTGTTAAAGCGTGAAGAGGTAACAGACAGACAGACACACTTTCGTATTTATAATATTAGTATATTATATGTTCAACTGTGAATACATTTTTTTGTATATGTACAATGATATCGATATATTATTGTACCGCTCATTTTCAATTACAGACATTAAAATTTTATAAAATTTGTTAACTCCATGAAAAATTCAACAATTACCTAATTCCTTTTTTTACTTTTTAATTAAAACCTATTAGTTAGTGCACATCAAATCTTTACTTTTACAGAAAATTATATGTTATAATTATGACATAATTTTGTAACTCGTACTAATATTTTACAGTTAAACAGAGCTTTTTACAAGCCAGTATTAATGACGTCTCAATTGAATACAGACTTATCTATTCATATCAAAGAAATCATTAAGCGCGTCTTCTAAGGACGTATTTAAGTGCAGACCTGTGTAAAACTAATGCCACCACTTGGTCTTGTTAGTTTTGTGCGAAGACTAATGTTTTGTGGGCAACAGCTCAATGTTTTGTGCGAAACAGGGTGGCGGAAAACAAACAAGTGTCGCGTGAAATCCACATTATAATGTTGGTAGAACTGTCATCCGACCATTTTAGGTGTGCGTATAAAATTGAGATTAAAACCTTTAAGCCTTATGAAATAACGCTGCAAATTCCTTGCCAAAGACTTTGAAAGTTTGTTTTGTGAATAGGTAATATCTAAAAGAGTTTACGGTTGACTATAACTTCGGGGCTTAACACTGAAAGTGCCGTGTTTAACAACTTTTTCGTACGCTTTGTAGGTGCGAATAATAAAAAATCTCGATGGTGGATGTTAATTATTTTGTGCCCGCGGCTCCAAGAGTGTGATTTTTGACAATAGCGCGGTATCTTTTGACGTGCTTTTGACATTGTTTGGACACAAGCAGATGTTGGATAGTAAAATTTCGATGAAAATAAAAGGAGCCGACTTCTGATGGGCGCTAGATACTTTTAAACGCCCCCAAATGACAGATACATTCTAAAAGAATTCAGAATATGTTTCTTTTTTTTTAGAAAACATTCTAAAAAAAAAAGAAAAGGAATCAAATTTTCATAGAGACTGTTGGCCCACTATGCTTCTTATTCTTCAACCTAGGAGAAAAATTAAAAATTTAACTGTAGGACGAAGCATTTTCAATTCTACTACATCTTTTATCATACACTAGCTGACCCGTGCCCACTTCGTTGGGCTTATATTTTTAAATGTTGATAATGAGAATAAAAAGTATTCTAAGTTACGCCTTATAACATCAGCTGTCTGCCAGTGAAAGTCCCATGAAAATCGGTTCAGAGTAGCCGAAACAAACAGACAGACAGACGGAGAGACAAAAATTTTAAAAATATTTTTTTATTGTAAGCACCGTAGGTATATACTTTCGTACTATGCATGAAGTGAAAAGCTGTAAATTTAAAATTACAAACAGACACTTCCCAAATTGTTTTCTTTTTATTTACCTAAACCTATTTAGGCTAGCCGCACACGTGCAATATTATTGACAGAATAAATTTGTCAATACCAGTCAACACATACAAAAAAACTAGCTAGTGTGGCTAGCCTATAGTACCTAGTAATATTATTAGATACATCCTTATTTTCTTTACCTCACTTAGAAAGCTGTCCCCACTATTGCTGAAATTCGTTTTCAGTGTTAAGCACCTAAAACCGAAATGTTAAGTACCTATTAGGTTAATTGCTTAACAGTGCGGCCACACTTGTGTTTCGGAAGTGTTACAGGATCGCATTAGCGGCTTCGTATGGACGCGAAGTGATCAGGAAACCATTACTCCACATAATTAGGTGTCGTGTACCACTTGCGAGCTTCCGCCACGGTGTATATGATGCACGAGAAATTGAGGACATTTCAGAACACATTTTTGGTAATTATTACACAATCAATAATTATAATTCTTGGGACATTTCATAAAAATGATCTTTTAATAAATTAATTATACTAAATGAATTATAATGTGAAAGTTTGTGAGGATGGAAGGATGGACGAATGTTTTTTACTCCTTCGCGCAAAATCTACTGAACAGATTTTGATGAAATTTTGTCTGATAGCAGTTTAAGCTCTAAAATAACACATAGGCTATTTAGTATTTATCATCATTATAATTGATACACTTTCTTAAAATAATTATCCTTTGTTGACTCTACTTGCATCAAATTTAAAAAATCCGAAAAGCGTTCTGGACTTAATATTTCAGATAAATAAAATACAAATTTCCAACAAAACCAAAATTCATGTTTACTTCAGTGAATCACTAGGAGGAATGCAATTTTGCAACCCGTATCCATTAAGCAAATCAAAAACACGTGACGTTTCAGAAAAAAAAGAAACCCGAAATGTTTTTGTAAAACACTGCAACAAGTGGAAAACGGCGTCACGTGTTGCAACAATTTCGTGCGGCTTCAAATTACGGTCTTTTTTAAAACGGAAACTGCAGATTTTTTATTGCCGGCGAGTTTTTTTGACATTTCAAACCAATTTTTGTTGCGTGCGCCGTGCGCGGAATGACATATTTTTGGTAATTTTTTGTGATTGAATATATGTAGGTGACGACGGTTTTAGGCGTATTTGTAAAGCGGATGCGGGATTAAGTTGTGTTAGATAAGGATTTAGTGGCTTCGGCTTGAGCTTTCGTAACATAATTTAAAAATTTGACACGGTATAATGAAGTTCATTAATTGTTATTGCTTTAGCAATTCATTTAGTTTAATATGTTGCCGGAATGTAAATGAGTACACTCATTTTTATTTCTATATAATGCCAGAAAACTACTTTACTCGTAACGTATTTTTTGGTTATATTAATACATTAAGTGTTTTTCATATGGCTCCTGAAATTTATAATAAATTACCAAAAGAATTAAAATCAATGAATTTAAAATTATTTAAGAAAAACTTAAAAATACTTCTGATAAGAAAATGTTATTATAATATATTGGACTATTTAAATGATAAATGAATTAATAATATTTAGTGATAAGTAAAATAAATAATTGAAAACTTATGACATTAAATTGTAATAATATTAACCATTGATTTAAATTGACTTAACTGTTTGAATTGAATTTCTTAATTATTTTTTTTTTTATTATTATTATTATTTTTAATAAAATTATTTATTCAATTACTATTTATCTTATTTTTTGTAATAAAATATATTTTCGTCCAATTTATTTCAATTTAAATTATGTTACATTAAAATTATAATTATTATTACCTACTTTTGTCACCTACAACTATAATATAAATTTTGCATGCCTACTTATTAGGTAGAAAGACTCGAACCATGT
This sequence comes from Glaucopsyche alexis, assembly GCA_905404095.1. Classification (NCBI taxonomy): domain Eukaryota; kingdom Metazoa; phylum Arthropoda; class Insecta; order Lepidoptera; family Lycaenidae; genus Glaucopsyche; species Glaucopsyche alexis. The sequence continues at coordinate 6,663,276 of FR990062.1, forward strand.
ACCATTATTGTAACACCAATTGTAACAGTGCTTTCTGCAAATAATAAATGATTTGATTTGATTTGATTTGATTAATAACCTAATGTTTAGTAGGTACTTACCATGTAAACAACATTATTTTTATCAATTTTACTAAGTATATACAACTCTTTCCAAACATACTCAAGCATTCTTATATTATTTGAAACGACCCTTAAACAAACAATTTCAATTTTAATTGCCTCATCAGATTTGGCAATGATCGGCATTCGGGCCTTTGGATTAAAAAAAACTAAAACTTCGATTGGTCTGAAAAAATATAAAAAATTAAACCATGATTCCGCCTCTGCGGACTTAAAATCCCTTAGAGCGGTCATCATGAAAGGGCAAAAAACATTGCGAATTCCGCAAAAAATCCTCAAAAACCGTTTTCGGTTTGAATTGATAACGAAGCTATTACGCACAGCTTTTTTTTAACAAAAAGTTTTGACCGACGCGGAAAAAATTAAAAAAGAAAAAAAAATCCGAAAAAATTTAATTGTATTTTGCGAATTGGCCCCGGGCGAGACAGGAAATGGGCGAACAAAAAATCTATAGAAGCCTACAAAGTGTCTGCGCCGTGATGGATCGACGTAACGTAATCATTGTGCACGACATCTTAGATAGTTTAAGTGCCCCTTAAAATTGATATTCTTTTATGCATGCCCTTATACCAAATCCATCCCATTTTCAACTTCACCACCATGGTTTAATGTTGAAATTCAATTGATATGGTTTCGTACTGCTCTACATTACATTTTGATCTCTATTTCTTAAACTTATGGTATGTTTTCTGTTACTATTGACATATTTTACGCCTCTTTATAATGCACACGATTTGTTACCAAACAGAACACGTGTTAGCTAGCCACTAGAAGATTTTGATGAATTGCCTTCCCGGTGATCATCAATACTTTCGATTATAATGAATTTAACGGCTTTGGGTACGTAGTGGGCTCGCTAATGTTATACGACTAGAGATAAAAATACTATGTAGGTCTAGTGCCGTAGGTAGATAAACAAGAAATCTACGACTACTTTCTCAATGTAGTTTTTACAGTGTCCTGGGCTGTCCTGGATAGTTTCAAAGCAGCGTCCTGGTTTTTTTATAGCGCCCTGATTCATGTATTTTAAAATTCGCCGGCCACTTTACTCTTACACTTAGACGACCTCTGTGGCTCAGTTGGTTGAGCGTGTTGGTGCTCTAGCCGGGGGTCGCGGGTTCATATTTCGCCGAAGGAACAAAAAGTTTTTCTGTGTTCCTGGGTCATGGATGTGTGTTAAATATGTGTATTATATAATAAAAATCTTAAATATGTGTATAGTATAAACGTATTAAATGTATTTCCGTTGTCTGGTACCCGTAACACAAGTTCTTTGAGAACTTACCACGGGATCAGATTGACGTGGTGTGAAGCGTCCATAGATATTATTATTATTACTTTTAGATATATTTTTTGTAATTTAATATTATTTAAATACTTTTGTGACAAAAATTGATTAATAGCATTACATATAATTCATTTAACTTATCAAATTAACTGTTGCAACTCTATTATTGCGTCCTGTTTTTTAACTGAATTGTCCTGGTTTTTTCAACTTTAAATCCTGTATTTTTTTTTTATCTGGGGTTGGTAACCCAATCTCAATTATACACCAAATTCAATATTATGTTAATTATAGATATGATTATAATTATTGATTTCAAAATCTAAGTTTGGACTAAGAGATATTTTGGACTAAGCATGACATTAATTAATTTACCAATTGACCTCTTAAATTCTCGCCTTTCCACAACTACATTTCGGTGTGAATCGGGCCGATTGATTAAGAACATTTTTATAGATTGTCAAAATTTATAGCCATATTTTTTAATCTACACTACGCGTTACTTTATTTCAGAATTCTCATAACGAGAAAAACGGTTACCTTTTCCAACAAGCAGCTGAAGAAATTCGATCCTAAGTACCGAAGTACCGAATTCTTTAGCATTCGAAAATATTTATATTCTTTTTCGTATCTCATTGAAAGAATATAATCTTTAAAAACTTTTCTGCTCACAAAAGAATTAAAAAGTGGGCGTAACTTTTTCTTCCATAATGGTCGTCGGCAACGCCACGCATTATCAGAGGTCCGCCTTAACAATTGAGAAAAAAAAAACTGAAAAGGAAGCGTAGAATTGCGAATCTGGCCAATAAATTCTTATTGATCGAAATTCGGACCCACGCTGCGTTATACGGGCACATTATTGCACCCATAATTTTAAGTTTTTTTTTGTCACAAATAAATTTAATTTTACGTCTATTATCTAAATGTTATAAGTATAATGTGGATATAGGTAAGTGATATGTTTTGGATTTAGCTGAAATAAGGCTGCAATAATTCTTTTTCTTCTTAGCCAACCTGAAGTTTTTACTCTGTGAACATTTAGCGAACTCAGCAGAGTTATTACTTAATAGGCAGTTTTTTTTTACCCGAGACGGAACGGAACGTTGGTTATCTAACAAACAATAACATATTTTTAATATTTTAATTTAAAAGTCATTTCATCGTGATATTATTATTTATTATTTTATTAATTTATTTTAACAATTAATTGCACTAAAGAATTTTGGTCAAAGATTGATCGTTCAAATTATTTATACTTTATTTAAATTTTGTTGTTTCCTTTATATGACAAGAAGCTTTAACACTTGGTGACTATTCATCTTACTACTATTATAAATATGAAAGTTTGTGAAGAGTTCATCCTCGGACGGCTGGATGGATGGATGGATAGATGAACATATGTTATTCTTTCACGTAAAAACTAATGAACAAATGTTGATTGGATTTGATATGACTTCAGCTCTGGATTAACACATAGGCTACTTTTTATGCCAAAGAAATAAAGTGCCATTGGATACTGTATTTACGCGGGCGGATTTGCGGGCAAAAGCTATAAGTTACTCTATAGTCCATATTAAATGGTGTCCAAGCGTCTAAGAGTGTGATAAATTAAAAATGTATACTATTGTAATTCCACTGGTACTGTTAATTTGACCATCACCCGTGACCAAGTGATTGGACACTCGAGCACACTTGTGAATGAATGAACGAGTGCGCAGTTCATTCATGAATGAACTGAATTCATTACATTCTTTTTAATCTTTTCAAAGCATTAGATGCGCCGAACAATGCGAGGCTATTTAAATTCATTGTTACATTCATTTAAGTACGATTTTACAACGTTTATGATTGTTGCTATCGTTTTTGTATACGATAAAATATGTTTCCTGACCTTTTCTTCTGTGCTTGAAGCAATATCAGAATGAATTGCAGCCTTCTTACCTTTACCAGATACCGACCAAATATTACCTACGTCCACAATAGTAGAAATAGCTGTTGCCTGCGGCTCAGCTCGCGTAAATACAGTATCCCTCGGGAACACTGTACTTTTTCGGCATAAAAAGTAGCCTATGTTTTTATCCAGACACCATACAAATTTTCATCAAAATCCGTTCAGTAGTTTTTGCGTGACAGAGGAACAAACATCCATCCATCCATACATCCTCACAAACTTTCACATTTATTATTATTTTAAATTAAAACTTGAGATTTTAAAATAAGATATAGGTACTTTTTTTTCTAATTCCTATCAAATATATGCTTATTTTGAATTTGGAATACATTATACACAAAAACTGAACCAAGTTACGACAAAATTAACAATAGAATAAATCTCTAAGATATTTCAAAAGTCAATCTTTTAATACGCTTAAGCATAACAGAATTTGTTTATTTACTAAATATATATGCGGGTATTTGCCGTCCTTCGCCAAACAAACAGCCCCTGGGTGTTTGGAATGATAACACCAATCGATAAACCAAAATAAATATGGACCCTGCTCTTAAGGTCTGTTTGGGTTTCAAGTCAAGCAGCGAATGACGCGGTACAAAATAAGGAGGTAAAAAAATTGAGCCTTAATAGAATTTCGCACTTGGTATGTGATGAAAAATATAAACAATACATAATATTATATACATACATACATACATACAATCACGCCTCTTTCCCGTAGGGGTAGGCAGAGACCACTTCTTTCCACTTGCTACGATCCTTATATATTTGTTTCGCTTCATCCACTTTCATTCTTACCATCCATTCCTCCTCTTACATTCAACGTAGCGAAGCGGCTCTCCATGGGCCACTTTTCGCCTCCGCGAGAACGAGACGTGATGGGTGGCGAACCACATCGCCGCCATTTTAGATAATTAAATTATTTTTATAATTATCCATTGCCTTCCCACGGATTTGCGGAGAGGATAGGAATAGGAAAAGGGAAGGATAGGTGGTGTGGAAAGGAAGATTGGTAAGTTAGAGTGGGAAATAGGAAATGTAGGATATTACCGCCCAGGAGGGCAAGAGATAGGACAGTAATAGCTAGGGAAACCGGGGACGCGTACCCGTATACTATACCACAACTACCGGACAGGTAAGTTGGGATGAGTATCCCATGACATATTATATACCTTAGTGTAAAATATATATGTGAAAATATTTATGTTTTTGGCTCTAAATGAAACTAAAATAATATAAGAGTGGGTAAACAAATAAAATTATTTTCAATTTATATCTAAATAAAAATTCATATTTCAGTCATATATATATAAGTTAAAAGATTGAAAAGTTTTTTTTCTTTTCCTTGATTTCTAAAGGTCATATTTAAATTTTCGATCATAGGTCTCAGCCACCAAGTGTGCAAAAAAACCTGTGACTTTAAAAAAAACATAAAACCGTCAAAGATAAAAATGAGATTACCGTATGATAAATACACAAAGTGTAAAAATACGCCTATTTTAACACTTGTATTGACTTGCAAATGTATTATAATTATATTTTAATCACATTTTAAAACGTATATCTTGTTATTTCAAAATGCAATAGTAGGCTCTTAAGTAAATAGTGGTCCAGCTTATGTTTTGTAATTGACAGGTGCCAGGTGGTCTTCTAATTCGAATTTCGATAAAAAAAATAGTGTAGACTGTATAATTTTATAGTTAATGCCTAAATGCTCTTAAGTAGCCCAAGTTGAGGACTTTTATTATTTATTAATGCATAATTAACGATTTTTAGAGATTATTCAATGATATTAATTGTGTTTTAAGTGTCGGCCTTGAACGGGCACTAAAATCTCTGGCACTTTACAAATTGTCGTTTTATTTCATAGCTATTATCGGTATTTAAGTTTTAGATAGTTACTAAGTAGAAACCCTCATATAAAATATTTTACTATCAAATGTAAATCTCTATAATATTTATCATTATTATCAACTACTAACGTCTCCACTATAGAAAAGTAAAACTAGTAGCCCAGCATTAGCTTGTTCCTGATCTGTATTTTATTCTAAGTTTATTATTGAGTAGTTACAAAATTTGAGAGAAAAATCCATAGCAACTTTTGAAAAAGCTTTGATTTACCTTAACAAAATCATACTTCATAAGATTCTAAGTAGTAAGGACTACTTCAAGAATCCTCAACCGTTAGCCCTTAAGAGTTTTTTGTGATCGCGACAGAAAAACTGCACTGTAAGTAGAACTGTGCGCTAATACTATAGAGCTGAAATCAAAAAGTTAAGTGTCAAATGTCAGATCTGACAACTTTACACGATTTTCATCTCTATTGTATTAGCGCACAGCCTTATTTATAGTGCTATATTTTTCTGTCGCGAACACTAAAAACTGGCCAAGTGCGAGTCAGACTCGCGCACACAGGGTCCCGTACAAAACGGCAAAAAATCACGTTTGCTGTATAGGAGCCCTCGTTAAATATTAATATTATGTTGGTTTTGTATTTTTTGTTATAGCGGCAACAGAAATAGATAATTTGTGAATATTTCAACTGTCTAGCTATCGCGGTTCTTGAGATACAGCCTGGTGACAGACAGACGGACGGATAGACGGACAGACAGCAAAGTAATAGGGTCCCGTTTTTACCCTTCTAGTACGGAACCCCTAAAAACGCTCGTGGGAACGTAGCCTTAGAGCCCTTTCTCACTATCCGATCCAATATCGGTTACAGACGACGATAGCCGTTATCGATATTCAAGGGCAAGTAAAATTTTATTTTATGACTAGCTGATGCCCGCAACTTCGTTTGCGCAGAACTAACGGAAGCGGAACCCTATTTTTAAACGGAACCCTAAAATAAAAGTAGCCTATGTTAGACCTTATAACATCAGCTATCTGCCAGTGAAAGTCCCGCGAAAATCGGTCCAGCCGTTTCAGAGATTAGCCGGAATAAACAGACATACAGACAGACGAACAGACAAAAATGTTTAAAAATTGTATTTTATTGTAAGTACCGAATATACTTTCAGATGCATTAAGTGAAAAGCTGTTAGTTTGAAGTTACAAACAGACACTTCAATTTTATTTATCTGTATGTATAGAAATAGTCAAGTGCAAATAAAAAGTTTTATGAAACAAATGCCTGTCTTGAACAGCATCCGTCAGCTATCGGAAATCGGATCACATAATATGATATCTTACAGATAAAGAATCTTCAAGTAATTTCTATGATAATAAACATACCTATGACAATTCCGATACATTACAAAAGCCATGACGGCCTTGTATTGTGGACTTTCTCACTAGCGCCCAGTAGGGAAGGCCCTTTGTAAGTACACGTGCGCACTCAATGGGCCTTTTGACAGGCCTATTTATGGTAAGGGCTTAATTGAATTAGAGAATAATTAATAGACGTGTTTAAAATTAAAATCGGAAATAAATTTTTCACAGTTTTCAATTTTTCAAACACCTAACATAATATCTTAAGATAGAAATAAACTTTAGTAGGTCATTTCTTTCTTGAAATTGATTTATCCTTAAAAAATCTTATGTAAATGCTGTTTTTTGTATTTCACAAATACAATGGTATCTAAAATCAAGGGAAATTAGACTTTATTGCCCACATAATATTGAACTTGCATAAACGACCTACCCTAACAGTTTGCACAGTAAGTCACGTTATCTACAAAGGATGTAGTCGCTTATCTCATTATTGATTTATTATTGTTAACTGAAGTTGGATATGTCACCGTAAAATTGTAAAAACCGTTGGATCGTAAAATAACTAACGAGATTGTAAAAATATGTCGGAAGTTTTATAACTATACATATATATTTATAATCTATTGAAAATTATTGTTTTAAATTATAGGCAGAATATTCGCGTCGGAAGTCTATCAATATTTTACAATTTCACTAGTTTTATTACAATCTAACGGATTTGTCAATTTTACGGTGACAGATATATTTGCAGAGAACAGAAAATACTATTAAACTTAGATATGTCTTGTATTATGTACTAGACTTCCCGCGACTTCCTACGCGCAAAGAAATCCTGCGGGAACCATGCATTTTAACGCGACAAAAAGTAGCCTATGTTCTTTTCCGTAGTTTACTCTATGTCTGTGAGAAATTTCATCGAAATCGGTTCAGTAGTTTCGGAGTATATCCAATGCAAACAAAGAAACAAACTTTTCCTCTTTAGAATATTAGTAAATATAAATAATATTATGTATAACTTCATTTTATATAGTCTAGGACCTAGATATTAAGAAGTAACTAGTTTATAAAATGAACAGGCACCATTTTTAACCCCGAAGCAAAAAGAGGAGGGGTGTTTTGTCTGTCTGTCTGATTGTCTGTATCGTAGCCCCCAAACGGATGAACCGATTTTAATTTTTGTTTGTTTAAAAGCTGTCAATATAATCTTAGCTAATTCATCATCATCAGCTCGCTCACTGCTTGACAATTTGAGGGTTTCCTAAAATTTTTAATTTTTTTTTGTATAAGGCACCAATGAGACAATTCTTGCAATCCTTTTGCTACAAATATATTTTCTTAAAAAAAAATATGTACTGGTAAAGATGAAATTTAATTAATAATAATAGAGACAAATAAATGAACAAGCCAATGCCCAGGTTAATTCAGGTATATTTTACTTTTGCTTTCTTTACTATATAAGCATTATAAACCTATCGCTAATCATTGCACTCACAGAGAGCTGTCAACTTTAGGCTGTGTAAGTGTTGATACTTGCCTTCCTTGGAGAAGTTGAAATTAAAAAAAATGGATTAATTCAATTGTCCACGTAATACCACGCTGTGACTTATTTATGGTACAATACAGTGATGGTACAATATGGTAGTGGTACAATATGGTGGTACAAAACGCAGTGGTGGCCACCACCCGTGGGGTAACGCGGACGCGGACGTGCCAACATACTCGCCCGTGCTCGCTAAAATGTTAAGGGGAAGGCACTTGATAGCGAAATTAAAAAGTAGAGCATAATACGTTGAAGAGACAATATGCGTTTTATTAACAAGTATTTATAAGTTTTGATTAAATACATTCAAGCGATAAAAAATGTAAAGAAACAAAACATTTATAATACAACTCGTTTTTCACGCTTCTCCTTTTCACTGGAACACTACTTTTTCGGGATAAAAGTATAGGTACGTATTGATAAAAAGTATACATGAAAGAGTAACAAATATATCTATCTATCTATCCTCACAAACTTTCACATTTATAATATTAGTAGGATAAAAGGTTTTGTTAGTTTCAGGTATTAGATTTACACTTAAAAGCGGATTATTTGGGAATCGCTGGTAAATGGTAAAGCGTTGAAGTAGGTAGATTATATCAATAATGAACTATGTATTAAGACAATCTATCATTTTATGTATCCTAATATATTTATAAAGTATCCATGACATGTATCTGTGTTACAATTTCGTACATAAAAAAACATGGTTCGTAATGTGCTTCGCCTTAACCACATCCTCGTGACAAGAGAGATTTGACTGTAGGGATCGCATTGTTTCGTTCATTCGTACGGCAAATATTGGTGTGGGCCGTTTGCAAACACTACTGGGTGGTTCCCCTCCAACAATGGGTTTCTAGGAAGCCGTGACAGCACTCCAATAGCCGTGATTACCTAATTGTCTACGCACCTGGCTATTTAGTCGTAGACAGCAACGAAATCTTTAAGGAAATGGCCAAATTGATGACCACTCAATGTGCATGTTGTGATGGCGAGAACACGTTTTTGGCAAAAAAATAAACAAAACGTACGTGACGTTAGAGAAAGAGTTTTGGAACTGCCAGTCGATAAATTATCCTACTGTTCCAAGAATAATCTCAAAGTAAAATAAAAATGATAGCAGTAGGATTTATAGTTTAGTGGATATAACATTTTACACCTTACTTTGAAACTTTGAACTTTGAAAATTAAGATCATTTGGATTCAAATTTAAATAAATATATATTATTTTAAATTAATCATGATTATACACACACACTAATTATAAACGAAAAACTGGTATTGGTTTAATGGTATACCTTATATGAAGCTAATAAAAAGCGTGTAAAAAAGATCATTCTACAAACTTTCGCTGTAAAATAATTTGAAGGCAGAAAATATATTTTTACAAAATTCTCTTATTTATTCCATATCATTGAGTCATGCCACTTTTAATTTTACTTCAAGAAACTTAAACTTAATAGTTTAGTATAATTCAATATTAAATTATTTACTTACTAGCTGTCCCGACACACGTTGTTCTGTCTTAAATATGAACTGGAATAAATAAATGACTACACCTACAATGCAACCTGCGTCCTGGTCCTACACCTACACCTACTCCTACAACCTACACCTTTTCCAATATTTCTGACCGTTTAAACCTTCCCTGAACTTCTACAGTTATTTCAAGAGCAAAATTAGCGAAATCGGTCCAGCCGTTCTCGAGTTTCGAGCCACGGAAACGGGAAAAAAGTATCCTTTGTTCTTCTCCTGGTTTTGAGATACCTCCTCACCAAATTCCAGCCAAATCGGTTCAGCCGTTCTTGAGTATAAATAATGTAATTAACACGACTTTCTTATAAATATATAGATGACAGACTCTTATAGCCTCTAGTCTCTACACATTCCAAAATCATTGTCGTAAGTAACACAGACTTTGCAGGCTAAGGAATACAACCAATAAACTTTAAACTGCCTTTCAATTGACGATATATGGTTGTTTAGAAATCATTCAACATAATATCATTAGATAATAACGACAGATGATGCTCATGCTGAATATCACAAACTCTAAACGATCATCGAAGCGAGAAAATATCATTTAAGCCAGTTTACGGCATATTATGATTTTATTATGTCCTTTGTCAAAATTGTGTTAAACGAGGTTTAGATTTTATACAGGCTGATCCAAGTTTTAAGAACTCATCTTTAATACATTTTGGGCAATGTTATTCAGTTCAATAATTTTAAATTCAGTGTAGTTTAATGGTTGTTAATTACTACCAAGATCGGTTTAAGCCCTAAGGCATATATATAAAAATTAATGTTTGTCTGTATGTCCTTCATAGAATCGTAAACTATGCATTTGATCATGTGATGATCTGTTGTAGCAAAGTTGTTGTGCATGATCCAAGGAAGGTTTCTGAATGCTTAAAATTTGCAATTGGACCCGGTAGATGGCGCTTCTGTCAGTACGTCAATAAATTTAATTCTAAGGCGTAAGTACGAAGTTTGCCGGGACAGCTAGTATAATATAAAACTTTGGTTCGGCACATTGAGACTCAATTTTATGTGTAAGTAAATCAGGAAAGCGTGGGGCTAACCATGTCTAAAGTTAATAAGTTATACATAAATCAGTTTTTCGTATTCTAAGCAAAGTAAATAAAAACAACTGATAACAAATTACAGACAACATAACATACTTACAATTTAATATGATTGCACCAAAACTTTTAGGTTTTATCAATACTTTACGGGAACACGCTGTATAAACTGCAAATCACGCGGACAAAGGGACATTAATAGACCTTTTAGTCGTTTAAATGTAGACAAATTCGCTTTAAAACGTCATTCCGATTGTGTTTCCACGTGAAGGGTTTTATAAGGTGACTCCGAACACAAAGGAATATAATATCAATAACAGAATCGGACAACTGTTTTGCCAAGTCGCTGAAGACATTGTACCAATTTGGAATATTGAAAAAATATAGGAATGAAAAAAGCCAGTAAGATTTTATCAGAAAAGATGACGTATGATTAAATGCAGCTAACTTATTCTGTAAGTGGTCAGGAGTGAATTTGCAGTTTTTATATTTGATATAACAAAATATGGCATGTATTTTGATACAATTACTACCAATCCGACAATAATTGAAATTAAATACCTCTCTAGGTTGTACGTCTGCATTTACAACTTTTCCCGCAATTTTTCCAATATTTCTCAAGGTTTAAGTAGGGGAGACCGAGGGGTGTTGACACAATTTTTACATTTTGTCTCATATACCAAACACTATTGCCAGAAATGGTATGATATTAGTACCAAACGTTAGGTCGTTCTTTACACTTGCAAATGGCTAACATAAAGAAATTGTAAGTTTTAAATATTGTGGCAAAAAGTCGACTTAACCGCAACAAGTCATCTTGTTTCAATTCCCCTCATACCGAGGTAAGATGAAACAGGGGTCGAGGAGAGTTAAAACATATAATTTCTGTGCAATATTAAGGGCTGTAAAATAAAAGTTGTAATATAATTTAAATGCATGTATTAAAATTTATCTTTTCAAGCACATACTTTGTTGTTTTACGTATATATTCACATTTTGTACTGACATATCGCTTATGTAGATAACTACAGTTCTGTTACACAATATGATCAACTCCTAAAGTAGTTAAAAGTATCATAACGTCATTATTCGTAATAATATTAATTAAAATAACAGTCAGATAAACAAAATATTTTACATTCAATGAAATCTTTAAAATAAAATATTGATTTTCAATAAATAATTAAATTTCAGCCGTTTCTTTAGAATTACAATCAGTTTTGATAATTGTTTCTTCAAATATTTATGTAACAATAATCTCACAAATATCAAACATGTAAATAGAAAACAAAAAAAAAACGTCAATCTAGCAAAAATGTGGCAAAGTTACTTGATACTATATCTTCTGCTGCAAAATCATATATTTTGCGACTTGCCGTACCTCTGTCAGTCTTTATTTTATGATCAGTAGGCATGCTGAAACAAAATAAATAAATTAAAAGCATTTATGTAATTGACACAACGTTAATGCTTGTAAATGCTCAAATATTCTGATACAATATTGAAAACGAGGAGAATTGAAACAACCTGTTTCAAATCTCCTCAGTAAGAAAAAACCTCTCAATATTAATTTAACCTGCAATCAAAAATAAAATACACAGAAATCAATTGCACCAAATATATACAATAAATCTCTAGATAATGAGCTTTCGAAACCAATATAAATCAAACTAAAATACAATACCCTTATCAAAATATGGGCATGGTAAAAAAACATAAATAACTTACTTTTCACGATTTTTGTCACATGGCACGCAGAACTCCATAACCGCGCGACTCATGCCACCGACGCGTATTGACAAGTCAGCGGGTGGAGGGGAGTGGTTGAAATGCAACGTTGCGAACTCGCTAACAGTTTTAAGTTCCATGAAATCGGTACTGTTTCAAATCACCTTTGTGTCAAAACCCCTCGGTCTCCCCTACCTTCACTAAACTTTCACAATTATTTCAAAATTCAAGAATAAAATTACCCAAATCGGTCCAACGTTCTCGAGTTTTAGCGAGACATTGGAAATGCAATCCATTTTTATACATATGAAGATATTGCTTTAATTACTGTCCTTAGAGGTTTCTCATCGCATTCACTTAAATCACGTTGCATCTGAAGAAAAAAAAATTTTTTGTTATGAAATGGACCACGAAATCGCCTGAAGTTAAGCAATTTCCGCCGCCCATGGACACACACAACACCAAAGATGTTACAAGTGTAACTTGCGTTCCTGGGCCTCTAGTCAAGATGCATTTGATATTTTCAACAGTTTGAAGTTCAAAAGGAAAAATGTATGAGATTTGACATAAGGCCTTGCAAGCGGCATGTCACTTATGTTAAATCCCATAGGTACATTTATGATTTCGAAGTTCGCCGTCAAAATTATAGAATGCATGTTGACTAGAGGGCCTGGTCCTGAAAATCCTTAACCCGTCTTGGGCCTCCGGTAACCTCACTCACTCGGCTAAACACAACGTGTGTTATTTCGCAAGTGTTTTCAGTGTAACCGTGTAATTTATCCGGTCGAGCCAGCCCATTCTTGTCGAAGCACGGCTCTACCTACCACGTTGATGGTTTCTTTCCAAAATCAGTTTCAGTTTGGTGATTTTACAATATGTTCATTATATTGAAGCTTCCGAATTCAGATTATAAAATGTTTGTTTTATAACCTGAGCATATATTATTCGTTGTTTTAGAGTTGTCAGGCAAATTGATTGTTTCCAATGAGTCACACACTTAATAACACTGCTACTTTGTGGAATTTCTTTACGAACTCCCAATCAGTCACAGTACTTGATATACACGTTGGGAACAACCCAAAAAAACTCATTCCCAAAGAATAAAACAAGCTCAGAACAAAAAGCCAACAAAGCTAATCCTAAGCTGTTCATAATCTTAATTCATAATCACAAAACTACATAATAAATTACATTCCAACATCTGCTAAGAAGCTGAAATAACATTTTCGACATAACTTTCCGCGTAATATCATTCGACTTATGTTCGACTTACATTCTTACGCACGGATAATTCGGGACGTCTTTTCTTACAATAAACATAAAGGATCATATTTATTTCATAATAAATGACAATTACGATAAATCGGCCCTTTACAATACCCGCACCTAACCAAACATTGGCCGTCTCTGTCATTGTTAGGGACGATAGGTTTGTATGCTTTCAATGTTATAAATATATTATACGTGAACGTTATTTTATTAAAATGCTTGGTATTGTAACGTGGAATCATAATAAGCATAGATTTTTTTTTAATTTTTCAATTTTTATTGATTTGAATGCATTAAATTAACTATGGATGGATTTTTGGACACAAGTCGAATTTATTTCCTTTCGGAGGTACGTCTCACATCGCAGTGCTTGAGTATGTAATGAGTAGGCATTGTTAGTCCTATGTGTAAATGAGATCCGTAGCCTAGTAAATAGACCGTTTGATTTGCACTCAAAAGAGTGCAGGTTCGATTCCCCGGTTGTGGCGTGTTCCAATGAGACTTTTTCAGATCTCAAGTACATTATACGGACGCTCTAACGGTGAAGGAAAACTTCGTGAGGAAACCCGCACATGGTTGGCTCCAGGCGTATTGACCAGTCATTCTTCTGGACTAGGCTGACTATTTTGTGACTTGTAAGGATGCCTTATCACTTATGTGCTTAGGCAACCATACGATATTTTAAAACCGAATGTCCCTGCAGACACTACAGTATTTCAAGAGTGGTTGCTTCGCTCGGAGAATATTGTATAAATCATCCAATAACGGATGAAAGTTTTTATGTGTAAGTAATTAGATACAAAATCAAATTAAAGAATGTAAGAGAAATACTTATGATCGTATGTAATATTTAGCCTCATGCCACTTGAAAAGTGAAAACTATAGACCGTGCGTATGTAAAATACAGGTACCTAATAAGAAATGTATAACTAAACTCTACAGGTTATTGCATATTTTTTTACCCGAATACGGCGAAGGCAAAAGGAAGGGTAATGATTTTGGCATTCTTTATATGTATGTAAGTTTGGTACACCGTAGCGTCTTAACTACACACCCGATTTTATTAAATTAGGTGTCAATAGATTCGTAATAACAGCCCGATTAACATAGGCTATATAATTTACGTAGTCGCTTAATAGTTTTTTTTTTTTAATAAAAAATGTAGTTACTAAATATAGTTATTACCTCTTAGCAGTCGAACATAGTGTATATTCGAATATTAGATAAATATTACGTACTCCTAATAAATACTGTTATGTCAGGCCGTAGGCACAGTCAACATTTATTATAATACTAGCTGTCCCGACACACGTTGCTATGAACTGGAATGAATAAATAACTACACCTACTCCTAAAACCTACACCTTTTCCAATATTTCTTACCGTTTAAACCTTCCTTGAATTTCCACAATTATTTCAAGACCAAAATTAGCCAAATTGGTCCAGCCACGTTTTATTTCATATCAAAGATGTAACGGGATAAAAAGTGTCCTATGTCTGTCTCCTGGTTCTAAGCTACCTTCCTACTAATTTTCAACCAAATCGGTCAGCCGTTCTTCAGTTATAAATAGTGTAACTAACACGACTTTCTTTCATATATGTCACCGTAAAATTGTAAAAACCATTATATTGTAAAATAATTAACGAGATCGTAAAAATATGTCGAAAGATTAATAACCATAAAATATATCTAATGAAAAATAATGTGTTAAATTATAAGCAGCGTATTCGCGTCCGAAGTCTATCAACATTTACAATTTTACGGTGACATATATATATAGATTATGTTTACTAGTCCGCAAGACCTACGTCAAAGAATATATATATTACTAACGTTGCCTACGTTGCCTTTCCTACCTACACAATATCAAATATACCGCTAACAAGTTAGCGGGCATGACGCGAGAATTCGATTGTGCCAAGACCTTAGTCACGTGCATTGTACCCGTATGGATTATTATAGATAAGATCGCCGATCGTCCGATAAGGCAGACATGTTGTGTCAATCAATACCCATTGAATGTCTTGCCCAGCGCTTAGAATTGCCAGTAAGTGCTTTGAATTGCCAAGTGTGAAGCCGCGACTGCCGAGAGTATTGTTTATGTACAAAAAGCTTTATATCGCTTACATTAACACGCGCTTATGTACAAGTTTATAAAATTAATTAATATTAGTAATATTACGCCAATTATTTGGCGGAAATACTGCTATAAACATAATATTAATTAATTTTATGCTATGGATTTCCGCAAAGTAACGCCTGATTCTATTAACTAACAAGTTTATAAAAGTGAACATATGACGAGAAATAAGATAATTGTGTTAAAAATATTAAAACACAATATTTTAATTTCTTTGATAATTAAATAACACGAATGTACGATAGCATTTATGTGATTTGTATAATATATTCAGTGGTGGATTTACACTAGGGGCAGTCGGGGCTAGTGCCGGCGGCAAATTTTGTAGGGCGGCAAAATTTGGAAAGTGAAAGAAATAATTTCTAGAACACTACATTATTTTTTTACAATTATCAACATTGCACAATATATTAATAATTAATTCTTATAACGGTATCGTTAAACCCCACTCATGATGATAGTCGACATACTAAATAATTATTATCAGCGTGGTAAGAGGCAAGAGCTATTAACTGAGATAGGTTTGAAATCTGTTGATGGATATTGATTGACACTGCACATACAATTTTTGCATGGTCCTTTTTAATTCTTAGAACGAAAACAAATATTTTTTTTATATTATTGAAGTACCGATGTATAATATATAATAAAATCAATCATACGTTAGAATAACTATAGTTGATTGATGAATTCGTAAGAAATAAAACAAAAACTACAATTTTAAGTAAAATTACACTGATAGGGCGGCATTTCCTTCAGGGCCCAGGGCGGCACTAATATTAAATCCGGCCCTGAATATATTATGAAGATTTACATAAAATTATATTACTTTATTAAAAAATAATGAATTTATGTTAAATTCACATTACAATATTTAAAACATACCGCTTTAATAACTATTTAAAATAACAAAATTATTATCTAAACTATGTATAAAGTTATTGTCTAAATGAAAAATAAAAAAGGGCTATAGGGGCTGAATGAACCTTCATTCAGCCAGCCCTATAGCGCTTTTTTATTGGCCCTATGTCTTATGAAGATTCATTCATTACTAAAGTTATCCCATGAATACTAGCAGTGTTAGGGTCAATTCACACCGGAACGAAACGATACATTTTTCAAAGTAGCTATTCAAAATTAAACTTTATTCATTACGCAATAAGATATACATTTCATTGTAAACTTTCGATTGTCAGGTTGCACCGCACTGCACAGCACATATGCAATGTATGACTGATGTCATATGAAACGTGTATCTTGTGGTGTAGTGAGTAAAGTTCAATTTTGAATAGCTATCTTAAAAACGCAGCGCCGCGCAGAGAACTGCCCCTTATCCAATAAATCTATAACAAATTTTTGTTTAGCAAAATATTTCTGTTATCCTACTAATCCTACTAATATTATAAATGTGAAAGTTTGTGAGGATGTATGGATGGATGGATGTTTGTTTCTCTTTCACGCAAAATCTACTGAACGGATTTTGATGAAATTCGGTATGGTAGTAGTTTGCGCCCTGGATTAAAACATAGGCTACTTTTTATCCTGAAAAAGTACAGTGTTCCCGAGGGATACTATATTTACGCGGGTGGAGCTGCCGGCAACAGCTAGTAAATAATATTTCTGTACATATATTTTTATCTGCTGCACTAATTCTAAGAAAACCAATTAACATATTCTTGACCAAACACTTTAAGGCGGGTCCGCCCTAATGCCCTCGTGTCGACGCTCGCACCGGGCGTGTTAGGGCGGGGCACTTCAAACCCAGGGCGGGGTACTTCAAACCTAGGGCGGGACGGCTCGTTCTGTTTGTAACGACTTCGAAGAACGCAGCCAATTTGTGAGATTAATACACTGGGCGGACATTATGACGAATACGTTACTTCCCTAATAACTAAACGTTGTAGGTAAGCAATATTATTGTAGTAGGTACGAACAGATGTTTAAATTGCTACAAAACCGTCACTTACTGAAGTAGAATATAACGAGAGTGCGTATTATGTTTTTTTTTCCAGTAAAATTAAGATTAAGTAAAATTTGTATAATAACCACGTTTTAATATAATAATATTATATTATAGTGTTTTTTATTCAGATAATTTTACAAGTTATATTTAAAACTTTTTTCTATGGTCCCATAAACCACTGTGTCCTAACTAATTATAACAAAATGGTCCTTCAAAACTTGTATTTATATATCAAACACAAATCAAACAGCTTAATCTATGTATCAACAAACTATCGCTTTAATAAAATAATATAATCGTCTAAATATTGAAAATAGAATTAAATGCATTAGTGTGTTCAATGAAAAAACTTCCTTCACAAAAGGTTCTATTTATCGTTTATATTATAAATGTGTAAAACCATTTAATAGTTGAGTATCAATGGGAGATTGTTGCTTTATGTTATGGTGAACCATCTTGGCCGTAAAGATTCACGCGTGCTTTGTACTTACAAATAATTTAATAGCCAAAGAAATTAAGTCTTTAGTGACATCAGCTCAAAGTTCAAAATCAAAAGCTAACCTGCTGGGCGATAATAATACAGGCTGTTCAAAATTAGATTTTATTTTATCGTCGATAAAGTTCAGTTTTATAAAGTGGCAAATACGGACGATTGTAAAGAGCCTTTTATAAGGCAGCCAAAGGTTGGTATTGTTGATAATCATTGAAGCAAACACTTGTTATTTTAAGAGATCATCCAACCTTAAGGCTTTACATTGAGAGTTTCAATATAACGTATTATTTATAGGACACACTTGGAAGGCATTTTTGGGCTTAGGATCTTTTGTTGGCGAAGGAATTGTACGGTTTTGTCATCAATCAGTTATTATTTATTACTTGACAATTGGTCTGTGATACTTTGAGGTGAAGTTTGCCGTATTGTCATAATGCCACGGTTCTGCTTAACTAATATTCTGTTACAACTGAAATACCGTAGCGAACCAGTTGTTACAGAAAGAAAAATGGTTTTCAAATGTCACACGCGTAACGAAAACTTACAAATAGTTTCCTATGAACCTTTATAGTATTGCCTAATAATTGATACCTATCATCTAATGTGTTCATAAGGAGACATAACTAGATTATGTCTCCTTATGAACATTCAAAAGAAAAGTAAACTTCAACGCTCTGCCTACTTTAAAACTTCCTTAAATAACTGTCAAACCTTTTGCGTTCTTTTATATTTTTTACATTTTTCAACCCACAACTCAAATTAGGCAAAGGATTTTAATGCAAAAAGTATCATTTGTGACCATTTATAATACTATTTATAAGAGGCTAACAAAAAACACGTCAGCCCTCGAGGGCGCGAAAAAATTGCTGTCAAAGTTGGCCGTAGGGCCTAATCTGTCCCGCTCATTGTTAAAAAGGGTCCGACTTTAAATATAGTAACCATTAAATAAAAAAAAACCACTTTTAAATATTTGAGCTACGGTTTCCTGCTATTTGGTGCTAAAAAACTTTTTTCTTTTGTGACTTATGATTAATATTCAGAAACACCTTGCGAGGTTTAGTGATGGTCAAAAGTTGATGAAAAATGTATGTATTAAAATGTAACGTGTATAGATGGCTCGTTCAGCATATGAAAGCGATCGCATTTGTTAGTTCGGCTTCATTAGAGCCATGGCAAATCATTAGTTAACGATTTAAATATATCAAGTTACCAGCAGCCTTTTGGGTTTGACTACAATTTACAAATGTGTCTTGGATAAAAAATCATCATTATCGCCGACTTCGAACGTCCCCTCTGCTCAGGCTCAACTCTCTCCTACATGTAGGGAGAGTAATGCCCGATACATATCACAACGATAAAACTGCACTACAAGTTCTGTCACAATAAACATATTAAGTACCTATGTGTTCGTGCGCAGATTCGGGCGGGCTAGTATGAAGATGTAGTACTGTATACGTCTACTGTGACCGGACTGTGGAGTTTTATCGTTGTAGAATGTAGTGTGTAGGCATAAGCTTGTAGGTATTTAGTATTTACAGGCTTTCAAATATAATTAATCTTCTCGGATTTTG
The DNA here is from genome assembly GCA_905404095.1 of Glaucopsyche alexis. NCBI lineage: Eukaryota > Metazoa > Arthropoda > Insecta > Lepidoptera > Lycaenidae > Glaucopsyche > Glaucopsyche alexis. The sequence continues at coordinate 6,683,137 of FR990062.1, forward strand.
TCACGATGGATTCTTATTTCTTAACTGCCTTTATATTCTTCGTGTCTAGTCACCAATTAAAAAATCCACTTCGAGAACGTGCTAAGAATCATAGGGACGTGTTAATTATTATAACCGACCCTATAATAATCAGCGCTAACAAACCCTTTTGAGGAAAACAACCAAATATAGCGCTGTCGTGGAACCCAGGTAGCCGGTGGTTATTTACTGAACGACTTAGAAGGTTGCGGGTTACCTACTTTATGCTACCAACTAAAATTTCGTTGGTAAGGTATATTTTTTACAGGTATTATGTAAATACGGTTTCGTAGAAAAGTCGAATAAATAAACGGTATTTTTAAAAGTGGTAAATACCTATAAATGCCGTTATTCAAATCTTAAGATGACTTCTGCTATTTACGAGACTACAGACTTGGCACTTTGAACGACTTATGCATATAGCTTTATTCCTAAAATAATTAGACGCAATACATAGTTATAGAATCAGTTAACCTGCGGGACTACGACGACCTCTTTGGCTCAGTGGTTAGCGCTGCATCGGCACTTACGCCGGTGGACGCGGGTTCGAACACTATCAAAGTTACTAAAAGTTTTTTTTTATGTTCCTGGGTCTTGTATATTAAATATATGTATAGTATAAATAAAATCTTAAATATGTGTATAGTATAAAAGTATTAAATATATTTCCGTTGTCTGGTACCTGTACAAGTTCTTCTGCACAAGACCTATTATTACTTAGGTACTTGAAGTAATTATTAAAATTTAAATAGCTAAATATTTTCGCAACAAAAACGGTTCATTTGTAACGGATAATGTTATGTTCATTATTCAATCCATAACGAGACTTGCCACAAAAACATAAAACCAAAGTCGGTACCGCTTCCTAGTTTCCGCTAAGTACATTACAAGAACACACAAAAGTCTTAAGAATAAAGTAGCGAAACAAATGCTGATTGTAGAACCATTGATGCCCCACAGCCGTGAAATAGAAACAAACTATTGACAGGGCACGTTCGTCAAAGGATGCAAGAACTATTCAAGAACCGTAAAATGGGTGCCGCCGTCAAAGAACGTATTGTAGAACCCGACAAAGGGGTTCTGGAAGCTGTAAAAACAATCCGCAAAAGGTTCCTAATCCCTTTCAGAAGACCGGTGAGCGTATTTTCAAAACAGTAGAAAATCCTTTTTCGATACCAATTTGCCGCCTGAATTATTTCATTCATTCTTTTTTAGAAATAAAACTTGTATTGGCACCTATAGAATTGAGTTTTTACGTACAAGGTGGTAAGAAAGTATGTATATCGATATATTTAATTCTTAAAAATATAACTCAAAATTTTAAAAAATATAAGAAATAGTCTCTACTGCTAGGATTTTTCATGAAAGAAAATAATATAATAATTACGGTTTTTTACGATCCATGTACGATTTTCTCGCCGGTTTTTCTCACTGAGCTAGTTCCCGAACCGGTAGTAGGCATCATGTAGACCGACGAATAAGAAAGTGTATAAAAATCGCAACTTTGAATAAAAAATGTTGCCTTTGACTTTTGTCTTCACTTTGACATTGGTCGCTCGCGGCTTGCTTTAACGAGCTCCCTGCGATATTTTTCAGGAGTCTCGTTTGACGGTTACTAACGTTTTTCGAATGTCATACAAAGCACATAGATATCAAAGAATACCTACAATGTATTCCTTAAATCTCGGAATAACTGTCGATTCTTAAAGAAAAGCAGACTGCACAATCCAGCCACGCCCCCCGCGCTATTATCAGCTCAGGAATTTCGCATCTGGTAGTACAATGCGCTTCCTGTTGGAGTGATAGGATCGGGTCGGGTGGGATCGGGTGTCGCCCGGGGCACATTGTTCCGCAAGTGCATCGCATTGTACCGACACTGGTTCCGTCGAAATATTATCAAATATTGCCGCCGATATTTTTCCAATGAGAACAGTAAGGTTACGCGAACATCCATTGAGCCCGGAAAATATGCCAATGTAACACGATTCTTGTCGGCTTCCTTTTTTATTGATAACTAGACGTTGCCCGCGAGTTCATACGCGCAAAAAGAAATTCCGCGAGAACCGTACATTTTGCTGCAATAAAAAGTAGCCTATGTGTTAATCCAGAGTCTAAACTACTACCATATTGAATTTGATCAAAGTCCATTCAAGAGTAACAAATATCCATTCATACAAACTTTCTCGTTTATTATATTCATAAGGATTACTTTACAGCTTCAGTATTAAGTAAATATTATGTTACAATTAGAAACAATACTACCAACTTGGTCACTTTTTCTTAAACACAGTAAGTAGTCTTGAGACCGATTAAAACACGCGCCAACAGAATTTTTCAAAGATTGTTTACTAACACAACCTAAAATTATATCAACAGTAGGTCAACGTACAAAAAGTCGTCACTTACCCGTGACACATGAGTCATGAGTCATGAGTCATGACCACGCTCGCCGGTCGCCACTCGCCACTAGCTACGAGACAAAATGCCATGACTCATAATCGTAGCGCGTGCTACGGACAATATTTGTTTTATACATTTGCCTATATTTGGATAACTTTAGAAAAAAACATTATATACAAGATGTTGACTGCGATTTTGTGCACGAACAAGGGATTCCCGTGGAACTGTACATTTTGCGTCGATAAAAAGTAGTGTATGTTCTTCCTCGTTGTCTATCTATTCTATCTTTGACAAATTTCATTAAAGCCGGTTCAGTAGTTTCGGTGCCAGACAAACAAACACGCCTTCAAACCTTTCGTCTTTACAATATTAGTAAAGATACGAGTATCTATATATGAGTATTTCAAATTGCTTAAAAAATATTTTTTTAGATAGTCGTCCAATTTGACCACTTGAGAAATAGATAGGTGGTCCTTCATCCAATCATCCTAGCCATTTTTATGTTTGAAGGACCACCCCTAGCTCCGTCAAGTGTCACAATAAAAGTTAATTGCGAAGTTCACATGTGCATTACCACGTGCTGAACATTTCCCGAACATTCCTGTAAATATTTGGAGCAAAAAAACCCTAATTGCTTTTTGCTTGGGTTTTTGCGTAGGGTTCATAAGTCTGCGTCGACTGTCGAGAAAACGTGCGCTTTGTCAGCGAAAAGTGTCGAGTTACAGGCCACGAGATGGTAGATTACGTAGGGTTGCTACTTTTGAGTTTTCAGTTTAGTCGTATTTTACTTATTTGTTATGTAACTAAATCACTTAGGCGTAGAAAATTTAAATACACATATAAATTACTATAAAAAAAGATAACTTTTAATACATCTTTAATCAGATGCTACTTGCGTTGATAGATAATTTTCTAATAATTATAAGATTGTTTTTGTTTGTTGTTGTTTGTTTGAGTTTGCACATTTGTAATACATATTATAATAAGTATACTGTATACCTATTTTCTGTTGGAAATCTTTCTTTAAAAAACCGTTAAAAAAACTACCCTATTTTAATTAATTTTTATTGTGCTATAAATTCTATTTTTTTCTTTTGTTAATAAATCGCATATTCATTTCCAAAAACACATGTCCTTTGTTTATAAAGAAGGGACCGAATAAAATCGCGAAACTACAGCGACCCTATCAATTATGAATTATTAAATTAACATTATTAGTTAATAAATTGAGATTTATTGGCAGCCCTCAATATGTGCAGCGTTTTTTGCTCAACCATTTTTAGTTTTACGTAAAGATTTTGCTGTTAGATAATAATTATCTCGAATTAAGAACAGCTTCACTACTTTGATTATACAAAGCAAAATATGTTCTACTCCATTGGAATATAATTGATTTTTATTTGTCTGCAAATCTTTCTTGGGTTATTCTCTAAAATTGCAGAATTGTTATAGACAGTTAAACGGAAAGGAGCGGTAGATAAAAGGCCGACAAGTTGGAGAAATATTTCCAAAATATTTGTTAGTGATTCCGCCCGCAGGGGGTCCTTTGTAAATTATGAAATATCATATCCAGAGCTTATCAGTGACAAAACAAAGGGACGATCTCGTATAAATATTGTATTAATATGGCTTTAAATAATGGGTTACGAAATGTTGCGATTTGTAATGCTCGAACGGATCCATAAAATCCTTGTAATTTATCGTCATTTTGGGGGTTAGAGCACCGGCGTATTTTTATTGATGATAATTTTACGAGCATCTTAAATCACACAAAATTTATGGAAAATATTAAATAACTATTTTATTTTAGTCTCTTTTTAATATATTTTAGTCTCTCTGGTCGGGCTGGAAAAATATACGTGAATACTACATAAATATCTACTGATAAGTTTGACCTCTGTCGCTCTGTAAGCAGCGACAAAACTTTCAAATAAGCTATCCGACACTTATTAGACGACTAGCATTATTTGCCCGCGAATTCGCCCGCGTGAAATTAGGTTTTAAACTTTCATCCCCTATTTTACCCCCTTTAGGGTTGAATTTTGAAAAATCCTTTCTCAGGGGATGCCTACGTCATAAAAACTATAGCCAAATTTCAAAGAAATCCGTTCAGTAGTTTCGGCTGTGCATTGATAGATGAGTCAGTCAGATTTGCCTTTTATATATTTTTTTGTCTAAGAGTTCCTTGGTCTATTAGTTTATGTGAGTTATAAACGTGAGCGAAATTTCCTAAATGACCATTTACGTATATTTTTAGTTTGGGTACTTGCTAAAAATTTTGTTGTTTTTTTTCGGTCGCTTTTATAAATTCTTCAATAACAGCTGAATCGCACAAACATTAAATAAAACCATCAAAGTAGCTTAGTAACCTTTATTAGAATTTCATACACGCCTTCATATTCACTGAGGCGTGAATGTACGGTCTTTCATCAATCCATCGGTCTGTCTATCCCGTAACCCATTGTAACTCAACACCAAAAGATGGTGTCCTCAGATAAGGCCAGGCTTTTGGGGTATGTGCTTTTAAAACTTGTTCATTCTATAAAACGGCTTTATAGTACAAGAGATAATTGGTGTATTTTGTAATATACATGTCACCGTGAAAATTGTAAAAACCGTTAGATTATAAAATAACTAACGAGATTATAAAAATATGTCGAATGATTCATAACTACGTATTTATAATCTAACGAAAAATAATATGTTATTATTAGGCAACATATTCGCGTCCGAAGTCTATCAACATTTTACAATTTCACTAGTTATATTGCAATCTAACGGTTTCTACAATTTTACGGTGACATACATCTATACTTAATATTATAAAGAGGAAAACTTTGTTTGTATGTTTGTTTGTTTGTTTGTTTGTTTGTTTGTAATGAATAGGCTCAAAAAGTACTGGACCGATTTCAAAAATTCTTTCACCATTCGAAAGCTACATTATCCACGAGTAACATAGGCAAAATTTTATTTTTGAAAAAAATAGGGTTCCGTAAGATATTTGGGTTTTTCGGACACAAGGTGTAAAAAATCAACCAGAAAAGTTACTTATTTTGCGTACGCTGCCTAAACTATAAAAGATAGAACCATATAATGTTCTAATTAATTGTAAATCTTATAAATATCTACAAAAAAGTCTGCCGCACACTATACCTATCTATGTCGAGTGAGGCACAACAACCATTTTTTTATTTAGAAATCTTGATTTTTTTTTGGACTACATTTAAACGCGTTTATTTTACTCATGATATTAATATTTATCAAAATAAATTATTTCATCACTAAGTACAGTTTATGTAGATAATATTTGGTCTTTGAATGATTAAAATTGGACGTTTGGTTTTGAAGTTATGGCGAAATTAAAATATTACGATTTCTGCTATACGGCCCGTTGCGAAGTGGGTGACATTCTGTAGTATTAGTATCAGTATTGTACCCGTGCGAAGCCGGGGCGGGTCGCTAGTAATATTATATACAAAGATAGTGATTGAAAAAATAGATTATACTAGCTGACCCGGCAAACGTTGTTTTGCCTTATAAAAAGTTAAAAACACTATAATTGATCAGTTATCGAGCGGGATGAAAAAATATTAAATTACTAAAATGGCTATAAAAAAATAGGGGTTGGTGATAAAAAATTAAAAATTTAGGGTTGTATGTATTTTTAATGCCACATTATAAATAAATAAAAACAAAAAATTTCGTCCAAAAATTAAAAAAAAATTGAGGGTGAACAACCCTTATTACTTAGGGGTATGAAAAATAGATGTTGGCCGATTCTCAGACCTACTCAATATGCTCACAAAATTTCATGAGAATCGGTCAAGCCGTTTCGGAGGAGTACGGGAACGAACACTGTGACACGAGAATTTTATATAATATAAGAAGATAATCCCCCAATATTATGTAAGTGTTCTCGGGTGCTAATTAAAAATCAATAGGACAAAAAAATAATCGAAGAAGTTCCAAATAAGTGATTTTTATTAGGATAACAATAAAATTAATATGTTTCAAATCTAGATTTGAATGTAGGGTGACACACCCAATTGCTAGCTAGCACTGTACCAAATTATCAGCGACCCGAACAAATATTAGAATTATAACCTTCTCCCTAATTAATTTTTGTTTCCACATAATAAAAACAAAACTTTAATCTTTCTGGAATCTACTGCCGGCGACACCATAAAATTAAACTATAAAGTATTCCTCTGTAATAATCGAGGGTAATTTGGACCATTTCTTAAAGTGTTGATAATTTTACTTTCACCCTACGATACCAGATAAAATAGGGAAACAAAATTTTGTTTCCCTATTTTATCTGGAATTTTTAGTGTATATAATTATATACACTAAAAATTCTGCCATATTAGGAGTATACTTATATGTACTTACATATCTCAATAAGAAGGTTTTACACCTATAATAATAATGTTATATCTTTAATCCTACACAAATATTGTCACGCAAGATGTTAGATAAACACGTGTCCTAAATATTTGCAAGAAAATATTGATAAACATCGTAATCCTCGGAGAATAGATCCCCATATTGGAATCAAGTGTACCGTGCCAAGATTACGTTATTGTGCAAAAGAATGGACGCCATCTTTAAATTTTGCCGCAAAATTTGCTAAACATGTTTATTTTAAATCTGTTTTTTCATACGAGTCCACATTTTTTTGTGGAATAGACTGAGAAATGTGCAGATAATTCGCCTAGCATTCACTGCCGCATAAAGACACGCAACACCAGAGGAATTACAAGTGCGATTAGTAAAACCCTAAACCTCTTGAGCTCTCATTTGTTAAAACATTCCGCAAGCGCTATTTCACGCTGGTTTTCTGAGAGGCCGCGGTATTTCTCCGGTCAATTCGTGCTGAAACGTGACATTTTGTGATCTTACTCAGATTTAAAATATAAACCATGTTGTTTTTATAAAATGTATGCAATTTGCCTTGACCGCTTAAAGTTGATTAATTGGAATAGTTAAACAAAATTTATTGCATTATAAATGGATAATTTGAACATATATATCAATATATTGCGATACTGACAGATCCCCTTTCGACGAATTTGTTATTCCATTAATTAATACCTATTTAATACAGATTAGATAAGATGCTAGTTGGTGGGCCGCTAAAATTTTGATTCGAATTCAAATTAAAATATTATGTTCTACATTTCTAAGAGATCACAAATCATAGCAATTTTCTCTGAGATAGATTCGGTATGAAAACTTTTTGAGTGTAGGTAGATAAATGTGCGTTTATTTTTTTCTGTGCTCAACTTTAGTACCTAAATACGATAAAAAGTAGCCTGTGTCATTCCCCGTAATCTTCTGTGCCAAATTTCATTAAATTCAGTCCGGTAGTTTCGGAGCCTATTCAATGCATACGATACTTTTCCTCTTTATTATATTACTAGATGTTGCACGCGACTTCGTGCGAAACGAAAAGGAAATCCCTAAGTAACTGTACATTTTTCCGCCATAAAAAGTGACCTTTGTCATTCCCCGTAATCTGCTCTATATCTGTGTCAAATTTCATTAAAATCGATCCTGTAATTTCGGAGCTTAATCAACGCAAACAAACTTCCTCTTTATAATACTAGTATAGACAAAAGTATAGGTTATGTCCTTGATAACCTACATTTTAACTTTTCCGATCTTCAAAGTCAGACATAACTACATTTTAAATTTCTCTTAGCTCAGTCCTAGATTTCACAATCGTAACACACGTATATTATCGTCTCACAATACGCAAAGCGTGAGGTATAAAAGACCTACAAATAAAAAATCTATTTAACGTCTAATAGGGCCCTTGTTCACCGTATCAATCGAATCAAATCCTTTTAGAGCAGTGATTTAGACGATCTCTCGAGGCACAGATACGCATCATTACCCTGGACGAAACTAACACCAAAATAACGATGCAGATGAAAGATTAGATACTTGTTGGGATAAATTATACTGGTTCTTACTTTTTGGTTGTGGATAATCAATTACGGTTCGGACTTTAGACTATGTAACTAGCCGCAATGTTTTTTTTCTTTCTTTGCATTCTAACTCAAGTAGGTAAGTGTCAGGTTTTTGCTTTTTAGTTTTTTTTTATTTACCAAAACACCATAATCTAAATTTTAAATAATCTTGAAGTCAAAACATATTACGTTTATTGGCTTATGTACATTATAAAAATAATATTTTTATTTCCAGAGGTACATCATTTTTGTCTAAATTAATGTTTTAGCCATAACAAGCTCGAATTACTTGCCAAATACAAATACAGAATACGTACAAATTATTTTAATTTCATCGATCCAAATTTATTAACAAATAAGGCGATTAAAATGCTAAACAGAGTTCAAATATCAGTTTATAATCAAGTGAACTAGTTATCAAGATCAACATAATCCTAAGGTTACAATTTAGACCAACTAAGTGATTATCGTCAACATGTCGACCAAGTTTCTAATCATCATAAACTATTTATAATTGGTTCAGTAATTAGTCGAGTTTCTGGAGAATATTGGGTAATTAAATTAGGATTAACAGGGGACTGTTCTGTCGGTGACATGTCAGTCCTGTGAATGTTAGGTGAAATATGTTGAACGAAATGCTGACATTTCGTTACAAAGTTTTTGTGGATTTGGAACTAAATGTAAAATTAATTTGAAGGGCAATGTTTTTGTGCACTGGTGAAAGATTTTCTAGAGATGGGTCTTTAATGATACGTAGGTGTAAGAAATATCGGTGTTTCTTATTAAACTCAAATAAGGACTGTTCAGCCGGTTTCTTTTATATAAACAATTAAGGATGGATGAATGTTACTCTTTCACGCAATAACTACTGAACGGATTTTGATGAAATTTGGTATGGTATTAGATTAAGCCTTAGATTAACACACATACTACTTTTTATCCCAGACAAGTACACTGTTCCTCTGGGATACAGTATTTACGCAGCCGGAGCAATGGGCAAAAGCTAGTCAACCAATAATGAAAAATTATATTTTTTTTCATTATTTTTTTTAAGAAAACCGACAATACTTTCGTAACTTTTTTTAACTACTTATAAAAACACTTACTAATAAAAATTAAATCTTATTTGTTCGTAATTATCATCGAATTTCCATCGCTAGTGGACTGCCGCAACTGCAAGTAACGTCCGGCGCGGCATTTAATTTCATAGATACAATCTGAGTTAATATAGAGAAGCCTTAAGGTTGAGTGTCGGAATGTAAATAATATTTTACGTATTTAATGCCTTACTGCTTTGAAGGTTTACTTTTAAATACACCGACGTCGGTGTCGAAGAGATTATATTATATTATACATACATACATATATTATATGGAAATTCGTGTTACTGAAACGTCCACGGAAAAACAAGAGTAAACCTTTAAGTGAAAAATAGCCTAGTAATAAGAAAACTTTCTTACGCAAATTGCAGTTACATTTAAGTAATTTAAATACATTAAACTTAACATGCGTTTGTAACTTTAAAGTAATTTACCTAAAACTTAACTTTATTGATGACTAGATGTCGCTCGCGACTTCGTGCGCGCCAAAGATAATTTCGCAGAAACCGTACATTTTTCCACGATAAAAAGTAGCCTATGTGCTTTCCCCGTGGTCTACTCTACATCTGTGCTAAATTTCATCAAAATCGGTCCAGTAGTTTCGGAGCCTATTCAATGCAAACAAACAAACTTTTCCTCTTTATTATTATATTAGCAAAGATTAATTTGAAGGCTGTTACTGTTGTTTGAAGAAACACATATTTTACATTAATAAACAAAATGATATTCTAAACACGTGCCTACATTCCCGAACATTCCTCAGGAGTCCGGGGGTAACACGTGATACCCTCATAAAATAGGGACAAAAACTTTTTAATAATCTCTCCAATCACGAATTCGGGTGTTCTACACTTTTGAATATCATTGTTGAATTCTTCTCATTGGAAACATCACGTCGTTAGCATTCCTCTATGTTTGTGATTTTTAAATAGCTTTGTGAACCAGATTCCTGAACGTTATTTAAAGGGTAATAGTAAAAAGGATACAATGAAAAAATATTGATTTAAATACTGATTATTGTAAACATTTGGACATTTAAAAATGTTATCCGAAAATCGATGTTTAACCAAAAGCAGTCAAACGGTTTACCTACTTTATAATGAAGGCGTCCAGTATTCGTTTCAAATAAACAATAAACATACATATTACATTTCATAATAAATGCTTGCTAATTTACTTTAATATAAAAACCTTGCATGTTACATTGATAATAATAACACATCACAACACGGATATATTTTAGGAGGGTGCGTGTTTTTTACACAACCACAATTATCAGGTATGCCATCAATTTTATTGTTCCTTTACCACCTAATAGTAACGAAAACTATATTAAAATAATAATAATAATATCTATGGACGTTTCAGTCCACGTCAATCTGGCCCCGTGGTAAATACCCGAAGAATTTGTGTTATTGTGGACCAGATAACGGAAATTATATTTACCTAATATTTACTTTTATACTATGCATATGTTTAAGATATACCACAGAATACTTAATAGTACCTACCTACGTATCTATACTAATATTATAAATACAAAAGTGTTACCTCTTCACGCTTTAACAGCTGAACCAATTTTGATAAAATTTGATACAGACATACTTTGAGTCCTGGGAAAGGACATAGGATACTTTTTATCCCGAAACTGTACAGTACAGTGTTCCCGAGGGATACTGTATTTACGCGGGTGGAGCCGCGGGCAACAGCTAGTTTTATTATAAACATAATATTATTATTTAATACACATCCATGACTCTTTCCACCCATGGGATTCAAACCCGCGACCTCCGGCTTGTCCGCCGACGCGTTAACCACTGAGTCACAGAGGCCGCCAAAAATTGACGCGGTGTAATTACTGAACCTTTCCTGTCAAGAGTCAACGACTCCTAAATATCTATCATAAAACCATCTAACACGCAGCATCTCAAAGTATTATCTGGCAGAGCATAAAAAATGGTGGCAACCCACCCCGGCCCGGTTTTTATCTCTGAACACCGAACTCATTTTAGCCATAATAAGATAACATTAAGGAACCCAGTGGTTCTCAAATACGTGGGGTACCAAAAACTCTCGTAGCAAACGTCCCCGTATTAAAAATTATTAGGTATAGTAAAAAATATTTTACGTTTTAAAACAACTAAATTAAAAATAAATTCCTTTTGTCTTGTTTACTGTGATAAATAATATAACTTCTAACTAGGCATGTTAAGTACCGACAGTTCTATTGAACCACTTTTCGATCTTAATACTTGGCAATAAGGTTCAAAATGTACACCTTATTTTTCTTCGACTGTACACACAAACATACATTGTTTTATTACAAAGGTTTTCAATTGCCTATAAATTCAATTAAATACCTATTACCTTTAGTATGTAGGTAATGTTTATTCAAAATCAAATGTGATTTAAGGAATTGTCCCCTATACATTTAAATAACATAAATATGTAAATATACCTAAAATTAAAATTAATTTAAGGTATTTTCGTCTCTAAAGTTTGAGAGTCGTCTCTCCCGGGGCGCGTCACGGACCTGTCGCTCTCGAGTCTCGAGGAACAGGTACAGTTTTTTTCCTTTTCGCGCACGTGTGTAGCCGCCCCTTAATTACCGACGCATACCATAAACAGATCTTTACGCTCCCTTAAATAAATCTTCGGACTTTTTGTGTTTTCGGGCGACTTTTTGTGTTTTCTTAGGTCCGTAATTTCGGGGATTTTCGGGTCTCGGACCGTTTCTGATGATCGATGTGGACTTTGTTGTCTCAGGTTGGCCTTTGACGTTTATAAAGTTATTACAACAGGATGTAGCGATTATGCGTGTTGCGTAATCTGATAGTGTTTATATACTTGGGCTTAACGCACCCACTTTCGTTTGGGAAACACTGTGACGTGGTACTGATAGTATTTTAATTCATTTCATAATTTTTAGTATTACATTTAACAATCTGTAGTAGAGTATGTACATAAGTATGTATGCTTAACTCAAATAGCTAGAACGTTCCATAAATAAAGCATCTGGGAAGCTGAGATTTACTCGAAGATTTTAGTAAAACGGTAAAAATTAACGGAGAGCGATTAAAAATATTAGTCCGTCAGAGATTCGAACCCGAGACACCAATTTACGGACAACGCAAAAAGTCCAACACGTAGCTGAGACACAAGCCATGACAATCACGCTATCTATACTAATATTATAAATGCGAAAGTGTGTCTGTCTGTCTGTCTGTTACCTCTTCACGCTTTTAACCGCTAAACCGATTTTTATGGGTATAGACATACTTTGGGTCCCGGGAAAGGAGATAGGATATTTTTTATCCCGAAAAAGTAGTGTCCCCGCGAGATAATATATTTACGCGGGCAGAGCCGCGCGCAAAAGCTAGTAAGTAATAATATCATTATTCTTTGCCTGCATTATCTTTTGCCTGAAAATAAATATGATTTGATTTGAAAGAAAAATCATATAAACAAACTCTAAAATTTGCGGGTTATCTGAGATACGATCTAGATAGATTGATTTTCACCGCCAAAACCCACTACATACTAAATTTCATAGAAATTATTAAATCTCTGGAACAGAGATTCTGATTAATATATAACGGACTACGTCTAAAATATTTAGTTTCATTAATATACTCAGAAATATTGAGGCATTACTACTTGGTAAATGTAAAAAAATATATTATTATATTACATTTACATTATATTTAATTTTACAAGAATTTCTCGCTTAAAGTGTAAAATATGACCTGATTAATGCTGGCAGTTGATAAATTATTTAAAAAAAGCATTCTAAATCCGAATTTATTTATAGAATTCTCTTATCGAAAGAGTCACTATCAAAAGACCGCAGTCTCTTTTGAGATAACAGAACTTTATTATAGTGTTAAGAAATATTTATCTTTTGGTATCTTTTTTTTTTTCTTTATCGCTATTATTTAGGGTCACGATAACACTTATCCGCCATTAGTGTTAAGTTTTGGGGTTTTGTGTAGGGCCATAAAAAATGCGGTTTCTTCCTAAGTTATCTGGTGGATGGCCTGATAAGGGCGTGCTGTTTTTAAATAAGGCTCTATAACCCTTGACTGGTTTTATCGATGTTTTTAATCGTTTCCGCTCAGACTAACTACCGCTTTTGGTGTACCGACTGAAAGACTTCTTTCGCGTCGGCAGTACTAGAAAAAAAAATACTTAAGTACTGTTTTATTTTTCTATTTTACTTATCATATTCCTCTGTCCATAGAAGGCCTAGGGGTCTAAAAATGCCACTTCGCAGAACATTTGATGAATCATACACAAATCATACATTAGCCGAATCTTTTTAATTTTTTATTTATAGATAAGTACCCTTTGTATACAAACTAGGTACAAGTCCTTCAGTCGTTTAAAACAACAGTATCATATTATTTTATAGCATATTCAAAATGTTTTACGTTTGGAAAAAAATAAATGAAACACCCAAAGTAGCCTTTTTAGACCCCTCGTATTATGTAAAATTACTTGAGGATGACAAGTCAAATAAAAAATCATAAATTGAATTGGGCGCAAATTAAACTTTTCTTAGAAATGAGTAGCCAAAAATGCGTGGGGTCTAAATTCTAAATTAATCCATAAAATTACAAAACACAAATGCAATTATGAGACATATAAACTCCGTTTTACTGCATAATAACAATACATAAATAAAACTAATGACTCAAATAGTCTGTGGTCCAAAAACAGCTGAACTAATTTTCCACCATTAGGGCAAATCACGATGGCTCTTTAACTAATTATTTAGTTAGGTTAGGTTAATAAAAGTTATTAGGTTGATCGGGACTTATTAATTTGAATGCCATTTTTGCGGTCGACACAAACAGCTAGTTATGTTATAAGCTTGACGTGTCTGCCTGTCCGTGGCATCGTAGCTCCCGAACGATGTAGTTAGATCGAATCAATCGTTCGAATCGATTTTGATCTAGTTTTTTTTTTTGTTTGTAAGCTGACGTGATCGAGAGAGAATTAAAGCTTTAATTTATCATCATCATCTCGCTCACTGGTTGACAATGACGGGGTTACTTGTTTATTTTATTTTTAAATTTAATTACGAAGTTTCAGCGATATATTCGTAAATATTATTTCCAGAAATTCAGAGTCATTGCACAACATAACGTTTGTGATTGATGTGTGATGTTGCCAGTGACTAGGTGCGCGCAAAAGTTGATCTCGCGGGAATAGTACATTTTGCCGCGATAAAAAGTAGTCTACTCTATATCCTTGCCAAATTTAATCAAAATCGACGGAGCGGTTTCGAAGCCTATTCAATGCAAACAAACAATGAAACAATTCCTCTTTATATTATTAGTATGGACATAATTAAACTGTAATTATTATTCTTAATTTTTTTTTTTTTACACATAATAATCTTAACTAGAGGCTAGTGGTGGAATTTCGATCATATTATTGATATATTTATTATCGATATTGATATTTCAGTTTTAACATTTTAGCCTTTTAGAATACGGACCAAAAATATTTAAATATTGTCTATGGACGTGAAGATTGACAGAGTGAAACAAATTGAATGAGTGTATCACTTTATTTTAATTCATGTTATACGTTTCTAAGCATTATATTAAAAAAATGCTTTCTGCACAACTTCCTCCACGAAATGTCATACTCCTTTGTTCGTACAATTCTCGTAAAACTGTAAGTAAAGTTTTTTTTTCGTGTATTAGTCTTTAATAAGATTTTATGTAAAACAAAACACAAATTCACAAAATTAGTAGCAGTTAGAATAGCTGATAATGATAATGAGCGCGCTAATGAGTATCATAAACCCAAATGATCTTACACGTAATCATATAGAAGCCCAAACCACCGACTTAACCATCACTTAACTCATGGGTCAATTTGATCCAAAAGGGTTAAATTACTCACCCCATCAAAGGGTTGTTATTAACTATGATTTCGTTTAGTGTCCGACCGAAAGTTCGGTTTCGGTTTCGGTTTCGGCCGAGTTTCGGCCAAAAATCAAGTTTCGGCGGCAGTTTCGGTTTCGGCCAAAAGTGGCCGAAACTTTTGCCGAAACCGAAACTGATTTCGGAAGTTTTCGTGCACGCTCGCCTAACTTCGTTTCTTGCGGCAACGCTTTGACAACGCAACTGAATTTGAAAACATAATTAAAATATAGGGTGAACGTACCAATTATCAGCACTTTAAGAGATAGTTCAAATTTAAACCCGATTATTACAGAGGAAAATACTTTTTTTACCCACAGTGATGAGTTTTCTGGGTCCATTATTTAATAAATGACTGATTTTTACTTCATAATATAGTTTACCTTCATCGACATTTTATAAAAATAATCATAACTAAAAAATTACCCTGTCGCCAATTATTAGCACCCTCGTCACCAATTATCAGCACTGGGGTACCAAATTATCAGCCCTGTGATAGTGGTGATAAAATCCGGTAGTTAATTCTACTAATATTATAATGTGAGTATTTGTGAGGATGGATGGATACATTTATGGATGGATGGATATTTGTTACTCTTTCACGCAAAAAATACTGAACGGATTTCGATGAAATTTTGTATGGTAGTAGTTTTAATTCTGGATTAAAACAAAGGATAAAAAGCACAGTTTGTTCCCATAGGATACTGTATTTACGCGAGGGGAGCCGTGGGCAACATTATGAAATAAAATAATGATGAGAGAATAATCTCTTTTTATACCTTGCCTGATAATCAGTTTCATAAAAATGTGTCTTTAAAAATATCACATTAATTCTTATTAATTAGTAAAGTCTTTCTCATTAACCTTATTATATAGTTATTCCAAGTTTAAGTATAGTATTTTTAATTAAATTTTTATTTCACTATATTCTTAAGACTTAATGAAGCATCAAAATAAATTAGTAAATGACTATGGTAAAATTACTATTGAGTTATAGTTTATAGTACAGGAAACTGGAGAGACTTGACCCCCCCTTTTGTTTTTTCCCCTTATTTTCTACATAAAATGGATCCTATTTAAAATAATTCAAAGCAGCTAAGTGCGAGTCGGACTCGCCCATGAAGGATTCCGTAGCAGCAAGTAACATAACATAAAAGTTCTTGTAGAGAGTTGATTGAATGAAAGGTAAATTGCAGTTTACGATTTATGACGTATTAAAAAAACTTCTTACTAGATCTCGTTCAAACCAATTTTCGGTGGAAATTTGCGTACTGATGTACATCATATATTCTTTTTAGTATTATCATTCTCTTATTTTAGAAGTTACAGGGGGACACACACATTTTACCACTTTGGAAGTGTCTCTCGCGCAAACTATTCTCTCTCGCTTTAGAAAAAAATGATATTAGAAACCTAAATTTTTGAAGACTGGATAGGTCTTCAAAAATTTAGGTAAATTATAAAACCCCACACGTGAAAAAAAAATTGAGTTTCAGTTCTAAGTATGGGGATCCCCCAATTTTTTTTTTCTATTTTTGTGTGAAAATCTTAATGCGGTTCATAGAATACATCTACTTACCAAACTTCAACAATACTATAGTTCTTATAGTTACGGAAAAAAGTGGCTGTGACATACGGACGGACAGACAGACATGAATCCATAAGGGTTCCGTTTTTTGCCATTTGGCTACAGAACCCTAAAAAGTGGTACTGAAAGACGTGGAGTTTATCTACAGAATATCAGTCAAAATAAGTATTAATTTACCTGCTAAAACTCAAGACACGTATTTGTTTTTTTTACTTAGGGCTGCGCTAGTCGGTTCTTTTTCCATACAAACGCTGTTGGTGATTTACTCTAAAGTCAAATATTGTAGACACAAATTTTTGTGTAATATCGATTTTTATTACACTTATCTAGGTTGGTATGTGCTTATATTTCTAAAATTTTAATAGCCTCCAAACGTCGGATTTTTAGCGCAACTTTGACCGTAAATAAAAAACAAACGAAGAATGAAAATAAAAAAGCAAGCACATACCGATACAGTTTTATTATTCAGAAATTGAGATAACTTTACTTCAGACATAAATATTATATACCTAGGTAGTTTGTTCATAAAACACCAACAGCTGAGTGTTGATTTACGTAATCTGAGGACACCTTTTCTAAAATACTTTACAAAGCAATATAAATGTGTGCACTATAGCTTCTCATATAAGTACTTATAGATAACTATTTTATGCCTATATCTTTTTTTCCCCGATATTATGTGAAATAACAAGCATTTTCCCCACGCGCCGCACTGAGTTCAAACCGTTGACTAGCGCACTCTTAAGTCCCCGTATAAAGGAAACTTGATCCTCTATAAAAATACTATGCAATTTAAAAGAGTATAAACTTTGATATAACATTCATTTGTTCCATAGTAGACCACTAGTGCTGATAAATTGGAATTTACAAAATATTGGACCCTAATTAATATTTTTAATAGTATATTAAATAAATGATTACAACAAAATTAATATACCGTGTTTCCATTTCATGTCCTAATTAATGCAGAATAATTGATAAAATGCACCAAATTTCAGTATTTGAAAGAATTTTCTACTTGACCACGTGAGTTTCGGTTTCGGTTTCGGTTTCGGCCGAAACTGAAGCCACGGCCGAACATTCGGTTTCGGTTTCGGCCGGAAAACCAGTTTCGGTCGGACTCTATGACTTTCGTTATTACCGACTTCAAAATTTTAAATGGGGTTGTGATTATGATTGACGTCGGTGATTTTTTGTTGAAACAATTTGTTTTGATCTACAAATTTGGTAAAAAAGTTAATTTTTATTTTTATAATCTCCAAATACATTCTTATCGATTAAAATGCCCTATCAGCAATTTATTAGCGGCTAAAGAAATAGTTATAATGAGCTTTTAAGTGATAAAATTATTATAAAAGCATTTCCAATATAAACAAAAGTATGTGTAAGTTTCTTAGCTGAGCTGAGAGCTATCGTCGCAACATTTATAACAGTTTGATCTTATAAATTTTTTAGTGGTTAAGAATATCTAATACATATATTAGTGGTTTAGCCAATAATCAAGACACTACATTAAAAGGGAGTAACTATTTTCATTGGCAAAAATAATTACAAACAAAAAACAACTATTAGCTTACAAATGTGGTTTTATCAGATTAAAAGGCTTTTATAATTTAAAAGAAGAATCTATTAGGCAAACCATTTGACCCTTTAAAATAAAGATAAGAAAATTCGAAAGATAATACGGAACGTAAAAGAGAATCTTTTATCTTAAAGGTTGCAATAAAATTGACGATTAAATGATTTTTATGAACATTTGATTGTGACTTCGATAATAAAATGCAACCATCGTAATTTAAGGACGCGTTAACGAAAAGTGGTTTGACAGATTCCTGAGTATGGAGAGCAAAGATATTAGAAATATTTTGTGTAATAAAACTAAAATTGGCCAAATAAAATAAATCTTACTGTCACGCATTAGGATTCATTCATAATAGCAAAACACCTGAAAATTTAGAGGAGACTTTTTGTTTGATTCAAATAAATTTGTAATATTGTTGAATTATTTTATTTAAGTTGGATATCTGCTATCTTCGGTTATTTTTAAACAACCAAAATAAGCTACATACGAGCAGAAATATGATCCTAAACACGACCTCTTTTCGTAAACTTTAGCTGAAGAGGTTCTGGAGAATTATTTATGCTATACCAAAATTATATTTTTTTATAATGTTTCCCGTTTTTTAAATAATTAGTACTCTATTTGTGATGTAAGTTATACTAATTTATATCAAATCTGTACGTACATAATATGTACCTACGTAGGTCCAACAAATTTTAATGAATAGGTTAACCCTAACCAATAAATTATTTCGTTCCATATTTTTCCTTGTGTATTGCACTATTACAAGAACTTGACAAGAATCATCGGAGATAGTCAAAGGGATACTAAAACAATAAAAAATACTACAAACCAATCATGCAATTAAAGAAGTTTATGGATCTTAATCGATATAGGCGGCATAGCGTGTGAAAAAAATCTGACGTGTTTTATATTGCAGTCTTACAGACTATTACTTAGAAGTGCTAGTAAATTATTTAAAAATTCTTTACTGAATACAATAAAAAACTTTTGCCGCCATAGACCGAAGATAGCTTAAGTCGTAGGTTTTTTATGAATACCTAATAATAGGTATTCATACCTATAGCCATTCCAAGTAGCTTGATTATTCCTTCTCTTAGTACTCTTGAGAGCTTTCAACATGTAGTGATCAGGATTCTTAGTGCTAAAACTAGGCGTTAATAAAACAGATAGTAATTCATACATAATATCTGAGACTTAAAATATGAAATATAATATTATCATTAATAAAACCTCCTAAAAGTTCTGTATATCTTATTATTATCTATCTCCTCACGCGAGAAAATAACACTATAAATTATGATGCGTTTCAACATGGCTCGAGATGATACATAATTACACAAAAACAATATATTAAAATGAAATAACATTATAGAACAGAATATATTATATAAAATAAATATCAAACATTTAAATAATTACTGGAAAAGATAAAGAAGGTTATGCACGACCGCGACGCACGTTCTGAGCACAATATATCAGATTTTGTCAATAATCAAATTTGTCATTTTCTGACCTCGTCGTGACCCAAGAGAAACTGACCTCTTGGGTCATTACGAGGACGTTTAACAAGATTAATAATCTTATAAACGACACGTGTGCGAGAACACAACTTTAAATTAACGATATTTGACCATATTTGGATATTTATTTATGAATTTTAACATGTTAGTAAATTTAAATTTATTAAACTATAAATTCGTTTTGTCATCGTTTTTTACATTTATTTCTTAATATGTATTTTGTTGTTCTTTCAAATGATTATAGCAGTTTTGTATAGGCAATTCTTTAGTAACTTTTAACCAATATCCATTTCGAAATTTTAAAGTAGGTACCATACCTAATTATGACTAAAAATATTACCAAATTTCGAAATTATTCAAACGAGAAAAAAATAAACGAATTAGTTATACCTCAAGTAAAAATGATTACTATCATATATTTACCTACTCTATTTCATATAATAATTAGTATTCATTGGATTTTTTATATAATTGTGCCTTAAAATGTATGATTCGAATCGGTATCGTGCTGGTACTGCCATGAATAATGATATTTATTGGGTAATATCCAGTACTTTAATTTGGAGATGAAGGTAGCAAATCAAATCGAAATATAGTTGCTCTCACAAGAAGCATGTCTAACGAATTAAACGTCTACGTAATTGGACCAAGTTTATATCCGATGGATAAAGCAATCAAAGATTTTGTATGCCCTAGTCATAGACTATTAAATAAAATAGATACGGCCTGAAACTAAGACAGTCATCTGAAGATATTTTACTAACTGTAATTTGAAGCTGGCTGATATAAAATTTAAATCGTCTGGTGTAAACCACGCCTCGTGCCAAATTTGAAGAAAAATTTAAATACTTTTCATAAATCCAATTTTTATTTAGTAAACCTATGATTAAATGCTTTAAATCTAAGTCAGCTGAAAAGTCTCGTAATTTTAAGGTGGTCTTTAGGTGCGAATAGGGGGAATATCTGTAAGGCTATTAAACGCTATCAACTCTATCTATGAGATTTTGAATTCTATGGGTGCTTAGACATAATTCTTGATAATTTATACTATCGTGATCCGAAAATCTATTACATTTATATCGGAGAGGCGAAGCCGGGCGCGTCTAATTGTTAATAATCCTTTGAATATTTTTTACTTTAACTCCCGGACTACGTTTTTTAAAACAAGAACTTAATGAGGTCTTATAACGTTGTGTGGGAGGAGGTTATTCCAGTAAAGACATTATAGTTACGATACCCTTGTATAGTAATTTGTATGAGTATGAAGAATCTAAATTCTTCATAAAGTATATATCAATTCATTACGTACTATCTGAAGATCAATTCTGCTAAATAAAACCTGCAATAATACAATTACAATCAAGTCCCGACTCCCGATACGCTAAAACTGCCAAACCGGTATTATTTATATACCGCAAAACGTTAAACTAGCGTTAAACGCGTTTTGATTGGTCCAAACTTCACAAAATCAGTTTATGATAGCAAGTCGCTTCACTTGTAATACAATCAAAGTAAAATTAAACTCTACGTTAAATACTTGAATTGAGGTTTAGGTCAAAACAAACTTTCAGTTTCTAGTTATTTTACTAATATTTAAAAAATGTCTTAGCTTAATATTGTCATGTTAAAATGTTATTGCTTTCTGAATTGTAAATGTCCAAATTACAATGACTAGAAAGAATTTCATAGTCAGATACAGACTAACAGACTATCCGTCCGATGGACAGCAAAGCGATGCATAAGATTTTTATTTTTCCGTTTATGGTATGGTTCCTAATAACAGAAATAGCATCATACTTTAATATCAGCAACTCAAGACTTAGTTAATTTAACTACGCCAGACTCCGACTTCTTTCCAAGTTTAGAAACCAAACCAATCGCCCGATGGTAAGTGCCGCCGTCCTAATGAGAATTTCCACAAAATGGATAGTGCGTTAAGTTAAGCTTCACGCCGCCCTCGACATCTCGTTAAAGATTTAACGGGAGTTTGACGAGCGGCTAAGAGATAGTTAATTAGGTTTCAAGCGAGTTTAACGCGCGCTAGTAAACCTTAATACACATGATTAATTAAAATAGGTAAAAGGTTGTGGGTTTCGTGTAAGACATACGTGCTATAGTAGGTATAGTTTATCTATAAATGTTTTGACCCAACTGCGCCAAAAGGAGCGATATGTTTTGCGAGTGTATGTATCTTTGGCATGCTCTAGAGCCTAAACGGTTTGTCGCATAATTTGAGCTTGAGAGGTATCACTAATGATACCTCTTGCACTTTCATCTTAGCACACACATACACACAGCGTACATCAAAAAATTAACTGCTTAAAAATGAACTGACCCTTAATATATAAGGTTATTTATTTAAGTATATCTGCGATATATTGTTGATTACTGTATTTTCATTGCATTACTCAGAAAAGGTATAAAATTACTGGCACGTACTCGAGTCTCGAACAATCACACAAAAAGCTAAAATTTAAGTTAGAAATGGTTGAGATAGAAATGGCCGAATATAATCAATAATCGTTACTTTCATACAATAATAAATCACATACAACAATAGCAATTATAACGTACACGGCCCCAATCATACAAATGCAAAATCATCCAACCATTTTTTATTTTAAATACAAAATGAGTTTACCTGCGATTAATTCTTCAACAACCCCTGAAACTATCCCTATCGTGACAACGATACGTTTTCAATTCACAAAAAAATACTTAACTAACTTCAACTCTATCGTAACCGCCATAAGAATCACTTCAATATAACATTCGGAATTCGTAGCAAAGCTATGTTTGTACTATCACAATGCGTAGGCGCAACAAGTGTGCAAGCAAAAAATAAACTATTAGGCCTGATTTATAGAAACCTTTTATTTTCCACCCTCGAATTTATTCAATCATTACGTAACCGAAGTTCCCACACTGCCGTGACAGTTTTGAGATTAACGCACTTTTTTCGCTTTTAGATTGCGCAGGCGTCGATTACAAGGGTCAATATTTTTCTTCAATTTAACGCTACTAACTTTTAAGATTCTAAAATCGAAAAAAAATGAAGCTAACAATTTTTGAGTATTTTATTAACGGTTAATTTTTATTATTTAGGTACCTATTTACCAAATCCTTGTATTAACATTTAATCATTATGTTTGACTGAGAAACATCAGCTTAAGACATTCAGAAACTTATTTCTAAATAACGTTTGAATTCAACGAATTATGTAATTTATAAAATAAATGCATATTACTATATTGAAATAAGTATTTTGTTTAGATAATAATAACCCTGAAAATGTTTACCATCTGAAATCTTAACATATTTTAGTTAGCTTAACACCCATAAGTAAAAGTTTGTAGTTATTTTAATGTAATAATAATAATTTAATATATCCGAAACAACGGCCACGCGACCTGTGACGTATCACGTAGGCCCTACGTCACGGCTATCACATATCATACGCCACGGGACCTCCAAATTCCATGGTCCTAAGCCATGTCATAAATACCAATACCTCTGTCACCCCAGGACCTCCGGAGTCAGGGCCGTGTCGCGTCATAAACATCATGGGTCATAGTGACACAGGATCCTTCAATAAATACCTGTCCTTCACGGTGGGAGTGTCATTAATATCAACTTATTTTTTGTTTTTTAATCTGAGTATTTGAGGGCTTGTGTTAAAACGTTTCATAAAAAAAACTAATATTTTACATTAAAAAAATCTGGTACATTTTTGATACATTAAGCTAAAACCCTACGAATGTGTGATAAAAAAACAAAAACACAAAACTTCTATGATATTTTTAATAAATTTCATCTTAACCGTTGCTAAACCCCACGAAGGTGTGACAAAAAGAAAAATATAAACCACATATTTTATTGCACAAAAGAGCCATTTTTATGTCAACCCTCAAGCAACAAGTGTATTCAGACGAGGGGCTCACCCCACTCGACAATAAGTCACAAAGTGGGTAATATATTCACCCCAGGCGTGGGAAGGTTAAGCGTCAGGTGTAGTGATTTGTGAGGGTGGCTAAGATCAAATTATGTTTTTTGTAACTGTTTGAAAGTTAGAAATGTAATTGAAACGACAAAATGAAAGTAAAATTCCATGTGCTATAAATGTAACCTTATTACTGTTTATACCAAAGTGTGAAAAAATGCTTTCAGATATAGACTGCTTCACAGTGGCAAAGGTTGTTGTTTCTCCTTCATAAAAAGGCCTTCATAAAAGGTAGGGATTTGGATGTAAGTCTTCAATGCTACTTCACATACTACAGAATTGGACATTTCATACAAACAGTTAATAATTACTGCTGTAATAAAAATGAATGAAAACTCAACTTTTAACAATGATTTATTCTCTTAATTTCCGTAACATTAAGTAACAAGATTTCTATTTTCGTACTAAAAATACACAGTATAAATTTATTAAATTGTAACAATAAATACAAAATCTGATTTAGCCACGTACAAGAATTACTTAAAATACAAACGATAAACATTATAATATTTCTTAAAAATACATAATTGGATATTTCATACACACGGTTACTAATTACTGCTTAAATAAAAACGAATATAAATGAATGAAAACTCAACTTTTAACAATGTTTTATTCTCTTAATTTCCGTAACATTAATTAACAAGATTTCCAAAACTATTAAAAATACACATTATAAAATTATTAAGTTGTAACAATAAATACAAAATCTGTTTTTTTTTACGTACAAAAAGTACTTAAAATACAAACAGTGAACGTTATAATATTTCTTAAAAAGCACTAGTTTACAAATATTAAGCATTATTCGCATTATTAATAAATCATAACAGCTCATATTGACCTTGATTTAAAATATAAAGAAGGCAAAACATCCCTTATCAAATAGCCGTGGCCGCGTTGAACTCTAACGTATGTTAATAAGTGCTTCGTAGAACTTTTCTACAAAAAGTCTAACAATTAAAGATAGATTACCACCTTAATGTCGAATACCATAAAGGCAATTATTTGAAAATCATAATCAAAGATCACAGATTAAAACCACAGGTTAGATATTAGATAATATATCTAAATTTGTCTAAAAGGCCCAAAGTGGCCCTAATACACATTTAATTAGGCCCGTCCTAGTGACCCCTTTACACTTGTTTACATCTTAATCCCCGGACAAAACGGAATACTCATTAAGGGGCGAAACGGGATCGCGCTTGCCATCTGTCGTCGGTCCGTATCGCCGAAAAAACCTCAATGTGCTCGCCACCCTGGGAACCGAGGAGCCGAGCGCGTTCCCACGAAACACCCCTCAATTCAATAACCAAATTAGCCTTTACGTTACCCTATTTCGGATATGAAGGATTCTGCATCTATTCATATCGATAAAAAATGTTCTGCCTCTCGCTCGGACGTACGGCGGTTTCGTATTTGCATCCCCCTCGAATGCACGTGTTCAGAGATCGTATATTTAATCTGTGCTCATGTGTGCGCGCGCAGCACCTGCCGGCGCGCGCGCCTCCCATTGGCCGCCGCTATCATCTCACAGATTTCTTTTTAACTTTAATTTTTTTGTAATATCTTCGGACATTAAAAAAATCGAACACGTTACGACCCGTACGGGCATGAGATTTCGTGCGTAGGTGGTGTTCTATGACCAAATCTATAATGAGGCATGCCTTAGAAGGTTTCGTTTTTTTTTCGACTTTTTACCATAAATAGTATGCGTGGGTCGAATAGAAAGCTTTATTTCAGGATGTAACAATAATTTAACATTCTAATGTTAACATTGTTAACTTAACCCTTTAGTGAAGAGGGTAAGTGTGACACAAATTGAGTTTCAGGTGTATCATTGTCACGCGTTGTGCACGCGATTAAACAAGGGTCGAACCCCTGTCTAAATGACCCCTGCGCCCCGTTACAATGTATTGTTTTGACCTCACGCCGGGGGTCACGAGGCCCGGCACAAGCCCAGCACGCGACCTCTATAATAAAACCTCATTCCTATGATTGTACATTTGTGCATACATTTTAGGGTTATGATAATGGATAAAACTTGATTATATTTACATTACAAAGTGTTTTCGAGTACTTTGTATGCTTTTCATTTTGGATTAATTTTAATACCTTTTATAAATAAAATACAAACACAGAATGTTACTACTAGTAGTAAATAATACACAAGTAAAGGTTAGTAGATGCAACAAGACTACAAAATAAACCCATTAAGATATTTTTTAAACACACATAAAATACATTCTATATAATATATATACCATTATTCTTCAGATTTAAGGAAGTTCTACAAAAAACTCAAAAGCTCATAAAAGCTTATTAGCTTAACCGCACCAAAACAATAATAAGCTAGTATTGACCACGACAAGTGGCCATTGTGAGAAGTAACAAACAATAATTGTTTAACAATAACCCTCAGCGAAAACAATAGACACACAAAAACAATCGGTCGTAGCTAATTACTACGGCGTAGCACATCGTAGGCCGTAACTCTAACAATGCGGTCATAAGTGCAGAATTGTAATAATGTTTACGAAAAATATAACAAGGGTATCAAACACACACACTCACACACGCACAGGGTGGATTCGTGAACGTGTGTTGGGGGCGGCCGCGCGAGTATATAAGGCCGCAGCGGCGCTCAGCCCCACATTCCCGCTCGCTCTCTCGCCAGCAACACACGCACAACATGTCTTACTACGCAAATAACGAATACATCATCTCAACCAACAACTCGATCAACGAAAACAAACATAACAGTGACAAGATGAAAAACAGCGGCTTCAAGGCTCTCCTGAAGCCTCTCCTGAAAATCATTAAGAAAACAACGAAGCGCGCGCCGAAATGCGACACGTGCTACGAGGCCGATCAGAATGCCGCCAACGAGGCCTTGGAGAAGAAGATCTACAGCGAGATGGACGCGTGCCAGTCTGCCGCCTTCCTGGTCAGCAACACCGACAGCTCCTTCGACCTCGTGCCTATCTCCCGGGAAGATTTCTACATTCCGGTCCACTTCGCCAGAACGGACGCCGGTACCTTCTTCTGGACGACCGTCTCCAAGTGCGACGCCGACTTCGCTACCTCCGAAGTCTACACCGAGTGCCAAACCGCGGAGCAGCAGTACCCCGTCTACCAGGACCGCTGGGTCCAAGCCTGAGACCACAACAACTGAACAACTGCGATCAGTGTCTTCCGTGAAACCAGTGCTCCTTGGTTTCGGCAACCGTCTGTGATTTTATCTGTAATAATTATAAATTATAGTGCCATATAGCTTAGGTATTAGGGATAGCTGCTGAACTCCTGAAAAGCTTTAATAATTTATATTGTGATATTGTTATTCGTTAGGTTAGATATTATTGTGATCGAATGCTTTAATAGTTGTAGGGTAATATTTATAAAAACAAAGTTATCAATAAAAAACAATTTACCGTATACTATCTTTTAATTGACAACCCTAGTACATATAAGTTAACCTGTCTACTGCTGGCTTCTCATTTGGGGAAGCGGTCGGACCAGTTTGGCCTGCGCGGTCCGGCGCGAGCCAAGACCGGTCCACGCTGCGCGCACGTGCAAGGCCCGCGGCGGACCCGGCTACCGGGTTTTAATGGCCACTCTTCGTTTTGCCGCGCTTTTTCTTTAGACATTTAGAATGATAATTACTGAAGATCATTACAGAAACTGATTAAGTAAGTATGCAGTCAATGATAAAATCACTGAAAATAAGCTACTATTACAAAAAAGTATTTAATGAATAATTTTGAATGAGATATATCCAATGGTACTCTTCTAGTATCGAAGTAATTTTTGGTTCTAAGCGTGATTGTTGACTAACATTGAATGAGATGACAAGACTAAACTTTTTGGGCTAGAGATTTTGGCTCTACAGATCGTTTAATTTTAAGCTTAATTAAGTATAGTCTATACAAATATATTAATATTATAAAGAGGAAAAGTTTGTTTGTTTGTTTATATGTGAAAATCTTACATTGAATAGGCTCCGAAACTACTAAGCTGATTTGATGAAAATTGGCAGAGATATAGAGAAGACCACGGGGAAAGACATAACCTACTTTTTATGGTGAAAAAATTTACGATTTCCGCAAGATTAACGTTTACGCGCACGAAGTCGCGAGCTATATCTAGTAATATTAATGGTAGTATAATTTTAATGGTAGTTAAAATATACTTATTTTAACTCTCTATACTTACTTATTTTTTGTCTCATGTTAATAGTTAAGATACATGCAGTTAGTTGATTAATATTTCAAAAATACAAATACGAAACATAAATTAAATACCTAATTATTTTGAGAAAAGATATTGAGGACAGAGGGACGGCGTTAGTAGAGGTGTTAGTTTTGGTAGTAAAGTTATTTATAAAGCCTTAGATAGAATTTGAATGCATTAGAAAAAAAAAGAGTTTTTACTGTCAAGTTATTTGTTTTTAATTTTTAATTGCATAGGCATTAGATAAACATCCCTGACTGTAAAAATTACCGGAGTCAATGAAAAGCGAGTTTTTAAATGCGAACTCATATAAAGCATGTAATCAAGAACATAATAATTTTAATGATATTAAAAACTCCAATCGTACAAAAAATAACTTAATTTATTACAAAAATAAAAACAACCCGGTTTCCTCTACATTTAAAAATTACTGATAGCAAATACATAAATTGGCAATAAAGTCCAAGGAAAGTAAAAAAAACGAGCAAGTCTCGACAAGTTCCAACCTGCTAAAAATCATGCAAGTTCAAGCTTTTTAAAAAAAGTTGCACAATAAGCTCAAAGCTGAATAGGACAACTCTCTCAATACAATGAAATAATTTATGCATTCGGCATGCACGTGCAAAACTGTGGCATTCAAACAATGCATGCAGTTTCCAAATTATAACAGAAAGTTTAGTGAGTTAGCAAAAAATAATTATATTGCTCGCATGATAATGAGTTTTATAAGTACATGTTATTACAACCTTCCCTCATTCTCCGAGTAATCTTAAACCATGCTTTGGCCTTTTTGTTTTCAAAATTACTCATAACTACCAAACATCTACAAAATAACATTGCACAATCGTGCACCGTAGCTAACAATTTTTTAATCTACATATTGATCAATAAAATTATTTTTAAAATACTAAGGAGCATGCTTACACATAATTAGTATTTGTGTAGTGCGATTGTACCGACACAAGGACGTACTTGTTATTTAAAACAGAAACCTTCTGGAAGATTCGAAAGATAAATTCCTGCAAATTCAATACACTATAAACACCTATTCCATTATAAATGATGATATGCGCGCGCCGTGGGAAAAAACGGAAAGGTGATACTTAAAAAACTCCAAACGAAACAAATTAACATAGGTGACACAAACAGATACAACTTTTACTCGACGTTTATGTTGATGACAGAAAACCAGATATGCAAATAAGTGACTAAAGTCAGATTAACCGCTAGACGCCCGCTTATAATCACCCGTCAAGATACGCCATAATACGTAGGTATATAGGGCTGCCTGCGAAACCTATACAATATTCTACATAAATTCTCTATAAATTACACAGTTTACTGTTCCACAGCAAAAACAGTAAACAATACTATTTCCATCCTCACAGTTATCCGCCACCATAAAAGGAACCTAATACTGTGTTTTCTTACTCTTATTAAAGTGTGTCATAAAGATGACAAAAAAAAGATGGCGTCCCTAGTGAGCGGTAATAATACCATTTGCGCGCTCGCGGCCGATCCGTGAGAATTTTCGGCAGATGTACCATTCCTCGCTACGAGAGCGTTTATTTTTTTTCTTTTCTTCGCCTTCGTATCGTTTTGGGCCTCGTTTGTGAGTCATCGCATTGTGGATGCACGTGTTCGCTCGGACTTTCGGGTTAGAAAGGATTTTTTGCAACCCTTATTTCAAATTCCGCAACTCTTGCAAATTTTCGATTAATTTTTTGTTCAACTCCTTAATGCACGTGTGCGATAATTGTTCAGAATTATGAAAATCACGTGCGTATATTTGTGTTCAATTGTAATAATTCTATTGTTATTTCAATCAAGCTTTCACTGAAATATGTGCAAAGAGGTTTATTAAAATGCCTGAAGAAAAATACAAATATCAAATTAAGAATACTTACTACTTTTATATTTAAGTAAAAGTCATTTTAGGTAACTTAGTACATGTTTACAAACATTTTCATTTTATGGAAATTATTTTCATCCTACATTTTTCAACCTATAAATTGTTTACAATGTAACCAATTTTACTTAAGAGTAAATTACCATAATCATCCAATCAAAATAAAATTTCTAACGAACTGTTTAATAAACCATAATCACATAATCAACTGTTATAACGTTGTATAGATGTTATATTAAAAATTAAAATTGGGAATCTTAATTTCTTCTAACTCGGTCAATCATAAATTTATTCATTTTGACATCGTGAGAAACTTAGCAAATTTTTATTAATAAATACTGGCGAAATGGATATCTGTCTTTATAGTGTTGTTTTAGAATTTATGCTTTTATTATTTATGAAATATCAAAAGGATTTATAATAATTAATAGCCAGCCAGCGAAATCCAAAAAAGCCAGAAACATAATTTTATGCTCTAATTCTTGATCTTCCTCGGTGACCAAGCTTGGAAGATGAGATGCTTTAAGGAGACCTGCATATTAAAGGTAGACAAGGCATTTCGAGGAAAAAAATGTTCACTCTTGAACTGCCCCACTTTTGGGGTCATTTGGGGCGTTAAGATTTGACAATTATTATCATCTTAATATTTTGACATTAATTACATTCCGCGCTGTAATCAGTCCGCATTTAATCGACAAAATCTTCTGAAATCAAGATAGCGTGACTTTTTCTTGTATGAAGATTTTGTCTGTCTTGTGTTTCTAGGTAATAAAGATAGGTAAGGTGGTGCAAAAGCATTTTTTTTCCTTCTTAAGACAAACTTACGTTTTGTATAGTGCAGGCTATCTTCAGCGATGTATCATCTTGTCCTACCTGATAATACAGATATTTCTCGGTTGTTACTCGTTAGTATTTGTTGCGTTAAGATAAGTTTGTTGTAGGTAATTAATTATTACCTACGTTAATATAGGCTCGTTCAAAATACAGTTTTAAACCTTATTATGAATGAGGGGGATATCTCTATACAAGGTCACTGGAAGAAGCTGAAACATGGTGTCAGATACCACCAACATTGTGACACTATGAATATATAAATAACATTATGTAAATTATCTAATTATGATCATCTGTACGTTAGTTTTCGCAACGACGATTTTACATCAAATACAAATAAATAATACGGCTAAGTAAATTTTAATGTAAACTCCAAGCATTTCAATATATTTACAAAGTTATTAGTATTTTATGCATATTTTTTCTCTCGTGGTTATTGATATATTCAAACTGTTATTTATATAGACAACTATTCATAAATATACAAAGATTTTGGCATATTAACTTTAAGTTTAATCTCCTAATCTAAACAACAATACATAATTATAATTTTAATTAATAGAGTCAAACACACTTTTTGACTGATTCAATTATTAAGTGTTTCTTAGAAATCAAGACTGAAATGTGATCTTATTTTGAATTATAAAGTAATGTAAATATAAGGTTTGGTAAAATCAATTACGGATACTTCGGGCATATGATCTGCTGCTTATGTAAAGACATTTAAGAAGAAAAATAATTGTCATACTCGAAAAAAAAATTTTGTCTTTATATGGACGAGTTTGCGTTTTGCGGTGAGTCGCCCATACATTAGATGATTTTTTAGTTTGAGTATGATAATTATTTTTCTGCTTAAACGTCTTTACATAAGCAGTGGATCACGTGCCTTAAGTATCCGTAATTGATTTTACCAGACCTTATATATTTGAATTTAAATTTTTCACACACATTCATTCATTTATTTTATACAATCCTACGGGTATGACATCATACATTTTGTGTGTCAACACAAATACACCTGAATACATTTTGTGATATCACTACTGTTTGTTCCACAACCTGACATGAGCTACTTAAGGGTAAAGCTTCCTAATTTAAAAATACTAGGTACAGCTCGGACAATAAATACTAGGTACCTACAGCCAGGGATAAAATACCAACTAAAGCTAGGTGTAATTGGGTAGAGCTAGCACAAAAAATACTACACATAGAGTTAAGACTAAAAATACGAGCTAAAAGTCTCTATAAAAGAGTTGAAAATTATTCAGTTCTGTTCGAAATCACTATATCTGCGTTTTTGTATTTCATGCAATTTGTAACTTATATCATAATATTTAATAAATTATCAAAAAGATTAACATATAAGTATGATATTCATAAAAATTCCAACATATCTGACGAGACAGCAGTATGCTTTACAAATTACAAGTGACGGATAGCTTACATCAATCAAAATATTATTAAGTTGTACATAATTATATAAAAAAATTCAAACATATTAATCGTTTCCTATTACACGTTTAACCATTACCAACATTTACATAAAACAACATGCAAAAACGACTATGTATCTATTTTTAAGTAATATGTATTTCCCTTATATTATTAATAATTTTTAATAATCAATATACCCTTAATAAAGCTAAATAAATGACTCATTTTATCGACAATACATTGCACAGTTGTTCAGATAAAATTAAAGTTTGTTTTTATACTAAAATATAAAAAGGATATTATGTAAATGGTTCACACTCGTTCAAAATAGTTTCAAACGAAATTCATAATTCT
This sequence comes from Glaucopsyche alexis, assembly GCA_905404095.1. Classification (NCBI taxonomy): domain Eukaryota; kingdom Metazoa; phylum Arthropoda; class Insecta; order Lepidoptera; family Lycaenidae; genus Glaucopsyche; species Glaucopsyche alexis. The sequence goes on from FR990062.1 coordinate 6,716,017, forward strand.
AACTGTTCATTGTTGTCTAGTATATTAGTGCTAAACAATATTAATTCTTTCTCGTCTAGTAACACATATAACAATAAAAATGTGTTAATTTTAAACCTATATTCATAAATTTTACCTTTCGACTTTAAACATATTACAATTTAATAGCCAATTAGATTTAGCCTTTCTCTTCTAATACTATTTCACACTTTACTCATATCGCACTAATCACTTTTGCACACTTAGGCACTAACCCGCAAACACATATCACACTATAGACTTCTACACTTTCAGACACTTAGGCACTAACACTTCTCTACCCTTTATGAACCGCTTTCGCACTTACACTTTTTACTCTAAATAAACGCTTTGGCACTAACACTTTTCTACCCTAAATAAACGCTGTGGCGCTAACACTTTTCTATGTTTTATGAACCACTTTCGCACTTTCACTTTTCTACCCTAGATAAACGCTTCAATGCTAACACTTTTCAGAGACTAAATAAACGCTTTGTCACTAACAGTTTTCTACCCATATGAAGCACACACTTTGACACTAAGACTCGCTTTGGTTGCACTTCCTCACTACTTCCTGGTTGAGGTTGCGAAATTAACTGAGCAGCTAACGGTAAATCTCAGTATTATGTATAGGTATCACCCTCGAGTATTGCGCAAAACGCATTCCCACGGTAAACTTTGACCGAAGGTATTGTCTGTCATTACATTGTCTTGTAACTGAAGGGGGAACTTACCTCTGCTTTCCCCTACATTTATATCAATAACACCTTTCAAAAGGAATTTTATTTTCTTCACATTACAATAATAATATCGCAATTCACAATAATAATATTATTATTATGAATTATTGAAAATGTTGAATGCAGTCGTCGATTTAGAATGTAGTGTTGCGATTTGCTGCTAGATGGCTCTTTCTCAAGTACGCAAGTGGAGATTTAATTTCTTTAGAAATAAACTTAGTATGTATGTTTTTTTATTACGTACACTATGCCTAATACGATTAAAAATATTTAAAACGTAGATTTTGTTGCTAACTTTTAAGATAAAATTGTTGCTACACTATTTACTACATAGGAGTTAACCTACCAATACTATTTCTAGATTTGTACTAAAATTTTCTCTGTAATAAAGAAAAATAACATTTTTGTAACAGATATTTCACAATCAACAATTATTTCAATAACAGCTATCGGATTATGGCGCACAGTAACGCCTAATTGACAATGACGCGGCTCGTGCGGCGCACGCGCAGCCATTAGATAACAATTGACGGAATTGTTCTCGATTCAACGTTGTTAGTTTAATTCTAGGTCTAGTGTTACTTAATAAGTCAGTGAGTTACTATAGTAGAATAATATTATAACATATTTTTTTGTTTCGAGATATTTGCGCGTAGGTAATTGTGTACTTAATCTTGTGGAGTTTATTTTGGTAATCATATTGTCACTCGAGAAAATATTTTTTGTTGAGATTAAAATCATTGTGACAATGTAGATGCGCAATAAATATAGAAAAAAATTACAACATGATTACAAAATTATTCCCGTTATAAAATCTTGGCTCATGGGTGAATGGCTGTCGTAGTATGGCTTTATGCAAAATTATAATCACTGGTCAAGAAAAAAATTAGCCGTTACTTAAGGCTGTAAAAGTCGTAGTCTGTAAAAATTTCGAAAAAAAAAGTAAATTTCATAATTGGCAATCATGCCACGCTCCCGCGCTCGGGCCGTGGGAACGGCGACAGTTGCGCGCGACGCGACGTAATACCACCTGCCCCCATCGGCGTAAAAACATTTTGAATTTGGAACGATTAGCTTGACCTTGAATTTTATATTGCCTAGATTTTTTATACCTTTTTTTAATGCTGTTAATTTCGTGATTATCATCAGCTTTTGCTGCGTTTTAAGTTTAGTTTTAAGCTCTGTTATAAAGTAGAAATTAAATTATAACTAAACTACAGCAATAAGTGACAAATAATTTGAAAAGTATGTCGGTATAGGTCCAATAACAATTTTAATAAATTTTAGATTTATTTTTGAACCCTTTTTAATAAATATTATTATTATATCAGCAAGTCATCTGTAATTTATCAATTGTGTAACTATTTTACTTAGTCGAAAATAATAACTAAAATACCTACTACTAGCGTGTTACGCTACTACTTACATACTTGTGTCAAATAAACTATAAATTAGGTAATACTAAAATAAATGGTCATTGGTCACATTATCGAATTATTTATCACAAAACATTATCAACGCAAAAAAAAATAGTTTTTCACCTCGTATAAACTGTGTTTTATTATTTGATAACAGTAGAAGATAACAAAATATTCGAACGTTCTTTATAATATGTAAATAAATGTTAAATAAGCCTTGTCTATTTTTGCATAAATAGGCTGATATAAGGTGTCACAGTATTATAATAGTGGAATATGTTTACCTATTATTTATATTATAGTCTTTCCTAACATAACAATCAAAGTTCAAAGTTCATGATCTTACAATCTTTATAACATCCAATTAACTCTAAAGGTCTTAGGAAATATAACCGCCTAAAACTTTTTCATACGACTATAATAATTTTCCCCCATCCAAAATGTAATTACTTCCATCATAGTAATTTTTTACGCGTAATTAAATTTGCAAATCAATAAGATACGCTAACTGGTTTCTTACGTTATGGGAGAGCGCCCATAGACCGCTATGAGTTTTTTCTTTTTTTTTTTTTACACGCGTCGCGGCCCGCGCCATATGTCGCGTGGACCGTGGGAGCGAGCGCAATGTGTGCTCTCCTTTATCAACTGTCAATGGGTGTGTGCCAGTATGGCGCGAGCAATTTTAATCCCCTTCGATATTTAAATTTTTGGATTTTGAACAGTGTTTTGTGCCAGTGATACACACGTGTCTACTTAACTCTACAAGTAGGTACTGTCCGAGGCAAAATAAAAACATTTTGAGCAAGATTGTTTTTTTTAACGTTCATTTTTATTTACATTTGCAAAATTAAAAGCGATTTTAGATTAACAGGTACAGTACTGAATTAATGACATTTCAGATGCTTATTTCAAAGTAATAAGAAACGTATCCAAGTTAATAAGCGTAGGTATAAAACCGAAAACCTTTACAACTATTACAGATAATATACGTATTTAAATGTCAAGAATAAGAAATAAAACACGAGGGGGAGTGCAACTGGCGCGAGCGAGCGTGGGAACGTGACCAGTTTTCAAATAAAGAACATCTTAGAAAAGGTGCAATTCTTTTTTTCTTTAAGCAACCTTTTTTATCTCTAACGTACTTATTTGGAAGTGAAATTTGAAATTTGAACCTTTGGAATTTCGAACTCTAACATTTTAATGGATAGCGATTTGGAAAAAGAGATTTTTGAGGTTAGTTCTTAAAGCGAGTAGCATAAAATTTTGCCATAGTGTCAACTTTAAAGTAAGTGTTACAAAAACTAGACAAATAGGTTTAGAGACACTCTTAAATTCTATTATATTTTTCGTAATTTTCCTTACCAAAAGTAGTAGATATTTTTTTTATCAATATAATAATTAAAGCGCTGGAAAATGAAATCTGCAGGTGGTGATGAAAAAGTGACTTTTATATTTTATCGATTCTGTTATTTTCCATACGACTTTCTCATTCATTTCAGACTGATCTAGAACTAGTAAACTCTTTTATGTCTCTTTTGAATACTTTATTACTATCATAAAACTGTTTGGTTCCAATAGAAATCTATAATATCTTATTCATGAAATTATCTGTTTCCTTTATCATAAATAAATATTATATTAGCTTATGCATAAAATGTGCAATATGTTCTATATGCATAATAAAGATATCATTTTGACTATGTTTTTATAATTAATATTTATTTTTGGACACCTTTCGATTTCATTTGGTTTTATAGTGAACAATATTTGTAATAGGAAGGATCTCAGCTTATTTTGGTTGGATATAGATGGTGGATTTGGTAGGATAGCTCTTCTAAATTTAATATTTTGTGTTAGCCACTTTGCACATGTGTTGTCTGTTTTTAGTTTAGGTTTTCCTTGAAGTTTTCCTTATACGAGCTAGACGATTGCATTGGTGTCACGTTAGTCAATAAGTAATAGCTAGAATGAAAAGTTAGAAATATCAAATTCCTATTTAATTTAAATTATAATGTTATAATTCAAATAATAAAATATTGCAAACAACATTTAAATTCTGCAAAACTACGTTTCCATTTCTGATATGATATGTAGCCAAAACAAATTTATATATGTACCAAATTTGCGAATTCATAAAATCAATAAAATCTTAATAAATTTTACCATGCAAAGCATGCATTTTTACATTCCTAATCACTTAACAGTTACTCATCAATTAGTAGATTTCAATCATCGAATCACAAGCCGACGAACCAACACACATCTGCCGAAGAAGCCCCTGTTTTTTCCGTTTCGGAACCGTGGGAACACTCCATTTCCTTGGCCATATGCGGCAGAAAAAAGTGCAATTTATAAGAAAGGGGGAGTTGTGTGAACGTGACCCAACAATGCGCTTCCTGGCTCGAGTCTCCCGTAATTTTAGCTCTTACTGTGACTGCAGAGATACCACAATCCGATACCCTGTTGGCAGTTAACAAATAATGTTAAATAGTTTTAACGAAGCGCATCAACTCGAAAATGAGTTTTATGATCTGTGGATAAAGTTGTTTTTTCAATGGTGACAAGATGATATGGCGATAGTTTCTTCAATATGGCATATTGAATGGCATTATACGTGACCTTTGAATTGTATGATGATAATTGATTTCGCTCCGTTACGCGCACACTTTTTTACTGCACATACAGGAATTGCAAAATAAAATTGTATTGTTGTACATCTGCAAAAATGTGTGAATCATATATTTAACATTTATTTAAGTACCTACAGCTTTTTCTGATAAATAATGAAGACGAGTTTGAAGAAACTTTTAATAAAAATCTACGACTTTTCTATTCTCTACTAATGTTATGTTAATTAACTCATAACTAAGTAATCTGAAGAGTATTTAACAATAATTTAATGCAACAAAATTATGTCAATGAGCCAAAAGATAAGTTTTAAATGCTTGTTTATCAATTATAGACTAAAAGGTTTTAAAAGCTCATCAACTAGTACATTAAAGTTGGAAATTGGCAATAAAACCTAATCGAAATGTAAAAACTACCATTACTAACAGATAACTTTGATCTTAAAGTTACGATTCCAATTTACTTATCATACCAGTACCTAGTACCTACACATAAACAAAGAGCGTCTTTGAACAACTAAAGCTTTCGTACGAATTATTGTTAAAACTAAATATTATTGGAGCTATTAAAAACGACGAAAGAACAGTTATTAATCTACATAAATTGAAACATATATATCGCAAAAGGAAATAGCGGTCATTAACGTTATCAATTTCCTCTGTTTAATTAAAAACAACATATAAAACATATATATCTAGCGGTCAGAACCCAGAATTCGTGAATATCTCCACTTTCATTATGGTTTTGCAATTGGTACGTGCTGTGCGGGCACATTATTTCGTTGGCACGAGTGTCGGAGTATCACGCGCGCGGTACCCCGGGCGAGCGGGGGGGAAGCGTGAGGGGGGAGGGGGGAAGCGAGTCCGACCGTGGGAAAGCTCTGCCTTTAACGTGTCGCACGTGCTCGAAACGCTACTACAATCAACATAAGTACGAGCGAAACGGAGCACAGCGAACGCGGTGGAGCGAACGAGATGGACAACAATAGCATAATAAAACACGGACAATTTGTGAGAGTTCGAAACCAAAATGCAGCTGAATATTTATGAAAAGTGATTTATAGCGATGCTACTGGTTTGTTTCGCAACGGTGATTGCGTTGCAAGTAGCAAATGCAACGTTGCAGTTGCCACGCAACATAAACGTAGGATTTGGGAACGTGTCGACGGACAGGTCTCAACTCCCAAGAGTCACAAGTAACGTTACGCAAAAAAATACCACCAGGGTCGACCTTCGTGCTCAATCTCGGTGGGACTGGTAGTGGATCGGGTGTCGTGTATCGTGTGTCGGACATTTGGCGACCACACTGACCCTGGAGCCAAATGTTCCAGAACGCAAGCCACAGCGGTTGACTCACTGCAAAATCTTAACGGTCTTTCAACCGCTTTAAATCGGGGCCATGTTATACTTTATAGAAGAAGTACATAATATATACTATATGGAAAAAATACATTTGAAATTGTATTTCATTCAGTTTTTACAATCTAAGCTCTATAAAATAGATGATGCCAGCGACTTCGTGCGCGCAAAAAGTAGCCTATATCCTTCTCCGTGGTCTACTTTATGTCCGTGCCAAATTTCATGATGATCAATTAAGTAGTTTTAACGTGAAAGAGTAACAAGCAAACAAACAAACTCACTTTCACATTTATCTATAGATAGGTACTTCTATCTATAATAATATAATAAAGTGGTAAAGTTTGTTTGTTTGAATCAAATAAGCTCGAAAACAACTAGACCAAATTTGATGAAATTTGGCACAGATAGAATACCACGGGGAAGGACATAGGAAACTTTTTATCGTGGATAAATGTACGGTTTCCGCGAGTATCCCTCTTGCGTGCACGAAGTCACGGGCAACATCTTGTAATATTAATAATCAGATAAGTAGAGAGAAGTATCTAATAACTCATGACTCTACATTCGTGTACTCTACATACACAAATGGCGACAGAGCAGTACATCAAAAAGAAATTTCGCTACTTGTTCTACTAACAAAAAATTTTAATTCTCCGAAAACTCTTTGACCGACACAATCTGTTCTTAAGAAACTGTCGCCAGCTCTGACCAAAGTATAAGGTGACGTAACATAAGGAGTTTATTTGTTTTTTTTTAAATCTCTGAAACATAATCGTCCCATCCGGTCCGTGCGATTAATAGACTGACCTACATGGTGGACAATCTTCGGGTATTCACCCAAAAGAATTTAAACCTTAAAGCTATAAGATAGAGTTAAAAATTGGTTGGTAGAGTTGGAGTATTGAAAGGCACGGGATGAGCAATTTTTATAGTCATTTTAACTATGGCATTCATTGGGTTGAAAGGAACTAAATGGCGAACATCCGTGGTGCCTATTGAAGTGGTTATAAATGGTATTAACTGTTTGTGTTCCTTCAAAATCGGCATAGACAAGACGTAATCATTGTTTACCGGCGATCTCGAAATTCGACACCAGACCATTGTTTGGTTTCTGGTGAAGATGTTGACAGTTGCTTCTAGTTACTTAGGTACTCGGTAACGTCTGCATCAACATTGGCTAAGTTCATACTTGTACACTAAAAAGGCAATAAAAAAGTAATTAAAAAAAATCGTTAAGCAGGAGATTTTGAAAAATAAATTATTACAACAGAGCTTGCTATTTTTTTCTCCATGATATTTATTCATAGTGCCTAAAACTATGAATATTTACTGTGGGAATAAGAAGCAAAGTTGAAAAATGCCTATAATAAATTGTCCAAATGCTAATATACAGTTATCTAGTTCACAATATATATAACATTTCGGCCTACTCTTTAAGATAAATATTATAATTTTAGCAATTTATCAATAGACTAGATGTTGCGCGCGACTTCGTGCGCGACAAAAGGAAATCCCGTCGAACCGTACATTTTGCCGCAATAAAAAGTAGCCTATATGCCGTGGTCTATTTATTGGAATGGAATTATGGAATATTCTATATATATGCCAAATTTCATCAAAATCGGTCCAGTACTTTCGGAGCCTAATCGATGCAATTTACAAACAAACAAACAAACTTTTCCTCTTTATTATATTATTATAGTACATATAGATATTGTATCGGCTAACACTAACAAAAACACGTAAATTAGTTTATAGTTACAGAAATAGATACATTTAAAAACGTCGAGAAAAATATAATTCACTCCATAACAAGTTGTAGGTACTCTTGTTTTGCAAAACACAATTTCATTAACACGCAAGTCTCGACATGTCCAGTGTAATTGAATTGATATAAGTTAGCACTTTTAATAATTTATCTCACATTTGCACATAAATTGTCGATATAATATAACAAGCGAAGTCGGCGCCAAGATGCCGCCGCTTGTTAAAACTACACAGTTCTTCATTAAATATTAACATACATACGGGGTGAAAACAAAAAGGACATTCCGCTTTTTATAAACCCGCATAGTCATTACATAAGCTTCTGATTTACACAATTTCAATTAACAAAGTCTGAACTCAGTCCAGTACTTTGTTGTTGTTTTTTTCAGCGCTACGACGCTACGCGCTACGCAACAGTCGTGCCGTCTCGCTCATACTCACGCGTGCGCACGCGTGTCGGGCGTCCCGCTCGCACTTCCTGCGCGCGCGCCTCCCGGACAGCTCGACTGTGGGAAAAGACGGCAGGTGTTATGCGAGATCGTGAACAACCACGTATTACCATTCACATTATTCAACAATAAATAATAATAATAAGAAGCCGTAGTGCGAGTGCCGAGCACGCGCAGCGCACACTAGTGTGTATGTATGTGTGCGTGTATGCATTAGAACTTAGAAGTTAATACAAGTTTCGTTTTGTATTAGGCGTGGGCGGGCGTGTTCTCAAATAGGAATTTTCATTAGGTACTTACGGACGTAAATTAGTTAGCCGACAGATTTGACGTTTTGATTTTTTTATAAGTTTAGATTTGAATATTTTTGTCATAGATAAATACGTACCTTAACATAAATTTATTGAAAAAGGGGATATTGGTATCTATTTAAAGTTAAAATATTTTCGATTAGAGCGGAATTAATAGGGGATCGGACATCTGAAATATTTAGTTTCATTAATATATTCAGAAATATTGAGGCATTACTAGCTGGTAAATGTAAAAAAATATATTATTTTATGTGTAGTTTACTAATTAAATACATTTAAAAAGTACAATTATTTTTTTTGCGTAATTGGTATACAAAACCTACATCATTAGTTTACTTACATCATAATATACAAAAACATTCATTATTATAAGTATGAACTTAAACGCACTAAATATATCGGAGATATTTACAAATATGTTCCTACGGCCGTATACTTTATACCTACTTCATACATTTTAACCTACAAGTGACGTCATTTGTAAGTCGATTTTAGTATGGAGCGTTTTTACGAGACTCGCAAAACTTTATATACGAATCGCTGTACCTTTGAAAATATTGAGTTTTGATATACGGTTTCTTTTGAGAAGTTACTCATATTTAAGAGTATTATTCATTCATGCAATTAAAAAAATCAGTCCGCTTGCCTATTGAAACGTAGAGTTTTAAAATTATAGTTTTTTTAAAGTTTGACAAATTGAAACTTGATATAACTTAGGCAATTTTTGTTTGAGCTTTTTTAATCTACCTTACGTAAACAGATTTAGGTAGAAACTCTGAAAACTTATAAAGATTTGAAACTGTACCTACCGCAAGTATTGCACATGAGTAGATACTCGCTAACCGCGAATACCTACAAGAGCATTTCATTCAAGTTTTAAAAATCGAACACACTTTTTTTTTTGCTTTTAATCAGCCTGGAATTTTAACCAACGGTTTTTCAGCCAAGCGAAAATAATTTGAAATTTCCAGATGGTTGTGATTTCTCAATTTTCTAGAAAAAATAATTAGTGTAGCCTAAAGATAATGTAAAACATTTTTTAAGATCACTAAAAGTACCTAATAGGCTTAATTTATGTTTTCATTAAAATGATTAAATTCGTAGGCAATTGGATGTAAAGGATAAAACAAAATATAAAGGATATCTATATACAATCTTCTAATACCATGTAAATAAAATGATATTCATTAATATTAAATAATGTTATGCAAAAATTCAACAATGTTAAAAAAAATTCAAAGGTTAAGGAACCGAAAGTCATTAGTCTTACTTAGGCATAATGAATTTTAATAATGTACAATGCCTACCATTTTAGAATCGCATATTATTATTTTTTTTTCAAATTTCGCAGGTGAGTCAGTAAAATAAATCACAAGAGTAAACAATTATTATCAGATTCTTATCGAATTCCCCATACAGACGAATAAGGCCTACAGCGGCTTTATAAAAGAAATATAATTGTATTTAGAGTAATAACAATTAATTTAAGGTCGTATAATCAGTTCTAAGATAAATAAATTGATAGTGTTTGCAAAAAAAAACATTCAATTGAGAGATAGACATTAGGCAGATGTTTAACGAATTACTGAAAAATAGACTACGTCTTTGTAGGCAAGATCAAATCAGTAATAACTTACTATATTAATAACTATATGTTGCGCGCGACAAAAGAAAATCTCGTGGAATCGTACATTTTGCCGCAATAAAAAGTTGACTATGTCCTTCCCCGTGGTCTATTCTATATCTGTGCCAAATTTCATCAAAATCGGTCCAGTAGTTTCGGAGCCTATTCGATGCAAACAAACAAATAAACAAACTTTTGCCCTTTATTATATTATATTGTAGACAATTAAGAGTTTAAGCGGGGCTGTAGAAAAGTGAAGAATGTTTTTGTATTATTTCCATAAATTTGTGTTCTTTCGGTTTTTAATATGTAATATTGGCTAAATATATACCAATAATATTCGTTAACGTGCACAAGTATGGGTAAGTGGTACAATATCAAAAAGCTGCTATTTGTGTGTGCTCTCAAAAACTCCCTAGGACTTATCTGTCTCTTTACTGATTCAGTATTTAACTCATTTACTGCACCAACGTCTATTTGGACTTTGGACTTGACGATTTAGAAAAACTCTATTTTCCCTCCTTTTTAACTTGACACTGGCAATGGTTTTCAGTCGAACCGCCATATTTGTAAAAAAAAATTTCAATTGTCAGAGATTCGCCATTTTATGACTCTAGATAGACATAATATTTATAAAGCTTCTTCCTAAAAAGTCTTATGACAGTATTTATTGCAGTAATTATGATTAGAGCCCCTGAAAAATCCACGCAAAGTCTACGAATTTCAAGGGACCAAAGGTTTGCTAATTCCATTTTTTTAACCATTTACCTCTTCTCCTTGCTTGCATTTACAACCCACATTCATAGACGTATATTATGTTATAGACGAGGCATATTAATGCACAAAGTGTCTCCAGTTAAATGGCCCCACTTTTAAGTTTTTGGGGCCATTTTGACATTTGCAGTACGGTGAAACCCAAGATAGCGTAACTTTTTAATGTATGAAGATTTGTTCTGTCAAATGTACATCATAGCGTATCTTGAGTTTTAAAATCTTTGCCCTAAGGACTACTCTCGAGTATTCCCTAACACGTGACATTTTAGGATTTATAACAGTCATAGTGATCATGTCGGTAATTGCAGTACCTAGTGACGCAGTTGTGACGTCACTAGCGGCCTTCGCATACTCGTGCGGAGATTTTCCTTGTGCTGTTTCCGGACGATTTGTAGTTTATAATGTAGATCTAGGAACTAGGATGAGTTACTGAACGGATTTTGGTGTAATTTGACATGGTAGTAGTTTAAATTTAGGCCTTTTCATCCGTTAATGGATGATTTATATAGTATTCTCCGAGCGAAGTAACCACACTTGAAATACTGTAGTGCCTGGGACAGTTAGTTTTTTTAAATGTCATATGGTTGCCCAGGCACATACGGCATTCTCACAACATAGTCAGTCTAGTCCAGAGGAATCTACGTCTGGGGCCAACCATGTGCGGGTTTCCTTGCGATGTTTTCCTTCACCGTTAGAGCGTCGTTAGGCTACTTTTAATCCCTATAAAGTACAGTGTTCCCGTGGGATACTGTTTATGTGGGTATGTTAAATTGTATTTCACGCAGAAAGAGCTGAACCGGTTTGAAATTTGAATAAAAATTTTTATGGTATGGTTTAGACTCGGATTTACACGCGGAAAAATATATGGTTCAATAGATTAATTCTATTACCATTTAAAGTGTAATATTTCTTAATCTCATTTATCAAGATGCTCCTGATTCATATTTTAATTTTATTGATATATGTAATACTTGTTCGGTAGCTAATAAATATTCAAAACCAAACGCATAATATCTAAACCATCGTTTCTCAACTGGTGGGTCGCGACCCTTGGGGAGGTCGAGTTTGTTTTTAAAGGGGGTTGAAAAATAATAAATACAAACTATATATAGGTACAAAACATTCGTTTTCCGAAGGATATTTGTATCAAACGTCAAAAAATCGTGACGAGGTCGCAAGACTTTTTACTTAACTTTTTGGCTTTTTCGTGGGTCGCGATATAAAAAGGTTGAGAAACGATGATCTAAAGCAATATCTATTCTAATCTATTTATGCATTTTTGTTTTGAATAGTCGAAACCAAACGCATTTACGAATACAATGTAATACTATATATTTTTCAGGATACTATATATTTTTTATTCTAGCCCCTATAACAGGTGTCTTCTAAGTTCTAGATACATAATTAATTAGGTATCTGACTTAATAACTATTAAATTTAAAATATATCGGGTGTCCGGTAGTTAATGGATAACCTTAAAATGTCTTATAGTAGAACTTATGCCCGTTCAAAAAAAAAATACAAAAAAAATTATATCATAATTAGTACCTAAGATAAGTTATTTTTAGAGAAAAGTCTATTTTTTTTGCTTATTTTTTAGTTTTTTGAACACTATGACCAGAAATGAATGAATTACATCGGTTTAATATTTTCATATTGTAGTATAACTATGCTGATAGATAGAAAATAAATTGTATCAGTAGCTATTGCACTTTAAAAAAAATGGTTGCAAGTTGATTTATTTTAGAAAAAATTGCATAATTTATTTTTTCATCGAATTTTAAACATTATGGGTATAAAAAAAATGTATGAAGGCATGAGTGACCAATAATTTTTAAATAATGCTGGTTTTAAGTAGATTTTATAATGGTACAATTCATTATTGTATCTACCATAAATAGTGAATTATTGCTATTAATGTAGAAAAGGAGAAAAATGTACTAAAGAAAGAAAGTAGGTAATTGGGGAACTTTAAGAAAAATAATTGTACCTGACCATTGGGGGTTAATAAAAACATCGTTCAACATTAAGAATAGGTACTTAATTTTACACGTATTTACAATAAATGTTCAAATTGTTGGCCTCCCACTCTTATGCAGGCCCTACATCTACGGATACATGGTCTTCTGAGCAATCTAGTATATCGTCAACGCAACAACCTCCGTGGTCTAGTGGTTAGAGCATTGGCTCTCGACTCGGAGGTCGTGGGTTCGATTCCCGCATTGGAAAACAAAACATGTTTTTTTTTCAAGTCTGCTTAGGACAATGCAGGCTGATCACCTGATTGTCTGACAAGAAGGATAATCTATGCGTCGGATGGGCATGTAAAAAGTCGGACCTGCGCCTCATCTCTCATCAGTCGTCTCGGTTATCCATCACACTGGATTACGAGAGTAAAGGAAGAGAGAGTGCTCTTGTGTACTGCGCACACACTTGGGCACTATAAAATTGCTCCTGCGTGAATCGCGCGTAATTACCGAAATCGGTGGGGAGTTATTATTATATCACTTTTTTGATGCGGCTGCTCTAACACGGCTACGTAGTTCTTCCAAAGACCGTATAGGCTTACGGTACACCTCTTCTTTGAGGCAGCCCCAATAAAAAAATCCAATGGATTTAGATCCGGTGAACGCGGAGGCTACAAAATTGGCCCTAGACGCCCGATCCATCTGTTTAGGTACGTATTATTGAAATATGCACGAACAGGTACAGCATAGTGCGCAGGATAGCCGTCATTTTGTAACCAATAAGAGTCCCTCAGCTCCTCAGGCACTTCTTCTAATAAATTGGGGAGGGATAAATCTTTTCTTTTCACGCTTAAAAGTAACAATTTTAAAAATATTGCATTAGTATTACATTAAACATTTATTTAGTAATTTTTTCTACTTTATTACATTAATAGCAATAATTCACTATTTATGGTAGATACAATGATGAATTGTACCATTATAAAATCTACTTAAAACTAGCATTAATTAAAAATTATTGGTCACTCATGCCTTCATACATTTATTTTATACCCATAATGTTTAAACTTCGATGAAAAAATAAATTATGCATTATTTTCTAAAATAAATCAACTTGTATACATTTAAAAAAAAAAGTGCAATAGCTAGTGATACAATTTATTTTCTATCTATCAGCATAGTTATACTACAATATGAAAACATTAAAAAACCGATGTAATTCATTCATTTCTGGTCATAGTGTTCAGAAAACTAAAAAATAAGCTAAAAAATAGACTTTTCACTAAAAATAACTTATCTTAGGTACTAATTATGATAGATTTTTTTTTGTATTTTTTTTTGAACGGGCATAAGTTCTACTGTAAGACATTTCAAGGTTATCCATTAATTACCGGACACGCTGTATATAAAAACATAAACACTGTTAATGCTAGCCATGCACGTAAGGGTGTACCTGACAGGTTTGCGTGCACAGATCTGTCAGGTAATTTGAGCTGAGTAGTGTGAAAACCTACACAGTTGTGCAACATACACGCTCCGATTTACACAGTACAGGCAAACCGCTCAACAGCCTTCGTGGTCTAGTGGTTAGAGCTTGGTGGTCGTGTCGTGGGTTCGATTCCCGCATTGAAACAACAAAAGTTGTTTCCAATTTTGCTTAAGATAATGCAGGCTGATCACCTGATTTTCATGTGCATGTAAAAAGTCGGACCTGCTCCTGATCTCTCGTCAGTTGTGTTGGTTATCTGTCCCACTGGATTATGAGAGTAAAGGAAGAGGGAGTGCTCTTGTGTACTGCGCACACACTTACAATTACTCCTGCGTAACTGGCCTAGTTTCAATGAAACCGGCCACCGTCACCGAAATCGGTGTGGGGAGTTATTATTATTTACAGGCAAACCAGTGGCGTAGCGTGGGTGTCCGCCGCCCGGGGCGGACGCCAATTTTGTCTCCCCCTTACTTGTGTTTTGCCGCCCTCTTACTTAGGTTTTTCCGCCCCCTTACTTAGGTTTTGTCGCCCCCTTAAAAGTGCCGCCCGGGGCGGGCCGCCCCCCGCCCCTACTACGCTACGCCACTGAGGCAAACCCGTCAGGTATACCGTTACGTGTATGGCTAGCATTATACATTGCTTTTAAATGTGTAGGTAATGTCTTTATTTGTCGAACTAAATGTTGCCCGCGATTTCGTGAACGCAAAAGTTAATTTCGCAGAAACCGTACATTTTTCCGCGATAGTCGTCTACATCTCTACATCTGCGCCAAATTTCATCAAAATCGGTCCAGTAGTTTTGGAGTATATTCAATGCAAACAAACAAACAAAATTTTCCTCTTTATTATATTATAAAAATAAAATATGTCGATTATTATTATTACTATTAAACTTCATAAATATACGGAACGTGAACATCAAAAACGTAGACATTATTTTTCATCCCCACTTCACATGTATGGAAGGCCACCCCTAAATTATAAAATTATTATTATTTTATGATACTTAAACCGAGACCTATACATAGTACATAGTTATGTACAATTTGATTTCATAATAGCATTAGGTAATTAAATTTCTTTCCGCGGCTTCCGCGCGTGGTTTTAAGGTTTTAAACTTTTTCATTATTTTTTTGTACTCAATTGTTATAATTCGATTCAAATGAGAATAGGAACGTCAATGACCTCTATCTGTCAACTGTCACTTGAAAAGTACGGTTAGCAGAAAAACTTATATGCCAATAATAATAGTCGAAATAATTCTTTATATACTCGACACTAGAAGAATGGTGCAAAACCTTTGCAACCGCGATTGCCATAAATAAAAGAAGAGGAATAATAGTGTTACATCGAAATTAAATAATAACGTTAAATGATCTAAACATTTATTTTCGTTTTTAAAATCATATGGTTTTTCATATAAAATTGTATGGTTTTTGTTATTGTCATACTCATTTTGCTCGAAAATGAGTAAACGAGGCGCTGTGTTACATAGACGACGATGACTATTCGGACAGTAATACAGAGATGAGCGAAATTGAAGAGCTAGATTCAGATTACATTGTTTTCACTTAAATTTGTAAATAAATTATATTAAAAGACAAAAACTTTTTTTGCCCACCCTACCTAATTGGGTACCCAGTTGGATAAAATTGACAGCTATGACGTCACAATATGGCGCCGACTCGATCCTATTCTCATTTGAATCGCACTATATGAATTAATATCATGCAAATATTATGTCCAAGGAATAAAAAGTTTCACTCAAACTTTTATCGCCTATTTTACCTCTTGGGGTTGAATTTCGAAAAATCCTTTCTTAGCCTACGTCATATTATGAGAAATACGTGTGCAAAATTTCAAATATCTAGCCTTAAGAGTTTGGCCTGTGCGTTTATACATCAGTCAATCACCTTTGCCTTTTATACATATAAATATATAGAAGATTATAGAAGCTAGAAGAGCAGACAGACAGACAGACAGACGGATGGACGGACGAACAGACGGACGGACAGAGCTAAACTATAAGGGTTCCTTAAGTACGACGGAACCCTAAAATCCCAGATGACTGTCCGCAACTGTATACCACATGATCGATAGTAATTTAAATAAACTTACACAGCTTTTCAACCTTGACAGTTGAAAATGTAACACACCTTCGTTTAAAACGGAATAAATTAATACTTGCAACATTAATTAAATATTATGATCTATTCTATGGATGTTCTTAAGTATAAATAGCCGTTTTAGATCTGTAAGATAAGATAATCTCGGTTATTAGCAAGTTAATATATTGACCAATACAGTTCAAAGGTTTGGCCGAAGCTCGACGTGTCGTCAGTTTTAAAAATATTAATATTAATTTAAAGTAATAAATAGTATTTAAGGTATTTTGATATCTTTAATAACTAGCAAGAGCTATAAACGTATTTTGACGGTTAGACGTACAAGAAAATTAAGAATCTACAAAGCTAGATTTCAGGAGAGAAGATCTATAGCTCAAGAAACATTTTGTAGAAAAGGAATGAAATTTATTAATTAATCTTAGGGATTAAGATTTTTCCAGTCTATTATAAGATTAAGTCTTGTTACCTTTTATTTTACCAATACTTATTGATCTGTCATCTTGGATTACGAACATACTTTTGGTGCTTTTACTAATTGAGGTGTCTGAACTAATACATAAGGCTACTTAAAAAAAGCGGCCAAGTGCGAGTGGGACTCGCTCATGAAGGGTTCCGTAGCAGTAAGTAACATTAATATAAAAGTTCTTGTAGTTCGTTGTAACTTTGATCGATATTTTAATAATAGTTTATTATTAAAATATCGATCAAAGTAATTAATTTAAAAAAAAACTATTTACTAGATCTCGTTCAAACCAATTTTCGGTGAAAGTTTGCATCATTTTTTTTTTAGTTTTCTCCTTCTCTTATTTTAGAAGTTAGAGGGACTGTTACAGTAAGTTACAGTTAGGACACACATTTTACCACTTTGAAAGTGTCTCTCACGCAAACTATTCAGTTTAGAAAAAAATATATTAGAAACCTCAATATCAATTTTGGAGACCTATCCATAGATACCCCACACGTTTGGGTTTGATGAAAAAAAAATTGAGTTTCAGTTCTAAGTACCCCTAGTAAGTAAGGGGAACCCTTTGGGGAACCCCCAAAATGTATTAGTTTTTTTTTTTTCTATAATTGTGTGAAAATCTTAATGTAGTTCTCAGAATACATCTACTTACCAAGTTTCAACAGTATAGTTCTTAGTCCGGAAAAAATTACGTAATAGTTTCGGAAAAAAGTGTCTGTGTCATACATAGAGATAGATAGACATAACGAATCCATAAGGGTTCCGATTTTGCCATTTGGCTTCGGAACCCTAAAAAAACTATTTAAGTTAATAATATGATTAACACGAACTTAGTTTAATCCCTATGGCCTATGTAAAATAGCATCTTCTCTTTGGACTTTATCTTCTCTTTGGACTATATCATCTCTTTGGACTATAACAACAAACAGTTTCGTTTTAATGAAGATAAGTAAATAATTAGCAAGTTAATATAGTGCCATGTGTTCGGACTGAAATTTCGGCACCTTCAACCTTTCCTAAGCTCATTTGAATTTCTGATAACTAGTAGCTTGTTATGATATTACTTAATAACTAGCTTTTACCCGCAGCTCCGCTCGCGTAAATATAGTATCCCACGGGAATACTGTACTTTTTCGGGATAAAAAGTAGCCTGTTTTAATCCAGAGCCTAAACTACTATACCATACCTTACATCGAAATTCGTTTAGTAGTGTTTGCTTGAAAGAGTGACAAAATCCATCCATCCATCTATCCGTAGGTACATCCATACACCTTTACAAACTTTTACATTTATAATAGTATATTATAGGATATTAGTGAATACTTATGTTATTTTGTAGGCAGTAGCTAAAAAACAAAAGAATAATGTTCAGAAAATCTCCTTTGAAACTTTAACATTCTTTAGAGAAAATTGTGTCAATTAGTATTGTTCTATTCCGAATTTGCGATATTTAATTAATAATTAATCGTTACATTTTACAAAAAAGTTGATTTCATTTTTTTAATGGGGCAAAATCTTCGACATGTGAACTACAGTTAGAATTAGTAATAATTTCAAGTAATAAAAATAATAGAATAATTTATTTTGCGAAGATTTACATTCGTACATGAGTACAGTAATTATTAAATATTTTTATTTATTAAATCAGTAAATATTTTATACATCTGTTTGAATTTTACATAATATAATATTTCTTAATAATATTGCGCTATGTGTGTGTGTGTGTGTGTGTGTGTGTGTGTGTGTGTAAGTGATGAATGTGTGTATCTACTACCTATCACTCTCAATTTTTTTCAATTTCTTCATAATCTAAAGATTATAAGTTAGTCACTTTTTTTTAACTTATTTTACTGTGCAGTCCTGAATACAAAATTTGCATCTTATTTTATTGTAAATGAATAGGTCTAAGAATGGACCAAATCTGATGGGAAACTAGTGTGTATTTGTGGTACAGGTAAATTTAAAATTCTTTTATTGCGCATGTTTTCATAATCAGGAGATTTTAAGTAAAGTTCATATAATTTTATAATATTATCCATCTATACATCCTCGCAAACTTTCACATTTATAATAGTAGTTAGAAGTAGAAGGAAGTAGTTTTCGAGATAAAAGTAGCCTTTTAAATATATCTAATTGGAAAACTGAATTACTGAAAACCTCTTTGATTGTTACAAAATCCTTGGTCCCTTGAGATCTCAATAAACCAGGTTTCATGTACCATGTTATTTGACAGAACAAATCTTCATACAAGAAAAAGTTACGCCCCCTTGACTCCACCACACCTCAAATGTCAAAATGGCTCCAAACACCCCCAACAGTGGGGTCATTTAAGTGGGAACGTTTCTTGCCTCGACATGCCTTGTCTATAATTTATTCGTCTATGAGTAGTAGGAATTCGGATTGTAGCCTTCTTCACGGTATTCTATTACCGAGAAGTGTTAGCAAATTTGTTGATCTGATATTTAAAATGACCTGATACAGTTTCCACGCTTCTTCAAGGCAATGGGTTGGATTAATTAGTAATTATACATTTAGATTCGATTTTAATGTCCTCTCAGGTGACACAATAAGACACCACAAAGCAATTAATACCATACTAATTAGTTATTTTTAGCATAGATCATTTGCATTTATTCATCTTTATTCTATACTAATTATACTAATGTTATAAAGAGGACAGATTCGATTGTTTCTTTGTATTGAAGAAATTCTGGACTGATTTTGATGAAATTTGGCACAGACATAGAATAGGCCACGGGAAAGGACATAGGATATTTTATAGCGGAAAGATATTCCTCTTTGCACGTACGAAGTCACGGGAATCATCTAGTTTTATCATAAAGAGCCTAAGTGATAAGTCTATATCCTATAGCATTACATATTATCTAGGTAAGATGAAAATAAATTGACTTACTTAATTATTGTCAACATCGATAGATGCCTAAGTTTACTATCGACTGGTTAGCTATAATCTAATCGCGCTAAGACGGTAAAATGTCAATAAATCACGTGCACATATTAATACATAATATTATGTCAAATTCAAAATGACATATTTTTTTCTTTGTTTGACATTCAGAATACAATACTTAATACAACCCTGTTTTTTTATTCTGAATAAAAAGATTTGTTTTATTTTACTTTATGTACCTAATTGTTTGAACACAGCTTATGCATCATTGGTCAATTTGATTTTTTTTTTTTTATATTTCACTGTCTTCTTAACGTGAATCCTACTGTGGTTATATACTCAAAGATCCTACTACTAATAAAAATGTGAAAGATTGTCACGCAAAAACTACTGAACTTGTTTTTTATTTGATATAGTAGTAGATTAGGCTCTGGATTGGAACACATAGGCTTTTTTTTATCCCGTAAAAGCATATTTCCGTGCGATACCTGCCGTGGAAAAAGCTAATAGTCTATAAATTCCTGCACTAAAATGACTTAAGCAACTTGTTTGCCAATGAACACATTAATTATCTTTATAACATGATTATAATCTTCACATTTTCCCTAAAGTGGACCATTTAACTCACATTATTATAATATAAACACCTATTATACCAAGGCTAACGTTGAAATGTCCTGACTTACTTGTATACTTCGGAGCTAAAATTGATTATAAATTAGCAATAAATAATTAAGTATGCTTAGTAATTGCTATTTTATATTTACAATAGCAGGTAGCTGTAGATATCTGAATAAAAATTACACTTGTTATAATATATCTATTAGATAGTAAGGTAAGGTGTTTGTTAATCAGAAAAGAATTATGAAACCGGAGGAGTATGAAAATTTGCTGGTAAATTAATGTTTATGTGAAGGTGTACAGAAAGCTAATATTTATTTAAATAATGCTTAGAAATACATAAAATTGATAAAAATAACAACAACACACACTACCTACCACTACCGTGCGTTTGATCACTATACGAAATTATTTACATTTTTCACCTATCTAACATAATATCTGTTATCACAAAAGATATAGCAAAAGAAACATTATTAAGTACAAACTTAATATTTATATAAATTACAACGGAAGCCCTCAAGTATGAATAATTTTCCACGTTTCTTCCACATTTTCCACTCAATCTTTGCTCCTTTTGGCCGTAGCGTAATGTTATATAGCCTAAGGCCTTCCTCGATAAATGGACTATCCAACACAAAAATAATTTTTCAATTCGAACCAGTAGTTCCTGAGATTAGCGCGTTCAAACAAACAAACTCTTCAGCCATATAATTACATAATTAAACGAACTTACCTGAAGTGAAGTTCTATTGTAATTATACGAGATGCTTAGTCCGAGATCTTCTTATTCACTTTGTAGTTTCTCAATCTTGCATTGTGCGTACCGCGAATGTTCAGAGAATCCAAAAAACCGAAACAGGCTACTTACTGGCAACTTATATTAGTATAGAAGTATAGATAAGCGAATTTCAATCACAGAGTGACCTCAAGTTTGAATTAAATTTGAATCAGTCGCCAGTCTGCAACTCTGCAAATAGTACTTATTTTTAATTATCTTCTAAGCTTTAATTAATTACCTACCTCGACCATATAGTATACAGTATACACATACGCGTGTGAATTGATAGCTTGTTTGAGTCGGTTAATGAAATGCAATTTTATGGATCTTTAAGTTTAAGCACGTCTTAAATCATGGGTAATAACTTAAATAAGGCAATAAAGGACAGGATATTATTCTCATATCAACTTTTCTTGGCGCCACGAAATCGAGACTAAATTAGCATAAATGCGTAACTGTCATACGACACACGGCATAAAACCGACCTAAAACACTCAAATGTACACACTTACTGTTTCTTTCTACCACAATTGCTGAAGACGCGACGCGACGCGGGAAAAAATGGCAAAAACTTGGATAACGATATAATGTCATATGATAAAATAAATTAACAGCCTCCGTAGTTAAAGGTTAGAGCTTGGCTTTCGACTCAAAGGTCGTGGGTTCGATTCCCGCATTGGAACATCAAAAAATGTTGTTTCCAAGTTTGGTTAGGACAATGCAGGCTGATCACCTGATTGTCTGACAAGAAATATGATCCATGCGTCGGATGGGCATGTAAAAATGTCGGACCTGCGCCTGATCTCTCGCTAGTCGTGTCGGTTATCCGTCCTACTGGGTTATGAGAGTAAGGGAAAAGAGAGTGCTCTTGTGTACTGAGCACACATTTGGGCACTATAAAATTACTCCTGCGATGCGGGAGTTATATATATGATAAAAACTTTTTGGTGCCGATAGATTTGTTTACCGCGTGAAGCTTTTATCGACACGTTGTAGACATGTATCTCGCGTCACGATAAATCCTCGGCAATAATAATTGTGGTATCCTGCACCCATTCGAATGCAACTCAGGAGATCCACCATTAAGCCACGGGTACTTTTAATATCATTCAACTTTTTAAAATGCTTCTTTAATTTAACAAAGTGTACCTATAATTATTATAAAAATAATTCATAATCGACGTGGCCCCAGGCTTCAAGGCTCAACTGGTAGTCTAGTGGTAATTAAGAAGATTCGTAGATAATGAGAGCCCGAGGCGCGCGGTAGTCGCCCCAAATAAATAAATACTATTGATTTGGAAACCTTTCAGAATAATAACTATAAATTAAATGCTTGACTGTATGTAACACCCATTAATACTTTTAGCGAGGTGTTGGATACATACTTTGTAAACGATTTTTATAACTTTTGTAGGTAAATTATGAAGAGAATATTCTGTTATATTACTAAAATGATCTAATGATGACATGACTATGATGCGAACAGAAAATTGAGGCTTTATTCTTGGCGAAGGCGCCAGCTCGATCAAAGAGATACCACGGTCGCACTGAAAATCGGCGTGAAATGTATTACGTATTCCTATGGCTACAAAAATCGTTTATCTGTCTAATAATAACTGACCGACCTTATTCAGGGTGCATTTTTATTAGAATTATATATTTTTACTCAACATTTATAGGCTACAGTAATATATGTAAAAAATGTAATTTTGAGAAACATAATTTTGTGATTAACATTTAACATTTCTTGACAACTCTCACTAAGTATGGACACTTTCGCACTGCCGTCACTGAAGGCTTTGAAGGTCACGCGACCGCTGTGCAGTATCAGGCGCGCGGTTATGAATCGACGTTAATTACACTATAGGATAATCTGGTGAAATGGGAAATCGAATACTGATGAATGAATACTGAATACAGCTTGCTCTTTATAAACCTATTTTTATTTTAAAGACATTTTGTTTATTAAAAAGTACGTATTTTCCATCAAACTCTTCCCATCTACCTAATCAATAAAACTATATCATTACTTACATATTTTATCGTACCCATAACTTTATTTCGCACTTGTTCCCCGAACCATTATACGCATTCCATATCAATTTGTCCAACGAGGTCCCACCCATCAGTTGCGTGGTAGCCGCTCATTTGTAGATAATATCGTTAAAACATCGCCACGAGCTACCGTGTGCCGCCGGCTTAATAACATACCTTGATACCTGTACGCACTGTGCGACGGTACAGAAATACCTGAAAACGCGTACGGATTAGGCTACCCGACAGACATAGACGTAGATATATAATATTATAGATAAATGGAGACACTTATTGCCTCAACAAGGCATGCTGTGTCTCCAGTTATATGGCCCTTTTGAAAATTTTGGGGCCATTTTGACATTTGAAGTACGGTGAAAACAAGATGGCTGACGTTTGAAGTATGGAGAAAACCAAGATAGCGCAGCTGTTTAATGTTTGAAGATTTGTTCTGTCAAATGTACGTCATAGTCTATCTTGAGTTTTGAAATATTCCCTTTCAGATATATATGATTTTACATAACATCGATGGGTCTTATGTAAGTATATGGGCCAAAAAAGGGACCAAACTAAAATATAGCTATTTTAACTTTTTTTGGTAATGGCCTCTTATCGATATACTTAACCATGCGGGTTATAATTAAAAATATTTTTGCATACCTATAAGGTCCAGACAAACGTAAAAGGGTCATTGTGCAGTAAAAATAAATTATAAGTAATAAGTATACATAACACACTGTAGTACAAATAAGGACGACAGTCTGAAGCTGAAAAAACAAGCAAAGTTTCGTAAACTTCGGTTTCGTCAATGTAACATGATAACAAATTTATTTGGAAGCCGCTCCTGTAACCTTCTTGGTCCATTTACATAGGAACCATCGATATACCAAAGAAAATTAGGAAGGCTGATTCACAAATCTCAGCTCTGTCGAGAGAGTCTACGCATGGTCGACAAGTATGTACAGTCGCGTGCACTAATATAGACACATTGACAAATTTGCAATAATATGTAAACATTCTAAATTTCAATAGTATGTATCTCATCTTGTGTTCAATATTATGTATACTACAATATGAGTCAAAAATATGGAAACATGTTTGTCATAATAACGTAAACAAGAGTGTATCAATGAATAGTACTCACTCCCATAGTCAAATTTATAGATACGTAAATTTAATACCGCTTGTAAGCGGTGCTGAAGGCTATTGGTATGTGTAAGAAGTTGTTACATATAGGTAGGTATTTCTGTTTAATGAAGCATCAGCTAGTTAAAATATATTTCAAAATTCAACTCCCAAGGGGGTAAAATAGGAGATAAAAGTTTGTATTAAACTTTTTATTCCTTGGAAATATTTTCATGAATTGAGTATGGAAAAAATAATGAGTTAAACGTATTTCAGAGTTTTCAAAAATTCAACCCCTAGGAGGGTAAAATAGTAGATGAAAGTTTTAAATTATTATAAAGATATCGCTTAAAACACAGTGAACAAAATGAGCTCAGATCTTAAGTATATATTTTATTAAAACTCATAAATTATCATCCTCATAATCCTATAGTTTCTCAGACTCTAAACTCTACATAACAATAATTTTATATGTAAAACGTCAACTTAAAATCTGTCACAATAGAAAAATAAATATAAAAAGGTTTTATAAAATCTCGTTTTAAACATTCTCCCCGCCAAAGGACCTAGTTCTATAACTAGTCCTTTCAATCTGAACTCATAACTCTATATTCTTAAATAAAATTAAATATTAACAAAATTAAAATGGTAAATTAAAACTCGACTCCTCGTATATAAAAAATAATTAAAAATAACTTAACTAAACTCAAAATATTATCATATTTTTCCTTTTGTCTCTCTCTCGACTCTCCATTAAATCTTTTTTCCAATAATTTTTCCTAAGCTTGTTCGCCATTGCTTCATAATCGTTCTTATATTTGCTTAATACTTTCTCATGATCTATCTATAATCTCCTGATCTCATGATCTTTAATCTCCACTCTCAAACTGCCTCTAAAACTGACCCATATTTGTCTGAAAACAAAAATTAATACCTAAGTTATAACAATGTTGAAAAATCTTAAATAGAAACGATAATAATCTATCTAACAAAAAAAAATTTATAATCAACACAGTCTGCATCAAACCCAATTAGACTGATTGGGTTTGTTGCAAACAATACTACAATATTAAGTAACATTAATTAATAATAAATATTAAGAAATAATACTCACTGTGGGGTACCATTTCGTTTGCTATATTATTAGTAACAGAGAACCCCTGCTCTTTTAAAACTATAATTTTATGTTTTTCGTAGGAAGATATTCTATAAGGAATGTTCTCCATTCTGTACATAATTTTCAAATTTCAAACGAACACCACATGCAATCACCGAAATATTAGTGCGAATGATGAACTTTCTGCGACTGTCATTCTAGTTTATAACATTATGAAAGTTGAGGGTAGATAATAAAAACCGAACCAAAACAACGCATTGTTTTTTTAATCTGAGAAGTCAGTTGTAATTATCATGTATGTCATAGGTGTAGGTTTCATTTTTAGGGTTCCGTAATACTCAAGGAACCCTTATCCTTAAAAAAAGAATGTATACATTGTTTTGCAACCTACACCGATTACATTTTTTTGACAATTATAAACATATTGGCAGAAAAGTAAAAAGTGCTAAACTTTTATGAGTGTATACATATTAATGCCACAATTATTGTTTACATGTAATGAAATTGTGTTTTACATTTTCGGATACACAAAATAATGTTTACGCTATATTGAAATTGTCACGTATACATCATTTTAGCTTTGGGGGTGTTTATAGACGGGTCTGGATAAGTTTTGAGGGTGCAAAAATTCTAAAGTCTTTTATTTTTTGCATATAGTTTCCGGACCTTCTTTTTAGTCTAAAATTTGATTTTGTGCCATTTTGGATGGCTGCGTTTGTAGCAATTTAGGTTTTTGTGTCTTTCATGGATATTGGCCCAAAAGTAAATTATAGCTAAAAATGTTACTTTCACGATATTAAGGAAAGAGTAACCGATGCACATATGCAGTTTGAGTCGTATCCAACCAGTCCAATCCAACCATTTCCTGGTATTCGGCTACTATATAAAACATGGTCCCATCAGGCCCACAACTATTCTAATGTCTGAGAAATCCTAAAAAACTATTCAGAGTGTTAATATCTGAGTCTGTAAGAAAGATGTGCCACATTCGGCAATTTCGTATAAAGATATTCCATTTTTTTTTCTCAAACTCGCTATAAAAACTACTAATGAAACTTTTAGTTAGTAGAGTTCATATCTATATGATGATTATGGTGTTACAAAATACTTTCTATAAGTTTAACCATGTTTATCCGCGGGATTTTTTATTAGAATGTAAAAAACCAACTTTTATCGTGTATCAATGGCGAATACGGGGTGCGGGCCTCTCGCCACGCGGGGAGGGGCCCAAGTTTCGTATTAATACGACAAAATGAAATGACAATTTATGTGACAACTTGACAAGTAATAATGTTCTAAATGCGAAATTTATAATTTCAATTTTAAATTTATTTCATGTTTAATTATGCCAAGACGAGACCATAATATTATTATGACTCGCCAATTAAAAATGTCTTCAGATCTCGTCTAGAACCTTCTGACTCCACTCTACGTTCTCTAACTCTATAAAGCTTGAATTTACAAACTCGTAAAGTAGAAAATAGGCTTAAGATAAAAAATATTTTAGTCACTGTTCATAGCTTTTCTGTTAGCTAGAACACAATGTTCTGGCACAACGACGACGCTCGAATATTGCTAGTGTGGGGTTTGCCTTATACAAAAGCTCATGAAGTAATGAAACGGTCAAGCTATGCATTTTGACTCATGAGACGGATCGCGCTGGCTGTTTTTTAGTGGGAAGTGGAAAAATTCTAATGTTGCTGAATTTTTTCTGTACCTATATGTAGTTGATAGAGTAGTCCCTAGGGAGTTAATAATTAAGTTTTGTGCCATGTCTGCCTATTGCCTTTTCAGCAATTCGATTATTTGTGGTTAATTTTTTCGTGGCTGCGTAACGTGAGACTTTAAAAAAATAAAAAGTCAAGGAGTGTTCCCAAAAAGGCAAGCAAAGTTTAAAATTGATGTAATTCAAAGGTCAGTTATACCAAAAACAAAATAACTTAAAGATAAAAAAATCATAGCTTCTAATACTACTTACTGTACCTACGCGGGCGGAGCTGCGGGCATCAGCTAGTTTTAACATAAAACTAACAAGCAATAATAAATAAATAAAAATTCAAAAATAAAAAACCTTTTATTTCCAGTTTCACAAATTAATGCTTTTTATAATACTAATTAAAAATTATAATAAAATTACAAATTAAATTAAGACTAACGTTGGGTATTATAAATCAATTACTTTATAAGACTAACATTATTATAAATTAATGCTAAACATAGTAAACATATATCGAAAAGCAGTAGCTTGGATCGGTCCACATTCGTACGTAGTGCTGTGATGTTTCACTAGGCTCGACTTGGCGGGGCCCTGCCGTGCCCCTAGATATAAAATTGTCAACAGGATGAATAACAATATATACAAATATTATTTTGTTGGTTTGTAAAATGTATTTAATTATATAAATTATTACAATCAATTAATAACCTAATAAATAAGTCCTTAACCACGAGTATTAGAAACATGTATTCAGCAACCTACGTATAAAATTCAAGCGTTGGAATAATTTATTTATTTTTTATTAAATAATACTATATATACAATAAATATGATGTAGCTGAAGAGACTATTCGGTTAAACGACTAATTTCAAGAACTAAAATTAGGTATTTCAAATTGTAATTTTTTTGGTGTTAGATAACCGAAGTATCATGTGGAAGCCTATTGGATATCAAATTTTATTGTGCATTTATGTATTGTATAAAATCAGGCGACAATTACATTCAGCTTCGTCATTCGTGCTACGCAAACAAAGTTGCGGGCAAAAGCAAGTTTAAATTTTGTAATCGCTGTAAAATGCGAAATATATAAAAATTTTGAAATGTAGTCGAATGAATGACATTTTATCACACACATTACGTACATGTGTAGGTAATGTGTATGTTGTAGTGCGAAAATTCCACAATACTTCGACCGCATATACATATTATTTTTGCATTTTATTATTTAAACCCTCCATGAAAAAGGCACAAACTTGGAATATAGATTCTTAATGACTTAATAATATTGAATACGTGAACTTTATTTAACGATTATGTGTTTTTGGAGCGCTGTTAGCTTAGGGAAACTAAAAAACTTAATTTCTCGAATCGCAGTCGCTTAATGTGGCACAAAATTTGGAATTAGGCCTGTTTTAGTGGTCTTAGACAGAAAATAGTCGTTTATCACACTTTAGAATTTTTGCCGGTACTGTTTTCAAAAAATGACCCTAAGTCATTTTTTACTGGACGAAAACGACGCAAATTAAGTCTCCATACTCTGGAAGCTATCCCAGTTAAGATACCATTAATATTTTAAATTTTAAATCAATATTGCCACTTTTATAGCCATATAAAAAAATCAACCACAAATAATGGAATTGCTGAAAACGCAGTGGGCAGAAATGGCACAAAACTTAATGATAAGCTCCCCAGGGACTACTTTATCAACACACAAAAATTCAGCGACTTTAGAATTTTTTCCACTTACCACCTCGAATACGCCTAGCGCGACCCGTCTATTAGTATTCATTGACAAACTGTTGTTTACTTTATTATGAAAAAATTGTGTTCATAATTTTGAAACAGTTTGTAGGTTACATCATTATGAATACAACATGGTATCCATCTTTTTGAAGTATGGTACGTTGACATATTATTGCAAATTTGTCAATGTGTCTATATTAGTGCACGCGACTGTACGTACCTTTATAACTCGTACATGGAATATTTATAGGCATTTCCTAGTAAATACAGAGTAATTGCATGTTTTAATTCTTATCAGGATAGGTCTACGTTTAGACTACGATGCGATGCTACGCTGCTGCATGTATATTACATGCTCTAATCTAATCTGTGCATGCATGTCCGAAGACCATGGTTTAGTTTGTTTGCATGGATAAATATGCATAAATACAAATAGTTCAAAGGAGATTCACGCTGCATACAAGTTTGGGCCCAGAATCTTTAACTTTTTTAACTTAGACTTTCAATTTACTTTAAATGAATTATTAATTAATTGTCATGATATTATAAACCGATTTTTGGAATTTGCACAAATTAAAATGCGTTAGACGTGGGTTAAACGTTTTTGAGAATTCCGTTTTGCTGTTTTAACATGTTGAGACTGCATCGAAAATGTATTATTTTATTAGCAGAATCGACCTACAGACGTCAAAGTGCACACAAAAATGCATACCCAACAGCTCCATACATTATAATAGTCAAACACGCAATATTATATGTAGTCATAACACAGATGAACGTGCTATATGCAAACGTTATGGATTTAATTTAATTGCATTAAAATGTATCTAAAACCTCTAAAATTTTATAGTCAAATAAAATTTTATTCGTATTCTTATAATTAACCTTTGAAGCTTATCTTTGTTTATGTAACAGTAGCGTATCAAAACTCAATTTAAATGAGAGTATGTATTGATAAATCCTTATGAAATATTTTATTAAAAAAATTCAAACCGAGTGCAATAATCTAGACGAACAATATTCAAAGATGGCTTTACCGCTCTTTTTGACAGGTTTTTTTTCAGCGCCCGCGCCATAAAGGCACAAAATGACTTTTGGCATTTACGGAGGCGGTGTCTTCTAAGGAGGTTTTATTATTTTCGACATGTCCTTGACAATGAGCAATAATGGCGGAGGAAAAAATGCTTTGTGAAGTGTTTGTCGGCTTCCGCACGTACTTAACAGAAGGGTTTCTGTTCCTGGAACTTAGACACGGTTTACGGTTATGGATACTATTGTTTTCCAAAAGTACCACTCGATTTTTTATGGTTGGCTCTAGAGTTTATTGTTTTGCTCATTATTGTTAAGACATAACGGATTGTTATATTATTTTATGACATACTTCTATTAACAATACACTAATTATTGCAGTTTTCTAGATTTGCAAATGAGTTTGGCACACTGCTAAAATAATTAAAAGTATTATAATAATAGATGTTGCCCGCGACTTCGTGCGCGCAAAAGGAAATCATGAAGTGACCGTACATTTTACCGATATAAAAAGTAGCCTATGTCCTTCCCCGTGGTATATTCTATATATGTGCCAAATTTCATCAAAATCGGTCCAGTAGTTTTGGAGCCTATTCAATGCAAACACAGGAACAAACTTTTCCTCCTTATTATATTAGTATGTATAGAAAATATTATAATATGAACAGAACGGATTTCGATCAAAGGTGTGGTAGTAATTCAGGCTCTGGATTAAGACAGGCTAATTTTTCCTGAAAAAGTACAGTATTCCCATGGGACTCTATATTTTTGTGACCGGAGCCGCGGGAAAAGCTAGTATTAAATAAATGCTTTCAAGATCTTTAGACAAGCATTGCAATTAAGTGTTCTGAGTGATTTTATACATGTACAAAATAAAACTAATTACAAGCACTAAAAAAAAAGCGGTACAAGTAGCTGACAAGTAAAATAAAGTATTTGATAGCGAAACCACTTCTTCCCGACAGAACCTTCGAGAATCGTGTAATTATCATTTAGACAGGCTATTTTTAAGTCCATGTGCATGTAGGCGTGGCGTCTCCGTCCACCGAACTGTTATTAGCAGGATTTCAAGTGACAAAAGCCAGACATTTCACTTCATTTGTCCCGTCACCTCAGTAATCTATGTCGGCAAAAAGTTGGCGCCATATTGTTATTTCAGCCCTAGGGATTTGTTATTACAGAAATCGCTGTAAAATCGTAGAATAAGAGGTTGCATAGAGATACTTTATATGACTGTTTCAAACATGTAAAAGATAAATATTTAGTAAATTTGGCTCATCGTTGTAACGAAATATTGTGATGATGTACCTAGTTACCTACACGTGATGATAAAGATACACCTAAAGCTTTAATATTTATCGAAAAACAACTATTCATAGTGCAATTAGTTGTGTTCATCTTAAGTGAATCCTTACACTTGCGTATTTTCAATAGACATCGTGTACGTTTGCGCTTATATCATTTATCTTTTTATATATAGTAAATATAAAAAGATAAATGATAAGTGTATCTATTCTAACGCTACGTCGATGTAGCACTTGTCTGGGTACCTGTTTACTACCGTCTCCTCGTCACTCACGAACAAGTGTCACTCCACATTGTCTTCACGGCTCACGCTGATGCCGAGATACGGCAAAAAAAAGATAAAAGACACGCCTCAGTACATTTGTTCTAAATTTGAAATTTTGCGATGTCATCTTCAATTTTTTTCTTTGAATTCTTGACACCAAAACATTATCTTTCAAACCATACTTATCTCGTGATAATTTATAGCTAGAATCAATTCATGCCATTAAATTAATTATAATATTTTTTTATTCCTTTTTTTAATTTACCAAATTGTAACAAGTCTGGTTTGTAACCACACGGTTTAAACAGTTGTCATTTATCCGAAAAACGTAATCAAGGCGGGGTTATTACGACAGGTAATTCGTATCCTTACGCAAGTCAATCTTCGAGAGGGCTTGGCCGAAGGTAGTTAAGAGTTGATTTTTTTGACATTTCGGACATCGCTTCTCAAAATTAGTAATGGAGTGACACGTTAAGTACACCAGTAGCTTTATTAAGAGTAGGTACACTTCGTTGCATGTAGTACAAAACAGGTAAAAAGTAATTGAAATAAAAGTTCAGTGTCCGTACCTAAATGCTTCCTAATAAGTAATACTCAGGCCTTTTGATAATTTTCGTGTGCAAGTTAAACTGAACGCAGAAAAATGGAATGCGTTTTTGAATTTCTTTCCGAATAATAATTTAAATTTCGAATAAGTCGGCGCGAGCGGTTTCTTTTTAAACAAGTGGCCAGGTTCTCAAATATCTCAAGATGCTTACTGCGCCTGAAGAAGATTAGTAGAAAAAAATGGCGCATTTTTTCTTCACCGCACATGTATGTCATTAGTTTGGTATTTGGCGGCGCCACTTTATGACTTTGCCGCTTTTGGCGGGTAGGCAGCTACGACAATATTTGCAGAGACGCCAAATGAACACAAATGAGCGATGTAGGAGCAAACTTAACGGGTACATGCACCTTGTCTTTGAAAAACAAACAGTATTAGGGTTAGGTTACATGCACCTTGTTTTTGGGCATCATCATCAGCATCAACAGCAGGAAATCTACCATTATTATGTTCTAGATATTGCCCGCAACTTCGTACGCACAAAAGGAAAAACCGCGAAAACTGTAGATACATTTGCCGGCTTGCTGCAATATGCTAAGTACTATCTACTCTTTATCTGTGCCAAGTTTTATCAAAATCAGTCCAGTACTTTCGGAGCCTATTCAATGCAAACAAACAAATCTTTCCTCTTTATTATATTAAGTAGGTATGTAGATTTTTATCATGGAAATATGAATATGATACTTTAAGCTTTATATCTGTTTATTCTAAGAATAAAAAAACTAAATTTAAGTTTTATTATCAACTAACATCATCTCTAGGTTTTGGACTTACGTTCTGATTAGTTCCCTAGCTATAAACTCAGCAGCTGACTACTAACTAGTAATTATATCTTAAGATTATAAATTATCTTCCTAATTAACCATTTAAGGCCTACCTATATTAAATATGGTCAACCGACACCTAAAGCTGAAGATTTGGAGTTTTATGAACAAAAATGTGATTCATATAACTATCTCAAAGATTAACGGCGTAATAAATAATACTGTAACGTGATAAAAATTAAGATTCATGTGACAAGTCCGAATGAAATACTCATGTAAATGAGCCTATGTCGTTATCAAATTATATTTTTCATTAAAAGAAGAAATATTTGGAGCGTTTAATATTATAATACACACCTGATGATGGTGTTGACCGGTTTGAATACCAAAGATTTGTTGATTATCATGGATGAAATATTACAAGGGATTCAATGTCAAGTGGTCCATCTGCCTTCTTGTTCGCAATTTGGCGTAATATTTATGACAAGTCCGGTCATAGAAATTGACGTACAAATATCTTAATTCTCAAACCCATCTTAAAGTAAGGAGGCCCCAAGTGTCTACTTGGCAGACTAATAAGAACATCAGATATTTTATTTGGATGTTTTGTCTCTGTCGCTCAGCATTAAGTAAGCAGCGGCAAAACTTCCGAATAAGTTATTCGACACTTATTTGGCGATCGTGAAACAGGCTTTAAGTAGCGTCGGGGTAGGTACTCGGCCGCTAAAACATTTTTTTTTAAATATTAAGTACTAGATGTTGCCGGCAACTTTGTGTGCGCAAAAGTTAATTTCGCAAAAACCGTACATTTTTCCGCGATATAAAGTACTCTATGTCCTTCCCCATGGTCTACTCTATATCTGTGCCAAATTTCATCAAAATCGGTCCAGTTGTTTCGGAGCCTATTCAATGCAAACAAACAAACAAATTTTTCCTCTTTATTATATTATATTATATTAGTATATAGAAGTATATATTAAGTAGGTATGTGTAATAAAGTTGCTCGCTTGTGAAAATTGAAACGTAATACTGCGAATTAAAAACTCAGGTACAAACGGGTATTTACCCGAAACGATTGTCGTCATAGATAATAAAAGATAATATTATAATGAATAAGATAAAATTACACGAATCATCTCTAACGCGTCATGACTCATGACGTGTAAAACCTTCTATAAATGATAAATCCGAAACGTTACTTTTCCCGAAGAAATAAATGACTCATTCGTGAGGATAAGGACTTTTTTTGTCTCTGGTTTAGTCAATATCGACTCCTAAACCTGTTATAACCACATCACACCGATAAACAAGCAGGAAAATGTCTTCACTTTGTGCGTCATAATTTCACACTTACAAGTTACGATCATAGAAAATTACTTATAAAAGTGGAAGCGGCTTAAGTGACTCTTTATGATAAATAAAAATGTTTAACATTTATTGTATAGGCATTTAATTTAACAGCCTCCGTGGTCTAGTGGTTAAAGCATTGGCTCTCGACTCGGAGGTCGTGGGTTCGATTCCCGCATTGGAACATCAAAAAATGTTGTTTCCAAGTTTGGTTAGGACAATGTAGGCTGATCACCTGATTGTCTGACAAGAAAGATGATCCATGCGTCGGATGGGCATGTAAAGTCGGACCTGCGCCTCATCTCTCGTCAGTCGTGACTCGTGTCGGTTATCCGTCCCACTGGATTACGAGAGAAAATGAAGAGGGAGTGCTCTTGTGTACTGCGCATACACTTGGGCACCATAAAATTACTCCTGCGTAACTGGCCTGGTTTCAATGAAACCGGCCACCGTCACCGAGATCGGTAGGGAATTTTTTTATTATTATTTAATTTATAAATACCGTGTAGCAACAATCCCGCCTTGTTTTAACAGCAATACGTAATTACCTTCTATCTATTGTCGCATCTTACATATTAGTAAGCGTTAATATAAAGCGATACAAAAATATGTAGTATTAATAAAACATTTTTTCTGCTAAAAGTATGAAGTGGGTCACGAAGGAACAGTCTGAAAATTACTGGCCATGGTCCAGCACAATGCGTTGGAGGAAACCCCCTAAAAATTATCTAATGCACGCTGCACGTTGTTCCGTACTCATAGGGTACCCTGAAACTTCTCTGTCTGTCTGTCTGTCACCACTCACCAGGCTGTATTTTTGTTATTGTTATAGCGATAACTACAAATACTAAAAACATAATAAAATAAATATTAATATTTACTATATAATATAATAAAGAGGAAATGTTAGTTTGCATCGAATAGCCTTCGAAACTACTGGACAGATTTTGATGAAATTTGGCACAGATGTAGAGTAGACCACGGGGAAGGACATGGGCTACTTTTTATCGCAGGACATACGATTCCCGTGAGTTACTGTACTTACACGGGCGGAGCCGCGGGCATCAGCTAGTCATTAATATATTGTCATAATTAATATGACTAATAAATCAATTTGTAAGTTATGACTTATGAGCATATTTATTTAGTGAGGGCGATGATAGTGATGTTGATGATGAAACTGACAGTGATGATGACGACGACGATCACAATATTGGCATTCTTAAAGCTTAATAAACAGTGATGCGATCGGATGACTCGACGACCTTTGTGCAAACCGGTAGTTTCGTCTTATATCCGGGCCCGTATTCTCAACGTAAGAGCTTCCGTGAACCAAATTAGTATTTATAAGAACATGATTATGGAGGGAAATACGCTAAGACACAAAGGATTTTATACGGATGTTTTACCAGACACGTGATAGTGAAGTTCAAAAAGGAACTGCCGACGCAGCAGCCGTGTCACGTGTGCAAAATATTTACACGCAGCTTAAAATGTGACTTGGTAATACAGACTATGAAACATTCCACGTAATTTAGATAAAAGTAAGAGAAACAAAGTAATAAAACCGATTATACCTTTTGTTCTATAATAAAGTCAATGACGCATACCGCTGATGATACCACTGAAAAGAACAAAGGTATACACTTGTGCAAATAATGAAGATAAGTGTTATCATAGTTGCGCACGCGCAGGCCTTGCGTGACGCCAGCGTCAGGCGTGAGTCACCGCGCGTGCGGCACCGCGGCGCACGTACGGTATGTCACACGCGCCAAGTCAATGTCACAAGTTTACCTATGTCAAAGTGTCACAAGTTTAGAGCCAGCGTTGGAGACCTATGTCACGTTTCACAAGTTTAGAGCCAGCGTTGGCGACCTATAGTCACGATGTCACAAGCTTAGAGCCAGCATTAGCGACCCATGTCACAATGTCACAAGTTTAGAGCCAGCGTTGGCGACCTATAGTCACGATGTCATATTTAGAGCAAGCGTTGGCGATCTATGTCACAATGTCATAAGTTTAAAGCCAGCGTTGGCCACCTATGTCACAAGCTTAGAGCCAGCGTTGGCGACCTATTTCACATTGTCACAAGTTGAGAGCAAGCGTTGGCGACCTTTGTCACAGTGACACAAGTTTAGAGCCACCGTTGGCCACCTATGTCACAGTATCACAAGTTTAGAGTCAGCGTTGGCGACCCATGTCACAGTGTCACAAGTTTAGAGTTAGCGTTGGCGACCTATGTCACGTTGTCACAAGTTTTAGAGCCAGCGTTGGCGACCTATGTCACAGTGTCACAAGTTTAGAGCAAACGTTGGTGACCTATGTCACGTTGTCACAAGTTTAGAGCAAATGTTGGTGACCTACGTCACAGTGTCACAAGTTTAGAGCAAGCGTTGGCGATCTATGTCACAGTGTCACAAGTTTAAAGCCAGCGTTGGCGACCTATGTCATAGTGTTACAAGTTAAGACCCATCGTTGGCCACCTATTTCACGTTGTCACAAGCTTGGAGCCAGCGTTGGCGACCTATGTCACAGTGTCACAAGTTTAAAGCCAGCGTTGG
Organism: Glaucopsyche alexis; assembly: GCA_905404095.1. Lineage (NCBI taxonomy): Eukaryota > Metazoa > Arthropoda > Insecta > Lepidoptera > Lycaenidae > Glaucopsyche > Glaucopsyche alexis. Next base: position 6,753,052 of record FR990062.1, read on the forward strand.
CCACCTTTGTCACAGTATCATAAAGTTTAGAGCCAGCGTTGGAGACCTATGTCACAATGTCACAAGTTTAGAGCCAGCATTGGCGACCTGTCATAAGTTTAGAAGCAGCATTGGAGAGTATAGTTAAGTCTATGAGGTTTCTACTCTCTTCTTTCCTCATTCTTTCCACCAGCTACCTGTAGCACAGACTAAAAAATATATATCCTTATTCCTTACGTACAGAGAAACAGCTTTCATAGAATGATCTAAAACGATCCAAATTTGAAAATTTTGACGTCCCCTTCAACGGCCCACAATCGTGGACACACTGTTATACTATGCTTGTAGTAGTGCAATCAAATCGATCAAATCGATGTAGCTGTTTATCTGTTTCTCTATAATCTGTACCTGTAGTATTTATAGTGTATAAAATTGTAAATAAAAGAGAGACTCACTTTGTAACTAGTTGTAAACTCAAACACAATATATGAAATGTAGAGTCATTATTTTTCAAACGGAAAAATACATTTACTACTGTGATATCAATATATTGCACATATGACACAGTCGAATTGATTTTAAAAAATTCACGCTCTACTCTCTCGTTATCTTAGTACAAAAAGATCCGCAAAAATCCGCAACATCTAATATTAAGTAATAAATCAAGCTGATAATTTAGAAGGACTTATCAGTTACTCGTGTAGATTTAGGCTTTTAATGATGACATAAAAGAATAATGAGTTATGACAGCCCATCTATTATGAAATTAATAATAACGACACTGTTGCTGGTTGCATTAAAAGAAAAAAGATAGATTATTTCATTATTATTAGTAATTAATTAAACGATAACATGTCTAATACAATCATTTTCAATGCTCTCTCAAAATCATGTATTTGCATTGAATAGGCTCTGAAACTACAGGGCCGATTTTGATGAAATTTGGCGCTAATCTATATTAGTACTCTCTATAGTAGACCACGGGGAAGGATCTATGCTACTTTATGTACCAAAAGAAGTTCCCGTGGGATACTGTAAGCCGGCGAAGCTGCGGGCAAAAGCATTAGCTTTTCATTAGAATAATTATTTTCATTAGAATAATTAAGAATAGGTACTAACAACTCTAAATTACTGCACGATGGTTATTAAGGACAAAAGACTTCGCTTCTCGGCAGAATCTTCTACCAGAAGCTGAAGTGGAGAAAGAAATAAGCCCAGGACCATATTGTCCGGAATCTGTAAGACCGGGGAAAATTCAGAGCATTGCAAATAGAACTTTGCTTTAATATAATAGAGCTAAAAATCGAACACACAAATGTCGATCCAAATGTCAATGTCACAATATGCTCGACACTCGACACTTCGATGTTCAACTGTATTGTATTAGCGCAGAGTTCTATTTACGGTGCTCTGAATTATCAGATAGTGAGATATAGAGAGAAATAGAGTTAGGAGATATAGAATTTTCTCGATCATCTAATTCTAATGCATTAACCTACAAATCGATTAAATGTTAATTGGATTCAAATGTCGCAAGAATCTGAGAAGTTGACGAATTTATCTTTCATCACTGATAATAATGTATTAGGTACCTACTTTAGTTATATGTATAATTAATATCACGTGATATGAGATACATCATATTAATGTGTAGGGGAATATAGTTTAAGCCTTTCAATTTACTAAAAACATGTAATAGTTGTTTATATCTATACTATAATATAATAAAGAGGAAAAGTTTGTTTGTTTACATTGAATAGGCTCCGAAACTACTGGTCCGATTTTGATGAAATTTGGCACAGATATTAGAACACGGGGAAGGACAAAGACTACTTTTTATTGCGGCAAAATGTGCGGTTCCTTCGAGATTTCCTTTTACGCGCACGAAGTTGCGGGCAACATCTAGGCTAGAATATTATGATAATGCTCCGAAACTACTGGTCCGATTTTGATAAAATTTGGCACAGATATAGAATAGAGCACGAGGAAGGACAAAAGCTACTTTTTATTGCAGCAAAATGTACGGTTCCTTCGAGATTTCCTTTTGCGCGCTCGAAGTCGCGGGTAACATCTCGTCTAGAATAAAATGACATGATATTAATACTACCATAGACATGTTAAAGACGAGGCATAACGAGGCAAAAAATGTCCCCACTTAAATGGCCCCACTTTTGGTTGTTGTTTGGGCCATTTTGACATTTGGTGTATGGTGAAATCAAGATGGCGTAACATTTTCTTGTATAAAGATTTCTACCATGGAGGTTAGAGAGAAGGAGACCGATCGCTGTAGAAAATAGTGGTCCAGAAATATGGACAAAATAAGTGAGGCGCTGCGATCGCTAAGTTGTCTCAATAAAAACGGGCCATCAATGGCGCGAAGAAAATTAGACTACTTACCGACGGCAGCGCGGCTGGTGGCTGAAAAATGAATTACAAATTCTACAAATTTTCAGAGACAGGCGGGCAATGCTTTAGCATGTAGCGACCGGTCTCCTTTTTTCTAACCTCCATGATTTCTACTGTCAAATGTACGTAATAGGCCAAAGGCCATTCTTAATTTTGAAATCATTGAAAACTACATTATTATTCCTCATTTTTAAAATAGCTCTGTGATAGCCTTTTTTTACGCCGAGAAAATGCTTTTTCGCATCCCGCGGGGGATGTGGGATTCGCTGCTTCCGAAAGATGGTAAGTGGAAGCAGCCTCTACACACTATAAACTGGCAGAACCACGAGGACTATTATAACGTGTGGGTTCTAGCAGGCCCATAGCTCTGTGATAGCCTGCATGTAAACAGCTAAATATCCAAAAATACTTAGGGTTTTCCCGGACTCAAGGAAGAAAACCGACACACGTCTACATCAACCGCAGCCTACGTGACTTATTTATAACCTATTTATAACAAATGAATATCAATTCGTAAGTAGGTATTTGTTTGTACAATACCTACTCACTACTGTGTATGAAAACGTGACTGTTCGCATGTTTATTTATGACTCAATAACTGTATTATCTATAGGACTGAGCTCAGGCGTTATATAGGCTACTACCGACGACGCCTTTTTAGGGTTCCGTAATACTTAAGGAACCCTTATAGTTTCGCTCTGTCCGTCTGTCTGTCTGTCTGTCTGTCTGTCTGTCTGTCTGTCTATCTGTCTGTCTGTCTGTCTGTCCGCGCCCCTATCTCCTGTAATTATGAATATAAATTGATGAAATTTGGTGTAGTTATAGATTGTGTATAGATCACGGTTTCGGGATCATAGAAACATATTAATTTTATATTTTAGGGGTGGCTCTCTATACATGTAAAGTGGGGATGAAAAATATTTTTTCACTCTACCCCATCGTGTGGGGTATCGTAGAATAGGTCTTTTAAAATAAAGGCAAGGTTTCATACGTTACTTTTTTATAAAGTTGACCATTTTCGAGTAATCGGCCTCCAAAGTAGTTTGTAAGTTGGTCCCCCCCCTAGCATTTTTAAACTATAAGAGATAGAAGCTTGCAAATTTCCATGCTGATAGATCATGCTAAAAACTCTTTAGGAAAATTATTGTGAACCAAATCGGACAGTAACTTTTGGAGTAATTAAAAAAAAGCATATTACGCGTTTATAGTTACGGAACCCTCCTTAGACATGTCCTGACATGCTCTTGGTTAGGTTTTTATGAAATGGATCAGGGAACGAGCAGATGGATCTGATGGTTACACTTGTAACTCCTCAGTGTTTCAACTGCGTTCCAGGTCCTTAAAATCTCCAACCTCCGATTACCTCACTCAGTCAGCGAAACAACGCAATATTTTACTCCGGTTTTCAGTAAGGCCGTGGTATTTATCTTGGCTCTCCTGCGTTGCCTCTAAATTATCTTTTTTTAGTAGTAGTGCGATAATATTAAAAAAAAACTTGAGAGGTGTCAAGGGACACCCGGATGGAATGAAGTTCCGGATGAAAATATCTGGCTTGCTTTCTATAAGAGAGAGAGAGACAGACAGAGAAACATGCGACGCCGCACAGCTTACAATAGCTTACTATAGCAAAAAAAAAAAAGACATACAGACAGACAATTGTATATATAAAATAAATAATAATACAATATCCGAACCGATATTATCCATACATACATTACATACATACATATATACATACATACATACATACATACATACATACATACATACATACATACATACATACATACATACATACATACATACATACATACATACACACATACATACATACACACATACATACATACATACATCAATATAATAAATGTATATGCGTAAATATTTAATTTTTATAAAAAATAAAATTATCTTTTGTCGTGACAACTTTACGTAAGAATTTTTTCCGTCTAGCCCCCTTTCACAACGCGCGATAAGGAACTTCGTTCCAAAACTAAAATTCGAAATAGGTATCATTTTATTCTATTTTCAAAACACTTCAAACGCAAATAGGAAGCAAACAAAACACGGAAATCTCTGCTGTGTCTTATATAAGTGAATGTGATAAACTAATGATAAAATAAATAATATATAATATTATAACAACTATATAATTAATCTTTTGTTTTTGTTTTTCAACAACTTTTAAATTCAGCTACCAAGAATATTGCTACCAAAACCTACTTTTGTAACATAATAATACCAATAGGTACTTACCTAGTACTTGACACTTTTTAACTATAATAAAAAGATCGATTGTATTCTACAGCAGTTAGGCTGTAGAATACAGTCGATAAAATACGCTAAAATAGTTTAAATTAATTCCATACACATTAAACGAATAGCCAATTTATGTAAGTGGTTTTGTAGCCATTTAAGGCAAAAGAAAACCTCATTTATTATTATTAAGGCATTTGAGGTTAATATTATGCTATTGTTTTTCGTAATTCAAATAAAATCTCTGCGGGAGACGCCAATAAAGAATAGGCTACACGAATGAATTTTTTTTATTGCATAAATGAATAGTACTCTTAAATATGAGTAACTTCTTAGAAGAAACCGTATATCAAAAGTCAATATTTTCAAAGGTACAGCGATTTGTTTGCAAAATTTCGCAAGTCCCGTGAAAACGCTCCATACTAAAGTCGTACGTAGCTATGACGTCACGTCCATGTAAAATCGTATGAAGTATACGGCCGCAGGAACATATTTGTAAATATCTCCGATATTTGTGCGTTTAAGTTCATACATACCATAGTAAAAGTTTTTGTATATGATGTAAGTAAACTAATTATGTAGGTTTTGTTTACTAATTTAGCAAGAAAAAAAATTTTTTTTTTGTACTTTTTAGATGTATCTAATGACTAAACTATAAATAAAATATTATATTTTTTTACATTTACGAAGCAGTAATGCCTTAAAATTTCTGAATACATTATTGAAACTTAATATTTTAGATGTAGTCGTGTACCCAATTGAATCTATACAAATAAATAAAATTGAAGTGTCTGTTTGTAATTTAAAATAAACAGCTTTTCACTTAATTCATATGAAAGTATATTCGGTACTTACAATAAAATGACAATTTTTAACATGTTTGTCTGTCCTTCTGTCTGTGTTTGTTCCGGCTAATCTTTAAAACGGCAGGACCTTGGATACTTAAAGGGCTGGACCGATCTTCACGGGACTTTCCCTGGCAGATAGCTAATCTGCTAAGGTACAACATAGGCTATTTTATGTTAGGGTTCAGTTTCCAATTTCCATTAGTTCTACACAAACGAAGTGGCGAGTGCCAGCTATTTTGAAATAAAATTTTACACAACATTTTTTAACCAACCAACAATGATTTCAAAACGGATTGGTCATTTACGGATGGGTCATGGGACGTACATTTGGCAGAAAAATCTTCATACAAGAAAAAGTTGCGCCATCTTGATTTCAGAAGATTTTGATAATTTTATACGGACTGTTTAAATGCAAGCAAATGTCAAACTTCGGCTACCCCAAACAACCTCAAAATTAGGACAGTTTAAGTGTGGACTCTTTCTATACTGCCGTCCTCAAACTAAAAGGCGGCTAAATGACAAAAAGAATTTTTGAGGTAGAGCTAAAAAACGTGGGATTATTTTGAAATTGATGCTAGTGATTTTGTATAAACAATTGTTAATGTTTTCGTAAATGTCTTATGACAACATTAACAATTGTTTATAGAAAATATAGCATCAATTTCAAAATAATCCCGTGTTTTTAACTCTACCCCAAGAACTCTTTTTGTCATTTAGCCGCCTCTTAGTTTGAGGACGGCAGTATATAGATCTATCCCTGACAACACTTCATATTCTTTAAATGTATTATTTTAAGAGATCCGCGAATACTTAAGTCAGGTACAGTACAGCTACACACGATCGTATTTTCAATAGGTATAGATAATTTATTATGCACACGCTAAATTACCTTAATACGACCGGTTCTTCACAATAGGAAAATTCCGTTACAACGTTGTATGAAGCGTTAACCTGATTGTGATAATGATATCGTAATTGTATTTTAATGATCATTAGCTAACGATAGAAAGGAAAATTTAATGAAATACAACAAAATCTTCCAAATTGCAATCATATCGCAAAAGTTCCTCGTGTTTCAATCCACATTAATCCAAATTTGATTTTTATTAATATAATAATATGTATGGACGCTTCACACCACATCAATCTGGCCCCGTGCTAAGTATCCGAAGAACTTGTGTTACAGGTACCAGAAAACGGGAAGTATATATGTATATATAACACTTTTATACTATACATATATTAATTTTTTTCATTAAAATAATACACATCCATGACCCAGGAACACAGAAAAACTTTTTGTTCCTTCGGCGGGATTCGAACCCGTAACCCCCGGCTTGAGCACCAACGCGCTGCACCGCTGAGCCAACGAGATCGTTTTTTTTTTTTTGAAGTCCCCTCAACAGCCCACAAGTTTTCCACACAACGTATGCTTGCAATAATGCAATCATTCGAAAGCTAACTATGTAGCTGTTTATCTGTTGTTCTTTCTTTAATCTGACACATTTTTATACATTTTGGGCAGCAGGTGCAAAACTGACTAAAATCCACACTATACTTACATCCACATAAAAATATATTTTATACATCTTCAAATGCTCTACATAATTTGCGATTGTAGAGATAACTATAACTATCAACGCCATTCTACTGTCAACTCTGCATTTAAACTACAAATAATAAGGTTAATAAAATCTAGCTAAAATTTAAATTTTGAATAATAGCCATAAAAATAAGCCTAGTTATTTATTATTTATAAGTCACGAGTTTAATCGTAAATTCTTATCTCTACATGATGTTATTAGAATTTATATCTTAATCTAGGTAAACAGGATACTGTTTACGCTATAACACAAATTTTAGGTCTGGCTGATAAAGAACATAAATACATAATTACCTACCTAATCCGAATAATGACACTTATTAATTAAATTTCAAGTAAGCCGAATATTTGCATTTTTGCGTAATGGGTTTAGCCCTTTAGGTTTCCCAGCCAGCTTCAATATAATTATTATTATTCTAAATGAAAATGAAATGAAAATATACTTACTTTAATATAATTTTTTCTAAAAGTTTTAAGACTCGTACAACTCTACATTCAAAATGAAAAATAAATAACATAGAATTTGCCAAGTTCGGAGTTTTTATAAGCAGTCAATTAGCAGGGATTGCAAAACGGTACGTGTGTAGTTTCGCCGCCTATTTATTTTTTATTTTTTCCACTATTAACTTATCTATCTGACGTATAAGTGACGTCACAACATTTTTCCGTGCCGCGGAATTTGTCATTTAATGGCATACCTAATCGTTTATGTAAACACGAACGATTACTATTCATTATGAGCGGAAAATTTTCGTTTGCATCAAAAGCGTTTTTTTTTTGTTGCTTGTATTAAATAGATCATTACAATTATATTTAAATATAATACGAGATTTTAAATAACTGTTTTTATTAACATTTTGTTTAAATTCTTGCTCGATAGAAACTTCTGAAAAATTTTGGGTTTGCATTTTCAAGAACATGCCATGCATTAAGTTAGGTACCTGGGTAGATAAGAAATTTCATAATATTTTAAACGCAGTTTTCGTAATACATATTTCATAATGTTTTAGATGCAGCAATTTTCTTCCAGAATGATTTATATCTAAAATAAGCGAAGAAAAAATGGTGTCAATCAAGAAAACATAGCGAAGCTTATTTAAATCCCTAAAAACAGTCTAAATATTTCAAAAATTAGTTTCTGTACCGTAATAATATGGGTTGTCATTTAAACTTTCATGTTTAGTTGCTATTACAAAATGTTGAAACGAAAATTTCATGTTCAATTATAAATAAAAAATAATATTTATCGGTCATTACTCATTATAAATTGATCACAGGGTACATCGGCACTCGGCACACGCCGCCGGGGGGTCGTTTCGGGGTCACAGGACTAAGGACCCAGAGAAAGTAAATGTTAAACACGTAGGAGTAAGTTGGACAAGCGTGGGCGACAGCCCACACTCTTTAGGACGTTTTAACAAAAAAAATGTGACACAAATAAATTTTTTTGTTTACAAAAATATTTTTTGTAAACAAAAAATTTACAAAAATATTTTCCGGAATCTAGCTAGGTATTACTAAGGTATCATTAAAGAACAAAATACAGACTTAAAACTTTTAAAATAATACATATTATATGCCTCTAAAACTTAACTCTAATGAACTAATGACTTAATATTATGCCATATAGAGTAATTTAATAAGTGACACTGGCTTCAATGAGATTAAATTGTATTTAAATATACATAGAATTGTCTTAGTTATTAATGCAACGTTTTTTCTGTGTACAAATATCCTTAAAATACATTATACAATACAATTTGTAAAATAATATTACGTACTAAAAATCTCGTAAAAATAAATACTTGCAAGTATTATGTTTACATTGTACTATTGTCTTCAGAAGGACCACAATTAGAAGAAAAAGCAATTATTATTTTAAGTACCGTAACTATTTATGTCCTTATTATGAATAGTAAGGTAAGTATTACGTAAGTACCTTACCATACCTACACTAAAAGGGAATAAACTACAGAAAATAATTGCTAATTTGTCTTTTTTTTTTCGGAGCAATTGTAAATAAAGTATCATTGTTACATTCTATCTTATACTCTACATTATCTAGGCTCTATCCTATTAGGTATTATAAAGCTTATTATAGCCAAGTGATGCATTTTTTTTTTGGAAAAGAAAGACTTATCTACAGTAAGATAGTAAGACAATCAGGGAGTCAGTGTAAACATGACTTAACCCGTTCGCAAGCGACTACCGTTGCGGCGCCTGACATAATCCCACACACACACATACATAAACTCAAAGACGGCTTCATCTCAAAGCTATTATTGAATCCTTTATACGACCATAATGAAACGCCGTCCGTAATTTTGTCTGTCAATAATTATTACGCGTAATCCATGATTGATGTGCCCACGGTAGCAATCCGTAATTGACGCCAGCCATTGTATGTTCTTGATTGATCTACCGGTTGATCTTGTATTGCGACACTCACAGGTAAATCTGCACTCATTATTACAGCTCTAATTAACTTGTAGCTTTCTATACCGATTGCAAATCAATATTAATAATTTGTCCAGTGGCATTTAGATTTTTTTGAATTGCAATATTCAATTTCGTAATTTTAAAAATGTTTAATTACTTTTGCAATTTTTTTTTCAATAATTATTAAGTTAACACCCATAATTAAATAATGATTATAACCCATTTGTCAGAAATGTATACAAATAACAAGAGTATTAATTCTTAAGTACACCAAGATTAATGCAACTGCATAAACATGTAAACAAAATTTCTAGGTTAGCGGTCCAACCAAAAGTGTTAAGAGTGCGCTAGTCAACGGCTCGAACTCAGTGCTGCGCGCGGGGAAAATGCTTGTTATTTCACCTAATATTGGGGAAAAAAGGATATACCCATAAAATAGTAATCTATACTTATAAGAGAAGCTATACTGCACACATTTATGCAGCTGTGTAAAGTATTTTAGAAAAGGCGTCTTCAAATTACGCAAATCGACACTCAGCTGTTGGTGTTTTATGAAAAAACTATATAATATTTTTGTCTGAAGTAAAATTATCTCAATTGCTAAATAATTGAACTGTGTCGGTACGTGCTTGCTTTTTTTATTATCATTCTTCGTTTAATTTTTATTTACGTTCAAAGTTGTGCTAAAAATGCGATGTTTGGAGGCTATTATCTTCTACACTAATTTGAATTTCAGAAATATAAGGAAATACCGACCTAGATAAGTGTCATAAAAATCGATATTACGCTAGAATTTGGGTCTACAATGTTTGACTTTGGAGTAAATCACCAACAGCGTTTGTATGGAGAAAAATCCGACTAGCGCAGCCTTAAGTGTAAGACATCTAGAATCTAGATGTGTTGCGCGCACGCAGCGGCGCGACGGGCACGGCGCGGCGTGCGCGCGATTGTTTACGGCGCGCACGCGCGGCGGCGGGCGCGTGGCCCCCCCCGCGCCGGCAGCTGCGCCGCACAGGTGGCGCGTGTGGGAACTCGACGGCTCTGCGCGTTCCCACGATCGCGCGCCCTCCGCTCGCTATATAAGCCCCCGCTCGCCCCAGTCACCGCATTCCGCGTTCAACGCTCGACGTACACACTCGCTACAAACATGTCTTCCCTGTCCTATGATATCGCGTACACACACTCGGACGACGGGCCGCAACCCGTCTCCCGAACATATCAATACAGAAAAGTGATGAAGCCGATGCTCGAGCGCAAGAGACGTGCTCGCATCAACCGCTGCCTCGACGAGTTGAAGGAGCTGATGGTCAGCGCTCTTCAGTCCGAAGGAGAGAATGTTGCCAAATTGGAGAAAGCCGATATTTTGGAGCTGACAGTGCGCCACTTGCACAAGCTGAGGCGCCAGCGTCGCCTGTCGCTGAACCCAACAATTGATGCTGACCGCTTTCGAGCTGGATTCACACACGCTGCCAACGAGGTGTCGCGCTGCTTAGCCTCCATCCCCGGAGTTGACGTGAGGCTGGGCACGCAGCTGATGACCCACCTCGGCCACCGGCTGAACGACATCCAGCGCGCCGCCGACACACCACCAGCCAGCCCGCCCAGCCCGGCGCTGTCCACCGCCTCGTCTTCCTCTGGCTACGTGACCCCGTCACCGCCGGCATCGCCCGCGCCATTGACGGCTGTGCCCCTGGACTGCACCACTTCATACTCGAAGGCGCCAGTATGGCGACCGTGGTAGACGGCCGCGGCTGCCCGCGGACCCGGCTCCCGGTCACATCTGTTCCAGCACCGCTCGGAGCCGTTCGCCCTCTAGTGTCCGCCAAGTGCAGTGCTCGTGCTTGCGTCAGATCTCACAGTTAGTGTAGGCTCAGTAGTAGTAAGTCCAAACTTAAAGCTTTAACTTAGTCGATAAGGATATTGTGATATTAAATATTATTGTATAGAGATGTATCGAGTTTTGCCATCTTTAAGTGGACTCGGATTGTTATTTTATTATCGTTAAAAGATTTCACTTCGTTGTGAACGATTACAAAAGAGTAATTTAATAAAAAACAAATATTTTTACCTTATTACTGCATTTTATTCCCTAAAACCCTGTTATTTATTACTGTTGAACTTAATTTTTACATGAACATAAAAATATAGCAAAATTGATAATATCTAACAGTAACTTGACAAGAAGCAGAAAATGTTATTCACAAAAACTACAGATTTTTTTTAAACTAATTAATAATGTGATTAGTTGACTCTTTAATTATTATAGGTACTATACTTAGCATATATTTCAATGGTAACAAATTAGAAAAAAGTGAAAAAATACAATAAGTGTACTGGGAGTTTTTGTAAACAATACGCGATATGGGGTTAAGGGCGCGGACCCCTGACTCCGTACGCGTGCTCAGTAACTTTCCTGTTTACACCCGACTAAATTTACATTCGTCGTGTTTACATTTCCATGGTTACAATTACTAAGAAGCGATTTTCCATATATGTATATTTAATGTGACTATTTCCATATAAAATTTCCATAAAAAACACAGGACTTTACACTTGACATTAGATAGGATTTTTTGTAAACAGTAAACATGACTGTTGTCTTGACAAAATGGGGAGCAATTTTTTTCAAATAAATTTTTTTAATTACAAAACATTTCATCCTAATATTTAGGTATCTTTATTACCATGAGTCTATGACCTATATAATATTATGTGATGATTGTTCAAATATCAGAACTAGTTCTCATAAATCATTAGACACCTATTTCTAAGCACTATTTAGTCATAATGATCTGCCATTAAAGTTTAGTTGACATCTTCAATCTTCATTTTTACGCAAAAAAAATGAGTTACAAGTTAATTGTGTTATATGTAATCTAAAAGATTGTGTTATCTACATACAAACATAATAAGGAGGAAAAGTTTGTTTGTTTGCATTGAATAGGCTCCGAAACTACAGGACCTATTTTGATCAAAATTTGGCACAGATGTAGAGTAGACCACGGGGAAAGACATATGCTATTTTTTATCGCGGAGAAATGTACGGTTTCTGCGAAATTAGCTTTTGCGCGCACGGGAATTATCTAGTATAATTATAAAGAGGAAAGTTTATTTGTTTGTTTGCTTGCATTGCATAGGCTCCGTAACTACCGGACCGATTTTGATGAAGATTGTCACAGATATAAAGTAGACCACGGGCAAGGACAGACGCTACTTTTATCGCTACAAAATGTACAGTTCCTTTTGCGCTCACGAAGTCGCGGCAACGTCTAGATTTTGCATACAAATAGTAAAACTACATATATTGGATTTATTACCCCTGATATTAATATTCAGTAATAAACAAGCAAGGTTTTACATAATATCATTAAAATTATTTTGGATATAATTTGTGTTAAAAAAACACAATAAAAACACGTGCCAGACTTCCTCAAGGAAAATTGTTTCGGGAACTTTATCACACAATAATGTAATTAAGACCAAGAACTAGAACATTCTGTTTGCACACTGCTTATTGAAGGTCATTTTATACGCAACTATTTGAATTTTGATAAAATGAAGAAACATTATAAAGTTTGATGTTTATTAATATTTCCTTTGTAATTTTAAAAGAATAATAAGTTACTAATAATTCAAATCGGCACTTGCTTAAAATAACCAGAAAAGCATTGGCAAATTCATCTCTTAAACCAATAATTTTTTCCAATTAAAAAAAAAAGCAAGTGGCAAAATCGCATATTTCTTCACATTAAAAAAGTAGCGTTTCTTTTTATTCGCTAATCATGCAAAGAGCGCAGCGGATTTCCTGCATTAGGTTTCACCAATTTGTTAATCAAAACTTCGATAAACAAGAATATAAAACGAACATAAAGAACGAAAATAAGAAGATAAGAGGGTAAAAGCGTGGCACTATGTAACATACTTAGGTAGGTATAGATTGTATCTTACTGAAAGTAACAGATAATAAAAGTAATTTAATTCTATATTATTAGGTGTTACCTAGGATTTGCTTTCGCAATGATGTCTTCTAAGAAAGTAAAATAAAGAGCAGTGCATTTTAATTATATTCTTGGAATCATGTTGAAAAATAAACAGTCCATACATAATTTTTCGCTATTAGATAACTTTTAAGGAATTGGGGAAACATGTCAAATATTTAATTTTATTTTCATACTCAGATATATTGAGGTATTACAACTTGATTCACGTAAAAAAATATAATATATTATGTGTAGCTTAGTAATTAGATACCTACATCTAAAAAGTACAAAATAGCTGTCTGTACCTTTGATAATATTGACTTTTGAAATACTGTTTCTTCTGAAAAGTTACTCATATTTAAGAATAATATTAATTTATGCAATAAAAAATCTGTCGCCTAACCGATTACGTATGAAACGCATAATTTTGCTTTTTTTTTGCTCAGCAACAATTGTTGTTAAGTGGCTAACTGTGAGTAACGTACATTGTACGTCATACACCTACCTAGAGTTATGAATAACATCAGTTCAAAGGTCACGGCGTTTGCTGATTGATTACAATATTATTAATTAACTGTTTAAAATCTTGAACCTATAACGAGGCAATTTAAAACTAACGGCTAACTGAAACGCTAATCAAAATTAAGAGCCCTCATATTCACAGGCTGTCGCTGTCTCTGCTAGCCGAAATGACCAGGACGGCATGTGACTCAACGTCACTTAACTATAGTTTCTTATTTCTAAAATAAAAATCATTCCAATAGGTAAAAGAGAGGCATATGTTTATTTTTGGGGTAAGAAGAATATACTTTATTCAACATACAAATTCATGCCAGTGTTTAGGTTTTGCCATGTTTGCAAATACCTATCCTAAAACTAAATACAAAATATTCTATAACTCTATTAATATGCATAGCTAATTTCTTTAAATTTTCACAAAAGATAATAAAGTTGTGTAAACATGTGTCATTAAACTAACTATGAGTAATTTCGTTAAGTCGTGTTATTTCATTACCTACATAACCGTTTATTTCGATACATGTAGCGCTATCTGTGTTTCTATTGAGCGTTTGTAAAGCTAGGTTAAGCAAAGCGCCATCTATATAACGATAGTAAACTCTAACAGCTTTCTAAGCTCGGCTAAGCAATGCGCCATCTGTAAACCGATGATTAAATCGTTCCCAGACGAAAGCTCTCAGTCGAAAAGCCATCTCGTTAAAAACTTTGGAAGCTCTTAGTGTAGTAGGTATGCTTAGTAGTGGTTATGCTTCTCTGAGATCTCATCTACTACTCTACCTCGCCTCGTTACCTACCTACATAACATTTTTTTTTTGAAAAAAATTGCAATAAATAATATTAATTATGAATTTAACTACACTAGATTTTTTGAAGGTATATATATTTTTGTATTGTTATAAATTTTTAATTTTACTTAGAAAAAGTTAAAATATCTTGAAATTCTTAACACTGGTTTAGGTTTTGCCAAGTTTGCAAATACCTATCCTAAAACTAAATACAAAATATTCTATAACTCTATTATGAATAGGTATGCAAAGCTAATTTCTTAAAACTTGCACAAAAGATAATAAAGTTGTGTAAACATTGCCATCTGTGTTTCTATTGTGAAAACTTTGAGCTTTTGTAATGCTGGGTTAAGCAAAGCGCCATTTATATAACGGTGGTAAAATCAAACAGCTTAAAAGCTCAGCTTAGCAATGCGCCATCTGCATACCGATGATAAAATCGTTCCTAGATAAAAGCTCTCAGTCGAAAAGCCATCTCGTTGAAAACTTTGGAAGCTCTTAGTGTAGTAGGATATGCTTAGTAGTGGTTATGCTTCTCTGAAATCTCATCTACTTCTCTACTCGTTACTTATAAAGTTTTTTTTTTTGGAAAGGAAAAAAATGCAATAAATAATATTAATTAAGAAAAGAAATTACAAAGATACATTCATCAGTGCCCTCCAATAATCGTTTGTATAATAAGTGCCTAATAACTATAGGTTTGACACCATTGTCAATCTTTATTTCACATTCCATAGACAACATTAAAATTTAATGAAATTAACTACACTAGATTTTTTGAACGTATATATTTTTGTATTGTTCTAAATTTTTAATTTTACTTAGAAAAAGTAAAAAATCTTGAAATCCTAAACACTGGTTTAGGTTTTGCCAAGTTTGCAAATACCTATCCCAAAACTAAATAAGAAAGATTCTATAACTCTTAAAATGCATAAGTAATTTCTTAAAACTTTCACAAAAGATAATAAACTTATGTAAACATGTGACAGTAAACTAACTATGAGTAATTTCATTATGTCGTGTTATTTTATTACCTACATAAACGTTTAATTCAATACAAAGACTTTCAATACCTATGGTGCCATCTGTGTTTCTATTGTGAAAACTTTGAGCTTTTGTAAAGCTAGGTTAAGCAAAGCGCCATCTATATAACGATAGTAAAATCTAACAGCTTTTTAAGCTCGGCCATCTTAAAATCGTTCAGATTAAAGGTCTCAGTCGAAAATCCATCTCGTTGAATCCACTAGATTTTTCGAACGGACATATGAGGATCGTAGCAAGTGGAAGGAAGTGGTCTCTGGCTACCCCTACGGGAAGGAGGCGTGATTATATGTATGTATATTTTTACATTGTTCTAAATTTTAATTTTTACTTCGCAAAAGTAAAAAAATCTTGACAGTTTAAGAAAATAGTGAATGATCACTCATCGTCTTGAATTTTGGCTAATATTTGGCAAAAATAAAATAAAAGCTTTTAGTATAGACACCTTTTTTAATATAATACACCTATGTATTTCACAAAAACTTCTGAAAATGGCGCATAGATCCCACCAATGGCGATTTTTTCTGTCAAATGTACGTCGTAACGCGCATTATTGTGAAATCATTGATTCTTAGGCTTTAATTTTTAAAGTCAATGATTTTTACACATTAAAAATTATATATAAAAATTATAAAACTGTGTACAACCGTCCTAAGCTCCTAACGGAATCCGTAGACACGCGCTGTTATCATTTATCAGTTACAGCTTATCAGTACCGTGCGGAGTGCGCGCACGGACCGCGACAGCACTACGACATCGACACAGAGACGTGTGTATTGCATCAGGCGTATCCGCCTTGCAGGAGTCGCATAGCAACAAGCGTGTATGACTAGGAGTGTAAATAAAAAATACTAGATACTGTAGAGCAGTGTTTTTCAACCTGTGGGTCGCGAAGCTTCTGTAGGGGGGTCGCCGGAGGTCCGAATCCTTATTATGGAGACGCATAAAAACGTCGTATGGAATGAATATTTGTATCATTGTAACATACACATACATACATGATAAAAAAGCGAAGGGTCGGGGGGTCGCGAAATATTTTTTCATACAAGGGGGGTCGCATTATGAAAAAGGTTGAAAAACACTGCTGTAGAGCATCGTTTCCCAACCGGTGGATCGCTAGTCTGGATTGAAACATAGGCTAGGGATAGAGATAAAAAGTATTTTATCCCGAAAAAGAACAGTGTTCGTTTGGGATACTGTATTTACGCGGGTGGAGCCGCCGGCACCAACTAGTATAAAATATTTGAATTCTTTAATAATATTGATGCAAAGAAGTACAGACCAGTGTTGCGATACTTCTATAGGGGAGTTGCAAAAGGTGGGCACTGCAGTAAAAAACAAAGTTTTTCCAACCTAAACATTTGAATTTGCAAGATATAAAAAATGTGCTTTACGTATATTATTCATGTATTTATTCGAACACTAAAAATGAATAAATATGTTGGATTGAATATTTGTCACAAAATAAAATACATGAAAAAAAGCAACGCCCCAGGACAAGACAACCCCCCCCCCCCCCCCCCCGTTGCTTCTTTTCATCACGGGGGTCGCGAAATAATTCTTCATACCAAGGGGCCGTGTTATGAAAACAGAAAAAGATTGAAAAACACTGCTTTAGACCTTCTACTAGCGTGACGCGATTCAAATCGATGTTTTGTATAAAATAATTTCGATATTTTACATTCAACACATACCGGTAGGTATGTGTTGAATGTATCTATAAAATAAGTCAAAATCTCAATGAAATAATAGTTAATAAGATTTTCAGCCTTAACCGTAACGCAATTGATTAGGACAGGAAAAACACGAATAAACATGAGATTGCTTATCTTACGAAAATATATTTTGTTTATCAAAAAACACACGGGTAATCGGTTGGAAATTTTTGTAAGTACGCACGTGCTTGCGCACGTCCCTGGAGACTTGCGACTTCTGTCTGGGACTTTTTTACAATTGGCAACACAGTAGTGGATGTAAATTCTTTAATGTTGCAAACGAAAGGGCGGAGGTAATCCCTTACCATCTGGCGATCCGTCCGCTCGTTTTCTGCTATTAGGCAGGGACTATATGATCCGGAATCCGGAAGGACCGGGAATAAAAGAAGGAAAGAGCAATGAATATAGAACTGCGCTAATTTCATTAGGCTATGGGTACATTCGACAAAAAACATTTGATTTCAGAAGATTTTGTCAATTAAATGCTGTCTGACTAAACTGCGCAAAGGTTAAAATGTCAAAATGACAAATTTTAAACCTCGACTGCACCAAACAACCCCAAAAGTGGAGCAATTTGCCTTGACATACCTCGTTATATGCCTATGGTTTGAGTACATACATACAAACAATATTTGGCTCTGAAGCATTCTGAGATTCCCCAAGTTTTGCTGTTGGTCCTTACAAATTAATCGACCCAAAGGTCTCAGACTCGATCCACCACACAAAGATTTACAAGGATTTGAACCCGCAATTGCGAAACCGACAGTCGTCATTGTCGCGGTCGACGAGATAACAGAACGTATGAGCCTTCTAGAACAATAAACTGATAACACATTTTTAGACGGCTATTTTCATCGATTGCGTAATTTGTTATTTTTCTTTGTGCTGAGGTAGGTTGTACAAAACACGGAAGTTATGTAAAGATTTGACAGAAAAATAACACCTACTTTTCGCTTACAGTGCCACAAACTTATCTGGCCCGGTGGCCTAAAGAAGAACTAACGACGCCATTTTGAAATGTCAATTGCCTGCCAATCATACGTCGACCTGCTCACCCACCTTATTGCAAAACATGTTTTTATTGGCCCCAAATGCGATAACAGCGACACTTCCACCTGGCTAGATAAGTTTGTGGCACTGTACTTACTTAAAAAAAACATTTGACACGTGCCAATATAGCACGAGAACATTTTTTATTTTTATTAGTATCCAAGACATACAAAAAATATATATTTTTGTTCACACAGTCATCATCAGAAGCCCTAAAGGGGGACTTAACGATAAATTTTATAACTATTTATTAACATTGGTGACTTAACACTAAATTTTATAACTATTTTAATTAGCACTTTATAAATAGTTTGATATGAGTCGTGGACCGTGGTACAACGTATTACGTAACGTTGCATAAAACGGAGTAGTGCAACGTAACGTAACAGTTCGTAGAAGCCGCGCGTAGCCCCGCAACGTATAACACCGTGTTACATGTCGTGTAGCGTAGTGCGTAGTGCGTAGCACAGCAAACAGCATAGGGTCACAACTCACAACTGACAGATTAATAAACAGTTTACTAAGTAAGTAGCGTGCATTTAGATTACGAAGTAACTATTTATTAATCTGTAATAGGGGATCGGACAACATCTGAAATATTTAGTTTCATTAATATATTCAGAAATATTGAGGCATTCCTAGCAGGTAAATGTAAAAAAAAATATTATTTTATGTGTAGTTTAGTAATTAAATACATTTAAAAAGTACAAAATAAAATTTTTTCGCGTAATAGGTAAACAAAACCTACATCATTAGTTTACTTACATCATATACAAAAACATTCATTATTATAAGTATGAACTTAAACGCACAAATATCAAAGATATTTACCAATATGTTCCTGCGCTCGTATACTTTATACCTACTTAATACACTTTAATCCAATAGTGACGTCATTTGTATGGCGATTTTAGTATGGAGCATTTTTACGAGACTTGCGAAATTTTATACACAAATCGCTGTATTTTGGAAAATATTGACTTTTGATATACGGTTTCTTGTGAGAAGTTACTCATATATTTTAAGAGTACTATTCATTCATGCAATAAAAAAAATCAGTCCACTTGCCTATTTAAATGACACGCGCTCATAAGCGCCGTTCGCGTGGTCCAAGCAGCGTCGCGAATGTGCTTACTAAGGGTCAGTACATACCGTGACGGTACGCTACGCAGCGCTGCGTTTTTAAAATAACTATTCAAAATTATTTATTCACTACACAAGGAGACACGTTTCATATGATTTCAGCCATATTGAATACTGCAACCTGTCATCTTACAATGAAAATCTTCTTGTGTAAATAATACATTCAAATTTGAGTAGCTTTCTTAAAAATGCAGCGTTATGTCGCGTATCGTTTTGACTCTTGCAGTGACCATCCAACAATAGAGAAGATGCATAATTTTTTTTAATGGCTTTTCGAAAAGTACATAATAACCCAAGAAATATTGTCTTTGCAATGGCATATCTACGATCAGCCGTTGACGAAATACAGTCATCACAAAACTGAAGTTGTTGCATTAAAAACGCTCTATACAAAAAATGTAGCAGGAGTCACGTTACAGCTGCTGAAAATGTATTCATACATTTTCATGAAGATAAATACAAAATTGATTTTATTAACTATCATGTCTAACATTAAAGATAAAATAATTTATTTAACTACTGTTATAAGTTTAATTACAATTTGTAAAAAAAATAAGAACTAAGTAGTTAAAATTTTATTAACTTAAATACTGCGTTTATGTATATCATTGTAAAAAAAAAATGACACAAGTAAAATAAGGATTTGAACAGTAATTTTCGTTTTTCGTTTTCTTCAATCCTGTAACTTTTTAGTTTAGAATGAATGAATGAATGAATGAATGAATGAACCCTTTATTGTGCACCAAAAAGTAAAATCAAACAATACATTTACTAAGACTAGGCACAAAAGGCGGTCTTATCGCTACAAGCGATTTCTACCAGACAACCTTGTTGTATTTGGGAAAAGATTTGTAAGTAACTTGTTACAAATGTAGGTGACTTTAAATAAACGTTCAGGGTTCAGGTTCAGTTTAGCACTGATTTTTCAGTCCATATTTATGTTGCCTTTCGGAAAATATAAGAATTTTGCTGATTTAAAACAAATGCATATTCACTATTATGTAATATGAC
Source organism: Glaucopsyche alexis (assembly GCA_905404095.1). Classification (NCBI taxonomy): domain Eukaryota; kingdom Metazoa; phylum Arthropoda; class Insecta; order Lepidoptera; family Lycaenidae; genus Glaucopsyche; species Glaucopsyche alexis. The sequence continues at coordinate 6,773,827 of FR990062.1, forward strand.
CAATTTGTATCATTAAAATATACGGTTGAGTCTTTGTCGTGGAGAGAGGGGTGTGGAGGGCAGTGGCGTAGCTAGGTAACCGAGGGCCCTGAGGCAAGAAATGAACGAGGCCCCCCAGCCTGAACTAACCAACTTAAAACTGTGACATTGGTAAAACAACAAAATCAATAGCATAGAACCAAACGTTTTTAGTATAATGGGAGAAATTTTCACTACTTCAATTTATAGTTTCTTTGTCAGAGTCCTAAGGGCCTCCTGAGGTCAGGGGCCCCGGAGCACTGCCCCACCTTGCCCCTTAGAAGCTACGCCACTGGTGGAGGGACGCGAGCCGTGCTCGGGCACAGCGCGAACGCGGCTCGTGCGCAACGCGTGCGCCGCGCGCCGCCGTGCGCATTGCTGTTGCTACTCGAGCGCTGAGCGAGCGCATGTATTTCGTATTATGGAGATATTTTTTACTATAAGCATCTGCAAACAATACGTACAATCTTAGAACTAATACTATAAGTTAATTCTAATAGCAATTAATGTGCCCATGGAGAGCCGCTTCGCTACGTTGAATGTAAGAGGAGGAATAGATGGTAAGAATGAAAGTGGACGAAGCGAAACAAGTATGTAAGAATCGTATCAAGTGGAAAGAAGTGGTCTCTGCCTACCCCTACGGGAAAGAGGCGATCTCTGCGACTCTGCCTACCCCTACGGGAAAAAGGCGTGATTATATGTATGTATGTAAAAGTACCTATTCAAATATAGTAGTATATTGCTATTCAAATGAGAATAGGATCGAGTCGGCGCCATATTGTTTCGAATTTAGACTGTTAAGATAGTTAAATTTATGTTTAGATAATTGATTACTATTTAACGTTTTTATTTAAATTCGATGCAAGACTATTAATATTTATATGAACATAAGTTTTTCTGAAAATCGCACTTTTCAACTGATATTTGACAGAAAGGGGTCATTGACGTTCCTATTCTCATTTGAAACGCTTAATTTGAAACGGTAGGTACTCGCTCCAATCCCGTCCCTACATTGACAAACAAAATTTCGAGTAATATTGTTTTTACAATAGTGGGCTTTTATTTTATATAGCTGGTTAGTAAAAGATTACGTGAGAAGCCCTTTGCAATAATTTGAAAATAGTAGATTATGCACCAAGGGAATAAAGCAGTGTCTTACGTCACGGGCAGCATATTGGACCCTGAGCGTAACGACTAACGAAGGACTCTAGAGTTATGTTTGGTTATGTAGAGTCCTGAGTGAAGCGAGGGGTTCAAGCTGCCCAAGACGAAAATAGGCTTTATCCCAGAGGACTCTACTTTTCATACCTACTGCGAGGCAATAAAAACTCAAGGCTACATTTTTAATAAGCTCCGGAGTCAAATCACTATCGCTCGACGACATTTTGACACGTGAGAATGTTAAAACACGGTACTGTTAAAATAACGTAGTAGGTACCTGTTTTACTTTTGTGTCGTCAAGTTGTTATTGAGCCTTACTACCGCTTGAATACCACTCAGCTATGATCCTTACCTCTCCCAAGTCTTAGCAAAGAATACTAAGGCAGTGTCGTCTGCAAACAAATAATTATATGACAGTTTTTTGTCTTTAGATTGCAAAGGTCATTAATATAGATAAGAAACAGTAATATTAATCTCATAATATTATAATTCATGAATTATGAAGTGCCTATACAAAATACCTATCTACTAAACAAGGAAAATAATAATTCTGCATATTAACAGTGATATAAGTAGTAACTATTAACTATTGCTCTATATCTCATAGACCTTATTATATTACAGACGAGGGGACTTATAAGATATCTATCTACTAAACAAGAAAAATAATAATTCTGCATAGTGATATAAGTTATAACTATTAACTATTGCACCATAGAGGATATCTCATATACCTTATTATATTATAGACGAGGGGCATGTCGAGGCAAAAAGTGTCCACACTTAAACTGCCCTACTTTTAGGGTTGTTTGGGGCAGTCGAGGTTTGAGATTTGTCGTTTTGATATAAATTGCTTTCCGCAGTGTAATCAGTCTTATAATTTTATTTACAAAATCAGTTGAGATTTGAGATTTGTCATTTTGATATAGATTGCTTTCCGCAATCAGTCTTATAATTTTATTTACAAAATCTCCTGAAATTAAGATGGCGTAACTTTTTCACGAAAAATTTTTCTGCATAGGTCTAACCTAACCGCTAGCAGCTGAGTCTAGACAATTCTGATAAGTGTTATCAACTTATCACTGACGTGGAATTATTTCTATCAGCACAGATACAAGGTGTTTATTTTAGCTGGAGGACATTTTTATTTTTTAGCCATTTTTGTGCTATCAAATTCCGGATTCCGGAGCTCATCGAGAACAAGCATTGGACTACTGCAGATCACTAGGGGCCCTAAAGCTTCATATAAAACCGCCGGTCTGGCGGTTCTAAACCTGGCAGATTTTATTTTATTGTCCAAAATAATTAACAAGGCAACCGGTTTTGAGTTATATCAACACAAAGCTCAAAAGACTGAAGGGATTGCTCTGGACATAGATATATTATAATATTAAGAAGCCCGCATCTGGACAGATGGAAAGCTAAAGTTCGCCCTTATTGAAAGAAACCTCTATCCAAAAAGGTTGGAAAACTATTTTATTCGTAAATAAATAACTACTATTTTTATTAAAAATCTATAACCCCACTACATTATACAACCTATGTTATCCGGGCTATTCTTACGAATCTATTGACACATAATTTTATTAAAATCGGACCAGTACTTTAGGCGTTACGGTGGAACATACAAACATACATACATAGGCTGCCAAAATCTTTACCCTTCCTTGTGGCTTCGCCGTAGTTGGGTAACAAAGTGTACTTGCTTTGTTTATTTACGAATTAAGGCTGCGCTAGTCGGTTTTTTCTCCATACAAACGCTGTTGGTGATTTACTCCAAAGTCAAACATTGTAGACCCAAATTCTAGCATAATATCGATTTTTATGACACTTATCTAGGTCGGTATTTGCTTAGGTATATTTCTGAAATTCAAATTAGTGTAGAAGATAATAGCCTCCAAACATCGCATTTTTAGCGCAACTTTGAACGTAAATAAAAATTAAACGAAGAATGATAATAAAAAAGCAAGCAAATACCGACACAGTTCGATTATTCAGCAATTGAGATAATTTTACTTCAGACAAAAATATTATATAGTTTTTTCATAAATCACCAACAGCTGAGTGTCGATTTGCGTAATTTGAAGACGCCTTTTCTAAAATACTTTACACAGCTGCATAAATGTGTGTAGTAAAGCTTCTCTTATAAGTATAGATTACTATTTTATGGGTATATCCTTTTTTCCCCAATATAAGGTGAAATAACAAGCATTTTTCCCGCGCGCAGCACTGAGTTCGAGCCGTTGACTAGCGCACTCTTAAAGTAGGTATTTATTATGTAAATTAAAGTATTATATAATTACTAGCTGTTCGACAAACTTCTTACCGCCTTAGAATTAAATTCGTTGACGCACTGACAGCAGCGCCAACTACCGGGTCCATTTATAAATCTAAGACCTCAGAAGCCTTCTTTGGCTCATGCACCACAACTTTGCTAAAGATCATCACATGATCAAATGCATAGTTTACGATTCTATGAAGGACATACAGACAAACATTCTTTTTTATATAAATAGAAGATTGAATTGCCTATCAAAGAAATCAGCTTTAACTGATTGTTGGGATTACTTCAAAATAAATTTGTTTTTAAAGACGAGAGATTTTTTCAACTAATTGATTTTTCAACCAAGATACATATGTTATAATTTTATATGTATCGACAAATATAAAATTCCCGTACACTGGTGACTATACTTATCAGTGGCGCGGGGTTTCTATAACTCCATTGCTATCGGCTTACCATTTACCTTTTGAAGACGAAGAAGAAGAAGATTCATGATCGAAATTCCTACCTATTGTCCTATTGTACAGGATAGGGCTTCCTAAATTAGGAGAACCAGCCTTCGCCACTGATACTTATAGGAATTACGCACATAATTTAATCTCAACTATTCATTAACATTTAACAATTTGAAAGCGAGTGGCAGTTTACATAATGTAAATAATCTTTATCAAAGGTCGCCGCTGATAAATTTTTATTTAATTTTTGTATGAATTCCTGTGAATGGTCACATGCCAAACGATATCATAACAATAACATATTTGTTGCTAAGTCCAATATAGCCACTGCTTGATGTAGAAGTAAAAACGTTACATATAATACGTTTTTATCAGAAGTATTGTATAATGGTTGTAACAATCAGATCTGACCACAAACAAAAAAGTTACATACAAACATTCTTAGCAAATATTGATACCCCTTTTTACCCCTTTAGGGGGTGAATTTCATAAAACCCCTTCTTAGTGGAGCTATGCGTCACAAAAGAAAGCCACTTTTTAGCCTCAGTAGTTTTGCCTCGGCGTTAATGAATCAGTTAGTCAGGAGTGTTACATGTTACTTTTATAATATAAATTATAAAATAATAGAAGATATAGTGCGATTCAAATGAGAATAGGATCAAGTCGGCGCCATATTGTTTCGAATTTAGACTGTTATGATGGTTAAATTTATGTTTAGATAATTAATTTATGTATTAATAATGTTTGTATATATTTTTTGTGTGTGTGTGTGAATAAAGAATTTGAATTTGATTACTATTTAACGTTTTTATTTAAATTCGATGCAAGACTATTATTATTTATAAGCACTTAAGTTTTTCTGAAAATCGCACTTTTCAAGTGATATTTGACAGAAAAAGGTCATTGACGTTCCTATTCTCATTTGAAACGCGTTATACATAACGTTGTCTGGTCCCCGTAACACAAGTCCTTCGGGTACTTAGTACGAGCAAGATTGACGTGGTGTGAAGCGTACATACTACTTATTATTACCTACTAAAAAGTTAAAAACATAAAATTCTTATTATATTCAACAATGTTACAAACAATCACGTGATCAAAATAATGCAGTTAATCAGTTGCATTGAGCAATTTAAGATATTGTGCAACATTTGCCATATTATTTCAATATTATTTCTCCTAAGCCTCTGGAGCAACACTGCTGTGTAACAGCTATTTTGCAGAAAAGGCGATAGGCATGTTGTTTCCATGATAAGACTATTTGTATATTTACTCAGGTACGTACGTGACACTAAATATAGATACATCCAATTTGCGTTTTGCTTGGACAAAACTAACACGTATAAAATTAAAGAAAGGTTCTTACTTCTAACCTCAATCTTACTCGTGGATTTTAACCTTTATGTAGTTTTTTACCTCCTCCCATGAATTCTGCAGTCTTCTGTACCGACTCTATTTCTAAGTGTAAGTAATGATGATGATGATGTTTGGTCAATGTACACTAATAACAGCAGGAAGGTTAAGCAGGCACGAGAAGTAAACACAACTGTCGTCATAAGTTGTTATGTAAAACGGACTTGCAGGTCACGTGCGTGGAGAGTGAAAAATTGCACACAAAGTCTGTTTGTACACACTATACAGTACAGCTATTCGCGATTGGATAGGCATCATAAAGAATAGCATATAACGCTACATATTAAAAACTTAGGCCTTTGCATCCGTTAATGGATGATTTATACAGTATTCTCCGAGCGATGTAACCACTCTTGAAATACTGTAGTGCCTGGTTGGTTTTTAAATGTCGTATGGTTGCCCAAGCACATACGGCTTTCTAACAACATAGTCAGCCTAGTCCAGAGGAATGAACTGGTCAATACGTCTGGGGCCAACTATGTGCGGGTTTCCTCACGATGTTTTCCTTCACCGTTAGAGCGTCCGTATAATGTACTTGAGATCTGAAAAAGTCTCATTGGTAGACGCCACAACCTGGGATTCGAACCTGCAATCTCTCGAGTGCGAACCAAACAGTCTACCCACTAGGCTACGGAGCTCAACGCTACATATTACATGGCAATAAAATACCAGCTAGCACTAAACCATTGATTCTCAAAGGTCCAGGTCTAGGTGGACCCCCTGAGGTTCACGGGAGACTTGACGAGGGGTTCACAATTCGTAAACGGGTCCAAGAAAATTTATCTGGTTTCGATAGTGAAGAACTAAAATGTCAGTTTGTCTTCACCCATTCGTATCATTATAGTAGGTATAGGGCTGCCAGCAGTATTTTATTATAAAGAATGGGGAACATGCATAATTTCTTTATCGGCTTTTCTAAAAGTAACAATATAATAAGCCGGGAAATATTATCTTTGCAATGGCATATCTACGATCGACCGTTGACGAATTACAGTCATCACAAAAGTGAGATTGTTGGAGAGCATTAAAAATGCTCTATACAAAGAGCATTAAAAGACTGTAAGGGTCCACCGGAACCAGCAAAGTTTGAAAGTGGTCTACGAGAAAAAAAGTTTGGGAACCTGTCAGCCAGCAGTATAGAAATTTTCAATCGCTACTAAAAGAGAGCTAAAATCCTAGGATGTCAGTTCTCTGTATACTTAGTTTGCTTGGGGGAATAAAAACAACAGCAGGGACTTGAGTGCATCTTAGATTAAGAGACGTTTGAGTATTCGACTGATATACATGTCATACCTAGTAAAAGCAATGTTTTAACAATGTTGCATTAAAAACAATATTTATAGGTTCATTGTAATGTCTTCACAAAACAAGTAAACATAAAAAATGCGTCATTAGGGCCAACAGGGGTCAAATGCACACAAGAAAAAGAGTATAATGTCGGTCAACACAACAATTCATTATTGTAATAATTATTGTGATTAAAGACTGTATTGTATCATCATCATCATCATCATCATCCAGCACCCTACTACTGTTATAAATGTGATTGTGAAAGTTTGTGAAGATGGATATAGGTATAGGCATATGGATGGATGGATATTCGTTACTCTTTCACGTGAAAACTACTAAACAGATTTTGATGAATTTTGGTATGGTAGTAGTTTAGGCTCTGGATTAAAACATAGGCTACTTTTTATCCCGAAAAAGTACAGTGATCCCGTGAGACGTATTTTTTTGTTGTATAATAGGTTGGGGAAAAAGTCTTTTCGCATTATAGTATGTATGAACTTGTCATAAAATATCTTGGGCTATACCAATTGTATCTGGCTGATTTTGGTATCATTAAAAAGTTTTAATTTTACAGAAGACAATTCCAAATTCAAATTAGGTAAATTTGAGATTTTCATTTGTTTTTCTTATTGTTAAAATGAGTGACTCTTATGAAAAATTTCGATACATTTTAAAATTTTATTACAAAAAAGGTAAAAATGCAACACAAGCCGCGAAAAAAATTTGTGATGTTTATGGACCTAATGTAGTATCTGTGAGAGTAGCGCAAATTTGGTTTAAGCGTTTTCAATCCGGAAATTTTGATATCAAAGATGCACGTCGCTCTGGTCGCCCTGTTACGGACAAAACTGTTGCCATTTTTGAAAAAGTGGAGCAAGATCGGCATATAAGTAGTTACGATGTAGCTGAAGAACTGGGGATTGACCACAAAATGGTTTTGGCGCATTTGAAAAAAGCTGGGTACACAAAAAAGCTCGATATTTGGGTGCCTCATGAGCTCACTGAAAGAAACCTAATGAACCGTGTACTCATTTGTGATTCTTTATTACGACGTAATGAAACCGAACCATTTTTGAAGAAGCTGATAACTGGTGATGAAAAGTGGATCACGTACGACAAGAACGTGCGAAAAAGATCGTGGTCAAAGGCCGGTCAGGCTTCACAGACTGTGGCGAAACCCGGGTTAACTCGCAACAAGGTGATGCTGTGTGTGTGGTGGGATTGGAAGGGCATTATTCATTATGAGCTGTTACCGCCAGGCAGGACCATCAATTCTGAACTGTACTGCGAACAACTGATGAGATTAAAACAAGAAGTTGAGAGAAAGCGGCCGGAATTAATCAACAGAAGGGGTGTGGTTTTTCACCATGATAACGCTAGACCTCATACATCTTTAGCCACTCAGAAAAAATTACGGGAGTTTGGCTGGGAGGTGTTAATGCATCCGCCGTATAGTCCTGACCTTGCACCTTCAGATTTCCACCTGTTTCGGTCGCTGCAGAATTCCTTAGGCAGTGTCAGGTTGACATCACAAGAGGACTGTCAAAACCACTTGTCGCAGTTTTTTCATCAGAAGCCCCAAAAATTTTATAGCAATGGGATCATGTACCTACCAACAAGATGGCAAAAAGTTATCGAACAAAATGGCACCTATATACTTTAGTCACTTGTAAATAAACTTTATAAAAAAACCTTTTGAATTTTTATATAAAATGCGAAGAAACTTTTTCCCCAACCTAATATAATCGTATGTTACCGGCACATACCCTACCTATCTCGAAAAGGGTGCATCTTACTGAAAAAGATAATGAAAATTTCCTCCCCCCTCTATAGGAATTCCGAATACCAATTCCAATCATAGATTTTCTGTGTAATGTTTTGAGAAAAAAAATTAAAATCATGCCAATCAATCAATTTTCCTTATTAACTAACATTCCTCGTATCTCGCAAGCAAAGCTTTATTAATTTTAATCACTTGTATTTTTAAACAGTAGGTACGTCCCACTGAAAAATAATAACAATTTAGGGTGAGAGTACCAATTATCAGCACTTTAAAATAACCTAACTAAGAGCGACATGTCTAAGGAGGGTTCCGTAATATGCTTTAAACGCGTAATATGCTTTTTTTTAATTACTCCAAAAGTTACTGTCCTATTTGGTTCACAATAATTTTCCTAAAGAGTTTTTAGCATGATCTATCAGCATGGAAAGTTTCTATCTCCTATAATTTAAAAATGCTAGGGGGGGACCAACTTACAAACTACTTTGGAGGCCGATTACTCGAAAATGGTCAACTTTATAAAAAAGTAACGTATCAAACCTTGCCTTTATTTTAAAAGACCTATTCTACGATACCTCACACGATGGGGTAGAGTGAAAAAATATTTTTCATCCCCACTTCACATGTATGGAGAGCCACCACTAAAATGTAAACTTATTATTTTTTTATGATACCAAAACCGTGATCTATACACAATCTAAAACTGCACTAAATTTCATCAATTTATATTCATAATCACAGGAGCTAGAGGCGCGGATAGACAGACAGACAGACAGACGGACAGAGCGAAACTATAAGGGTTCCTTAAGTATTACGGAACCCTAAAAATGGTCTAATTATAACCTCGATTATTACAGATGAAAATATTTTATAGTTTAAAGTTATGGTGTCGCTGCCAGTAGATTCCAGAAACATTAAAGTTTTTTTTTTATTAAGTGGAAACAATTTTTTTTTTTTTAGTTCGGGATGCTGATAATTAGGTACAGTGCTAGAAATTGGGTGTGTACACCCTATAGGCAACGAAAAAAAATACATTTCTGGATACTGTTGGCATAATATGTTTTGTATAATATCTATATATAGTACCTATATATTCTCCATAATGGAGAATATACCCTAACAGTATTTTAATTTTAATGCTTTTTAGCAAGTTTAAATATGCCTTTTCAAAATTCCTGTTCCTTCTGTTCTCTCCATACTCCATACTCTCTATTATACTTCCTACCTGTAAAGTCCTGGCTACGATTAGTTATATTATCCGCAATAACTTTTTACAACAATATTTTTTATAATACATTATACAATCTTTAGAATTATATTCATTATCATAGGATTCGTGGGTCATCGTATATGGACAAACATACGAATTTGTTTAATAAAATATTAGTTAGGTATGAACGGTTTTTCAACGGCTACGTAAAAGGTCGCTAGGTGACTTAGCGACACGCTTTAAACTTTAGTCATGTTGTTATAATTATTGTGTAATATTTTAACGCAACTATTGCAAATTTTGGTAAAGACTTTGTGGGTCAGTCTTGTTCAAGAGAGAACAAATGTACCTATGTTCCTAAAAGTCTTTGTTCTAAGCGAAAGTAAAGGTTTTTGTTACAGTTCCGTAGTTCACGTCTTAGAACCGTTAGAGCGGTTACGCACTACGTCCGATCCGAATCCGATCCGAACCCGTGAAAATATGGATCTAGAAAACTCGGATCGAATTTGGATATTGCTTACGCACTAGGTACTCCGATCTCTGATACAAATCCAAGCCATCTTTTGAAATACGTGATTTTATGCGGAGCCACAGCAGAGTGTTCACGTCGTTGATCATGAGTCCTTTCATACAAGTACAAGTCGTTCATACAAATAATAATATGGCTACTTCGGTCCGTTAAATAACTCCTCCGTCTCTTCCGATTTCCTTCCGTCATGGAGATTCTAGAATGACGGGAAGAAATCGGATGACGGAAATCGGATCTAGTGCGTAAACTACCATAGAAATAGTTCTACGGCTACTCCGGACCATATTTTCACGGGTTCGGATCGGACGTAGTGGGTAATCGCTCTTATGGTTTCATCACGGACGAAGACGGACAAACCGTCCAAACGGTCAGCGCTAGAAAGATGAAACTTTGCAGAGATATGTGTATTTAATACGTCGACAAAGTGCTAAAATAAAGACACGAAAAATATTTTACTTTGTGAACCCCCGTTGTTAGTGCGTCGCGGTGCGTTGCCTCACGTCGATTTTATGCCACACCTGCGTTGCGTAATGTCATGGGATATTCATCCCAACTTACCTGTCCGGTAGTTGTGGTATAGTATACGGGTACGCGACCCCGGCTTCCCTAGCTATTACTGTCCTATCCCTTCCCCTCCTGGGCGGTAATATCCTACATTTCCTATTTCCCACTCTAACTTACTAATGTTCCTTTCCACACAACCTATCCTTCCCTTTCCCTATTCCTACTCTCTCCGCCAATCCGTGGGAACGCAATGGATAATCATAAAAATAATTCATTATCCAAAATGGCGGCGATGTGGTTCGTCTCGTTCTCGCGGAGGCGAAAAGTGGCCCATGGAGAGCCGCTTCGCTACGTTGAATGTAAGAGGAGGAATGGATGGTAAGAATGAAAGTGGACGAACTACGAAGCGAAACAAGTGTGTAAGGATCGTAGCAAGTGGAAAGAAGTGGTCTCTGCCTACACCCCTATGGGAAAGAGGCGGAATCTGTCTACCCCTACGGGAATGATTATATGTATGTATGTATGTAATATGTATGTACGCGTTTCGTCGACGCACGACACCATAATGCAAGAGCATAATAACTATTTAGTAATCTGTGGCAAGAATGAAGAGGGTAATAGCGCAGCGCATATTCCACACTACCTCTTCGTCTCCAGTCCGTCGTTCCGTTGAAACGACACGTTGGACGACGCAAAGGATTAAGGCGAAAATATCCGTAGATGACGTCACAGATTCGGGCGTGGCCTAACACTTCCCGCCGCGCCACCCGCATACACCCCGCAGCGCTCGCGATCTCCGCGCGCGGCCGCGCCGCAACTCAAATTATAAACTGAGGAACGGCCCTTTTATACGACTTTAGGATTGATTTAAATGCAACTTGAAAATATTAATTTATTTCTGGTCTATGAGCAAAGAAAAAACGTAGAATGTATAAGCCGCTTCTCCTTCTTCTGTAGAAGCCGGTCGAGGTTATTCCCGAAATCTAGAAATTATTTGGTAGGCAATGCGGCTTCCAACCCATCACATTTCATTTCATTTTCCACCTCTACGCCCACCAAAATGCAATAATTAGTGCTATTGACAGAAACACTAAAATATCCGCTAGGTGTTTTTTCGCTTTCCTAAAAAAGAAGTTTCATATCGACGCTTGAAAGGTAAAAATGCCTAAGCGACAAAAATACCGAAAATGAGTTTAAATATCAATGAGTTTGTATTTTTTTTCTGCGTCGATTGGTCTAATCATCTTTTGTCGCTTAGATATAGATGATTGAATGTACTGTTGGTTCTTGGTGGAAATTCATGTTCATAATAATATAACACAACTTTTTATACACACTTTTCCACTTTATTTAGATTTTTTACAATAATTAAATATAACACGACCGGTTTCGATTAACCTGATGATGAGTTAATCGAAACCGGTCGTGTTATATTTAATTATTGTAAAAAATCTAAATAAAGTGGAAAAGTGTGTATAAAAAGTTGTGTTATATTATTATGCTTAGATATAGTGAAATTTATACAAAATCATGAATGTTATGTTCTTAGGCGACAACAAAAAGCGATTTATAAAAAAAAATCACTTGGATATTTTGAAGAATTTAAAAATTCAACTTTCTATTTTATGTCTATTAACAGTCTATTTTTCATGTTTTTAATTTTTTTTTTGTTTGCACAAAAATATTTTTACTTGTTTAAAAAATTTCTTTTCGTGGACACTAGGTACATTTTCTTCATACAAATTATTTGTGAATTGTCCTACAGTGCATTTAATTTCATACCATTATTTTACGAAAGTGCAACTTGTAGAATTTTACCCATAGTGAAATAAAACAATATTGGCGTAAAGATAGTTTTACATATTTGACACAATAACTATTCGTGCTATGTAGATATTTTTACTTGAAAACTTTTGTTATTAAGTATGTCGGTTAGATATTTTTTTGGTTCCCTATTTTTTCGCATAAAATCATATGTCATAATTTTACTTGGCATAATTTCATTTGACCTAATAGTAGTTTCGCATAGTATTCATTTAACATAACTTTCTTAGCATAATTTCTTTTCGCATAATTACTAATAGCATAATAATTGTTAGGCATACTTAATAACAGGCATACATTTTTTTACGCATTATATTAATTAAGAATAATATTTTATGCATAATATTAAAAAGCATAAGTATATTAACGCATACTTCTTTTTTTTTCACATACTAATGAATGATAAATTCTACTGGGTGTGTGAGTTAAGACGAAATAACAATTATAATTGTAATTTTCGACTGATTACGAAATTAAACTCGGACAAACGACACGAACTGCTATCTAAGAACATGCCGAGCCATAACCACGAGCCCAATGCAATTAAAGACAAGGTATTGTTTTTGCATTAAATAACCTTTTGTATTAATTATTTTAAACATATTAGCGGCTTACGTGCTTCATTATGTCCTTCCATTTTATGCATATTTGTACCTTGTGACAGAATTACTTGAATTTATTATGACAAAAAAATATGACTAACGAGTTTATGCCAAAAAGAAATTACGCCAAAGTATTATTATGACAAGAAAAATTATGCCTTACGAGTTATGCCTCATTAAATTAGGACAAAAAATATTAGTCTAAATTATATTTATGCCTAATGATGTAGAATGCTAAGAAACCATTATGGCAAAGTAATAGTATGCGTAACATAATTATGCCAAGAGAGGTATGCTAAATGAAATTATGACAAATAAAATTATGGGAAAAAGGGGATCCCTTTTTTTCATTGAAATGTTTAAGAATGATGAAAAAGAATGTAATTTTTTCCTGTACCCAAAATATTATCTTACGTCGCTAAGGTATAATACGAAATCAAAAATGTCGCTTGAGTATCAATAAATTCCAATACATATGAATTTATAGACAAGAATTAATAGCTAAATGATCTGAGTGTTTATAAAACTGACAAAATGTAACTAAAAGTATTAAATTTACAGTGTGTGGGAACATAAATGAACGCAAACATTGCTAAATATATTTCTATATTTATGCGCCTAATGTTTCGCTAGTTAGTCCTGTCAGTAGTAGAAAATATCAATATACTAGGTTATGGGAGTAAACTTTGCACACATACTTGGACATAATAAAATAGCTCCTATAGCTGGTCTATTTTCAATTAAATTGGCAACAGTCACTGAAATCGGTGTGGTTTCATTATTATTCCTTTTTTAAGGTTCCGTAGTTCATGTCTCGGAATCCTTATAGTTTCGTCATGACCTTCCGTTCGACCGACCGTCCGCCCGTCCGTCTATCCATCCAAACGGTGGTGCTTGAAATATGAAACTTTGAACGGATAAGTTTATTTATCACGTCGACATAGTGCTAAAATAAATGAAGATAATTTTTGGTTACACCTACACGAAAAGGGGAGATATAATTAGGTACATAGACATTTTAAGAACATTGAGAGGTTTCTGAGATTATATTTAGATGTAGGTACGTATCCGTTTGCGCGATATTCCACTTTTAAGCGCATTTCTTGTTAAAATACGGCGTCCCCCCTCTAAAAGCCAACAAGGCTGGCTCTAAAAATGTGGAAAATTCATGATGGTAGTCCATGTAATAAACTTTGAACGAAACTATAACGGTCCAAAAAACTTCATAAATTCGGGAGTTATAGAGACTTAAATTGAATCAGTTTAGATGAAGATATCTGTGGCTCAGTGGTTAGCGCTTTAGTGCTCAAGCCAGAGGGCGCGGGTTCGAATCCATAAGAGAATAAAAAGTTTTCCGTGGATTCCTTGGAAAAATTACGATAACTGGGGTTAAGAATTAACTTCAACGATTAACGAATTAACGCTACCGACAAAATATGTTACTATGATAAAATTTTAAAGCGATTTTGCCAAGTTGATGTTTATAAAAATTTATCAGAATATAACAAATATTGTTCATCTCTTTTGTTACATCAAAAGCTGCTACCACCGTACATTTTTAATGACAAATGTATGGCGGTAGTAGCGTTTTTCAGGGCCAGGACGTCAAATAGACTTCCACCCTTCATGGACAGATGCAATAGTCTCTTCTTAAGACACCTATCATGGCCATGCCATCAGACGATATGATCAAGGTGCAAAGCTTCTCAAAACAACACCAGGTTTTCCTATCGTCTAGAGAGAGTAGAGGATAGGAATCAATGTTCACTCCAATGACATAGTCTGGTACACGGACGGATCCAGGAAAGACAACCGGGTGGACGGACCTTCTACGGGGGCATGCCACCTACAGGCTTGCCTATATATTTGTTTAGGACAATTTACAACCATGTTTGAGGCTGTGATGAGTTGTTCACTACAGAGCCTACAGATTGTCCTTGTCCATAAAACATCCTAATCTTATAGAGAAGATTAGGATAATTTAGATGATATTTCTGCTACTGTCAATGCTTTCAGCGCAGTCTGTCAGAACAATAACAGGATGTATTTTTTTTTTCATAATCTATGGGTTCAAATCCTGTCTAGGAAAATTGAGTTATCAAAAATGATGCAGTTTAAGTTTTCATCAAGTCGGACTCAATATTCCGTAGGGCTAAATTACTATTGCTAATTATTTTTGACTTCTCTTACAACGCCCAGAAGAATAATTCACCATGTACTATATCTTTTTTACTTTTTTTCTGTACCTAATCATTTTAAAAATATTTTTGCTATTTAATTATATGTATTTTAATGTAATTGTTTTATCTGAATTATTTGATTTCATATAAACCACTTTTCCAGGCCAGGATTCGAACCCGCAAATTAGGAAAAAAATACATTTTGTATTATTGGACCATTCGATAGCGTTGCAAGTAAGAAACAATTTACAGAAGGTAATTATGTGCGAAAAAATTGAGGAAAGAGCTTATTTTTTGTAATTTATTATCATTCCATATATTTCCTCAAAATATGAGGCAGTTTATCTAAATATAACACTTTTCTGAAGTTGAGTGTATACCATTACTTTCCAAAAATTGTTCCATAGTAACAACACTATGAAACGGTGCAATAATACAGAATGTTTTTTTTAAACTTTTTTAACCTTTAACCCTCATTTACTTTTTTCTCCCATGGTTTAGAGGATTTTCGTCATACAATACAAAACAATGACACTTTTTTTAAGCCCTTTCATTTGATATATGTCTTATAGTGCTACAAGGATGGGGACTTTTTGCCCCTTCTTTCATCTAAATTAGTTATGGCTTGTGTTCAAACGCTAAACATGCTAGGACGAGACAACAGCATCAGTCTGGTATGGGTTGTAGGCAACGGCAATATCTCCGGCAACAAAACCGCGGATGAGCTGGGTAGGCTTTGGGCCAATTGTGTCATGCCCAGAATCGGTATGTGGAATATCTCACAGCACTACCAAGGGAGAACTCAAGGAATGGGGCCGCAGGTTAAGTATAAAGCAATGGGCTGAAATCCTAGGCCTTGAGTTTTTACTTCTATATTTTTTTTTATTTCAAGATCAAAATTAGCTAATGTTTTAGCTTGTTTTAGTCAGACAAGGAAACTGCAATTAATTTATATAAACAAGAAGAAGGAGAATATTGTCAGTTAGGAGCAAAAATTTACAATGTCATTGAATAATAAATTTACTAAGATAACTTTAGCCGTAGAAAATTCTTAATGTAAGCAACATTTATGTAACTTATCTTGTTTTATTTTATAAACTCTTAGGCCATTTAGATGAATACTACTATAATTTTTTTAAAGTGTTTGGAATTAGTTATTTTTACCTGTTATTACAGAAAATGTAGTTATAGCTTATCTATTTTTACATGTTGCTGAAAACCTTTGAAATACAATTTAGGCAATTTTACTTGCTATTACATAACTTTCGTTGATAGCTTAGATAATTTTAACTATTTTTCGAATTAGGACTTTTTTACCTAAGCGACATAAACTGCCTGTAATTCGAAAGCTATATGACTCGTTTTAATATCAAAAATTGCTATAAGAATAAGATACGTGTATCTTATTGATATATAGATGTATGTTAAAACCATCTAAATCCAACTATTTTGTGATTTTTAATGATTTTTTTTTCTAAAAATTTTAACTTTAAATCACTGTTCTATTAAGTTTACTAAATTTATGCGTCATATGTGTCTTTCTTTAATTATTATTTCTTTAATTATTATTTTTATCAATTATTATTATTTAAACGGGAAATATCATAATATGTATTATATAAAATATGAATTTGCTTTCATACGCTATCGAATTAGATTTTGTCTGTAATAGTAGTTGTATGTGTGTTAACCCATAGGCCCCCAGGCGGTAGCCGGCTACCGCGCCATTTGCACTCACTTAAGACCCAAGCGGTAGCCGGTTACCGCGCTCTTTTATTCGATTATGTGCCGTATTTCGCTAACTTAGAGACTACTTTTGTATGAAGAAGTTTGATTAGTTACGATCTTTGATACATGGGCCACATTCTGAATTAAAAATAGTACCTAGTCTGTGGGCGACCATTTTTTGTCAGTCATTTGAAAATCGTGCAGTGTTCGTGCGTGTGTTACTTGTGTTGTGAACTTTTTTTGAAGATTTTGCTGGTTTTCACGAATGTAAGTACTGTTTTGTATTAGTACATGGTTTATTTTACTCATTATAAGTATATTTAGATAATCATTTGAAAGAAATACATCGTAATAACTTATATTTTTCACTTGAAAAAATTGGTTTCTATGGGACTGATTCAGACATGATTTTCTTACTATATTTGATTTACTTTTGTAAATAAATGAAGTAATAAGCCTAAAGAAGTAAATATAACTCGTCTACAAAACGATTTATCGTCGTGTTATGCCTAATTTTAGTAAAATAACCAAAAAAAAATTTGACGTACAATGCATTCAAAACGGATTAACGGTCTCCCGCCGGCCGCGGTCATTTTGAACTCTATTTGTACTGTACTAAGGTCGAAGATGTGGAGGACATCCCTAGTAGTTTCTATTCGTCGTAGTGTCGCAACTCAAGTACTTTTTTTGTAAACATCTCAAGTTCTTTCGTCGAATTATTTACATAATTAGAAAGACTAGGTCCTTGTTCTTTAGATTATAATATAGTATTCATTTATTTATTGTGAAACAGTCAGCAACATAGTTCCCAAAGTTTATACTTGTGAAACGAATATCAAATCAGACTAAATACTATATTTTGATGGCTTGATAGATAAAAAATATAACAGCTATTACAATGTTTTTTACACAACCATAAAATATGGTGTGGTTGTAAAGTTATTACATTATATGTACATAGAAGAATTTTTCGCGCCATCTTGGCTTAGGTGCACGTGCTGATTTTGGTTTTCTTTTTGAAAAGTGCCAAGATGGAAGGGTTAAATAAATAAATAAATGTCGCTTAGGCATTTTTACCTTATGAGGTAAAAATGCCTATACGCTTTGAGGTATATAGTATATGTACTATATACCTCAAAACGTTGATATACTAAATAGACAATTAAAACAGAAATAATATAATATATCTATGGACGCTTCACACCACGTCAATCTGATCCCGTGGTAAGTTCTCGAAGAACTTGTGTTACGGGTACCAGATAACGGAAGTATATTTAATACTTTTATACTATACACATAATTAAGATTTTTATTATATTATACATATATTTAATACACATCCATGACCCAGGAACACAGAAAACTTTTTGTTCCGTCGGCGGGATTTGAACCCGCGACCCCCGGCTTGAGCAACGACACGCTCAACCAACTGAGCCACAGAGGTCGTCATAGAAATAGAACTATACACTTTCTGTGAAATTTACAAATACATATTATATAATAAAATATTATACTATAATATATACTATATAATATTATATTAATATAATATTATTAAAATTTCAAGTAAGAAGTTGAAGGAACAAAAAAGTACATTCAACGATCGAACATATTCATTCTATCGCAGGCAGAGTGCTCGCTAAGGTTTTCATAATTTATTTTTTATGGCATGTTGTTCCCTATTATTTCAAGAGTAAAATAAACGATTGCGAAATAGCGGCACCGCGGAGAGTGACACAACCTCCTCGTACGAAAGTCAGCGGCTCACTGTCCCGCGCGCCCGCGCACGCACCGCTTACAAATATTTTCACAAAATAATAGTTATTTACGTATATTTTGAAAACAAAACGGTATTTCGAAAAATCCAACGATGAAATGTTAGATAAATATATTCTTCACATTTTCGTAAAAGAACCATCTTTATAGCCGTAGTAGGTAGTAAGAAGATAGAAAAAGAAATCTGAAAACAGGGCTTTTTAATTTTAATTTATTTAATATTAATCTTCGTCTTATTAAAAAAATTAACGATGATATTAAAGATGAAGGATTGAAGTGTGAAATGTATATTTTTTTGAATTTTTTTATTCCCATTTTTCGGAGTAGTTCCGACTCAAACTGAGCGATTTTTAAGCTTTAGGGGCTATTTGCCCCTTAAGACTGATCACACATTAGGCGTGCGCGAACCTCTTGGGGTGTTAATGGCGCAAGCAGCGCCCGCATCGCTGACACGCCCGAGGAACGAGGCCTGGCAATGGGGCCGGGCATGTCATATAAGTCTATAAAATAACCTAACTAAGAGCATGTCAGGACATGTCTAAGGAGGGTTCCGTAACTATAAACGCGTAATATCCTTATTTTTTATTACTCCAAAAGTTACTATCCGATTTGGTTCACAATAATTTTCCTAAAGAGTTTTTAGCATGATCTATCAGCATAGAAATTTGCAAGTTTCTGTCTCCTATAGTTTAAAAATGCTAGGGGGGGGGACCAACTTAGAAACTACTTTGGAGGCCGATTACTCGAAAATGGTCAACTTTATAAAAAAGTAACGTATGAAACCTTGCCTTTATTTTAAAAGACCTATTCTACGATACCCCACACGATGGGGTAGAGTGAAAAAATATTTTTCATCCCCACTTCACATGTATGGGAGAGCCACCCCTAAAACATAAAATTATTATTATTTTATGATCCCGAAACCGTGATCTATACACAATCTATAACTGCACCAAATTTCATTAATTTATATTCATAATTACAGGAGCTAGAGGCGCGGACAGACAGACAGACAGACGGACAGAGCGAAACTATAAGGGTTCCTTAAGTATTACGGAACCCTAAAAACGACGCAGCGTCGACGCAACGCAACGCAACACAGCGCATCGCATATAATGGAGCCCCAATCTTATTATGAACTGATTATTATCTTTGAATAAATAATATTCTGAGACATGAGGTTTTATCAATAGGTAATAGGGTAAATACGCCAAACGTCGGCCACCCTCCAATCCTCGGCCGTCTGCACATTTTCAGCTTGCATTCATTCAAAAGGTAATTAAGTGGTAATTTTGCCACTGAAATTGCAAGCTTAGTTCATACTCTTTAAATGCAAACCGTTACTATCCGATTACGTCACTTGCTCTTCGCACACTGAGCATCAGTAGCGATAGCGCCGTTGAAGCATTGAAGTTCCTAGTTAAAGCAGCTTACTTGCTGTGAATACTCACGATTCGGGGATTGATATTACAACGGTAAGACATTTCTTTTTTTGGTTTTTAGCTTTGCTATCACTAAAAAGGTATTTTTACTATATTTTGAGATAGTTTTTTCAATGTTTTGCGAATTGGTTTTAGGGAAAAATAGGGGGCCGCCATTAGAATACCAGTTTCGACTGAAAATCGGAATCTCGGCCGGGGCCGACATAAGGTAACTGCAGTATGTTTTATAAAGTCCAATACTACGAATTCCATTGTCTTAATAGTAAAATTTGTAACGCTTTTATGTTAATAAATATATTTTACGTTCAATCGCTAAATATCGGCCGGGGTGGTATTAGCTGAATCTCGAGAAATAAGCTATACGAAACAGGGGCCGACTTTAGAAATATTAAAGATCGTAATGTCGGTCAGCCTAAGAATCGAATGCTACTGTACAGTCTGATCATTTTTGTATTTTTCATTGTTTGTGTAGGTACTGGGTAGTAATTTTTTAATTTATTTATCAAACTTGCTGTCTCAAAATTGAATTATGTATTATTATAATTTAATAATATTATAAGAGGTTACACGCTATACCCGGCCGACATTTGGGAAAATCGCAACCGACTATTGGGCCGTGAACGGCCGACTTTAAGGTTTTTTCGTTTTCGACGCATTTAAACCTTAATACTTTTTCCGTTTAGTAGAAAAGTCAACCATATGCCTATAAATATAAAATAGATTTGTCAACCTCTCTAAAATCGTATAACAAGCTATGCTTTCGTTTCAAACTGATGAATCCGGAGCGATCTAAAGTTAGAAAATCCGTAAGTGGCCGACATTTAGCGTATTTACCCTACCTATTTTTCTATTCCTATTTTTCTTTACCGTTTTTGAAAACCTCACAAAGTAAACGAAACATACTAGATATAGTATTAATAAAAATATTATGTTTACTTAAATTATGTATATATTTTTTTACGAAAAGTCGTGGTAGAAGTTACAGACCATGCACTGGTGTAGCTCAGAGGAGATCCCAGAGCTCTCCAATAGCGTTAAAGTTGACCACCGAGGGGTTTTTTTGTGGGTAAAAATCTCCACATACCCCTAGCTATTATCTTTTATTTAGGATATGAAGATTTTGCTCTCGGAAAAAAAGAAGGTACAACCCTTATCTTAAGCATCTTAAGCTGGCTATTATCAATTAGGTATGTAATATCTTGAGCATTTGATGATAGATGTACCGTTGTACGGACAAACCCTACAAATTTTGTGACACAGCCACAGAGTATTATTTTGTACTTGGTACTTATTTAACTTTGTAAATAATAAATAATAAAATAAGTAAGTAAAATAAACAATCTTTAACAAGTAGTAGGTAGATTAATTTTGCGTTACTTGTCCTACCAATAACTATAAAATACGCGTTAAATTTGAGGAATAGGTACCTACTAATAAATAGAAGATTTAATTAGGTAGGTATATATATGGTTTGGTAAAATCAATTACGAATACTTCGGGCACATGATCTACTGCTTATATAAAGACGTTTGGGCAGAAAAATAATTGTCATACTCAAACTAAAAAATCAACTCATGTATGGGTGACTCGCCGCAAAACGCAAACTTGCCCATATAAAGAAAAAATTCGAATAAGTACCTATGACAATTATTTTTCTGCTTAAACGTCTTTATATAAGCAGTAGATCATGTGTCACTGTAAAAAAGTAAAAATCGTTAGATTGTAATATAACTAACGAGATTGTAAAAATATGTCGAAAGATTCTTTACTATACATACTTAATATATTTATAATTAAACAAAAAATAATGTGTTAAATTATTATAAGTAGAATATTCGTATTCGCAGTCTTTCGACATTTTACTATTCAGCAGGCATTAAAGTTTCTTCATCCGCTACTTAGCCCGTACATTTCCCAGGCCTAGGGTTCTTTCCGTGATCCAATGCTAACATGTTGAACAATACAGCTCAGTATTACATCAACTGGACTCAGTTTTGTGGCACACCGCGCATGACGTGCGACAGTTGTTTGCCGTGGAATCTTCCCGGAGATAACCCCATCTTATCTAGACGCCTACCGCACGAGACGGCTCGATTCTATTTATAATCAATATAAACGATAGCTCCTATTGACACGGGCTATCTTTGACTGTCAAAACACGTGCTCAGTCTGCAATTATCACTTCGGAATTCTCCATTCACCCTTAATAGTAATTAACTATTTTGATAAGCGCCTGCGTGAATTTAATAGCAATGTATGCGTTGACCCCGGCTGATGAAATAAAACCTTTGGTCCGTTTTATTTCCTTGAAGATGTTATCGGTGCACTCATTCTCTTATTGCTTTTTGTAAACAGACACATAAGGCGTAATTGCGAGGGATGATATTTATCTGTAGTTAATAGGATGATATTTACGGGTACTTACCTAATGTTAGAAATAAAATAGATACTTGACATTTAAAAACTTAAGTTAACTGTAATCGAAAATCTTTATCATCATTATATTAATACGTTGAGCAAAAATTTCAAGTACTTACGGTTAATTACGAGAATTGTGTTTGTGCATACAAATCAGTGTTAAATTTGATACATTTTAAGTTTAAGCGGAGGAAGGCCTGCTGAAAGGTAATATTTTTAAATTACCTTTCAGCAGGCCTTCCTCCTACATAAAAGAAACCTTAAGAAGTTGAAGCTTTAAAATTAAAACATGAATTGTCGTCTAATTTCGACAACCTTTACAATTACATATAGTAAATGATTTAAACAAATTAATGTTATTTATCCCATAAGATTAAATACAACTGCACACTGCTACGCAATAAAAAACTTTAAGTTATTATTCGGCATGGGCGTGCGTGCATATGATACAGACATAGAGTAGACCACGGAGAGGGCATACAAACACCAGATATTAGGTTTAGTTTTATCTACCAAATACCCCCTTTTGAGGAGTCGCAAACTTATAACCACAGACAGTCTGTGCACGCAACCCTCAATCGTTGTACAAGCAATTGAATATTTGGTTAACTTTTCCTCTTTATTTTAGTATAAGGTAAGGTAGTAATTCATACATTGCTATACTAATAAAGAAGAAACGTTTGTTTGTTTGTTTGCAGTGAATAGGCTCCGAAACTACTGGAGCGATTTTGATGAAATCTGGCACAGATATAGAGTAAACTAGCTTTTTATCGCATAAAAATGTATAGTTTCTGCGAAATTTACTTTTGCGCGTACGAAGTCGCGAGCAACATCTAGTGTTGAATAAAACTAAACAATAATAACTTTATTTAAATAACCTTCCACATATCAAAAGGGCGTCTTTTTAATTTCCATCAGACGAGACACAAAGTAAGTATTGTATTATATATAATACTAGATGACGCCCGCAACTCCGTTGCGCCAAAATTCGTTTATCGCGGCGGAACGTACATTTTTCCGGGATAAAAAGTATCCTATGTCCTTTCTCGGGTCTCAAAGTATCCCTATACCAAATTTCATCAAAATCGGTTCAGCGGTTTGGGCGTGAAGAGGTAACAGACAGACAGACAGACAGACAGACAGACACACTTTCGCATTTATAATATTAAAGTAAGTATGGATTATTATATATTAAATAAATATCACTGTGTGATATATATAATATATATTATATATATCACTGTGTCACAATACTTAGTGATATATTATATCACTAAGTATTATTTTACAAGCTTTTATTTAGTTTCACTTGTCCCGTTGTCTGTCGGTCTGTAATTAAATCTTACAAGTTAAAATTAATTCACTTCCCTGTTTCCGATTGAGCTGAAATTTTGTATGCATGTATAAATGATGACAATGCCATATTATTATGACATAGAGCTGATCTAATGATCCAACTGGAAGGCCATAGGAACTCCGCAATTAAACGACGCAACCCCATCGAGTTTGGGCTCATTTGATTCGTCTTACCAAGTACTTTGATACTATACATGGTAACCAGGGTCTGATGATGGAGCTACAAGGTGGCCATTGGAACTCCGTAATTAAACGACGCAACCGAGTTTGGACCCGTTTAATTCGTCTTGACGAGTACCTCCTTTGATACTATATGGCCGCTATCCCCAACCCGCGGCCCGCGGGCCGCATGCGGCCCGCCGGGCCTTTATCTGCGGCCCGCGTGAAGTCTGTAACCGTTAGATAAAGTTGTGAAAAAGCATTCACAATTCCAAAAATCTCACTGAGTGAACATAATTATTATAATACATATTTGTTATTTTATTTTAGTTTTTGTCGTTAGCTCATCTTAAATGTTTAGTTTCACTCTTTTAACTACCTTGTATTATTCTATTATTAAATCGTTAAAAGAGATGTTCTAGAAATGTATGAGGCGTGGGCCAGCCCTATGTACACTATATGTAAATATAGCTACATAATATAGTAATTGTTTCCTATCCTTTATTTTATTTTATTTCACTTCGTTTCAATGCACATTTAAAATAAATTCGTCAAGGAGAGCAACACAACGTAAAATAAAACATGGCGGATTAGATCAGAATTAACCAAATAATACAGTCGTCGATCTTTTGGCACTTGGATGGGGCCGTGAGTGTCGCAAATAAGAACAATACTTATTACTAAAAGTGAAATTTTACAAGACGGCGATGTTAGTACTGATTTTATCCACGTGACAAAAGGTAAGTGTCGCAACTACAAAACAATACATAATATTAAAAGTGACATTTTACAAGACGGCGATGTTAGTTCTGTTTTTGTCCACGTGCCAAAAGATCCTTGTCAGACTGTATCATTTTGACAATGACATGACTTTTCACAAAGAAAGACGTATGACACTCAAGAAGATGTCTCTTCCTAAAACTATCAACTACGTCAAAAGTCAAGTCAAAACAACTGTCAATGCCGCCCTAAAATAGGGTTCTCGCATTAAAAAACTCTTCAAATAATCATTTTTGTACGCACGTACCATTCTTCAAATTACTTTTTTCGTATTTTTATGAAATTCCCTTATATTTTTCCTATTTACCTATGGTGTACATAGAGCTGGCCCAAAATCAAACATCTCTTTTAAACAACATATTTTTTTGCCCCTAAAAATTTTGGTTGCGGCCCGCGACACCAGGAGTACAACGGGTTTGTGGCCCGCGTAAAAAAAAGGTTGGGGACCACTGCTATATGGTAACCAGGGTCTGATGATGGGGCTGGAAGGTGGTCATAGGAACTCCGTAATTAAACGACGCCCATTGAGTTTGGGCTCGTTTGATTCGTCTTAACAAATCATATAATACTACAAGGCAGGTATATTGACAAAATAATTACATATTAAAATAATTGTTCAAGTTTCAACGTATGCAGCACAGACCTACAACAGTACAAAAGTTGCTCAATAGATGGCGCTGAAATATATCGTGCTCATCGCGGAACATTAAGAGCCGGTCCACACGGCGCGTCGCGTCGATGCAGCGCAAACACGTTAACGCAATGCCGGCCACACGGGTGCTGCGTTAACGCAGCGTTGTTGCGATGTAACCGTAACGTGGTTACTCCTCCCGCTTCGTCTCGGGGGATGCTGTCCGTTGTTCGTGCGTCGCCACAGCGCTGCGTCGACGCAACGCTGCCGCAACGCGCCGTGTGGACCGGCTCTTATAAAAATTCTAATAAACTTTATTAACTATATCTGGATTATGTATATTATTAATATTTCTCTAATATGGGTATTGGGTAGTGCCTATGCGTCATATGTCTAAAATAACATTATAAAGAGGAAATATTTGTATGTTTGTATGTCTGTTTATTTGTCCGTAACTACTGGATCGATTTCGATGAAATTTAACACGCATATATACACCCATAGCAGTAGACCATGGGGAAGGACATATTATGCAACTTTTTATCGCGGAGAACGTACGGTTAGGATGTTAAATACTAAGTCTACTTAGCCTATAACCCTGTACAATAGAAAAAAAATGAGTCAATGTATAGTAAGTAAAGTACATACATACATACATACATATAATCACGCCTCTTTCCCGAAGGGGTAGGCTTTCGCTTCGTCCACTTTCATTCTTACCATCCATTCCTCCTCTCACATTCAACGTAGCGAAGCGGCTCTCCATGGGCCACTTTTCGCCTCCGCAAGAACGAGGCGTCATTTCGAATAATTAAATTATTTTTATGATTACTTATCCATTGAGTTCCCACGGATTGGCGGAGAGGGCATTGGTAAGTATACTACCACAACTTCCGGACAGGTAAGTTGGAATGAGTAAGTAAAGTATTGTAAGTTCAAATAACCTAAAAGGCTTAAAGTATACTCTAAAGTCTAAGCCCTACGGAGTTAAAGGCTTTAAGAAATAAAATGAAACAACACCAATCTCTTCAAACTATATTCCCTTATAGGACCTTATATCTAGCTTTATTGATCATGTGATGGGCAGACGACGAGAGTTTCAGCAGTTCCTCCTTGATCAGTCGCGTGATCTCCGACTTGGCCTTGGCCACTGCCAGCTCCTGGGAACTCTCTATGGCGAGGTAGAGCTTCCTCTCCCCCTCGGGGGGTGTCTTGCCGGGGGGCACGTAGGTCCCCCGCACTGTGATGCCCGCCTCTGAATACTCACTGATCAAAGCTAGGGCCTCCTGTGAAAAAAATAATTGCAATTAGCGTGTGGGAATAGTGGTGGTAAGCCCCAAAGGGAGATCTCCGACCGAGCGAGATGGTATGCTCGGTCAGGCCGAAGCCCACTTGTATGCATTTCAGAATTTTGCGATTCAGGACTGTGCGCTAATTGGTCCGCCACAAGCGAAATGATCTTAGCATAACCTCGTGTCTGTTTAGTTTTTAAATACCAACATCCTACTAATCCTACTAATATTATAAATGTGAAAGTTTGTGAGGATGTATGGATGGATGGATCAATGGATGGATTGATGGCTGGATGGATGTTTGTTACTCTTTTACGGAAAACTACTAAACGGATTTTGATGAAATTTGGTATCTTAGTAGTTTAGGCTTTGGATTAAAACGTAGGCTACTTTATATCCCGAAAAAATACAGTGTTCCCGAGGGATACTGTATTTACACAAGCAGAGCCGCGGGCAACATTTAAATAGTCAAGATTCAATAAATTGACATATACAGTCGCCGATAGACCCGTGCAACAGTTTTCGACCTTAATACTTGTCGATAAGGTTCAAAAGTACCTAGCGAATCTGTCTGCAACTGTACGTAACAATGTTTTGTTACTACGACAATAGATGGCGTTTCACATCTTAAAGTAGTTTCTTGAAATAAATAGATTACATACTTACTCATTTTACTATTGCATTTAATAATTTCTTAATGTTAGAAATAATATTTAATTAATTACTAATACCACATATTATAGATAATGCAAATTACGACTATGGGGAGTTAAGGTCAGTGAGACTTCCTCAAACTAAAAACAATAGTTAACACATAAAACGACCTCTGTGGCTCAGAGAGTTAGCGCGTTGGTGGCTGGAGGTCAAGGGTTCGAATCTCGTCGAGAAAACAAAGTTGATCATTCGGTCATTGATGTGTATTAAATATGTGTATAATATAATGTATAAAATAAATAAAATCTAAAAAATCTTAAAATATATTATATGTACCTTTTTTTTTTGAGATATTTATTACAATTTACAATTTATTACAATTTATTATAAATTAACACGTAACACAAATTCTTCGGGTATTTAGCATGGGGACGGATTGACTGGTGTGAAGCGTCCATAGGTATTATAGAACTATTCTCATAATTAGCCAAACTATACCACAAATTATCATCAAAATCCTAACTCCCTCTCAAAAAGTAAGTATCTACCTTATTCTAATTACAGTAGAAACACCTGCGGCGCTTGAGCATTTTGATAAAGAGGAACACAAGTCCTCCGATGAGTAGGAGTTTCAGCAACATGTCTGTTCCACACGAAGACTATGCACTTACTGATGCATCATATACCTATTCGGAGGTTATCGATACATGCCTTAAGGGAGTGATACATGAACTAGTGCATTTGCACTTAATAAAGTGTGGGGCACTCGGATCGTTGAACAAGAAAAAGGTTATATTCTTATCAAAAAATATATGCGACGTACACAATATTATGACAAGTCAAAATTTAAAATATTACCTAGCAAAAAACCATTGTACAGAGTATACGAGGTAGACGTAAAACATTGTTAATCATTTAAAATCCAAAAATCTTTCACCGTGCCCAAAGGCGTCACTTCAAAGAAGAACAGAAAAATTAAAATTTGTACACCTAGCGCCGTATCGAACCGTACTTTAGAAAATTAAGTTGTTATGTAAGCAGTATAAGTAGCTTCCGACAGATGACATTACAAAAAATCGTGTCACTCTCACCGCCGCTAAAGAAGTTTTACTCTAAATGGTTAAAAACAGTCTCCAGTGGTTGGTAAACTTTTAGGACTGTAAACCAGGGAAAAAGAGGAATACAGTAATAAATCAATAGATAAATACAGATAGATAGTAGCTGAAGAACAGAATGGAGTCTCAGAGACGAAGAATCTATTTATTGCTAATGTTACCTTCCTCGGCGACCTAACAGGCCTATATTAAATAACAAGCTAGTACTGAGATACACTTTTTAAGATAAAACATAATATCATCCGGCGCCTGTTGTTACTTGTTCACCCAATCACAGACTAATCATTTTATTTTCAACCTATCTTGTTCACCCAATCACAAACTAATCATTTTATTTGCAACCTATCACAAGACTTATTTCAATAGTAGCTCATTGTAATAAATAGAATTTAGTCAATGTATCAGAGGCTTAACCAAGGTTATAAGCCCGATAGGGTAACAAGATCTACTCACCCAGGTTAGTGCGGTTAACTTTCAATAAATATTCCACTGACAAACACTAGATAAATAGATATCAGTATGTTTGGGTGAATGTGTTTACATTTCGCAGTAATTATATCATTTGTAAATATAGAAAGTTCATGATACAATTTCGCCGAGAAAATAAAGAGATTGCGCATTGTATGATTAGCTAGATGAGATACTACATATATGTATGTATGGCTACTTTGTCGCCGTCATGTCTTTCTCGGCGGTGTCACGTTGACGGAGGCGGTGGACAAACAGCGTTAGTGCCGTTGCACACTCCCGGTTGCCGGGTAGCCGGTCGCGAGTTGTATGACCATGTACGATAGCTTTCACACGTACCGGTGTACACCAGCGGCGCGGCGTGGGGTTCCTATAACTCCATTCCTATCAGCTTCACTTACCACTTACCTTTTGCAGACCCTCATCCAAATCCCTACCTTATACAGGCTACAGCTTCCCTATGAAGGAGAATCAGCCTTCGCCACTAATGTACACGGCCATACATTTCGCGACCGGCTACCCGGCAACCGGGACGTGTGCAACGGCACTAACGTTGTTTGTCCACCGCCTCCGTCAACGTGACATCAGTGGCGAGGGGTTCCTATAACTCCATTCCTATCGGCTTCCCTTACCGCTTACCTTTTGAAAGCCCTTATCCAAATCCCTACCTATTATACAGGCTACGGCTTTCCTATGAAGGAGAAACAGCCCTCGCCACTGCGTGACATCACAGAAAGACATGACGGCGCCGAAGGAGCGATACATACATTTTCTATAGCCGTCTATCTACCGCACGCCCGTCTCGTCGATCTAATCTGGACCAGAAAAACTCTAGTTCTGGCTGACGTCTCGTTGACGTCCCGTTGACGTTGGCGTACAATCCACATCAAATAGAAACGATACGCGACGCGGCGCGCAATTTTAAGATACCTACTAAAAATGAACTTTATTCACTTCTCAAGAAGATACAGGTTTCGAATTCGAATGTCAAGTTGCGCCGTGCAGCAGTGTTATTCTCTAAGAACATTTTCAAATATCTCGACAGCTGAATCCGCGGTGAGTGTCAAATATCATATACAAATTTGACACTCACCGCGGATTCAGCTTTCGAGATTTGAAAATGTTCTTAGAGAATAGACAGGCTGCACAGTGCATGTGTAGTGTATGACTGATGTCATATGATTTATCTACACTAATATTATAAAGAGGAAAACTTTGTTTGTTTGTATGTTTGTTTGTTTGTTTGTTTGTAATGAATAGGCTCAAAAAGTACTGGACCGATTTCAAAAATTCTTTCACCATTCGAAAGCTACGTTATCCACGAGTAACATAGGCTAAATTTTATTTTCGAAAAAAATTGGGTTCCGTAAGATATTTGGGTTTTTCGGACACAAGGTGTAAAAAATTAACCAGAAAAATTACTTATTTTGCGTACGCTGCCTAAACTATAAAAGATAGAACCATAAAATGTTCTAATTAATTGTAGATCTTATAAATATCTACAAATAAGTCCGCGACACACTATACCTATCTATGTCGAGTGAGGCACAACAACCATTTTTTTATTTAGAAATCTTGAAATTTTTCTGGACTACATTGAAACGCGTTTATTTTACTCATGCTATTAATCCTTATTAGTGATGTAACGAATATTCGCATTCGCATTCGCATTCGCAAAATTTATGCGAATGTTTTGCGAATATGAATATCAGAAAACAAAAGCAAATGTGCGAGTTTCTTACGCCGGTTCTTCTCGCCGGGCTAGTTTCCGATCCGGTGGTAGGCATCATGTAGGACAATTCTATAAGCGTTATATCATAACCTACATGGAAATAAAAAAATTGAGTTTAAGTTTGAGTGAGCGGAGCGGAATGAATGACGCTTTATTAAGATCATAGATGAGTTCGTATGAACTCGGCAATACTCGGAAGATACGAACGTAACAAACCCATAACGAACTGTCCGAACGCGACTGCCGCCAAGCCATAGACAAATTGGCGCCAAATATGAACAAAAACTGAATATTCGCATTCGCATTCGCATTCGCGAATGCTAAAAAAAAGACATTCGTTACATCACTAATCCTTATCAAAATAAATTATTTCATCACTAAGTACAGTTTATGTAGATAATATTTGGTCTTTGAATGATTAAAATTGGACGTTTGGTTTTGAAGTTATGGCGAAATTAAAATATTACGATTTCTGCTGCACGGCCCGTTGTGGAGTGGGCGACATTCTGTAGTATTAGTATCAGTATTGTACCCGTGCGAAGCCGGGGCGGGTCGCTAGTATGTTATATTTTTAGTTTAAAATAACCTCACGAGGTTATTAAAAAAAATTGTCAGCTGTTTTGGAGACGAGGGATTATACGTTAGTCACGTATATGAACCATACTAAAATGTTCAAGTATCAGTGGCGAAGGATGGTTCTACTACATAGGCCTAGTCTGTATAATAAATAGGTCTGGATTTGGACAAGGGTCTTCAAAAGGTAAGTGACAAGTGAAACCGATAGGAATAGAGTTATAGGAACCCCAGGCTACTGTCAAGTATAAAGTAATTTAATACCTTATGAAAATGATTTTGCAGGCATTTGGCAGGTTTATGAAAATTATATGGCAGGTGGAAAGTTCCACTAAAATGATCTGTATTTTTTACAATATTTTTTTTAAATACTAAATATCACCCTACTAAAATTTCAAGGGACCTCAAACACCTTTTTTTAACCTTTTCCCTATTAACATTTAAACTGACCTGGCTAGGTTAAAGTTCCGACTAAATTACATGGCTTTTTTTTTTCTCAACTCCTTATACATTATACTAACAGTATATCAAAATTTCAAAGTGCCTCAAACATGTTTTAGGGCATTAAAATTGTACTTTTCAAAAATTTGTATTTTGGCTAAGTTCCGCTTTTGACCAGCCAGACCTGCATTCTCGTGTTGAGGTACAATAGGAGAAAGTACAGGACAAGGTTTCAACTTGCCTCAAATACCTACTCTAAATTTCTTAGTAGCTCTTAGGCTATAAGATTGAAATGTGATACATCGGAGCTGGCGACCGCACTCGAGTTACCTTGCTGGTGACCCGCCAGCGCGCCTGCTGCGGGAAGTCGTTTATCTCGAGCTCGGTCTCGTACTTCTTGAACACCTCCTCGCCCGCCTCCGCCGCGCCTTCCTCGCGCGGCTGGTAGTTGAGCCGCGTGTTCAGCTTCGCGGCCAGCTGCTCCGCGACCGTCTTAGCCTGCGGGAGATTTTTTTTTCTATGAAATGAACCAGGAAACGAGCAGACGGATCGCCCGACGGTAAGCGATTACCGCCACCCATAGACACTCGCAACACCAGAGTAGTTACACTTGTAACTCCTCTGGTGTTGCGTCTTGCGTTCCTGGTCCTTAAATCCCCAATCCCCCTTCGGGCCTCCGGTAACCTCACTCACTCGGCGAAACACGCCAGCGTTATTTCACGCCGGTTTTCTGTGAGGTCGTGGTTTTTATTCGGTCGAGCCGGCCCATTCGCGCCGAACTCTGCTTCGGCATCTCTCCCACAGTTAAATGATACAGACTGGGGATATTACCACTATCAGTCTGGGGAAGAACGGGGAATACTCCTACTGTTCGTTACTAAAAGTACCCGGGAGACCAACTCCGAGCAAAGTTTTAGTAGAACGATAAAATAATTCATAAATTAAAACTTTTATCAAAACAAAAATATAAAAATAATCACAAAAATATTCGTCTGACTGGGATTCAATCCGACGATAACCGAGCCAGCCCGATTTGACATTTAAAAATCTAAATCACTCATATCTTAATACTTGCAAATTAATACTTAAAATACTTGCAGCCGTTTCCAAGATTCCGGTTATATACTTATGTGATATTATAATACAAGATTTGCTCGTTTAATATTATAATACAAGATTTGCTCGTTTAAAGTATAAGATTTACATTATTTTTTTTTGTTTTAATTAAAGGCCCAGCGCCCATAGGGTTTTATCGTCTCTATCAAGTCTACGTAGTGGTATGAAAGACAAATGTCGTGGAGACACTTTTTAATTAATTGAATACCGTGATGAGAGTGTGCGCGGAGGGAGCGCCCTTGAGTATGGCCTCGGCGGCCTGCTGCGTGGCGCCCTTGTGCTCGCCCAGACCCTTCGCCAGGTTGATGCGCGAGGCCAGCCGCCGGGCCAGCTCCAGCTTGCCGTCCGCGCCGCCCGCCGCCGCCGCCGGCGCGCCCACCACGCCCGGCTGTGGACAAACGTAATAGTAATTAGTAATGATCTATAAGTTATACAGGATAATGAGCTATAAAAAAATAAAGTACCGTATTGTATAAATAATATCCGAAGATTTCGCATCCGAAGATTGCAGGTTCGTGTCCTGTCACGGTCGCCACTTAATGTCCACGCCGAAATGCACAATTATTGATATTTAGATTAATTACTTGCCGTATTTACACTACGGCCGCTGTATCTTGACGGGTCTGAACATAGGCTCTGCGAACTTTAGCGCATATACAACTCGTGAAGAAAACTGTTATTGTTATTATTCTTATATACCTATGTACTAATACAATTTCCCTCATACATTTGACCTATTAGTACAAATAAAATAAATACGAAAACACTGGGAAACAGTTATTGCGCAACCTTCTGCGCGAAGTTCAGACTCGCCAAGATACATCGGCCGTATTGTACTTAAAATAAAGGATTGCTAACCTTGTAAACGTAGTTGGTAATATAATAATGGCCGTCTGCCGACTGCTCGGACAGAGTTCTCCTTCTTCGCCTGTCATAGATAAGACAGGCGTAGACAAATACGGTACTTAATTATCATTAGTCCGTCGTTTTATCTCATTAAACTTAAGCCCTTTTCATCCTTAATGGACGATTTATGCAGTATTCTCCGAGCGAAGTAAACGCTCTTGAAATACTGTAGTGCCTGGGACAGTCGGTTTTTAAATGTTCTACGGTTGCCCAAGCACATACGGCATTCTCACAACATAGTCTGCCTAGTCCAGAGGAATGAACTGGTCAATACGTCTGAACCCAACCATGAGCGGGTTTCCTCAAGATGTTTTCCTTTACCGTTAGAGCGTCCGTATAATGTACTTGAGATCTGAAAGTCTCATTGGTACACGCCACAACCTGGAACCTGCACTCTCTCGAGTGCGAATCAAACGGTCTATCACTAGGCCACGGAGCTCTTCAATTCAAATTTTAATTATCTATAAGTTACACAGAAAAAATTGCATTAGTACAGTACAATTACTACTT
Organism: Glaucopsyche alexis; assembly: GCA_905404095.1. Classification (NCBI taxonomy): domain Eukaryota; kingdom Metazoa; phylum Arthropoda; class Insecta; order Lepidoptera; family Lycaenidae; genus Glaucopsyche; species Glaucopsyche alexis. The sequence goes on from FR990062.1 coordinate 6,808,174, forward strand.
TTGTAATGTCCCTCGGCAATCATCATTTTCTATGAAAGAGAAATAGCTCCCCACACCGATGTCGGTGACGGTGACCAGTTTCATTGAAAGCCAGGAGTTATTTTATAGTGCTAAAGTGTGTGCGCAGTACACAAGGTCACTCGTACTCTCTCTTCCATTACTCTTGAATCCTAGTGGGAAACCCATCCGAAGCATTGATCATCTTTCTTGTCAGACAATCGGGTGACCAACCAAACCTATCCAAACTTGAAAACAACATTTTTTGTTGTTCCAACGCGGGAATCGAACCCACGAGTCTAGAACCAAGCCCTAAACTTAGATAACTAAAAACTAGACTACGGAGGCTGTTATAAAGGAAAGAGAATGACAAAGTATGGAAACGAAGATTCGCGAAAGAATTAAGAATCTCTTAGACAATTTTTAGCAGATCTCTATAAGCTGGGCGAAACTACATCTAGCAGGGAGAAACTACATCTAGCCCCTGCTAGATATAACCAGCATACCTTGATCTCCTTGACGATCTTCTTAGCAGCCAGCATGGTCTCGATCTGCTGGTCGAGGTCACCCTCCACGTCCTCGTCGTCGGAGTCCTGCAGGCCGAGCGCGGCCTTCTGGTATTTCTTACGTTCTGTTGCCGCCTGGGCTTCTGATTCGTCGAACTTGAATCCTTTAGGAAAAGTAAAATTATGTGTTGTAATGAGGGTTTTTAAATTCGTGACAAGGACCGTCGGGCTACCAAGCACCGCCTGATGACAGAAAAAGAATCAAATATTCTTATTGAGCGCTTTTGATACCACTTACGCCACCAGATGACGCTTTGTGTACGTTGGGTCTGCCCCCTAACGGCAGAAAAAAATATCAAACACCCTCATTGCTAATGAATAATCATATGGATTTAAAAAGTCGTATTTTCCTTTTGGCGCAATGTGCCAAGCTGTGTTGGCGATAGTCCACCATGTAAGCTCGCTGCCTTATGTTGGGTTCACCTTACACGCAAAGCGCAGAAAGAGCGAGCCAATTAGTCGAGGCGCGCGGTGAACGCACTGTTATGTCCCGTCGGTTTGCTGATTCGGCGTACCCCTGTAAGGGTTGTTGCTGACGTAACGCCGAATCAGCACATCCTGTGTTTAGTCTGGTCTAGACTCGAGCTGGGAGAGCCAGTTGGTCTTCAGTCCTCAAACGTGACGGTTCTGCCCAAGGGTCCCTTAATACATTTTATTGTATTTCTAAGTAATAAAAGTGTGTAATAAAATTAATTCTTTTTTAAAAAGCCTAATTCGAAGGGACGCCTAACATTTATGGTGGCAGCGGTGGGATTCGAAACACTTTTAGGATTTTATGCCCTTGGGATTTTCACTTTTCACTTTTGGACTTAGAATGACTTAATGGATATTGGAAATGAGTTGGCTTCCTAACTGCACTGACACAATGCACTTTCACTTAGGATTTTGTTTTTCGTGACGAGTTTTTAGGTTTTTACTTTCTTGGGTGATTTTCGGGGTTAATCGACACTGGGGATATCCGATCCCACCGCTGCCACCATAAATGTTAGGCGTCCCTTCGAATTAGGCTTTGTAAAAAATAATTAATTTTATTACACACTTTTATTACTTATAAATACAATAAAATGTATTAAGGGACCCGGCAGAACCGTCACTTTGAGGACTGAAGACCAACTGGCTCTCCTAGCTCGAGTCTAGACCAGACTAAACACAGGATGTGCTGATTCGGCGTTACGTCAGCAACAACCCTTACAGGGACGGGACATAACAGCACAAAAGCCGAGCACTTGTCATTAATAGGAAATTGAGTTTTTTGACTAGTCACTAGATCACAAAGTATAGATTTCTAACGACAGTAAAGAAACTAACCTATCCGCGCAGTCACAGCGCGCCCACCAGGAGGGCGCCGCACGGTTGGGTCATTGTTATTACTTTATACGTTGTGGCCTTATCGATAAAGCTCAATTTGATATAAACGAAAACAGGTGCTTGGCTTTCGTGCAGTCACCGCGCGGTCGCCCAACCTTTTTTTTTAACGCCGAGAACATGCTATTCCGCATCCCGCGGAGATGGGGATTCCTGCCGTGGGTATGTGGGACTCGCTGCTTCCGAAAGATAGTAAGTGGAAGCAGCCTCTACCCACTAAAAACTCGGCGGTACTCCGTCAGTACCGCCGTTGACGGAGCCACGGGGACTATTATAAACTTCCGTGACTCCGCCGGCGGCTCGCCTGCGTCGTGGGTTTTTGCAGACCCTTCCCGTTGGGGGCGTTCAACCGCCCCTCAGGCCGAACAGAGGCCCAAAAGGAGCTTGCATAGGCCTTCCATCAGCGGTTCCAAATCTAATCAAACCTAACCTAGCCTAGTCCTTTAAAAATAATTCCCGAGACTTCCATTTCGGTAATTTTAGTAAAATATAAAGATCCTTATGTTTAAATTGCTTCGGCAGGTCGAGAATCGAAATTTGATCAGCCCAATCAGCTCGCGAGACAGATGTATGTTGCCGTCTCACTCACCCTTGCCGCTGAAGCCGCCGCCGGTGTGCACCTTCTTGCCGTCCTTCTCCTGCGCCTCCTTATACGTGTCCCAGAGCGCGCGCAGCTCGGGCGGCGCGACGGCCCCCGCCTGCTCCATCGCCCGCAGCACGTCGCCCGCGTACCGCCCCTGTTCGGGCGTCAGGAACGTCCACGCGTACCCCTTGTTCCCCGCGCGTCCCGTGCGACCACATCTAAATTTACATGTTATTATTTAAAAGCGTGTAACACTAAATATGCTACTTAACCTTGTTTTTATATATGTCCTAAACACTTCATAATTATTCCATTACACAAAAAAATGTTACATTATTTTGAAACCTAAAAACCTACAAAAAAAACTTTTTACAAACAGCCGAAAACACTATTCGCCATGTTGGTTGATAGTCTGTGCTGTGACGTCATACTAGTACTATAAATTGTAATCTGTGCTATAGTCCGCTCAGACAAAATGGTGGTGTGACGTTCCGTTTGACGTTTTGACAGAAATACTTAAGATGTCACGAACTATTTACATTATTTACAGAAACATGTTCCGTTTCACTACTAAGTGTTTTGTATGTTTGTGTCGTCACATCCCTGCCAAAAGTTACTTCGAGTTAATTAAAAAAACAAAAATACATATTTTTAAATCAACTTTATTTATCAATTGCTAGAATACGTTTTCCTAAACTAAAGGAACTACTCCTTCATGGAATGAATGAACGAAAGAAGGAACGAGTATGTACCTGTGCACGTAGTCCTCGTAGTGGTTGGGGCAGTCGTAGTTGACCACCAGCACCAGCTGCTTGACGTCGAGGCCGCGCGCCGCCACGCTCGTGGCCACCAGCAGCTTCACTTTGCCGGACTTGAAGTCCACGATAGTCGAGTCCCTGTCGAATTGATCAATGCCTGTAACAAAACTATCCATATAACGAGCACTTTATACATACACTAGCTGATGCCCTCAGTAACCCACGGGAACCGTATATGTCCCGCGATAAAAAGTAGTCTATGTCCTTCCCCATGGTCTAATTTATGTCTTTGCCGAATTTCATGATGATCGGTTTAGTAATTTTACGTGAAAGTGTAAATAAAGTATTCCACGGGAACCGCACATTTCCTCGCGATAAAAAGTAGCCTATGTCTGTGTACTGTGACTATCTGTGTACCAAATTTCATTTCGATCCGTTTAGTAGTTTTGCCGTGAAAGACGGACAAACAGACACGCACACTTTCCCATTTATAATATTAGTATGGATAATAATTGGTAAACCCAGAATATTTTGTTAAATGAAAATCATACATAACTAGATTTACTAGTTTGTGTATGATTTTTTTATTATTATTAATATTTTTTTTAGATGTTTATACTTTTCGACCATAATCGGGAACAAAAGCTGAAATAAAAACAGAAAATTAATAACTTTTGAAAGAAAATACATTCATAGTTTACTTGCATTCACAGACATATTATATTCACTAGACCACGCACTTCGCGTGTAAAAATGGAGTAACAATTTACTTCGGCGCCATTTCCTCTTCGATATTCTCAGAAATAAACGTCTAACGAAAACTAAAAAAAGCGACGGAGCGGCGTCGGCGACGGCCTTTGAATCGTTTACTCGAGGATGGGTAGTTATGATCACTAATAAATCACTCTTGTGACGTCAAAGTAGGTAGAAAAATAATGACACGTTTTCTATACAAACGATGAGATTTGCGTTATCTAGTCAATAGATATCTGTGCTTGCATTAGTAAAGTGCGGTCGGTATGAACGTTGAATTTCTTACATTGACTCATCACTATTTGTCTCTTTCATTCGCGCACGAATATTTGCTATCGCGTAAACTAAACTGTACTTATAGCAAAATATTCGTGGGCGAGTGAAAGAGGCAAGTAGCGATGAGTCAATGTACGAAATTCACCGTGCTCCGCGACCGCATTTTACAAGTTATTATTAAGTAGTAGAAGTTAATATTATTTATTATTTAATATTATAATGTATTCATATATCATGTGTTCATTCATTATTATTATATAATTAACTTAGGGTTTCCAACATTATTTACTTTACTTAAAACCATTTGCAATAGCAACATTTTATAGTTATTAAAAAATTTACCTCCATGCAGGCTCATGCACGAATAAGACGCCTTCATCAGGTCCTTCAGTAGACTATCGGCGTTCTCCTGTTTATCCACGAAGACTATGATACTGCCCATCTGACTGTACAGACCGAGAAGTTCTAGAAGCTTGAAGAACTTTGCGTCCTCCTCCAACACGGCGACGTGCTGTTCCACTTCTTTACACACGACACTGCGACCACCGACCTGGAAGTATCATTTATATTGCGATGGTGAACATTCAACCTCATCCGTCGGGCTTTGTCACCGCCGAAGTGCCAGCTGTGCTGGAATTTGGAACCCTCTGGTTTTCTCTGGTTTGGCGCGCAATGATGGCAAGAGACCAGACAGTATGAACCCAGAGCCGGCACCTTTCTGGCCCAAAGAGTGAGAATCGAAATCCAACGGGGAAACTATTTGAGCCTTCTCTTCCTGGTGGGGACGACCTGCGAGATTTCTATTTTTTTTTGTAGCTTTTTAAGTTTGGATCTTTTAATATCAAATACAATTCTTATGTCATTTTTATCAAATCTTTCAACACTGAAAGTTGATTTCAGCCCCATAGATTTTGTCGTAACCAAATAAAAGAATGTCTACCCATAACTGGAATTGAATATGTGTTTTTTTACCTGCACTTCTATAGGCTTCTGAAGTATCCGACGAGCGAGTGCCTCCATCTGACGCGGGAAGGTCGCACTAAACATCACTGTCTGCCGATCTGGTCGAACGTTGTCGATTATTTTCATCACCTAACAATCATAAATAGAAAAGTTATAAGAAACTCTTGTCACTCTCTAACACAATATAGTTAAGTTATATACAATAATAAAGTTATAATATGTATGTCACCGTAAAATTGTAAAAACCTTTAGATTATAATATAAATAGTGAAATTGTAAAATGTTGACAGACTTCTGACACGAATATGCTGCCTATGATTTAAACAAATAATTTTTCGTTAGATTATAAATATATAGTTATGAATCTTTCGACATATTTTTAAAATCTGGATAGTTATTTTACAATCTAACGGATTTTACAATTTTACGGTGACATGGATATTTCAATTTTCAATAGTACTCGTATTTTAATTTTTAGGTAAAATGTTTCGCTTAAGAGGCCAGTGAGTTAAGGTTAAGCTTTTATACATAGACACAACACACGCACGCGATTGGGTATCCGCACACACGCAATATTATTGACACAATAAATTTCTCAAAACTATTCAACACATACAATTATTACGGCAATATGGCTCGAGAGAGTGCAGATTCGAATCCCAGGTGTATGTGGCGTGTACCAATGAGATTTTCTCTAATTTTTTTTCTTCTCGATTCTCTCTCTCAAGTACATTATATGGACGCACTAAAGGTGCAGGAAAACATCGTGAGGAAATCCGCACATGGTTGGCCCCAAACGTATTGACCAGTTATTCCTCTGGACTAGGCTATGTTGTGAGAATGCCACATGTGCTTTGGCAACTATACCACATTTAAAAACCAACTGTCCCAGGCACTAGAGTATTTCAAGAGTGATTACTTCGCTCGGAGAATACTGTATAAATCATCCATTAACAGATGCAAAGGCGTTTATGGCCCGCAAATATGCAATAGTATTATCAATATGAGCATTATTGTCAATAATATTTCAATTGTACAGCTACAGACTACCCAGTAACGAATATTGCTATCCCACTCGCACAGTGGTATTGTCTGTCGGCGTACGTACCTGCGGCTCGAAGCCCATGTCGAACATGCGGTCGGCCTCGTCTAACACGATGTAGGTGACGCGGCGCAGATTGGTGACGCGGCCGGAATTGGCCGCCAGCATGTCGATCATACGCCCCGGCGTGCACACTATCATTTCCGCGCCCCGCTTCAGTTCTGCTATCTAAAATTAAAGTGTATATTTGGTCAGAACTAGTCACTGCCCACTTCGTTAGAGTGTAATCAAAATCTCTGGAATCGAATGTTTTAGGATTAAAACGATAAAACCATATATTTGAGGGTTAAAAACAGGGATGTTATGGATATGAAACGTCGGATCTGGATATGGATACGAATTTAAGAATATTATATTGGTTGCAGATATGTAATTATTTCAAATTATCCGCTAGGTTCGGATAGTGATTTTCTACTTTTAGAGAATTTCAAACTGTAAAATACAATATTTGGACTTTATCTTAAACTTTGATATCGTATTCGGTTACAGATAGATTTTTATTTCGGTTATCCGATAGTTTTGGTTACGATTAAGGTTACAATAACATTCATAACATCCCTGGTTAAAAACATGGTTCGTACATGAACGTACATTTGACAGAACAAAGCTTTATACAGTAAAAAGTTACGCCATATTTTTTTCACCATACTTCAAATGTCGAAATGGCCTCTTAAATATCAAATGTATTACCATTTAACTGGAGACACTTTTTGCCTCAACATGCCTTGTCTATAGACTATAATATATACGGTTCATATCAATTTTTTCGCTTATATTTAGTATGCATGCAGCACTGGAGTTGTAAAAGTGGTTAGCGACTTTTGGTGTTGATTGTCCTAATAATATTTTATGTGATATTTTTTTTATGTAGATTGATCAAATATATAAAAAACACGCATACCTGTTCAGATATACCCGTACCACCATACACACAAACTACTCTCAGCCCTAGTGACTTGGCAAACTTCTTTATATCCTTTCCGATCTGCATACACAGTTCTCTTGTGGGTGTCATGATCAGAGATATGGGCCCGTCGGTGTCTTCTAAAGATGGTTGGTCTAACACGTGTCGGAACATAGGCAGTATAAACGCAAGGGTTTTTCCTGAACCTGTCTTTGCAATACCTATGAGATCCCTGAAATAAAAAGTAAAATTTTTTTTGGATAATAAAATGGAACTGTGATTTGAAAGTGTTGGCTCTGGTTTATCTCGTATTAGCTCATATAATGGCATAACAGTTATTTAGATTCCAAACAATTAATATAAAAGTTGGAGCATATGTCCATAGAGAAGCGGACCATGGAGAGACGCTTGGCTACGTTGAATGTAAGAGGAGGAATGGATGATAAGAATGAAAGTGGACGAAGCGAAAGAAGTATGTAAGGATCGTAGCAAGTGGAAAGAAGTGGTCTCTGCCTACACCTACGGGAAAGAGGCGGTCCTGCCTACCCCTACGGGAAAAAGGCGTGATTATATGTATGTATGTATGTATGTGTAGGAGTTTAATAAATGAAAAATATTTGTATACCTCCCAGACATAACAGCTGGAATGGCCTGAGCTTGGATAGGCGTAGGTTTCTCGAAACCAAGCTTCTTCAGTATATCCAACTCCTTTTTACTTATACCACAGTGAGCCCAGGATTTTATTGGTTTGGGACACCCTTTGCCTTTCACTCTGATACCTTCTAGCTCCGTACGGTAAGCCTCTACTTCTTCTGGAGTCATTCTCGCTAGTTCAGTGACCTAAAGTAGAGAAGGACGTAAATAAGTTTTTCCTACTAAAGCAAAATGTGCCAAACATAAGTTAATTGTTTCTCAAAATTAATTTAAAAAGTAAATCTAATGTCTATCCCATGCAAATCTTGAGATAGACACTACTCATATGAATTGTCTTTTAAATTTTACTTTCCATAGTTAGGGGCCATCCACATATTACGTCACGCAAAATTTCGATTTTTTGAACCCCCACCTCCCCCCATGTCACGCTTTTTAGTATGCCTGTGCCTGTATTTAACATGTACTGTCACACTTAGTTTGACCACCCCCCTCCCCCATCAGGTGTGACGTAATATGTGGATGGACCCTTATAAGACTGTCGTATATTAAATACCTCAGTATAGAAGGCTTTTCTGAAAGGCATATAGTTCAAGCTAGCATGGTCGACTTTTGCCAACTCTTTCCTCTGTTTGGAAGCCAAATTCGCCGCCTGGTCTTGAATGTTTTCAGTCTCCTCTTCCGATGAGTATTCTAGGCCATCTTGATTCTGTTCAATAAGTTCACCTGAAAATTAAAACACTATTTTTAAAAATTACTTTCTTATATAGATATATTATTGCATTTATAACTAGATGTCCCGACTAGTGGTGGGTCGTCGACGCTTTTTCGATCAACGAAACGAGACCGTTTATCGTTCATCGTAAACTAGTTGAAAAAACAGTTTTTTTTTTCGACTAGTTTACGTGTTCGACGAATACTGAACTGAGCAATAAACTATTACAAACAAAGTAGTTTTGTTGAATGAACGACTTTCAGCATTTACTGTTTTGACAAACTTGTTGTCGTTTGCTGATCGACGCGACTAGTGATGACGACGAACGACGAGACGGTTTAATCTGTGAGCGGTGGAAATTGTTAGCTTACTTTAAAGTTCATTTTTAACCCCCGACGCAAAAAGAGGGGTGTTATAAGTTTGACGTGTCTGTCTGTCTGTGTGTGTGTCTGTCTGTCTATGGCATCATAGCTCCCGAACGGATGACGCGATTTCGATTTAGTTTTTTTTTGTATTAAAGGTGACTTACATGCGAGTATTCTTAGACATGTTTAATGAAAATCGGTTGAGCCGTTTAAAACTTGTTGGGGGTGAAAGCGGGGAAGAATAACCGAATGTGCAAATATATTCGAGTGGGGTCTCAAATGAAAGCGCACTGAAAGAGAATATTAATGACTTAATCGAGAGTGTTCGTAGCTTCATTCGATGAGAAAACTGGTGGTGGGAAGATAGCCGTTTGAAGATGATCAGCTCTTTTCTAGTTGATGAGGGGATCTGACTAACTTTCCAATGTCCGATCTATTCAAAATTTGGTACCGTGTTACATCAACGATATTTAAAGAACATGGTAAGGTAACCATGACCTGATCAGCCGTTTGAAGATGATCAGCTCTTTTCTACTTGATGAGGGGATCTTACTAACTATCTTATGTCCAATCGATTCGAAATTTGGTACCGTGTTACTTCAACGATATTTAAAGAACATGGTAAGGTAACCATGACCTGATTAGCCGTTTGAAAATCATCTTTTCCTTATTAGTTGATGATTAGCCGTTTGAAAATCATCTTTTCTTTATTAATTGATGAGGGGATCTGACTATCGTCCACATGTCCTATCGATTCGAAATTTGGTATCATGTTACTTCAATGATGTTGGAAGTATGTATATAAGCTATTATTATTTTAACTTACATAATATTATGTGATAATATAATTATAATAGTTTTAAAATATTATTTATTATTTTTTAGAGTTAATTTTTTGTGTCGGGGGGTTTTTATATTAAAACATCGCCCACTCAATGAATGTAATTATTACATAGACTAGAGCACGTCGTCGGTTGTAAAGAACAGAGATAGACGTATTGCTCGTGCCGAGTCGTCGTGCCCCGCGCCCGTCCGTCGATCGTGTCGTCGCGTCGCGACGAACGGTCTCTGTCGCACGCACCGTTCCGGCATATGGCAACCGTTCACGCATAGACTAGTTTATCAGTAGGCACGTAGGCGCTAAACTAGTTTACCCGTTCATGACAAATAAACAGTTTAATAAAACAGTTCGTTCATTCAACGCCCATCCCTAGTCCCGACACACATTGTCCTACTAATATTATAAATGTGAAAGTTTGTGAGGATGGATGAATGGTTGGATGGATATATAGATGGATGGATGTTTGTTACCCTTTCACGCAAATACTATTTTCTCATTGTTTAAACCTTCCCTGAAATTCCGTAATTATTTCAAGACCAGAATGACCCAAATCGGTCCAGACATTCTCGAGTTTTGAGTCCCTTGGCAACGTATCCTATATCCTTATCCTGGTTTTAAGATACCTCCCTACCAATTTTCAGCCAAATCGGTTCAGCCGTTCTTGAGTTATAAATAGTGTAACTAACACGACTTTCTTTTATATATGTCACCGTAAAATTGTAAAAACCGTTAGATTGTAATATTACTAGAGATATTATGCTGACAGATTGTCAAATACAAATTTTTCCATAAAATTGTACGCATTATTTTTCGTTATATTGCAATATTTACCGTGCCGATTGGTTAAAGCAGCGGTTCTCAAACTTTTTTGGTCACGGAACCCTTTTGGAAGGCGAAATACTTGACGGAACCCTACAATAAAACAATTATTTTATAAATGTATTCTTTATAAATAAGCATAATAAAAGTACCTACAATGTAACAGTTACAACTTACTAGTATGTAATAAGTGAGTTACTACATAACAAGTAAAAGAAAATAAATGACTAAAAGTACATTAATACTGGACTTTAACCTATTAGAAGCCCTGGGCACATTATCGGCCCCCATTTTTTTTTTCGTTTTTATCTGTTTCTTTCTGCTTTAAACCCTGAATTTAAACTGTAATTCGGAATAATAAAAATTGATAATATGTTTTTTAAGCCAAATACGAGTGAGCAGAACGAGCGAGCAAAATTTTCCCCATTTTACATTAAAATCTGTTCAAACGTTAAACTAAAATACTGAATAACGGTGAACTTCGGAAAAATACCATAAAATCAACCGGATATTGAACGTCGGTACTAAATAATATACATATTATGTTCTTTATCTATTAAAATTTTTTTTCATATTTAATAGGTTAAATATGTTCAAACTTTAATCCTAAAAGACTGAAAATAGGATCATTTTGTAATTTAAATTAATGTCAAATTAGTGTAATTTCTGATGTTGCAAAATAGATGACAAATAATAACTTATCATGTTAGGTTTGTCATATAACTGAACATTTCGGGGGTGGTTTGAACTCCCAAAACCCCCCCCTGGCTACGCCTATGACCGTTGGTAATTGCTGAATACTTTGCGCATACTGCTTCAAAAGCAGCAACATTCGGCTTCGTTAGAAGACGTTGTTGCAACACGTTTAACGCCTTTAAGCTAACGTTCCATTCTTCTTTATTAATAATGGTAAATGTCAGGATGGTTGGGTCAAAATAACGCACAATCGTTACTGCGTAAAAGAGTTGAAGAAAGAAGAACGAATTTACAAAACTAATACAATCAGAATACAGCAGTAGAACAATAAATACTTCGATCTCAATTCGCTAGGTAGCTTGTACTTAAGTACTTATATCGCGCCATACGCTAATCGTTGACTGACTGAGTGTCGAGGCACGGTCGTCGCTTCATCGCCCGATCGGCTGTTACTTGTGATTAACGACTAATTCGGCTGCGCCTCATGATACGACGCGTGAAAACGATCGACCAGAGAGAGGTGTTTTGTTGATTTTTTTTATTTCTAAATTCTCGCGGAACCCCTACAGGGGCTTCGCGGAACCCCGGGGTTCCGCGGAACACACTTTGAGTATGGCTGGGTTAAAGGGTATGCGCCCCGCGCCGCCATATTTGTTTGCTTTTCTTAATAATAATTATAACGAAAAATAATGCGTGCAATTGTATGGAGAAATTTGTATTTGACAATTTGTCAGCATATTATAATATCTCTAGTAATATTACAATCTAACGGTTTTTACAATTTTATGGTGACATATATATATAGAAACTTATCATATTAGTAGTATAGCCTACATTTAATTAAGTAAATTGTTTAAATATCTACCTTTATCTTTCTGCTCAGTAACCTTCTTTTTAGCTGTCCCTGTTAGAATCACCACGCCCGTGCCACCGGTAGACGGCACACTTATTATTCCCCTGGACTGGTCCATTTGATTCACTTTGCGTACCTCCTGTTAGTAGGATAACATAGTCAAATAGTTGAAGTTACAATATAATTACATTGTCCATTTTAATAACAAAGAAAATTTTAATTTAATTCTAATGATTTAAAACTTCATTTAGGTAAATAACATTAAAGCATTTTTAGGCATTATTTAGCAGAAATTTAAGACAGAGTACAGACATGAGATAAATGTGCAGAATTATACTTATTAGAACTTTTATCTTTTAAGCTTAAAATGGTAGGCATATTGCTTCACAAATAAATAAATTGAATAGGTCATTATACTTATCCTGGCGCCTTGACAGTACCTCACAAATATGAAATTTTATATACAGTTACATGTTAAAAAATAATCAAAAATTACAGTGCCTTTGGATTTTACAAAGTTACTTAAAAAGTGGGCTCTTAAATTGTTTCTCTAATATTTCTGTCAACATTTTGCAGCAACAAATTCTTTCAGAAGTTACGTTTCAAAAACATTGTAAAATGATCACCTACTTTAATTTGTGTCGATTTGACATATCATGGAAGTTAGTATTTTTAAACACTAATAAAACACAATTTTTCGTGCACTTTTTCCACTATATTAAGATATAATTATCAATTTTAATAAATAACACGACCGGTTTCGAAATAAATCATCATCAGGTGTTATTTCGAAACCGGTCGTGTTATTTATTAAAATTGATAATTATATCTTAATATAGTGGAAAAAGTGCACGAAAAATTGTGTTTTATTAGTGTTCAACATGAATTTCCACCAAGAACCGACAGTACAATCAATTACACATATTAGTATTTTTAAGCTATAGAACTTTAATAATAAATTAATAAAATAAAAATGGCATGGCAAAAGCAAATGCAATACTAATTTATTTGCATTTGTGCATTGCTTAGCCCTTACAAATGTTTATCCTATTCTATAGTAGGAATTATATGTCAACTTTGGAACAGTCAGAGAATTAAGAAATCGACGAAATAAAGTATCGTCTCGTAAAACTTATTTACAGACAGCACATACATATGTTGTAGGCACCAGCTTTAGTGTTATGACCTGCAGGTCTAAAAAGGCCGTTTTGGCAATTCATTGTCAATTCTTGTTATGAATTACTATATGAAAGATGACAGCGATCGTAAAATGGCCACTTGAATTGCAATTCATAATATGATTTAGATACAATTCATATGCAGAAATTGGCTGAAATGCATTCATTTGACAGATTTACAAGCAGAATTGTGTCAAATAGCAATATTGCGCAAGTGGCCTTTTTAGACCCGCTGTAGTGTGAATTTAATAAAAACAAAAGTTACATATTAAAGTACAAATTCTAATAACATTATTCTATTTAAAATGAGTTTCTTTTAAGCCAACTATGGCGAAGCCTAAATGGAAGGAAAATGATTTTGGCAGTCGTTGGATTTCAGGAGTCAAAAGATTCCTAATAATGGTCCAGGACAAATAGGCTATATAGTTTTTCATAGTTGGGTTATAGTTTTTAACTTTTGATTAGGTATTCAGCCATTAGTATGAAATTAAACTTGACAAAAAAAGGTAATGGAAATCCCTATTCTTACTTGTTGAACTTCCTGCATGTAAGCATCCAGAGGATCAATCTCATCTTCCTCTTCTTTTTTCTCCTCGGCTGCTTGTTTCTCTTTGGATTCGCCATCCTCACCTGTAATTTATTTTTATGAATGAATGCATTACACTTTTATCTCTTTCTTTGCTAAAAAAATATAGAAACACAAACAGGCCCAATATCAAAATAATAATCAATAAGGGATTCAAACTCACCACTTTCGACTTTTCGAAAAAAGCAATTATTACAACATATACGCATACCAAACTGCCAATCGGACTGACATAATAAAGTCGAAATTATTGATAATAATAATATATTGTTGCACAACAAAATAGCAAACTTATATAGCCTAAAAATACAAAGTTTCAAAGGAATAAGACCTGACTTGATCGATTTTTCTCCACGAAACTTTATGATAATACTTGCAGCCACTTTTGAAAAACCGATTGTATATAAAAGATTGTCTCATTTAAAGTATAAGATATAATGCTATTTACCTTCATCACCAGAGTCATCCTCTAATGACCATTTCTTAGAAGTGGGTGTTTGGATATTTGTTACAATGCTTCCCTTCTGCACCTCCTTTTTAGCAGACTCCAATTCCTTACGTTTTCTCTCTGCTCTCCATCTCTCAATACGGTCTCTGCGCTTCTGCATCTCAGCTTCTAATCGACTTTGCTCTTCCTCCTACAGTCATTGAGAAAGTGTTTCCATGCTTTAAAAACTTCTCACTTTTCTATGATCTAATAAGTATGGTCAACATTTTTTGGCATAAAAAAATATTACAAACTAAACTAGAGACGGGCAGGCCATATTATGGTAAGAGGCAGGTCATAAAAGTGGTCACAAAAGGTAAGCATTCTGTGGAACCTAGTAATAGTCATCAGGGTTGAATGATTTCAATAGATTTCATATTATATGATACACTATGAAACATCAACTATTTAAATTCAATGAGACAAAACACATTAAGATCTATTACACACTGTCGACCAGCAGTCGCTTGTGTGTCCCCACTGCGCGGTAAGTCGTCGAGTCGTCCGAGGAACCAGTGACCGAGTGCGTAAACACCTATTTAAACTACAGTAAGTCACGGTCGCCGTCGACTGAGTTGCCGGTGACCAGTTGACAGTGCGTAATAGCTCTTACATGTGGACATTCTACACCTGCAGAATATACTAACAAATTTTTCTTAAGTTTTTGAAATAACAAGCCCAATTAATATAACTATTTGAAAGAAAAATAAAAATGGTTACCTTGTCAGCAGAACCTATATTATAATCCCCAGAGTCTGCCTTTGTTGATTTCTCTTTTGACTTTGATCTATCTCTCTCCTTTTCTCTGTCTCTATCAGGAGTTTTCTTCCTTGATTTACTACTACTAGAGCCATTTCTTTTATCATCTCGTTTATCACTAAAGCATTAGCAAAATTATAGTAAAACACAAGAGATTAAAAATATGTATTTAAACAAGAACTAAATATATTATATAGTAGAACAATAAATTTGTACCTTTTCCTGTCCCGATCTCTATCTCGGCTTCGGTCTCGCTTGGACTCTCTCTCCCTACTACGGCTTCGCTTCCTTTTAGAAGTTTTTGAGGCCCTATCCCTACTCCTTGAGCGCGATCGTCGTCTCTTACGATCAGGACTTAAAGAACGACTGTGTGATCGTCTCCGATCGCGATCTCTATCACGGTCACGACTAGAACAAATTCATTTAATGGCTTACAAACTTCTGCAGTAATGAACAATAATTAAACTTGAAAAATAGCTATTAAACTTACCCACTCCTAACCATTTCAGCAAATTAAAGTATAATGTTCAGCACAAACACAGTTTCTTAAACTATATTTATATTCATAATTTCATCGTTTAAACATTTAATAAGGTCTATTTATTTTAATTTTATCAGATGTGAATAAAATAAACACGACACAAAATTCACATTTCTCAATTTTATTGACATATTTTGTAATTTGACATGGCAGCCCAATGGCAGCTAGCAACACGAGTTGCTCTTCTTCTCCTTTTCCTTAATTACGAAAAACGAAAAATTGCCCACTAGTACACGCTATTTTTTATATTTTTCTATTAACTAAATTACAAACTTATATAGCATTCTTGGTGATTTTTAAAGAAGTGGACGAATAAATATTTTTACCTAGGACCTTGCATAATGCCTACATTGCAATGCCACGAGCAATTATTTGTGGTCGTGACAGGAAAATCTGCACTCTAAATAGAATTCTGCGCCAATAAGATAAAGCTGAAAATCGTGTACCGCTGTTAAATCTGACATTTGACACTCGTCGCGAGTTATCACTCACGTATAACGTTGTACAGAACTGCAGATTGCAGAAACATACCAAAAAAAAAAGAAAGCGGGAGGAGTGTCAAAATATAACCTAAAAATAATTAAGACAAAATAAAATTAAATATTATATATTTCTCCTCGATTGCCTTGATTTTCCTATAGATTGTTTGTATTTTGTTTTTTAAACAATGGCTGACGATGGTGAAAATGTATGTATTTAACAAAAAATGTCAATGTGTAAGGATGTAAATAGTAATTGTTTACACATTTCCTTGTAATTGAAATTTATGTATTTTAGGTAGCTGGTATGACTGTAAAAGAGCCACTAGACCTAATACGCCTAAGCTTGGATGAAAGAATCTATGTAAAAATGAGAAATGAGCGTGAACTGCGCGGTAAACTACATGTAAGTATGAACTGAGTTAAAGCTACTTTTTTCTTCTAGTTAGTTAGTATGACCCTAAACTACACATATTATTGTAATCAACATTATTATGATTATAAAGTATGCAACAATATTGTGAGAACTAAAGGGGTATTAAAAAAACACCAGTGTATTTTGTCATAAATTAATAGAAAGTTACAAGTGCCTAACCTTTTTAGAAACTTATAACGTTCTATGCTGATAGCTCATGCTTCATACTCATTAGGAAATTATATTAAAAGAAATCGGGCAATAAATTTTGAAGCAAATTGGTATGGAACCCTCCTTATGCCCGCTACACATGTAATGATTTATCATTGCAATTTAAACTTCACAGATGAATAGAACACCCCTTGTGCCTCCACACACCAATGATAAAACTCGTAAAATGGTAGAGTCATTCTGAATCTATCACCTGCATTGAGATCCGTGATGAACTGTCGAACTACATACACTTATTAATTTTTTCATAGATTCGGGTTATTTTCGCTACTGTACTTTTATTGGCCAAACCTTCTTAATTAGAACATAAGTTTTTATATACAGGCTTACGATCAGCATTTGAACATGGTACTTGGTGATGCTGAAGAAACAATCACTACAGTGGAAATTGATGAAGAAACCTATGAAGAAGTATACAGGACAACCAAGAGAACAATTCCAATGTTGTTCGTAAGAGGCGATGGAGTGATACTTGTGTCACCACCTGTGCGTGTTGGGGTGTAAGTTTGAATTTAAAGTAATTAATTAAAGTCTAAATTAAGGAACAAACATGTTTTATTTTTTTCCTAACATTTTGATAATACGGTCATTGTTAAATGTTTTGTTTCTTTGTGCAAGAAGTTCATCTTCGTCCATCGGTTCAATTACTGTACCGGCCTTTGTTATTAAGCTAGGTCTAATAAGTTTTCTATGTGCTTGTTCAGGTATAAAAGTATTTCCTATTGGTGCTCTTATAGAGGCTTCATAATCTTTAACACTAGTGAATGGGAAGGGTAGATCTGCTACTCTATGTGCTGATAATTTGGGATCTTTAAATTCATGAATTATAACATCACCCTTATTTTCATCACGCCTCTGGTATTTGGGAGCTGGTTTAGAAATAAATCGATTCTTTTTCCTTTTAGGAGCCTTGACACCTGCACCGCCCCATGATCCCCAACCAGGCATTGTGAGGTCAATATCTTCAGGTTTATCTTTATTTTTCTCATCCTCTTTCTCTTGTCTAAAACTGGCAACCACATCATCTTCTTCAAATATCTCTTCAATATCTACTTTTGGCACAACTTGTTCATCGTCATCTAAATCATCAAACTCATTTTCACCACTTGGTATACCTGTATTTAAATATTTTGGTTTTACTTCTATAAATTTTGTAGGATCTATGTCAGCTTTAGCCTTTTCTGCAGTTGGTTGTGTTTCTTCAGGTATTCTAGATAGCTTAGATACAGATGTGCTTTCATCAATTTCTTCAGAATTAGTTTCTATTAAATTTTCATCTATTATTGCTTTTGTTTTTTGATTTAATTTTAAATACTCTAAATTATCTGTCTTTTTCTTATTTCTTGGTTTCTTAGTTTTAGCTGGCTTTTCTAATTTACTTATTTCTTTTTTAATTTTCTTCAAATTGCTCTGTATTTTATTGGCTATTTTAGTTTCAAATGTTTCAAAAGCCGAAGTTATTTCTTCAGAACTAATAGGCTTGATATTTGTTTGTGAAGATACAACATCTTCAGGTTCTACTATCCATGATGATGTGGATGTTACTTTCATATCTTTTTTTGCGATCTTCGATTTTACCATCTTCTGTGCAACTTTTTTATTTTCCTCTAGTGGTCCTTGTGTTTCTGCTTCAGATTTATTATCGCCTAATTTTTTAATGCTCTCTTTAAGTGACATGATTGATTTTGTAATATCCTGATTATCATTACTTACTTGTTCTTCTTCAGAATCTGAATCACTTTCTTCCTTATGTTTGTACATTTTATTTTTTAGATATTTTTTATAACCAAAGTCAAATTCTGCATCAATATTAGGTTTATTGGATTTTTTTAACATCCATGGATTCATAGGATCCTGGTCAAGAGACATATCTGGAATATTCTCATTATTATCGGCATCATCATCTGAGCTCTCTGGTTTTTGAGTTTTATGAGTTAAGCCTCTACTCACTGATAATTGTTCTGCTAGCTGCTGTCTCACCTGCAAAGTAAAATAATATTTGTAGAGTAACTGTGTTATGTGTTCCTTAAATTAAAATCAATATTATAATCCATCAAATCAAAATAAATAAGACATTTTAAAATAATTAAAAACTAGTAGTAGTAACTAAGTTAATATCAAGTCATACCTCTTTGTCATATTTTGCTCTGACAAGTTTGCTTTTTGCCCATTTGCCAGTGTTTTTGTGACGCAAAGTGTGACGTTCCAAAGCTCTAGCTTTTTCTAGTTCCTCAAGTTTTTTTAAAGCTTCCTCTGGGTTTTTAGTTTGCAAATCTTCAAATTCTTTAAGTTGCAGCTTTAGTTTTTCTTTTTTCATTATCCTACAAAAATAATATAACATTTAAAAAAAAACAATATTTAAAGATGAACAAATACATTATGTTGAATATTACAAACCTGTGATATTTTTTACTCTTAATTTTACTCTGCCTTTTTGCTTTTGCAGCATGATATGATTGTTGCGCTCTTAGTTTAGCCATGTTTTGTCTTTGTTCGAGCATCTCTTCATAAGACATTGGATATTTTTCTTCTTTTTCCTCTTCCTCCATTGGAGGTGGTGGATCAACCTCCTCGAGTTCCTGTTCTAATGGTGACTTAAGTTTCATTTTTGTCAGAAAGTCTTTAGTTGGTTGAAGTTTTGTGGGAAACTTTTTCAATGGAAATGAGACAAAGTCAACAGTTCTATTTCTAGCGACGACTGGATCCCACCTTCCTAATTTAGTTTTCGCCTGCTGGTAACCAGTAGCTCTCTTAACTCGTTCAGCCTGTGGCCTTTCCAAGGGCTTAGATAGGATCCTTGATGTCTTTTCAATGCTTTTTAACCTCTTTCCGATTTTAACATGATGGGCAGTGTCTTCTAAAACTCTTGCTACCTGACTCAACTTTAATTTGTTGGAGTTTTTCACCAGATTGAACTCAGAGTTTACGTTTGTGGGTTCGTTTCGCGTTGGCTTTGTAATATGTTGAGTTTTGTCCAGTTTTGTAATAGCGTTCACTAAACGGTCATGTTCTGACGCAACGAAATCATTATCGTCATTTTCATCCATTTTATATAAATTACCACCTTATGGCAAGTGTTTAAAATGACTTATTAATACGTTTTAATCGAAACAATAAATTACTCGAATTATAACCTATTTTACACACATGAAAGTTTTGTACCTATGAAAATCAAAAATGACTTTGACACATGACATGAACATCTGCTGCATTCTGCGACGTTGACAGAGTGACAGTGACAGACATTAACCATAGAGTAATTGTTTTTTTTTTATGTACTGGCCAAGAATTAAAAATTATGTTGCAAATTGAATGGCCAATTTCAAGATGTCCCTAAAGCTGCGCGTCCACTGCATCGGAATCGGAGCGTACGGATTTGTTGCTTTGTATGGATTTCTATGGTACTGCGTCCACTGGATCGGCATTTCTGCGCCTGCGACCGGTATTTATGCCGATGACGTCATCGGCAGTGAACCCGTCATTCGGATTCCGAACGTTTCAAGTTCTGACGTGTTTGCGACGACGCGACGGCTATACATAAATACTTATTCACGATGAATGACGATATTTTAATTACTTTAGTGGAAAAATATGATGAACTTTACAATCTAAAACATCAACATTATCATAACCAACTGAGGAGAGACGATATTTGGGATGAAATTGGGCAAATAATAAATAAAAATTGTAGAATATAGTGAAGTTCAAAAAACTTTTTTCGATTCATATGAATGTACCCAAAGAATCTATTTTCATATTCTAATAAATCAGAATATAATGTATGAAATTCTCCAAAAAGTAATCTTTTTGAATTTATATTGATTTATGAACCCATATCTTTCGTTTCCTCTTGTTTCTCTTTTCCTCTTCTGATAAAATACAGCTAATTACAACAATATCCTCGTCACTATCCTCCATAATGCAAATGCACGTTCAGGCTGACGGACTAAAAATAACTAAATTGCCGATGCTGAATCCGAATGCAGTGGACGCACCCCATCGGCATTTTGTAAATGCCGACGCTCCGTACGCTGCGTACGCTCCGATTCCGATGCAGTGGACGCGCAGCTTAAGTCCACTTAGGGATTTTATGCACTCGCAGCACTGCTGAATCAGCTAGTCATTCTCTATTGATCTGTATTACAAAAATATTTTAAAACCGTCCCTAAGTATGTTATTTGCTAAGCATTTAAAAACCTAAGTCCATTTACTGGAGTTTAAAAAGTTCCTAAGTCCAAAAAGGCCCTAAGTCCACGTCTTTTATTTTAAATACTCTTGGAATATATTCCTTTGGATTCAAGAGAATTTTATTACAATATAATAAACAATAACAAGGTGGAGAACATGCAGCTGAAGATGAAGAAGATAAGGTGGAATAGGTATTAAGAAAAAAATGTTTAATTAATGTAATTAAAACATATACAGGATGTCCCAGAAGTCGACGTCGTCCCTTCGAAGGCTGATAGACCAGCTCATGACTCACCAGAATATCGTAATATGACCTTGGTAAAAAATCTCTAGTTTTCGAGATATTGGCACTATTAATAATTTCTTAAAAATTACACCTCATGTCAGTTTTTAGACTGCCACAACTACAATTTCCCGTATTGTGGGATACAAATTTGTATTGCGGAATCCTGACTAGTTCTGCTATTGACCACGGTTATAAACAAAGCTAATAGAGTTTGAACTTTGTAGAAAAAAAGAAAACTTTTCCCTAATCGTGATTTTAAAAACTTTTTCTCCTAACTTTCACTATCCATACTGAACAAAAAATACACCACACTAACCTGGGTTGTTACTTTAAAAAGTTGCTCATTTTATGTAGTTCTTAAAATAGTAAAATAGTTGCTATTAAGCTACGTCAAAAATTTTTTATTGTTATTTTAAGTGCACAGAGAACACATTTTGAATGTTTTTCTTTAGTTAGAATTTCGAACAAAAACACTCGTTACATTGAAATCAGTCAGATGTTTACTTAAAAATTGTACGTTGAAGTTAATTAATTAATTAATTAACTTAATTCATGCTTACAAAACTTAGAAACTAAACAGAATACAAGGATTTTTTTAAACTGTAAGGAGAAATGCAAAGAAGGAGAACACATTAATAATACCATTTAATGAGTTAGACTCATTAGAGTGAGAGTAGGTGACGACACGCACGTCTTTTGTTTGTTCTATACATGAGTTTGTTTATTAGTTACAAGTACATTACGCTATTGATGTGCATCGTTTTGTTGTTTTCTTACTTTTAACGGATTTTGCATTGTAATCTGGATTCTGGACTTGAGTACCTTAACCTTTTGCGATACAAATTAGCTGCAGCAGCACCGTTGCCTCTGTATTCCCCGTAAATGTAATGCACGTTAGCATACTGATGTATAGTATACGCCATAATGACGGTAGTAAGAGGCGTATCACAGAAACATAAAACATAAATTACAATGCAAAATCCGTTAAAAGTAAGAAAATAACAAAACGATGCACATTAATAGCGTAACGTACTAGTAACTAATAAACAATCTCATGTATAGAACAAACGAAAGACGTGCGTGGCGTCACCTATTCTCTCACTCTAATGAGTCTAACTCATTAAATGATATAATTAATATGTTCTCCTTCTTTGAATTTCTCCTTACAGTTTAAAAAAAATCCTTGTATTCTGTTTAGTTTCTAAGTTTTGTAAGCATGAATTAAGTTTATTGATTAATTAATTAACTTCAACGTACAATTTTTAAGTAAACATCTGGCTGATTTCAATGTAATGAGTGTTTTACTTCGAAATTCTAACTAAAGAAAAACATTCAAAATGTGTTCTCTGTGCACTTAAAATAGCAAAAAAAATTTTTGACGTAGCTTAATAGCAACTATTTTACTATTTTAAAAACTACATAAAATGAGCAACTTTTTAAAGTAACAAGCCAGGTTAGTGTGGTGTATTTTTTGTTCAGTATGGGTAGTGAAAGTTAGGAGAAAAAGTTTTTGAAATCACGATTAGGGAAAAGTTATCTTTTTTTCTACAAAGTTCAAACTCTATTAGCTTTGTTTATAACCGTGGTCAATAGCAGAACTAGTCAGGATTCCGCAATACAAATTTGTATCCCAAAATACGGGAAATTGTAGTTGCGGCAGTCTAAAAACTGACATGAGGTGTAATTTTTAAGAAATTATTAAAAGTGCCAATATCTCGAAAACTAAAGATTTTTTACTAAGGTCATATTACGATATTCTGGTGAGTCATGAGCTGGTCTATCAACCTTCGAAGGGACGACGTCGACTTCTGGGACATCCTGTATATTAAGCATACATTTTAAAGAAAAAGATTTAAGAAGATTGATTTAAGAAGATTTCCAAAATAATAATATATAAGAAGATAAAAGAAGAAGAAAAAAGAAAATACTTTTTATTTTTTTATTTAACTGTTTTATAAGAAAAAATTAATGTTCGTTTTTATAATGTACCCTAAGTCCAAAATATTTTGTATTAAAAACCCTTAGTCCGGCCTAAAGTCCCTAAGTCCTATTTAAAAGTCCTTAAGTCCAGTAAGTTTGTACCTTAGTCCAGATTATTTTTTTCACTTTTCTGTAATACTATTAATTTGATTTGTAATACAAAACGTTCAAAAATTAAAATGAGCGCTACAATTACATTTTTGCTATAATTCATGATTCTAAGATATAAGGTGTTGTTTTGAGAAGCAAATGAAATGTTTGCCCCTTGATATTGCAAATCTTTAAAAATGGACTTAGGGACATCTTGAAATTGGCCATTCAATTGCAGTTGCCTCATTTAATGGACTATTTATGCCCAATAAATGAGTTTTAGGTCAAATTTCAAATGCTGTTGGCGGTGAGCAGATTCCCTTGCGGAAAGTCGCAGAAATAACGTATGACTCACAAAAGTACGGTTAGAAGTACGATTTTAAATTATTTTGAAAATTATTAGCAATTCTTCAAGAATATAAAATAAACTGTGCTATAAATTTAATTTTAAAATGACCACAAACGTTATTTAAAAAAGGAACTGCCTTATGTTCCTCAATGATATTATATAATATTTTAATATATTAAAAAAATATAAGTTGCTCACTTATGTACATTGTATTCTTCTATTCTATTCAATATAGGTATATTATATTGAGTTTTCTATTCTATTCTATAAGTTTTCATATTTTTCCTACAGTAGGTAGGTCAAATACGTCTATGAGGTACTACGATAATGTTCCTTCTGGTTTTGATATGTCCAGAATCCAGATAACATTCCACTTCATGTGGATAATAAAACACACCAGAAGTTTTTACAGCTAAATCTTATCGCCTAACTTCTTAAAATTTTTATTCTTTTACAACACACAATAGCATTCCACTTTAAAAACATTGCTAGCACATATTATATTGTAGGGAATTTTCTCTATTTTATTTTTGTGTTGATATGTTCTTATCGTAAAATGAGTCGAAAAGAAGATAGCATCAAAAAAAAATCCATGTTACGAGGTGGCAAAGTTGAAATTCTAATAGATATAACATCAAAAACCATAAAATTATCAATTATCAAAACTCCCCCAAAACTTTCCAGGTAAAACTACCCATTTACTTTGGTATCAACGAACAAGTTAATAACACAATTGATTTTTAATATTTTGAATAAGTTATCTTTTCTCGAACTCTCTAAACATAGGAATAGGGCCAAATAAAACACACGTATGTTATAAAATTATTTATTTTAATCGACTACATAATCAGAATCGTCATCGTTGCTTGTTGCCTCTATTGGGTCTGAAACCTGTAAAGTAATATTTTTCTAAAATTGAAATAAGTACGGTCTGGGTAACCTAGCCTAGCTCGGAGTTTTGGAAATTTTAAAAGCAAAAGAGGATCACAAAAAAATTACCTGATCGGGAATCGAACCCACCACATTCCGAATTTTAACTAATAGTCTGATTCACAAGATCCCTGTCAGTGAATTTCTGTCCAAGGGCACCGAAAATTATGATCCAGGGCTCATTTGATTCGGAATGATATCTAGAAACTTTTTGAAAAATTTCAAGAGGGGCAACAATTTAGTAAAAAAAAGGGTTTTTTTGAAAATATCTCGGAAACTATTAAAGATATCCGAATTTTGAAAAAAAAAAATCCTTAAAGAGAAGGAGTCCTAAAAAAAAGTTCCAACTCCCGGAACTCTATGACCAATATTTATAATTTTAATTAAGAGGTGAAAAAAGCGCTAAAAGTGATACGCGTCCCGTGCTCGTTTACCGATATAACAGACTCGCGCGCCGTGCGCCTCGGTGCATCACTTAACCATTGATTAAGTGGATAGGTACTATGCTAAGTACGTGAGATGGGTTTTATTATATTCTGCATTTTGTTGCAATTTCCTTTTTTTTTGTGAATTTGTTTTGAAACTAATAATTTGTGCGCGCGGTCCTATGTTTGCATGCGCTTTTATTTGTGTAGCAGTGACGCGTCACGCGATCCATTACCTTAACAAACATTCGCGTGCACAAATAAGCTGAACTATCCAATATTAGATTTAAAAAATATATATTTATCGATTTCCTTACCATTTCGTCACTGCTTACATATTTTTCTTTTTTCTCTTCATACAAATGTGCTTCAGGGTATGATTCTAATTCACTAAACATATTCAGGACCTTCAAAATTTTTTGACGTACTCTTTCAGCATTTTCCACTATAGTATTCTTCTGTGTATTAATGTCTGTGTTTTTAGATGGATCTATAGAGTTCTTTTTGGGATTTGTTATTCTTTTTCTCATTCGACGTATTTCTGGACTAGATTCCGGACTCTGTTGACAGTAAAAAATTACTTACATAAGTTTTTGTCGAATTCCTAGTAATGATTTTTCATTGTCAAAATAATGAATTGATAAATTAACATACCCCAGGAAACTTCTTGAGATCTTCAAACATTTTTAAGACTGCTAACATCTCTTCTTGAACTCGTTCGCCGTTGGAGACTATTTCTTCTAGCGTCTTGGTCATTCGATCTGGCCTCGTTTGGGCCTCTTGGTCCGTGCATTCTACATGAGAGAATGTAGATGTACTAGTATTTACTCCTGGGTAGGGAGTACTAGTAGATTTGGTGCTAGGGCTTCCAGAAAATTCCATACAACTATCTGAGCTGGACTGAGACTCGTGTATTGATGAACAACCTATTGAATTGGCGATTTCGTTCTGAAAATATTTAAAATCTTTAATACGAAATTTAGTATTACACGACGGGTTGTAAACGTTAACCGCCACTCAATCTTTTAAACCTCTGTAAAGGTAGCCTTCCGATGCATGCGACGCGAGTCCGCAACAGACCGAAATAGGGTCGCGGAGAAAATGCTTAGTACGAATTTATTTGGAGTCAGAGAATTCCAATTTGACGGTTTTCTGTACCCCAAGCAGGAACATTTGGCGGTATCGTTACGTGTGCGTAAACGTGAAATATGATAAATATTGTATGAAAATTTGAGTTATTTTTACGTCCGCTAGAGGCGCTTTCATGGATTTCATACAATATACCGCAAAATGTTCCTGCTTGGGGTACTGGTCATGGTTACGGATCGCGGTCTCTCGTTGCGATCGCATAGATCGGAAAGCAACATAAGGCTAAAGGCGGTGGTATTTTCAAGTCGAAGCGATCCATTCTAACTCATGGCTCTCCGTCAGAGTCGCGGTGCAGGCTTTCGCGTGGCCCATCAGTGACCTAGTTTTTAGTGAGTAGGGGTTGTGCCCATTCACCATCTTTTTGGGCGCAGCAGATTCTCACATACTCGTGGGTTGGTCCCTATCCCCCGTGGGATGCTAAAACTCATTCACTCGGCGAAAAAAAAAACGCATGGCTTATAAAATTGATATAAAATACCTTTACTTGTATAGCCTGTCTGCTCTTGTTGGATACTAGATTCTCACTGTCCGTCTCGCTATCTGTGCTGCTGTAGTACACACGACTACTACTACTTCTTTTGGTAATCTGCAAAGTTTTACAAAGGTATTCTGAATAACAATAACTTAATAATTGATAACTCGTAGCTATCGTAACAACTAACAGCTCGCAAGTCACAGATGAGAAATTTTTAGTTTTCAGACTCTTGGCTATTCTGATTGATAGACTTATTGATAGGCATCATTTTTTAATAATTTTTATTTCAAACCTTTTACTATTTAGGTACAGAGGTATAATCACTACAAACCGTCACTCCATCAGCCTTCTTCCTCCATTCCTTTTTCGATACTCGTTTTGCTCTGTGTTGTTTTAAAAGCATATCTTTTACAACTTTCAGACGAAATTCATGCTCTGAAAAACATATTATATAATTACATATTATAATATTATGTATATAAAATTGTCGTGTCTTAAGTATAACTCAAAGAACACCTCCGATTCTGGCTTGACCGATTTTTATGAAATTTTGCATTATTTTAATGTATTCGGTAGGTATGAGAATAAGATAGATCAACTCTTTATTGCTCACATTAAAGAATACAATCATCTCATTAAGTTGTAAACTATTTTAGATGACCTATCAAAAAGTGAATAATTCATGGTTTTGTCTATGGAGAATAGAGGGCCGTTGGGGTACATTTATTTTATTCTTATAATTTTTTTTAATATTGCATCAAGAACACATTATGTAACCCTAACTTTTTACCCTCTAACATCAATTTAATACCGTAATAATTTTTAACCCTCAGTGGTGGATATCTCTTTTTAGGGTTTCGAAATTTATTCTAAAAATAATTAATAATATGATACTAAGTAGACCTCGTGATGAACTTTGAAGGTAAACTATGATGGCTAACTTTGTTAGTTTCTGGTATAATGGTACGGAATTCGTCGTGCGCGAGTCCGAGTTGCACTTGGCCGGTTTTAAATGTGTGTATGTTTTCACATATATCTCCAGTGGGTTGTAGGTGTAGGTAGTAGTTGTAGGTGTATGTAGATGTTGTAGTTATGTAAGTAGTAGGTGTGGTTGTTATAGGTACATTTTTTATTTCTGTTTTTTGGTTTTGGTTCCTGTAAAGATCTAACAAAGTCTGTCGGAATCAGCTATTTTATAAACTTCTAAATTTTTACCACGTTCTACTGATTGAATATCTAATGTATCTTACTCGTTGGTATTTGTGACTTTTGAAATAACATTTGTAATGCTAAAAAAAAATTTATAAAATTCACCTTGTTTTGTTGGATTCATGGGTGAAATTTATAATAATAGCTTAGTTCATTGGACTACATACCAGATTCTTGTATTACAATCGCACGGTGAACACTTTGATCACTTTCTGAGCGCACCAATTTAATGTTTTTTCTATCATGTTTAATTTTTAATAATCGCGACTTATTAACAATATCATAGTCAGGGAATTCACTATCAATATATTGCACTAGCAGCCACATATTGCACGTACGAAGTTTCAATTATGAATGTTGAAGCGGTACCCTGTACGTACCTAAGGGATTTTTTGCCAAATGCAATTCAATGCATTGTGATTTTTTTCTATTGAAAGCCCCAATTGTTACCAAGTGCAAGATGCTCAAAGATATGTCTGTCTCTTTCCAAAAGCTGAACTTGCGATATTAAATTTTATTTTCACAAAAATATTTTTAACTAGCTTATTTTGGGTTTTAAACTATATCTTTATAATAATTTAAAACTTTCACTATTTTACTGTCTTAGAGGTTAAACACGTAAAACATTATTTTTTGTAGGTTTCATACGAAATTTCATTCAAATATGTCCGAGGAATAAAAAGTTTTATAGAAACTTTTATCCCCTATTTCACCTCCTTAGGGGTTGAATTTTGTAAAATCATCCATTCGTCAAATGAGAAATACGATAGATATATCAATTAATGTAAGTAGGTTAGATTAGGGTACCACAAAATATTATACCTATTAATTAATTTTTCATTATATTTCTTTCTTTGAACATGGGACAAACAGCTCGTTTTAGTACGCTAAACTTTACATGCATAATTATTAGTCTGCTACTGGATAAACTAAACTACTACTACTGTCAGATAAACGAAATTTTCGGGATATATTCATCCTGAAAATTTCGTTTATCTGGTATAATCAAAACCCAAGTTAAGAGGGTTAAAAAAATCGACGAAACGCTTCGAGAAAAAGTGAACTGCTAGTTGCGCTTCGCTTAGCTTATCTTGGCGGGGGCACTACCGTGCCCCCAGACCAACTTCAGAAGTTTTCTGGGCAAAAGGCACCATAAAGACAATACTCAGGTAAAATTGAAAAGTTTTTCATTAAGCTTTAAAACAATCGCCTTGAAATTGTATGAGCTTCTAAAATATTTATAGCGTTATTGTTTATTGTTTAACTTTCATGTTTAGTGAGTACCTACTACCTTTGGTACTTTAACAACTGTTATGAGTTGAGTTGCCAAAAACTAATAAGATGAAATACATTTTAGTGATATTTAGTAAAATCATTACAGCCGTTCAGAATTACTATACCTAAAAGTTTTATAATATGAAAGTGATCTTTATGTCGTCGGCATGAAGGTCCTATTTAAAATACAAATGAACTGTGAACGGACTGGTACCAGTAATTTTTAGTTACCTAATTTATTTGACTAAAGTGCGGACCTTATAAAATTGAAAACATATACCTAGGTATTAAACAATTTTGGCGCGGTGTGAAAGTGTAGTTGTTTTTTTTTTCTTTCATAAGTTTATGTTATTGCGGTTCTTTATTGGAAGAATATTAACCATTAAGGTGGTTCGTTTCCTATACAAAAATACAATGGACATTAATTAGGTAATTTCATACTATTACTACATAAATTTATATGCACATCTATTTATTTTGCAATACAATTCTGTATTGCAAAATAAATAGACATTTGTAACTTATGTCACTTTTTGTCGAAAATTCAATAAAAATGTGACTTCTGTGTGAAATAAAGTATTTTAAATATATTTTGCGACAATTGTATTGCAAAATAAATAGATGTGCATATAAATTTATGTAGTAATAGTATGAAATTACCTAATTAATGTCCATTTTATTTTTGTATAGGAAACGAACCACCTTAAATATTCGTTTACGCGCAAGTGTGGGCAAGTGGTGTAAACATTAAAAAAGCGTGTTATTTTGTGTAATCACTAATCTCCAAAACTCCCAAGGAAGTTTCAGTAAGGCGTCTATCACTTCTGAATACTAAATCGACTGTTTTGACTCATTAACTGCACTTACGATTTATTTGAGTAGACTGTGGATTTGACTAATTTGATTGAAAAATCTATTTTGACGCCGTTTTTAATTTTACATGGGTTTTATAAAAATAATGTATCATTGACAATTGACAAACTATAGAAAATTTTTAAGACTACCTTCCTACCTCAAATCTAAAATTTTATTCCTATTTTAAAAGATTACCTATTATTTTCTTTTACGTATTTTTAAATAAGTTTTTTGTATAAAAATAAACATTATGGAGGGCAGTCTTTTTAAACTTATGTATCCTTTACCTGGCATCGCGCATTTGAATTTCTAGTTAG
Organism: Glaucopsyche alexis; assembly: GCA_905404095.1. Taxonomy (NCBI): domain Eukaryota; kingdom Metazoa; phylum Arthropoda; class Insecta; order Lepidoptera; family Lycaenidae; genus Glaucopsyche; species Glaucopsyche alexis. The sequence goes on from FR990062.1 coordinate 6,838,585, forward strand.
GCTTATAACAATTGTTACTTGTTTCGAGGTAGAATAAAGAAATGTTGTCAGATTAGATTCTTGCCATTTTTTGTACGACCATTGTTAAGGCTGTAGGGGGTGGTTTGTAATTGGTGGTGGCTGCTTTCATGTGTCAAAAGTAAATTCTAAATAGTTTAGTATACGTTAGAGTACCTTAGATTACAGACTTGCTTTCGGTTAGTTAAAAATATTTCTAATAAGTTTTTGTGTCGAATAAAATGGACTCGTTTAGTGAGTTAGAAAAGATCGCAATAAGTGTTTTAGGAAGGTGGTATGAAGAAACACAAATGAGAAAAGGTATTTTTTTAAATCTTATATGAAAATGATTATTATTTGGATTAAAATTTTAAATTATTCTTATCCCACCCTGTTTAATATTTGACCTTTATATGTATTAGGAATACAAATTTAAATTTGTTTTTAGCACAAGAGTTGAAACTAAAGCTTATTCAAGATTTATTAATAAAAGAACATCGAGATAGATGCGCTATAGAAGATGAATGGAGGAGAAGAGCTCAACGGGTATCGGTATGTAACTTTTTAATTCGACTGCGGCAGAGGAGTGTTAATGTGTTAATCAGCCTATGTAATATGTATGTACGTATGTTTGTACCTTTGTGGCACTATTTATTATTTAAATGCTTGTTGGGATTCACTGAAGGGAATACGTCGTTAATTACTGCGATGATAGATTATTATTAATTATTATTATTATTATGTCGTAAATCATTATTGTATACGCCAAACATATAAAGTGAAAAAATACAAAATTTGCAGGTTCCCAAAAGTAAGGGAATCAAATGCAGCAGTACTGATAGCGAAACAGAAAATGAAATAAGCGAACGTCACTTCAATCAGGTATGAGCCTTGTGGAACACATTATCTTAAAACTCTAAATATGTACCTACTTATTATTTTTATATCCCTAGCACAATTTCGATACCTGCTCAAATCTGGACCCTTTCGCACTTATACTTTGTGGTAACATGTATTAAGAAGGTAGCTTAAAAGTTAAACGTAAGTCCGCAATAAAAATAAAAATGTTCTTCTATAGAATGACGTCTGTACTCCGAAGATCTGCACACCCCAGTCCAGCTCTGAAAGTGCGAAATTCCACTGGACACAGGATGTCAAACCTGATGACGCAAGGTTCCAGGAGAGACTTCGTATTTCAGACTTCGAAGTACACGCAGGAAATGTACGATCACAAGCAGTGAGTAAAATTATTACAAAGATGTTGAATAACTTCTTTATACTGAAGTAGATATATTTTTTTAATTTCTATTACCTACCAAATACAATTAAATCAAAAATTATTGTGTCTATTCATAGAAAACGTAATTTTTTCCAGTCTATTGAAGTTCTCAAATCACCGCCTTACAAACGGACGCCACAAAAACCAAGAAAAGTCCTTACGCCTCTTAACAAGATCATAAAGACGGTAATTTTTAGATGTAAACAAATTTATTTTTATTTTTGTCAATTAGATTTACCTACTTATATTTTTTACAGGAAACTTCTAGTTGTTTCAAAAATAATAAAGTTACGCCCGATTCAACTGCTAAAAATAAAGAAAACATGGTAAGAACATCAATCGCAAACAATTTATTTCAAATCGTATTTATTATCATTAGTAAAAAGTGGAATTATCTGGGGCCACAGTTCTGGCACTGCCAACACGATATAATATATGTATTCCTCTGTCGCAATTTTTCTTCGTTTTTAACTCTTGTTCTTTCTGCAGGTCGCAATTGGAAGCGGCAGAACCTTGATTCCCAAACATGTGTATGATAACTTGGACTGGAATTCATACACCAGCGTTACTCGCAAGCTTTTGCAAGCGACATTTACAAGAGAGTGAGTATTCTAGAATACCTTTCAGGATCAGAGTTAAATAATTATACTTAGTTATGTGTCTAAAGCCCACTTGCGCCAATCCGGGTTAAAGTTAACCCTGGGTTAAAAATCATGTTGAGATAACATGATTTTTAACCCAGGGTTAACTTTTTTCGTATTTGTAAAAGAGAAAGCATGATATTTTAACCCAACGTTAACTTTAGCCCGGATTGGCGCAAGTGGGCCTAAGATAGTTTTCCTTTAGGTAGTGACTTACGTAGTTTTGTAAATTGTAATATTTGTTGTGGTTGCTTTTTTCTCAGGGTTTTATCAACACATAGTCTGAGTGGCAGACCCTCGCCAGCATTTGCTCATAAGCCAGTGAAAAAGCAGCTGAACCGAATAATAATAGAAGACATTGTAGCGACTGTATCTAAAAATTGTCGAATTCAAGAAAAGTTCGTACGGTAAGGTTTTTTTACTTTAAAAACTTTAAAAATAGTTTTTTGTTATTTAATTTTAACTGATTATTAATATTTCAGGACATGCATTACCGTAAAATGTGCCGATGAAGCCAAAATGCTCCGTCTACGAAAAGGCCATCGTGGTGCTGACTGCTAGAACCAAAAATTTCGACGACAATTATTTTTAATCATCTACGTTCTATCAACATTGTTCATGATCTTGCCTTCAGCAAAACTATCGCTTTAAAATTTTTAAACAGTTAAATTAAGCTATCGACCCATATACATACTACTTACAGTGTATTGCGGTACTTGATTTCAAAGGTAAGATCGCTATCTTTGTTGATAGAATTTCAGTACTTAAACATTTTGTAATATTTTTTTCTGTAGTAGGCTTCTGGGCATAAGTGTAATAAAATCATTGTAATATTTTAAGATTTTAACTGTTTATTATATTAGTGATTTTACAAATAAAATAATTGTAATTATGATAATGTTCTTAATAAAAATTTAAACATTTAAAGCGTCTTATTTTTTCTTATAAACAACTAAAAAGTGATACGGGGTAAGTGATCTTAATTTTTTTAATGTAGTTCTGACTCGACTCTCCTCGTAAATATACAACTTGCATGGTTTTGTTATAAGATAGTTTATGCAGGGGTCTAAGAATTGAATAAAAATAGACGACGATTGAAATAATCACCCTAGCTTTATCACATTGGTTCCCATATTATAGTTTTGGGGATTGGTGAATCTTATAAGACACAAAGGGTGAATACCGTTATGACTTATAGAGCATCTGCTTGGTTTACTGTTTGGTTTCTATTGAATGAAATAGGAGACGTGTGTAACTCCCACATATTATTATATTTTTTATGCAGCCGACAGACTGTATCCTAGTTGGATTAGAATATCGAGATACCTAGTAACAGTGTTGATAGGGAGGATTTTTACACGCCTTAGTAAAAAACATTGTAGTTTTATTAGAATGTTATAATATAATTATGAGTATCAAGTGCCAGCTCGTAGAAGTATCACATAATAATAGAAACTTCCATAGACATAGGGGCGCGGTTGTGCATCCGCGAAGCCTATTTTCTCGAAGGATGATAAAAATATGTTTTCAGTTTTATAATCCCTTGCCTTGGGAAATTGCCTTGGGAAATTCAGGGAATAACAATAAATGTTTCGATGCTTATTTCAGTCAAGGTTAATTTTATTGTGCAGATTTTTTGTAAAGCTAACGATATAGGTAATATTTTAAAATAGATAGGGATTTTTATGTTTGTCGCTTTATTAGTTTATAACAATTTTCGTTTTTACGTGTTTTACCATAATTACCGTTAATAAGTGCAGTGAGGGCAAGAGAATTTGGTATGCCTACACATTTCAAGAAACCGCCTTGGATGATTATAACAACAGCGGCATAAGTGCAATTTCGAGAATTGTAAATTAAAACTATGCATTTTTGTGTAAGTCGAAACAATAAGTGTAATAAAAATTTGGTACTTACTTATTTGGTAGTCACAAACAATGCAGGAGGGTAACATCTTACAAAGCGGAACTACAAACCCCAGTAGGTAACTATCCCTACAATGGTATGGTTGCAAAAAATATTACCTGCAAGTGAGCGTTGTAACTTCTTCTAGTTATTTTAGTTTTGAAAGTCCGTCTGTGAACACATAACATGGAAAAGTGTTGGTTACTAGTGGAGTGGATTCAAAAAGACATTTTGAGTGTCAGTTTTGATATCGTTAACGCTAAGTGTTTGGAGGGAAACAAGCAAGATGTGTGTGTCGGGAAACTGTCGATTTTGCGCGAAAAGTACAGCAACAACACAAGACCGGGAAAGGTGTTGTATATTTCAGGTATTGATACATATATTTTTTAATAGTATTTATATGCGTGTATAGTGTCAGTGTTCGATATATTTTGAAGAATAGCCAATTTTGCGTAGCTGTATAAATTATGACTAGCAAATTTATTTTAATGATAGTAGCATATAGCAGATTATTTTGTTTGAAAATTAATATTAAACCTATTACATATTTACTTAACTTTAATAGCTTCGAGATTTATTATTTAAGCTCTTATAATATTTTATTATTATAGACGATAAGCAGTTACTCAAGAAAATGAAAAGTATGTTAGTGAGAATGTCCGAACAAATGAAGACAACTGTCGAAATGTTTAACAACACTATCAGCCAAATAAAAACTGAGTTAATGGTAAGTAGCGACCCACACATATTGCATAATATTTGGGAGAGTTAGGTACGGCTTAATATGTATGCCTGAAAGTTAAATTCAGCTTAGGGTTACGCGGTGCAGCTTGAAATTCGAACTTTTGCAATGAAACCTGTATTTTCTTGTGTAGTTAATAAAGCTCAATTTAGTATCGCTATGTTAAAAATGTCGCGCTGCGTTACGTCTCGGTCGTCTCGCTTAGTTGTGCGATCCCCGGCTCCAACTAGATGAAGATCTAAAATAATAACTACGTTTTTGGTGCCCAATCTTTATTTTTTATTTACTTTGCTGCTAATAATATGTTTTCCAATAATATTGTTGTTTTAGAGCGACTGCGAAAGAATAAGAGCAAAGGGAAAATCATGCATTACAAATGGAAACTACGATTTAAATTCAAAGAAAAGAAAAATCAAATCAACTCTCGATAAAGACACGCAAACGGTACAACGATATTCGCCTGATTTCATAAATGAGCTACGATCCTCATTAAAAACTGGATATGAAGAGCTAACAACTATAGTATTTTCACTGAAAGAAGACAACGTTAATCGAACAAATGAAAACGTTATTAAAAATATGTGCGAGCTCACAAAAAAAAGTAAAAGGGTAAATAAAGAATTTTTTATGAACCCTACAACTACAACAGCTTTTCATTTCCTGACGATTTCTGATAAATTAAGTTTTATGCATTAAATGGTATTTTTTTTAGGTCACAGAAGACGAGTTATCCGCCAACGCTGGACCAATAAAGAAAAAGATCAGAGCTTGGAATGAGTTACAAGAGACGGATATCAAGAAAGAGAAAATGGTAAGAAATGTGACTTACATACCTACACAGATATAGAGAATAAACTTGAATCAGGAAATATTTGGTTTATAATATTAATTATCTTTTTAACCATTTTATAGAAGACTACGAAAACACCTAATACTTGCACTTCCATGCGTCAGTACGTCAACAGAAAGGTCCTTTCGTCAATACAGCTTGGTGACTTAGTAAGTTTTTGCTAAAAATTCTCCGTTATTGGATTTTAGTAGCATAACTTAAGTTTTAAACTTTTCATTTAAATTTGTTTTAGGAGCCAGAAAACAACGATTTTAATACAAATGATAAAGATAACAAGAATATACCAGCTTCCACTGAAAATGAAGAGAATGCAGAAAAAACGGTAAAAAAGTTTAAAAATCAAAATTGAATATCTTTTAGTTATAATATACATTAGGTAATGAAAATATATTATTGCTTTTACAGCAACCTGAAAACAACAACATATACAATTTCTCAGATAACCACGAATCGAATCTAGATTCCACGACGGATCAATTTAAGGAAGACATGGTAAGATTTTGTTTACATACTTTTAGGTGGTTGAATGTTACTGATCTTCTAAAGGCGGTTCTTTTCAGGTTCTAATTGGCAATATTACTAAAGGCGGTGTTTCCTTTTCAGGTTCCAATTGGCAGTGGTAACACACTTATTCCTAAACGAGTATACGAAAGCCTAAACTGGAACTCGTACACGAGCGTTACAAGAAAACTGTTACAGATACTGTTTACTCGAGAGTAAGTACCAGAGAACAAAGCAAGACTTGGCGATGGTACTACCGTGGCCCCAAATTTTGTGAATTGTGATAGATTGAGTATAAAAATTTCTAAGATAATAAATACCTTTGAAGAAGAATATAAATGGAAGGATCACTAAAGGTGGCAAAATTCAATGGGGTTTTATCAGCGACTTAACATTACAACAAATGTAGAAAAACTAGGGTGCTAGTTTTTCTACATTTGTTGTAATGTTAATACGACAAACAAAATACGACTTTAATGCCATAATATTAAGAAGTGACATCTCCAATTTATAAGAAAACAAAATATTGTGTCATTCGTTTACGGAAAGCTTCAATAAAAGAATGATTAAGCATGTAACTAATTACTATAAGACATATTTTCTTTCTTCCCCGTTAGCATGTCGTAAGGAGATTAGGAATAATTAATTATGTTTTCTCCTTCTCTCCTAATATCTATGCAATTAGCTAATTATTAGAGAATATATTGTGTCCGAAAATCAATTACGGATACTTCGGGCACATGATCCACTGCTTATGTAAAGACGTTTAGGCAAAAAAATAATTGTCATACTCAAAGTAAAAAATCATCTTATGTATCTGGATACATGAGATGATTTTTCTGATGATGACGTCACCCTGGGGTGACTCTCCGCAAAACGCAATCTCACCTATATAAAGATTTTCTTTTTCTAGTATGACAATTATTATTTTTCGGCTTTTTCGTCTTTACATAAGCAATAGATTACCTATATGCCCAAAATATCCGTAATAGGGAATATGCATAAAAAAATAATTTGCCTGAATAATTTTTTTTCCTGTTCTTTATTGTCGTCACATTATAACTAAAATGATTTTTTTTTAATTTAGTTCCTATTTATGCCGAAAAAAAATATATAAAAAATGCAAAATCAGCCCGGGATATTTAAAATTGCGAAACGCGTCACCATTGGTCGCGTGTTGCGACCAATGGTGACGCGCGTGTGTGACGTCACACTACACGACGCTGTCTTTCATGACAATGACATGACTGACGTTAAATTGAATTATAAGCTCTGACTCATCTATGATTTTAACTGTCAACTGTCTTTTTCGTGTACGATGACGTCACAACCCAAGCCCGCGAAAATGGCGTGTTTAAACCGCGCAAAAATTATAGTGATTTTTAAACATTTTTTCCAGCTTAATGGATAATGTTTTTGATGTGTTATATATATTTTTGGTAATGTTATAACCAGTAGAAACGTTTAAAAAAATAAAAAAAATACATGCATATTCCTTATTGATTTTACCGAACCAGTGTATCTTAGGTATACACTACATATACAAAGATATTAATTACATAGTTTATTTTTTATTTTTCAGGGTTTTGTCTACTCATAGTCTGAGCGGAAAACAGTCCCCGGCATTCTCAAACAGGCCTGCTAAGAAACAACTCAACCCGCTCACAGTCGACGATATAGTTGCTACTGTCGCCCAGAAATGCGACATCAAAGAGAGTTTCGTACGGTAACAACTATATTTTAATTTAATATAATGTTTATGACGTGTTATGGTTTGGCTATCTAATTGACTTTAGATTTTTATAACTAATCTACATTTTTCCCGCGGCTACGCCCGCGTAAATATAGGAGGCCATCCACATATTAGGTCACGCAAAATTTCGACTTTTTGAACCCCCCCCCCCCCCCCTATGTCACGCTTTGTAGTATCCCTGTACCTGTATTTAACATGTACTGTCACATTTAGTATGACCCCCCTCCCCCATCCGCTGTGACGTAACATGTCGATGGTACCTTAGTATCCCACGAGAATTAGCCTATGGTTTCCAGAGCCTGTACTACTACTACTATAGTAAATTTTATTTGAAATCCGTTGAGTAGTTTTTGCGTGAAAGAGTAACAAACATCCATCCATCCATCCACACAAACTTTCATATTTATGTTATAAGTAGGAATGACATTATTGACACTAATTATGGCCATTAGAGGGTATCGGTGCTGTAGTGATTCACCACTCATTCACAAGATCCATTTCAGTGAATTTCTGTCCAAGGGCACAGAAAATAATGACCCAGGGCTCATTCGATTCGGAATGACCTCTAGAAACTTTTTTGAAATTTTCAAGAGGGGCTCGAAAAAATTGCAAAAGTTATAAACAATTTAGTAAAAAACAAAAAGGGGGTACATATTATGGTTTTTTAAATATCTCGGAAACTTTAATAGTCCGATATCCGAATTTGGAAAAAAAATCCTTAAAGAGAAGGAAATTTCCTTAAAAAAAATCCCGACTCCCGGCACTCGATGACCAATATTTATAATGCGCCGCGGCGCATCACCCGCTTTTAGCGCTATTTTCACCTCTTGATTAAATTTATAAATAAAAAACCATACCCCCTTTTTATTTTTTACTAAATTGTTGAAATTTTCTAAAAAGTTTCTAGAGGTAATTCCGAATCGAATGAGCCCTAGATCATCATTTTCAGTGCCCTCGGACAGAAATTTCCTGAAATGGAAGATCCAGAATCCATTGAATTTCACATTGGATCTAGTGAATCAGACTACTGGATTTGCAGCCTGGATGGTGGTAAGGCGTTTAACCCTTGACCAGCATGGTTGATATTTATGTCACGTCCCACGGGAATAGTTTCAGCCACCAATTTTTTGCCATATATTTTATATATAGGTATATGTAAATATATAACGTCTTCGAAAATCAATTACGGATACTTCGGGCACATGATCTACTGCTAAGTAAAGACGTTTAAGCAAACAAATATTTGTCATACTCAAAGTAAAAAATCCTCTACTGTATGGGTGAATCTCCGCAAAACGCAAACTCGCCCAGGAAAAGAAAAAAATTTTTTGAGTATGACAATTATTTTCTGCTTAAACGTCTTTACATAAGCAGTAGACCATATTCCCAAAATATCCGTAATTGATTTTACCGAACCTTATACGTAGATGAGTCTTTTGTGTGTTTACAGAACCTGCATAACAGTGAAATGTGCAGATGAAGCCAAAATGTCGAGACAGCGAAAGAGTCGAAGTAGTAGTATCAGAACTGAACAAAGTGAATCCTGTATAAAAGAGTCGTCATCTCAATTAAAAAATGAGAGCTCACATTGTTAAACAAATAGCCGTGTTGTCGCTTGTATTACATTGTGCACCTGTTAATCTACTACGATTAGCAAACTACAAAATGTTCCTTGTGTGTTGACTTTTTATCATAATGAAACTGTATAAATGTACTTACAATAGTCGTATGTATGTATTGTCAGTGATAAATTATTTAATATAAAATATTGCAAAATTTGTGTTTGTTTTATAATTATTATGCAATTTTATTAGTATTTATTATAAATCGACAAGTGTGCTTTTAGTAAGGCTTTTAGTTTTCTCTGTCTACTTTGAGTATCCAACTATATCTGTCTACGGATGGTCTATGGCTTTTAAACTTTTTTTTTCTAACCATAGACAAAATTTAATAATGACATTGACAAGAATTCGGCTGTCGAATTGACAATGACATAAATTGGTTGATTTCTGAAATCTGAAGTGAAGTGATGTCGTGATAAAAGTTAGAAGGAACTGAAAATTTTGTTTTCAATAAGAATTGAGAAGTAATTAGTGGACGTCATCGACACGATTACGTACTGTGTGAAAATTAAGATTGTTAATTTATCTTTACGATGTTTTGAAACAAATTATGCAATATAATTGCCAAAACAGTGTGTTGATTCCGCGTAAGGAATTTCCTAAATAATGTCAAACGATACGGATTTGTTGTTAACCATTCCACGCTCCTGTTTAAATGAGTTTTATGCAAAATATCTGAACTTGGTTGAGACGTTCTACTATGTGACACTCTCGGAAAATAAGACAATACGTTTCAACGAAGCTAATGTGTATTTTAATGTTACGTTCAATTTGAATACAGGTGATACTTCCAATCCACGGGAGACAATTGACAGAATTCAGGTAAGGATAATATTATAATACTTCCATATGTATACTCAGAATGTTCCTAATTAGTTTACATTAATATTTAACACACAAACAGGTTTTTACTTTTTTGTTGCTGTAAGAATCATTTCAATAAAAGTAATAAATGATATCATTTGAAATTTGATAACAACTGTAATTTGTATTAATGCATATAGCCTACTTTAGCAATTAATTACTGAATAAACTATGTTTCCTTTGCATAACTTCAATGAGAAAATCTTTGGAATTTTTTCTCTAAGAACTATTGCAGTTTCATCAAAAAATTAGGTAAAAACTACTTTTACAGACTTTATAGTATACATCTCATGGGCGTAAAAAAAAGGCGAATGGAAGGTGAGCTAAGCATTGAGTGAAGCCCAATAATGGTGGCAACTTACATTTGTGTGAGATTTACGGATAATTGCAATTACTGGCAGCCGATCGTCTTACTTTGCTGTGAATGTGCGTGCCGTCTTACTTTGATTGCTTCACTATTTATATTACTGAAGCAGTGTCCGCCTTTTTTTTAACGTTTAGATGTATACATATACATCTATAATAATCTGTCAAATTTTCAATTTAATCCAAATCACACTTTTTTCTATGTTCGACCCCAGCTGACAATGACTTAGCTCCACTCTAATTCAGCTGACTTTGGCGTTTCATTTAGTATATTGATAAAACATGACACAGTATCACATGCGGTAGAATCACTAACAAAATTTGGTCCTGGCTTACAGTCTAGAAGGCTTGTCAAGTCTCGCATGGCGGCGTGCAATAGGCTTTCATGCAGACCATCTGCCTTTGTTCAGACATAGTGAATAATTAACAAACAATTTTAAAAACATTGATAACTCGGATAAAGCCTAATTTATATTTTTTTTTGTGTCACAATTGTATTTAATATTTTAAATCTATTATATCAACATGATTTATAACCTGTTAATCAATAGTTACATAATCACATTGTGTTTCATATAAGGAAGACTAGACAGAATCATAATATCAAATCAAGGTTACTTAAGCAGGCTATTAAAATAATTTGATAGATATTATAACTTATCTCATACAAATTAAATTTTCTAATTGAAGGTCCTGTAAAAACTTATTGAATCAAAGGTTTCGTGTTTCAAATGTATAAATACTCAATAAACAAGGTGTTATTAAATATGTAAATAATAAATTATCCAAGTTAATTTTTAGAACACATAATTTTATAATATAAAAATAATAGTTAGTTAATTCTATGTTATGATGAATGAAAAATAAATATTATCTACAGTCATAAGTATTAGTACAGTAGAATAAAATATTTACTTATAAGAAATATAAAATAGGTTAGGGTGACAATGGTTTTTAAGTTATTCTGGAAGTGTCCCTTTTTTTTCAGAAATATTATAAGACCTCCATTTGCATCTACATAATAATATGTTGATTTATTATTTGACTTTTTTTTTGTTTAGGTAGGTAGTTCAATTTAATTTGAAAAAAAAAAAAAACTAGCAAGGGATTAAAAAAATACATCAACATTACTTAATATGTTGATTTTTTTTTAATTCCTTGCACATTAAGTGCAAAGGATTTTTGGAAAATTAGATTTGGACATTGATTCTGTATAAATAAACTATTTTGTGGCAGCAAAATTTTACATAGACAAATTCGTAACCAAAACCAATGAAAAATGGCATTAAAAATCAAATCCTAATCACATCAACTGAATGCCTCTTTGTCAGCATTCGGATCGGTCTAGGTACTTTTCGGTTCTGGTTGTTTTAAGCTAGAGCTAAGCACCAGTCCCTCCAAAAAAGAAAAGTGTGTTCCAAGCTTAAACCGTGCGAGTTTGCTTGGGGGCCGCCGGCTGCAGTGGGTGCGCAACCCGGATCTCGGCTGCCCCGCTCCCCTTCACTCGGGCCCGTGCGTGTGCGTACGCGCACGCTGGCGCGACTCTAGTCTCCTCGCGATCCACGCCGCGCCCGCACACGCGCGTCATGTCTGTACCGCGCACACTAGCACGCATTTATTATGTTCGCGATTGACAACCAGGTGAGCGCGTTATCCCATATACATGGATGTGAGTTTCACCGCCGCGATGTTTCACGGCTCGTCACTAACGCTCCCGGAAGTGGAGTTTAGCTAACGTCGTATAGGTATGCTAATTACGAGCATCGACATAAATTAAACCTTGACGTATTCAATGTTAGGTAAGATTTTAGTGGTGTTATTTACGTTTGATATAACCAGCGTTCAGTGAAGTAAAGTGACATAATATTATAGAATACTTACTAAACCGATAAAAGGTTTTAAAGGTAAAAGTTAAATATTTTTCTCTTTAATTCGGAAAGTACACAAAATATACTGTTATGCCCTAATATTTACAGTAAATGCATATGTAAATTTATGGAGTGTCTGAAAATTTACTTTTTAATACTCACCATATTATGTGATATCGATATGACATAACTCTCATTGTTGAAGTAGATATTATATTAGAACTGTTTACGGTAAACCATGAAACACAGCACTGCTAGTAAAAAAGAAAATCATGGGAAGTAGATATTAAATTTAATGCTCCATCTCTGCAGATTTGGTTATAACGACCACAAATTATACTTTTCAAGGACATTTTTGGTAGTGGCTGCTAATTATGTCTATAGCTACTTGCCTATTTACATTATATGATTCTAGAATAGAAACACCTGTTAATATCTTTCGAAAGAAAAGAGGTCGCAGAACTCACGATCACGAGATTAAAGAATAATGATATGATTTTTTCCACTACTTACATATTTTACAAAAACATAAAAATTCTTATGTTTCCAATGTGTACTTTTATTATCAACTAGCTATTGCCCACGGCTCCGCCCGCTTATACAGTATCCTTCGGGAACACTGTATTTTCCTGGGATTAAAAAGTACCTATCTAATGTTTTAATCCAGCGCTTAAACTACTATCATACCAAATTTCATCGAAATCAGTTCAGTAGTTTTTGCGTGAAAGAGTAACAAACATCCATCCATCCATACATCCTCACAAACATTCACATTTAAAATATTAGTAGGATAGTAAGATGCCAGGTTTACTTACTATTATATTATGTACTAATATATTTTAAGAATTAGATCCATGTTTCGAATTCCAATGTCCGACTAAATTAGTTTTTAAATCTATACAATATAGATTTTTTTAAAACGCTAATTACAAAATTAGCGTTTTATAAAAATTTTGTGTAATTTTGTGCCTTATCTCCATAGACGCATATATCATAGACGAGATATGTTTAGGCAAAAACTGTCTCCACTGAAATGGCCCCACTTTTTGGAGTTTTTGGGGCCATTTTGACATTTGAAGTACAGTGAAAACAAGATGGCTGACATTTGAGGTATGGTGAAAACCAAGATGGCGTAACTTTTTCTTTTATGAATATTTTTCCGTCAAATGTACCTATGTCATAGACTCATAGCCTATTCTTAGTTTTGAAATCTTTGCTTATCTCTATCTGTTGTGAAGATATCATAATTTAAGGTATTCTTAGTCATATTTTAAATAGACAATAGATCATACAACATAATATTCTACACGTAAAATAATTAAAAAATCCACACGAGTCAAATAATATAACGTATTTGTCGCGTGCCTACTTTGTCATAATATGCACGTGTGCGGCAGATTTACTAGGCACATGACCAGGAAACCAAATGGCCAAAATTATACCGAATAGCGAATGTGCTAACCCGGATTTATTCATGAGAAAATGAATTAAATTAGAAATATTTGCTGGTTGACAAATAAATATACTTGTCAGGCAGGTAACATAATAGGCTGAAATTTTATTTCATAAATGAAGTTGAAATTTTATCTCCTAAATATTAATTATTAACTTCTCAGAAAAAACAGTGTATAAGAAATAAATATTTTCAAAGGTACAGCAATTTGTAATACGGAATTTCGCATGATTCGTGAAAACGCTCCGTACATCACGCTTTCCTGGAGTTGTATGAAATATAATATAAGGTTCGAGAACATAATATTTGCTAATATCTCCGAAATTATTACGGCTAAGTTTACAATTACTACAATGAATGATTTTGTATTTGATGTAAGTAAACTAATTAGGTATGTAGCAGTGGCGAAGACTGCTTCTCCTTCATAGGGAAGCCGGAGCCTGTACCTATAATAGGTAGGGATTTGGATAAATGTTTCCAAAAGGTAAGTGGCAAGGGAAGCCGATAGGAATGGAGTTATAGGAACCCCACGCCACTGGTATGTAGGTTTTTTTATCAAACTAACCATTTTTGGTACTTTGATTTGAAATGAACCTAATTACAATTTACAACACAAAATTTCAGATGGGATTCACAAATCTCTTTAACAAAACATGCGCTTCAAAGTTATTCAACTTTAAATCTCGCCAACGTATACCTAACTCAAAAAATCGTCATAAAACCTCGCGATATTTCTAAATTAGGTACCTATCTAATGATACCCCATATCCATGCAACGTTTCACCTATCTAGCACTAACCGTTTGGATGGTAAGCCGAAGACTATCAAGGGTTCCGACTTCCGATACGAACTACGGACCCATAAATTTAAATATTGAAAAATTTGATCCCTCAGTACACTGACCGAGAAAACTTGGTAAAAAACGACCATGGCAATCCAATGATCATGATATTGAAAAGTTGCATTTCACATCGTGATTTATTATGCGAATAAGTGACGACTAGTCGTCGCAAAAATGTGGTATTTTTTTAATAACGGCATAATTGTTTAGTGTGAAAGTAATAAGAATGCACTGATATGCTGCAGTCGCAGGCTTGACTATTAGACTTTCACTTGGCTACGACTATTTGTATTCATCCGTTATACATCCGATCGCAGATTTGAATCTATTACAACGGGATAAGGTAAACGGGATATGACCTGCTTAGATATTTAAAGTTATAGAGCGAAAGATGATTAAACTCCCAATTCCCAAATGCAGTGGTTGGAGTATTAATGACTGAATACTGAAACACTAATCAAAATTAAGAGACCTCCTTTTCATAGGCTGTAGCTGTCTTTGCTAGCCGAAACGACAAGGACAGCATGTGACATAAGCAGTTGAACATCACTTATTAATTAATTTAACTATCGTTCCAGTATTCGGCCGTTAGACTGCAGGCTCTTTGTGGAGTTTAGGTTAACAGAATTTTGCCATCATTATGAAAATATTATTGTGTAAAAAGTATATTTAATTGTGCATGTTTTGGATGTCATGTTTGAAGTGGTATGTAATACAGCTAAGTTGAAATGTGGTATTTGAAAAAAAATTAACTAGTTTTTTTTTATCTTATTAAATTAAGTAACAGTTCTAGGAAATATAAAAATAGAAATTACAATAAACAAAAGACGTAGGTATACATTGTCTGTTGAGTACAGCTAGTAAGTATAAATAAGTTGTCTGCGGTTAGTACTTAGTACATATATATTCGTAATGTGTCTCTTTAGTGTAACCATACGACCTCGTTTCGGGGTATATTTGTGGGGATTCGGATATCAATTTTATTGATTGCTTAATATATTGTTACATATTTATACAAGATTCAGATAATACTTAAATATTATGAGTTATTTCAATTTGCGACACAAAATACATTTCTAAATTAATTTAATATTTTAAAATAACAATTGTGAGGGTACCGTAAGGCGGTAGGTAAGATTTTAAATAACCAGCAACGCATTTGTACGTTTTCTAATGATACGGTTGTCCGTTGGTGGATCAAGCTATTTTAATCCATCAAAGTTAAATTATTTATAATATTTATAGATTTCATTTAAAAAAAACGACAGGTTGCACTCCGGGAGTGCCGGCAGAAGTGAAAACAAAACCGCCATCTAGTTTAAAAGTTACGAGCTAAAATAGTTTCATGCTCGTGTAAGGGAATTGAGGACAGCAAACAGTTGCAAGTTGCATCTTACGATTTTTCGATCAGGTCACGTGTCCTGACGCGAGTTTAAAAATTTTTAGCCATAAGAAAGCCATACCGTCGGAAAAACCACCATCTAGGTTAAAAGATACGAACTAAAATAGTTTAAATGCTCGTGTAAGGGAACTAAGACAGCAAACAGTTGCATCTTACGAATTTTCAATTAGGTCACGACTCACGTGTCCTGAGTCCTGACGAGGGTTTAACATTTTTTACCCATCCCAAGAAAAATGCACAACGCTGCTAAAGTAGTATCACTTAAAAATTCTCACTTCAAAAATTCTATGCATATAGCAACTTCTTTTAATGAACAACTATCTATAAATATGAATAACTGATTTAATTTTATTGTAATAGAGTCGTGTATTTTAAATGTCTACCAACTAAGATAAGATCTGTATCGGTAATTAAATTATTCGGAAATATTTTAAACAAAGGTATAGGTGATCTTAATAAATATTTATTATAAAATTATTTTAAGAAGTGTATAAGTATAAGTAATACATTTTAAATAGGCTATGTTTAATAAAGATGCTATTTTAAAGATTTTCATTCGTAGCACCCTAATAATCTCAGGTTTAAATATTAACAAAAACATTTTGCTTAATCTTTTAAAAATACTTTTCATTAAAAAGTATTTTAAAAGTCTAGGCTTAGTGGCTACTTAAAAATCGTTAACGTTGCGGAAATAGTAGTGGTAACCCCAAAGAGTGATCTTCGGCTTTAATTATTGCTTTAAATCCTATTTCATACTATACTGAAAAGTATCTTTCTTTTCGTCCTACAATATCCAAAATTATTGTTATACTACTAAAACAAAAAGGCGGTTGTACTTTGTTTGGCCCCCTTTGAGCTCGCATCCTGTTGCGCGCTGACGAAACATCGCACGAGCCGACGTCGGCACTATACTCCACCACTATTGGACGCTCTTATCACCGGCAGACGTGCGATAAAATTTCTCCAGTAGTAGTAGTATCTATAGTACGATTGCGACTGACCTTTGTTACTCGGAACGTCGACGGGTCAAGTGCACATCCTTCTGGCGAAATGAGGACAAATCAGGACTTTATAGCTGTAATCATAACTGTTTGAAATAAAGACTAGGCTTAAAAAATGAGGATTACATAAAGCTTGGCCAAAATATAAAAAAAAATCGCCATGTTGCGAAAAATTCACGAAATTTTATTGAAAAGTCAACTTTGCGATTTTAACCAATTACATTTTACCTCTTCGTAGTGTTGCTACAATAAAAAAGTGTGTATGTGTCTCTGACGCACGACTAGAGTTTCCTCCTTACGAACGTTAATTATGATATAAATCGAATAGAAAAAGAGGGTAAATCGAATAAAAAAAAAACGCATCTTCTAAAATGATAAGAGAAACAAACATTTATCTGTAATTATTCGGATTATTTATATTTCTTCAATAAAAGCGTATTACGTAAAGTACTTATGTTACAAAATAATAATAATATTACTTATTAGTAATAAAGCTGACGAGCTGGTTTCAGAATTACTGTGAATGAACAATTTCGAACATATTTAAATTTAAAATTCGAACATAATAATATTTTAATTTAAAAATAGAAATGGGTAATAAGATACGCTGTGTAATGTATTCCATCTCATTCTTTTGCACGTTCAATCCTACAGATATATTATATGTTTGTCTCATTCTACGTAACGCCTCAACTTTCCGTGTTACACTTGAATTTATGGGTTTTATGGTTTTTTTGCCTGAAATGAATGTGATTTGATTTGATTTTACTCCTCATAAAATTTCCGTACCGAGCCTTTTAACTCAAATCGTTTCATAAGGAGTAAACTCCAAAAATTAAAGTGCCCTCAGTGCAGACTGCAGGCCCTTATTATGTCATTATGACTTTTCCATACGTTAACTGGACATAATATTATGTTATATTATTATATTATATTATACAATATTATTGTGCACTAGCTATTTGTAACTCCTCGTCTTTATGTAACAATTATAGTTCGTTCAGATTTATTTTACCTAGGAGTTTCTATGTGATCTTTATGCCGACGACGCGACGTATTATAAGGATATAAATACGTCGCGTCGTCGGCATAAAGGTCCTGTCAGAGGTAAAATAACTCTGAACGGACTGTAATACAATGTAGCACGCCAACGGCTCAAGTGCAAATCCTGCTGGCAAAGTGAGGACAAATGAGGACATTTTTTTCCTCGTACTAACAACCTTCTATTATCCGCTTTCAACTTTGCCACCTCGTAACTTAGCCGCTAGCGCTGCCATCTTGAAAAAAAACACCTTAGAATAGTTATTTTGTGTTATCTAATATCTTCTTACCTACTCATCCCGATGGTTACACGATCCAATGGCTTTTGGGAATCGTCGTTATTCATTAATCGTTTTTCATTCATCGATCGATTTTCGCGTACCGAATCCGGTCTCGCTACGCTCATAGTAATTTACGCTTAGCGTTGAATTTACCTTTTCATATTATTTCAAAACGCAGTGTGTAACTATTAAAATATTCACGAAAAGCACCCAGAATTCCTGAACCTTAATTCGTGAAGTAGAATCATGATCATGATTCTACTTCACGAATTAAGGTCAAATATAATCATCGTAAAACACAAAACATAATGAAGTGAGCCGGATGTGAATTTTTTAAACCACACATTTATTATTTGTCAGTTTTTTTTGTGTCATATTTAAAACGCTTCGCCGCTAAGTCGAGTTTCCCCACAGTACTTGCATAATTAATTTGACACTTATCATGTGTTGCTTAGTGACGTTTTATATACCGTTACTATGGTAATAAGAAACGATGATTATTATAAGATATAATATTTAAGTAACTGGGGCCTTAGACAAAGTGCAATATCGACAAAAGTTCAAAAAGATTCAAAAGTATGGGAGTAACCACGTGATTTAGCGACGAAATATGTCAATCCCATTTTATTTTTTCAAACTTCGACATCGTTTTCATGTTTTCACTTCGTCTAAAAGCTCCGGGTCATAACCTGTTAAAAGCATTGGTTCGAAAACTTCGATTATAATTCTATAGGCATTGTCTAGTTTCATTTTCTATTTGTTAACATACAAAGCTGACTGCAGTGTTGGACAACATCATATTATGAAAACTGTCTTGTTAACGTTTATTACGAAAAATGCGATACATCTCACCTTCAAGGAGTCTATTTATCCAGCATATCACACAGCATACCAGGTCATGTACATTTTTATTTACTTCTATATATCGATACAGTGCAAACGCAAACACGTCTAACAAAATAATATTATTGTTCGTCAGTTGTCTATGGTATGTGAATGACGCATAAGATAACCTTAATTTTAGTAAATAGCATGTAAACAACGTCGCTGGTTAAATGATGTGGGTATAATGTTACCAACGCGACTTAGCACCCTGTTTCTTAATTCTCAATTCAATCCTTGTTTAAGCTTTTCACAATTACCCGCGATAAGAGCGAAACAGTTGATAAGGTGTCAAAATGCGCTAAAGTTATTGGATCGCAGATAAGGTTACCATTTATAATTTTAAAAATCCCTGACAAAAAGTCTGACATTAAACAAAAGTCCGGACTTTTTTTGAACTGTCATTTTACGTTCGTCGATTTATCTACACAGGGACCCTTAAAGTGGAATCTGTCGCTAGCATAATTAAAAAAAATGCCGAAGCTTACGAAAAACGACTTCATATCCACCCTAACGTGCGTCGAAGCAATATATTTTGCGACAATTGTATTGCAATATAAATAGATGTGCATATAAATTTATGTAGTAATAGTATGAAATTACCTAATTAATGTCCATTGTTTTTTTGTATGGGAAACGAACCACCTTAAAACACAATATTAATTTTTTTTTTAACAATCAACTCAACGAAATCAAACAATTTTCTATTGCAATCGACAATTTTTTTTTATTTCGCAGTAATACTAGTCTTGTTTTACATGTGCTTTTTGCCATGACGCGGACGTCAGCAGAAATAAGTAACGGAAATTATATTGGGTTATTTTAAATTCATTTTAGCTCTTTTAGATATTTTCTTAAATCGATCATCAATAAAATCACATTTCTATTTCTCTTAATTTTATTTTTCTGCATTTCTAAGAGGATTCTACCTAGCTCCTATAGTATATTTCTTTTATATGGGAAACGTTAGTCCTCTAGTCTGAGAGACTTTATTTGTAAGTGCAATGAAAAGATTTCCTTCTATTCAATTATGTATGCAGTTTGCCAGTCGCAACTATGTCGCATATATAATATGTAATGGTCCATTATTTTCCAGTTTCCATTAACTGTTGAACTTGGCCTTGCCAATTCTCAGACCTATGCACTGCTCCCATTAATTACGTACTGACAAGGAGGAAAAAAACGTAAACAAAGTCATACGTATTCTAGCGTGGCAAAAGTGGGAGAATCCGGTAGGTTTTTGTTTCACTCTAAACATGGAGGTTAGACGAGGAAATCGCTAAGTTGTCATTGTTCGATGTGAATTTTCAAGGCATTGATTAATATCACAATCAGTTTCTAATTGAAATCGCGAAATTCCGGTGTTTAAGTTTGTACGAATTGCTAATAGGAAATCTTTACTAGATTTCAATTGATTGTTTATTTTTCTATTGATAAGTCAATAAATCAAATCCTGAAGGTTGCTGTAAATTGAAAGTGTATTGATCGACACGCCAACTGATTCTTGGGTTTTTCATACATTAGAATGTCGTTTATTGCATACAAAAGTCGATATACATGGTCACTTGGTCAAGACTCAGTGTTATATTTTCGATTTAAGAATTACCGAGTTCTTCATAGGAAATGCTGTCATTTCTTTAAAAATTTTCGCGTAAGAGCAATTTCACATTATTCGATCGGATATCGAATCGAATAATGTGAAAATGAATGTTTGTCCCCGTGACTCTACCCGCACAACAAACAAAAAGCCGCCAAATAGTTTTTATAACGTATCGTCACGTTATGTTTATTTTTAAATTTTCGAAGTCACAACAAAGGTAGACGCGCCACTTCGCGCACTATATTTTTTAGAAAGTGGCATCCGGCACTGCTTCCGCGTTGGATGTAGGCTCGAGCACACGGCGCGGTTTTCGGATGAGCTCAAACGGGTTATGTAAAGCCATGCCAGGTTCAAACCTTATCTTGGCTGTAAATATGGCGCTAAAGTCGTTATAAGGTAGTGATTTAGAGCACTCATAACTTATTCGATTTTAGTAATGTTGTTTTAGAACATTCCTTAACTACTAGTCTACTAATTAATGAATGTGTAGTAAAATATGTTTCTATCAAAGTCTTGTCTATGTAACTCGTGGATACTTACTGCTGTCTGCCGATGGCCGATGCTCATACCACTGTTGTGTTGTAGGTAGGTAGTGTACTATGTACGCGTTGTTCTACGTCCGCTCCATCCACCACCTAGAACTTGTTGAACTAATTCGAATATCTAATATCTTTAATAGTTTTCGAGATATTTTCAAAAAAGCATACCCCCTTTTTTACTAAATTGTTTATAACTTTGCAATTTTTTCGAGCCCCTCTTGAAATTTTTCAAAAAGTTTCTAGAGACCATTCCGAATTTCGGTTCGGAATGCCCGGAATGAGCCCTGGATCATAATTTTTACTGAAATGGTTCTTGTGAATCAGACTATTAAGTTATAGTAAATCTTACACACGCGCCGCCTCTGCACTAGGATTTTTAAGTGATTTATGGCGATGCCACCGGAGCGGCGTGTGTGTCAAAGGGGCTAAGACAGTAATTAAGATTAAAACATCGCTTTAAGGCCGCCGCAATCCGCACTAGGCAGTGCGAATTTCGAGGCGCGTGCGCGGCGGCTGGTAGTGAGTAGTGACAGCAGCGGCGACGCGCGCATGCGGGCGCCACAGTCACCGCTTGCATGCATTTCTGACAAGCGCGAGCGGTGACTATGGCAATGGTGGATTGGTGACCAAAGATTTCAAAACTCAAGATAGGCTATGTCGTACATTTGACAGAACAAATCTTCATATTATAAGAAAAAGTTACGCCATCTTGGTTGTTATTGTTACCATACTTCAAATGTCAGCCATCTTATTTCCACCATATTTCAAATGTCAAATGGCCCCAAAATCTCAAAACTGTAGCCATTAAACTGGAGACACTTTGCCTCAACGTGCCTCGTCTTTATTATATATTCGTCTATGATGGCGACGGATTTATAGATCTGTGAACATCTGTGAAACAATTTATCGCTGGTCGACTTTAGATGCGAGAATGCAGAAAATCTAACACTGCCGATGCCGTAGTAAACAATAATTATCCTTAACTAAGTATGAGAGACTACTTACATAATTGAGAACAAAAAGTTTACTAGACACGCTCATGAATCTATTGGACTAGCGAATCGATAGATCAGATAATAGATTGTAAGATATGAATAATGTCATTAGCAGAGGCCGATTGTGAAAAAATATAGGTATTGCATTTAGAAAGCAGGTTCTTGCGACTGGTTGGAACATGGATTTACATAAGTTGAACGAGACGGCGCTACCGTGTACAGATTATACGTTTACCGTTTTATTTATCATCTTATACTTTAAACGAGCAAATCATGTATATATGTAATCGGAATCTCGGAAACGGCTGCAAGTATTTCTTTAAAATTTAGTAGAGATTTGAAGGGAAAAAAATCGTCCTTCTTCGACCACTCCATAGTTGTAAATATGTACCTACCTACAAATGAAAATGAATTTGTTTTTTAATTAAAGCGAGCGCAAGCGTTCCATTTTTCAATTAGTCGAAGTATAACTGGCCAGTATAAAAAAAATTAAAATACATAATAAGTTTGACAGAAATTACCTAAAAATGTATGTCACCTAAAGCTGGGACTACGAGTATATGATCCGAAATCTAGCGATACCGTGAAAATTCAGAGCACTGAAGATAGAACTGCGCTAATACAATAGGTTGAAAATGGAAGTATCGAGTCCGAGCTGTCATATATGACATTGACATTTGATTTAACACTTGTGAGTTCGATTCTGAGAATCAAACTCACAAGTGTTAAACTCTACCGTAACAGCGCAGTATTTTCCGTGCTCTCAATTTTCCCAGGCATTACGGATACGGAACAATATACCTAGTACCAAGTACGAACTCCCAGCCTTATGGTTGCCTTTTCTAAGACGGCCGCTGCATAACGATGCTATCATCTCCCAGGTACTCTAGATGTTAGGCTACATACTAAATTCATTATGTTTTTTTTATCATTCCGATACGGAAATCAAAATTTTCTTCCTTATTACCATTAACGAGAAATATGGGCCGAAGAGGTAATTAAAAACTTGATCCACATAAATCAATTGTTAATATCTAAAAGATCGATATTAACATTAGTATGTTTCATTCATGCAATATTCATACAATAAAGTATACAGGAGGGCTAGACAAGATGCATTAAATAATATCGACGGCGAACTTCGTGAATAAAAAATGTATGGGATTGACATAAGCGTGCGTTAAATGACATATTCAGTCGTATCGTTAAAAAAATTGGTAGCCAAACAGCCACTTTGAACGAATACGCTAACGATGCACCCATATAACGAATTGCTCTAACGCGTTTCTCCATACAATGCCTAGACAAGCGGCCGTAAGTGACATTTAGCAGATCGTGATCTTTATCTTTATCGACCTAACGATAAAGATACCCAGATAGCTACCTTTATCGCCTCAACGAACAATATGGCGGATTTTTATTGATCAGCTGTTATTTGTAAATAATAATGATTTGCCTAAAGTTGCCTAAACGGTCTATAAAACACCTTCTGCTAGTAGTCTATATTGCAAAAAGTCAAAAGAATTCAATCTAAAGTATTCAATAAATCACAATTATTGTGAATACCTAATATGTAATTCATTGTATTCAAGTATAATTCAACACTTTGTTAAAATATAAATTTCTTAATTTGTAGCTTACTTGCAGTTTGTAATCTTTACACGCTACTATATCAGCTGAAAGCAATCTTTAGGTGTATAGTAGGTACCTAAATTACTACTATAATTTAGGTACCAAATGGAGTTCATAATTAAGCAAGTTTCTCTGAAACTTCCTTAGAAATAAAGATTTGTATTTAGTAATTAAAATTTATAAGTTTTTCAATGTAATGATATTTTATTGTCATCGATGCTCAACACCTTCGCCTTATAAATGGGTTAGAAGGACACAAACACCTCATAAAAGTTTTGAAATATTTGCTATTATACTTTGATTAATTATTACAAATTTAATATTATATATCTATGCTATTATACACCTATTATAAACAGTCAAGTAGTGTTAACCAATTAAATACTTAATATTTAATCTCTATAGTATATTTGTGACTAAATAATTCGTGCCGTATCAAGTGTCCGTATTAGGATTGATTAAATAATAACAATACAAGAGTATCTACATTTTATTTTACTTTTTAAAGTAAGTTTTACATGGTTTTAGTAAGAAAATAAACTTAAAATGTAAAAATACTTTTATTTCTTGCAAAGGAATTACATAATGCAGATATTTCTTTAAATAATTAGTTTTATCTCAAGTCACATAACCAATAATAACATTATACAATTTAAAAATCAACACAGCTAATAATTATTATTATTTACACGCACTAGTTAGAGCCTGTCACAGAATGAATACAAATTAACTTAGGTTGGTAGCGGTTTTTGATACATTAATAATTACATTATGATTTATATCACTTCTCACTATCAGTGGCGAAGGCTGCTTCTTCAAAGGGAAGCCGGAACCTGTATCATAGGTAGGGATTTCTATGAAGGTTTGCAAAAGGTATGTGACAACTCTACCGGTGAAGGAAAACATCGTGAGGAAACCCGCACATAGTTGGCCCCAGACGTATTGACTAGTCATTCCTCTGGACTAGGGTGGCTATGTTGTGAGAATGCCGTATGCGCTTGGGAAATCATACGATATTTAAAAAACAACTGTCCCAGGCACTACAGTATTTCAAGAGTGGTTACTTCGCTCGGAGAATACTGTATAAATCATCCATCATCGGATGTAAAGGCCTAAGTTAGGTAAATTGTTATTTTGATAACAAACAAAAATAATTGTACTTCATCTTCTTCTTCTTCTGGCCAGTTTTTTTTTTACCAGGACATGGATATAGTCCTAAGGATAGAAGACTCCGTATTTTGTAATTGCTAAAAAGAACTGTATTGCCTTGGTAATAGAGTGTATTTCACAATGCACGTATCATAGAGGCAAATCCGAGCCGAGCGAGATAGCCATAAGGGAGGCCGTGTGTCTCGTTCTTGCATGTTGCCAACCAGAAAAATGTTGGTATTTTTAAAAAGTAACTTGAAAAATCTTAGATAAAACGAGTGTACTTTATTATTATTTTAACAAATGTTTATAACTATATCATATTCTAATTAAAAAAGTTAGAAATAGTCATTTAATACTAAATAAAAATGCAGTTTACATTAAAACCTTTTCCTTCTTTTTTATTAGATGGTATCATTCGCAAGACAATAGATACGCCATTACAGTCGGACAAGGATCTTTTGGCACTTGGATGGGGGCGTGAGTGTCGCAAATAAGAACAATACTTATTACTAAAAGTGAAATTTTACAAGACGGCGATGTTATTACTGATTTTATCCACGTGCCAAAAGGTAAGTGTCGCAACTACAAAACAATACAATTTAATACTAAAAGTGACATTTTACAAGACGGCGATGTTAGTTCTGATTTTGTCCACGTGCCAAAAGATCCTTGTCAGACTGTACACATATTTTATGCTGAACACCGGATAATATTAAAATTCATAATAGCACCAGTGCTGGATTTGCTGGACGCACCGTGAGTATGGCCTTTAGTGTAATCTCTTAAA
The DNA here is from genome assembly GCA_905404095.1 of Glaucopsyche alexis. Taxonomy (NCBI): domain Eukaryota; kingdom Metazoa; phylum Arthropoda; class Insecta; order Lepidoptera; family Lycaenidae; genus Glaucopsyche; species Glaucopsyche alexis. Next base: position 6,864,579 of record FR990062.1, read on the forward strand.
ATCTGTTTATAATGTGTGTCCTATGACCATTTGGCAAGAAATCTGTATAAAATCTGTATTATCAATGAAAACTAGAAGATAATTAATTAAATAATGTATTATATAATATAATTATTCAAAATAGAACTCTGGAGTCATACAATAGATAAATAGTTATCCAATTGTGTGTCTAATTTATAATCCTCTGAATTTTTCCCGGTGTTTCGGATTTCGGTGCATATTGAAGTTCCAGCCCACGAAGTATAGTTAACAAGGAGTCCGAACGTAATGTTAAAATAATGGTCTCAATTACTGGGACAGATTTTTGCCGGTAGAGCGCGCGACGGTTCGACATGCACTCGTTTGAAATTACGCGGGAAGTTTAAAATTGCTATTGACAGCTCTGGAAAGATTGAAATCTTATTATATAAAAGTTTTAGGAAATTCTTAGAAACTGTTCTCGAAAAATAGATACCGTAGAACACGGTAATTGCCTAACGGTAATTTAAAAATAATTGTAATAAATAATAGTATTGGCAACACTCGGTATAATAGTATTGGCAACACTTGGTACTCGTCGGTCTCGCACGCCTAGCGGCAGAAAAGAGAACTAAGATCTGGTCCTATTATTGTGTACATAATTATTATTAAAAAGCCTATACCGTTCGGACTCCTGGTATCTATGCTTCATGTTCCAGCCTTACAACCGTAATAATCGGCCTTGTTAAATAAGTACCTACTTTATTCTTATTGTAAATATCTACACTTGAAATTTGATTCCATTTTATACAAAACACTCTAGGAACTTTCAATAAAACTTCTAGGTACCGTTTTACTGAATCGACTGACTTGCACTGACTATTTGTATCAAAATTTGTATTTTGAACTTTGACTAGACATTAGACTTGAAAATAATACGGTGTTGAAATCATATAGGTACCTACATTAAATCTAGTTGTCTGCCTTTTTAACTTGACACTGACAAATAGTTTTATGCCGTAACGCCATCAATAATTTAAAAAAAAATATATGACATTTGACAACTTCACAACTGACGGCTAAATTCTTGAAATCATAAACAACTAACGTTTGAGCAATTCGTTGTTGCGATTCGAACAACAGTGTGCGTTTGTCTAGGGACAAAATGTCGTGATCTCAAAAGAGAAGTCGATACGACAGATCTTTCCGAATTTTAACGAAGGTAATTTGTCTAGGCGCCCAGGTTTTTCTAAAGCGAAGAATAGGCAAGTAGCCTTTATTGTTAATCATTATTGGAACACATCGTGTTCTAGCGTGTAAGAGCTAAGAAGTAAGAACGACGTATTTATGTCGTCATCATAATATTTTGTAGACCTCTAGATGGGCACTATTAAAGTTTTATTTATATTGTGGCGTTTTGGAAAATAATTGATTGATTTCACTTCATCGCAAACGCAAAGGCCACCCCCTTTGTACCCATAATAATGAAATCACAAAAAGGCTGACTTCAAATAAAAATAACAGCCTCCATACAAACATTACCTCAAATCCTCACCTATTTTCAGGCTCGACAAAAACTGTGAGACTCGATTCCTAAACTATTCATGATGCTCCTAGTCCGACTTTCTTCGAAACCCTCAGTAGGTGAGTCCTCTTGTCCAGTTTTTTTGGAAGGACTGAGATTGCGAGATTTACGAGCGATATACTTAATAGATTTAACGTTTATCCCCAAAATTTGACACCAAAATCTATACGGCAGTACTTTTCAGTAACACCATTGTTTTCCAGACAGTCTTAACATTATTGGTTTGTAAAAACGATATTTGGAATCAAAGTTTTACTTGTTTTATTTAGGTATTAGGTATAAACATCAATTATTTGCAAGAAGCTAAATATATTAATGTTAACCCGGATCTCTAGGTATTTGAACTGTAAAGTCGGTGATACACGTGTTACTTACTTACATAATAGGTGACGACTAAAAAACAAGTGTGTGTGTTAAAGGAAACTGTAGGGCTAGCACGAACCATTGCTTGGGAGATTACGCTTTCATTGCCATATTTATAGAATCAGGTGCTAAGATTTACTCTTATACAGCACAATTCGGATTCAAACTATGTCCCACAGGCCAGAAGTACGTATTCGTAAATCGTAACGTTATCGAAAGAGAGTTGTATGAAAATGACAGCACCCATACAATTGTCATTCATTAACGTTACGATTAAATTTTTGCTGCCCTTTGGCAGGTTAAAAATACGGGCATTGCACGAGGTGGTTGTGGCTTGATGGCATACCAAAGCATTTTTCCATTTAAACTTTATAAAACCCTATTCCTATAATTGGTATACCTGCTACATGGCAAGTGCAACAGTGGATTTTATGAAATTTGCACTGAGTCTTATAGATTATGCCCTCATTACCATAATTATACAATCAGGTGCTAAGATTCAACATAAACCGCTCAATTCGGTATTCAAACTATGTCCCACACACTAGTTCCCAGGCTGATCGTTAAAATTATTCACAATGATTTAAAAGGTCGATATGCCGAATTAGATAGCGACATTAACGGACTGATCGATTATATTTCATATCGCAAAATCTCGGCCAACCTCCGTTCCAACACGGATGCTGCGACTGTGACTAAGTAAATTTAGCTTAGTTCAAATAAAATACATAACTGGTTTAGCATTAAGATTGGAAAAGTGAAACGGGCATGCCCTCTGTCAGTTAAGATCCGCGTTTCGGTATTTGAAAGTCTATTTTAAAATTCCGCGCGAATGCTGACTGTTATTGTGGTGGACGTTGAGATTTAAAGATATGGCGTAGTTTAAAAAAACGTTTATAAAAAAAAGATGTTAGAAGACCCTTATTTTCCACTGAACAGGACTTATCTGCAGCAATCATTCTGTTTTTAGAAAACCTAGAAGTAGCTGTTGTCTACACAACGATCTTACTACATGGATTTAGATTTTTTGTGCTATTATAATGACGAGAAAACTTGTTATTTATGTCTATTATTCGACTGTTCATTTATAAAATCAGAATTACCCGTTTAAGGAAAATGATTGAATCAAAATTTTGGTGACACTTCATCTATATCCTTTTATACGATAAGAACATTTTTACATTACGCGAGTCGCGACAGCGTATCAGTTAACGGACCGGAAATGCGCGAATGTCGTCGGCATAAGTGCGTTTTCCTATTATACAATCCGATATCGCGGTATGTTTAATATTATACGGTATACCATTTCCATAGTCCTTGGTAGAGTCTGGCCAACAAAAGCTGTCAAGAAAAAAGGCGGGAATTAAAAAAAATAAAGAGCTGCTAGGGTTATCTTAGATACACTGCTTAGACGGAGTTGATACTAGAAATAGAATTGATACTACTTGCTGTATAAATAAATAGTATCAACTCCGTTCCAGCAGTGCATAGACAGGGCCAACAGCTCTTGATTCCCGCCCTCTTTTATTTGACAGCTTTCGTTGGCCAGACTCTAATAATTATTTATCGGCGTGACAGTCGACATCGTATCGCATAATTTGAAAACGCTCTAACGATGATCGTGATAATTCATAATTTAATCTTTTTTAAGCTTTTCTTTTTTGGCTCTATATAAGTTGCTTTATTACATCTGTACCTACTAACATGTAAATTACGTTTTTTGTTCCCAATTTTAAAATTGATTAGAATAAATTATTGACACATAAAATCAATTAACTTCACTAATTTCTTGACTATAATTATTAAAATCGAATAAAAAAAATCTATTTTCACAGATATTTCTGTATAAATCCGACAATATTCAAAATCCGGAACGTTTAGGTTCCGTTCACACTTTGCGATTTTGTTAAAAATATTATGTATAAAGATAGAAGTACGACTCCGTTAATCTTTAAATTTAATTAGTTTTGAATATGAAAACAAATTTAAAAAGCATTTATTATCATATTTCATTAACCACATTTTGTTACTTTTGCACTAGAACGAACTATCGGCCAATAGCCAATTGGAACAGTGTTGTAACTTGTAACTGCCGATCATTACGCTCATATGCCTAGAATATCCTAAACCATTGATACCACGATAGTAATTAATAGATATTAAAGCGATAATGTCGTTGGAATGTTATTTTGTCAATTTTTATATGCAATGAGATATAACCGGTGCTGCGCGTAAAGGTCAATGATCATCTGTAGATCCGCTTCGATGACCTCATGACCCTGTCCTGACGGCGCCCGCGCTACAGCGGATATTGATTGCTGAACAAATATTAGGGCCAGAACAGAGGAGTGACATAGATCCAGGATATCCCTCAGATTAGATTTATGCCTAAAAGACGACTTAGCGTTTTGTTCTGATTTTGAATTTGATTCTTTTCTCTTATTCTTTACGATAGGTAAAGCGGAATTGTCTGTCTTCTCAATTATATAGCTGTAGAGTCTTCAAAAAAAAAAAACACCACAGTGGCAGTTTTATTAAAGAAATCTGTTAATCTATCATTTTTACGCTTTAGTTTGACGTCGCGTGAAGGAGGTCGAGGTCTGAATTCTGAGTGGGTTAGGTTTGGGAAAGGCCTCTCTAAACGGATAGGTCCGGGTAGAAACCGACGCCCCAATTTCCTCTACGCGCTCTTAAACTAGCTCTATTGGATTAGCAATAGGCAAGCGGACTGATTTTTTTTTATTACATAAATGAATAGTACTCTTAAATATGAGTAACTTCTCAGAAGAAACCGTATATCAAAAGTCAATATTTTCAAAGGTACAGCGATTTGTATACAAAATTTCGCGAGTCTTTATACCAAAAAAATTTTTTTTTTTTTTTGCGAAATTGGTAAACAAAACCTACATCATTAGTTTACTCACATCATATACAAAAACATTCATTATGGTAAGTATGAACTTAAACGCACAAATATCGGAGATATTTACAAATATATTCCTGCGGCCATATACTTCATATACTACTTCATACTACTTCATATTCAAGTGACGTCATGTGTATATCGATTTTAGTATGGAGCGTTTTTAGGAGGCTCGCGAAATTTTTTATACAAATCGCTGTACCTTTGAAAATATTGACTTTTGATATACGGTTTCTTCTGAGAAGTTACTCATATTTAAGAGTACTATTCATTTATGCAATAAAAAAAAATTTGTCCGATTGCCTATTTCGTTTCATAGATGAACTCCCTTGTGGGTTGAAATAATTACATTTATTATGTGTTTGATTAATTATAATAATATTGTATCGCAATACGTTTTCTTGACTTTTTTTTTTCATGGATGCCTGTAATAAACCGTGAATTGGGTAATAAGTAATTAATAGCGATATGTGCCTGTTAACAATTAAAAAAATTGGTATTTATTAAACAATAACGCGTAAACGTGAAAGCCAACATTAGCTATAACGTACTTCAGCTAATTGAGCTAATAAATTGATAAGAGCGTTTAGCGCTAAACAAAATGCAGTTTAAAATTGGAACATGACGTGTTAGAATTGACGGGTTTTATTTTTTTTCAGAAATATGTGGAGTCATCGCTTGGTTGGACCGGGGAGCGTGGTGAGGACTCGAGTTACGACTCCGAGTGCGACGAGGAGGGTAGCCACCGCACCGCGTCCCGCACCCCCTCTGATACCCTCGCGGCTGAGTTTGCGGAATACGTCACTCTTACACCCCCACAGCTCAATCAGGTGAGATTAATGTGACTACTTTTTAGTTCTAGCCTTTTTTACTAGTGTTATGGATCCTTAAGTCCAGGGCTCTTGAATTAGTCACATCAAGAAGAGGTTACAAAACATATTCGAGCATTTTTAGTAGAGCAAAACTTCCAAGTTCCACCCGTGTCATGTATCATCCATCCAAAAGTGAAAGAAAGTAAAGTCTCTATGCCTGCTACACAACGATAAAACTGCACAAATCATTTACAGTAGCGGATTCGGGCCCTCTAGTGCAAAACTTCCAAGTTCCACCCATGTCATGTATCATCCATCTAAAAGTGAAAGAAAGTAAAGTCTTTATGCCTGCTACACAACGATAAAACTGCACAAATCGTTTACAGTAGCGGATTCGGGCCCTCTAGTGCAAAACTTCCAAGTTCCACCCATGTCATGTATCATCCATCTAAAAGTGAAAGAAAGTAAAGTCTTTATGCCTGCTACACAACGATAAAACTGCACAAATCATTTACAGTAGCGGATTCGGGCCCTCTAGTGCAAAACTTCCAAGTTCCACCCATGTCATGTATCATCCATCTAAAAGTGAAAGAGAGTAAAGTCTTTATGCCTGCTACACAACGATAAAACTGCACAAATCATTTACAGTAGCGGATTCGGGCCCTCTAGTGCAAAACTTCCAAGTTCCACCCGTCTCATGTATCATCCATCCAAAAGTGAAAGAAAGTAAAGTCTCTATGCCTGCTACACAACGATAAAACTGCACAAATCATTTACAGTAGCGGATTCGGGCCCTCTAGTGCAAAACTTCCAAGTTCCACCCATGTCATGTATCATCCATCCAAAAGTGAAAGAAAGTAAAGTCTCTATGCCTGCTACACAACGATAAAACTGCACAAATCGTTTACAGTAGCGGATTTGGGCCCTCTAGTGCAAAACTTCCAAGTTCCACCCGTCTCATGTATCATCCATCCAAAAGTGAAAGAAAGTAAAGTCTCTATGCCTGCTACACAACGATAAAACTGCACAAATCATTTACAGTAGCGGATTCGGGCCCTCTAGTGCAAAACTTCCAAGTTCCACCCATGTCATGTATCATCCATCCAAAAGTGAAAGAAAGTAAAGTCTCTATGCCTGCTACACAACGATAAAACTGCACAAATCGTTTACAGTAGCGGATTCGGGCCCTCTAGTGCAAAACTTCCAAGTTCCACCCGTCTCATGTATCATCCATCCAAAAGTGAAAGAAAGTAAAGTCTCTATGCCTGCTACACAACGATAAAACTGCACAAATCATTTACAGTAGCGGATTCGGGCCCTCTAGTGCAAAACTTCCAAGTTCCACCCATGTCATGTATCATCCATCCAAAAGTGAAAGAAAGTAAAGTCTCTATGCCTGCTACACAACGATAAAACTGCACAAATCGTTTACAGTAGCGGATTCGGGCCCTCTAGTGCAAAACTTCCAAGTTCCACCCATGTCATGTGTCATCCATCCAAAAGTGAAAGAAAGTAAAGTCTCTATGCCTGCTACACAACGATAAAACTGCACAAATCGTTTACAGTAGCGGATTCGGGCCCTCTAGTGCAAAACTTCCAAGTTCCACCCATGTCATGTGTCATCCATCCAAAAGTGAAAGAAAGTAAAGTCTCTATGCCTGCTACACAACGATAAAACTACACAGTTCGGTTACAGTAGCGGATTCGGGCCCTCTAGTGCAAAACTTCCAAGTTCCACCCATGTCATGTGTCATCCATCCAAAAGTGAAAGAAAGTAAAGTCTCTATGCCTGCTACACAACGATAAAACTGCACAAATCGTTTACAGTAGCGGATTCGGGCCCTCTAGTGCAAAACTTCCAAGTTCCACCCATGTCATGTGTCATCCATCCAAAAGTGAAAGAAAGTAAAGTCTCTATGCCTGCTACACAACGATAAAACTGCACAAATCGTTTACAGTAGCGGATTCGGGCCCTCTAGTGCAAAACTTCCAAGTTCCACCCATGTCATGTGTCATCCATCCAAAAGTGAAAGAAAGTAAAGTCTCTATGCCTGCTACACAACGATAAAACTGCACAAATCGTTTACAGTAGCGGATTCGGGCCCTCTAGTGCAAAACTTCCAAGTTCCACCCATGTCATGTGTCATCCATCCAAAAGTGAAAGAAAGTAAAGTCTCTATGCCTGCTACACAACGATAAAACTGCACAAATCGTTTACAGTAGCGGATTCGGGCCCTCTAGTGCAAAACTTCCAAGTTCCACCCATGTCATGTGTCATCCATCCAAAAGTGAAAGAAAGTAAAGTCTCTATGCCTGCTACACAACGATAAAACTGCACAAATCGTTTACAGTAGCGGATTCGGGCCCTCTAGTGCAAAACTTCCAAGTTCCACCCATGTCATGATATGGGTGGAACTGTGGATACATGTATCATCCATCCAAAAGTGAAAGAAAGTAAAGTCTCTATGCCTGCTACACAACGATAAAACTACACAGTTCGGTTACAGTAGCGGATTCGGGCCCTCTAGTGCAAAACTTCCAAGTTCCACCCATGTCATGATATGGGTGGAACTGTGGATACATGTATCATCCATCCAAAAGTGAAAGAAAGTAAAGTCTCTATGCCTGCTACACAACGATAAAACTACACAGTTCGGTTACAGTAGCGGATTCGGGCCCTCTAGTGCAAAACTTCCAAGTTCCACCCATGTCATGATATGGGTGGAACTGTGGATACATGTATCATCCATCCAAAAGTGAAAGAAAGTAAAGTCTCTATGCCTGCTACACAACGATAAAACTGCACAGTTCGGTTACAGTAGCGGATTCGGGCCCTCTAGTGCAAAACTTCCAAGTTCCACCCATGTCATGATATGGGTGGAACTGTGGATACATGTATCATCCATCCAAAAGTGAAAGAAAGTAAAGTCTCTATGCCTGCTACACAACGATAAAACTGCACAGTTCGGTTACAGTAGCGGATTCGGGCCCTCTAGTATGAAGATGCAGATTGCAATACTAGTAGTAGATACGTCTACTGTACGAACTGTAGAGTTTCATCGTTGTGGTGTGTAGCGGGCATTGCAATTTAGGGTTACTTCCTTTGTAGTAGATGCAATCTATTCGGCTTCTAGTAGAGAAGTTCTCGATTCAATTATTATTTTTAACAAAAAATAAAACCGACTTCCGAACTTGGAAGTCGGTTTAATTTTCGTTAGTGTAAGTGTTTTGTTAGTATAAGTGAAAATACACAAAAAAGTATGAAATAAAACTTATTTTCTGAATAAGTTCTCTTTTAAATTCGGTAAATTAATAACAATCAAAATTAAGAAGATGAGTAGAGAAATAGTTAAAATTTTGCCGAATTTAAAAGAGGAATTATTTAGAGAATAAGTTTTATTTCATACTTTTTTGTGTATTTTTACTTTGGAAGTCGGTTTAATTTTTTATTTAAAAATAATAATTTTACCCTTTTTAGTGATATTTGTTAAATTATATTATTATTAAAACATTTTAAGAACGTTTTATGATTGTTTATTTTAATAAACGATCAAAATTTGATCGTTTACTAAATCGTTTATTAAAAAAAAAATTCAACATTTAATGTTGAATTAAAAAAAAAACAACATTTAATGTTGAATTTTTTTTTTATTATTGAAATCGAAAGTTGAATTATTGAATACGCGCTAAGCTTCCATTAAGTATTGTTAATAAGACGATGATGATGATGATTACTGTAAGTTACATAGTGGCATATGCTTGCAGTTCTTTGAACAATGCCGAAATTTTCAAATGCCTATCTTTAAAGACTGAGGAGTTCTGTTCTGTGCTTTTGGATCCAGGGTTTACCTTGGTGCAAAATCTTATTTTTGGTAGCATAAACATATGCTTATGTTACTTCAGGAAAAGTCTAAATTACTATATGTGTCCATATAAATTTCGAGGAGGAGGAGGAGGATCCTTCAAGGATCCCCCATCATCAAGTTTCCACTTGAGTGACTAAAAGACCAATTTCGAATTATACCCTTTACAACAACAAATAATTTTACAATAAAAAATTTAAAACCCCGACTGCGTAAAAAGTGAACCAAACTAAGTAGGTACATAATTAAAACTGAAAAGAAAAAAACAAGCACTTAGATATCCGGTGGTCTAGAATTCTATAATATATTATTGAATTAATACTATTGGAACATAACAACTAAACAGTCAGGATCCATTGAAAAATTAGATTGGCTGTCGAATAATGGATCCCGACTGTTCAGTTGTTATGTTCCAATAGTATTAATTCAATAATATATTATAGAATTCTAGACCACCGGATATCTAAGTGCTTGTTTTTTTCTTTTCAGTTTTAATTATGTACCTACTTAGTTTAGTTCACTTTTTACGCAGTCGGGTTTTTAAATTTTTTAAATTATAATTTTTTATTTTATACTTTTTAGTTATGAGTACCTAGCTAGCTATTTACCAGACTGGATTTCCTATCAGCATCAGTACTACATCACTGGAATGTGAGAATGGTTGTTACGCAACTTTAAATCGATATAGATCCTAAACGGTCAGTCGAATCGAAAAATGTTGAGAGAAAACTAACAATGATTTTTAAATACCTATTCAACGATACCCCACTTGATATAGTTTGTTGACTTTCATTTTTTTCATTTTCACAATATGGCGTCCAGTAGTCGCCATATTGAATTTTCACTAACGTCATGTCTTTAGTGACACTCGCCGGACTAAGAGGAATCGATTGACGTGTGAATCATAAAAATCGGCCCAGGCGTTTGATCTGTATAGTGCTTCAAAGGAACATACATACATACATACATACATAGGCTGATAAACACATTACCACTCCTTTGCGTCGCGCAGTCGGGTAAAAAGGTCTATTAACGGCAGAGTAATGTTCAAAGATCTCCGTATTGGTGTAAATTACTATGAGAAGTAAGTACCTTTTATATGTGATGATGTATGGTGTGAGTAATTGACATGGTGGCATATGCTTGCAGCTCTTTAAACAACGCCGAAACCACCAAACATGTATCTATAAGGAGTCAGGAGTTCTGTTCTGTACTTTTGGATCCAGGGTATACCTTGAAGCAAAATCTTACTTTTTGATAGCATATGCTTGGACTACTTCAGAAAAAGTGGAAATCACCATATTATGTATCCATATAAATTTCGAGGAATTTCCTCGATTCCTCATGGACCCCATCATCAGGTCACCACTTTTTGTTCAGGTTCAGGTCAAAACGGGACCAATTTGGGATTATACCCTTTACATCAAAAAAAGAATTTAGAAAATCGGTCCACATACGGCTGAATTATGGTCTAATATACAAAAAATAAAAATATATACAGCCGAACGTATTACGCCTCCTTATTTTGGAAGTCGGTAAAGACTTACAAAGTGCACCCACTTGAATTGAGGAAAAAGATCCAATATAAACAATCTGAGTTTAAAATAGCATAGTTATTGCAAATTTCGGTGATAAATAATATTCATTCGATAAAATATATATCAGTTAGAAATAGTAATGTCAGAGGTCGTTACTTGCGTCAAAGAGCAGAAATCGCGCGATTATTTATGATACGATTATTATTAATTATTATCATTGTTATTTATTGTCACTTTGACATACTGTTGCAGTTGTTAGTAGTGTAACTAACTGGGAGAACTTTCATAAAATATAGAAAGTTATGTAAAAACCTTACCTAGATAAAGACTAAGCTAGATTCAGCTAGTCGTAGTTCCAAACGAAGACGGTTCTATAATAGTTTATAGCTCTATGGTAAGACGTAAGACCGTACTAGGCGGCAGCGACGCCACGCGTCTCTACTAGCGATACCACGTAGGCTCGAAGGACCAAAATATATTTCTATAGTCTATTCGCAATAAAAAGTTAGTAATGGTCTAAAAATTTCGCGTAAAATAATACAATTAATACATAATAAGTCAAAATGGCATACTAGCTATTATTGGTTAATGTGAACACGGCTTATGCGTCTTTATTGACCAATTTAGTTTTCTTTTACATTGTACTGTCTTGAGTCTTCTATACGCGAATAGACTAATAAAGTATAGAATATATGTTGCCAATAAGAGCCAATAGTACCTAACTGTTACTCGTACATAAAACTCCAATGACAAGAAATATAAAACCATTATAGCACGTCTATGCTCGACATGACGACTTCTTACAAATGTCTCAACTCACTACACATATTGTAGAGAAAAGTGCCGAAATTGTCACGGCAACATGAAGCATGTCAAGTTTACAATTACGTAAATGGTTACCGAATGCCTACCAAGAATCGGGCAATGTGAGGCCTCAGTACGGAGTACGCTGATTGGTTAAAAACTGGGTGTTAAGACGTGTTGACTGGATAGACAATGGTTTATTGAATGTATTGTCGCTTTAAAGGCGTCATTAATTATACGGTAGTTTATTTCTTGTTTAAAGAGGCCAGTTGTTTGTGTATTTTGGGTACAAAATACAACAAGGAAAAACTTTTCCTAATAATTTGAGAACAAGAATCATCAACTCCTTAGGTATTTTTAATTAAAAGTACAATTACTTTTCATTAAAAATACTTAAATAAAATAAATAAAAAATAAACAATAATTAAAAGTTAAGTTCACGTTAAATCTGAAAATAATAATTAAAATATCTTTGAGTACACTTGACACAAATAAAATTTATTTAATGCGACGGATAACTCATTACGAAAATTATTATATTCGGAAAACTAAAAATACTTCCAATTATATTTGTGTGAGTCGATCTTCATATTTCAACGCAACAAATTGAAACAATAAAAAAATATGATCCAAAGGCACGAAAAGCAACACATTAAAATGTGACGTTCGTATTTATGAATAATTTATATAAATTTAGATCCGGATTCGTATGAGTGGTTTGCTGGCGTCACTGAGTCTATATTATATAATTGTATAATGACCAGACACACAGTCTCACAATAACTATATACGTATTACGTATGTAATAATATACTTTCGTCATGATACGTCCTTTTAGAAATTCACGCGAAACGCGCTATGTAATTTCTACGATGCTACGAATTTTAAAGAATCTCGATAGTAGATTGCAAACCATTAACTCTATATATTATTTATAGAGTTAATGGTTTGCAATATTATATATTATACAAAACGGACAATTTTTTCCATTTAAATACTTCTGCTAGGTCCTTTAGACACGGTGGTTCGTGGATCATTCAATTAACCAGATTAATTTTATCATTGCAGGCCAAGATAGAATTCGCCGTGAAACTAGGATACTCGGAGAGACTAGCGCGGACCGCTTTACAGAGGCTGGGCCCGGATCCGCCCCAGAATGAGCTACTGGCTGAGCTGATCAAGCTAGCCGCGAAAAGACCGCCGCGAGCTCCTTCGCCTCAACAGCACATTGAACCGGAGCTGCCAACAGATCGAGCACCGTTAAGGCATATCGTCATCGACGGTAGCAATGTTGCTATGAGGTAATTTTATCTTCCTCTTTTATTTTAGCAGTAGCGCTTGACTGGATCTAATGAGGTTGTTCTTGGAAACGAAGGAAAACATCGCGAGGGAATCTGCGTATCTGAAAAGGCTATGATAATATTCGAAGGCCCGCTAAGTCTGCTAAGGCACTGTAACCTTAAAATTAGCATTTTAATTTGTCACTCTAGCAGAAGATAAATAAGTAAGCAATGTTTTTTTTTTTCTATTTTCAGTCATGGCAACAAGCAAACATTCTCTTGCAGAGGCATTGAGATATGCGTCGATTGGTTCCGCGCGCGAGGGCACAAGGACATCATAGTGTTTATACCAAAATGGAGGAAGGAAGCCACGAGACCGGACAACCCCGTGGCCGACCGAGATGTCCTAGAACGGCTAGAGCGAGATCGGATACTCGTCTATACGCCTAGTCGACTGTTCGGTGGGAAACGACTCATATGCTACGACGACAGATACATTCTTCGGCTCGCAGCTGACACCGACGGGATTGTCGTTTCCAATGACAACTACAGAGACCTGGTCACAGAGAATCCCGAATTCCGCAAAGTCGTCGAAGAACGCCTCCTCATGTACTCTTTCGTTAACGACAGATTCATGCCCCCCGATGACCCTCTTGGACGATCTGGACCGACTTTAGACGCGTTCCTCCGAGCACCTCCCTCTAAAACCGACCCCCCGCCCGCCTGTCCGTACGGCCGCAAATGTACGTACGGGAACAAGTGTAAATTCCACCATCCGGAACGCGCGGGCCGGCCGCACAAGTCCGTCGCCGAAAAGTTATCGGAGCGAGCCGCAAGGAAGGCACACCTACAAACTCTCAGTTTACCTCCCGGAGGACGGCCTACGGATAACAAGAAACCGCTGGCACGAGCACATTCCGCTACACCCAGACTAGCTGATCCAACGTTAACTACGCACTTCGACCGAGCACAAGTCCATCCCAATCCGGGGCCGTCTCAAATTCCTCCAGATCCGAATCCGCATCGGAAACTCGCGCGGCAATTGACTTTAAATCCCGCTTGTGACCCTCGGCTCCACGCGGCGGCCGCTCGAGTGTCGTCGGCTCCGGTCGGCGCCGCAGCGGCTTTAAACCCAAATCCAGGGATGTCCATCTCCCCCTGCGCTTCCGATGGGGCCTTACAACACTGGGAAGCGAGACACCGCATGCACTTCCACTTGACCGGCATATTCCCCGAGGCTCAAGTGACTGAGGCCATGATGAAATACCCGGACGAAACGGACGCTCAAAAGATGTGTGCAATCATTCTGGACCGCTACAGACCCAGCGAAGCGCCGCTTAATCGTCCGCCGCATTGATTACATCAGCAGTTCAGTCAGAACTTGACTAGATTTGTAAATAAATGGTGTGATCTTCGAATTGTGCTCGATTTCTCGCAGAAACCGAGGTATTATATTCCCAAGGTCAATGATGTTAGAACATGGGATGGCTCATTCAAGGTGCGTCGAGGCGTATGATCAACTTTCGATGGTAACTTTAAATACTTTATATTGGACTTTAGGGAAGAACATTTTAAGGCCCATAGCACACGGCGTATTTGAAACGCACTGATGACGAGCAGATGACGCGCGTATACGCACTTCAAACGAGATTCCGATGAATTTCTATGAGCAACAATCGGAATTTACAGCGCCGTAAGCGTGCGTTCCTAAAACGCACGTCCTCTGCGCGTTTAAAATACGCAGTGTGCTATGGCTTAGAGTTATTGTATTGACAATGGTTGTTTTGTTTTCTCTCAGACAATTTAGAAGTCACGACGGTGTTACAGATTAGCAACACAATAATTTATAATACAAATAAAATAGTTTGTATCTTAAATTAAAATTTTAATTCGCAGAATAAATTCAGTGACTTCTTTCTAGGTCTCTATTTATTTCTAGAGGAATGAATTATCCAATGTTAGAACATTGTTTAAACCAATATCTCAAAACTACTATAGGTGTACCAGAATCTCATGGCAAATAGGGAAATAAAATTTTGTAGTGTGCAATACTGGGGAAACAAGATTAAACGATCTTGATACTGGTTAATTTTTAATTATGTCTTTAGTATTATTGAACATGAATTATAATAAGACTGTGTGAAGAATGTTCGGTGTATAATATAGAAAACTAGCTTTTGCCCGCGGCTTCGCCCGCGTGGAATAGTGTTCTTGGAGAAAAAACTACTTCGGCGAATAACGCTCTACCTTCTTACAGCAATATACTTCTGATACAATATTGAAAATGCTTTTAGGTTTGCCCAATGCAAATTGTTAAAAATGGGACCCTATCACCTCGACACGACATGCGCGACCACTTGATAATATACTTACATAATATTATATTTATGGCACTTGAATATAAATTTTACCATAATCTTAAAGACTAAATACTTAAAGATTTGCGTAGATTTAAAGATCTAAGCATACAAGATTAAGCATACAATATACTATACCTACATAGGGACAGACAGATAAAGCGACTTGTTAAAACATGACATTCCAACAAAACTGACAAACCACCTCTGGATATTCCATAAGAATTAAGAACTGCAGTTACTATTATGTATTCTGTGCTGCAGTTCAAAATATTCGTGAACCTCTTTATACTGTATACGTCCCGCGTTTTCGATAGCGCGATGTAGAAACGCGAGCGCCCGCGCCGCGCAGCAACACTATATCCCTGCATTTTAAATCTGTAATATCTTCGAAAATATTCAATTAAATTACATGCCGTAAAGGGCAGTATTGATCTATCTTAAATGCACAATGTATTTAAGGTACTTAATTGGATAAGGATTAATATTGTATTGCTTAAAATCGCTTTGTAAATAAGCTATTTAATTAAAATCAAAGTAAAGGATAAAAAAATGGTTATTGTGGGTTATCCCTAAGAGATAGACATATGCCATCGCGGACTTTTTTGTAGGCTTTTTAAAGATGAATAAAACTGTAGTACATAATTTTGATCTATCTCGTAGTGTTCAGCCAGCATTTTCAATGTAAGCGCAAAATATGTGATTTTTTAGGACTTTAGAAACCTCTAAAATTATTTGTGTACCTCTACTATGCATGTTACATACCTAAAAACCTTCCCGTTAAATCACTCTATCTGTTAAAAAAATGGCATCAAAATCCGTTGCGTAGTTTTAAAGATTTAAGCATACATAGGGGACAGACAAAAAAGGGACTTTGTTTTATACTATGTAATGATAATGATATTTCATGAAAAATAAATCAATCGTGAATTACTTTATATACTTATTTATTACGAATAACATACAATTAAATTAGCAACAGTTTATTTAATGTTGTAATTTCCTTCCGAACTGTATAGAACTCGTTTACTTAATTCTTAATCAACTATAAATCGAAACTGTCTTATATTGATTTTCTTTTTTCCTCCTCTCCTCCTTTTACCAGGCATGGAAAACAAACCATCATTCGATGTGCCATCAGCTACGATTCACCTTATAGTAGTACTGGAAACACATTTAAAGAAGTCACAATAATTACCTAAGAAAATATAAAAAAACTAAAAGTATCAAAACAGCTCACTCTAACTTACCGGTCAACTCTACCACAAGCTTTAAATTATAAGATTGAGTTCGATTTACACCTTCTTCTTTCTGTATTTTACTATAGACATAATAATAATAATAATAAAGCCTTTTATTTGTTCCAAAATAACATTTTACATTTGGTATTGTTAGTATTATTATTTATTAATATTAATGGTTAGTTTTTTTTTTTTTTTTTTCACTAATTTAAACATAACATCTCGTCTTTAAATATGTAAAGCATATATTTATTTTTCAATTTCATATATCTATATACATAGAAAACAATATTTCGCGCTTGAGATCGAATTGCTTTTTTGGATATTTTCACAAAAACAACAAATTCCAAGAACATAATCACAAAATTTTAACAGCGGTTGACAGATCACGTACTTTGATTTGACGGGTCATACTTGACATTGTCATATGAAAATCACATTTTTTATTTTTTTTAAAATGCCATCAGATTCTGGTAGACCTATAACTAGATTACTTAAAGATTTTTTAGTTCCTCAAGTTTTAAATATCATATTGGTTGTACATTCAAACATGTTTCAATGTCCACTTCTAAGAAGTGTTTCGTTGATTATATTATAAATATATTGACTTAGATTTAAGGATGTACAAAATGTAATCATTATTTGTAAGTTCATTATTATTAACATTAGTTGACATATTTTCTGTTCCTTTATAAACATTCATATTGAAATGTTGTGTTTATTACTAAAAAATTCAGTAACCTAATTATTTCAGTTGCAAAAATATTCAAAATTGTTTTTTTTTTTTAAGTATGTGACCCAGTGAAAGACTAAAAAGTGTAATAAACATAACTTTTAAAAGTAAATATTGCATTAAGCTTAGTGTCGCAATCACCTGAATCTCTTTCAATTAATTTTCATCATTACAAAATTTCATCATTCATGAGAGGAATTGATTTTCCAATATATGATAATTAATGTTATATTTTTGACACAGTGCCAATTTTCGGGACCATAGAAATAACATGGTCAAATCGCAATATCTAAAAGCAGTATATACTATTACCATTATTATACTATTTTAACTTTTGGCGATTACTATTGTCATATCTTCCACAGTTTTGGTGTATTTATGTGTACTGTGTAGTGTTTACTAGTGTTTACCTAGTTAATTATTTTGCTAAGATATATTTAATTTGGTGCGGATTTTTAATTGAGTTAACATCAAACATTTTATTAGTAATAAGTTATGTAATTTGTTCAGATTATTATATAATCTGAGTAGAATTAGTTACACATTTTTCGTATATCAGCTAGAAGAATGCCTTATATGTATACTATTGAATTTTAGTCCTATCTATTAGCGATAACATCATGTGATGTAATTCTTCTTGGTACCATGTATCAAGTAAAATGTTGTTTATATTATAATAGTGTATTATTATTAATTTCTATAATGTGTGGCTAAGACACATGATATACTTCGTTTACTATGTATGGTTAAAATGTATAATAAACAAGCAAATCTTAAATATCTGAAGGTTAAGTTTCTTGGAAATGTAATTTTATGTGTTAACAAAGGAGTTTAATATTATTTATAAAAAAATTGTAGTTAAAGTCAATGTCTTAAATAGACTAAATCGGTTGGAATAAAAAGTTCCCTCTCTAGTTCAGCAACTTTAGGGTTTTTAAATTTTTTATCTTTCCACTTAGTGTGTTCATGACATTGAACGGGCCAGATGTTACAATATAGTCATTAAATTAGTTATAAAATGTACTCTCGTTTGATTTTTATTAAATTGAACTATTAAAAACTTTAAATGCAATGCATCCAATGAATTGTAAGATAAATTTTATCTATCTACATTAATGCTGTATTCCATTTCACTTTCTGCAAATGGAGTACAGCATTTTAAGTTAATTTTAAAAATTTAATTTTGCCGTTGCACTAATGTGGATGGTAAATTTGTATTATCATGTACACTGCAATTGCATCTAACACAGCTATACTCAACCTGCGGCTCACTGGACTTTGTTATTGGCCCGTCTGAAGTCAAAAATTTATGTACACCATTTAAAATTTCACAAAATGACATTTCTGGACAATGGACACACACATCCCTTTTTTAAATTTTGATAAAGTTTTAAAAAAGTGTTCACAATTTCAAAACATATTTTAAACATCTTTGAAAAAACTATTTATTTATAAAGCAAATTCATTGTTAACTTGGAATTATGTTTCAATCAAAACCAAAATAGTTTTTTGCTTGCGGCCCTCGACATGGCTGCAACATGTTAGTGGCCTCTATAAAAAAAGGTTGAGTATCG